>OZ025294.1:53423470-55941795 GCA_964019185.1 Maratus speculifer
TTAAATTTCGAACTAAAAAAGTTATTTATAAGAAAACGTTAGAAAAAAAGACTTAATTTGGATTTGCATTTTTTATTCTCAGGCCTGAATAAAAAATGGAAATATTTAGTAATAGTATGCCCTGAAAATCGATTCAAGAAAACAATATGGCTGAAATATATTTTACTTTAAATAAGCTAAGTCCCTTTTCTTTTGCTTGCTAACTGAAACTGTACCATAATGAAATTTATCGATCTTAAATGGAGTAGAACTGAAATTCTCAAATAATAAATACGATACGCTAGCTATTTGAAGTTTATATTAGAAATAAAATATCAGTGTTTTCTATGCAATATTTTTAACATTCAGTGTTTTTTTAAATTTATGTTTTTAAGAAAGATAAAAATGTTACTCAAAATATTTAACGGGGTGATATTTATTTTCATGTACTTTTGATATTGTCTTTAATAGAGGTCAATGTTTACCACATCTGTCTTTATAATAGACGATGTTTTTTTAAAAGGAAATTAGTTACACAGCTTCGAAAATTTTCAAAATAAACTTTTATATTTATTATCATGAATTACCATATTTATTTAGTTCTACTTTTAAGGCCAATATTTAAAAGCTCAAACATTTTAACCATTTTATGTTCAATATTCCTTTAACTAAATTTCCCACATTTCCCACGCATATCACACATTGTTAATTTAGCTTTTTCTATTATTAAAAATATATATATATATTTAATTTATTTGTAAAATATAATATCACTTAAATATTCGAAAATGACATTAAGCAACCACTCACCTTCCAAAGAAAGTAAAGATAATTTAAAGTAAAGCGATTTATGAATGCAAACCACGTAAATTTGTAACTTTTTTAAAGCCACCATAAAGTCTTTGCACGAAATATCTTATCTTGTCAGGGTAGCATGACACGTTTTCAATCCTGAATAGTTTATAAATAAATAGATAATTTTTTTTCTGTAGTGTTAAATACGATTTATTTATCGTGAAAGAGACAAGAAAGTGTATCATGCCTTCGCATTTTCAGTTTTACTTCAAAAATGTTATATTGTTTCATCAGACTAGTTATTTGAGACACACAAGTGACATGACATTTTACAACAATCACAGATTCTTTTAAATAGTTTTGTCTTCATGAAGTTATGTCAGGCTAAAGAGGGCACGTCTTTTACTCTTGGTAAATCTATCATATTGAGTTTTATTTTTATTTGAATAAATTTAAACATAATCTTAAAAAAATCATAGATGAATCAATATTCGAAACTGAAGAGTATGATATTAAATATAATAAAAATAATATCACACAACAAAAACGAGGTTTAATTTAGAATGTTTCTTTTAAATATAGTACTCTATTGTCAAAGAAGACTATTTTAAAAACTTAGACGAACATTAAAATTCTACGATGTTTGTCGTAGTACAAGTCATAAATTCTGCACACGTAAACTTATGAATTAGATACAAAATAATATTTCAGCATAAATTCTCCATTTGCATAAAATTAAAAAAAAGCATTAGCAAATATTTATATACATACACTCCCACAGTTAGTAAAATACATTATTTTAAACCTTCCAGAAAAATAATATTTTATATCCATAATCATTTAGCTCCATAATCTTTTAATTCCACTTTTAAAGCCGTTATTTAAAAACTCAGTCATGTCATCCATTTATGTTCCCTCCTTTACTAAACTTCACATGTTGCCGTCAACATTGAATTAAATCCACTTTTTCTAACATTAGAAAAAAATAAAAATATTATTTATAATATAATATTACCTAAATATTTGAAGATGACACCTTTGATCTTCGAAATAAAGTAAAAATTTAAAGTAAAAAAATTATGAATAAAAACTACGTTAATTTGTAACTTTTTAAAAGCCACTGTAAAATCTTTACACGAAATATCTTACCTTGTTAGCGTAACATGACACGTTTTCAATCCTGAATAGTTTATAATGATATAGATTGTTTTTTCAGTAACATTAAACACAATTCTTTTATCTTAGAAAAAAAAACAAGAAAATGTATTATGATATTATATTTCGAGAGGAAAAATATATATTGTTTTTTCAGAATGGCTATTTTAGACACACAAGTGACTATATTTTTCAACATACACAGACTTTTCGTAAAAGTCTTGTTTTAACGAAATTACTTCAAGATAAAAAGGACATGTCTGTTACTTTTGATAAATCAAACATTTTGAGGGTCTTTTTTTTTTAAAAAAAAATACACTTTGAAAAAAAACATTCATACATTAATTTATACTAAAAACTGAAATGTATGAAATTAAATATAATCGAAGGTAATTAGATGTAGAAAAAGAATATTTTTTAAACTTACATATTCTTTATAAATGAGTGCAGTCTTGAATATTGAAATTAAATAATGTTTGGAATAGTACAAAGCATAAATTCTGCACACCTAATCTAAAGAATTAGATGTAAAAAATATTTGAACATAAATTCATGATTTAAATAAAATTGCAAAAAGTCATAAAAAAACACATACATACACATACACATATATATATACCCACATTGCTTAAAATATATTATTATAACACTTCCAGAACAATAATATTTGATGCCCGCAATCATTTAGCTCCATTATCTTTCAGTTCTATTTTTAAAGCGAATCTTTAAAAACTAAAAAAATAATAATAATATGTTTCATATGCACTTAACTAAACTTCACACTTTGCCACAAAGATGGAATTAAATCTCCTTTTTTCATCATTAAAAAACAATAAAACAAATTTGGTTTATTTCTAAAATGTAACATTACTGAAAATTTTGAAGATGACTTTCGACAACCTTTCATCTTCGAAAGTAAGTAAAGAAAATTTAAAGTCAAAAGATTGATGAATAGAAACTACTTTAATTTGTAACTTTCTTCGAATCACTCTAACATCTTTATATGAAACATCTTCTCTTGTCAGCGTAACATGACACGTTTTCAATCCTGAACAGTTTATAAAGATATAGATGATTTTTTTTCTGTAATATTAAGCACGTTTTATTTAGCTTTAAAAAGACAAGAAGATGTATTATGGTATTTCATTTCCAGGAAAAAGATACATTGTGTATTCAAATTGGCTATTTCAGACACACGAATGACATTACATTTTTTAACAATCACAGATTGCTTTTAAAAAGTCTTGTCTTGATGTCGTTATGTCAAGATAAATAGGACACGTCTGCTACTCTTGATTAATCTAGCGTTTTGAGTTTTATTTTTATTTGAATAATCTTATACATAATCTTTGTTAAAATAAATGCGTACATTAAACAATATTCTAAATTCAGATGTAATAAATTAAATACAATTGTAACAAGTTCAAAGAACTAAAATGTAGATTCTTTCGAATGTATCTATTAAATATAGAGCTCTAATTTCGAAGAAGAATATTTTAAAAACTTTGACATTATTTATAAATGAGTATAATCTTAAATATTGAAACTCTATAATGTTTGTCTTATTACAAGTCATAAATTATGCACAATTACTCTAAAGAATTCAATGCAAAAATTATTTCTACATAAAGTTAGTATTAGAATAATTTTTGAAAAAAAAAATTACAATTATAAATATATATGACGACCTCAGAAGCCAAGGGGTACAAATGACAAAATGTCGATTTGGAGTAAATTGAGTTTAAAGATAATTGATGTTAAATTGGAACATCAACAATAATTAACTAAATTGAAATAGGAAACATCTGCTTGTTGCATTCTAATCTTTGAACTCTCATTTCAATAACTGTTAAAAAAAATAGAGTACAATTTTCTTTAAATGTATAATTAATCAATATTGTTTGTTTTTCGAAAAAAGTGGTTTATCTCTATAACTCCCCAAATAATAAGAAAATGACCTATATTTCTTTACCTGAAATGAAAAAAGCATATTTCCAGATACCTTGTGCACTTAACTCAATTTTTTCAATTTTGTCACTTATACCCCTTGGCTTCTGGCGTCCTCATATATATACATATATATGTATACACTCACTCAAAATGCTTATAATATATTATTTTAAACATTCCAGCACAACAATATTTTATGTCAATAATCATTAATCTGCATAAACTTTTAGTTCTAATTTAAAGGCCGATATTTAAAAATTCAAAAATTTGAGCCAGTTTATGTTCCATACGCTTTTAACTAAATTCCACACATTTCCTTAAAGACAGAACTAAATAAGCTTTTCAATCATTCAAAAAAAAAAAAAAAAATACAAAAAATTATCTATTTCTAAATTGTAACATTATTTAAATATTTGACTGTGACATTAGATGCCCTTTCATCTCCCGAAAAAAGTAGAGAAAATTTAAAGTCAAAGATTTATGAACAGATACTACGTTAATTTGTAACTTTCTTAAAGCCACCGTAAAGTCTTTACATGAAATATCACTTCTTGTCAGCGTAACATGACACGTTTTCAATCCTGGATATTTTATAAAGGTATAGATGATTATCTTTTAGTATTAAGCATGATCCATTTTTCTTGAAAAACAGAAGAAAAAAAAGATTGCTGTTTTAGAAATGTTATTTTAGACACACAAGTGACGTGACATTTTTCAACAATCAGAGATTCTTTTAAAAAGTCTTGTCTTTATGACGTTATGACAGCATAAAGAGGTCTTGTATTTAATTTTTGACAAATCTAGCGTTTTCAGTTTGTTTATTTTTTTTAACCTAAATGCAAACTTTGAATAAAATAAATGCATACATCAATCAATACTCCAAACTCAAATGTTTGAAATATAATGTAATTGAAATAATCTCAAAAAACTAAAATGTGACATTCGTCGTAAAATTTCTTTGTAATAAAATACTCAAATATCGAAGAAGAACATTTTTGAAACTTAGGCATTTATTATAAATGAGTGCAGACTTTTATATTGAAACTCTGCAATATTTCATGTACTACAAGTCACAAATTCCGTGCACTTAATCTAATGAATTGGATGTGAAATAATATTTCAACATAATGTCAGCATTTACAAAAAATTGCAAATAAATCATTTTTGAATAGCTCCGATAATATATATATATATATATATAATCTTTAGTTCTATTTTAAAGGTCGATGATTAAAAACTTAAAAATTAAAAAAAAAATACGCTTTATATGCCCTTAACTAAACTTCATACTTTGTTATAATGATATATTTTTACCCAAAAATTACTTTTTTTTAATTTAAAATTACCTAAATATTTAAAATGACATTGGACGTCCTACCATTTTCCAAATATGTAAAGAAAATTTAGAGTCTAAAGAAAATTTAGTCAAAAGATTTATGAATAGAAATCACGTTAATTTGAAACTTTCTCAAAACTACTGTAACATCTTAACATTAAACATCTTATCGTGTCAACGTAAAATGACACGTTTTCATTCCTAAAATATTTATAAAAATAAAGATGATTTTTTCTGTAGTATTAAGCATGATTCATTTATCTTGAAAAAGACAAGAAAGTGTATTATGGTTTCTCATTTCCAGAAAAAAAGTTATATTTTTTTCTTCAAAATCGTTATTTCAGACACACAAGTAACATGACATTTTTCAAAAATCACAATATATTTTTAAAAACTCTTCTCTTTATGACGTTATGTTAGAATAAAAAAAAAAAAACCTTTCATTCTTAAACAGAATTTTAAAAAAAAAAAATCGTATATCAGTCAATAATCCAATCTTAAATGTAAGAAAGTAAATGTAATTGAATTAATTTCAAAGAATTAAAATGTGGTTTTCTTCTAATGTTTCTTTTGCATATAATACTCTAATTTAAAAAAAAATGATTTTTTAGACATTAGACATTATTGATCAATTAGTACAGTCTTCAATATTAAAACTCTTCGAATTAGTGCAATTCCTAAATTTCTATTACATAATCCAAAGAATTATATGCAAAAGAATATATAATCTTAAAAATACTGTTTGCATGAAATTATAAAAATTCCTAGAAAAACATACACGTATATATATACCGAATATCCCAAAAATGACTGATGGATTTTAAAATTCAATAACTTACAAACGGTGACAGATATTTAAAAAATTTTTGCAGGAGGGTTATGTATAATGTCAGGAGGTTTTTTTTTACCGTAATTTTTAGTTTTAATTCTAATTTCAAACAATAGGTGGCGCTGACAGCGGTTGAAGGCCAAGTAATCAGTGAAGCATCGACATGGCCTTCAATCGCCTTCAGCGCCACATATTGTTTGAAATTGGAACTAAAATAAAAAATTACGGTAAAAAAACTCCTGAAATTATACATATCCCTCCTGCAAAAATATTTTTAAATAGATGTCACCGTTTGCAAGTTATTGAATTTTAAAATCAATCAGTCATTTTTGGGACACCCGGTATATCTATGTACAATCACAGTGAGTAAAAATTAAAATTTAAAACCTTTTAGGACATTAATATTTTATGTCTATAATCATACTTAACTTCATAATCGTTACATTTTAAATACGTTATATTTTAATGCGCTACATTTATAAACTCAAAAATGTGTACTATTTTATGTTCCAATGGCCCTTAACTAAACATCACACATTGCTGTTAAGATGCAATTAAATCCGTTCCTTCCATCATTAAAAAATAGAAATATATGTATATATTTAATTCTAAAATATTATGTTACTCAAATATTTGGAGATGACATTAACGACATTCCTCTTCCAAAGAAAGCAAAAAAAAAAAAAAAAAAAAAAAAAAAGGTTACAAGATTTAACGTTCCAAGTATTCCAAGTTCCAGAACGTTCCAAGTATTGGAACTATGCTTCAATAGGAGCTCCAAATTTTGGTTTAAGATTTCACCATCTTACAGTGGCAGATATTGAGCACAAAAAAACTTTTTTGGTTCAAACTAGAACAAGAATTTTAACAGTGTACGACACGTTTTCAACCCTGAACATTTTTGAAAAGATATAGATGACTTTTTCTTTAGTATTAAGAACGATTCATTTACCTTACAATATACAAGAAAGTGTACTATGGTATCGCATTTTCAGAAATAAATATATTCTTGCTTTAAAATGATTATTTCAGACACACAAGTGAAAAGAAATTTTTCAACAATCTCACACTTCTTTTAAAAGTCTTGTCTTCGTGACGTTATATCAGGATAAATATAACGCGTTTTTTACTCTTGTTAAATCTAGCCTTTGGAATTTCATTTTCATTTGAATATACTTATACAGAATCTTAAAATTGCATACATCAATCAATACTCCAAACTCAAATGTATGAAGTTGTAATTATTTCAAAGATCTTAAATGTGATTTCTTTACAATGTATCTTTCATATATAGTACTCTAATGTCGCAGGATCATATTGTTAAATCATAGACATTATTTTTTAAAGCGTGCGATCTCTAAAATTAAAAATCCGCGATGTTTGACGCATTACCAGTCGTAAATACTGGACAATTTATCCAAAGCAAAAATAGCAAAAAAATCCAAAGCCCATGCAAAATAATGTACCAACATAAAGTCAGAATTTGCTTAAAATTGTAAAGTGTGACGATTTAAGGAAAAACTCGATTTATTTTCACTGGTTCATTGGTTTAAAAACACACAGTCGTGGCAAGCGAGGAAAAAAACAAAATAAATAAATGAATGTTGAAGATCCAATAAATTACTCATTTGCTGCTGCAAGTTAATTTATTAAACTGTAGTAATGAGAGAGGGAAAGGCTCCCTTTGCAAGCTGTCTTTAACCGAAACATCAAAAAGAATATTCCATCATTTACTTCAGCAAGCCGTATTCATCGAAGAAAAAATTCAAGAATCTGCCTTCTCACCTCCAGGCTTCCTTTCGTAAATCTAAAAACAAAGTTCTAGAAAATTCTCTACTCTCTAACCACCATTTTCCATGTAAACATAACTCATGCCGAGAGTCGAAATTTTTATTCCGCAGACGATAATTTTATTTTTTTTTTAAATATTATTTAACTCATTTATAATCGACTCAGAATTTCAAATAGCCTTCAAACGAAGTATTTTTGCAGACGATTAATTTTAAGAGAAAAAGAAAAGAAATGAATTTATTGATATGCACACATATCGAATGTTGAAGGAGGAAAAATAAATAAATAGATAAATAAAAATATTTTTAAAGTATGGTTTTGGAATAAATTTAATAAGACTTTCTTAAAAAGGGTTGATAAAAACATAGAAAAAATGAGTTTTATTTGGAATATTAAGAAATAAAGTTTAATTAAGAATAATTTTAATTTAGAGCCATCTTTTAAATTTACGCGTATTGGAATAAATGTTTTTTAAGGCGAATTAAGAATTTATATCGCTTCCATAAAGATTAATAGATTAGATCTAGAAACAAGATTTTAATTTAATAAGTTGAAGTAAGTACGGAATATTGTTATAAGGAAATTAATATAGTATAAAGATTAATTTTGGCGAAAAAAATTTTAAATTTGTAATATATATATATACACATACATACATTATTTTAACCCTCCAGAACCATAATTCTTTATGGCCATAATATTTCAGTTTTATTTTTAAAGTCGATATTTTATAAACACAAAAATCCAAACCATTTATGTTCCATATCCCCTCAACATAAATTCGCGCATTGCCGTAAAGATAGAATTAACTCCGCTTTTTCCATCATTAAATATATATATTTATTTATTTCCAAAATATAATATTACTTAAATATTTGAATATGCCTTTAGATGAACTTTCATCTTCCAAAGAAAGTAAAGAAAATTTAAAGTTAAAAGATTGATGAATAGAAACTACGTTAGTTTGTAACTTCCTTCAAGCCACCGTAAAATCTTTACATGAAACATCTTATCTTGTCAGCGTAACATGACACGTTTTCAATCTGAATAGTTTATAATGATACAGATGATTTTTTTTTCTGGCGTATCAAGCGCGATACATTTACCTTGAAAATAACAAGAAAGCGTATATTGCTACTGCATTCCCAAAAAAAAAGTAATATTGTTTCTTTAGAATGGTTATTTCAAACACACAAGTAACATGATATTTTTCAACAATCACAGACTCTTTTAAAAAGTCTTCTTTTCCTGACGTTGTGTCAAGATAAAGAGCACACGTACTTTATTTTTGAATAAACGTAAATATAATAATAAAATATATTATATGATTTTGTTCTGAAAATCTATTGTGATATCCTCAAACAGAATATCGCAATAGATTTTGATCATACGAAATTCATATTCCTATCATCCAATTATTATTTATCTATTGTAAGGGAATCCATAGAAATCCTATTAAAAAACAATAAAATATGTAATGATGCCCTGTCGTAAAATATACCGAGTTTACGGTTTAACAGCCTGAAAATAAAACCTTGGCAATTTGAGAAAATGATGTATTAAATTTTATGATACAAAAACTAAATATTTCTTTTAACCGTTCATCTAAAATACTACTAATTCAATCTTCAAGCGACGAGTTTCGTTCATTATCAAAACGGAATCATATATTTGTATTTATAAAAGAAAATATTCTCTGAGGAAGTGCTTAATTGAAGGTTTGAAACTACTAAGATATTGTTAAATAAAATTAACTATTAACATCTATATTTGATTATTTTAATCGTCTTTTAAGTAAATATGAACATTTTAAAGTTCATATTATACATCTTACGTAAAAAGCAACACGAAATTTTCATTCCGTCATCTATTTCATATTTTTTATGTAAATATGATCTTGGAAAAAAAATCGTACATCAAGCAATACTCCAAAATGAAATGTATCAGATTAACTGTAATTGAAATAATCTCACAGAACAAAAATGTGGTCTCTTTCGAAAATTTCTTTTAAATATCGAGTTCTAAATTCGGAAACTTAGAAAATATTTTTTTAAAGAGTGCAGTCTTGAATATTAAAACTCTACGCTGTTTGACGCAATAAAAGCCAAAAATTTTGCACACTTAATCAAATAAATTAGATAAAAAATAATTTTTTACATATATTCAGAATTTGCATAAAATTGCAATTAATCAATAAAAGAAGCATATATATAAATATATATTTATATTTATATCGATAATAAGTAAAATATATAATTTTAAACCTTCCATAACAATAATATTTCATGTCCATAATCATTGAGCTCGAAAGTCTTTTAATTCTATTGTAAGACGATATTTAAAAACACAAAAATTTCATCCATTTATTTCCATATGCCTTTAATTAAACTTCACGCATTGCCGTAAATATAGAATTATATCTGTTTTTTTCCATCATTTGAAAAAAAAAATATTGCTAAAGTATAACATTAATTAACGATGACATTAAAAGATCTTTCATCTTGTAAAGAAAGTAATGAAAATTTAAAGTCAAATTATTTATGATTAGAAATTATCCTCATTTGCAGTTTTTTTAAAACAGTCCTAACATCTTTACATGAAATATGACACGTTTTCAATTCTGAATAATTTATAAAGATGTAGATGATCTTTTGTGGTACTAAACGCGATTTATTTATTTTAAAAAAGAGAGGAAAGTGTATTATGGTATCGCATTTCTCGAATAAAAAGATATATTGTTTCTTCAGACTGGTTATTTCAGGTCACACAAGTGACATGAAATTTTTAGACAATCATAGAATCTTTTGAAAAGGCTTGTCTTCTTAAAGTTATGTCAGGATAAAAAGGACGTTCCTTCGCCCTTGAAAAATCTAGTGGTTTAAGTTTTATTTTTATTTGAGTAAATTTAAACACAATCTTTGAAACAAAATGCGTACATCAATCAATAACTCAAACTCAAATGTATGAAAATTAATGCAATTGAAATAGCCTCAAAGAAATAAAATAAAGTTTCCTCAAAATGTTTTTTTGAAATAAGTACTCTAATGTCGTAAAATAATATTTTAACATAAAGTCAACTTTGCACGCAATTACGTTTGCATATATATATATATATATAAATACACACATTCAAACAGTGACTAAAATATATTATTTTAAAGCTTCTAGAACTATAATATTTTATGACCATAATCAGTTTTTTCCATAATCTTATAGTTCTATTTTAAAGACCGATATTTTAAAACACAAAAATTTTAACCATTTTATTTTTTTACCTTATCTAAACTTCACACTTTGCTATAAAGTAAAATTAAATCCGCTTTTTCCATTATTAAAAATGTACATTTTTTTTTAACTACAACATTATTTAAATATTTGAAGATTACATTAGGTGAGCTTTCATCTTCAAAAGTAAGTAAAGAAAATTTATAGTCAAAAGATTTATGAATCGATACTACGTTAATTTGTAACTTTCTGAAATCCACTGCAACATCTTTATATGTTGTCAGTGTAAAATGACACATTTTCAATCCTGAACAGTTTGATATAGATGTCGATGATTTTCTTCTGAAGTGCTAATCATGATTCATTTTTATTTAACAAGAGAAGAAAGTGTATAATGGTATCGCATTTTCAAAAAAAAAAAAAAAAAAAAAAAAGGTATATTGTTTCTTCGGATTGGTTATTTCAGACACACAAATGACATGGCATTTTTTAACAAATCACATATTCTTTAAAGATGTCTTGTCTTCATGAAGCTATGTCAGGATAAAATCACGTCTTTCACTCTTGACAAATGTAGCCTTTTGAGTTAAAATTTAATTTGAATAAACTTAAACAGAATCATCGAAAAAATGCATACATCAATCAATGCTCCACACTAAAAGTATAAAATTAAATTTAATTGGAATAATATCAAACAACTAAAATTCAGTTTCCTTAAAATGTTTCATTTAAATATACAGGGTGGTCATAAAAAAAAGTTTGCCGATATATGGAGCTCTAGCAACCAGTCCATTCAACCGATCGAGGTGAAATTTCAGATATAGCTATTCAGAGGTATGGGCTCGAGATTATGTGACTGGCAACAAAATGGTGCTCACGGTTATGGTTATAGAGACTGAAACTCGAAATTTTCCAATGGCAACACCCATTTTTTTCATCGCAAAATGCTCAGCGTATGAGAAAACCCTAAAGAGCGTTGGAACGATATGGCTATTGAAATAAACGGACGCGTTATGCTCGCTGAAATTCAGCTGTACGAATGCCCCCCCCCCCCCCAAAAAAAAAAAAAAAAAAAAAAAACGACCAAGACGCACGAAGAAAATTTGAATATGACAGAGACGGAATACCAATCACGGAACGTCGTATGCCAGATAGTCAGCGTAGAAAACGGTTATATAACGGTTTAATAAAAAGTAGGGTGGAAATGTTAGTTTATCAGTCGGAGCTATCAGATGCCAACAAAATGACTTCGTTCGTGGTAAGTTAGTAAAATTATTATCAAAATGAGATGAAGGCTGCAAAAACCTGGCGCGTTTACCGTCAAAACCATCGTCAAATACGTGGGCTATACTTTCCACAAGCTCTTCGTGATTTTTACTAATGAAATTCGAAGAAATTGCCCGCAACTGTGATAGTCCGCGATCCGGACAACCAACTGTTCCTGAGGATACTGTTATGGAAGTGCATTACATAGTGATCAGAGGACGCATGCAAACTTCAAAAGGTGAATCTCGTGTATTTGATACCACAAAATCAATGGTCGTAAAATTACTGCACTCTGTAATCCACATGTTTCCTTATCGGTGCCAGCTCACCTAGATGTTGTAAGTGAGAGACCATCAACAACATATAGGCTCTGTTAATGAATTTCTTATCCAATATGATGGAGATAATGATCGGCTTTTTCGCATATTCTGAACGGACGAGGCACATTTCACCTTAACTGGTAACGTCAATGGCTTCGTGATCCCCCGACCTCACACCTATGGATAACAGTTTCTAGAGACATCTAAAATCTAGAGCATACTGTGCAATCCGCAAACTTTGCAGGATTTGAAAAATCAAACGTGAGATTGCAAACATCCCTCTGCGATGTAACGTTCGACCGTATAGTCCACAGTCGCCACCATGCAATGTGTAATTGCCTGTGATGGCACCCATGTGGAAAATTTGTAATAAAAATAAAATTTTTCTTTTCTCCGATCCGTGCTGTAATCAGAGATTAGTGTACTGACTCTGTGTCATATGCAAATTTACTCCTTGCGTCCCATTCGTGTTTTTATGGGGGGGGGGGGGTATTCGCAGAATAGTTTTTTGTGCATGCATAACGTGTCCGTTTCTTGCTATACATGTATGGTTCCAACGCTCTTTAGGATTTTCGCATGCGCTGAGCATTTTGCGATGAAAAAAATGGGTGTTGCCATTGGAAAATATTCGAGTTTCTGTAACTATAACCGTAACCGGGAGCGCCATTTTGTTGCCATTCACAGAATCTCGAGCTCAAACCTCTGAATATCTATATCTAAAATTTCACCTCGATCGGTTGAACGGACTGGCCGCTAGAGCTCCATATGCCGGCAAAGTTTTTTATGACAACCCTGTATTTCACCAATGTTGAAGAGAATATTTATTTAGACATTATTTATAGATAGACTTATTTATAGTCTTCAATATTGAGACTCTACAATGTTTGGCGTATTGCAACTCATAAACTCTGCACATTTAATCTAAGGAACTAGATGCATAATAATACTTCAACATAAAGTAAGCATTTGCATAACATTGTAAAATAATCATTTATAAAAAGCTTATATTTGTATATACACACCTATAGTGAGTTAAATATATTTTTTTAAACATGCCAATAATATTTAATGTCCATAAGCATGCATATTTTATGTTCAAGCTCCCTAATTTTTAAGTTCTTACTTTAAGGCAGATATTTAAAAACTCAAAAGTTTGAACCATTTTATATTCTATATGCTCTTAACAAAACTTCACACTTTGCACACACACATCAGACATTATTAAAACCTCCTGTTGCATCTTTAAAAAATATATAAAATGATGAAATATATTTCTAAACTGTAATTCAACTTAAATATTTGAAGATGACATTAGATGACCTTTCATCCTCCAAAGTAAGGAAAAAAAATAAATAAAAAGTTTTATGAATAGAAACTACATTAATTTGTAACTTTCTGAAAACTCCTGTAACATCTTTATATTAAACATCTTATCTTGTCAGAGTAACATGACACGCATTCAATCCTGAATAGTTTATAAAGATATAAATTTTATTTCTGTTGTATTAACACGATTCGTTTATATTGTAACCGACAAACAATTGTATTATGGTTCCGCATTTTTAAAATAAATTAGAGATATTTTTTTCTTCACTATGGTTATTTAAGATACACAAGTGACATAGCATTTTTCAGCAATCACAGACACTTTTATAAAGTCTTGTCTTTATGACGTTATGTCAGGATTGAGAGGACAAGTCTTTTACTTTTGATAAAACTAGCGTTATATTTTATGGTACTACTTGGTTATCCCGTCTACCAAAAGACCATCGCCAAGCTATAAGACCAAAAGCCAATAATGGATGATCGTGGATGTCGCATTCAATGACATTAAATACAATAGAAGTGCTTAAAAGTCATTAAGTTATTTTTATTCCGACTTTTTTTTGTATTTTTATTAAGATTCTACTATTTTTTTCTGTTATTTAAAATGAAAATTAGGTCAATATGCATAATTTGGCTAAGAGTTTAGCTATTTGTATAATTGGCGAAATTCGTCGATGAGATAACCAAGTAGTATCAAGGTTAGTATCAATTTTTTTATTATTATTGTATTAAACTTAAGCCGAATTTTGGGAAAAATGCATATACACAATATGGCCAAAGATGACCGTCCACTTGCGATTTTAGACATTTTAAAATATCTAGAAAAATACATGAGGAATTATCTTGAAATTTTAAGCGTGTAATTATAATAGTACCGGTAGTTTGTTTCCGTTAAAAAATTTTCCCAAAACTCTATAGAAGACTGTCAACAAATTAAAAAATAACGAATAACTTTTCCACAATTCTGTCTATAGCAAAGTAGCAAAAACGCTATAACTGTAGATTGCGATTAAGTGACTAATTTTAATATACTGTGTTCATTTTTATGTGGATAGCATGCATACTCGTAGAAAAATTAAAGTTATTATAAAAACAGTCCCAAACTTTTTGCCCAAGTTTTTTACTTATAATTTGCAGAGTTCTTATACAAAATAATGTTCTCTTTTGAAAATATGGTAATCAACATTGTGCACTATATCTAGTCATCAGAATTTAAAAACATTTAAAAATGTATGCAAAATGAGCAGATTTACTAAAAATACATTCTTTGCGCATGCGTCAATGATATCAACATTTCATTTGTATATTATGTTAGCTAAATGTATAGAGCAACTCCTGTAAAAAAATTTAAAACATAGCTTGAAAATTCTGAAAATCTTTTTCTATAGAATTCGCTAAGAATCTGTTATCCCCAAATTGATGCAAAAAGATGAGAGGTTCTATCTATATAGCCATTGATTAATGGCAATATAGAATACACAATATGGAACGTATATTTGGATAAAACCCCTGATTATTTTGCTTCGTTTTGGGAATAACGGATTTTGAGTTTAGTATATAGACAATCTCCCGGGCAACGCGCCGGATATATTAGCTAGTCAATGAATATATGGATAGAATCCCTCTTGTTTTTCCTTCATTTTTTTGTTTATTTATTCTGTTGGCGATTATCTGCAGAATTTTCAAGCTATGTTTTTGAAACTGTTACAGAAGTTGCTCTATACATTTAGCTAACACAATATGCAAATGAAATTTTGATATTGTTGACGCATGCGCAATGTAAAATTATTTACTAATCCTACTCATTTTTCATACAATTTTTATTATTTTTTAATTTTGATGTCAGGTTATTGTGTCCAATCTTGTTTATCATATATTCAGAACTCTGCAAATTATAAACAAAAAACTTGGAAAATATTGGGACTGTTTTTATAAAAACCTTAATTTCTCTACGAGTATACATACACTGTAAAAAAAATCTGTAACCTTAGTAATCTAAATTAACCGAAATCTCTTATGCTTACTAAAATTTTATGTGTACACTGTACAAGAAAATGATGTCAATCTACAAAACTTGTAAGCAAAACTAAAACCATCTGTAACTTTACAAAAGAATTTACTAAAATTTTGGTAACTTTACTAAAATTTTATCTATAATGCTCGTTATCGTCACTTAAAAAGTTCTTGGAATACGATTTCCCTAAAAAATTCTTAGTAACCTTAAAATTTGTTTGATTCAAAGTGCAAATCTGTATCTGTTACATGAATTTTTATTGTTGCCATTACATAAAAAGTTCTTGGAATACAATTCTACTAGAAAAATTTTTGTAATTATCCAAATTTTTTTTTACAGTGTACTATTCACATAAAAATAAATGCAGTATATTACAATAAGCAATTCAATCATAATCTACAGTTTAAGCTTCATTTGTTTTGACAGGTTTATACAAAATATATTCATTTTTCAATTTGTTGACGATCCTCTATAGAGTTTCGGGACAACATCTTTACGGAAATGTGACCTGTATTGTTATGTTTACGCACTTAGAGTTTCAGGATAATTCTTCATTTTTTTCTAGATATTTAACAAAATGTCTAAAATTGCAAGTGGACGGTCATCTTTAGCCATATAGTGTATCAATCCCAATACAATAGTAAAAAAATGAAATAAAAAAAGAAAATAAATAAAACAAAAAATCATCTCAGATAACAAAAATTTCATTTTAAAAACATATACACACCCACAATCAATAACATATATTATTTCAAACGTTCCATATCAATGACATTTCATGTCTATTATCATTTAGCTTCATAATCTCTTAGCTCAATTTTAAAAATCGATATTTTAAAACTCAAAATTTGAATAATTTTTTGCTCCATATGCCCTTAACACAATGTCATTAAGATAGGATTAAATACGCTCTTTCTACCATAAAAATTACAAAGCATTTTTTTTATTTCAGAAATATAACATTACTTAAACATTTGACTATGACATTAGACGACCTTTCATCTTCCAAAGGTGTTTATAGAAAATTTAAAGCCAAAAGTTTTATGAATGTATATGAAGAATATAAATTACGTTAATTTGTAACTTTCTGAAAGCCACTCTATTTTTATTACTCAATTAATTCTGAATTCAGTGAAGAAAACCGCATAAAAATATTTGCATTTTTAACGGAGTTATAAACATCTATTTATCAACACTTTCAAAGCCGCACCCACATAATTTCAACTTTAAGTAGCGTTTTCTCAAAATTTGATTTTTGACGATTATTCGTAAGATTAAAAAAACTATTTGATGGTATGGCCTATTTATTTATTTATTTATTTATTTATTTTTGCATGCATATAACATCATTATCTATAAAATGAATTAATATACTTTAGATAGTTTAATATTTTGAGTTTTTTTAACTAAAATAAAATGTATTTTTAGTTGTTTTTTGAACTTTCAAATTTTAGAGAATTTTAATAATGCTTTTTTTTGAGTGATAGTGATATTCTGAATTCATTCTATAGAGTAAATTTTCCTAATCATGTTAAAGCAAAAACTTAGGTTCTTATGTCAAATCAACATTAAGATATCTTGCTGGTAGTGATATAACACACAATTTTTTTTTAATTGTGTTACACAAATTTTACTATATTTTTTTTAATTATATTACATTGAAGTACTTCTATTTATAATTTTACAAGACTACAAACATACCTTTAAAATATCAGAAAAATTAAATTAATTACATTGAATTTTTTTTTTTTTTTATGGACTCGAAGCGAGAGATGTGTTTACTTGTTTTCCGTATCTATTAAGACTTGAGCCCCCTTAAAGCAACTCTAACATCTTTACATAAAACATCTTATCTTGTCTTCGAAACATGACACCGTTTCAATCCTCAAAAATGTATAAAATATAGATTTTTTTTTTTTTTTTTTTTTTTTTTGTAGTATTAAGCAAGATTCATTTATCTTGAGAAAGACAAGAAAATGTATTAAACTGAAGCATTTTCAGAAAAAAAAGCTTTGTTTCTTCAGACACACAAGGGACATGACATTCTTCAACAATCACAGACTCTTTTAAAAGTCCTGTCCTGATGTAGTTAGGTCAGAATAAAGAATCCACGTCTTTTACTTTTGATACGTTTCCAGTATTACGTTTTCCAGTTTTATTTTTATTTAGCTAAACTTAAGCAGAATTTAAAAAAAAATGTAATCAATACTCCAAATGTATGAAATTAAATTTTAATAATGCTTTTTTTTGAGTGATAGTGATATTCTGAATTCATTCTATAGAGTAAATTTTCCTAATCATGTTGAAGCAAAAACTCAGGTTCTTATGTCAAATCAACATTAAGATATCTCGCTGGTGGTGATATAACATACATTTTTTTTTTTTAAATTGTGTTACACAAATTTTACTACATTTTTTTAATTATATTACATTGAAGTACTTCTATTTATAATTTTACAAGACTACAAACATACCTTTAAAATATCAGAAAAATTAAATTAATTACATTGAATTTTTCTGTTTTTATATGGACTCGAAGCGAGAGATGTGTTTACTTGTTTTCCGTATCTATTAAGACTTGAGCCCCCTTAAAGCAACTCTAACATCTTTACATAAAACATCTTATCTTGTCTTCGTAACATGACACCGTTTCAATCCTCAAAAGTGTATAAAATATAGATTTTTTTTTTTTTTTTTTTTGTAGTATTAAGCAAGATTCATTTATCTTGAGAAAGACAAGAAAATGTATTAAACTGAAGCATTTTCAGAAAAAAAAGCTTTGTTTCTTCAGACACACAAGGGACATGACATTCTTCAACAATCACAGACTCTTTTAAAAGTCCTGTCCTGATGTAGTTAGGTCAGAATAAAGAATCCACGTCTTTTACTTTTGATACGTTTCCAGTATTACGTTTTCCAGTTTTATTTTTATTTAGCTAAACTTAAGCAGAATTTAAAAAAAAATGTAATCAATACTCCAAATGTATGAAATTAAATTTTAATAATGCTTTTTTTTGAGTGATAGTGATATTCTGAATTCATTCTATAGAGTAAATTTTCCTAATCATGTTGAAGCAAAAACTCAGGTTCTTATGTCAAATCAACATTAAGATATCTCGCTGGTGGTGATATAACACACATTTTTACTTTCTTCTATCTTCAATAGAAGAAAGTATTGTAATCGAAATTTTTTTCGACTTCCGGTTTTCGACGGATTTACACGTTTTAGGGGTCAGAGATTCCAAAAAACATGTTTTTACAAAATGTCTGTCTGTCCGTGTGTCTGTGTGTCTGTCTGTGTGTCTGTCTGTGTGTCTGTCTGTGTGTATGTCGCCATTCTACCATCAAAAAGTGTATGAAGTTATGAATAGAATTGAACCAAATTTTTTGTGAATGTTTTTGGCTGGGGCAAGCAGGTCTTCCTTCATTTTTGAAATATTCCGCCGCAAGGGGGCGCTGCAATCGCGATTTTTGTGCCATTTTCAATATTGTACCGACCAAAAGTATATGAAGTTATGCATCGAATTTAATCAAATTTTTTGTGTAAGTGTATGACTATGGCTAGTTGGTCCCCTCTGAATTTGAAAATAATCCGCCGGAAGGGGGCGCTGTAATCGCGATTTTTGTGCCATTTTCAATATTGTACCGACCAAAAGTATATGAAGTTATGCATCGAATTTAATCAAATTTTTTGTGTAAGTGTATGACTATGGCTAGTTGGTCCCCTCTGAATTTGAAAATAATCCGCCGGAAGGGGGCGCTGTAATCGCGATTTTTGTGCCATTTTCAATATTGTACCGGTCAAAAGTGTATGAAGTTATGCATCGAATTGAACCAAATTTTTTGTGTATGTGTATGACTATGGCTAGTTGGTCCTCTCTGAATTTGAAAAAAATTTGTCGGAAGGGGGCGCTGCAATCGCGATTTTTGTGCCATTTTCAATATTGTACCGACCAAAAGTACATGAAGTTATGCATCGAATGGAACCAAATTTTTTGTGCATGTGTATGACTATGGCCTGTTGGTCCTCCCTGAATTTGAAAATAATCCATCGGAAGGGGGCGCTGCAATCGCGATGTTTGTGCCATTTTCAATATTTTACCGATCAAAAGTACATGAAGTTATGCAACGAATTGAACAAAATTTTCTGTGTAAGTGTATGGCTATGGCTAGTTGGATCGCCATGAATCTGAAAAAAATCCGCCGGAAGGGGGCGCTGCAATAGCGAATTTTATGTCATATTCAATATTGCACCGCATAAAAGTGTATGTAGTTAGTTATAGAACTGAACTAATTTTTTTGTATATGATTATTTTTTGGTAAGGCAAGTAGATCCTCCCTGAATTTGAAAAAAAATCTGTCTATCATTCTATAGTCCATCGGCTCGTGTAGAGACGGTATTGAATTAAAATTATTAAAGCATTAAAATGAGTAACTATTTTTTTTATATTAAAATGTACGTATGAGATAGAAGAAAGTTTTGGGATTGGCACATCCAACTAGTTTTTTTTTTTAATTGTGTTACACAAATTTTACTATATTTTTTTAATTATATTACATTGAAGTACTTCTGTTTATAATTTTACAAGACTACAAACATACCTTTAAAATATCAGAAAAATTAAATTAATTACATTGAATTTTTCTGTTTTTATATGGACTCGAAGCGAGAGATGTGTTTACTTGTTTTCCGTATCTATTAAGACTTGAGCCCCCTTAAAGCAACTCTAACATCTTTACATAAAACATCTTATCTTGTCTTCGTAACATGACACCGTTTCAATCCTCAAAAGTGTATAAAATATAGATTTTTTTTTTTTTTTTTTTTTTTTTTTTTGTAGTATTAAGCAAGATTCATTTATCTTGAGAAAGACATGAAAATGTATTAAACTGAAGCATTTTCAGAAAAAAAACTTTGTTTCTTCAGACACACAAGGGACATGACATTCTTCAACAATCACAGACTCTTTTAAAAGTCCTGTCCTGATGTAGTTAGGTCAGAATAAAGAATCTACGTCTTTTACTTTTGATACGTTTCCAGTATTACGTTTTCCAGTTTTATTTTTATTTAGCTAAACTTAAGCAGAATTAAAAAAAATGTAATCAATACTCCAAATGTATGAAATTAAATTTAATTGAAATAATCCTACAAAAATGCGGTTTCCATTGAGTGTTTTTTTTAAATATAGTTGTATAATGTCAAAGGAGAATATTTAAAAAAATAATCATTTTTTATAAATGAGTGTAGTCTTGAATATTCAAATTCTATAATGCTTTGCGTATTACATGTCGTAGGTTTATCACTCTTAATCTAATGAAATAGGTGTAAAATAATATTACAAAAGAATATCAACATTTGCGAAATATAGAGGTATTTATTTATTTATTTATTTTGTGATTTTGTTTTTTATTGTTGTGTAGTAAAATGAATTACTTTGTAATTGTTTATTCTGAATGTAACTTAAACTAATTTTATTTTATTTTATGTGCCGTAAATTAAAAAAAATAATCTATAATCATAAACATAAACGGAAATTTACATACTTCGTGCGTAATCTGTTATTTGCTTATATAGCATAGGGATCGTTGTAATTTATTTGTTGTACAGATTTTCCAAATTCTAAGAATAGAACATTCATTTATTTATTATTATTTTACGAAGACCTTTGTTTTATAAATATCTGTTTACAAACTAATATTGTTTCGTAAAAATAACCTGAATATATAAACTTAATTTATATGTGACAGTTGTAAATATGTTTAAACTGTACAATCTTTTAATGCATCAAATATATTAGATGTTTCAAAATAGAAAAAAAAACGATTTCAATTATTTATTTACTATACACAATTTACGACATGAAAAATGTCTTACACAAAAAATAATCTTACATATATGATATATTTTCTTGCATCAATTCAGCTTTAACTTCTGCAGTTCCGAATTTAAAATAATAATGCAAAATATTCATTGTTTTTTCCCAAACAAAATGACAGGAAAAGTATCTTTTCTGAAATTGATACTTTAGGCGATTAGTAATTTAGGTTAAAAAATATGGATTTAAGACAAAAAACACTTTAAAACATCTATTTAACCGTTGAACTAATTACCACAGCCACAAATTTCAGATTTAATAATAAATAAATAACATAGAAATTCACAAAAAAGAAAAAATATCAGATTTAAGTTAAATATGAAAATTTATCACTTTCTTGGTCACACTGTGTTTTGGATATTTTTAGGCATTTTGTAAACTCAGATGAAAATAGCATTTATTTGATGAGGGATTTAACTTAGATGCAAACATTTATTTGTTTACTTTGGTCACAAAAAGCATTCAGCTATTAAGAAGCGATGTAAAATCAGGAAAAAAAGGAAAAGCAGACATTTTAAAATTTATAAGTAAAAGAACAGAGGTTCACGAATGATAATCAAGGGACCAAAGAGGTTAAATCAACCCTTTCATGTTTATTAATCATCTAAACTGTTGCTTATTTATTTTCAAATACCAGTTATTTATCTTTCGAAGCATAACTTACGGTTTTCCCAATAGATTTAAGTATAATCCACAATATTTGCACTCATATATGTTGAATATACACTTGCCTTTATGTAGCCATATATCTATAAATCACATGATGAGTCTGGAGACAAATTAACCCTACCTTCAAGTTTGTTTAATAAAGAAAAGGATAAAAAATGCACGGACTATATATGTTTACGTTTTTTTGTTTTTCATTATACAATAATGTACAAACATGAAATAATGATATTTTTAAGACTAAGAATTACTACAGAATGGTAAGAGGCAGAATAAAAGATTGGCGAAAAGTCCCATTAAATTTAACAGTTTATATCAATGATATTTGTATGTCGTTGAGAAATTCGATAAAAATGCATTGTTTTATCTCTGATATATCTTGGTTTGACCATTCATAACTTTAAATGTTTTGACAGTAAATATTCTGTGTTTTTGCTTAAAAAAAACCTTCTGCAAAATTCATATTTTCTAAAAAATCCAACCTTTCTTCCACCTTTTTGATTTTTCAAGCAACATAGATTAAAAACATAAACTTATATTAAATTTGCGATTTCGTGATCTATTGAAGGGTTGGATAATGGACAGCATAATGCAAGGAATAACAGAAACTGGCGGGCAGCAATATGTAAATTCTTCGCACGGATAACTGGTATAGCATATAAATAAAAAGAATATTGCCCAGTTAAACTAATCCCATCGAGCTCACAGGCTACGCATACTAATTGTACATTACGGCCTTATATTTTCAAGGGTTAATTCCATTCGAAAAAAAATATTAACACTAGAACTACCGGTGTTTCATATATACCTATTTCTACCGCATCCGTCAAATTGACGGATTTTTGATCACGGCTTTCATTGTAACTTTTGACTTAGTTAACATAAATAAAAATATATAATTTAACAAAAACATCATTTAATATGATAATTCATTAATTATTAATAAAAATTCAATAAAAAAACAGTTTCTATCTGCATTTATAGCACATTTTCTATGCATGAAATAACTATGAGGGACATATTTTACATGTTATCTTAGATTAAAACTTGCAACGAACATATTTAACTTAGTTAATGTACATAAAAGAATATAATTTAACAAAAACACTATTTAATATAATAATTCAGTAATGATAAATATAATGAAACTAAGCAAAAACAATTGCTATTTGTATTTACGTTATATCACATTTGATATACTCGAAATAATTATAAGGCAGATATTTTACAAATGTCTCTTATCTTAGATGAACACTTTCCACAAAGATATTTGACTTAGTTAGTGTAAATAAAATATATATATAATTTACATAAATAACATTTAATGTATTAATTCACTAATTATTAATTTAAAAAACCACTTTTTGTTTGCATTTATAGTACAGCGTATTTGATATGAATGAAATATTTATGAGGCACATATTTTACAAGTACATGTTATCTTAGAAGAACACTTACCACAAACATATTTGTTGCATACATTGCAAGTATAAATCGCTTTATTTTTGTTGCATAATCGAATTTGGCAAGATTTGCGATCATAAGGAATATTTTGTGAATTTTCTAGAACACAATCTATTAATTTCCGTTATTGGTTTTGGGAGGAGGCTTTTTTTTTTGCAGCTCCTATATTCACTGGAGAGTTCTTCGTATAATTGAAATAAAATTGATTTCTAGTTATATTTTTATCAGAAGTCTCTTTATATAAAATCCACGCATTGATTGCTGCGAAGTCCAATATATTATAAAATACCTGCAAAGGCCATCTACGTGACCCTGCTTTTACGCTATTTGCGGGCCATTTGGTCAACTACGTCCGCTACAAACATAGTCTCATTGTAAAATGACACAGTTGCAGGAATTTGTTTTCGATTAGAAGCAATTTTTACAGATTTATGTTTTGAGCTAAGAAGTAGTACTTTTTTACGAGGCTTACTTTTGTAAACTGTTAAAACAATATCATTTGATTTGTAGAGTTATGTGGAGAAAAGGGCCATGTTACCTTTTCTAACTTTAGCTATTTTTCGCAAATTCTCTTTTATTTGCTCGTATAGTTCTAACAAGACTTGTTTTTTTGGCCAGTAGCTTCTTTGCGAGCTGCATACTTGTAAAAAAATTATCCGTTGTTATATTCCTCCCACAATTTACGCAGTTTTTTACAAGATTCAAAACTACAAATTCATTCAAAGGTACTCCTGATGAAATAAGTTCGTCTTTGCCTAAATAGGGAAAGCCATTTATAAGATATTTACTTCGCACGTCTACAGCTAACTAAAATTTAATTCCGAAATTGTCTGTTTTTTTGGGCATATATTGCAGAAATCTTCATCTTGCCTTTGTGGGAAACAATTGTTCATCTACGCTTTTATTCTGATCTGGTTTGTAACAAGCTTGGCTGTTATCAATAAAGAACTTCCAAAATTCCGAAGAAAATCCAAATTTGTCAGTTCGTAAGCGAACACTTCTTTCACTTTTTTTGTCAAAACGAATGAATCTCATAATTTCTAAAAATCTATTTCTACTCATAGTTTCGCGAAAGAAAGAAGGTCCCCATTTTTCTGACCACAAATAGGATAATTTCAAATTTCTCGGTTCATAGACTCCTCGAGCATACACAATAGCTACAAACGCATACAATTCTTCACTAGTAATTTTCCAATCTTCCTTTTGTAAAACATTTCTGGCCTCTAGCTCAGTGTAAGTTTTTATATGCTTCATCATTCGATTATCAATTATAAGTCTAAATGCAGTGATAACATTACTAAGCATAATGTTTCGTTTCGCATAAACAGTTGGGCCTGAAGTATCCTTGAATATTGTGTGTGATGGGAGTCTACCAACAGAACCATTCCCTATTTCTTCCCATTCAGTACCGTCGAGAGCAATTTTTTCCCCGTCTTTTTTCAGTTTCTATTTGGCTGCCCGATTCAGGATCTGAAATTATTCGCAATCGGTTTCTGCGATTGTGGTTCTTTTGGAGAATTTCATCTTCACTCCCTGAATCTTCACTTTCATATTCTTCTTCTTCACTTTCTTCAATATCTCGTACTTCAATTCCATCTCCAAAATTTTCAGAGTCATTATTATTACTTGAATTAGTATCCGAACAGTCTTCATTTATACTAGTGAGTTCTTTGTATTCCCAGAATAATTTTTTTCTTCCTCGAAATCGTTACATTTTTGACTAGAATTTACAAAATATAAATGTTAATTTTTTTCATAAAAATATGTTCATACTTTTTTCCGAGATTAGACTTACACAGCTTACACTATTCACAGACAGCACTTTTCACTAAGAACGTTATCACATTAGAAGTACAATTTATAATGATAGCGTCCTAATTACATTTACCAGTTACTGATACGTTTGATATGAAGCCTGGAACAGACTGCGCATGGGCGAAAAGGGCTAGTCCATGTGGAAAATGGGGAATATGCTATTATTTTCAACACAATCTAACTGATTGATAAAGTAATCATACGAATTTAATATTTCCAACTGAGCGAAAAATTGACCAGGCTGGGAATCGATCCCAGATACTTGGCTTACAAGGCCAATGCTTTACCTGTTAAGCTACCTGGGCGATAGCCAGCTGGGATTTTTCGCTCAGATAACCTTGTTAGTCATTACATCTGGTCTGTCATTTAGACAGCTCAACAGAATAGACCGCAGGTAATGGAACTCCATATGACAATGAGTACGCAGATATATACTATTATTTTCAACACAATCTGACTGATTGGTAAAGTATCTTAGCTGTTGACCAGATGTTATGACCAACAAGGTTATCTGAGCAAAAAATCCCAGCTGGCTATCGCCCAGATAGCTTAACAGGTAAAGCATTGGCCTTGTAAGCCAAGTATCTGGGCTCGATTCCCAGCCTGGTCAATTTTTCGCTCAGTTGGAAATATTAAATTCGTATGAAAATGGGAAAGTCCACACCACTTCAGGATGAGTTTGCTAATTGCCAAAGCCGTCAATTTGACGGGTCTTGGTATAAATAGGTATACGTCATACTGATAACGGAAATTAAAATGGGTGAGTGGAAATTGAATAGGAATATTTAAATATGCTTATGTTTCATTAAAAGTCGTATCATAAAATTTTGGAACTCGCCATAAATTATATCAAATTTTTAAGCATGAAATTTGAAAACCGTCAAAATGACGGTCTTGGTCGTTCTAGTGTTAAGGGGGGGGGGATCAACTCCCCTCTTTCCCCTTTTTATATTTAATCATTGAACCCTCTAAACTGATCAGGGACATACTATATCATATAAAAAAATCCATATCCAAAATTTAGAGTAAATCGGAAAATTCTTAATAAAAACACGTTTATATAATTTAAGAAGAGTTATCCTTCTCTTTTATATACTTAACCATTAAACTTCCAAAACTATTCAGAGATTTGAATGAAATCTGACAATTCTGCGTGAAAAACCCATTTATATAAATTAAGGGGAGGGCATCAGAACCCCCATTTCCCCTGTTTATATTTATCCAATGAACACCTAATACCAATCACGGAAGCGCTTCATCAGAATTATCCTATGTGTAAATTTTGAACAAAAACTAATATTTCTGCATGAAAAATCCATTCATATCAATTAAGGGGAGGGGCATGAGGCCCCGTCCCCCCTCTTATACATATCGAATGAACTCCAAAAACTAATCAGGGAAGTGCCTTATCAGGATATACCTATATACAAAATTTCAAGTGGATGGCATATTTTTATCATGAGTTATCGCGTTACGTACGTACGAATGTACGCACATACATACAGAACGGGGGTCACATAAGCACTCAGGCTATGACAGCCTGTGTGCTAAAAATATTTTATCTAAAATGTGTCTTTTAATGTAATTTGTAAGTATTTTTGAAACATTATGAAGACATTATCGAAAGGCGCCTCTCTGACAAAAAAAATGAGACAACTATTTCAATATATTTAAAGCCAGTTAAAATTTAAGAAATTTAATAAACGAGATTTTCGCCATAAGTTTTCAGTAATAACTGTAGAACATGTTTTTAAACTTTAAAAATTAGTAGTTCACTTCTTGTACATGATACATTATAGGTGTACTTATTTTTTTCGACACAGGATATCTTTAGTTTAATAAATGCACTTTATCGTTTTTTGAATTTTCATAAATGTGGACATCTGCAATTAGTCGATCAGTATTGTTTAAAAAATCGTTCTGAACAAGTATGGCGTGGTAATCCTAAACCTTTCGTCTAATACATGATAATGCTTCAAAAATTTCCCTTTTTCAATTGCACATAAATTTTTTGTCAACAAAGTTTCAAAATACTGCGAAGAGAGTCTAAATCCGTAATGTAGTCTAATCAATAAGTATTATATCAAAAAACGTGAAAATTTTGATTTCTATACATATATAAATTATAACTAGATTGGATAACTGGTAGATTCAGTATGATTTGTATTTTCAATGGGTATAGCGACCGCCCCAAAAATCCAACATAACCTGCTACCCATCTTAATGATGATTTTATCCAGAATTTTACAAAAACATCTGCCTACTACATTCAGTTTGACTATAAAATTTCATTGAAATTTATTATATAGAACTGGAAAAAAAATTTAATCAACCATTTAAACTGGAAAATAAATGTGCAATTTGAAGTTTAAAATCCCTCACAGCATTTCCTCCCAGGATAATATACCCAATTTCTATTGAAACCTATCGTTCATAGTAAGAAACATACATATTGATTTTGAATTTATTCTGTCTGCAAGTTCATATACTTCCCTATGATATAAAATAAGCATTGTATATGAATTAGATACACTGTCCCCATACCGACGTATTATCCGCTATTTCAACTGTCATCTGACGATCATAGTCAAAATCATAGATATGACGCTTGGTTCAGTTCAATGTATAACTTCATCAACTTTCTTTAGAAACCAAAAGCACGCACAGACGCGCGTACACAAGACACTTTATTTAACAATTTCCGGCGTGGAGAAAATTTGTTTGAAATAATTAACTTATGCCAGAATTAACAAAGGAATTTATCAGAAAATGCGAGCTTTCTTATTTTTCGTAAGTTACAAAAAGAAAATTATAATTCAGTATTCTTGGTGAAAATAAAATTAAAATTAGGTGTCTTTTTTAGGGATACAGCTCGGGAAAGAGGGGGTACATTTTTGCGTATCTCTAACATTTAGAATTGATAAAACATCGGAAAATGAGGAAAAAAATCATTACTAAACACCATTATTTTAACGATAGAAGAAAGTAACCACCAAATCTAAAGAATACGCATTTACATATATATATACTGTATTAGTATTATTTAATTCCCTTTTGATGGTTAACAGTATATTATTATTAAAATTATTTAGTATAAAACGTTAAAATTATCTAACATGTATATTTCGAATGACTGAACGCTATTGGATATAGTAGAATAAATGCATACTAATTAGTTTGTTGTGTAGAGAAATGATAATCCAGAATCAGAAGGCTTTCAATTATATGCTTGTCGTAGAAACCATTTAACTTTATTTCATCAAGCACAATGTAGTAATTGTTGTACATTAAGTGGCAGTATGCTATGTACTACACTGTTAAAAATTTTCAGCATTTTGTCCAGTCATTTGATCGTTTTTTGTAAAAACGGTTAGATAACCGTAATTTAACACTATTCTGATCATATTAATGGCTATTTTATATTTAGAATATACTTAAATTATGGTTATGTAACAATTTTAGTTTTAAAAAAAGATCAGATTACTGGATAAAATGCTGAAAAACTTTAACAGTATAGAATCTGTTAAACTAACTACTGTACTATAACTTTGATTTATAAATTGCCTAAATTTCCTAACGAATGGTTTTATTATATAGCAAACTTATATTTTATGACCATTTAATTAATGTATCCAATTTGTTTTTGAAACTACTTTAAGCTATAATATTTATTATAGCAGTGTTTTTTATTATTATTTAATGCTGGCTTATAAAAAAATTAGAAATATTTTGCATGTACTGAAGTAATATTTTACTGTATCAAAATGTACAAATAAAGTGAAACTGTAGCTATAATTAAAAACTGTGGCAATAATGATTTTTAATTCTGTGCATATTTAATTCATTGCATAACTTCATCCATTTTTCTTAGATACCAAAAACACGCTTAGACACGCGTACAAAGGCATTTTTTATTTAACATACTTTTCGGGATCTCTAATCCCTAAAAACTATGAATCTTGGGAATACTATGAAAAAATTTCATTACCAAGTTTTATTCTTTTAACCCTCTGACCGCCGAGCAAAAGGCCAAAACTGTAATTTTTTTCTCTGTAATTTATTTTAAATGTTAATAAAAGAGGAACTTTCTATTATGGTATATATATATATATATATATACACTGCTCAAAACAATTAAAGGATATTGCAGTTTTAGGTGAATTTTGTATCTGGGAAACTTTTTAGCTGATTGATACATGGTTGACAGACATAGTAGGTTATATGAGAATAAATTACACATGTTTGGCAGAAAAAGATGCATTTTATTGCGCATTTGTGTACAAAAGAAAAAAACACAATTTGTGCATATGAGAAAAAAAGAATAAGAAAAAGTGTTTTCTTAAAAGAAAATCATTTTCAGTAGGGGGTATGGTTTCCACGGGCGGCCAGCAACGTTGAACACCTTTGAGGCATGGACTCAATGAGGTTATTAATGACGAGTTGGTGTATTCTGCCGCACTCTTCCAGAAGAGCTCTTTCCAGTTCTTGGAGAGTTTGTGGGGGTTCTTGGCGGCCAGACACTCGTCTTCCTAGAGCGTCCCAAACGTGCTCGAATGGATTCATGTCTGGAGAACACGCTGGCCATTCCATTCGAACGATTCCTTCTTCGAAAAGGAAATCCTCCCCAGGTTTGCACGATTTGGCCTGCAGTTATCGTCCATTAAAATGAAGTTATCTCCGATTGCTGCAGCGTAAGGGACTACAATAGGTCTAAGGATCTCATCCCTATATCGGCGACCAGTCAGAGCTCCATCTCGAATGATGTACAGGTCAGTGCGCCCGTCAATGGAGATGCCACCATACACCAACACTCCTCCACCGCCAAATCTGACACTTTCGTGCACGAACGCAGGATTATTCCTACTGCCACGGTCCCTCCAGATGAAAATACGCCTATTATCCGGATGCACAGAAAAACGGGACTCGTCAGAAAACAGAATATTGCTCCATTCATTTCTCCCCCAGTTGACATGCTCGGTTGCCCAATCCCTGCGGTCGCGACGATGTCTTCATGTTAATCTAAAACATACCATCGGACGGCGAGCATACAGACCTACAGCATGGAGCCGGTTTTGGACAGTCTGAGTTGAAATCGTGGTGCCTGTAGCCGAGCGAAGGTGTTGATGGAGAAGAGTAGCATTCATGTTTCTGTGTCTCCGAGCTGTTAACGCTAAATACCAATCTTCATTGGGCGTTGTTGCCCGTCTACGATCTTACTCTGGTCTTCGGCCTGCACATCCACTCTCCAAAAAACGGTTCCAGATCCTGGAAAAGACATTTTGTGACACTCCAATGGCTTGCGCTACTTCGGCTTGAGTTTAACCCCCTTCTAACGGACCCACAATTCTACAAGCTTCTGAATCTGTCAAATGACTTCGCTGAGACATCGTACTCATCGAAAAAAAGCAATCACTGAATGCCGATCACCCTTGTCTTCATTCTCTTTTATCCAGTTAAAAATCAAATTTCATTCGCTGCCGCTGAAGCGACATTTTTGACGTCGAAATCAAAATTTGCATACTCCACAGTTTGAAAACCAAAAAAATTTGCATTTGTGATTCTGTTCTTCGATTTTCGGCAAAAAAATTTCCTTTATATCTTTATTTTATATAAAACTTCAAATATCTTTTAATTGTTTTGTGCAGTGTATATATATATTTGTTGCGTATATGCTTATAAGCCTTAAAATTGTCAACCGTGACTTAATTTTTTAAAACTAGATTATATTTCTAGAATTATATTCATTTAAAGAAAGCTTCAACTGCAGTGAATCCGGCAGCCTAGTGAGCGGATATGTGTGGTTGCAGCAATGGGAAGGTTTTAAATAAAAAAGAGAATTTTTTAAACCATTAAAACCAAAAAATACGCGTTTATTTAATAATGAATATTTAACGTACATATATATATTGTTTTAATTTATTATTTATTTTGCTTTTACTGGTTATCAAAGTATTACTATTAAAGTTAAATAATATAAAGCGGTAAAATTACCGCTCATATATGTTTGAATGTCTTAATATTATCGTATATAGTAGATAAAGTAAATGTATGTAATTAGTTTGTTATAAGAAGACTGATAATCCTGCATCTGAAGGCTAATTTTCAATGATATGTTTGGTGTTAGGAGCCACTTCACTCTATTTCATCATAACACAATATTAGTAATTGACGTACATTTAGTGGCAGTATGCCATGTGCCAGAATATATTAAACAAACCACTATCCCATAACTTTGATTTATACATCGCCAAAATTTCCAAGCGAATGGTTTGATTATGTAGCTAAGTTATATTTTATGAACAATTCAGTAGTTCTGCCCAATCTTTTTTGGAAACTACTTTTAATTATAGAGTTTTATTATAGCAGTTTTATAGTTCAATATTGTATTCTATCAAATTTAGATATGCTTTGCATGTAATGTAATGTATATATATGTATGTATATATATATATATATATATATATATATATATATATATATATATATATATATTACTGTATCTAGAAAGACACATGTAAAAGTAAAATTAATTGTAAAGAATATGCATTTACACACATTTATGTACTGTAGTAATATTATTAGTTGGATTTCGTAAGAAATATTAGGTAGATTTCGTAAGAAATACTACCTATTGCAATCGCACCAGTTTATATATATGTATATCTATCTATCTATCTATCTATTTATATATCTCATTTTTTTATGGACACGATAACTTCTATAATTCTTCACCAATCTCAACCAAACTGGTACATAAAATCAAAGGGTATAAAATATTGGCTAAGTTCGTTAATGGGCAAAATCGGACCAAGGGGGTCGGAATAGGGGGCGTTTTTGTGAAAACCGAAAAAACGCCATAACTTCTTAATTAAAGTAGATATCAAATCGGTTTAAAGTTTATATTACTTCTTAAAAATGGGCCAAAAGTATATGCATGACAGATTTGTGATAAATTTAGAAGTGGGCTCAAGGGGCGAAAAAAAACAGGGATTTTGAGAGAAAAAAATTCATAACTTCCTCAATTTTCAAGATATCAAGTCCAACTAAATTTTTTGTAAATATTCTTAAAATTATCTAAAACTTTTGCATGTAAAAGTTTTTGATAGGACTAACTTTTACCGATGAAAATTAAAAACGAAAAGAAAAAGGGTGCTGAAAAAAGAAAAAAATCCATAACTCCGTCAATTTTTAAGATATCAAATCTGATTAAATTTATTTTACATGTTCTCAAAAATATCTACAACTTTTATATTGGTAAGTTTTTCATAGGACCAATTCGTATAGCAAAAAGAAATTAAACAAAAATAGGAGTTGGAGAAAAAACATCAAATCCAAACTTCTTATATTCTGACTCATTTTTAAATTTCTTTTTGATTTTAAACTCATCCAAATGGTAGATCCTCTTATTTAGAAACTGTATAAAGTGACTCATTGGTCAATTTTCTGATAAAGACAGAATATATTTCAAAAAAGGCTACCAAAAAGGGTATTTTGAACAGAATTTCCGAAAGTCATCGGGAGTGAAAATTGAAGGAAGTATTCAAATAAGAAATTGCGTTTTTTTCTGACTCGTTTTTAAATCCATTTTTGTTTTAAACGCATCCAATTTACAGATCCTCTTATTTAGGAACTATATAATGTGATGCATTGGTCAGTTTTTTGATAAAGACGGAATATATTTCAAAAAAGGCTACCAAAAAGGGTATTTTGAACAGAATTTTCCGAAAACATCGTGACTGAAAATTTAAGGAAGTGTTCAAATGAGAAATTGCGTTTTTTTCTGACTCGTTTTTAAATCCATTTTTGCTCTCAAACGCATTTAATTTACAGATCCTCTTATTTAGGAACTATATAATGTGATGCATTGATCGGTTTTTTGATAAAGACAGAATATATTTCGAAAAAGGCTACCAAAAAGGGTATTTTGAACAGAATTTCCCGAAGTCTTCGTGATTTGAAAATGTAAGGAAGTTTTCACGTAGCAAATTGCGTTTTTTATGACTCGTTTTAAAATCCATTTTCGCTCTCAAACGCATCCAATTTACAGATACTCTTATTTAGGAACTATATACTGTTACGCATTGGTAAGTTTTTTGATAAAGATAGAATATATTTTTAAAAATGCTGCCAAAGTGAGTATTTCGCACAAAATTTTCCGAAGCAATCATGATTAAAGAATTAAGGATGTATTCAAACGACAAATCGGTTATTTTATGACTCATTTTTAAATTCAATTTTTTTCTCAAATGCATTCAACTGAGAGTTTTTTGTTATTTAGAAACTGTATAATGTACTGTTTTGGTAGATTTTTTAATAAATTCTTAATCTATTTCAAAATATGTAGTCAAAATGGGCATTTGAGCTGAATTATTCTTAAGATGATTCTGATAAAACCAGTTTTTGCAGAAAAATGAAATAAAATTTTTTTCATAAACGGCCAAATGAAGATATTAAACTGGGTTTATCTCTAATCATATATATATATTTTTTGTTGAAATGAGCACTCTTCGAAATCTACCTCCGACTATAGGCCCAGCCGACAGGGATTTTTTTATCACTTTTGCTGGTTTGTTAACCAGCAAAAGTGATAAAAAATCGGCGGTTTGAATAAATTTATTAAAAATGCTTAATATAAAACGGTAAAAATATCGTACGTATATATTTCAATGACCAAATTTTATCGGATATTGTAGAGTAAATGTATACTAATTAGTTTGTTATGTGCGAAGACTGATAATCCTGCATCTGAAGACTAATTTTCAATGATATGTTTGGCGTTAGAAGCCACTTAACTCTATTTATCAAAACATAATGTTAGTAATTGACATACATTTAGTAGCAGTATGCCGTGTATTGGAATCTATTAAACTAAACACTATTCTATAACTTTGAATTATAAATTGCTTATATTTCCACATGAATGGTTTGATTATATAGCTAAGTTATATTTATGAGCAATTCATCGATTCTGCCCAATCTTTATCCGAAACTACCCAAAACTAAAATATTTCATTAGATTAGTTCTTTATTATTATTATTAAATACTGTATTCTATTAAATTTAGAAAAAAATGCGTGTAATGAATCAATTTATTGCTAATTGAATAAAATTATAAAGAAAGCAAAATTTCAACTAGAATTTGAACTGTAGTAATAAGGATTTAAAGTATTGTGTACAATGTACAATCAAGTTTATTATTCAACTTACGGGTTACCTTCCAAACATTATAATTAATTTAAATAGTTTTATCAAAATAACATTGTTTTAATAGTTAAAGATGACATCTTTCAAGAAAAAAAAATATTTTAAGTTAAAAAAATTATTAAAAAATATGAACTATCTGTATTCCCAACCTTCTTAATGTCAAACGACCAAAACAGACAAAAACAAAGCAACTACAACAGTAAAAAATTTTACATGAAACATTTTATCATGTCCTTGCAGTATCTCTTCAATGTTGAATGAATTACATAAACATAAATTCATTTTTTCCTGCAGTTTTAAACAGCACAATTAATTCATCTTGACAAAGACAAGAAGATGTATTATGGTGTCTTGTTTTATCTGAGAACAAAAGAAGATGTATGGTTGTCTTCAGAATGATTATTTTAGACGCACAAGTGACGAGATATTTATCATTAATTAAAGGTTTTTTTATAACTGCCTTCTTTTGATAACCATATTTAGAGCAATGAAGACATGTATTGTACATTTGACAAATGTGTTGCTTTAAGTTTTATTTTATTTAAAATAAAATAAGTAGATCATTGGAGGTGATGTAATATTTAATTAAGTATTTTAATTTAATATGAGAAATCAAAAGTAATATATTTTATGTATATAGTCAATCAGGGCGACATATCTCTACCATTTACCCAACTTTGATCCATTCTGCCATCTTGACAAAATATTTCCACTGAATTGCTAAACTTGCACTATTGCGGCTACCTATATTTTGAGACCAAAACTTTTCCGTTAACTCAAGTGATCTAGTATATTTAATCTTTATTTCTCTCTTGGACGAAAACTACCTTTATAGGTCAAAGTTACCTTGATTGTACCCCAAAACTAATTAGAGTTAGGCTTTATCATTTAATAAACCTGTATCCAAAATTCAAAGCAAGTCCAATAATTCTGCGTAAAATCCCATTTATGAAATCTAACAAGATTTAATCCCCCGTTCCCTTATCTGTAATTAAGCATTAAACCTCAAAACCTATTTAGAAATTCAACATGACAGAAAGAACCCATATTCAAAATTTAAAGCAAATCAGATAATTCTGCATAATTTCCATTTAGCTGACTAGCTAACTAATGCGAAGGAATCGCCCGTACCCCCTTTTATATTAAAAAAAAAACACAACAAATCAGGAAAGCGTCTTATTGCTATGAAATTGTACGACAAAATTCTAGCAAATCGATTAGTTCTACATGAAAACCCATTTAGTTACATTAAGAGGGGTTGCCCTCCTATCTCACCCTTTATACTTATGCAATGAATTCTAACAACAAATCAGGGAAGCGTCTTATCAGAATGAACCTATATCGAAAATTTGAAAAAAAAAAAAAATCCGGTAAATTTTGCGCGAAAAACCCATTAACAAACATTAAGGAGGACGGTCCACCCCACATTACCCGCCTCCCTCCCTTTATACGTATCCAATGAACACCCAATACAAATCACGGAGGCAATTAATCAGAATGATCACATACTTAAAATTTGAATGTAATCTACAATCTGTATGAAATACCCATTTATCGAAATTAAGCGGAAGTGCATTAGTCCCCGTTCCCTATCTTTATACTTATCCAATGAACACCTAATGCTATTCACTGAAGCGCCTTATCAAAATAATCCTATATCTAAATTTTGAAAGAAAATTGATAATTCTGCACGAAAACTAATTTATATAAATTAAGGAGAGGGGTATTAGTTCCCAATTCCTCCTCTTTATACTTATCAAATGAACATCTTATGCTAATCACAGAGGCACTTCATAAAAATGGTCGTATATCTAAATTTTGAACGAAAACTGATAATTCTGCATGAAAAACCCATTTATGTAAATTAAGGGGAGGGGCATTAGCCCCTGTTCCCCCTCCTTATACTTATCCAATGGACATCTTATACTAATCACGGAGGCGGTTCATCAGAATGATCCTATATACCGTATTACTCGTGTATAGGGCGCATGCGTATATAAGGCCCACCCCTACTTTGCAAGTAAAAATGGTGATTTCTTAAAATCTCGTATATAAGGCGCACCATAAATTTCATACGCTAAAGCAGAATGACGAAATGAATTTCAGTAAAAAAAAAAAATGAATTCGAAACAAACATTACACCAGACTAGAAAACAAGACGAAAATGCATTTTTAGACTTCGGGTTGTAAAACAATGACTTCTAAAAGGAATGAGTGACGGTAAAGAGAATTGTTAATTAGCGCTTAGATAATGTCATTAGCTCTGTTGTATAAAAAACTGCAAGGAATAAAATAAATATGCAGTAATGCTTCAATTAAGTAACATTTACCGAGTTTTAATATCATCTTTGAATAATTTCTTGTTTCGTGTGGATATCGTTCGACTGCATCCAACAGTAAAAAAATATTCCGTGTATAAGACGCACCTAGGAGTTTTGCCCAAATTTTTTGGGAAAAAAGTGCGCCTTATACACGAGTAAATACGGTATAAAATTTGAACGAAAAGTGATAATTCTGCATGAAAAACCCATTTATATAAATTAAATGGAGTGTTGTTAGCCGCCGTACCCCCTCTTAAAACTAATCCAACGAAAACCCAATACTTATCATGGAGGCGTCTCATCAGTATGATCCTATATCTAAGGCGTGAACGAAATCAGTCAATTCCCCCTGAAAAACCCATTTACATAAAATAGTGGGAGGGGCATTAACTCCCGTTTCCCTTCTTAACACTACTACAATAAACACAGAATACATTGAAGCGCCTCAGCAGCATGATCCTATACCTAAGATTTGAACAAAATATGATATTTCTGCATGAAAGACCCATTTATATAAATTAAGGGTAGAGGCATGAGTCCCCATTCCCCTTCTTATATTTATCGAATGAACTCCCACAACTAATCAGGAAAGCGTGTTATCAGAATATATTTATATCCAAAACGCGTTACGCGTATACGTACATACATACAGAGAGAGGGGGGGGGGCACGTAAGCTCTCATTCTTTGATAGCCTGTGAGCTAATAAAATTACAGTTTTTGAAGCTGATGTTTTCTAAATATAGAATATTGCAAAGAAAAATATAAGAAAATTCATTAAGAAAATATTAAATAGTATTCCAAATATTTCCTAAAACTGAATATTTTTAAAGCAATTTGGTTGAAAAAATTCTGCATATGATTTAAATGGTTTTTATAAATAAAATGTGTAAACGTATACTAAATGAAAAGAAAGTTTTTAACCACTGTTATTTTTTTAATGTATAATCATTTTTTCAGCATAAAAAATGGGATTGAAATAGTTTTTATGAATGTTAATAAATTATATTTTATCTTTCATTTTATATGTTCTTCATGTTATGTTAGCTGTGAATTGTTCGAAATGGTAAAACCTCTTTAACTAAATATCTCTAAAGCATTTCTGCGAAAATTGTTCTTCATTAATATAATACACAAAAATAATTTCATATCCACCCCCCATACGATATATGTATTGTAGATTAATAAATTGCTCTAAATCTTTAACTTTATACATACATGTGAAAATCAATATTTTTTAACATATAATTTTAATGATTTTTTAATGATTGTAGTGTAATTTAATTTCCCAATAAATTTAACAGATTATAAAAAATGCAGTGTTTATAGTACATTTTATCAGTGTTGTATAAATATTACAAAATATATTTATTTGTCTTTTAAAGATATGTTTATACTCTCAAAAAATAAAGTTGCAATGTAAATATTTAGTGTAACTCTTATCAATATGTTCAATAAGACCTAAAATTTATTCTAAATTTTTCAGTAATCGTGCATTTTGATGATTTCCCACATATTTATAGATCAACAATTATCCTTATTATAAATTATTATTAGTTATTTTAATTGATATTCATGAGATTATAATTTTAATGTCGTAAAGCATGCTGTATCTTTTGCAATTTTTTGGCCCCCGATAATGATACGTCATTCCGCCAATGATTTAAGCCAATTCAATATAAGTAACGATATGTTATTTAACCCTTTCGGGTCGGGTGCACTATTAATAGTACATGTCTTTTAATTGAGTATTATTTAGTTTTAAGAGATACTTTTGCTACTATTTACATGTAATTATGCTAGTATATATCTATGCATTTACTATATGATTTCATTTATGTTTAGACATTTAGTAATAATAATTATTATTATTATTTTCATAATTCTCTTTGCACCGTTTGCGATTCTTTTATTCTAAACACACATTTCACTCTTTCAATTTAAAACAAATTTTACTCTCCTGAAATAATCATGTATAATAAAGCTAAAAAGTTTTAGAAAGTTGTAATACACTTTAAGTCTTTTTGTAATACAGAATTTTCTAAACATCTCTAAAAATTCTTCCTTAACCTATTGTCATATGAATATTACTGTAATACTACATAAAACAACAACATTCGTTATCTTTCAGACAATGTTATATTCGTTAAACACTAATTTATCTATTTGGATAGCTATTGTTAATGTTATTAAAGTAAAAGTAATTTTTTCTAAAAAGTGAAAAAAAAAATTCAGATCCTAAAGCGTTACATTAGCCGCAAATGAAGCAGATATATTATTGCGTAGTTCGATACTAATAATCTCAACGATTTTTTTATTATTATTTTGTGAGTATCGCATTTCAATCACCACACCTTCGTATAAGAAAAAAAGAAATTTTAACTGCAATTACATTAAAAACTGCATCTCGATTTTTTTTTTAGATTTTTTTTTTAAATCCAATGTCTATAATGTTAGCTACTGTAGTACTTTTTTACCATTCTGTAGAAAGTAAAGGAAAAATATTAGAAAAATGTAGATTATTATATAGTTTTGCTACCATTTTCCCATGCGCACAACTGAAAAAAAAATTGTAATTATAATACGCCTATTTATCAAAACATATAAATTAATAACATATGATAAAACATGGAGCTATTATAAATTATATTTATTATTATGTATTCATATTAATAATGTAAATAAATGGCGCATACGAATCATTTTACATTTTACATTTTACATGCTTTGAGGTAGACGCTACAGCTATTCGCCGGCATAACCTCCAATGATCACAAGAAACCACATAGAACACTTTATTACAGAATATCCGGGACATCCATTATCACAGGGACTACACAAGACACCCATGCCGCTAGCTGGACTCGAACCAGGGTCCAGCGGTGTGGGAGGAGCTGACGCTACCAACCAAGCCGCTGGCTCGGCCCGAATCATTAGAGAGCTTAAATTTTGTCGTCTAGCTTTTGCCATTGCTTTTTGTTGAGTTTTTGTATTATTCCGCTGTAATGACGCGACCTGCATTTCAATCGATGTTGTTTAAGAGTGAATCGTAAATGTGGAATTTTTCAGCAGATGCTAATAACATCATTTTACATAAAATAAAAGCGTACATTTTAAGTCATAATAGTTAAGTATATTTTATAAAAATGCATCATTTCCCCTTCAGCGAATTTGAAATTCTTGTCAAGTGTAAATGCTTCATTTGAGTACAATGATATTTGCTTGGAAGTATTTATATGTAAGATAATTCTAATTATATAGGAAACGAAACATTGTATAACTTTTTAATGGAAAAACACATTTATTTCAAAATTTCAAAAGTTTCACATGAAAATGGTAATTAAAAGATTAGGATCTCAAAATTTTGGCCAATTGAAGGAATGTAGTCTCTGCTAGAAATTTACGATAAACAGCTTTTATTCACATATTGGAACTGAACCTATTTCTTATCACTGTTTTCAGTTGTTTTGTAATTTTTGCGTTTGATTTCTGCAGGCTTTATTTTCAGCAACAGCCCCATAAATATAAATTTAATACTGATGAGACAAAGAGGGAGAAAAATGTACGCCAATCCAAATAGGAAAGTCCCTTGCGGTAACATGATCATAATGACTTCTAAGCAAGCCCGCATATCTCCTGTGGAAAATCGAAGAGTTCCATCCTGCTCAAAGCATATGTCTACGCATCGTGTTCGTGAAAGGTATAAGAAATCAACCTCGTTTCTAAAAGTCGAGACAGTGCTCAGATATCACCGAAACAAATGCTGACCCAAAATTTCTTTGTCATACAAACCACACAAGACAGTCGGAAATTGTGGATGAAGCGAAAAGACAACGAAAATATGGTCTCCTCGATGCTCAAAATTCGATAATTTTGACGATTGAGATATCCATCCAATTAAAAATAGGCCTCATATGAAGAAGTATTTTGTGTTAACATTTGCGTCAACCGTTGTAAACATTTTTCACGTGTTTCTGGCGTATTCCAACAGTTTTTCATTTGGCTGAGTGGTTGATCCTAACTAAATTTTGTAAGGAAAAATGTTAAGATCTTTGCGAACTATCTTCCATATTTTACCTGCACTAACATCAAGCTGTATAGCATAGGTTGTATAGCAAATACAATAAATTTTACTAAAAATATGCGCTTCGATTGAATAACTGTAAATAATAATAAAAAAGTCTATTTCTTCATGGCAAACAGACTTCTTATCTCACGTCAACAGCTCAACACTTTTGAAAATTAATTTAATTTAAAGTTTCAATATATATATCCTGCAAAGCTCTCAATTTATTATATTTTTTTCATCTTTTGTTTTTCCAATAGTTTTAAAATTTTGCTTTGCCTCGGGAGCAAGTAAAATAGATTCATCACATAAATAAAATGATTAGTAAATTTGAATCAATAGTTCTTCTTTACATGAAGTAAATTAAAATACATAAAGCATTTAATTTTTTAACATATTCGGAACTATGAAAAATGTACTAATTAAAGAGACAATCATACGGTATATAATTATAGCATAACATGATTCCAGATAATAATATGCATAAATGTGACATAATAATATTTGACGTTTAAAATGTTGACGTTTAAAAATTAAAGACAAAATTTCATAAAATCCCCAATCGTGTAATAAAGACTGAATATTATTGACGTCGTTAAAGATTTTTTTTTCGGCTTAGGATAAAATATTAGATTATGATTTTATTTTTTATTGATAGAAATATTCATATTGTCAACGCACCGAGCTCCAACAATTTCATTTGTCTTTTAGTTTGACCATCTTGTATATTTAATATATATGTATAAACACATTTTATTTAACGGAATAATTTTATTGGTGCTAAAAGATTAAACTACTTTTGAAATTTTCACAATAATAAAATTCTTTTTTAAGATCAGTGTGTTGTCTCAGACAGTGGCAGTTTTTAAAAAAAATAAAGGGATCAATTTATGTCACACTTTAGAAGTATCTGGTAAAGTCATACTAAGTTCTAAATTTAGATAAGGTTTAATATTCAAGTGAGCACTGCATTACTAAAAAATTCTTAAATTTGACCAAAGTGCAAGACATAACACAAACATGAGTAAATCTACGTATTTAGTAAAACTGTTTCTTGTTTAATAAATATTTTCGAATGTAAACTATCATTAAGAATCCATCAAAAACTTAAAATAAATAATCAACAATATTGATTTTAGACTATTCATTATTACTGGTATAGTAATTGATGATGATTAATATTGTCTAAAATCAATATTATATCAATAAAAGGTTATTAAAAACTTTTTTTACAGGTATGCAATTACTTTGCATCAGGCACATATTTCGATACTTCGCTGCATTATGGAAATACTCTGCATCTATGAGAAAATCCTTATAATTTGTGCGACTCCCCAGATTGACACTGATAAAATACTTTATATTTTTCTCTTGCCTTATCAATCCTATTTCCACACGAAATTTCGCGTGTTTTTAAGAAAAAGATGTTGTTAAAATTAAAATTTTACTTTTAATTAAAAGAGTCTTTTTAATTACATGGAGATAATTTAATATTTATAAATTTAAAATTTAAAATTACAAGTGTGGTAAGGGATATAAGTTCTAATTACAATTTTTATTTGTTAAATGGAATATCCATATATGAAACTGCTTTGTTCAAAAGAATATTTAAAATTATAAAATGCATAAAGAAAATAGCGTTTTAAGAATTTTTGTAAGTTTTATTATCTATATCCTGTTTCCTTTTCCTAAATCACAAAAATATCCTTTATGATATTTCTTTTTCTTTCTTACTTTCGTTTGCTCTTTTTTGAGAAAATGAGCAAACGGTGTCTAAAAGAAATTTCCATTTAGTAAATTACTTTCAGAATTTCTTTTCAGTTGAATGACATGCGGGTCTGTTCTTTGTTAGATTATTTACACGCCTACGTTTTAAATGCACAAAAAAATAAACCTTTCAGCTTTTAATTGAAAAGAAACATGTTAAATAGCGAAACTTTTAGGTTAAAAAAAAAAAAAAGTGAGTAAACGTAATGCATATAAATAAAAACAATTACTCTAGATGATTTGGAATTTTTTTTCTCAATATTAGGGTGATTGAAAAGAGTTTCTTTAAAATACATTTTAAAAATATATACGTGCCAAGTAATTATTTCGCTAAGAAAATAATGGAAAACCCTAGTGTGGTCCATATGTATAATACAGTGTATTTACAATTTAGAAAAGTTCATATTTTCCATTTATTTCTTAGTATAACGGCACAAAGTTCAATTCTCATTTATTATTTAATTATTTTGTTGTTTAACATTTCACTGGTCATTGCTGATTTCCTCTGTAATATTTCTAAATTAATCTGCGAATTTAATATATTTTATTTGTTTGTGCATTTGAAATTTTATGTCAACTTGATTTTTCTTTCTTCTAATTTTATAAATATTCCACACCTGTTTTATTATTACCTACCAACTACAATGTCTAAACATTTTGATTTCTCTGGAATGTGTTTTTGTATAAGTTTTGTATGGGTTCAGTTAATATGCAAGTATTTCTTTATTAAAAAAAATAATAATAATTCAAATGCGCAAAATTTCGCTTTATTTAAGAAGAGATTTTTTCTATGATGGTAATTACAGATTTGTATGAAAACTGTTATATTAACCATTAGCATTTTAGCTCTATCACATACAGATAGATAACAACCGCAATTACACACAAGTTACTTTTTGTAAAATTGTACATTTGTTGCTGGATAATCAAAGATGAACACTTATAAAATAAAGACTTTTACATGTTATAGACAATGATAAACAGATGATTAACGAACAATTGTGCATATTACCATCGGTAAGTATGATATAGTGATTACAAAATGTTTGTTGTGATTTTCCATATCACTTTAGGCCCCACCAGTGGCCGAGAGGTTCTGACCTCAAACTGGTAGACGGTAGGTGCTGGGTTCGAATCCAATCGCGACTGTCGGCCTAACCGTTCGGAGTTTTCCGTGGTTTTCTTCGAACCTTGCGTCAATACGGGTTAGGTTCCCTTAGAAAGACCCCCACGGAGGACATCCCACCCCTTAGGGCCTATATCCCATAGTGTAGATAATTGGCCGACATACATACAACAACAACATATCACTTTAGTACAAGTTCACAAAGAAGTTGTTTAGAAATTTTTAAACTTATGGTATAACTTATGGCATGCGAGCTGTTAATGAAAACCTTAAACAATAAAAGAGAACACTTGATTTGACACAGTTGGTTAAGGGTAAATATTTTCCGTCCACATAATTAAAATAAATTTTGGAGGCACTTTCAAAAATCATTATTGATTTTTTGTCTATATCCTATTCTCTAAGTTAAATAAACAGTACTTTTCTAATAATGAGTTATCATATTGCTGTACTCGTATTTTATAAAATAAATGAAAAAGTAATTATACAGTGTAAGCAAAAAAAAAAAAAAAAAAAAAAAAAAAAAAAAGTACTCATCAGAATTTCTTAAAAGTATGGCACCACTATTTCATTTTAGAAACATTTGGTTGAATTTTTTATATTTATTTTAATAAAACTCTTTCAATAATTAATAGTAGGATTAGAAAATTCAATTAACGCCGATAAAAAATTCTTTTCAAAAATATTGTTACATTACACGATTCTTTAATTTTTTACCAAACATCATGTAAAAAAATAAGATTATTTTTAATGACAAATTGAATGTATGAGTTCTCTATCACATGTATCTAATTTCATAATTATTCCGTCCAAATTCAGAAATCAGAATATTCCAATTATTTTCATCATTCGTCATTTGACAACAAAATCCCTTTAAACATAATGATTTACGTTCATTGTAATGCTTCGAACATATCTACACATTCTGTAACTAAGTGCCAGATTGAGTTAATGAAGCATGCGATTTGTGAAATGCCTCAAATATGTTCATTTGATTAAGACATTTTAATATATTAACATTTAAGAAAAATTTACTCTCGAATACCAGTTTGATGTCATAATGACAGATACTATGGTTTTTGCTATAGGACTAATAGGGAAAAGATGAAGTTGTATTCAGTGTTATTTCCAAGTATGTTGTATTTAACTACTTAAAAATCCTACATTTTTAAGTAGTTAAATACATCATTTTAATATATATTTTCAATCATTAATTTTTTTATATAAAAGTTCATCCTGGTGAAATTCAATCGTTAAGGATAATATGCTCTTGGCAGCAAAAATTGCCATAATTTTTTTTAAAAAAAGGAGTAAAATTAATTTAAAAACTTTTAAAATTACCCACCAAAATCTTTCATAAGCATAGCACCAATACTTTCTTTTAGAAATATTTACTTAATACTGTTTCTTTCTAATAAAACTCTTTTAATGATCAATTTTAGGATTAAAAAATTCGGTTAGAATTTAATATTCGATAAAGACTTTAAATCAAAAATTGTACGATTATTACTTTTTTACCAAAAAACACATAAAAATATCAGTTTTTTTTTATTTCATATGTGTTTTTAATGACAAATTTTAAGTATGTGTTCGCTATCATATGTCTCCAACTCTATAATTATTCCGTTGACATGCTGGAATCAGAAAATTCCCATTATTTTCCTCTTTCGTCATTTGTCAACTAAATCCGTTTAACCTAACGATTTATATTTGTTATAATGTTTCGAAAATATCTGCACTGTCTGTAACTAATTGCCAGATTGCATTAATGAAGCACACGATTCAAGAAATCACATGCCACATGTAGATTCACATGCCACAAGCACGTTTCTCTGATAAAGATATTCAAATATGTTGACATTTAAGTATTTTTCACTCTCAAAGATAAGTTTGTTATCATTTTATTAAATACACATTCTATAGTTTTTATTATCGGAATTATATAAAAAATGTAAAATTGTACACAGTGTTATTTCCAAATACTTTCCTCAAAGTATTTGCAACGTAATATTCGGTTCAAAAAGCTCCAAGTATCACTGCACTGTGTGCAATATTTACGGTAATATAATTCTATAGATTTAATGAATTTTCAATACATTCTAGAATGCTTAATATTCTTAAGATTACATTCACATTTGTAATTAAGTTTTTTTTTATAAAGTTTAAATAGTCATATTTTCTGAGCATTTAAGATTAAAATGATGAGTAAACAACACCACAATTTTATCCATTTGTAAGACGAGCAGAGGGTTCAACAGTTAAATATAGCGTTTTAATAACTATTTTTTAAGTATTAATTTTTTACTTTTTTCTATCATTACAAGAAAAAGTTATTGGATTTGCTAAAAGTTAGAAATCCGTTTTTCGACTGATTTACATATTTATGTGTCAGAGAACCCGAAAAAATGTTTTAAAAAGTTTTTTGTCTGAAAGTCTGTGAGTCTGTCAGTCTGACTCGCTGCATGTGACAAAAAATTTGTGTGTGATGTATCTCAAGAACTAAAGCACGGATTTTCACAACTTTAGATTCTGCTAGACCTGGATACAAACTAGGTCTGATGAATTTCCCTGAAATATGGCACCACATTTTAATTAAAAAATATCTGCTTAATGCTTTTTCTTTTTTATAAAACTCTTTCGATAATTAATAGTAGGATTAAAATATTCGATAAACGATCATAAAGAATTCTATTCAAAAATAATATGATATCATTTTCTTCTTAAACCAAAAGACATATATAAAAAAATACGAGTCTTTTTTGACAAATTGTAAGTACACGTCCTCTATCATATAACTCCATAATTATTTCGTTCAAATGCTGAAATCGGAAAATTTCAATTATTTGCATCGTTCATCATATGACAACGAAGTTCGTTTAACATAATGATTTATGTTCATTGTAATTCTTCGAACTTATCTACACATTGTGTAACTAATTGCCAGATTGCATTAATGGAGCACACGATTCATGAAATGCCACAAACATGTTCTTTTCATTAAGACATTTTAATATATTGACATTTAAGTAAAATTTACTCTGAAATATCAGTCTCATATCTTAATTACACATACTATAGTTTTTTATTATAGGAATTACAAAAAAAGGTGAATTTGTATTCAGCGTTATATCTAAATATGTTGTATTTAACTACTTAAAAACCGGATATTTTTAAGCAGTTAATTACATCATTTTACTAACTATTTTTAATCATTATTTATATATACATATATAAATTCATGCTGGTGAAATTCAATCGTTAAGGGTTATACACTTTTGGCAGCAAAAATTGACATAACTTTTTTTTTAAAGAAGAGAATTAAGTTAATTTAAAAACTTTAAAAAGTAACCATTAGAATTTTCCATAAGTATGGCAGCAATATTTTATTTTAGAAATATTTACCTAATACTCGTTCTTTCTAATGAAACTCTTTTAATGATTAATATTAGGATTAAAAAATTCAATTAGTGAAGATAAAGAATTTAAATCAAATACTGTACGATTATCCCTTTTTACTAAAAAATATCATAGAAGGCGGCAGCCTTCAAGTGACACAGCTTTAAGCCTACCATCGTCATAAGGTATCAACGTAAGGTAGATTCGGAACTTCATATATAGAGCTAACTCAACATCAAAGGAAATCTGAAAAGCCGCCATCTAATAACTCAGCAAATATTGGTCAGAATGGTCTATTTTTTTAATATAGTCTTATATTCCCAGTCTAATCCTATCCTATAATTTTTACATTTCTACGTGCCGTATATTTTTAGATCTCGCTGTCCATTTTTAAACCGAAATCGATGGTGTTTGTTCCTGATAATGAGATCTAGAAAACGGGCTGGGAGATTTTATTAAAACTTATATATAATATGAGTCTCTTTAAGATAAGTGAATAAGACTTGCCTAGATTCTAGGAAAACTCTTGTTTGTTATATATTGGTCTTGGAAAATTGGACTATATTAGCTTGCGGATTACATGTTATTCTATGGATTAGCAGACAAGGCATCTTATTATGTGCTTTAAAACATTCAATAAATGTATACTAAATCAAATTTCTATTTATATTGCCTTTATTTTTTGTAAAGAAGAAAATATTACGTTTCTTACATTGGATATTTTTGCATTTTGTGGAAAAAAATATTTTGAATCCTTTTTTAAAATAGGAAAATATTTTTTAATTATACATATTCAATATACTTTCGACGTATGATTTTTTTAAGTTTTCAAACACAAATTATTTTAAATTATTTGTTGTTGGATAGTCAGGTATTCATACGCGTATTGGCGCCACTTGTCTAGTTTTGTTTTGAATCCGAACGCGGCAAGTTATGGATATTGGTGTTAGCATTTTTCAATCAGGTAGTATTTATTTATTTAGAATAGAATTTGATAAAGAAAATGCACAAATTGAAAAACATCGAACAGACATGATAGAATCGTTAAGTAATTTTCATGGTTTTAATAATCCACATGGCTGTTTCTTGTTATGCTAATTCAATCTTGCAATGTCTAATATACAATGAATAGTTAACCTGAGAATCTTGCAATGGATTTTTAATATAGAATTTATTAAAACTTATGGATTAGACTGAGGAGGCAGGGTATATTTAAAATTTTACGAGAATGCCAGGTAAAAATCCTGCAAAAAACATTTAGAGATAAAATTACTTATTTTTTAAATTTTTTTGCTGCTTGAGCAAAGAATAGGTTTGCACCCAATCAACTGAAATTTACTGATTTGCTTAAAGTATTGTTTTTAAATACAGGGTGCAAAATACATGAATTTTCTTAAATCCCAGTTTATTTCATTAAAAAATTTGCCATTTCATGAAAATAAAAATATTGCATATCTTTATCTTTGAGTTCAAATATTAAAACACTTTTCAATGGTTATATTTTAGCATGTTTTGCAGATAATGCATTTTGTGGATTTCACAGAGTTGACTGTATTATACTCTATTATAAGCATTCATTATGATTTCTAGTCCATTATTACATTCAAATTAATCTTTTTAAAAATGTAAACAAAAGATGAGCACATTATATTTGCACAATGTCTGGTCTCAAGTTACACACACTTGAGGGACTTTAGAATTTCTATACATTGCTTGTTTTAAACTTATGTGAAATGTTGGATAAAACATTTTCAGTTACATAATTTATTTCTATTATGAAATATTTTAGTAATTGGTACTACTCTGTTATCCCGTCGACCAATTTCGCCAAATTATACAATCACCAAACTAATAGCCAAATTAGACATGACATAATTTTTATTTCAAAGTAAGTTAAATCGATGCAAATAGATACAATGACGCAAAAACTATTTATTTAAATGTTATTTTTGATTTTAGATAGCGTAGCCCAAAAGATAAATCTATTTATTCAAATAAATACATTTCAGTGCATTATATATATTCAGTGAAAGTGATGTATTTAACAGTGTAGTGTTTAAAATGTAATATTCGGTTTACAAAGCTCCAAGTTTCACTGCAATATATGCAATATTTACGATAATATAATCTATAGATTTAATGAATTTTCAATACATTTTATAATGTTTAATATTCTTAAGATTACATTCACATTTGTAATTAAGTTTTTTTAAATAAAGTTTTAATAATCATATTTTCTTAGCATTTAAAATTAATATGATGAGTAAACAACACCACAATTTTGTCCATTTGAAAGACGCCCAGAGGGTTAAACAATTAAATATAGCGTTTTAATAACTATTTTTTAAGTATTAATTTTTTACTTTTTTTTATCATTACAAGAAAAAGGTATTGGATTGGGTAAAAGTTAGAAATCCGTTTTTTGACTGATTTACTCATTTATGTGTCAGAGAACCCGAAAAAATGTTTTAAAAATGTTTGTCTAAAAGTCTGTCAGTCTGTCTCGCTGCATGTGACAAAAATTTTGTGAGCGTTCTATTTCAAGAACTAAAACACAGATTTTAGCAACTATAGTTTCTGCTAGACCTGGTTACAAACTAAATCTGATGAATTTCCCTGAAGTATGGCACCACTATTTGATTTTATAATACCTGTCTAATGCTTTTTCTCTTTTATAAAACACTTTCAATGAATTATCGTAGGATAAAAAAAAAAAATCGATTAACGGTGATAAAGAATTCTATCCGAAAATAATATAACATTGCATTTTATTTAAAACCAAAAGCATAGCATCCAACTTTTACGCATTTTTGCTGCCACTAAAATTCTACAGAGATTTTCCAATTTTTAATCATAAGATTTCGACTATTAAATAAGACAATATTTACTATAAAATTTTATCGGTAGGAAAAATGCGTAAAAGTTGGCAGCTATGCAAAAGCCATATAAAAAAACAAGAGTTTATAATGACAAACTTAAGTACGCGTCCTCTATCTCCATAATTCTTTCGTTAAAATGTTGAAATCAGAAAATTCCATTTATTTTCCTTGTTCATTATTTGACAAAAAAAATCCGTTTAACATAATGGTTTATGTTCATTATAATACTTTGCACATATCTACACATTCTATAACTAATTGCGAGATTACGTTAATGAATCACGCGACTCATTAAATGCCACAAACATGTTCCTTAGATTAAAACAATCTAATTTATTGACATTTAAGAAAAATTTACTCTTATATATAAATCTGATCATCTTTAATGATTAATAGTAGGATTAAAAAATTCATTTAGTGAAGATAAAGAATTGAAATCGAATATTGTACGATTATTTTTCTTTTACCAAAAAATATATAAAATAACAACAGTTTTTTATGAGAATTTTTAAGTACGTGTTTTATATCATATGTGTCTAACTCCATAATTATTCCATTGAAATGCTGAAATCAGAAAATTCCAATTATTTCCCTCCTTCTTTATTTGAAAACGAAATCCGTTTAACATAATGATTTATGTTGATTATAATGCATCGAACATATCTACACAGTCTGTTACAAATTGCCAGATTGGCTTAATGAAGCGCGTAATTTATGAATTGCCACACACATGTTCCTTTGATTAAGACATTCAAAGATATAGACATTTATGTCATTTTTACTTTCAAGCATAAGTTTGTTATCTGCTTCATATCAAATTGTTATTAGATTAATACAGATTCTATAGTTTTTATTATCGTAATTATAAAGAAAATTTAAATTTGTACACAGTGTTATTTCCAAATATTTTCCTCAAAGTGTTTGCAACGTAATATTCGGTTCACTAAGCTCCAAGTCTCACTGGAATATAAGCAATATTTAAGGTAATAAAATTGTATAGATTTAATGAATTTTCAATACATTTTAGAATGCTTAATATACTTAAGGTTTACATTCATATTTCTTATTAAGTTTTTTTGTAAATTTTGAAATAATCACTTTTTATTTAAGCTTAAAATGTTGAGAAAACAGCATCACAATTTTATCCATTTGCAAGACGCTCAGAGGGTTAAATAGTTAAATACAGCGTTTTAATATCTATTTTTTAAATATTAATTTTTTACTTTTTTCTGTCATTACAAGAAAAAGGTATTGGATTCGCCAAGAGTTAGAAATCCGTTTTTCGACTGATTTACACATTTAGGTGTCAGAGAACCCGAAAAAATGTTTTTAAAAATGTTTGTCCGAAAATCTGTCGGTCTGTCTCGCTGCATGTGACAAAAAATTTATGAGCGCTCTATCTCAAGAACTAAAGCACGGATTTTCACAACTTTAGATTCTGCTAGAACTGGATACAAACTAAGTCTGATTAATTTCCCTGAAGTATGGCACCACTATTTAATTAAAAAATATCTGCCTAATGCTTTTTTCTTTTTATAAAACTCTTGCAATGATTAATAGTGGGATTAAAATATTCGATAAACGATGATAAAGAATTTTATTCAAAAATAATTTAATATTACTTTTTTCTTATACCAAAAGACATATAAAAAAAATACGACAAATTTTTGACAAATTGTAGGTGTCCTCTACCATCTAACACCATAATTATTTCGTTCAAATGCTGAAATCGGAAAATTCCAATTACTTGCCTCGTTCATTTTTTGACAACGAATTCCACTGAACATACTGATTTTTGTTTATTATAATGCTTCGAACATATCTACACAGTCAGTAACTAATTCCCAGATTGCGTTAATGAAGCACGCGATTCATGAAATGCCACAAACATCTCCCTTTGATTAAGACATTGTAATAAATTGACATTTAAGTAAATTTTACTCTCAAACATAAGTTTGTTATCAAAATTACGGATACTATAGGTTTTGTTATAGGAATTACAAAAAAAAATTGAAATTGTTTTCAGTGTTATTTCCAAATAGTTTTTAAGCAGTTAAATACAGCATTTTAAAACTAATTTTTAAACAGTAATTTTGATATATACATTTATGCTGGTGAAATTCAATCGTTAAGGCTGTTCTCCCGTCAGCAAAAAATCGACATAACATGGAAATTTTTTAAGTAGAAAGTAAAATTAATTAAAAAGCTTATTATAGCTTATTAAAATCTTTTTATAAGGTTGTTTCTTATTGCGTCAAATATTTATGAATATTTTCTTTTGTTCAGTTTGGTCATATATTGCGTAGAAAACATCAAACCGCATTAATCTGTAACAAAATACCCGGCCTCAATAGGAAGAATTTTCATCTCCTGTATATATGTATGGATGTATGTATATATATTCCATAAAAGCATTTAGGCGCTGTATATCTTAAATTATTCTATTTTTCGGCATATTCAATATTTCAGTACTTTATTGATATCTAACGATTTTTTTTAAATTGATAATCTAACGTTTATTCATATTTAAATTCCCATTTATGTAAATCGCGTATATCAGTAATATCTTATTGCAAAACGTTAATTTAAAGATTTAGATTCCTTCATAAATTTTATAAGCTGGTCTATGAATCATACTTTGAAAAAACTTAAAGTTTATGTTTTCAAAAAGCCATTTTCATTCATTTTTTTAATTTTCAATCTCGACTTTTCGCCCTAAAAAGCTTCCGGTCCGAAAACTAAAATTCTATTTATTTAAGACTCGCCATCTCTCCCGATTGGTGATAAATTATACATATTAATTTAATAGAAACTTGTTAGTTATAAAAAGAATCAAGTATTGCAAAAAGTAACTTCTCTTGAAATGAATTTAGAATTTGTTCAATGCTTATATAACCCAACAAATGTTTTGTGATAAACTTTTATAGATATTCCCAACTTAAATATTAGAATAATTGATGCATTGACAGGGGAAAGATAATATGCCAAGAAAACTTAATTTTACAGAAGAAGAATAAACGGTTTTGCACTGCTGAGTTACAATGTTTTATTATAAAAAATACATGAAATTCATACACCGGTATCTCAGATTTACAACTTTTTTTTAAAAAATCAACAAACTTTTTATAAAGTTTTAATTTAATTATTTTATATTAAATCTCAAAGTCGATTTTTCTTGACTTACTACCTTTTCCATGTCAATGCATCAATTGTATGAATATTTTATGCACGACATTTTAATATGTAATATTTATAAGCGCTGTTGTGAAGATAACTTGTGTAAAGCTTTTTTTTCTGAAATTTAATGTAGATTTTTGTAACGTTTTCAAATAATTTCTTATGCTTTAAAAAGGAACATGAAAATGAAAAAGAGGTTTATGGAATTGACGAAATTTTAAAATGAAAATATAGTAGAAAGGCGGTGTTTATTTTCTCCTGATAGCCCGGTATAAAATATTGAACTGTTATTTCTTTCGCTTATTTTTATCACTATTATTTTAACAAGTTCAACAAATAAGATACTTATTATTGCACATGAAAACGGTTTTTGTTACGTTTTATATTAAATTTTTATAGCAAATCTTTCATAAAATTTTATTCTTTATAAGTTTGAGCGGTATAAAAGTTGATTTTCGATATCACAGCTGGTTTATTAGATCCAGCAAAATCCTCATTTCAATCCTCATTTCAACACGTGATACTGAATATTTTATTATATGGTATCTGCTGATAAATTTAAACATTTAGAAAAACATTTACAATGTGTGTTTTATTCCTTCAGTATTTAAGCTATTATTCAATTATTTTTTTTCAGCCAGTAGTTCAGTTATATATTTTTATATTAGTACAATAATAAGGAATATACTTTTGATATTCGGGCAAAATATCGCAAGCTAAAAAGCTATATTTGGGGGGAATAATTGAAAAAGTCAAAACTGGTTAATTTTTTCTGTAATATTTTTCAACAACTAAAAATCTTTTCTTTACTAAAGACTTTTCTGTAACATTAAAATTGAATTTTTATTTAGATTTTTTTAATAATTGAAATATCACTTACATATTTAACTAAATGGAAAAATATAATCACATTTATGTGCTCTCGTAGAAAACTTTTCTTTGTATTATTGGTCTTATTTAACATCAAGAAAATTAAATAACTCATATTATGTGTGCATTTTGTGCAAACTGAGGGATTATTTCAGAATTTATACTTGCAACATTTTTTTCATTTAAATAGGAAACGCTCAAGGGATATCTCAAAATGACTATTCAATAGAAAATACTTTTTAAAAGTAAGTTAATTTGGTGCCTCATTATTTAAAATAAGTATTGAGATACTCTAAGAAATTCACTTTTATAATGAATCGATCTCTTTGTCAGACACTAGAACGGAATTACATTGCATCGAAAGAAGTCAGCGTTATTAATTTGAATCTAAGACTAAACGTCAATTGTCTGATGGTTGCTTTTCTGAGCAATCCGCTATTATCGATGATACACGAACAATAGTAAAAGTGAAGAACTGGTATACTAATGGCGTACGAAACGGCCACCACGACGTTGAAATATGTCGTTAAAAACAAGCACAAAGTCGCAACGTCTGATAATCATTTCACCATGTTACGGATTTTAACAACGATGATAAAATGTTCGTTATCTTCTTACTCAAGAATAAGATTTCAATAGTTGTCTTTTTAAAGTAAAAATAAAATTTACCGAAAAAGAGATATTTACGTAGTATGATACTAAACGCACGAAAGTTTCTACGCATACTTTCTGGTTTCCTTGATTGGGCTTCACATGCTTGCGTCAGCCGGGAGGCAGGGCAAGAATTTCTGAGTAATTTCTGAGCTGTCACTTTAGCCGTAATAAATTCAGAATCGACTGATCTTCCAACTGTGAAAGAACTTGTGGCGCTCCTCCGATTATTTTTAGAACGTTTTGTGGAGTGGCGGTTTTTTTAAAGAAAAGGCTTTGCAAAGACCCCTTTTCATTCTTTTATTATTTACGGTGATACGACTGACTTAGAGAGTGAAGAAGTCCAACTGTGATAATGGATTTAATGACTGAAATAGTAGGATAAAGAGCATTTTTATATTTTACGCCCAGGAGGTGATTTGGTTGTCTCATTTTAATTGAATAGAGTATGACCGGAGTTTAACATCATGTGGAGTGACTTTTTATAGTAGTGCAACAAATAAAAGATTCATGAAATAAGATATTGATTATTTAAATGACAACACCTTTCATCAAATTCCGTATGCCAGCTTTCTTCGTCCACGATTATATTAGAAGTAATATGTTTTCAGATGTGATTAATAATGGCATTTCGACCAATTACATTATTCCTATCATCATTTTTACTTCATCAGATCGTTATACTTCTTCGGGAACACCCATATTTATTTACATACATTATTTAATTTTCCGTATCTTTCGACATACATTCAACCAAATATATACAGGGTGAGTCATAAATATCGAAACAATAGGCTATCTCATTAAATATTGCCCCTAGACCCATACTTCCAATCGCAAAATTTTATAAAAAAAGGTGAAATTTTTGATAAGATAAGTTGCAACTCCATGGGGGGTCTATTTGAAAAAGTGCGAAAATTAAAATTTTATACGGTCCCCGTAGTATAAAAATTCCAATTAGGAAAACTTTCCTTATCCAGTTCTGAATAATACACAAAAAATTGCATCTTCATATCTTCAAAATTCGTGGAGTTATAATCGTTTGAATAATTCACCAGGTTTTAAGGGATTAGACACAAATTCAAATGCGCGCAGTTCAAAAGACAATGTTACTTTAACAGTTAGTTGTAGGAAACGCGTAAAAAATCTATCTTTTGAGTTAGAATTTTGATTTTTGTCTTTTTTTGTGTATGTTAGCCATATAATTTGCTAAGAAAATCACATGCTAACATTTATCATAAAATTAAAAATTTATATATATATATAGTTAATATTGGTTAAAATGCGATATTTAAAAATTGTTATAACTCCAAACGTTATTTATCGGATTTCAATTTCTTTCTATTTAATTAAAAATGAAAATCTGATTTTAATTCTTATTCGAGGTTTTTGTTTTTCAGTATTTATTTTAGAACTAGGGTGACATCCCCAGTAATTGGCACTTTAAGAATTTGTCTTTAAACTTACTTCAATTTTCATTACAAAGAAATAAGATATTTACTTGGAAATATTTTTAAATCAAAGAATGTACATCTATGGATCTATTTTGCCCACTAAAAGCAAAATAAAATTAAAAAGTATTTTTATAAAAATATATTTATAAAAAGTTGTTGAAATCACCAGTAATTGGCACCTAGAGCACCAATGTATGACACCTTGTGATCCAGTAATTGGCATATCTTTATATAAAAAAAAAACTTTACATTTTGCATTGGGTTTAATCGCTTTAAATTAATTTACTGTAGATGAAGATGCCATATTTCAGGTTTTTGAGAACAAGAAATCAGCATATTAGTCTGAAATGTGAACACTTTAAAACAATACAATATATTTACATTAATACCCAGTAATTGGCATGCTGTCCCCAGTAATTGTCATATGAAGATTTAATGGATTCCAATTACTGATAAAATTTATATTTTCAAATAAAAACAAATGATAAACAAAATTAGTCTGTAATTTTAAAAGTACTTCCAAAATAAATGGTTTAATCTCAAATTCCTTGAGAATTCCTTGTAATTGGAATAGGTGCCAATTACTAGGAACTAGCAAAATTGAAGCACCATTAATTGGCAACTACCATTAATTCAGAAATCCAAATATTTGTGTCGAAAATACTTTTACACAATTAAAGTAACCCTTTTTAACTAAACAAAAATGTTGTCAATTAAAATTTAAAATATATTATAAATCAGATAATAATGAATTGAAAAGCACGCCTTCCTTAAGCCAAAGAATAAGAATTTGCAACAAAATGGCTAATTTGATACAAGCCATACTTGTTTCTCTTTCCTAGGCTCTATTGTCATCTTGTAAAATAAATCAAAGTTATAATCTTTAACATAAATGAGCATATAACTGATATATGGTCTTGAATTTTTAAAAGACTGGATATAAATCTTTTTTTAGGACATGTTGTAAAATGTGCCAATCACTGGTGCATGCCAATTACTGGGGGTGTTACCCTATTAAAAATATTTATTTAAAAAATAATAACTTTTAAAAAATCATATTTTCAAAAGTAAATAATTTTTTATTTTGCTTTTAAACAAAAGTAATGTAAAATAATTAAAAATGACATGTTTCAAGTTTGTACTTTTTTTCTTTAACAATTCTTAAATTTTAATAATTTAAAGACAGGAAATAGTCAGGAAAAAATTCATTATAAAGAAAAACGAAATGTACTGTTTTACTGCCCATTAGTTATTTAAAAGAATGCTTCTCTAAGATGCAGATTAAGTCCTTTTTAAAAATTTAGCTCTCACAACTTCAAGCTTTTTATCATCCTGTAGAGGCTGTTAAAAAATATGTATTCTGGGCTCAGGTCCGCTCAGGACCGAGACGTTATTTTTTTCTGAAGACTCGCCTATCCAGGTTTAATGTATTTTTCATACCGGAAGGGACTGCTTCCTTTTTTCCAGGCCTGCACTGGATGAAATTTTCATTCCCGGTCTCGAACAATCCGTATTAAAATCACAGACCTAATACTTACATGAAAGAAATAAAATTTGGTTTAATCAATATTTTTACGAAAACCGCATAAATTTTAAATCCGCCTTTATTTTATAAAACAATAAAAAAAAACTTTTTTTTAAGAATAGCATATTTAAATGCTAAAAAATTAAACAAAATAAAACCAGAGAAAAAAATCTGCCTATGACGGAATTCTGTCTTAAACAGAAAATCTGTTGATCCGTGCAAAATAAATACAATAATACCTGAGAAAAAACTCCATTTAACCTTCATAGTAAGGACATTTGTCTATTACGTATTTTTTCTTTCCTATGTGATTCCGTCTTAAAAGGTTTTACTGTATAACATTTTTCAAAGTCTTCAACGCATGGGATGTGGATAAGCGATAATAAAATATAAGTGAAACATTTACATATAAACATAGATTCATTGATAAAATAAATATATCACAGCCTTTGGCACCTCTTTAATAATAAAAAATATAAATATAAAAAACGAAATTCTGTATTAAGTATTTTTGGTCAGAACTCCTCCACGCGAAACAATTTTCAACTATACTTAAGTAAAAAACTATGTAGAAATTTACGGCTGAGCCGGCTATGATTTAAGCTTTTTTCCAGGCTGGTCTGTATTATGATTTTAACATTATTTCATGCCGGGCTGAACGTCTTTCCATATGGGTCGGTTTACGACCGGAGCTAGATATTACGATTTATTCAGACCTTTAGTGATAACGATCAACATGTTTTGAAAACAAGTTTCGATTTAAATCAACACGCTGCTTTATTATGGCCAAATAACAGGCACGGTCTTAAACCGTTTGCTAATAACGTTACAATCTGTGGACGATCCCTTATTTGTTTTGAAAATTGATGAAAAACACTTTGTTTACAGGTATGGTAAAGTGGTGTAAGTCACGAATTTTTGAGAATTTTAGATTTCAATATCACTGTTAGGTTTTAAGATAGGGAGATGAAATCTTTTTTTGTTCAATTTAGGAATAGATAAGGAACAATTTCCTATTTGGGAATTTTGCTCTACGGGGGCCGTATAAAAATTAAATTTTCGTATTTTTTCAACTAGACCCCCCCCCCATGGAGTTGCAACTTATATTATCAGAAATTTCACTTTTTTTAAAGAGTTTTTGCAATTGGAAGTATGGGCCTAGAAGCAATATTTAAGGAGATAGCCTATTGCTTCGATATTTATGACTCACCCTGTATATGTATATATATATATATATATATATGTTTGCTAACAGTATGTAGATTATTGCCACCGTAGGCGCCATTGCAGCACTTATCAATTGCAACAAACATATATATACAATCCCAATTTCATGAAAATATTAATTAAGCACCAGGTGCATAATGTATAAACATTATTAAAAACAGTGAACATTAAAATAACAATTTTGAGCAATATAAAAAGTCACCCGCAGAACCAAAAGCCATCACTCTTCAGCAGGCGGAATGGCTTTAACCTTCCCCCCCGCTATTAAAATAAAGCTTAATCAGCAGGTTTCGTGTAATCTGGCAAAATCTTGCATTAAATATGAAAATGACTTACTCAAAAGTCACTCAAAAATTATTTCAAAAATCATTTAAAGATCAATTCAAATAAATAAGCTTTACTTATATGTTAAAAATTTTCAACATATAAGTAAAGCTTATTTATTTGAATTGATCTTTAAATGATTTTTGAAATAATTTTTGAGTGACTTTTGAGTAAGTCATTTTCATATTTAATGCAAGATTTTGCCAGATTACACGAAACCTGTTGATTAAGCTTTATTTTAATAGCGGGGGGGAAGGTTAAAGCCATTCCGCCTGCTGAAGAGTGATGGCTTTTGGTTCTGCGGGTGACTTTTTATATTGTTCAAAATTGTTATTTTAATGTTCACTGTTTTTAATAATGTTTATACATTATGCACCTGGTGCTTAATTAATATTTTCATGAAATTGGGATTGTATATATATATATATATATATATATATATATAAACTCGAATTATTTCCACTGGTTAAAAAAAACACACAGTCCTGGCAAGCGAGGGAAAAAACAAAATAAATAAATAAATGTAAAAGATCCAATAATTAGTCATTGGCTGCTGTAAGTCCATTTATTTAATTCGTAATAATGAGGAAGGGAAAAGCTCCTTTTGCAAAAATTCCATCATTATTTCAGCGAGCCGTCCTCATCGAAGAAGCAACCCAAGAATCTTCTTTCTCATCTCGAGACTTCCACCTTTTAAACTAAAAAGAAAGTTCTGGAACATTCTGTAACCTCAAACCATCATTCCTTTATGTAAACAGAATTCTTGTCCAGCTACGAGGCTATTTTCCACAGACGATAAATTTATTTTAAAAAATATATTATTTAACCAATTTATAATTGACTCAGAATTTTAAATATCTTAGGCAGACGATTTTTATAAATGATTAATTTTAAGAGAAAAAGAAAATAAATGAATTTATTAATATGCACACTATCGAAGGTTGACGGCGAAAAAATAAATAAAAAGATAAAATAAAATAATGATATTTTTTGAAAGGTATGGTTTTGGAATAAATTTAATAAGACTTTCTTAAAAAGGGTTGATAAAAACATAGGAGAAATCAGTTTTATTTGGAATATTAAGAAAAAAAGTTTTAATTAAGAATATTTTTTAATTTAGAGCCATCTTTTTTTATATTTACGCATACTGGAATAATGTTTTTTAAGGCAAATTAAGAATTTATATCCTCTGCATACAGATTAACAGATTAGATCTAGAAACAAGATTTTAATTTAATAATTTGAAGTAAGTACGGAAAATTAAGATAGTATAAAGGTTAGTTTTGGCGAAAATTTTTTAAATTTGTAATATATATATGTATATATATATATATATATATATATATATATATATATATATATATATATTAAAATAGTTTTTCCCCCGATCTGTAATTCAGTGAGGGTCAAATACTTCTCAGAGCTTCCAAATGAACATAAGGAAGGAGGATTATGCATGCTGGATGTATGTACGGTATATTCGTTCTATTGCATACTCTTATTGGAATTTGTGAGGTGTCTTCCAGTGAGAAGCATACTCTATATCTGTGTAATTTTCTTGACGAAATTGCATTGTAGTCTTACGCAGTAGGCTTAAGACGTGCTTTAAAGTTTCATTTCGAGAATAGAGATCGATTTTCTTTCAGAGAATTCCAATTAAATCCATTACGATAAAAGAAGACTATATCCATAAATTGCAATGTATTTAAATCTTGTTATTTTTAGTGTTTGATTACTTTAAAGATTTTTATATTACTTATTTATGATTTAACGTTGTTTTTTACAAACACGTTTATGCTAATCGAAGTTTGTTTTAATTACATATAAATAATTTTTACTATCTCGGAATTCGATAATTATGTAGAAAAAAAATTATATATATGATGCAATAATGTACTCTGAAGCAAGAAAATAATCAAAAATAAAGAACTCATATATAAGAATTGTATTTTTTTAAACCAGATTTACCTTTTTTTTTACACTTTTCTTATTTTTTGTAATAAATTTAACCTGAAAACAGTATTACATTAATGAGAGAATTTTTTTTCCCAATCTATAATTGAGTGTGATACAAATGCTCTTCAGAACATTTGCACCTACCAAATGATCACGAGGAAATCAGATATTATCTTTCCTATTGGATTTTGTAGGTAATTTGCAGTGAGAAACATACCCCATATTTTTGTAATTCCGTTGGCGAAATTGCTTTTGAAGCCTTACACAGTGACATTAAGACGGGTTTTAAAGCTTTCTTTCGAGATCACAAGTAGATTTTCTTTCATACATGGTCAAAAGTAACTCCATACTGTTAAATGGAAAATATATGTATGTATTTCAATGGTATATAGGACTGTTATACTTTTGGAATACATTTATATTTTCTTTTCGACACTTTTCTAAGCTTTTCCTGATTTTATAAAGTATGCTTTACATTTTAAAAATAATAATTTATTATTATAATTTAATTTAATTAATAATTAATTATATCATTATTTCAGCGAGCCGTCCTCATCGAAGAAGCAACCCAAGAATCTTCTTTCTCATCTCGAGACTTCCACCTTTTAAACTAAAAAGAAAGTTCTGGAACATTCTGTAACCTCAAACCATCATTCCTTTATGTAAACAGAATTCTTGTCCAGCTACGAGGCTATTTTCCACAGACGATAAATTTATTTTAAAAAATATATTATTTAACCAATTTATAATTGACTCAGAATTTTAAATATCTTAGGCAGACGATTTTTATAAATGATTAATTTTAAGAGAAAAAGAAAATAAATGAATTTATTAATATGCACACTATCGAAGGTTGACGGCGGAAAAATAAATAAAAAGATAAAATAAAATAATGATATTTTTTGAAAGGTATGGTTTTGGAATAAATTTAATAAGACTTTCTTAAAAAGGGTTGATAAAAACATAGGAGAAATCAGTTTTATTTGGAATATTAAGAAAAAAAGTTTTAATTAAGAATATTTTTTAATTTAGAGCCATCTTTTTTTATATTTACGCATACTGGAATAATGTTTTTTAAGGCAAATTAAGAATTTATATCCTCTGCATACAGATTAACAGATTAGATCTAGAAACAAGATTTTAATTTAATAATTTGAAGTAAGTACGGAAAATTAAGATAGTATAAAGGTTAGTTTTGGCGAAAATTTTTTAAATTTGTAATATATATATGTATATATATATATATATATATATATATATATATATATATATATATATATATATATATATATATATATATATATATATATTAAAATAGTTTTTCCCCCGATCTGTAATTCAGTGAGGGTCAAATACTTCTCAGAGCTTCCAAATGAACATAAGGAAGGAGGATTATGCATGCTGGATGTATGTACTGTATATTCGTTCTATTGCATACTCTTATTGGAATTTGTGAGGTGTCTTCCAGTGAGAAGCATACTCTATATCTGTGTAATTTTCTTGACGAAATTGCATTGTAGTCTTACGCAGTAGGCTTAAGACGTGCTTTAAAGTTTCATTTCGAGAATAGAGATCGATTTTCTTTCAGAGAATTCCAATTAAATCCATTACGATAAAAGAAGACTATATCCATAAATTGCAATGTATTTAAATCTTGTTATTTTTAGTGTTTGATTACTTTAAAGATTTTTATATTACTTATTTATGATTTAACGTTGTTTTTTACAAACACGTTTATGCTAATCGAAGTTTGTTTTAATTACATATAAATAATTTTTACTATCTCGGAATTCGATAATTATGTAGAAAAAAAATTATATATATGATGCAATAATGTACTCTGAAGCAAGAAAATAATCAAAAATAAAGAACTCATATATAAGAATTGTATTTTTTTAAACCAGATTTACCTTTTTTTTTACACTTTTCTTATTTTTTGTAATAAATTTAACCTGAAAACAGTATTACATTAATGAGAGAATTTTTTTTCCCAATCTATAATTGAGTGTGATACAAATGCTCTTCAGAACATTTTCACCTACCAAATGATCACGAGGAAATCAGATATTATCTTTCCTATTGGATTTTGTAGGTAATTTGCAGTGAGAAACATACCCCATATTTTTGTAATTCCGTTGGCGAAATTGCTTTTGAAGCCTTACACAGTGACATTAAGACGGGTTTTAAAGCTTTCTTTCGAGATCACAAGTAGATTTTCTTTCATACATGGTCAAAAGTAACTCCATACTGTTAAATGGAAAATATATGTATGTATTTCAATGGTATATAGGACTGTTATACTTTTGGAATACATTTATATTTTCTTTTCGACACTTTTCTAAGCTTTTCCTGATTTTATAAAGTATGCTTTACATTTTAAAAATAATAATTTATTATTATAATTTAATTTAATTAATAATTAATTATATTATAATAATTTTCTTATAATTTAATAATTATTACTTATAACTTAATAATTTATTTACTTGAATATTCAATACTCGACACATCAAATTCAACTGTCATGTTTAGAGACATTCAACAACAACTCGTGGTGGCAACCAAAAGGTACAGAAATCCTTGATAATCTACATTCATTTGAAAATTTGGAGAAATTATCAGAAAGTGGTATAAACTAATAACTAATCAGCTATAGAGAACTAAAATACTGTGTATAAAGACAGTCGAGCAACAAAGCCCCCATGCAAGGGTTAAAAAAAATTAATCAAAACTTTCTCACAATTAATGCTTCAACTTTGAAACAAATACAGTGTCTATTTGATAAAGAAGATAACTGGGTTGCGGAAAAAACTCAGAGAAAAATAATATTATTTGGGATTACTGAGTGCGTTAAAATGTACAGAAATATTTATTGCCCCAAAATAGAAATAAGAATAATATAGAAATATGTGGATACTGTTCAACACGTCCACTGATTTTTGTGAAAATAACATATATTTTCAAGGAGATAAAGCAGTTTTCGAAAATTTAAAAATGTTTTTGCAGGTTTTTAACTTATATCCTACTGGATTTTTGACTACATTTAGCGCTAGTTTCAGAAAAAATTACAAAAAGGAATTCAAAAACATATGGTGCAAGTAGAATACAAATATATTTACTACTTTATGAAATATAAGTAGTAGTATGAAATAATTTTTATCTGCTCGTATGTGAACAATAACAAAGATATATTTTTCATAATTTAATAGTCATCTCTGTGGAAAAACTGATAAAAAAATTTCAGTCAAATATCGGTAGAATTCAGAAATATATCGGTGATTGGAATAAGCTAATTTTTCTTTCCCATTAAAAACACTTGCATTATAAGGGTGTTTTAACAAATTGTCACTTTTATTTATTTTTTATTTTTTACATTTTTTATTAATCATTAGCTTTGTAAACAATTTATAACAGTTTTTATGATAACCCCTTTCAATAAATTTAACTTTTAAAAATCGTGAGTTGAGGTCATGTTCTTTTCTAAACTGTAATATTTTATCCCTTCTGATTAATGTACCTTCCGAAAACAATATTAATGTCCAAAACTTAGTTACAAAGAAAACAATTTAATACATCTGACATGAGTAATTTTAAAAACTGCAAATATTTTAACTCACACTGAGAAAAAAAATATTCACTAAAATTCGCTATAATAACACCTGTCTATGGATATAGTACATAATACGCGTCTCAAAAGATATATTAAATTGAAATGCTATTTGAACTGTCTTCAAAGACGGACAAGAGCTTTACAAATAAGAGTGATTATTGTAATTGGAGGTGACAAAAAAAAATGTATTTGAAAATAGCAATTCTGAATAACTTAAAAGAAATAAATAAAATAAAAAGGCAGTTTCTCATTTTTTAACTATCGATATATAGTTTTCAACCCTCTGACAGTCTTGCAAAAGGGCAAATTTGTAACGTTGTTTTCCTGCAAATTAAAGGCTAAAAAAAGATGATACTTTGAACATTGTATAAAAAAAAAACTTGATTGAACTATGAATGTAAATCTTGAGAGTAGTAATCATTGTAGAATGCTTTAAATATCTATTAAATTATTAAAGTTATATTATTTTAAATATTACTTGTATTACTGTGAAACCTGCAGCTTAGTGAACATATTAATACGGGGTTTTCAAGAAGAGGCAGTAAGGCCCATTTAAAAAATTTTGGTTTAATCAACAATTAAAATTTTTAACAATAGTTATTATACCAAACCGAAATATATTTGAAAAGCATTGAAAGACGAATCTTGGCATGTTGCCGAAAGATCTAGTTCATTCCGAAGGAAGAGGGGAGCACTAGAATAGATGTGACATAAAAACGCAAAATAAGATAAACGATTTTTGTGACAGCAATACTTAATCAATGGATGGCAATGGATAGTGTAAACGATTTTTCGAAAGATTTTAACTATAGGAATTTAATTTATTTCTACCAAGACTTCTTAAAAAACCTTTTTGATTATCTAAAAATTAAAATATTTCTTTTATTCCATTTTTTATTTTTTACACCATTATAATATATATTATAAAATAAATACTTGTATAAACATCTGAATTATCAGGTAACTAGCCTTTAAAGCCCAACTTGCATAGTCTGACGTCACGATCCGACATACAACAAAACTTAAGAGTGTGCGGTAGAATGGAACACCAAAAGGATATGTCTAAAACAATTGCCCGAATAATCTACATCAAGTGTAGTCTTGATACTATGATGTTAGTCTTTTCAATTATAAATCAAGCTTTAATCTGTATGACAACAGCTATGACCAGAAGAAAGCATATGGAAATAGTGAATACGACTTTTTTATACTATCCCATGAAACAACAACAACAACAAAAATAACAGCTTTGATACTTTAACGTTGTTAAATAACATTTTAGGCACTTTAACTATCTGTTATAAATCAAAAGATTCCTGACTTAAGTTAGCGTTTAAATGTATGTTCTTTCCTACTGTAATATACACCCACAAGAAAAAAAAGTTTATTTTATTAAGTAGGTAAGAAGGCTCTGTACTCTTTACTTATTAAGTAAAATATTAACCTGCAATATAAAATGCAAAAGAGAGCACAAGTAAAGTTTTTATAGTTCGCTTAGAAAGAAAACAATTAAAAAAACAGTTTTGATGTAAAATTCAAGGAATGTTTAAGACATTTAAAAAAATCAATGAAGAGTTTATGACGTTATTGGATCACAATCCATACATATGATAGAACGGCATAGCCCATAAATATTTATGGTTGAACCATCAGAAAGCGTTTAACTCAACTAGAATAATTCATAAGCAATGGCATTAAATTCTAGATCACGAAGAAGGTGGAATAAGTTTCGCATACTTAAAATTTTATATAATTATTTTTATCTAAATCATACTTTATAAAGATTAAATGCAGCGTTTCTTTAGGGTCATTTTTCACGATAAAAATAAAGCTATTTTCATTTATTTAGGAAAGGATAAACATGCATCAGAATCAATAATTCAATGCAGTGTTTGACCTGTACAAAATTTATGAACTAATAAAAAGCTATTCTTTAACATACAAGTTCCGTTTTTTAATAAATAATCTTTCTCTCTCTCTCTGTATATACACTATATGGCCATTGATTATTGGACACTTGCGATTTTTGACATTTTATTAACTATCTAGAAAAATACATGAGGAATCATCTCGAAATTCTTAGTGTATAAATATAATTGTATAAGTCATACATCTCCGTGAAGATTTTTTCCCGAAACTCCATAGGGGACCGTCAACAAATGAAAAAAAATGAATATCTTTTGAATAACCCTGTCAAAACTAATGTAACAAAAGCGCTCAAACTCTAGATTATGATTGAGTGCCTTATTGTAATATGTCTTGTTCATTTTTATGCAAATAGCAATACTCGCAAAGTAATTAATGTTTTTATAAAAATGGTCCCAAATTATCCCAAATTTTTCCTTATAATTTTCAGAGTTCTTAATATAAAATAATACTTTTTTTCAGACAATATGACAAACAACATTGCACACAAAGATATCAAAATGTCATTTGCATATTATGTTAGCTAAATGTACAGAGCAACTTTTGTGAAAGTCACAAAATCATAACTTGAAAATTCTGAAAATAATCGTCAATTGAATAAGTTGAAAATCCGTTATTCTCAAAATGAAGCAAAAATAAGAGGGGTTGTATCCATATATTCATTGATTAGTGTCAATGTAGAATACACAATACGGGATGTACTAGTACATTTAGATAAAATCCCTCATTTTTTTGCTTCATTTTGGAAAAAACGGATTTTGTCCTTTTTCTATAGACGATTACATTCAGAATTTTCAAGCTATGATTTTGAGACTTTTATAAGAGTTGCTCTGTACATTTAGCTAACATAATATGCAAATGACATTTTGATATCTTTGACGCATGCGCAGTAAAAAATTATTTAGTAAACCTACTCATTTTTCATACAATTTTTATTATTTTTTAATTCTGATTACAGGGTACTGTGTGCAATGTTGTTTGTCATATTTTCTGAAAAAAATATTATTTTATATTAAGAACTCTGAAAATTATAAAGGAAAAACTTCGAAAAATTTGGGACCATTTTTATAAAAACCTTGATTACTCTGCGAGTATGCATGCTATTTGCATAAAAATGAACACAGTGTATTACAATAATACATTCAATCATATTCAAAAGTTTGAGCGCTTTTGCTACATTAGTTTTGACAGGGTTATTCAAAAGATATTCATTTTTTTTTAATTTGGTGACGGTCCCCTATGGAGTTTCGGTAAAAATATTTTCACGGAGATGTATGACATATACTATTATATTTATACACTAAGAGTTTCGAGATGATTCCTTCTGTATTTTTCTAGATATTTAGTAAAATGTCTAAAATCGCAAGTGTCCAATAATCAATGGCCATATAGTGTATATACCGGGTGATCCAGAAGTTCCGGGAGTTTTCAAATGTTAATAATTAACAAACTATAAACAATAGAAGTATGCGGTTTTCACAGAAATGCTTAGAAACTTATGGGATTTGTATTTTTGATGAAACAAACAAATTATGTTAGTTGCACTTTTTGCCAACAGGAGGCGCTAAAATTGACAGTAATATTTTTATGGTATGATATAGCTCGCTAAAAAGAAAGAATTAGTGTCCAAGAGTTACAAATTTTTATTATGACGCCCATAGCTTAAAAGTACCGCTGTGAACCGACGCAAAACAACGTGCACAGTATCCTCAAAGGAGAAGGAAATTCCAGATGAAATTTCAAATTTATCGTGATATTACAAGTGTACTGATTCATTATGAGCTGGTGATTTCCACCGAGTATTGGCATCGAATTCTACCTCATTTACGATTACAAGAGACATTTAGGATCTCATGCTTCTATTACGATCTTTCAATTAGCCTTTTTCTCAAACCTTTCTTACCATGGCATTTCACATTTCTAATGGCCATCGGATCTTTTTTTATTTTTACTTCCGTATTGTACGATAAGAACAAAGCTTGAAATGCAAAGAAAGCATGTCTAAACATGGCAGTTACTTATCAAATTTTGTATCAAAATTTCCTTTCAATGCAATTTCAACCACTTTTAAAAAAGTGATTGAACATAAACCACCCTTAAAACGAAATCTCATTAATAGCCTACAAAAGATGTTTCACAATGAACTCATACTCATGTGTCTATAAAGCATATTTTATATTTACATCCAGCGTTGTACAGAAGCGCCACCTGTTGCTAAAAATTATAACTATATACATGTAAAAAAATCATGCTAAACAAAATCCCACGTGTTTCTGAGCATATATCTGAAAACCGAACCTTTGTATTGTACATAGTTTCCAAATTATTAACATTTCAAAACTCCCGAAACTTTTGGATCACCCGGTATATATATATATATATATAGGTAGTAGTGTCAAATTCCAGAAAATAAGTCTACTAAAAATACAAATAAACACGTATCTCAAGGATTTTAAAAATTCTGCCCGTAAAGGGGTTTAAATGATGTCGAAAGTCATTCGATGATTTGCCACATCTCAAGAGTTATTTTAGGTAGGAACTTGGAATTGCAGAAAACCCAATCTATTAAAAAATAAATAAACATGTATATTAGCGATTTTTGAAATTTCCTCCTAAGTGGGTTAAAAGGCGGTTAGAAATTTTAGAACATTTGGTTAATCTCAACAACCGCTTTAAGTTTCATCGCGTAAATGCAGAAAATAAATGCAGTAAACTATAGTTAAATACTTTTTTCAGTGATTTTAATATTCACACCCTTGAGAGGGTTATCGTGGTGGTCGAAAACTCAAATTGTACTTGAAACGTCATGTGATGTGTCATCGGAAATCTCTCGGATTACTGTTGTGCATTATAAACCTTTCTTACCTCCAACCCAATTTGGACCCGTGAGATAGGGTATTTTACCCATCAAGCCATGATGAACAAAAAAATCATTTAAGTTAATCAGATTAGTGAATTTTTAAAGATAATAATATATTTCGCCAGCTGCCAGTATTCTATAAATTGATGCATCTGGATTTAAGCTGCACTGTTTTGTCAAGTCATTTTTACAGCACAATATATATATTTTTTAAAAATCTATGGAAAAATTATATTTTATAAATTTACATCAATTTGACCCTTTATGAGAACTAAATTTAACTTTAATTGATGTCAACTTTCTGTTAATATATATATATATTTCATTGATATCAGATTTGTATTCACATAATTTTATTCATAGATTAACACAAAGCGCCCTGATCATTTTAGAGTCACTAATGTAAACACTTAATGAAAAAACAAAGAACTGTAAAATAGATGAACGATTAGAAAAATGAACGCATGAAACTTTAATTGGTATTTTATGTAAAATAAGCTGAAAACAATTAATTCCCTGGTCTCAAATACTCATCCTGATTACATTTTGAAGTATTCTTAAAATTCAGCTTTATAATTTAAACATAATTTAACAATTCTGGTGATCCCACCAGATAAAAAATTGTTCGAATACAAAGCACGAGATCTGCACCTAAAAAATAGCCGTTAAATATGTTGGTTTTGGATAATGACCTCGAAAAAATTTTAAGTACTTAACCTCTTGGGGACGAGCTACCACTATATATGCCGGCACCGATTGTACTCAGATCCCGCGAGACTACCATTCATGCCGGCGCTGTTTGTACTCACATCCCGCGAGACTAGCATTCATGCCGATCAAACGGAAAGTTTTGTTTTTCACAGTTTAGCATATAAAAAATTTATCCTAATTCTATTTGAATGTATATTAAGGAAGAAGACTTCTCCTTCAAAGTAGGAAAGCTAATGAAAACATTTTTTTTAATCCACGCGAATTTAATTTTTTATGGAAGTACTACAATAGGAAAAAGATTATTTTTTCATCACGTCTTTGTGTTTCATAAATCTTTTTACGCGTCTAGTAAAACTTTATTTTTCTTTATTAGAAATAATGCTACTGAACTTCAGAAGGAAAAATTTGCGGTTAAAGAATAGGATCATAAGAAAGCATATAATTCACGTACCGTAAAATGGGGTGAATCGGAACACTTTTCAACTTTAACGTTAAAAAAAAAGAAACAAATGATTTTTTTAATTCTTTTATTTTTCTACTAGAAACTTCGGTCTTGTTTTGTTCTTTAATTTTTGAGCAAAAACGAAACATTTTTACTGTTTATATATATATATTATTTACATTTTTAATGGTGTTCCGATTCACCCCGCAGATAGGGATGAATCGGAACAAATGTTATAATCTTTATTTATTCCGATTCAAACTTTAATAGGGTTAATAAAAACAGGTATAACGATAAGGGAAGAATAGGAACACATAGTTACTGTGAAACCAAGCTTTTATTTTATATACAAATAAAGATATGCCTTTTTAAAAATTAGAAAACAACTTTGAAATCAGGAAAAATTAAAATTCATTTTAAGAAATTATATTCGAATTGCAGAAGTAAAATTTGATACAAATTCAGCCCTGTTTCGTTTTATCTTTTAGTAGTAGTCATTGGGTAAGTGAATCTATTGAGTAGACTCAATCGCTGCATGTATTAATACGATCTACTAATACCCCTTCATTTCCAGCCCTTAGTACTGTTTGCATCCCTCTCTTTTTAATTCGTTTTTCATTTTGAGATGTTTTTGTAATGTTGTGGATGTCAGAGAATAATTCTGTGCAGTTTTTCTAACTAATTTGCTACTTTTAAATTCTTTTATTGTGTGTTCCATGTCTGTTGGATTAGGCGTTGACTTTTTTTGTTTAAGTTTTATTTTTAGTACTTTCTTAGCACTTTTGAACTCTTCAAGTAATTAAAACGAACAAAATATTATTACAATACATATTCATACATATATTTTCATATATTACATGAAACTATTACTGTATAGAAAAATAAAACACGAGAGAAAACGTGTTCCGATTCACCCCGTAAATCTTAAACCTCTGATGTTACAAGCCATTTTTCATTTTTTAATTATGTAGTTTAGAAATAAATAAAATTTAATACAGCATATCGTTTACAGGTCTATCATTAATTAAAAATCCCCTCTCTTAGGTTTAGAAAAATAAAAATACGAAAAATACTGTAGTTACATACAAAGTTTTGAAGACTTTGAAAAAAAATGAGGTTTTTGAGGATCCTCTTGAAATTTTTTTATATACCCCAGTAGCTGTGCAAACTTGTCAAAACTGAATTTCCCAACTCTTAATGTTATTACCTTTTTATAAAAAATTGGCAACTAAAAATATCATCACATATATTTATAATGAATTTATTTGTATTACCGGGAAGTTTCGTTCCTATTCACCCCATTTTACGGTAAGTAAGCGTATTAGTAAGCACATTTACGATTACGAATGATAACATGAACATATGCTTCATTGTTTTTTTCCGATCTTTTATCTCGATCAGAAATAGTGGCAAAAACCGACGTCATTAATATTTCGTGTTTTCTTTCTTGTAAAAGGAAAGATTTATCTTTTTTATCTTTTTACTTTATTTCAGGAGTGCTTCGCAGTTAAAAAATAAAAAATAATAAGAAAGAAAGAAAAGTGTTACATACTGATTGCGGGAGCTGATACGCTGATAACATTCTTTCTCAGTGCAGCTAAATTAAGAATATTTTTCTGCGTTCTTCTTTTGATTAATTTTAGGTAGATTTCGTATGAAATACTACCTATTGCATTGTCTCCCATGTTGGAATTTCTGAAAAATTTTTGCGGATCTACACGAATCATGACTCCTAGACCCCAAAACTACCATCAGTAAAAAAGTTTATATATATATATATCTATCTATCTATCTATCTATCTATCTATCGGTGTATATCACTTTCTTCTAGACACGATAACTTCCATAATTATGCTCAGATCTTCATCAAACTTTTACATAAAATCAAGGGGCATAAAATCTCGGTTAAGTTCGTTAATGGGCAAAATCGGACCAAGGGGGTCAAAGTTAGGAGGGTTTTTGTGAAAACAGAAAAAATGCGATAACTTTTTAATTAAAATAGATATCGAATCGGTTTAAAGTTTATATTACTTCTAAAAGATGAGGAAAAAGTTTATGCGTGACAGATTTTTGATAAAGTTAAAAATGGGCTCAAGGGGCGAAAAAAACATGGTTTTTGGGAGAAAAAAAATCATAACTTCGTCAATTCTCAAGATATCAAATCCAACTAAATTTTATATAAATGTACTCAATATTATCTAAAACTTTTGTATTTACAAGTTTTTGATAGGACCAATTTTTACCGATGAAAAAAATTAAAAACGAAAAGAAAAAGGGGGGAGGAAAAAGAAAAAAACCCATAACTTACTCAATTCTTAAGCAATTAAATCTAATTAAATTTATTTTACATCTTCAGAATAATATCTACAACTTTTATATTGACAAGTTTTTCATAGAACCAATTCTTATAGCAAAAATAAATTAAACAAAAATAGGAGTTGGAGAAAAAACCTTAAATCCAAACTGCTTATATTCTGACTCATTTTAAAATTCATTTTTGATTTTAAACGCATCCAAATGACAGATCCTCTTATTTAGCAACTATATAATGCGACTTATTGGCCAATTTTTTGATAAAGGCAGAATATATTTTTAAAAAGGCTGCCAAAAGAGGTATTTTGAACAGATTTCCCGAAGTTTTCATCATTAAAAAATTCATTAAGTATAACAAATTGCGTTTTTCATGAGTCATTTTTAAATTAATTTTTGTTCTCAAACCCATCCAATTTACAGGTCCTATTATTTAGGAACCATATAACTTGACGTATTGGCCAGTTTTTTGATAAAGGCAGAATATATTTTTTAAAAGGCTGCCAAAAAGGGTATTTTGAACAGAATTTCACGAAGTTATCGTGATTAAAATTTGAGGAAATTTAAGAAATTGCGTTTTTACCGAGTCATTTTTAAATCTTTTTTTGTTCTCAAACGCATCCAATTTACAGGTTCTCTTATTTAGGAACTATATAATGTGACGGAGTGGCCAGTTTTTTGATAAAGGCAGAATATATTTCAAAAAAGGCTGCCAAAATGGGCACTTCGCAAAAAATTTCCCAAAGCGAGATGATTAATGAACTGTGGGTATTCAAATAACAAATTGGTTATTTTATGACTCATTTTTAAAACCAATTTTGCTCTGACGCGCATTCAATTGACAGTTTTTTGTTACTTAGGAACTATATAATGTGCGTATTCTTCGATTTTTTGATAAAGGGTGAATATATATATTTTAAAAGCTGTCAAAGTAAGCACTTCGCAAAAAAATTTCCCAAAGCGATCATGATAAAAGAATTGAGGTTGTATTCAAATAACAAATTGTTTATTTTATGACTCATTTTTAAATTCAATTTTGCTCTCAAACGCATTCAATTGACAGTTATTTGTTATTTAGGAACTGTGTAATGTGCCGTATTGGTCAGATTTTTGATAAAGGCTAAATATATATTTAAAAAAATCTGTCAAAGTGGGCACGTCGCACAAAATTTCTCAAAGCGATCTTGATTAAAGAATTGTGGATGTATTAAAATAATAAATTGGTTATTTTATGACTCATTTTTAAATTCAATTTTGCTGTCAAACGAATTTAATTAACAGTTTTTTGTTATTTAGGAACTATATAATGAGCATATTGGTCAATTTTTTAAATAAAGTAAGAATATAATTCAAAATATATTGCCAAAATGGGCATTTAAGTAGAGATAGGCATTTTTTTTTTTTTTTGAGATGAAAACTTTTCGAAATCTACCTCCGCCTATAGGCCATGCCGAAAGGGATTTTTACTTTTCACACTTGTTTAAATTAATTCGTTTTAAATTAATAATATATATTAAAGCGATATCGTTTATTAACTAATTCAAAAGTCTAAAAGACGCCGGTATTTGTCTGCTGATGAGATAGAGGATATTAGGAATAAAACTTTTTCTTCGGAAAATGATTTTTCCGGAAGTGATAGTGACTTAAATACTATAATTGATTGTTGTGTGTAGCAAACACTCAAAGAGGAAAACATCGTATTTTCAATGCAAAGAATGCGACGTGGGGCTTTGCGCAGAGGATTGCTTTACAATTTACCATACTCACAAAGATTTTTAAAAATATAAAACTATTGCATTCCATAATTTATATATTGCTCATTTCAAATTACTGACCAGTTTTTTTTTCTATAATTCTATATATTTATCTAATATGTTTTACATTACATGCTTGCATATATATACATTTCATTTAAAAAATTACTAGTAACATGAACAAAAGTTTTTAAAGAGTGTTTTTAGTTTTAAAGAGTATTTTAAAGTATTATTGTGCTTTATTTATTATTATTCAAGATTTTTTCTTACTTATATATTAGATTATATGTTAACATAGATTTTAAAAGATAATTTTAACATCAACGAAAGTTTTGAAAGTTTCAAATCATTATTAAATTTTACTCATAATTATCCAATAATTTTTATTTGATATACCTTAATATACGTTATACCATATGGAAATATAGTTTCTATTTCTGAAATAATTTTAACCTAAACATATTTTGGAAAGGTACATTTTTAATTTTTACTCTGATTTGCACATCATTACTGATTATTATTCAAGACTGTTTGTTTGTTTTTAATTATGTGTTATATATATTTTTTTTATTTCAAAAATATTATAAAATTAAACTAAGTTTTTTTTATCCAATCTTACACACACACACATATATATATATGTATATATATACACTGGTGTCCAAAAGTTAAGCATAATTGGTAATTAAGTAATTATATTTAAATAATGAAAGAAATATAAATCGAAATGTGGTGAAACTCCAGGTGTGTAAACAAAATAGTACGCGTCATATATTTTCAAGAAGAGTTTTCCCCGAAATCAAACAGGGGACCGTCAACAAATTGAAAAAGAACGAAGATCTTTTGGATAACCCTGTCAAAACTAATATAGCAAAAGTGTTCAAACTGCACATTATGATTAATTGGCTTATTGTAATGTACTGTAATTTTTAGAAGGATAGCATGTTCACTCGTAGAGAAATTAAGGTTTTTATAAAAACAGTCCTAAATTTTTCCAAGTTTTTTGCTTATAATTTGCAGAGTTCTTATTATAAAATAATGTTATTTTCTGAAAATATGACAAACATCATTGTACACAATACCCTGTCATCAGAATTTAAAAATAATAAAAATTGTATGAAAAATGAGCATGTTTAGTAAATAATTTTTCATTGCGCATGCGTCAACGATATCAAAATGTCATTTTCATATTGTGTTAGCTAAATGTATAGAGCAACTTCTGTAAAAGTTTCAAAAACATAGCTTGAAAATTCTGAAAATGGGAGCCTATAGAATCAACTCAAAATCCTTATTCCCTAAATGAAGCAAAAAGATGAGGGGTTGTATCCATATTCCATTGTTTAGTGCCTACACAATATTGCACGTGCAACTATATTTAGGTAAAAACCCTGATTTTTTTTAACCCTTGATTACTTCTAACAAATAAGATTCTAACACTAAAAAATTCAATATGTATCGGAGCACTACCTTTTCACCTATGGAAATTGTGGTTATGAATCTAGTAAACAACTTCTCAATATAATACAAAAATAAAAGGAGTATTGCCCAAAGAATATTTCACAGAGGTCACAAGCTATGCATATTAATTGTATATTACAGCCTTATATAATAATGCCCTACGAAAATAAAATTAAGGGAGGAAATAGACCATCTCCATTTCCTTTCTTTATACTTAATCATTGAACCTCCAAAACTAATCAGGGATACGCCTTATCATATAATAAACCTGCATAAAAATTCGAAGCAAGTCGATTAATTCGACATAAAAACCTATTTATGTAATTTAAGAAGCATTATCCTCCTGTGTTTCGTTTATAATTAACCATTAAACCTGCAAAACTGTTCAGAAATTCAATCCGTCAGAAAGAACCTACATCCAACATTTAAAGCATATCGGATAACTCTGCATAAAACTCTATTTAGCTAAAGGGCTAAGGGCTCAGTTTAGCTAGGGGGGGAAGGTAATCGCCCGTACTAGCCTTAATACTTAACAAAAGAACACCATAACTAATAAGGGAAGCATCTTACCGCTATGAGCATGTATCCAAAACTTGAAACAATCGGTTCATTTTGCATGAAAAACCATTTACCTATATTATAAGGGGAAGTTCTCCGTATCCCCCTTTATACTTATCCAATGAATTCCAAGAACATATCAGGCAAGTGCCCTCTCAGAATAAACCTATATCCATAGTTTGAAATAAATTCGTAAATTCTGCGTAAAAAAACACAATTAACCTAAATTCAGATTACCCCCATTCCCTCTCTTTAAAGTTATCCATTGAACACCCACCCAATACTAATAACTGAAGCACCTCATCAGAATGATCCCATACCTAAGACTTGAATAAAATATATTAATTCTGCATGAAAATCTCCTTTGTATAAATTAAGGGGAGGGGCCTTATCTCCTGTTTCCCCTTTAATAATAATCCAAAGAACACCCAATACTAATCATAGAGACGCCTCATCACTATGATCCTATATCTAACATTTGAACGAAATCTGTTACTTCTGCGTGAAAAAACCGTTCATAAAAATTAAGGGGAGGAACATTAGCCCCCGTTCCTTTTCTTAATACTTATCCAATAAACACCCAATACTAATCACGGAGGTACATCATCAGAATGATCCTATATTAAGATTTGAACGAAATATGTTAATTCTACATGAAGAAAACAATTATATAAATTAAGAGTAGGGCCAAAGAGTAGTAGCCCCCATTCCCCTTCTTATACTTATCGAATGAAATCTCACAATTAATCAGGAAAGTCCCCTTCATCATAATAAGCCTGTATGCAAAATTTGAAGTAAATCAGATATTTTTTTTATCATGAGTTACCGCGTTACGTACGTACATACATATTTACAAAACGGGCGTGCATATAAGCTCACAGGCTTTGATAGCCTATGAGCTAATAAATGTTTGTAGGAGAGTAAATGGAAGATATTTGATGGCGCTTTCAATCATTTTATCAACTATCGTGCAATTTGAAAATGACGCGGCCAGAGTTGAAACATGACAACCGTCAAATAAATTTTTTTTTTTTCTGTTTTTAAAGTGCAATTTTTAAAAAATCTTTTTGAAAGTTTGAAATAGCGGGTGATGATTACAGGGTGTTACATTGTTTTTTTTTATGTTTACTTAATCTTTGTTAATCACAAAATTACTCATTACAGATACAAGAATTGCTACATTGAAATTTGGGATTCATATGTAGTTTTCTAGGAAATTTAGCTAAGTAGAACACATGGGTTAAAATGATACATGTGTGTGCTTACAGACTTTGTAATAAATAAGAATATAGTTTATTTATTAGTAACTTGTGTCATGTATACCGTTTTAATTTTTAAATGACTTAAAAAAAGGATGTTAATAAAATATTAATAACTCTTTTCTAGGAAATTTAGCTAAGTAGAACACATGGGTTAAAATGATATATGTGTGTACTTACAGACTTTGTAATAAATAAGAATATAGTATATTTATTAGTAACTTGTGTAATGAAAACGTTTTAATTTTTAAATGACTTAAAAAAGGATGTTAATAAAATATCAATAATTCGACATGTATGTATTTTCAGTTCACACATAAGTTTCGTAAATATTAACCGATTTTGGTAATTTTTCTAGTAGCCAATAACTTTTGAAGTTGATGTCAAACACTTCCAGTCAACAATGAATAAAAAACCAAGTTTTCAGAAAAAATAAAGCATTATTTCGATTTTGAGTGATATTTTCGATCGTAACTTTATTTATGATACTAAAGATATTATATTCACAATTCGTATTATATTTAAGGGAGTTTGGCATCAACTTAAAAAAAAAACAATTCATTATTTTTAGATGTGCATAATCGTATATTAAATAATAATCATTTTAATTTATCTATTATAATAAGAATTCACTTGAAAATCAACGTTTGATGGATGATAAATTTTAAATATTAAATTTAACGTTTTTATGTGGACACATCATACTTTATGTGTGGTTATTAAATATATTTTTCTCATTTGAAAATTTTAAATATACATTTAATTCACTATAATGCATTTTTTGAAGACGGTTACTTTTTAAAAGTTTATTTTATTTATGTAATAAATCGAAAAAAACACTCCTTGTCTGTTTATTTACTTATTTATTTAATACGTAAAAATCCTTGATTATTATGAAAAGAATCGTAAGCTTAATCAGTACATTTTTTTAAAACTATAAGTCTTAAAAAGAAAAAAAAACTTAAATATAAAGTTCGCCACTGTAAGTGAAGAAAGGCTAGATTATCTAAAGTTATGCGGGTATTAGGAGAACTGAATTTTATTGGAAAAATTTATCTAGATTTCAAAATGTATTTACGTCGGTTTTACTGCCTGGGTTTATTTGAAGGCTAATATATAAAAAAACTCCATATATAGGATAATATATAAAAACATAGTTTAGCAACTAAAGTTATGATAGAGAATTTTCAATAACAATTCTGAAATATAACAGAATACTGAAAATATCGAAAAGAAAATATATATGAGAACATATGAATATATATTTTTGTTGATGTTTATGAAATAAAAATGAAACTGTTTTTATGGCGAATATTGAAAACAATAAAAATATCATCTTACAGCATAAAAGGCTCTCAATTTTGTAAATATTAATTTTAAAACCTTACTAACAGACCTTTTATTTATCATATTAAAACTTTAACACTATCGAAATTTGGAATTTATATTATCATCTACCAGAACTCAAAAAATGTAAGAGAATCGTGTTAAGATTACATATAAAAGCTATCCTATTATATATTTCAAGCTGATTATGTAATAACGTTTCCTTATTAAATAATTTTAGTGACTCTTCTAAATAGTAAATTTTCTTGTAATTTTAAAATTTCTTATAACACTATACCATATCGCATGATTCGTTGTTGGTACCTGAAATATATGCATAGTTATTTAAAGCTAAGTATTAATATGAAATTTACCCACTTTTAGGTGGCTTTGATTACAAAAATTAATAAGCTACCTATTGCAGCCGTCCAGAGGAAAGCCTTTCCGGAAAATTTTGGTGATCTTTGTTAAGTTGTAACTGTCGTATTTATGAACCGAATTGAATATAACTTGGTGTGTACAAAGTTCATACTAATGTCTCGATCAAGTTCGTTGGCTAGCACGGTTTGCTATCTTGTTTAAAAAAGGAGGCATTTTACTTTTTTTAAAATTAAAATTTAGAATTAAGTACAAAAATATTAAAAATTCAAAAATATGTTTCTTCTATGTGCTTGATTTTGATACAAAGATAGCAAGCATTTTTCGTTTTGTCTACATCTTCAAAAATGGCTGAGTTATAGCACTTTAGTGTGGCACAATTTTTAGAGTGGCTGACATTGTGAAACGGGCTGATTTTTGTGAAGTAATAAAACGCGTATTTAAGAACCAATCTGAATGTAATTCCGTGTGTATATAGCATAACCGAGTTATTTGGTCAGTTTCATCAGCCATCTAGTTTCAACATGGCGGCCATTTAAACTTAAAAAAAATTAAGATTAAGTACAAAAAATTAAGAAATTGAAAAATATTTTTTCTTCTGAATGACTGAACTTGATACAAGGATTCCAGAAAATTTTTTGTTCTGTCTATATCGTAAAAAAATGGCTGAGTTATTGCACTTTGAATTTCTAAACTGGCTTACATTTTGAAATGCTTTGATATTTGTTAAAAGATAACATGCGTTTATATGAGCCGATTTGAAAGTAACTTGGTATGCACTTTCTTCTTTAAGTAAGGAATATGAAAGCTATCTCCCCCCCCCGGTACTGGCCAGAAGGACTTTTAGCGTATTACAATGCGTTAAGAATATATCAAAATTTATTATTAACTTACTTTTAAGATATATCTATTTTATATGTCGGCCTACAAATAACATGTTAAAAGCTCTCCATAAGGTCCGAAATTCATTTCTATATAAACTTGTACATAAAATGATGTGTATGCATCAATATATATATATATATATATATATATATATATGACTTTCACAATAGTTTTGATATATTGCTTATTCTACTGACATGATGAAAAAAAAATTATACTTGATGCACACCCTTTCTCAAAAGAAAGAAGCATTATTTTTAAGCTTGTACAATTAAAATTTTTATACTAAAATAAATCTAAAAATCGCTTCGGAAGTTTCCAAATAATGATTTTTTTAGTATATTATTATTTAATTTCATACTTCTATATTGCATTTATTACAAACAATTCTACATATTTTTTAAAAAGAAAACACCCTGGTATCATATTTCTTTCCTCGAGATTATCAAGGTAATTTAGCTATTTAGGCGTTGTATTGAAGAAAAACTTATGCATGAGAATAAGGTACATGTAAAAATTATAAAATATCAAGGTAATCTTAATTTTAGAACACATTTGATCACCGGAGATTTTTTGTGAAACAAAAGAGCCCAAAGAAAATAAATAAATGAAATAAAAAAGCCTACGTTTCAGAAGAAAATGTAATACATGTTATAATGAAATAATTTTAGAAATCGGTTAGGTAATTATAATATAATCTCTGTTTTAAAAGTCTGTGTTTTAGAACGGATTTCATTCTTATGATTTAAAAAAAAAATAATCATTTTTAGCGAGAATTTACATTTAAATGTGAATACGATGTAAAATTTCAGCTATTTAATCCGTTATTCAGCATTTACTTCAACCTAGAAAACTTGGTCGAGCGCTCAAATGAAATTCACGATAACTCGTTGTGATAATTCAGAATTATCGCAGCAAAGTAGCAGAAATAGGCATTTATTTCTGAAAGAGGTTACACCATGAAACTCCAAAGACAATGTGACCCTTATTCTCAAGGTGAGACTGTCGGCGGTATTAAAGGATCGCTACATCATTATCGAACAACGGAACCGACAGTTGGATGACAGTGGGGTGAATGGGACGACCGCCAGGGTCGTGCCTTTGATGACACTCCGACACGAAGCGAAAGTACGAGATGGCCAAAAGGCCAGACAGCCTGGCGCCGTGGGAGTGAAAACTCAGGAGCCAATAACCGCACGATTTTACAGATCATTCAATGAGAAAACGATCATTAATGCTCATGATTGGTTTGTAACCTCTAAGGGTAGGTCTATAGGAGGACCTGGATCGGAAGAAAAGGAGAAGCCAGGGGCTTGCAGAAGGGATTCTCGCAGAGTAGAGAGAGAGAGCAGAGCGGTGAGCTCGGAGTGTTCTCTCAGATAAGTGAAGCAGCTCGGATTTGAGAGCTTGAAGAAGAGAGATCCCACAGCGGATCTCAGAGGGTGTTCTGATTGCAGAGCCCGTTGCAGCATCGCGGAGTGTACTCTCGCCAGCAGAGACTGTGGTGAAGTTATCACCCGCCCGGGTGATTTATCTAAATAAGTGATCGCACACAAAAAACTCCGAACATGAAACTTATAAATTTAAGCACAACATTTATTACAAGAGAGAGTTCAGACAATGCAAGTGCCCCCGCATAAGGGGGGTAGTTTCAGAGAGCTCGTGTGAGCTACATCTTGGCAGTTCGGTGATTAACAGTGAAGTGACGACATACCATCATATCGCTTATCGCCAAAAAGTTGTAAGAAGTTTTTCATACAAAGATTTTGGCGACAGAAAATTGGTACATCACGCTTTCAGAATACGCTAAAGATTTTGCGGTTAGGAACCCAGAAATTTTCTCACACCAGCAAATAGCTTTTAGGGCTATAGAAATACTTTAAGCCTGGAAAGTAGACAGAGATAAGCAAGCTGTTACATACATTGGACTTTTTCTGACCAAAGTTATGTTCTCCAGATGGGTAATTGAACAGATAACAAGGCGCAGTCAGCAGAAACAAAAATAAAAAGTATTTCTAACTCTAGGCATTAATTGTGAGATTGAAAACTGGGTTTTGAAAGGCAGATGCTAAAAGAATGTAACGGATAAAATATTATACTGAACCAAGCTCAGAATTTTCTTTATTTTGTTAATATGTGCGGTACCTGTCGGACGGATGCTTTTGAATAACGCAAGAGCAATTTGTGAGAAAGAAAATTGTGTTATTATTCCTTACAGAGAGCCCCAAAAGTTAATAAGTTTTAACTTCTATTAGTGTGAGCATGCAAGCTAAAAATTAACTATTAAATGTAGAATTAATTTAAACTGATGGGTTTATTAGTGAGAAGGGAAGTTAAAACAAATCTAAGAATTTATTAAGGGGAAAATTACTGCTTTTATGAAAGGGAAAAGATATGTAGCGATAACCTTCGCTACATAACTCACTCTGGCCACCACAAAAAAACTGAATACTTGTATTAAAGTTTTTTTTTACTATTATTGTTATTTTAAAGGTACTGAATGCGCCGTCTACCAATACATATACAAAAACACATATCAAAAGACATACAAATATAGATAAGCATTACAAAAATGATTGGTTATAATATTTGCTTGCAAAGTATTTAAATAAAAATAATGACCACATATATATATTTTTAAACATCATGACAGGGAGCTCCTTAATAGTTCATAATTGCCACATAGTATTTTAGTAATATCGGATCCTTTATTCTATTTTATTTTGTTGAGGCGCTGGTACCAGCTGTTTTTTTATGTCATAAACAAAAAGTGAGAGAAGTATTTTATTTATTTTTTTGTGATCACCTGTTAGATTTGTATTTTATAACTTCTCTTTAAATTGATCTTATTTGAGATCAAAATGGCATAATTGCAAGCAAAAATATATTTAAAAAAAACACAAAACACAAATAGTATATATTTCACACAAAAATAAAAGAAAAGTATTTAAAATAATATGTTCTAAAAAATAATGCATGTTGGCAAAAAGAAAATCAAAATTTTTGCATAAGACACAGGACTACTAAAAAAAGAGATGCCACTGGCATGCCCATAAAAAGGTTGTAGCCCTTAATCTTTTACAAACAAATACAAGTATTATGGCTTCATATTAAGGCGTCAGTCCTAGGGGAAGAGGGAGTAGTGGACGAACCCATATTGCGTACAATATAAGTCGCCCCTCTCCTCAGTAAAATCGCACTGATCCACAAAAGGAACGAGCTTGGAAGTCACATAAAAATTTTACATAAAAGAATCGGTAGGCCAATTCAAGGTGTAAATGTCTCGCAAGTCAGGAGTGGCGTGAAACCTTAGGGCACAATTTTGAACGGTTCACGACTTTTGGCGGATAAATTAAAAAATAAATAAAAATAAAACTTTGGGATGAAATGTAATCATAAGTAATCATAAGTAGTAATGTAATCATTTTAAAGCAATCTATGCAGAAGCAAAAGGTGGCCTCTTTGTACATTTTATATGATCATAATATAGATCGGTTGAAGAGTTAAAAAGATTTTATCGGACAAACAAACAGAAATAAATACTTCTTATCCACAGTAATAACATAAATATTACATGGAAGGAAATTCATCGAGAATTTCTATAAAAGTATCCATATATATCATAGATGAATGAAAATACGATGTTTCAGCCTATAATAATGGTCGAAATATTAACTTTTTATCAATATATGTCGACAGATTTATAGAATAAAATTTAAAACTTGCATACATTTGAAGAAGCAATGCACGTGTGTTTAGGCAATGGTGTTATTTGAAGTATCGCTACATCATTTTTTGAAAATACTTTAATGTAATTTTGCATTTCTCAATACAAAAGTTAAGTACTATCTAATAAAAATGCTACTTATCATAGTTTAATTTTATTATAATATTTAAATTTTTCCACTTTAAATTAAGGCATAAGTTATGAAACACTGTGTATAAACACAAATATGATTTACGTGCATATTGTTCTATCTGAATATGAATGCTTTTTGATATAGTGTTGCTTTGTGAAAATATTTAAAATAATAAGTATAGTAATAATAATAATAATAATAATAGTAACAATGATAATATGCTAAATGTATTAGTAATTAAAAAAAAATGTTAGTTCTAAATGTTTCACCAAAGTGTATAATGAGCATGCAGTAACTATGTTATGTATTTTTGTGTAGATTTTTTTTATGAAGACAAAGAAATTTCTCACATTGCAGCCGCATCACCATTACCTTTTCAAGAATGAATATTTATTCAAAAGAACTGTGATTTGTTCATTCAGTCATCTTATAAGTGTTGGAAAAATTGATAAATGCAGCACACAGTATTTCATTAAATAACTTTGACGATTTTAACACCTAGATTAGTAAATTATAAGTAATAGATATATTACAATCTGTTAAATTATTTTTCTAGTTAATTTGATTATTATTAGATATATGTTTATTTATAAAAGTTATTAGTTGATTACGTTATTATAGAAGTTTGTTTTGCAATCTAAACATCATTTAAAAAGTGAAATAAATATTTGTTTTTTATTATTACTATTCCTAAGCAAATAAGATTTATTAAATATAAATAACATTTTTTTTATTTATCACTCTATAAGTTAGAGATATATTTAGAATATTTAACAGATATAAGACATCTTTATATTGTTCATAGTTATAATCTTAAATTTCTAAAATTGTTCTCATATACCAACTTTATTTAACATTAATACATATAAGTTTCAAAAATCATTTATTTTTCCATATATGGATACATGAAATGTTTAAAAAAAATCTATTTACATCAATGTACCTTATCTTGCTGACCCGGAAGATAGTAACTATCTCATTTTCAGCGCAATGTATCTGTGAAGCACATCTAAACACAATTAAATCACATTACACAAGAACATTTTTTTTCTACAGTAGACAACACAAACCTTGCTGAACCTTCTTAAAAACAATGAAAAACAAGCATTATATTTCTCATTTCACAATCATTAAAATATCTCAAGACGAGATACATTTTAAACACATAGAAGAAACAAGTAAAATAACAATTTTTTTAAAATTCCTTCACTTTAGCTTTTGCTAAAGGTAGCGATAGAACCATCTATATGCTATAAAAATCGGGAAAGGTAGGCATTTTTTACAAGATTAATTTAACACTAATTCAAGACTTTAAATTGTATATTTTATTTAATGTATTTCAAATTCTTGCTAATAAATTGATTTTGCATAACATGTCTTTAATTTAGTGAGTTGACAATAGAAAATATTATTTAAATTATAATTGTTTAGGTTAAATTTGTTATAATTTATTTCTTTTTTAATATATATACGAATAACACTTTTAAAACAAACGGTATATGAGTGTATCGTCCAAATTATTTACGTGTTTTTTCATCACATGGATCAGCATAACTATGCCTCTTTTCTTTGAGAAATGCAAAAATACTTTGTTACTTTGTAAAAAAAAAGATAATGTAATACGAAAGGTTTTACGAATTGTATTTATTCATGTTAATATACAAAGATATTCCTTTGTTCAAAATTTTTGTTAACCTTATCATTAAAAAAGGTTATGAATAACTAAAAGTTATTACTACGGAAAAAGATATCCTTTTTTTTCGTGTATATCATAAACAATCAGTCACGGACATTCTTTCCGGACTAAAGAAGAAAAGAACTGCTAAGGTTAACTTTCTACTCTTCGATTCATTTTCATTTCCTTCATTCTTTTCATTTTCCTCTGTGGTAATTCTTTCGCGTCGTAAATTTCTATGACAAAGGAAGAAGAAATTTAATTGTATGCTCCATGAACAAATTACGCGATTTTCCATTAAAATGTCCAGAATTAAATGAAATTATTACAGTATGAAAATATGAAGGCAAAAATTTCTGTTAAAACTAGACATGTTTCTCTTTGTAATTATTATTTTTTTCTTCTTAGAGTCTTATAAAAGTATATTGACTTTATAAATTAAAGAAGCAAAATGCCCGCCTAGCATATAACATGTAAAGCGGTCAGCACCGAACTGTTGATGTCAGACGTATGACTTATGCTTTTATCGATAAATACATATGTCTTTATTGTGTTACATACAAACATATGCATTATCATATGTGTATATCAAGCATATGTATTATTAAACCTATGTATTTAAATCGCACTATGTCATTGATAAATTTCAATATTTGAATAGAAATATCGATATTGCTTATTTCTGCTTTTATTTATCACTGAAAAAATATATTTCCATACTTTTAAGCGTATTTAAAAATAAGAGACAGTTGAAGAATCCTGCAGTTCTGCATTTCAAAATAAAAGAGATAATTTCACAGCAACAAAATTGAATCAACAATGCTCAAATGGACTTTGTTTTGAGTTTGAAAGGATTTTAATTAATTTAAATTATTAATTTCCTTTTAAATCGCATTATATCATAGATAAATTTCAATATTTTAATAAAAATATCGATCTGACAAAATTATATTTAAAACAAACGAAAAATGACAAAACAAAACCTATTTAAATTAAATTTATGTAAACTATTTCAATACTAAGTAATCCAATATAACTTCATAACAATAATTCAATAATGTAAATAATTTTTAAATTACACAAACGCCAAGAAAAAATGTCTTGCCATGCAATAAATTCCCAAGATGGACTCAAACTGTACAGGTAAGAAAAAAGCAATAGATAAAAAGCAATGGGGAAAAAATTAAATGAGTATTGTAAAGAATAAAACAGTTATCGCCTTCAGCGCTGCATAAACGCGTGGCATACAGCAAACCTAAAACAGCACCTGCGAAGTTGCATAATCGGTAAAAATTACCTACATTATACAAGACTAACTAAGAGATACGAAATAAATATAACGGTTATTTAAAACAAAAAAAAAGTTTAATTCTTTTGATATTTAATCATGTGAAAAATAAAAAATAAAAATGTAGAAATGACATGAAATTTTTAAAACTAGTTTATTATTTGGATTTTAGGCAGTTTTCATTACAAAAAGTAAAAGGCTACCTATTGCAGCCGTTCGGAGGAAAGCATTTCCAGAAAATTTTGGTATATTTTCACCGATCATGACCCCCCAGACCCTAAAACCATTCTCCGTTCAAATGTTGACATATATATATATATATATGTGTGTGTGTGTGTATGTATGTATATCTGATTTTTGTCATGATGTAACTAACGTATTTATGAACCGATTTGAATGAAAATTGGTATGTATATAGTACGTACAAATGTTTCAACCCATTCCGTTGGCCAGCATCATCCGGCATTTTCTTTCACAATGGCGGCAATTTAAAAAGTGTAAAAAAAAATTAAATGTGAAAAATTAAGTTGAAAAATATTTTTATTTTATGTGTTAGAACTTAAAACAACGATTCCAGAACATTTTTTATTTTGCCTATATCTTAAAAAAAGATTGAATTATAGCACTTTGAATTTTTCTTATGGCTGATATTTTGAAATCTAATTTTTGTCACGTGATAACACATGTATTTATGAATCGTTTTGGATGTAACTTGGTGTATACAAAGTACATAATGAAATCTGGACCGAGTTCGTTAGCCAGTTCCATCCGCCATCTTGTTTCAAAATGGCGGCCATTTAATTTTTTGAATTTAAAATTTAAAATTTGGTACAAGGAACTGACAAATTAAAAAAGATTTTTCTTTTATGCATTTGTCCTTGATACAAAGATTCCAGAGCAGTTTTTTTTTTGTCTGCAACTTAAATAATGGCTTAGTTATAGCACTTTTAATTTCTAGTGTTGCTCACGTTTTGAAATGATCTGATTTTGATGATGTGATAACATGCGTATTTATAAACGGATTTGGATGAAATTTGGTGCCTACAAAGTACATACCGATGTTTGGACCGAGTTCGTTGGTCAGTTTCATCCGCATCTTGTTTCAAAATGACGGAATATTAATTTTTTTAATTTACATTTTAAAATTAAGTGCAAAAAAGGTAAGAAATTAAAAAAAAAATTCTTTTGTGTGCTTAACCTTTCTACAAAGGTTCTAGAGCAATTTTTGTTTCATCTATATCTTGAAAAATAGCTGAGTTACAGCACTTTCAATTTCCAGTGTGGTTGACATTTTAAAACGGTCTGAAATTAGTCACGCGTAATACGTATATTATAAACTGATTTGGATATAACTCAGTGTGTACATAGTACATAACAATGTCTATACCGAGTTCTCTGGCCAACTTCGCCCTCTTGTTTCAAAATGGCGGCAATTTAAGTATGCCAAAAAATTTTAAATGTATAATGATGTACAAACAAAAAATACAAATGGAAAAAAAGGTTATTTATAAAGTATTTATCTTAATAAATGAATTCTGGATTATTTCTTTGCTTTGTCTTTATTTTAAAAAATGCCTGAGATATAGCAGTTTGAATTTCTAATGTGGATGACATTAAAAAAATCTATTTGCCCGACAGCACTCGTATATATTAATCGATTTTAATATGAGCGTGCATGTACAATTAATTAAGCGGAATTAAGATTTCGATCGAGCTCATTCTTTTATTTTATCCATCATGTTACTTTAAAATGGAATACATTTCATAATATCGTGGAATTCGGTGACTCTCTAAATCTCTTAAAATAAAACTAGGTTGAATAAAAGATGACTAATTTTTAAAAATTCCTATTAATATTAAGTATTGACAAAAACTAGTATTCAATCTTATAAAATCGGGTTCCACTAATTGGAGCTTCATGTGTTTGAATAATATAACTTAAATAAATAAATAAATAAATATGAAAATAATCTTCCTCCCGGCACTGCCGGATGGACTTTTATTTATATGCAAATTGGATATGAAAAGTCAATAAAAGATATCTATATAAAAAATCAGTTTTTCTTTTAAAATTATATTTTAAATGAGATGAGGGTTTAACTTTTGAAAATATAATAGAAATATGTAAAATAAAATATTTGTTACATCACAATCACTTTATCACTTAAAAATACCTATTTAAGTTATAAAATTTATTTCTCTTAAAATCAAAAATATTTTCCTAAAAAGAAGTCAATTTGTATGAGTATGTTATCTCGTACTCCGACTATTTCCTTCATTGATCGTGTCACTGGGATTTAGTGTATGAGATAACCTTATCAAGTGCAAGAAGTACTTCCTCTTGAGGCTTATAAAAGAAAAAGAAGTACTTGAGATGTTATATTCGACACTTGAGAAATACTGTAATCCATAATCTTTGTCGAGAGCCTAAGTACCAGCATATCTCTCAATCATCACACACACACACACGCAAAATTACAGATATCCTAAAAGTTAATAGATAATTTAGAATAAAACCTGGCATCTGAGGTATCTATATTGATAGAAAACAGAGTAAGGGGTCTTATGACTCTTAAAATTGAAAAAAAAATAAATATTCAATTCAACGTTTAATATCATAAAATATATTTGCTTTTAAGACACCTTTTTGTTAATGAAAGATAAATTTATTTCAAGTGGGTAAGTGAAATCGCAGATGGCGCAGATAATTTCGTTTAATATTTCTTACAAAAGAAATTAACCTTCAAATTGTTAATTCAAAATTTGTTACTTCTTACTTAGATGGTTGAATCAACAAATTTAATTTTTAAATAAATATAAAATGAAAATTTTTATTTTATTCGAATTAAATATGTTCACATCAGTTTATTAAAACAAAGTCAGAAATTCCAAATTTTTCGAAAATGTGAAAAAATTAATAATAATAATAATAATAATAATAATAATAATAATAATAGCTGAGACATAAATAAAATTTTAAATTTCTAGAAATGAAAAAAATATTTATAAACGAAATTTAACTTTTCGCCGAACGCACAAATTTTCATCACATGAGCCGGCGCGTGTTGTAAATTGTACAATACGAGATAAACAATTGATTATTCTGTTTTGTTTTTCTTTTACAAGTAATTTAACATACAAATATCATATAAGCTTTCTCTTCTCACCATTTATGAAAGTATTTCGCAATACACTTACATTTATTTTGTTATAGCATATAAAAGCAAGCGTGAATTTTGTTTTATAGAAAAAGGAAAGAGAATGTTGTACTTTTTACAACGGTGCGCCCGCCGGAAGGTTAAAAACGTCATATAAACGGAACTCTGAAAATATATAATGCAGAATTATCATTTACTGGGAGCTCTAAATTGTCCGACATTTGACTATCCGAAAATTTGTATAATAGACTATGCTCAGAATTGCAAGATAAATTATGATACTAAAATGAAAAATGTAGTGTTTCCTTATACTTTACATTGCAATAATTACTCTGAATCGAAATAAATTTGTATATGAAATATTTTTTCTTTTAATAAAAAGCTGTATTTAGCTAATGTAAACTTTTGAAAGTTTCAACAGCATATAAATAACCTAAAATAAATATTTTTTTCAACAATAAAAACGAGATTTTAGGTTCAGATTTTTTTGAAGAAATATGCAGAATATTTTGAAGTATCGTGTGCGTTTTGTCAAAAATTGTGATTTGAAATAATTTCTTTTATGGTTTCGGAAATGCCGCTTCAGTTATTTATCGTAAATATTTTTTAATGTCATAACTTTTATTCTAACAGAAATTTCGAAGAAACAATTATATACAAATTATCAGAAAAGATAGGAATTTAAAATTTTAATAAATAAATAAAATCACATTTTTTAAATCTTAAAGATTCTTGGGACACATAAAATTGTTTTAAGACTGTTATGCAATATAAAATTATGTAATAAACTTAGAAAAAAATGGTAGATATATTTAAAAAAATGTATGCACTACAGTTTAACTTTTGTCATAATTCAGAAGAAATTAGAACACAAGTAAATACAAGTAACAGAATACAGTAGTACATACAATTACGACTAAATTAATGTGTAATTATTTCTTGAGCTTATTTTGCATGTATTTTTTAACATTACCTTAAATTATAAACAAAGCCTAACATCTATTGCAATGACAGGTTTCTTAACAACATAAGAAAATATTTCCCTCAATACAGCAATACAAAAAAACTTTTAAATGCAACTGATTGACATTACAATTTTAAAGTGAAACTTTAATAAAACAAAAAAGAAAAAAGGACGATTTCTATAATACCATTTAAAGGTTTTGTAAATATTAACATAAAATAAAAAGAAACCAGGATGCTCTTTGAGGTAAAAATTAAAACAAATTATCATCAGTTGAAGGAAACGCGTGTCCATAAGTGAACTGATTAAAAAAAACCTGATTTTATTGTTTTTTTCCTAAAAATAATCTGATGTAGACAAAAAAAAATAAGCACAATTTTATTTTAAGATGCCTATGATATAAAGGAGCGCAAAGTGTATTTTGAAACCTAAGAAGAAAGGAAGATTTTAAGATTATTTTGATAAGCACAGTTATGAAAATGCAAGAAAGACATCGACACTGTCGGAGGGTTGGACTTTCTTTTATTACTGTACATATTAATATGGGATAAAAATATCACCATTGATTCAGCTTTACAAACTCGAGGATTTAACTAAACGATAACATTACTATACGGGGCAAAAAAGATAATATAAGAAAAGTAAATAAAGAAAAATCCCTTTCGGCATGGCCTATAGGCGGAGGTAGATTTCGAAAAGTTTTCATCTCAAAAAAAAAAAAAAAATGCCTATCTCTACTTAAATGCCCATTTTGGCAATATATTTTGAATTATATTCTTACTTTATTTAAAAAATTGACCAATATGCTCATTATATAGTTCCTAAATAACAAAAAACTGTTAATTAAATTCGTTTGACAGCAAAATTGAATTTAAAAATGAGTCATAAAATAACCAATTTATTATTTTAATACATCCACAATTCTTTAATCAAGATCGCTTTGAGAAATTTTGTGCGACGTGCCCACTTTGACAGATTTTTTTAAATATATATTTAGCCTTTATCAAAAATCTGACCAATACGGCACATTACACAGTTCCTAAATAACAAATAACTGTCAATTGAATGCGTTTGAGAGCAAAATTGAATTTAAAAATGAGTCATAAAATAAACAATTTGTTATTTGAATACAACCTCAATTCTTTTATCATGATCGCTTTGGGAAATTTTTTTGCGAAGTGCTTACTTTGACAGCTTTTAAAATATATATATTCACCCTTTATCAAAAAATCGAAGAATACGCACATTATATAGTTCCTAAGTAACAAAAAACTGTCAATTGAATGCGCGTCAGAGCAAAATTGGTTTTAAAAATGAGTCATAAAATAACCAATTTGTTATTTGAATACCCACAGTTCATTAATCATCTCGCTTTGGGAAATTTTTTGCGAAGTGCCCATTTTGGCAGCCTTTTTTGAAATATATTCTGCCTTTATCAAAAAACTGGCCACTCCGTCACATTATATAGTTCCTAAATAAGAGAACCTGTAAATTGGATGCGTTTGAGAACAAAAAAAGATTTAAAAATGACTCGGTAAAAACGCAATTTCTTAAATTTCCTCAAATTTTAATCACGATAACTTCGTGAAATTCTGTTCAAAATACCCTTTTTGGCAGCCTTTTAAAAAATATATTCTGCCTTTATCAAAAAACTGGCCAATACGTCAAGTTATATGGTTCCTAAATAATAGGACCTGTAAATTGGATGGGTTTGAGAACAAAAATTAATTTAAAAATGACTCATGAAAAACGCAATTTGTTATACTTAATGAATTTTTTAATGATGAAAACTTCGGGAAATCTGTTCAAAATACCTCTTTTGGCAGCCTTTTTAAAAATATATTCTGCCTTTATCAAAAAATTGGCCAATAAGTCGCATTATATAGTTGCTAAATAAGAGGATCTGTCATTTGGATGCGTTTAAAATCAAAAATGAATTTTAAAATGAGTCAGAATATAAGCAGTTTGGATTTAAGGTTTTTTCTCCAACTCCTATTTTTGTTTAATTTATTTTTGCTATAAGAATTGGTTCTATGAAAAACTTGTCAATATAAAAGTTGTAGATATTATTCTGAAGATGTAAAATAAATTTAATTAGATTTAATTGCTTAAGAATTGAGTAAGTTATGGGTTTTTTTCTTTTTCCTCCCCCCTTTTTCTTTTCGTTTTTAATTTTTTTCATCGGTAAAAATTGGTCCTATCAAAAACTTGTAAATACAAAAGTTTTAGATAATATTGAGTACATTTATATAAAATTTAGTTGGATTTGATATCTTGAGAATTGACGAAGTTATGATTTTTTTTCTCCCAAAAACCATGTTTTTTTCGCCCCTTGAGCCCATTTTTAACTTTATCAAAAATCTGTCACGCATAAACTTTTTCCTCATCTTTTAGAAGTAATATAAACTTTAAACCGATTCGATATCTATTTTAATTAAAAAGTTATCGCATTTTTTCTGTTTTCACAAAAACCCTCCTAACTTTGACCCCCTTGGTCCGATTTTGCCCATTAACGAACTTAACCGAGATTTTATGCCCCTTGATTTTATGTAAAAGTTTGATGAAGATCTGAGCATAATTATGGAAGTTATCGTGTCTAGAAGAAAGTGATATACACCGATAGATAGATAGATAGATAGATAGATAGATATATATATATATAAACTTTTTTACTGATGGTAGTTTTGGGGTCTAGGAGTCATGATTCGTGTAGATCCGCAAAAATTTTTCAGAAATTCCAACATGGGAGACAATGCAATAGGTAGTATTTCATACGAAATCTACCTAACAAGATATGAGGCAATCTTCTTGCATGGAAAAGTTTTGAAAGATAATGAAAAGAGATGTTAGAAATTCTGAATTTTTTATGTCACCATGGTTGTTGAATATTCATGGATGGCCACACAAAGTATTGGGGTAAAACTCCAATTGATACGAGTTCACAAATTTATGCACTGGGAGTTTTATTTAGAAGTTCTTGAATTCTTCTTATGTCCAAACCTATTTTTAAGAGTAACTAATATATATAGTATACTTCCAATACGGCTAAACAAATACATTGGTAATTATACGAAAACTGAATCGCTTTAGAATTAATATAATCGATATAAAATCATTCTTCGATATGTTCACGAAATAATTTAAAGTTATTACGTTTTTCTTTCAGTATCAATTCACCACAGTAAAAAGTAACCTTATGTTTTACAAATTTCAAAGAATCCACATAATAAAACAGACATAAAACATCATAGTACGGATTGTAGAAATGATATAACATAAAATAGTTTTTATTTCTAAAACGAAACTTTAGATCGCTTTTATCGAGAAAAAAAAATTGAAATTTGCCTGACTTTTAGAAATGTAAAAGTAGCCACTTAAAAATCACTAATTATTATAGATATTAAGATTATAGATTATAGGTTTCTGTAACATCTAGCCAACCGTCGTGAGTGGTCCGAGAACATTACTTATCATATTGCAATATTTTTCTAATTTATTACATATATACATATGATGTTGTGACATGTGGAGCCAGAGAAAAATCGTAGCACATGACATCACTTTAGTTTAAAGACGAAATGTTTCCCAGCTGAAGTCAGGATTCACGGCAAGCGAAAAAAAATAATGTAGAATTCATAAAAAACTAAACATTGGCAGCTCCAAATGATTTATCTAAATACAGCGATTTGGAGAGGGTAATTTTGCTGGGAAAAAAATCGAATTGTAGAAAACACTTGGCACATCTCAGAGGTCGTTTTAAGAAGAAGCGTGAAATGGCAGAAAGTATGTCTTTTAAGAAATAATTAAAGACGTGTTTCAGAAATTTTAAAATTTAAAGTGTGGCTTATATTGCGAGTCAAAAAACTCCAATTTTTTTTCGACCTGTTATGTCACATATCATCAGAAATCATTCGGACTGCTCTTTCAAATTAAGAACTTTTTCCTCCGCATCCCAATTTGCCCCTCTTACTGGGAGAGAGGGGCAGTTATCGAATTTTCTTTGAAATTGCAGCTTTTTATCATTACAGACCGATTTTTTACGGGGCCCTCTGATAAATATTATTAATAATATATGAAAATTTTAAAGATAAGTGAAGGATTTGTACTTAGGAGATGTGATACTTGGTACTCTGGGAGCAATTTTCTAAATTTAGTTTACACCCTTTATGTGATATGTCATTGGAAAGCTCTCTAACCATTATTTTAAATTATACACTTCCCCACCACTTCTACTTCGCGGGGAAGCACTTTTTTAAATTTAACAGATACCTTTCTTATAATATATAGTTGGAAAACCCTGTGACCACTTTTTCTTGTTATACACTTTCCATGTCCTTCCCCCTAATTTATATCTCTCTCGAGGGTGCAATTATCGTATTCTATTAGATGGTTTTCTAATAATTAGAAAATTATCGATTTGATCTTAAAGAGGTAGAAATATTAATAAAAATATGTTGATTACATTTACCATCCATTTAACTCCTGTATTTGCCAAGAAATGTGAATTTATGGGAACAAGCGTGTAATATTTGGCATTGTGTTGAACTGTTCTAGATTATTTTAAATAATGCTTAACATTATATTTTAAATTAAAATTAGTATATTTAATCATACTTTAAATAATGTTTGGATTTGTTTGTACGTTGTTAGATAGATATGGAGAATTCAAGATAACACACCTATTAAAAACAGATAAAGGTAGGTATTTTAGTCATTTTAGAGCTATTTTGTGTATTATGTCGTCAATACTGAATTTGAACAGGATAATGCAAGATTATACGAATAAGACAACATTTATGGATGTTTGTTATGTATATTTTTTTAATCTCTGCTGGATATATATATATATATATATATATATATATATATATATATATATATATATATATAGGTATATATTGATTGGTCGGGATATCGACGTCGAATGGACAAAGGAAATTTTAATACTTTTACATGATTTAACCTGTAAGTATTTGACTGTCGGTCTGTGTTCTTTCCGTACAAATTTACTTTCTGAAACCCGCCTCTTCTTAAGAATGCAATGGCGAAAATCTATAAATTTACTCTTGTATAAAATCTGTAAATCAGTAAGGAATTTTTCAAGTATATCTTTGTAATTTCAGTGATAAAAAATAGAAGAGTTACTGTTCATTTTCCCCATTTTAAATGTTCTAAAAGCTGGTAAGAATACTGTGGAATAGCAACCATTTTAAAACTTCGTTCAAAAGTTGTTTTTTCAATATTAAAAGATGAATGTTCCTTATTTTGCATTTTCCGCCAGAGACAATTGACAGCAAAAAGACCGGATATGACCAAAGGTTTTCTTAAAAAGAAAAAAAAAACATATTTCCAAGTAAAGTATTTAGTACCATTATGTCATATAATCCTTTAGCTTACGTAGGGTTTTTTCTTGATAAAATTTCATACAAAAATAAGGACTGCCTATTATACATCAATGTTGCATTTAAATGATATCTTGTAAAGTTGTGAGTTATTGAATTAAATATTTTTATTTTACTTGTGGTTTTAGTATATAAAGATGGAACTGAATTTATAATACTTTTTTTCACTTAAATAGGAATATGCTATAATTGCAAACTTCTTTTTAGCCTTTACTGGGAGGAAAATAACCTTCTATAGGTAAATTCCTTCATTGGATTTTAATGTAGTTAAGGGATGTAGATTTTTTTACCCCAATGATGAAAATTCTTTAAAACGTCACATACTAAATTTACAAGGGATTACATGTTATTTATTTCTGGATTTTTTCCTTTAAAATATTTAGCTGTTACGTCATGCCTGTCACATACTGTGATTTTTGGCTACGAATATTTTAGAACAGAAAAATATGTTTTATTTTATCGAAGATATCTCATGAATTGAATAAGGCGAAGTAAACTGTTCGAAAATGCCGGTGACGAACAAGCCTAGCGATTTTCAGTTGCGTGATAGACATGACAAGTTCGCATGGAAATAGCCGTTTTAGATCTTCAATCGTGCAAAATTCTTCATCAATGGTATTTGTTTTATAATTGTACTTCCAAAAACTATCGGGTACTTTATCTTTGACTTGGAAACTTGAAATTTGCTACAAAGGAAGATATTTATAAAGGTGTAAATCATTAATTTGGAATTTTATGTTCGTTCACTTCGTTATATTTTCACTTTTAGGATTTTCTAAAATGTTGTTCAAATGCAGTAACTTTTGACTGCGTAACATTTGAAAATGTTCCCAAAATACATGTTCATGAGTTTTATTACTTGGGAATACCTGGAACTTGAGGCCTACATCAGTTCGGGAAAAAATGACAGACACACGGTCAACAAAGCGAATCCACATGGGTTCCGGTTTTTCCTTCACAAATTAGAAACATTAAAAGATGCAATAAATATCAAATTGATACATAATTTCAAATAAGAGAAAAGTGTATACACTCGCAAGCGTTTTATCCAAAAACGCTTTGAAAAAATGTACAATTAAATGATGAAGCGTCTTGGAAAAGGAAATTTTGTAAAAGGTATTTTTGAATGAATTTTAATATCGTATCCGAAATCTCTTAACCCTTCCCTGTACTTTGCGGTAAATCTGGTACATACTTAAAAGTACTATAATTCTCATTATGTGCCATACGTATGGCCTATACCATCACTGTAAGTGGTCAAGAACTGTCCAAAGAGTGGAATAACATTTTTTTCCTTATCAGATGCCTGTATTTGACAAAGAATAAAAATTTGTTCTTCGAAATCAAACACCAAGAACAAAAAAAAATCGATTAAACTGTTAAGATTAGATTTACTTTTATTATTTTTAGTGAATACTTAAAAATATTAATGCAAAGAAATTTGCAGAATGTTAAGCAGATACAATTAATTAATTTAAGTCAATTTAATTACAAAATATTGCAACACAATATTTAAAAACCGTAATTATGTATATAGAATACTAACAGGACAAAGGACTCTCATGCGCCAAGAAAATTTCTTAAGAGCCGCGGGCATGGCCAAATTTTTTTTAAATTTTGTCCTATGTCCCGAATATTCCGACTTTCTAAAAAATAATGAAAAAAAAATAAAAAATTGATACCAGACACATTTTAAAGCAAAATTAGATAAATTAAAGACACCGAAAAATGGGAGGGTTGGGCCCGGGGCGATGAAGTTTCCGAAAAACCGAAACCTTCTGAAAATTCATTTAATTTGAAATTAATGTATTAACTGCAAAATGGAAGTTTGTCTACTCATTATCGTATTAATCTATTTTTATATTTAATAGTATATTATTTTTCGATGCAGTGAACAAGTTAAGCATTCGATAAAAAAATTAACATGGCAAAAAGTCTAAGATAATAAAATTTTACATTGTAAGAATTAAATGGAAACAAACTGTGGAATTAAAATTTAGAAAAACACTGTAGGCAAATGAGTATGCTTTCTTTTAATTTCCTACAAAAAATTGTACATATAAATTAACCATACCTTTGAGATTTAGATTTGAAATAGCTCTTGTCAATTGATTTTCCCGCATTTAAGTCATTGAAGTATGTTCCATTTAAATTTATAAACAATAAACTCATGACACTATCCACTTTTGAGTTTGAATGGAGTTTACTTTTGATAATGTTAATTATCTGAAATCTATACATGGAATTTGTTTAGTTAAAGAAGAAAAAATAAGTACTAGGTCAAAATGTCAGCTGCCTGATGATATTTTTTAGTCGTTCGAGTGACCCGGCGCACAAAGTTTGTCGAACCCTAGGTAGACGCCATAAAATATCAAATTTTAGATTTTTTCATATTGCTAGATCGATAAATAGCTTTCAAGTAACTTTTCTTCATAAAAATAGAGCAAAAACGATAAGTGTAGGGTTAACAATATCTAATTATCTCTCAGAAATTCATATTTTCCGAATTAATACATATTTGTCTCCTTTTGTCTTTAAACTAACTTCAGCCATTTGTATTAATTATCAACAATATATGTTATTGCAAAAAGGAAAATTTAATCTGTCTCCCTGCAAGTGATACAGAATTAATATCTAACATTCTTTCTCGGGGAAACGCAAAAAGAAACAAAAGAACGAGAAAGGTTAATTTCTTACTCTCAGATTTTTCTTTTTTATTTTCTTCTGCGATGGTGCCACTTAGTAAATTTCCTCAGAGAAGTGAAAAGGACTTGTTTTTATTTTCATCCTATGACGTTATTTGTATATGTATAATTTACGCACAACGTAAGTGCAATTAATTATATATACACATGTACTGTGTGATCATTTGGTATATATTTAATATCATATTTCCTTTGTTATAGCTTAATATTTTTTTTCTGCTATTCGGAAAATAATATTAAATATGAGGACAATGAAATAAATTATTTGAAATGATTATAAATTATTTATATGTTATTATATAATGTTTTTATTATTTTCCTTTAAAATTAATGTAAGGAAAATGTGTAAGATACAAACAGATTTTGTCAGGATAATTTGTATTTATTCGCTTACTTTTTTATGTCCAAGTACTATAATAATTATTAAAATCTTGATATAAAGTCGAGTTATCATTGTGAATTTCATGCATAAGTGTGCAGTTGATTTGTCGTTAGAAAATAATCTCATTGAATGGAATAGAAATTAACATTTTAGATAGATGATAAAATATTTCAAAATATGATTTTTGCAATTATCTACCATAGCCAAATATGTATCCTAATACTTTTAAACAGCCCTGTATTGTCTCTGTAGATTAATATAATGGGTAAGTTAATATAATATGTGTGCGTATAGTATAATGTAGATTAATATAATATGATGGGGAAATTTAGTTTAGCAAGAAAACTCATAAAACATTGAAATTCCTCCTTCTGCAATTTGCACCAATAGTTGAAACGATTATTAAATACGTCTTTTCAACACTGTATTTTAACTTACACTACTACCTTTATTAAACGTCACATTTAGCAAAAATTTAATTCAAACAAAAACTGTATTAAAACTATAGAAATCACATTTCCAGAAAATATCAACCACAGATGCCGGTGTACCCAATTACGTGACCTGTTTATCATTGCTTCTATATTCTACAATCATTTCTAGGTAAACTAAATTCCGTTTAGCTTAAAATTCATAACACGTTATAAAAAACTATGGTTATGCAATTCATAGCTTATACTACTGTGTAGTCTTGTATATCATCTATAGCATTTATATGCACCATATAGTATGCATAAATATAGTGAATGTAAAAGTGCATATCGTAATTAAAAATACATTTTCTGTCATCTTCGTTATTATACTTCAACTGGAGTACACTATCCTAAATGATTTGTGTGGTCTTTTAAATATTATACACTTTGTATTATACATAAGATTACTTATAGTAAGCCTCAACGACGTATATCAATTCCATTATGTGTTAATTGTTAACAGAATTAAAATAAGCCGCAAACAATTTTACCCTATACAGTTGTAAAACATTGTTTGTGTGGTTCTGTAAATATATAGTAATTATTTTTTGCATCGCATACTATAAATATTGCGTATTTTTGTGCATATTTTTTTTTTATGTTTGCACAGATGTAACATCGATAAAATTCACTTGTATGTTTTTTTTCCTTTGGCCGTAATACAATGAAATTTTTTTGACTATTCCTATAAATAAACTAACAATGCTAAAAAATCTTTTCAACTAGGCTTCATGCTAAGGTAAAATTAAATACCATCCAAAACTTTCAGTGCAATCCGAGTATATTTACGAAGCAAGGATAGGCCGCTAGTCAAACCAAAATCATATACACTTTTCAGCTTTCTTGGAAAGTGATAATTTTTTTTTTTAATAAATGCAAAATACTTTTTAAACCGACCTTTTAATGACTCACCTCAAAGAATATATTATCTAAACTATATATTGAATAATGTACAATTATTTTAAATTCAGTTAATTGTATATTATTCATTTAGTGTAACTAATGCTGAATTTAGAAAATATTTATAATTCTCCGATTTACATATGCAAACAATTTAAACTTTCCTTTAAAATAAAGATATTGAAAAACGAAAGTAACTGTAAATTGTATTATGAAAGGGGCTCTGGCCTCTGCGTCCTTCTTGTGTCATCACCAAGGGTAAGTGTTTAACTGAAAAAAAAGCTTATGATAGTTTTTTATTTAAATTTTAAAATTAAAATTTATTATTTTAACAATCTTAGTTTTTCAATGGAAACAAAACTGCTGTTTATAGCATTTTCACCTCCAGTAAATCTTATTTCAAATCCCAATATTATTATATATCCATATATTACTTCAAACATATTTTACACTGAAATAAATAAGATTAAAATGATGTCATTTTTATGTAATTTTTACACCCATGCTTACTGTGACTTCTATAATGATGTATTCGTGTGGATCATAAAAATCACACAATAATTTTTAAAATTTATAAACTTGAAATAAAGAAATATTGTTCATGCATTGAATTTATTTTAAATTTTACTTATGTTTCTTTAATCGCAACAACTTTTTTATTACTGTGATTGTGAAGGGTAAATAAGTAAATTATCACATTTTGTCATTATTGATTTCATTTTTATATAGAAATTGTAAAAAAAAAAGACAATTTTAACATTTTTGAATTTTAGAAGTGGGCAATTATTACGTGATACATTTTATGGACAGTATAAATTAACTTCCCTTTAAATCTTGAAATTTAGAGTTGGTTTTATATTCCAAAAATCTTGTAAATTCTGAAAATATTATTAAATAAAAAATATGAGTTCTTAAAATTAGATAATATATTTAATACAAAAAATTTCCTTCTAATGTATTTACAGAAAGTTTCTTAAATAAATAAATAAAAAAAACTTATTGTTTGTTTTAGTATTTAACGTAAAACGTTGAAACTCGAAACATTTCTTTAATAATTATTATTTCAATGTTAACAAACAATTAACGAATAAGATATGATGTGATTATAATAAAGGTTCAACATTTTATCTAAGTTTTTCATATAGTCTATGAAACTTAAAATGAAAGTTAATACTTCAAAAGATTATATCATTGATCTATTAAACTTATTTCGAGTGAAATTCAAGTGATTAATCTATAAAAAATGTTTTTTTGAATGTGTATACTACGTAAAGGTTTTTCTCTTTGACAGATTCTGAGAGATTTTGCTCATTACCAACTTATCAAACGTATGAAGTGCTGACATTTATGTCTTAAAATAAAGAAAAAAAACTTTAGATATACCATTAGAGATGAAAAAACATATAGGTCAATATACATGGCAAGAGCTATAAAAGATAATTTTAGTTTTATAAGATATCCTAAAAAGAAAATGCCGACCAGGAAGAAGAAACTAAACAGATTGTATGGTTTTAATTTAAAAGAATGTTCATTAATTATTAGATAAACAGGAATATTCTATATAAACATATACCGTAAAATGGGGTGAATAAAAACAGCGGGGTGAATAGGAGCGAAACTTCCCGGTCATACAAATAAATTCATTATAAATATATGTGATGATATTTTTAGTTGCCAATTTTTTTATAAGAAAGTAATAACATTAAGAGTTGGGAAATTCAGTTTTGACTTGTTGGCACCAATACTGGGGTATATAAAAATACTTCAAGAGGATCCTCAAAAACCTAATTTTTTCAACGTCTTCAAAACTTTGTATGTAACTACAGTATTTTTTGTATTCTAATCCTAAGAGTCGGGATTTTTAATTAATGATACACCTGTAAACGATATGCTGTATTAAATTCTACTTATTTCTAAACTACATAATGAAAAAATGAAAAATGGCTTGTAACATCAGAGGTTTATGATTTACTGGGTGAATCGGAACACGTCTTCTCTCATGGTTTATTTTTCTATACAGTAATAGTTTCATGTTATATATGGAAACATATGTATCAATATGTATTGTAACAATATTTTGTTTGTTCAAATTACTTGAAGAGTTTAAAGGTGCCAAGAAATTTCTTGGTTAAACAAAAAAGTCAATGCCTAATCCAACAGACATGGAACACACAATAAAAGAATTTAAAAACAGCAAATTAATTAGAAATTTGCACAGAATTATTCTCTGGCATCCACAACATTACACAAACATCTCAAAATCAAAAACCCAATTGAAAAAGAGAGGGATACAAACAGTACTAAGGACTGGGGATGAGGGCGTATTAGTAGATCGTAATAAGGGTGTATCTCGACTCAAACTGCTTATTTTCTGACTTATTTTTGATTTCATTTTTGCTCTCAAATGCACCAAACTTTCAAAATCTCTTATTTGGAAAGTACACAAGGTGCCGTGATTGTCGATTCTTTGATAAATGCAGAAAATATTGCAAAAAAAGTAATCAAAAACGGCATTTCGAGCCGATTTTTCCGAAGCGGGAGATATGGGAGCGAAAAAAAGGTTCATACTGATAATGTACTTGTTTATAAATCAAATTCTAATGAATTGAGCGTAAAATGATATCACACGGCACCTCATACGTCCCTTCAAGAATCCCCTCAGCAAGTGTCATGTTTCTGCTTTTAAAAATGCGTCTGAAACTGAATCGGAAAATTTCGAGCTGTTGAAGGTGGAAAAGCATTTTTTTGAATACACCCTTAATACATACAGAGATTGGGGCTACTCAATAGATCCACTTATCCAATGGACTACTAGTAAAGGATAACACAGAACAAGGCTGAATTTGTATTAATTTCTACTTCTGCAATTCGAATATAATTTCTTTAAATAATTTTTAATTTTTCTTGATTTCAAAGTTGTTTTCTAATTTTAAAAAAGGCATATCTTTACTTGTATATAAAATAAAGGCTTGGTTTCACAATAACTACGTATTCTTATTCCTCCCTTATCATTATTTCCTGTTTTTATTAACCCTTTTAAATTTTGAATCGGAATTAATTAAAGATTATAACAGTTGTTCCGATTCACCCCTATCTGCGGGGTGAATCGGAACACCATTAAAAAAGTATGTAATATGTATATATATAAATAGTAAAAATGTTTCGTTTTTGCTTAAAAAGTAAAGAACAAAACAAGACCGAAGTTTCTAGTAGAAAAATAAAAATAATAAAAAATTAGTTGTTGCTTTTATTTAACGTTAAAGTTGAAAAGAGTTCCGATTCACCCCATTCAACGTTAAATATTTTTTTCAATTAGGTGTCTGTATATTTTTATTTAGGTAAAAAAAAAAAAAAAAAAAAAAAAAAAAAAAAAAAAAAAATGTTAACCTAAGACCATTTCGGGTCCGATTTTGTTTTTAAATTTTTAGAAAACAAAATACATTTACGCTATTAACATTACATTATCAACATTAAAACTAGATATTCAAATAGATTAAATAGTGTTTTGAAAATATTCCATTGTCTGAAATGTAACGAATATTGTTGTTTTACGTTGTAGTGAATTCATATTCATATAACAATAGGCTAAGGAAGAACTGTTGAATATGTTTAGAAAATATTTTATTACAATTAGATTTAATTACAATTAGAATATTTAATTACAATTAGATTTATAACTTTTTAATACTTTTTGTACTTTATTATATATGATTATTTCAGAAAAGTAACTTTTATTTTAAATTTAATGAGCGTAATATATGTTTAACACTAGAACCGCGGTGGCGGGTCATTTTGACAAGTATCATATGCAGAGATGTTGTTTCGAACCAGAAAATCTTTATAAAATAAGCTAAATATAAGCGGAGTAAAAAATAATTTCGATAAATAACTTAAACAGTTTTAAATGAAAATCCGGTGGGAAATATTTGTTAAAAACTTGAATGAATTTTCCCGCGGTTCTAGTGTTAAAATAAAAGAATAACAAACGGCGCAAAGTGAATTAATTTAAATAATAATAATAATTATTATTATTAAATTCCTAAGCATAAATGAAATCATGTAGTAAATTCATTGACATATACTAACATTATTACAAATGAATAATAGCAAAGGTATTTCTTAAAACAAAACAATACTCTATTAAAAGACATGTACTAGTAATAGTACATCAAACCCGAAAGGGCTAATATAAATTTATTATTATTACTTCGTTATTTTTATTGCTTCATATTACAAGTATTAGAAACATATAGTGAGTTTTTAAAATATGGCATTAAATATCATAAAATGTATGATGTATTTTACACGTGGTTTTCCTAGAATCGTACACTTTCATATGAAAATCATGAAAATTAAAATGATTCTACATATTTTATTTCTTTATCGTCGTTCATCTTTGATTTCGTTTCTCGTTTAAAATGCTCATTTTTTGAAAAGAAATTGTGTTCAATTAACTAAAAGTTAGGCATTACTGGATTTTAGATGTCAAAATATTATTATATACAGGGTGTCCAGTAAACGACTGACCCATTTTGAATGTAAATAACAAAAAAAAAAAAAAAAAAAAAAAAAAAAAAAAAAAAAAAAAAACAGTTTGAGATAAAAATGTGCGGCTTGCAGCATTGTTATCAAAAAATCAGTAAGTTTTTAGATATGCACCTTCTTAAAATAGTCCGAAATCCGGCCAAAAGATGGCGCTGCCGGCGGCATCAGCTTGTCAAAATTCAGTCATTACTCTAGTTTTCATAAGCATCAACTTTTCGGCTCCTTTCGCATAATCGAATCTCTGTCGACATGTTGAATCGACTCTTCACTCACGTACAGAAAAAGATTTGGCTGGATGGAAAGAGATTTAAAGTAATATTTATTATTGAATAATGCCTATTATACATAATAAAAACATCAAAACTTTAGTATTTAAAACGTATTGACTTTTCACACAGTTACCATAAATAAATTGAATTTTAAAATGTTTTTGTAACCTGTTAATGGATTCTCTTTTTACTTACAAAAAATTGAAAATATGGCATAAAGTCGATTCTTTTATGTTAAAAATTTTTAATATTTAATCGAAACATTTCTTCCATTAAATAGTATGAAGTTATATTTAAAAAATTTAATGACGTCAAAAATGTTTAAAGGATAAATTAAAAAAAAAACTCTTCTTGCTTGTACGGTGTGTAGTCAAATCAGAAGTTAAAACATTTTTACGCAAATAGTGGTGGAAAATATCCTGTCTAAAATAAAAAAGGGGAAGTAATTTATAAATTGACACATAAAAATATATTAAAGCTTAGATTAAAGATTCGTCGATATTTCGTCTGCAACAAAACATGCTTAATCATAAAAAATATTGATCACGACTGTGAAAGTAACATGCGAAACTACCTGATAAGATGAAAACCTGTCTATAACGAAATATTTTTCATTTTTCCGCGATCCGTATTCATCTCTACGTTATATTCGTATTTTGACATTTAATATACCTGAAAATTTTATAACGAAAGTCACGACAAATTTCATGATGTTTTTTACACACAACCCTTCCCTCTACCTCCCCTGACTGCAAACGCATCTATCTAAAATAAAAAGATGCTTAAAAAGAAAAAAAAGCGACTTATCTGTTTTTATATACTGTGAAACACCCCTTTTCAAAATTCCATTAAAGAAAGCATAATAGATCGTGAAACATCATAGAATCATTACAGTTCTACTTATATTAGTTAAATTTTATATATCTAAATATTACCAGATTACTAGAACATTAGTATTTTTCATACATAACTTTTAAAAAGTTTTTAAGATTCCTTTTTTAAAAATAATGTTTCTTATTTCAAATCACATGCAAGAGGAATTTTCAGAATTAACCTTCCCTTCTTTACCTCTGGTAGAATAGTTAAGGAAAGGAGGGAGGGGGGACGAAAAATATATTTCAGGATTGATGATGCTCTTTGTAATGAAATTTTGAAAAGGGGTAACTGGCAGGATATGAAACAGGTACGATTCTTTTTTTTTCTTTTTAAACATCCTTCCATTCCAGAGTAGATGTGTTTTCACTCGGGTGGGGGGGGGGAAGTGTGCATGAAAGTCATCTTAAAATTTCTCGTGACTTTCGTAATAAGATTTTCAGATGTGTTAAGAGTAAAAATATGAATATAATGTAGAGATGATTTCGATTTTCGAAAAAATGAACAATGTTTTGTTTTAGGCAGGTTTCCGTCTTAGCAGCTGGTTATATATCTTACTTTTTCTGTCGAAATCATTATTTATTTTTTACTTTTAATACAAGATTTGTTATAAACGGATTCCTTCATTTTCAGCTTTATTATATTTTTATGTGCTTATTTATAAGCCACTGCCCTGCTTTATTTTTGACAGGAAACTTGCCAACACTGTTTCCGAACCCCTGTTTTAACAACTTAACTGATCTCACTGCACGACGTAGGCAATAAGAATTTGCTTGATCCATCTCTTAAAGGTTTTTCACAACACGATTTTTTAAAATATAACTTCATGCTATTTAATAGCAGAAATTTTGATTTATGATTTTTTTAATTAAAAAAAATGGTGCTTATACTATATTTCAATTACGTAATTCAATTCAAATTACGTAAACAGAGATTCAGTTAACCGGTTAAAAAGCACTAGTTGGAACCCGTAAAAACTTGACGGCACTAAATAGAAAAAGGTATTTTCCAACTATTAAAGGATTTTTTAACGACTAACCTTCAGGAAAAATTTCAATAAATAAAAGAAAAACCTGCATTTTACATCCAGGCAAATGACCCGCATTTGGCTGAGTTACATTCAAACATGCTGTCATTGAATTAGAATCTCTCTCATTTGATAATTTTCCATTTACAAATACAACACCAATAAATTGTACATGACATGAATAAATCATAAATTACTGTCATTACTCATTTCATACAAAATATACATACTTCACATATTCCGCAGCAAAATAAGATTGAATTTATAGTTTGCCATTTAACAACAACAGTGACAATGATCCTCTCAGTGGTTAATTTGTTGTTACATTACCCACATCATTCAACAAATAAACATTTGCATTTTCAAATAACTTTTCTATTACCTTTTCATAAATCAAAAATACATGTAAATTTCACATATTAAAAAAATAATGATAATATTTATCCTGGCTAGGTGAAACCCGTCAAAACTTGACGGCCAAAATATGAAAGAACCAGAGAAAAAAAGTATTTTGCGGCAATAATTTTTTTTAAAGATTAATATTTATTAAAAATTTCAATATGCTTTTCCATATACTAACGTAACATCAACATGATCTCGGGCGCAGAATCGATGCAATGCTGCGACACACGTCACAGACTCTTGAAAATGTTTGAAGATTATTTTTCAACTGTTAAAGTTTTTTTTTAATGCTAGAAATCAATTGCTATGTAACAAAATTTGTCAAGGTACCATAAAAAACGCAAATTTTGACAAATAATCACAAAAATAGCAAATTTCGTCAAAATACCTCCCCTCCCCCCCCCCAAAAAAAACATCACCCGGCAATTTTGTAAATAGATGTGGAAAAAAACAGCAAATTTCATCAACAGATAGCAAAAAACAACAAATTTCTTCAAAAGATCTCTAAAAAATTTGTCAAAAAACTTCACAAAAAAAAAAAAATATATATATATATATATCTAGGTATCCCAGATAAAACAAATTTCGCGAAAATATTGCAAAAAATCAAAATTTTGCCAAATTGTCTAAAAAATGGTAATTTTTATGAAAAAATTTCGATAAAAAAGACAAATTTTGACAAAAAAAAAATCCCTAAAAAATGGCAAATTTGTAAACATATTGTGAAAAATAATTCAAAATATTGTGAGAAAACAAAAAAGTTTGACAAATGATTGTGAGTAAACAACAAATTTCGTCAAAGTCTGAAAAAAAGCAAATTTCATCAAATAAAAAGAAAAAAAATAAATTTCGCAAAAAAACAAGAAATTTTGCAAAAAGATCTTCAAAAAAGGGCAAATTACATCAAAAAATCGTGACAAAACGACAAATTTCATCGAAAGAACTCGAGAAAAACGATAAACTTTACCGAAAGACCCCAAGATGACAAATTTTGTCCAGGTTTCATAAAAGACGCGAATTAAGTCCAAAAATCTCAAAAAGCACATAAAATTTGTCTAGTTAATCGCGAAAAAAAGGTAAATTTAGCTAAAAATAGCAAAAAAATAACAGAAAACGACAATTTCGCAAAAAAAAAAAAAAAAAAAAAAAAAAAAAAAAAAAATCGAGAAAAAGGGATATATTCGATAAAACAGCAAATTACATTGAAAGATCGCGAAAAAAATGACAAATTTCACCAAATACCCCCGAGAAAACAAATAATTTTGTCCTGGTATCATAAAAGACATGAATTTCATCAACAGATCGCCAAAATACATAAAATTTGTGTAGGTATTTAAAAAAACACAAATATTGGTAAATAGATTGTGAGAAAAGATTTTGTCAAAATATGAAAAAAAGAGGCACATTTCATCAAAAGATCACAAAAAGGTAAATTTTGAAAAAAAAAAAATAGAAAGAAAAAAATTAAAAAAAATGACAAATTTCTGAAAACAGCAACAACAAAAAAAACAAATTTCACAAAAAAATCACGAAAAAAAGGATAAATTCAATAAAACGGCAAATTACATTGAAAGATCGTGAAAAAAAGACAAATTTCACCAAAATCCCCAAAAAAACAAATAATTTTGACCTGATATCATAAAAGACGTGAATTTCATGAACAGATCGCAAAAATACATAAAGTTTGTCTAGGTACTTCAAAAAACGCAAATATTGGTAAACGGATTGTGAGAAAGCAACACATTTTGTCAAAAGAGGAAAAAAAGAGGCACATTTCACCAAAAGATCACAAAAAAGGTAAATTTTGTAAAAAAAAAAAAAAAAAAAAAAAAAAAAAAAGTGAAAAAAATGACAAATTTCTATAAATAATTAAAACTAGTTGGATGTGCCAATCCCAAAACTTTCTTCTATCTCATACATACATTTTAATATTAAAAAAAAATAGTTACTCATTTTAATGCTTTAATAATTTTATTTCAATACCTTACCAACTTTGATTTTCATCTTAAATTTCTGTTTCAATCAATTAATCGGAGAAAAAACGAATTTCCGTCTCTGCACGAGCCGATGGACAATAGAATGATAAGCAGATATTTTTTTTTTAATTCAGGGAGGACCAACTTGCCTTACCAAAAAATAATCATATACAAAATGTTTAGTTCAGTTCTAGAACTAACTTCATACACTTTTATGTGGTGCAATATTGAAAATGGCATACAATTCGGTATTGCAGCGCCCCCTACCGGCGGATTGTTTTCAGATTCAGGGCGGTCCAACTAACCACAGCCATACACTTACACAAAAAATTTCGTTCAATTCGATGCATAACTTCATGTACTTTTGGCCGGTACAATATTGAAAATGGCACAAAAATCGCGATTGCAGCGCCCCCTTCAGGTGGATTTTTTTCAAATTCAGGGAAGACCAACTAGCCATAGTCATACACATACACAAAAAATTTGGTTCAATTCGATGCATAACTTCATATACTTTTGACGGTACAAGATTGAAAATGGCACAAAAATCGCGATTGCAGCGCCCCCTTCTGGCAGATTTTTTTCAATTTCAGGGAGGACCAACTAGCCATAGTCATACACATACACAAAAAATTTAGTTCAATTCGAAGCATAACTTCATATACTTTTGGTCGGTACAAGATTGAAAATGGCACAAAAATCGCGATTGCAGCGCCCCCTTCTGGCGGATTGTTTTCAAATTCAGGGAGGACCAACTAGCCATAGTCATACACATACACAAAGAATTTGGTTCAATTCGATGCATAACTTCATATACTTTTAGTCGGTACAATATTGAAAATGGCACAAAAATCGCGATTGTAGCGCCCCCTTCCGGCGGAATATTTCAAAACTGAAGGAGGACCTGCTTGCCACAGCCATAAACATTCACAAAAAATTTGGTTCAATTCTATGCATAACTTCATACACTTTTTGATGGTAGAATGGCGACATACAGACACACAGACACACACACAGACACACACACACACACACACACAGACACACGGACAGACAGACATTTTGTAAAAACATGTTTTTTGGAATCTCTGACCCCTAAAACGTATAAATCCGTCGAAAACCGGAAGTCGAAAAAAATTTCGATTACAATACTTTCTTCTATTGAAGATAGAAGAAAGTAAAAACCCGAAAAATTTTACAAAAAAATTACGAAAAAAGGATAAATTTGATAAAACAGCAAATTACATCGAAAGATAGTAAGAAAAAACGACAAATTTCACCAAAAATCCCTGAGAACACAAATAAATTTGTCCTCCTATCATAAAAGACATGAATTTTGTCAAAAGATCATGAAAATAATTTAAATTTGTCTAGATACTTCAAAAAACGCAAATATTGGTAAACAGATTGTGAGAAAACAACACATTTTGTCAAAAGATGAAAAAAAGAGGCACATTTCATCAGAAGATCGCAAAACAGTTAATTTTTGCAAAAAAAAAAAAAAAAAAAAAAAAAATGTGAAAAAAATGACAAATTTCTGAAAATAACAAAAAAAACGAAAATTTTCAAAAAAAAAAAAAAATCACAAAATTGATAAATTCGATAAAACGGCAAATTATATCGAAAGATAGTGAGAAAAAACGCCAAATTTCACCAAAAATCCGCGAGAAAACAAATAATTTTGTCCTAGTTTCATAAAAGACACAAATATCGTCAAAAGATCATGAAAATACTTTAAATTTGTCTAGCTACTTCAAAAAATGCAAATATTGGTAAACAGATTGTGAGAAAACAACAAATTTCTTCAAAAGATCTCTAAAAAATTTGTCAAAAAACTTCACAAAATATAAATATATATATATATATATATAGGTATCCCAAATAAAACAAATTTCGCGAAAATATTGCAAAAAATCAAAATTTTGCCAAATTGTCTAAAAAATGGTAATTTTTATGAAAAAATTTCGAAAAAAAAGACAAATTTTGACAAAAAAAAATCCCTAAAAAATGGCAAATTTGTAAACATATTGTGAAAAATAATTCAAAATATTGTGAGAAAACAAAAAAGTTTGACAAATGATTGTGAGTAAACAACAAATTTCGTCAAAGTCTGAAAAAAAGCAAATTTCATCAAATAAAAAGAAAAAAAATAAATTTCGCAAAAAAACAAGAAATTTTGCAAAAAGATCTTCAAAAAAGGGCAAATTACATCAAAAAATCGTGACAAAACGACAAATTTCATCGAAAGAACTCGAGAAAAACGATAAACTTTACCGAAAGACCCCAAGATGACAAATTTTGTCCAGGTTTCATAAAAGACGCGAATTAAGTCCAAAGATCTCAAAAAGCACATAAAATTTGTCTAGTTAATCGCGAAAAAAAGGTAAATTTAGCTAAAAATAGCAAAAAAATAACAGAAAACGACAATTTCGCAAAAAAAAAAAAAAAAAAAAAAAAATCGAGAAAAAGGGATATATTCGATAAAACAGCAAATTACATTGAAAGATCGCGAAAAAATGACAAATTTCACCAAATACCCCCGAGAAAACAAATAATTTTGTCCTGGTATCATAAAAGACATGAATTTCATCAACAGATCGCCAAAATACATAAAATTTGTGTAGGTATTTAAAAAAAACACAAATATTGGTAAATAGATTGTGAGAAAAGATTTTGTCAAAATATGAAAAAAAGAGGCACATTTCATCAAAAGATCACAAAAAGGTAAATTTTGAAAAAAAAAATAGAAAGAAAAAAATGAAAAAAAATGACAAATTTCTGAAAACAGCAACAACAAAAAAAAAACAAATTTCACAAAAAAATCACGAAAAAAAGGATAAATTCAATAAAACGGCAAATTACATTGAAAGATCGTGAAAAAAAGACAAATTTCACCAAAATCCCCAAAAAAAACAAATAATTTTGACCTGATATCATAAAAGACGTGAATTTCATGAACAGATCGCAAAAATACATAAAGTTTGTCTAGGTACTTCAAAAAACGCAAATATTGGTAAACGGATTGTGAGAAAGCAACACATTTTGTCAAAAGAGGAAAAAAAGAGGCACATTTCACCAAAAGATCACAAAAAAGGTAAATTTTGTAAAAAAAAAAAAAAAAAAAAAAAAAAAAAAAAAAAAAAAAAAGTGAAAAAAATGACAAATTTCTATAAATAATTAAAAAAACCCGAAAAATTTTACAAAAAAATTACGAAAAAAGGATAAATTTGATAAAACAGCAAATTACATCGAAAGATAGTAAGAAAAAACGACAAATTTCACCAAAAATCCCTGAGAACACAAATAAATTTGTCCTCCTATCATAAAAGACATGAATTTTGTCAAAAGATCATGAAAATAATTTAAATTTGTCTAGATACTTCAAAAAACGCAAATATTGGTAAACAGATTGTGAGAAAACAACACATTTTGTCAAAAGATGAAAAAAAGAGGCACATTTCATCAGAAGATCGCAAAACAGTTAATTTTTGCAAAAAAAAAAAAAAAAAAAATCACAAAATTTATAAATTCGATAAAACGGCAAATTATATCGAAAGATAGTGAGAAAAAACGCCAAATTTCACCAAAAATCCGCGAGAAAACAAATAATTTTGTCCTAGTTTCATAAAAGACACAAATATCGTCAAAAGATCATGAAAATACTTTAAATTTGTCTAGCTACTTCAAAAAATGCAAATATTGGTAAACAGATTGTGAGAAAACTACAAATTTCTTCAAAAGATCTCTAAAAAATTTGTCAAAAAACTTCACAAAATATATATATATATATATATATATATATCTAGGTATCCCAAATAAAACAAATTTCGCGAAAATATTGCAAAAAATCAAAATTTTGCCAAATTGTCTAAAAAATGGTAATTTTTATGAAAAAATTTCGAAAAGAAAGACAAATTTTGACAAAATAAAATCCCTAAAAAATGGCAAATTTGTAAACATATTGTGAAAAATAATTCAAAATATTGTGAGAAAACAAAAAAGTTTGACAAATGATTGTGAGTAAACAACAAATTTCGTCAAAGTCTGAAAAAAAGCAAATTTCATCAAATAAAAAGAAAAAAAATAAATTTCGCAAAAAAACAAGAAATTTTGCAAAAAGATCTTCAAAAAAGGGCAAATTACATCAAAAAATCGTGACAAAACGATTAATTTCATCGAAAGAACTCGAGAAAAACGACAAACTTTACCGAAAGACCCCAAGATGACAAATTTTGTCCAGGTTTCATAAAAGACGCGAATTAAGTCCAAAGATCTCAAAAAGCACATAAAATTTGTCTAGTTAATCGCGAAAAAAAGGTAAATTTAGCTAAAAATAGCAAAAAAATAACAGAAAACGACAATTTCGCAAAAAAAAAAAAAAATCGAGAAAAAGGGATAAATTCGATAAAACAGCAAATTACATTGAAAGATCGCGAAAAAAATGACAAATTTCACCAAATATCCCCGAGAAAACAAATAATTTTGTCCTGGTATCATAAAAGACATGAATTTCATCAACAGATCGCCAAAATACATAAAATTTGTGTAGGTATTTAAAAAAACACAAATATTGGTAAATAGATTGTGAGAAAAGATTTTGTCAAAATATGAAAAAAAGAGGCACATTTCATCAAAAGATCACAAAAAGGTAAATTTTGAAAAAAAAAATAGAAAGAAAAAAATGAAAAAAAATGACGAATTTCTGAAAACAGCAACAACAAAAAAAACAAATTTCACAAAAAAATCACGAAAAAAAGGATAAATTCAATAAAACGGCAAATTACATTGAAAGATCGTGAAAAAAAGACAAATTTCACCAAAATCCCCAAAAAAACAAATAATTTTGACCTGATATCATAAAAGACGTGAATTTCATGAACAGATCGCAAAAATACATAAAATTTGTCTAGGTACTTCAAAAAACGCAAATATTGGTAAACGGATTGTGAGAAAGCAACACATTTTGTCAAAAGAGGGAAAAAAAGGCACATTTCACCAAAAGATCACAAAAAAGGTAAATTTTGTAAAAAAAAAAAAAAAAAAAAAAAAAAAAGTGAAAAAAATGACAAATTTCTATAAATAATTAAAAAAACCCGAAAAATTTTACAAAAAAATTACGAAAAAAGGATAAATTTGATAAAACAGCAAATTACATCGAAAGATAGTAAGAAAAAACGACAAATTTCACCAAAAATCCCTGAGAACACAAATAAATTTGTCCTCCTATCATAAAAGACATGAATTTTGTCAAAAGATCATGAAAATAATTTAAATTTGTCTAGATACTTCAAAAAACGCAAATATTGGTAAACAGATTGTGAGAAAACAACACATTTTGTCAAAAGATGAAAAAAAGAGGCGCATTTCATCAGAAGATCGCAAAACAGTTAATTTTTGCAAAAAAAAAAAAAAAAAAAAAAAAGTGAAAAAAATGACAAATTTCTGAAAATAACAAAAAAAACGAAAATTTTCAAAAAAAAAAAAAAATCACAAAATTGATAAATTCGATAAAACGGCAAATTATATCGAAAGATAGTGAGAAAAAACGCCAAATTTCACCAAAAATCCGCGAGAAAACAAATAATTTTGTCCTAGTTTCATAAAAGACACAAATATCGTCAAAAGATCATGAAAATACTTTAAATTTGTCTAGCTACTTCAAAAAATGCAAATATTGGTAAACAGATTGTGAGAAAACAACACATTTTTTCAAAAGATGAAAAAAAGAGGCACATTTCATCAAAAGATCGCAAAACAGTTCATTTTTGAAAAAAAAAAAAAAAAAAAAAAGTGGAAAAAAAAATGACAAATTTCTGAAAATAACAAAAAAATGACAAATTTCTGAAAATAATAAAAAAACAAAAATTTCACAAAAAATCACGAAAAAAAGATAAATTCGATAAAACGACAAATTACATCGAAAAATAGTCAGAAAAAACGACAAATTTCACCGAATAATTTCTTTTCTGATAATTTCATATTTCTTGGTTGATTATAATGGTCTTCATATCTTTGAAAAACATTGTTGAGAGATCAAGAAATTGAAAAAAATATATAGCAAATTTCATCAAAATATTCTTCTCTCCGTCCCTACCCCGCCCCCCCCCCCCCCCCCCCCGAAAAAAAAAAAAAAAACCTCAGCAAATTTCGTCACGGGAACACTTAAAAAAAAGGGTACTTTTTTTTTTTAAGGAAACTTCAAGTAAAGTTAACACAAAGAAAGTGAAACATTAAATAAATGCTAATGATTTACAAAGCCGTTTATAACTGGACATATTTTCATTTCATATGTAATTCACCCTTTTTCGGCGAAAACAATGTAATGCAAATACTTCCTAAACATTATGAGTTTGCTCAAAAATGAAATTTTAAGGGGGAGAAAAATCGTAGTTTTCTTGACATGAGTATTATAAGAAAATGAAGCAAAAAATAAATAGTGATTTGCGAATCTGTTTATATCCATAAAGTCAATAACATCGGTCAAAAATCCCTGCTTTTTTCTCGCTCCAGAAAACAAAAAAAAGATGTGATAGCTAGCCAGGTTTTTTATACATACTTAATATAAATTTGAAAATTACAATTCGGAAAATGCTTAATAGGCCAAAAAAATAAATAAAATCTTTAATCATTAACTATTGAATATGTCAGTTTCATAGGAAACTATCGAAAAAAATCGCTTCTCTACATTGAGCCTAAAGCTTCGCTTGCTGGCTCAAAAAAAAAGAATACAAATGGAAATAAAATAACTTACGTAAAGTGAGCAACGAAATACACAATGTTTTTCCAAAAAATGAAGATCATTATATTAACCAAGTAAAATAAATTATCAAAAGAAAAAGAAATCCTTCTTTTAGCAGTGGTAATGCATTCCGATATTTTTTATTTGCCGCTTGCTGGAAATATGCGTTTCCAGACAGTAACTACACTGTCCTCCGATTGGTTCGGAGCGATTTCGGCGCAAGCACGTATGTGTAGAGACCAGTTTTAAGTATGCTGACTTTTTTCCCTTAACGATTTAATATATAGATTTTTTACTATAATGGTAAAATGGCAAAGATTTATGGTAAATGTGTGAAAAGTCAATGCTTATAAAAAAGAAGTTTTGTTTGTTTTTATTAAGTATAATAGACATTATTCATTCATAAATATCTAAAATAAATCTTATTCAATTCAACAAACTTTAATTATGCAAGTGATTGGAGATTCGATTTATTATGTAGACAGAGATTCGACTCTGCAAAGTAAGCTAAAAACCTCATGCTAAAGAAAATAGAGTAAAATCTAAATTTCGACAGCCTGATGCTGCCGTCAGCGCCATCATAAAATGGCCAAAATTTGAACTAATCTAAGAAAGTGTATGTCTAAAAAATTACTGATATTCTGATAAAAATGCAGCAAAACGCATATCTTTATCTCAAACCGTTTTTTTTTTTTTTTTTTTTTTTTTTTTTTACATTCAAAATGGGTCAGTCATTTACTGGACACCCTGTATATAAAACGTTAAAATATTTTTATTAAATAGGGATGAGGTATTTAAAATAGTAAAAAAAAATTGCTTTTAGAATAATCAATGCCTTTTTGGCTATGGTTTCATAAGACATTTTTTCTTCATTTTGTATATTTCGAAAAATATAAACTTATTTATATGCATATCATGCATGACTTTTAAACTTTTTCTTTGTTTATTCATGTAAAATTTGAAGATACATGGCACAAGCAATGTAATTTTTGACGCAACCTTTTAAAATATGCATGAGAACGGGATATTGTGACTGTGCTTTTCAAAACAGCCAGAGAAGAGTAAAAGTAACATCATTTTATTATATGTATGAATATTTTATTGGCACAATCTTTGGGAAAGCATGTTTTTATTCGCGTGTGATTTTTCCCGACTCTTATGGGATAATACAATCTAAAAATCAATATAAATTGTTAAGTTTTATAAAAACTGAATATGTAAATGTTTTTATTTATGTTTTGGTATAAATATATATTTTGCTTGAGAAATCAATATTTTATGCACATTTAAATTATACGTAATGTATAATTTCTGTTGGAAGAATTTTGAGTCATAATATTTTAATTGCAAGGAAGAAATAGTAATTCATACTTTGTAAATAAAAGAGTATTTTTTAAGAACACGAATACTGTGAAAATAATACATCAGGAAAATTATGTATTTTATATCGATATTTTTTAATATATAAACCTATTTGCACATTCATAGTTAATACGCATGTTTATAATACAGCATTTGGATAAAAAATTTATAAAAAAAAAAATATGAATTCGAAACATGTATGAAATTTATATATTTGCAGCAATGGAAATACAGTACCCGCCGTTTAATAAAATCACTGGTTAATAAAATCAGCCACGTTTTTTGATCAGATTTAGAGGACTGGAATTAAATGAATACAAATTTTTGTTAAAATTGCCACATAATAAAATCAGCATTGCCGGTTAATAATAATAAAAAAAAATTCTTCAGCTGCAAAACAATCAGTTTAATCGTTACGGAAAAATTTATTTTTTCTTTTTTTCAGATTAAACAAAACAAAACAAACAAACAAAAAAAAACCATTCCAAGAAATATCACCTGCTTAGGAACAAACACGCTCATCACATGTAACAACCAATCCAATTCCCTCCAACCCAGGATTTTCTAGAAGATTAGTATAGAAAAAAAGGTGTATTAAAGAAGCATGGGGGCAAAATATAGGTTCATGTTTGGGCTAGAGAATAAACCAATGCATTTTTTGAATGATTATTACTGCAACAGTCAGTTTAAAAAATTGTTACAGTGATCACATGCTTTTTTTCTGTAATTTTTAAAAAAGAAATTTTTTTCAGCATGATTCAGTTTTTGTTTCTTTTCAAAATCTTGACAAACTTTTCTTAATGAGTAAGATAACTAAGCGAAATGATTTAATCATGAAGGAAAAGAGCGAAATTTTAGAGAATTATGATAAGTTATTTAACTGTCGTCAAAGTTTGGGATTTCCCAATCTGCTTTATGCAATTTGCTTAAGAACAAAGACGATATTAAGTCTCAAATTGTAGCTAATGGGAATTTAATCCGCAAGTGAAAGTGGAAAAAGCAAGTAGAACACGTTGAGAGAGCATTTTTACAATGGTTTCAAATTACCAGTTTGAAAAAGTTCCAATTTCTCTCGAAAATTTACGGAAGAAAGCCGAACAGTTCGCGCAAATGATGAGTGTTAGAAATTTCAGACCCTCTTAAGGCATGTTGTCACGATAGAAAGAATGAAGCAATATCGTTTATAGCAAACTTGTAAGGCGAAAAGCGGGAAGCAGATCTACTGGAGATTAATGGAAAGCAAACATTTTGAAGGATTTGATGAAAAACTATGATTTTTCTCAAATCGTTAACACTGATAAAACATGGCTCTTTTATCGGGCTTTACCAGAACATACTCAAATATTTAAAAGAGAATTCAGTGAAGGATGCAAGGAAATTAAACTACATGTAACTATTCTTTTGATGTGCAACGTGATGGAGATCACTGAACACCTTTAATTATTGGACAGAAAACACCTTTAATGATAGGAAGAAGCAAGGAACCGGGCTGTTTTGAAAGCGTGAAGAGTCTTCCTGTTGGCTACCACAACAATAAAACATCGTGGACGACATGTTCAATTTTCACAGATTTTCATGTGCAATGGGATAAAACAATTGCCTTGGTTATGGACAATTGCGTTGCAAAACCTCCAGGTTTAATATTCAAGCACATGAAAAGTGTTTCTTCCACCTAACATCACCAGTGTTATTACAGCCACTTCATCAGCGAATCATCTAATGTTTAAATGTTATCATAGGAAGAAATTGACCAAAAAGTCAATAACTGAAATCGAAAAATGGATTCATTTGTGTCTTCTTCTGATGGCTCCGTAGTAAAATCTATCAGTCTTTTGGATGCAATGTATTACATTAAAATGTGTTCAAACAGTGTGACAAAAGACTCGATAAAAAGTTGCTTTTTCACTTGAGGATTTAAATCAGAATAGTCACAAGACATTGCCTCTATACCTGAAAGTGAGAAAGAATTTCAAGAGGATTCCCTCCAATATGTTAAAATTTATGAAAATCGTTTAACTTCCAACTAAATATCAGTCATAGAAATAGTGGAGCAGGTCGTCTCTTCACAAGTTTCAAGCAGATTAGTTAGTGAAGATGAATATTATGACGTAAACGAAGAGCCAGATCCTGCACCTACTGCTACTGATGCGCACAAACTTTTCACACACTCACAAACATACTAGAGAAATGGAGTACAGAACAAGAATTCTACAGTCAATGTTACTCTCTTGTTAAAATCGTTGAAAGTTTGATTGCTCCGACCAAACAAAACACAAAAGAGCTTTTTTTCTAAAAGTCCAATAATGTAAATAATAGTGCATAATTATATTATATTTACATTTAGTAAATATTTATTAATTTTATATGTTTGGAGTTACTAATTTTGATTGAATCGTTAAGTAACTATGGACAAAAAGTGATTATTCTTGCTTGTTAATGTCATTAATAGTCACATTTTGCTATTTCTTTCCGTATTTGCCGGGTACCGCCATCGTTTAGAAATTTGGGAAAGTTTCCCGGCTATAACAATCAGCCGCTTATTAAAATCAATTAGGCTCAGAACAAATATGATTTTATTAAGAGGGCTTTTACTGTATTATAAAATGTTTAAGATTAATGTTTTTTATGATATTTTATCAATAACAGGATATTTTGTAAAAAGCCAAATTTATGTCTTTCTGTAATATTTTACCGGTTGTCACTGTTTCTTATTATCGATTTAATGAAATGTGCAAAGGAAGAATCTACTCTAATTTCACTTTTGTCACTCTGCTTTAGAGAATAGAACAGACAAATGTAATCATAAGATATTTTTCCTGTAATAATGCTTTACGATGACAAAAGAGATCTTCCTTTTCTCATGCGACTGACCACATTTGACTTCCCGGAAAGTAGTAAAATCAGAAATTTACATTTCAAGACTGACTAAATATGATGGACGCACTAGTGACATAGGAACAGGTAAAAGTGACGTCATTCATAATTAATCCGAGGCTAGCAAAAAAGACAGGCTGCTTCATAACCTTTTTATAAGACCGCTGGAATTGCATAATGCTCAATATGTGCATCACATTCTTGAGTTTTAGCACCACGTGATTAAAGTTGTCCTAAATTGACACGCGTGTACTATATCGCGGTAGCCTGCCTTTTTTGTCAGCCTCTTGAATACTTGATGCATAGAATCTTCCTTCGACTCTTCTCTTCCGACTCTGTTGGTGTGATATTCGCTATTTCGTTATAATGATAGATGCTATGGCTGCCATGTTATGCCTCCGAAAAATGACAAAAATTGCACCTTTTGGGAGAGTTATCTAACACAATATCGAGGGCATCCTACAAATTGCCTAGCTTACGTAAAACATTCTTTGAATATATATAGAAACAGTATGCAAAACATTTAGTATTTGAAATACTTATGTTGAATACTGTTAACTTATTGACAAATATATTTACAGAAATCTACGTAAGGTTAACCAGGGCACTTTTACTCGTTTGATTTATTTTACGAGCGATATAAGAAATGCTACTAACACTCAAACTGTAGGAGGCCCGGTGACGTATTGGAATATCAAATGCTGTTTGCATTTACAGAACAGTGGTATTTTCTTTAAAAAATCAACTCATGATTTTTCAAAAGGCGAGTTTTTTTCATGTTTTTATTATCTGTCATAAAATAAGTTAGTTGATATTAAATTTTCAGCGTATTATGTTCTGAAAGAGGATCATTTCACTATATATTTGGCTATTTAATTGAATGAACATATTTTCTAAAACAAACTTCTAAATTTATTTATAAAAGAAAATGGCGTCAGGGAGACTTTTACACATAACGGTGGGGTAACAATTACACGATGTGAAACGTGATCCAGTCCTCTAATTCCACTCGTACTGCCTTATGATATATTGCTCTATAAAATATTTCTAACAAAATGAAATAATACAAAAAATATTTATATAAAAGCCTTTGCCCTATTGCAAAGTTTGAAAATAATATCAATAATGATATGAAAATTAACCCTAGCAGCCTTTACAAACAACATACTAGCCACTGATATCTTATTTAGTATTAATTGTACCAACACAATTGCATGGTGTTATGAATTTTATGAATTTTAAAATAAATAAAAATATTTAACATACAGTAATTATTAGAACGTCTTGAAAACTTAAATTAAAAAAAGGCCTGTTTTCTAAAAAAAGGGTAAATGTTACTCTGAAAGACCTTATAGAAAATTTAATGACTAAGCGTAAAAAAAGAAGTAAAAAAAATCATGCATTAAGCATAGATTTTGAAGCACTTTCCAACACTTCAAACAACTTTTAACAAAAATTAAAATCATTTAGTGAAATAAGGATACTGTATGTAGGCAAATATGTTTTTCAATAGTTTTAAATAGTCCTGTATTTGATCTGTCGGTTGATATACTATACAACGAGAAAATTTTATTTATTAAGAAAATATCTAGCAGGTTGAAATTTTTTATTCATCAATTTATACTAATCGATGGAAACATAATTGAATATTTTTTTCAGTGCAGTGGTTTACATTGTACCTTTATCACACGTCAGTATTAAGCTAAAACTTCTTTTTAACTCAAACATTTTTAAACTACTAAAATCACATTCTCAGAAATTATCATTCAAAGACGTCCATGTATTCAATTGCTTGGGTGATCTTATATATCATTTTATCTATATTCTGCAAGCATTTCTTAGTAAATTGAATGCAGTTCAGCGTAAAAATACATAACTTATTTTAAAAACATCTTTAAATAATTCAAGCTCATATTCAGTAACGGTTGCGACCTCTTTTAGGTAGCCCTGCTTATCAACTACAGTATTTATATTCACCATATAATGCATAAACGTAGTGAAACTTAAACGTGCATATCATAATTAAAATGCATTTCATTTATCCATCAGCCATCATCGGATACATGTACAGTATTACGGAAAGAATAAACTATTTGAAATCTTTTGTGTGTCCCTATAAATACTATGTACTTCATATTATGCATGACTGTATCGTATAACTTATATTTCGTCTCAGCTATGTATAAAAATTTTATTATAAATGAAATAGTTTAATATAATTAAAATATGTCGACACAATCCCTCTTTCATCATTATGTGATGGAATTTTTTGTGTGGCTCTGTAAATGAATAATAGCTATTTTTTCACCGAATTTTTTACAGAATGCATATTTTAGTGCACCGTGTAAATGCATATAAATTTTAATATGTTTATCAGTTGTAACATCTTGGAAATTCATTTGACACGATTTTTTCACATAGGCCATTATGTAACGGTTAACTTTTCATTACCCCTATAAATAAACTAATTATGGCAAAAACTTCATTATCAATAGGATTCGTGCTAAGATAAGTTTCAATAACTTCTAAAAATTTCATGGTTATGCGAGTATATTTACGAGAGTTAGAGCGCGGACAGACGAACAGACGGTCAGACAAACCGAATGCATAAGCACATTTCAAGTTTAGTGGAAAGTGCTGAAAAAGAAAAAAAAAAGCTATTATTCAGTTGAAGAAGATACCGAATGCGCCTGTATTTATTGTGTAGGATTTAAACAATATGATTCAATATGTTCAGTGATTTTATAACAACAGAAGAGTCGGTAGTAAAATGCTCAAAATGTAAGAGGTGTGCTCATGCAGAAAGCAGATTTCAATGATTATATATTCCAGTTTTTCACGTTCATTATGTTTGTAATTTTATTTTCTATTTACATTTTGAAGATGTCTCATGTAAATAAAATTTTTAATGAATTTTAAATGTTTTTATTAATATAACAACATCTTATAAGCAAAATATTGATTTATAATATAAATTCTTAATGTTTCGTTGTGGAATATATATTATTAATATTACGACACTGTAATAAATCGGTCTGGGATAAAGTAAAATATTTTTTCAAATGAATAAACGAGATTTATTGTCATTATAAGCATTTTCTAAATTCTTAACTTTTATTTATTTACGTTTCAGTCATTTCTTAAAGCATAAGTATGATTTTTTACCTGCATGTGTTTCATCTCTGGTACCCCTGACTATAATCTCTGACGTCAAATTATATTTCTAGCAAGTATGTAATTGCGTAATTGAGTAACATTGTTTAATTTACAATAAAATGTGAAATAAATAGGAATACTTTCTTTTCAGTTGGTTCAGATTTACTGTGCGGCTTAAAAGCGTAGTTTCTGCTATGATAATACAGCTGTAGTTTATGTTTAAAAAAATCTGTTATATATTAATACAGAATTGTAATTAAATGATATGAAATAATACATCCCATGCAATTAAAATCCCTAACAGAATTTATCCTCCTCTCATAAAAGGTAAACTCAAATATATATATATATTACAAATTTTAATTTTTTTCGCCAAAACTAACCTTTAAACTATCTTAATTTTCTTATCATAATATTCCGTAGTTACTTCAAATTATTAAATTAAAATCTTGTTTCTAGATCTAATCTGTTAATCTTTATGCAGACGATATAAATTCTTAATTTGCCTTAAAAACATTATTCCAGTATGCGTAAATTAAAAAAGATGGCTCTAAATTTAAAATATTCTTAATTAAACTTTATTTCTTAATATTCCAAATAAAACTCATTTCTTCTACGTTTTTATCAACCCTTTTTAAGAAAGTCTTATTAAATTTATTCCAAAACCATACCTTTCAAATAATATCATTATTTTATTTTATATATTTATTTATTTTCCCTCCGTCAACCTTTGATAGTGTGCATATCAATAAATTCATTTCTTTTCTTTTTCTCTTAAAATTAATCATCTATAAAAATCGTCTCCCCTAAGAAATTCTGAGTCGATTATAAATTGGTTAAATAATTTTTTTTAAAATAAAATTATCGTCTGTGGAAAATAGTCTCGTAGCTGGACAAGAATTTTGTTTACATAAAAGAATGATGGTTTGAGGTTAGAGAAGTTTCTAGAATTTTCTTTTTGTAAAAAAAAGAGGAAGCTCGAGAGGTGGTAAGAGGAGATGAGAAGAAGGATTCTTGGGTGCGCTCTTGCATGAGTACGACTTGATGTAGTAAAGCATGGAATATTTTTTGGATGTTACGGTAAACTATCGTCTGCAACAGGAGCTTTTCCCTCGATTATAGCTACAGTTTAATAAAATGAACTTTCAGCAGCCAAGGTGTGATTATTTTGACCTTCTACATTTATTTATTTTGTTTTTTTTCTCGCTGGCCATGAATTCCGTGCGGAGTAAGGGAAACCTGACGATGATGTTTCTGCCCCCCTAACTTCAAAATGTCACATATATATATATATATACTAGCTGACACGCCCGGCATGGCACGATTCCGTGATAATAATATTAAAGGAACATGAAATTTGTAATTTTATCTCTAACTCGAAATACATAAATTTACGTTGTCTGAAGTACACGGCCACGAACTGTGTGAAAAATTGGTTAAAAAAATAAACAAATAATATTTAGTGGTAAAAATGTTCAAAAGGACAGCAATGGAAAACGGGATATTAACAAAATGCAATTCAAGAACAGATAAGATCATAATGCATACAAAAATCTATAATTTTAACAAAAAATCAAAAAAATCATTAAACATCACATCGAAAATCATATTCTAAATCACACTGAAAATCACTGAAATTGAAAAATCATACCAGACAAACTTTAGTTAATTAGGCTGAAAGTTTGAAACAATTTTATTTTTATGAATCTCAAAAAATAGCCCCAAAATATGAAGAAATACTAAAAAACGCAATAAAAAATTCGTTAAAAGTTCCAAAAATAGCTGCACGAATTCCGAATAAACTTTATTGAAGAGAAAAAAAATTACTATATTCAGTGAAAAGAATGAAAGTGTATTCTTTTTACTATTATGAAAAAATCGCCTCGAAACACTAAAAGAACGCTAAAATCGCCTAAAAATTTAAATAAATAAATTCTAATAAAAAATTCAAAAATCGGGCTTAGAGGTGAAAAACTACATGTATAGAGGTACCTTCCTTCCAAATTTTGTAACTCTACATGCAGCGGTCTCTTCAGAACAGCGCTAACACACACACAAACTTGTCTCTTTGTTATTTATATATATATATATATATATATATATATATATATATATATAAGCTAATTTTTATATCTTGAAAAGGTTGAAATATACAGTAAAATCTTCATAAAGGGAAATCCTGAATCGTTTATGACTCTAGCCTCATAGCAACCATGGTCGCAGTAACGTCACAATCACGTCACTGTGAGACACTTTGGTCACATCACAACTGTGACGAAAATGCCACCACTCAGTGACGTCACATTGTGACAGATATGTTATTTAAAAAAAATAGAAAATTACAAATATTCCTTAAAATATGTCATTTATTTAAAAAAAAAAAACATGTTTCTGGCAATTTAAATATGGTTGCTTTTGCCACAGTTTTGTCACAATGTTAATGTCAAAGTATCACAAATGACACACTTTTCACAAATTGGTCACAATGTGACGTCACAAAAAACCTCGAAAACGACCATAACGACTTCACATTTTAGTCACTGTCACTTCACATCGACGTCACGTGACGTCACATCGGCAATCGATGGTCACAAAGTCACAATGTGACTTTACAACGACGTTGCAGTCTTACACGTCACCATGTCTTACAGATATGCGTCTATTTTTCTATTCTCAACATCTATATATTTTTACATTTTTAGCTTTGCATAGCGAACTCTCCGAATAATGGGCGAATTCCGCTTTCATGTAATGTCCGTTTTTCAGAGATTTGAATCGCATAGCCCATTTTAGTTTATCAAAATCCACAATGTTTTGAAAATAAAATAAACTTATTTAATTCAAAAAAAAAATATGCACATTCTTTGCAAACATTAAATTTTCAATTATTTTATGCATAAAATATGCGCAGTTTTTGAAAATACAAAATATGCACTTATTTGTATGCATAAAAAGTACAGGTAATTTGCCCAAAATGAGTATATTTTTTTAATTTTCAAAAACTATCACTGTTTTGCACAAAGTATATAAAATCAGCCATTTTATTCAGAATAAGTACAAGCTTTTTTTAGCAGTGTTGTTGTCTTTATTTAAACATTTTCATACAATCGCATGCTTTTTTTTATTCTTAAGATGAAATATAAGAATATACTAATAATTAATTGCTGAAAAAAATCTTAAAGAAATAATGCACTGGGGAGTTATATGTTAAACTGGACCAATTTGAGAATTTAAATCATTAAAAGAGGTAGTTTCGCTAAGGGACATCATTAAATGCGCATTTTTTCGAACTGATTTCTTTCTTTCGAATAAATCTAAGCTAACGGGTAAATTTACGTGTTAGCTCGAATTTATTCTAAGATTTCTCGAAGCTTTTTCATTTATATTTTACTGTCTTTATACGCAAGAAAATTTCTTTTTTTAAAACAATATCATAGCAGAAAATTTTATTATTCATACATAAAAAAAAAAAGAAAAAAAAACATTCATTGCGATGTGAATGATATTGAGTGTAATGGCAATGATATGCAGTACCTTTAATAAAAATTTATTTTTTCAATAAAATTAATTTTCATGGCAATGATTAGCGACAATCCTAATCTATTTCATCAACAACGTGATTTGCTTGCAGTAAATGTGCTATCATTAGATTTTTTTTTTTTTTTTTTACATTAATGCTAAAAAAAACAGGTAATATATATTTTGTAAATATCTATATAATAATTCCCAGACTATCAGTGCGTAATGCATACGTTATTTCGTGAATGACAACATTTGAAATTTGAAATTTGAAATGAAATATCAGTTTTGCAATTCATGCTACTACAAATTTTTAAACTTCTAAATATTACACATGTTCAATTTTTACACCATCATATTGGAAAAAATTTATTTTTAAGTGCAATTTGTTTAATATCGGTATCTATCTCAATTTGTGTTTCAGATTTTTTAGTTTTGTAATTTTTAATATCAATTTTATAATTGTGACAACAGAAGTACTCCATTTCTTTTAAGTGTAAAGGGCAAAAATACAACTATCTTTTAATGCCTTTTTCTTATAAAAACTGAAAGTAAACTACGAGCTGCGTAAAAAATAAATAAACAAAAAAAATGTCTATTATAAAATTCGGTGTATTTTTGTTTTATTTTGTTTCTATTTATCAATTAAAATATTTTTATTAACCGCAAAAGTACTTTACACACGAAATAACAGTTTCAAAAATGTATTTTAACGAATAGTTGTGTGATTTGTTTTTCCTGTTTTACATAATTCGGGTCAAATAATTCGAAGAATTCAAATTTATAAATCCGTGTGTAAAATCCTTTTCCGAAATAAAAAATATATACATATAAATATATATATATTAATGAACTAATGTAAACAATGAGATATTCTAAAGAACGACACGGAGGCATATGAATCATTAGATGTCTAATGTTTTTCTTAAATAACAACACTGCTTTTTTCTGGGTTTTTGTATTATTCTCAGATAATGACGTCATTTTCATGCTTTTCTATTTTGTTTAAGAATATATCGTAAAAATGGAATGCTTTAGCGGATAGAATACTTTATACTTAGCCTACACTGTGTAGGATAAGTCCTGCAATTGTTTTGAAAATCGAATAATTTTTTTCGACGGATTAATACGTTTCAAATGCTGGAGATTCCTAAAAGCATATTTTTAGAAAACAAATGCCGTCCGTCTGTCTGTCTATGTGTCTGAGTGCCTATAAACGCTCTGTCTCCCGAACAAATTGAGATAGAGACTTGAAATTTTGTATATATTTAGCATGTGAAATTGGGAAAAAGCCTATTTAATATAAGGAACTTTAATCACCCGGAACAATTTTTTTCTGACGCTCGAAAAATTCATTCTGATGAATGGTATACAAAAGTTTTCGATTTTTTTTAAAGAATGGCCATAAAAGACAATAGAATAAGACAAATTTTGCATAAAAAATGAAGTCTGCCGGATGTAATCCTGTTTTCCACATTCTTCGGATTTTCATGACCCTGTATTTCATTCAAATTTCAATTCAAAGATGTATTATAATTTGGAAATGAGAACCGTAATCTGACGCAGTCAACAGTTAGTTAATATGATTATTATTTTTGGAGTTATAAGGATGTTTCTTTTACGCAATTCGGTACTACTTGAGTAGTTTTGCGTTTTGTAAAATTCTTCGCAATGGGTTCATCAGCAGTTCATAAATAGAGCATTACTATGTATATTAAAAATATTTCAATATACATTTAAATTTTGTTTTGGAATTGCAATGCAGTTTATAAATAGTTTACACATGTTTTATTTCCATATTTTTTATTAATCATATGCATGATGATTTAATATTACGGTGGCTCCCAACGTAATTAAGTAAGCGTTTTATGAAATTTCCTTCAAAAAATGTTAATAAGAAATCTTTCATTATTGAAAGGAATAGCGAACTAACGAATTTTACTTATCATTATTCATGCCTTCTCCAAATGAATCACCTGAAAAAAACATCTGAAAAAAATTGTACTGTTTAAGATTTGTAAATGCGGATTAGTGGCGCAAAATTCTATTATGGACATGCTGAGCCAGACGTATTTTGAACGGGAAATGGCTACTGCCGGAAATAAGCATTTTTCCTCATAAAAATTTCACAAATATCTTCGGATTGTAAGCGGTTTCAGAAACCCACTCACCCACTATTTCTCAGTATGTTTAATTTGTCCGGTTTCAATTTCTCTTTTTTTTTCCCCTTTTCTATTTAGAGTCCAAAGCTTTGGGGTCGTAAGTGTAGGATTTTGGCGCTATCCTTGGTCGCTTACCGGCGACAGCACTGTTGCGCAAGAGGATAGGTCTCTTCGGGTCGTAGGTAGAGGTCGTCGACGAAGACTTTTTCCTTCTATATTTGTACTGATACTCTAATATTAAGTTTGAGGTATTAAGCAAAAAGCTTAAATAAGTGAATATGACATCGTATTTAACAGAAAATTATGATTTGCTTAGATAAAACTAAACATTTCAACACAAATGCGTCTAAAAATCCTTTAATTACGGCAATTTTTACTCTCCGATACTGAGATTAGAATCTGAAGTTAAGAGTTCGAGTATTCACGAGCAAAGGTGCAACATGCTGACAATCGCAACATCCAGTTTTCAATTAAAATATTTTTTAAATGATCAGATGAAATAATAGTTTTTTAAAAGTGGTAAAAGCGGATTTAGAATTGGATATGTAAATTTTTTAAAATGAATATGAAGTTGCTGATGATTTTATAGAGGAAAAATTCCATGGTTGTATCACAATGGAATAAATTTAGAATTTTTTTTTTCAAAATACCAAGCATTAGATTCACAGTAGATAACTTTACTAGAATTACTAATCTTTTTTTTATGTTTTAATAATTGAATCTGCATTAAATTTTAATTTTAATAATTTGGACAACTGATTTTTATAGGTATAATATTTTGCTAACTTTAGATTAGAATAATATTTGTTTCAGAGTTAGACTAGCTAAGGTAAGAGGCATTTTTTACTGTAATTAATTTTGCATGTCTATAATAAATCAATGAAGCAGTTCTTATTTATACATTTTCTTTCAATGAAATTCAACTATTATAAATATTATACGTTTTTTTTTTCTTTAATACCCAACTTGTACCACGCCATGCTAGAGAACAACCTTTCTGCATACATACCTTATAAAAAAAATTCTGCAAAAACATTTTTAGAAATATTTTGCACTTCAAAATAATTTGATCAGTTAATGCACTTATGTTTTTTTGGAATATAAGAATCAGATTTTTTGCATACGAAGCAAAGACAAAAAAAATTAGTTATAATCAGACTCTTCTGGTACTGAAAATAGAATAATACAATTTTGTATTAAATGAAATAATTCAGTTATCATAGATGCCGCATAGTTACTATAAATAATTCTATTGAAAGATAAAACACCTTTTCATTATCGTATTAACTGCGAAAAATGTTACAAAATAAAGAAAAGACATCATAAGCTCTAAAAGAATCTACAGTTTGGTTTTATTAAAATCTTATTATCCAAAAAAGCGAAAAGAATAAAGACTACATTTATTAACTTAAACAATAGTTAGTAAAGCTTTCATTATATTATTTATGTAAAAACATACTTAACAAAATGATAAGAATATAAATGATCTTTTTTATATTACATGGTTGCTTGATGGAATGAGTTAGATTAAATGCGACATCAGAAGGTAATTAGTAGAAGCAATGTTTCTAAATTATTTTCGCCCTCCAAGTTTTCCGCACTCTACGCATATCTTCTACATTTAGTTAATTTGGTAAGAAAAGTAAAAGTTGACTATGCTCTTTTTTGTATAAAGGCCGATGAAAACTTACTCAGATGCTTTATAATTATTGTTTTTTCTTAGCATGAAAACATTCCTCGATTATTCTCGTTCCGAGAATATCAGCATCAGTACAGAGAAAATCTTCATTATTGCTTACATTGAGGTTAAATATGAAAATTTGCGAATAAATTCAGTTTTATATTTCAAATAAGAATTTTACTCTAACATTTTGGGTTGTTCAGTGTAATGATATTAGGTTTGCATATAATAAATTTATCTACATACAAACTTGAAAGCTTCAAAATCATGAAAACGCATTTCGAACTGGAAAATCTTTTAATTAAATGTATCATCTTTTAATGTGAATCTCATTAGCAATACACTTCATTTCATTCGCTAATTAAATTTCTGGTTCGAAGCATTTTTTTTTTTTTATTTAAAAAAAGCTGGAGATGTATTCGCAAAAAAGGGAAGCTGATTAAATTCCTAAAAGCATATCATTTTTTTTTTTTTTTTTTTTTTTTTTTTTTTTTGTAAAAACAATTTAGACTCACCCTACACACACATATATGTGTGAGTTATATGCATATGGTTTGAAAGACACGCCACAGTACAGTTATTATTTCGTTAAAAAAGAAACATTTATTGGTATGATGTAGCTGAAGACAAAACGACATGTAAGATTTAAAAACACAGTTATAATTATTGTAGGTTTTGCCGAATATAAAAATAATAAATTATCTTATATCAAATATTTCTGCTTTCGTCGATTCCTTGTTGATTTAGCTTTTTAATAACAATGAAAAGGATTTTATAGATAAAACCAATTAAATCTGAACTCGATTTCAAAACTCTAACACTGTTCCGTCTTAATCTGAAAATATCATGTTGTGTTTTAATTGCAGCGAGAGTCTAGTGCCTACTGAATTCTGTATAGAAATACAGCGTTAAATTCTCATTTGCAATGATTCTGCCATTTAAATCTACCTTATCGATATAATGAAAAATATAGTGAGCCACTTGAAAACAATATATATATATTAATGGTGAGTCATAATTATTTAAACAACAGGTTATCTCCTTAAATATTGCCCCTTGATGCATACTTCCAATTGCAAAGTTTCATAAAAAATGTGAAAAATTTTAATATGATATGTTGTAACTCCATGGAGGGTCTATTTGAGAAAATATGAAAATTAAATTTAAATACGGCCCCCATAGGATAAAAATTTCAGTTATGAAAACTTTTCTTAATCAGTCCTGAATTGGGCACGAAAATTATATCTTCGTATCTGTAAAACTCGCAGAGTTATAACCGAAGTAATTCAACAGGTTTTAAGGTATTAGACACAAATTGAAATGCTCACAATCCATGAAACAATTTCAATACTTCAATACTTTAATAGTTCTTGGAAATATGTAAAACATCTATCTTTTGAGTTAGAATTTATGCATTTTTTATTCTTTTAATTGCATATAATTTGCTAGTAAAATCACATCCTAAAATTTCACATAAAATTCATAAAAAAGTCAAACGGATTATAATTGATTTTAATGGACTAATTTATAATATTATAACTCGAAACAGTTATTTATCGGATTCTAATTTTTTCCATATAATTGAAGATGAGAATCTGTCATTAATGTTGTTCCGGGTTTTTTTAATTTTATTAATTTTAAAACTATTAAAATTATTTATTAAAAAATATCTGTGTTCTAAAAAAACATGTTATCAAAAGTAAATATTTTTTTTCAAGCTTTACGAAACAAGACTAATGTAAAATAATAATAATAATAAAAAAAAACTTTTTTCAAGCTTGCAGTTTTTTCTTTAAAGATTCTTGACTTTTATTAATTAAAAGACGATAAATAGTGGGGGGAAATTTTCATCGCGTAGAAAAACGCATTCAAAGATTTAAGCAATGTTAAGCACCTAATGAAATATTTAAATGTTTAAAAAAAATGCAAGTGTAGAGTAACGCATTTCTGTTTCTTAAATTTCCGATTCACTTTAACTTTTCCGAATTCCACCTCTATTTTGTGCTGTTTAAATGTCCGTCACTTCTTTGAAGCAATGTTTTTTCTAAAATACCGATTAAGAGCTTTTAAAAATTTAGCTCACACAATTTCACTGTTTTTATCGCCCTCAAGAGGCTGTTAAAACGTCTGTATTCTGGGCCTAGATCGGGTCAGGATCTGGACGTTACTTTTTCCGAAGACTTGCCTGGCAGGACCTAACGTATTTTTCATGCCACAGGGAACTGCTTCCTTTTTCCTAAGTCTGCAGGAGATGAATTTTTCAATCCCGGTCTTGACACAATCCGTGTTAAAATCGCTATGACAGACCTAATACGTGCATAAAAAATGTAAAATTTAGCCCAATCAAAATTTTTGCGTAAAACACAGAACCTTTTTTACAAAAAAATATATAAATATTTAAATAAAATTCACTTAAAAATACTACATTTAAAGGCAAAAAAAAAAAAAAATAAATAAATAAATAAATAAAAATAAACAAAATAAAACCAGTGAAAAAATCTGCCTATGACGGAATCCTGTCTTAAACTGAGAATGCATTGATACATGCAAAATAAATTTAATAATACCTGAGTAAAAAATACACTCCATTTATATTTCCTAAAAAGGGAATTTATCTATAACGTATATTTTTCTTTCCAATGTGATGCCGTCTTAAAAGATTTTACTGCTTATTTTTTTTTTTTTAATCTCCAACAAATGGAATATAGATTAACGATATTAAAGTATAAGCGAAACATTTCCATGTGAATAAAGATTCATTGATTAAAAAAATATATATTACAACCTTTGCACTTCATTCATGATAAAAATCATAAATATGAAAAACGAAAAGCTATTATAAGTATTTTTAGTCTGAAATCCTTCATGCAAAAATTTTTAACCCTATCGCAGCAAAAAACTCTGTAGAAATTTACGGTTAAGCCCGGCTATGATTTAAACTTCATTCCAGGCTGAACCGGGTTATGATTTTACGTTTTTACAGGCTGGACAAAACTTTCTTTCCCTAAGGATCGGTTCGGGACCAAACATAGATATTTCACATTTTTTATGAAACTTTGCAATTGGAAGTATGTAGGTCTCTAGGGCAGTGATATTTTAGCATACATTAAAAGCAGGTTTAACGTTAAATCTATACGCTGCTTTTTTATCTCCAAATAAGGCACTGTCTTAAATTGAGATTTAGTAACGTACAATTTGTGGATTATCTCTAACTTGCTCTTAAAATGAGTCAAAGACTCTTCGTTTAGAGGTATGGGTAAGTGGAGTAAGCCACAAATTTTGGATTGTAATATGTCTGTGATATTTTTAGAAATAGAGATGCATTTTTTTTATTCAGTTCAGGAATTTATAAGGAATAATTTCCTGATTGGGAATTTCGGACTAGAGGTCTGCACGGGCGGAAATTTCCAGCCCCCAGCCCTCCCCGATCCATAGAAAAAAATGCTCCGGAAAATGTTGAAAATTCGGTGCGTACCCGGCCCGGCTTGAGTGATTTTCTACAGAACATTGATCTTTACTCTTATGAAAGAGTTCAGACCAAAAACTTATCTTAGTCTTCTTTGTTTCATGTTTATAATCTTCAGTCATGCAGAAAAGAAGTAGGCTGCGATTATTATGCTTTTAATGAACCTTCGTTTCTTGTATGTAAATGTTTCAGCTATCATTAGATTCTTGATCCATATTCCGTGTAATGGAGACATAAAAATCTAAAAAATGGTATATGGTAATAGTGAAATCTTCAAGACAGAATCGCAATAGACTAAAAAATACGTTCCTTTCTTAGCAGATGTAAATGTTTAATGTATTTTTTCTAGCGTATTATTGTATTCATTTTGCATGAATGAATGGGGCTCAAAAGAAGTTTAAAAGAAATTTGCAGTTTTCAGTTTAAAAGAAAATTCCGTCAGAATTATAATTTGTTTCATCTGTTTAACTCTATTTTAATAAGCCTAGTAATCTACGATCCTTTAAAAAGAATAAATTCTATTGTTTAATTGTATAATAATGACGACTTAAAAGTGTATACCTTTTTTGCAAAAAAATTTGGACCAGGCCAAATTTTACTGATTTATGAACAGACTCGGCCACGTCGTGAAAAGTATTTTCATACGGGATGATTCATCAGGAACTTATTTCTTTGGTCTGTGAAGACTAGGAAGAATGACATCAGTCTTGGCTTCGTACGGAAAAAATACGTTAGGTCCGGCCCGATACTCCATGAAAAAAATTAAGGCGCGAGCTCGGCCCCAAAAAACTACTGACAGGCCCAGTATCGTCCGAGTCATGAGAAGTTTGACTTGAGCCCGGCCCGGAGCGAATGTCGTTAGTGGAAGTCGGGCCGGTGTGGGACTTCGGACTAAGGGCCGCCAGCCCGTCAGCGAGGGCCGGATAAAAATTTATTTAGGTTATTTAGGTTTATTTATTATTATTTTCGTATTTTTTAAATACCCCCCTTCCCATGGAATTGCAACATATCTCATCAAATTTTGCAACTTTTTTATGAAACTTTTCATTTGGAAGTATGTACCGAGGGGCAATATTTAATGCAATAGCTTATTGTTTCGCTAATTATGACTCACCCTGTATATATATACATATGTATATAAACAAAGAGGCTAAAACACTACTTCATCCTAAATTTATAAATCGCTAAATTTATACCTCATCACATTCGCATCAGATTGTACTGAATACACGTAAGTATTACAAATTTTAATTATTACTCATTTATGTATATTTAGATATAGTTAAAGCCCACTAAACCTAATCTCAACTCAGATAATGGTAAAAAAAGTAATTAGGCATTTTGGTAAAATTCATCACTCCATAACAATTAATCCCTCATAACTATCATTTTGCCTATTTGCAAAGAATCGCCCACACAGCATCTTCTTTCCATAATCATTTCGTTCTTATACTAGCTGATCTGCCCGGTGTTGCCCGGGGCGCATGATGTCATTCAGTTTTCATCTGTTTTCTAAACGACCCTTAAATGAAACTTAAATTTATATAATTTTATATATTTAGGTCCATTTTCACTGAATTTATATTTTTTAATAGAAAATTTGCGAAAATATGTTAAATGAAAATCAGATGCTATTTGGTATTGTGATTTTGGAATCTATACGTACCAAAAACGATTGCCAAAGCGACGGAATACTCAGGTTTTCACTGATTTCATAAAGAAAAAAATCAATCATTTTATTTTGTAAAAAAAATTTCTGTCCATCCGAGCGTTTCAAAATTTTTGTAAGGGATGTAAATCTGGATTATCGAAATGCTCTGAAAAGATAGTGTTAAAATACGGGAATTTATTTGCTATTTAAAAAAAATTGTGGAATTTTTGTTTGCTGGTGCTTTTGAAATTGTTAAATCTCATATTTGTCAACACTGATTGCATCATAGATTAAAAAAATAGCTTGGAGAATACACTTTTGGTTTATCCGTGCCTATAGAATTGTGCCCAGCTGAAGCAAAACCGCAATGAAAAGATATGGTTTTTATTAATATTGTCAATTGTTACGCTATTTTAAATTTGTAAAAAATATTTTTACCCTTTCGAATGTTGTGAAACTTTCGTTTATATCGGGTTTAGTGAGATACTTGTAAAAGACTGTGCTGAAACTTATACGTTTATGTACTTTTAGCGTAGAAAAAATATTCTATCCGTGAGTCACAAAAAGAGTTCCTTTTGTCGGTGTATTTGAAAGTGTTAAATCTCATATTTTTAAATAACCCAATTGCACCATAGATTTTAAAAGTGATTTAGCTTTAAGAATATATTTTTTCGAAACTTTTCTAGTGCATAGCTTCTCCCCAAATTTTGTATTTCTACGTGCAGTGATTGCTTCAGAACTGCGCGGGCGCAATCACAAACCTCTCTCTTTATTATTATACATTACTGTGAATATTCTAAATAATTCCTTTATTGCTGATTTATTATTTTTATGTTTTTCGCCTTTTTTATATGCAATTTAAGAATAGATAAGACATTCATTATGCATTAAAAAAACCTACAATATTAACAAAAAGGAAAAATATATATATATATCGATTCTAAACGCACAAAAACTCGAGAAATTGTTAAAAATCACATTGAAAATCTCCCTGAAAGTCACATTGAAAATCGCTAAAATTAATAAATCGTAGCAGACAAAATTCAGTAAATTAGGCTAAAAGTTTGAAACAATTGCCTTTTTAACAATGCCAAAAATAGTCGTAAAATGTGAAAATTCACTAAAATCGCAATAAAAATATCCGTATACAATTGAAAAACCACTGTACGAATTCCGAATACATTTTATTGATAAGGTAATAAAATTTGCTATATTTGGTTAAAAATATTAAACTATATTTTTTTCACAAATATGGAAAAATCGCCCAAAAAAATTAAACAAAGAAAATATAATTAAAAAACGAAATTTAGCTTCAAGGTGCATATAGATGTACTTTCTCCCTAAATTTTTTAACGGTACATGTAGCGGCCGTTTCAAAACATTAACTGACACGATGACAAATGCGTATCTTTATTATTATAGATAAATATTTGCCTGGGTCAGAATCAAGACCTTGGTGATGCTTACATATCTTCGAAATAAAAATTTACTAATAAAGGATTTTTCTATACATACATTTTCTTTCAGATTAAAATTCACGCAAATGTTTATTAAATATGAAATATCTAAATAAATTTCAAATAAGAATGTTACTAATTTTAAAAAGTTTGGAAATATGGAAGGAAAAATAGTCTAAAACAACAAACGCAACCTTTATTACCTTTTTATTTCATGATATTTTTCGACAAGTCTTCAGCTTCTAAAAGTTATTTTTATAGATTTTGAAATAAAAAACTTTTAAAAAGTTCTCAGTTAATCTATTAAAAAGTAAAGCCACAAAACCTCTCTAGTAGTTTTTAAAAATAATCTTTCAAAGTATTACTGTTGTATTTACTAGGTTTTATTTTTACTTTATATTTTTTACCACTATTTTTTCCACCTCAATAATTCAGAACTTCATGATAATACTTTTCCTTCTTAATAAAAATAATAACCGTGTTTATTCTGAGAAGAACATAGTAAAAAAAAGTAAGTTTATGAAAAGAGTTAAAAGAAATATTTTTTATTACTTTATCGAAGCATTAAATAAAATTTTATTGAAAGAAAATTGTGAGTTTTGATAAATCGGCGACAAATATTTATTCCGCCAGAACCCAAAGTGTCCACACTTGTTTGGTTAGTCAACCAGTACGAAGAGATATTAAATAATTTACTGTGAAGTAAAAATATTATCGATGAGAATGAATTAAAAAAAACATAGATCATAAATATTATTTTAAGCATATCAAAGTGTAATTCCTCACGAGATATCTACAGTGGTAAGAATCGTGTATGATGTACATTCGAAAGATTAAATTATAGTCTAGTCCGGTTAAGACGCGTATTAAGTAAGTAGGCAGCAGTTGCATATTAAAAGAGGTAGCGTATGAAACGTGATTTTTGTAATATTGTTGGAAATAGGCATTCTTACACATCCTATTCTCGAAATTATTTTTTTTTACATATATTTAAATTAAAATTTAATGTCTATACCACTTTAACTCTAATTTTTATAGGGCCGATTGAAATAATACAGGGGAATAAATATGTATTTCTACTCTGCTTTAACATAGATTAATAAATAGAAATTAAAAATAATAAAAAAAAATATTTTTATGTGAGATTAATTTATTAAAGAAAAAATCTTTAAAGCATAAGCCGGTTTTATAAATCATGTTTAATAGCTTTAATAATGAGTACCATTATAATCTGCGCTTTTTAATATAAGCAAAAACTATCTATAAATATCTTCACTTAAAAAAAAAAGTTAGCATAAAAAAGGTAGAAAAAATCTAGAAAGCATGAAAGAATTATCCACCTGTACTCGTATTTGTTTAGAATACTTGTACAGCGTATTGTACAAGTTTCCTTCTCATACATGTTTTGTCTTGAAGAAGCTAGAGTTACTCCAGAAAATTATACAGGGTGTCTACTCTCAACGGTGGAAAATAGCTAATTTCTAAACCGTTAGTCATAAACATATTATTCTTATTTCAAAAATGTTTTAAAAAAGATAAATAATTATTTTTCAAAATCTAAGCAATATAGGTAAAAAAAATCATTTAAAAATTACAAAAATTAATTTTTTATACGGTTTCCCGGTCCTATAAGTGATATTTAGTAAATTATTACCACTACTCTAACAAGTAATATAAAAAAAGTTCCATTCCTCTGCGATTAAAACTAACCGAGTAATATCTGTTTGAAGTTGAAACATCTTTTTTGCTGCAAATTAGGGGTCAGTTACAAATTTACTAAAAACAAACGGAAGATATAAAATTTAACATGAAACATTGAGAGTAAAATAATTTTTACAATATTATTTTTAAATTTACGTTGATGATTACATATCAAAGCAAAATTTGTACTAAAAATGTAAGTAAAAAAATAACAGAATGTTTGTTAATTTAAATTATGAAAAGCAACAGTCACAATTCGTTACAAAATGACATAAACTTAAAATTCTATTAGATTACCTAACCTAACAGAATTTGGTTTAGTCCTATAAAATAAATAAATGGTACGCACCAAAAATTGTATTAATATTAAATTGTCATTGGCTATAAATAAGTGTGTAAATCGAACCTCTATCGGATATTTGGAAGTGAGTTAAAATATGAATAGAATTTTTGAACTAGGAAAACATACATAGGAATGTTTTAAGCAAAATAAAAGCTTATGAAAATAACACATCTTTTTCAAATAAAATTGCGGTTTCCCAAAATTTGATTTTCTCGATAAAGATAATTTTAAAACTCACATTTGCAACTATTTTAACCAATCTTGAAGTTAATTAATAAAAATTAACACTACCGTAAAACATATACGGTGGTAGCAACTTCAGTTAAATTGCTTTAAAATATTTTTTTATATCATTCAAAACATTTTTGAAATGAAATTATTTGTCTGTGACAAATGGTTTAGGAATTAGGTATTGGACAGCGTTGGAAATGAACGCCCTTTATAATAATTTATGCACTTAGTATACGTTCCCTGTAAACTTCGTCTAACTCATTCGTTTTCAAGTACAGAAAAGTGGTTTAATTCATGACATTTAAAGTTTATTATTTCAGTCAATTTTAATGTTAGATGAATGGGACATTTTTTGTATTGCTTGATAGGGTCCTAGAAAATTTTTACTAAATATTACTTACAGGACCAGCGGGCCGTATAAAAAGTTAATTTTCGTAATTTTTTAGTAAAACTATTTTTTTTACATAAATCACTTGAAAATCAATTCTTTGACTTTTAAAAACATTTTTGCAACTGGAACTATATGTCTATGACTAACGGTTTAGAAATTAACCATTGGCCACAGTTGAGAGTGGACACCTTGTAGATTGTGTTATACTAATTGAGCATAATCAATGAATATTTCAAAATGCCCTGCTGCAATTGAATTCGTATCATTAGTTCCGTTAGTACTATTAATATGTCAATTTTGAATTACAACTTCCACAGATTATGAACTCTTTTACTATGAAGAAAAAAAATGTAAATAATCTGTACAATAAACTTTGAAAAACTTTGCCACTTGTACGGCGAGACATGTCAAATTTGCGTCATTGGGTGGGACTAATAGAGTATTAGTCCTTGTGTAGACTTTTTCAAATATGAAGCTTGAATAATGATCTTGATCAATGCATGGTACGCCTTCCAACCCAGCTGATTCTCTTGATCAATATTTCTTATTATGTTTGCATAGGATTATTATTTTGTTTGTTTAAAATGATTTTCAAGTTAAATATTTAATAAATAATTGTAAAACAAATAAACTCTACATGTTATTGGCTCTAAATATTATTGGTCCTCTTTAAAATAATAATTTTACTCAAATCAGAGGCTCTGCTAAAAACTCTAAAAAATAGAAGTAGGAGAAAAACTTCATATTAACTAAAATTTTAGTAAGAATTCACTTAATTCATTTAATTCTTTATTTTTACTTTTATCTCCTGTTAAATTCATAAATTAAATTTTAAAAATCCGTATCTATACTCGATTAATTTAAAATGAATTTTTATTCACTAGTTATATTATAATGACAAAGGGACAGCTTTTTTAAACAAAACATATGTGGAACTTATACTTAAATTTTAAAATACAAATACTTTATTAATGTAAATACTATGTTAATACTGTATACTGTGTAATAAATTTTAGGTTCCCCCTGAATAAATAGTGTAACCATTTTCGAAATAATCGTATATACATATATGTATATACACTGAGGTGACAAAAGTCATGGGATAGCACTACGCAAATATATTTGTCGCTTACAAATTGTATAAAATGACAGTACCTGGACATGATTCTTGTTTGTGTTCAGTTGCTTCGTGAGAAAAGGTTGATTATGTGATTATGGCCACACAACGATAATTAACGGATTTAGAATTTAGTATGATATTTAGGGCTACACGCAGGGGACATTTTATTTCGGAAATCGTTACAAAGTTCAACAATCCGAGAATCACAGTGTCAAGATTGTGCCGAGAATACCTAAATTCAGGCATAACCTCCCAACATGCACAACGCAGTGGTCGACCGAGGGCACTTAATAACCGCGGACAACGACGTATGCTTAGACTCGTCAGTTTGAACAGACAAGCAAAACTTCGTGAAATAACCACAGCAATGGATGTGGAATGTCCGACAGGCATGTCTGTTAGAACAGTCCGGCAAAATTTGGCTTTCGTGAGCTACAGCAGCAAATGACTGACTCGGATGCCATTACTAAAAGCACGACATCGCCAATAGCGGCACCCCTGGGCTCGTGGCCGTATCAGTTGGACCGTAAACGACTGGACAAAAGTTGCTTGGTCAGATGAGTCTCGATTTCAGTGGGAAACAGCTGATGGAAGTGTACGAGTTTGGCGTCAGTCCCCATTGAGCCATGAACCATATTTCTCAAAGAGGGACTGTGCAAGCTGATTGTGGCTCAATAATGGCGCGATTTGTGTTTACATGGAATGTACTGAGTCCACTGATCAAACTGAGCTGAGAGTTAACTGAAAATAATTACGTTCAACTACTTGGAGACCACTTCCAACCATTCATGGACTGCATGTACCGAAATAACGATGGAATTTTCCAGGCTGACAGTGCGCAATGTCATCGGGCCATAGCTGCTCGCGATTGGTTTGAAGAACATTATGGATAATTCCAACGGATGATTTCACCACCGTGATCTCCCTAAATGTATTCCATCGTTCATTTATGGGACATAATCGAGAGATCAGTTCGCGCACAAAAACCTCCACCGGCAGCACTTTCAGAATTATGGACGCCTATAAAAGCTGCATGGCTCAATATTCTCCAGAGGGCTTCCTACGACTCGTGGAGATCATGCCACGTCTTGTTGCTGCACTTCCCGGGGCAAACAGAGGACCGACACGCTATTAGGAGAGTATCCCATGACTTTTGCCACTTCAGTGTATATATACAGTGGCGGTCAAAAGTTTCTGGCCAGCACCAATTTTTCAGTTAATTTGTAAATATACCCATACGAAGAGGAGTCCCAAAGTGATATTTATGCATTTTACTGACATAATAGTTAGGAAATTACTCATAAAAGAACATGTAAATAACAATAAATTTAACTGACAAAATTAAGTATAAAGAAAAACGCATGTTCTCAAAAGTTTCCGGCCACCTTCACAAGTTTGTTAAAAAGTGGTATTGTAATGGAAAATTACAGTGATCAACAACATTTATAATTAGTATTTTATCGTATTACTATTTTATTAGCTTTAGTAATAAGTACTGCGGCATAGCAACGTGACATTCATACAATCAACGGTTAAAGATCGTCTATGGGACGTTTTCCCCCCATTTCTTGCAATTTTGGCGTAATTTCGGCTGAGTTGGAATATTTATAGTTCCGCAGACTTTTGTCAAATTCTTTTGGATTGTAATGTTTGTTCTGGATTTGGATTGTAATGACTAATGTCAACTTGTATTTTCTATTGGATTCATGTTGGGCGCTTGGGCTGATAATTTCAAAACGAAATTTTTTGTGCGAAAACCATTGCTTAACGAAGCTTGTAAACATTATTTATGTCGTTATCATGTTAAGAAAAATAGTTGCGACCAATTTTTTTTCTTTAATAAGGCAGAAAACTGTCTTGCAAGATATCCTTATACATTGTATCATTCATCTGGCTGTGGATTTCAAATAACTGACCGGCACTTTTTGAAGAAAATACTCCCCACGGCATAAAGTGTCCTTTACTATGCTTCATTGTAGGAATAACATAATTCGAATCATATCTTCTTTGTTAGGTCATCAGACGTTGTGGCTGCCATCTTTTCCCAAACTGTTTCGAGTTCGATTGATGGAAAAATAGAACTTTTTTCCAGTTTTTACTTGACCAGACTTTGTGTTATTTGGAAAACGCCAGTCGGGTACGTTTGCATTTTTTTAACTCTGAAAAAATTATAACACCGACTTTTACATAAAGTTATGCATCACATCAGCATGTTGATACGGTATACGAACTTATTTCAGCAATATTTTCATTCCGTAAATCGCAGTATATTGAAGCAGAATTTTTATGTGGATTATCAATTGTTTTTCTCCTGATAATTCTGTACACAGGGATAGTAATTTTCCGGGATCTCCCGGACCTCTGAAAGTCCTGAAGGCCACGGCCATATTTATATAAATTTAAATATCGTTTACGGTCGATTTAACCAATCGATAACTTTACCGCAATATCTCGAAAAGATTGGCATTTTAGCGACACACTAATTACTCATTTATGAACAATAATTGTTGAACTTTTCAATTTTGAATTTAGACTATGCTATACACGTTGATTCATCCATAAACACAACCAAAAACAGTTTCCCGATAGAAAAAAACTAAAGAATGATAAGTGGCCGGAAACTTTTGCACACACGAACTTCAAATTTTATCTCTTTGCATGAAGTATCTTTAGTATCCAATCAAAATTATCACGTGGTCAGAGGTCATTCACATATTTCTAACTTTTGAAGCAATTGTGCTTCTTCTTTGATGAAACCTTTTAGTAAATAAATCGAAGAAACTAACTGGCCGGAAACTTTTGACCGCCACTGTATATATATATAAATACAGGGTGTCCAGTAAATGACTGACCCATTTTGAATGCAAATAAAAAAACGGTTTGAAATAAAAATGCGCGTTTGCTGCATTGTTATAAGAAAATCGAAAAAATTTTAGATATATACTTCCTTAAAGTAGTTCGATATTCGGCCAACAGACTGACGGTGGCAACAGGTTGTCGAAATTCATATATTACTCTAGATTTCACATGACCTTTTCGGCTGATTTCTCAAAGTCGAATCTCAGTTGACATGTTAAATCGACAATACACTCACCTACAGAAAGAGAGTTTGTAGAGTGGAAAGAGATTTAAAATAATATTTATGATTGAATAATGTCTATTTACTTAATAAAAACCAAAAAAAATATTCATTGACTTTTCACACATTTATCATAAGTAAATTGTAGTCAAAAAATGTTTTTGTAACTGGTTAACTGATTTTCTTTTTACGTACAATAAATTGAAAATATGGGATAAACACCGCTTTTTTAATTAAAAAAATCTTCATATTTAATCTAAACATTTATTTCATTAAATAGTATGAAATTGTGTTTAAAAAAATTAGTGATCTCAAAAAGCTTTAAGAGATGTATCAAGCAGAATATTTTTGTCTATACGACATGTAGTAAAACTAGAAGTTAAAACAATAGTACGCATATAGTGGTGGCAAGTTCCTTATCTAAAATAAAAGCGGGGCAGTGACTTATAAATCGGCACATAAAAATATATTAAACCTTAGAATAAAAAAAAAAAACACATAACATTTATTGATCACGACGGAGAAAATAAATTACAAATCTACGTAATTACAAAAGACGAAAAACTGTTTAAAACAAAAAAAAATTCATTTTTCCGCAAACCAAATTTACTCCTACGCTATATTCATATTTTGACATTTAATATATCTGAAAAATTTATTACAAAAACTACGACAGATTTTAAGATTCTTTTTACACACAACCAATCCCTCTTCTTCCCCTGATTGCAAACGCATCTACGCTAAATTAAAAAGATGCTTAAAAAGAAAATTAAAACAACTTACCTGTTTTTATATCCTGCGAGTCACCTCTTTTCAAAATTTCATCACAGAAGGCACAAAGATCCTGAATCATCCAGAATCATCATAGGTTTACTTATTTTAGTTAAATTTTATAAACATAAATATTACCAACTTACTGGAATATTAGAATTTTTCATGTATAGTTTTTAAAAAGTTTTTAGAATCATTAAAAAAAATGTTTTTTATTTCAAATCAGATGCTAGAGAAATTTTTAGAATTCTTCTTTATCTTCTTTTGCTCATGAAGAATAATTAAAGAAAGGGAAGGGCGGAGAACAAATATATTTCAGGATTTATGATGCTCCTTGTAATGAAATTTTGAAAAGGGGTAATTCGCGTCATAGTAAACAGGTACAATGCTTTTTTTTCTTTTTAAACATCCTTCCATTTCAGTGTATATGTGATTTCACTTGGTGGGGAGGGGGAAGGGTGAGATGTGTGTAAATATCATCTTAAAATCTCTCTTGGTTTTCGTAATAAAATTTTCAGATGTGTTAAATGTTAAAATGTGAATATAAAGTAGGGATGATTTCGGTTTTCTGAAAAATGGACAATGTTTCATTTTAAACTGGTTTCCGTATTATATTATTATATTTATTATATTTATTATATTTTTATGTGTCAATTTATAAATCAATGCTCCGGTTTTCTTTTAGACAGGGAACTTGCCCCAACGCTATTTCTGTACCACTGTTTTAACCACTTAACTTATTTCACTAGACGACATAGGCAAGAAGAGTTGCTGCATCCATAACTTAAAGCTTTTTAACACCACTAATTTTTTAAATACAATTTTATACTATTTAATGGAAGAAATGTTTAAATTAAGATTTTTTTAACTTAAAAAAGCGGTCTTTATCCCATATTTTATTTATTGTACGTAAAAAGAGAAGCAGTTAACCGTTTACAAAAATATTTTTTGAATACAATTTATTTATGGTAAATGTGCGAAAACTCAGTGAATATTTTGTTGGTTTTTATTAAGTATAATAAGTAATATTCAATCATAAATATTATTTTAAATCGCTTTCCACCCAAGAAATTCTATTTCTGCAGGTGAGTAATAATGTCGATTTAAATGCGAAATGAACCAAAAAGCTCATGCATATGAAAACTAGAGAAATGTCTGAATTTCCACAGCCTGTTGCCGCCGTCAGCGCCACCTGTTAGTCGAAATTCGAACTACTTTAAGGAAGTGCATATCTAAAAAATTGTTGATTTTATTAAGCATTTCAGCAAACCACACATTTTTATCTCAAACCTTTTTTTTTTTTTTTTTTTTTTTTTTTACATTTAAAATGGGTCAGTCATTTACTGGATACCCTGTATATGTATATATATATATTAGGTGGGACTTATTAAGCTCAAGTAAATTGGTAGGCCTCCCTACCTAGCATTATGAAACATAATAGTAATTTAACGCACATTTAAAATCTCATTATCAACAAATATGATCATCTTTTATCATAACCATTCTTATAACACATCTGAATAACCTGAATTTCTCTATATTTCTTTACTCAGTAGAGACATACACAAAGAAAGATCCAAAGAAATGTGAAGCGTGACAAAAGACGAACAGCCGCTTCGCTGATTTAGCGGGTTTTTGATTTATTCAAATATCTACCGCTATTTCCGATTTGTATTTTTTCATTAATTTATCTGTTATTAAATAAAGCAAATAATACTTTTAGGAAACAATGATTTTCAAGTGAATGAAAAGAGTTCACTAAATTGGCTACACTCGATAAGAGAAATTGCATCTTTATCAATTACTTTTCGTCTGAAGCGTGATTTTTTTCCCGCAAAGGACCGAAAATTGAGTGCATATTAAGAAGGATTACATAATAACCATGTAATAATATGGAAGTTATAACATACTGTATTTGCATTAATCGCATGAGAATTGTTCAAGGGATTGATAAATTTCGTTTATTAAGCGGGTACGCATATAAACCATAAGCGCCTGAATAATCAATACTTATAATAATTGCCCACTTAATAATCAATATTTTTGAAAATAATTTCAAAAAATACCTATATTCCCCCTTTATTTTACTTAAATTAGAAAAATGTTTGGATTAAATAATACAAAATTTTAAAATAAAATATTACTGGTGGGAATAATAATTCATGATTGGAGTATGGTGCCCGTACGTTGTGCGGGCAAATTATGATTGGCAAAAACTTATTGCCCATATGACGTACAAGCCAATTATAGAAGCGGTTAACCGTGTTTGACTGTAATTTATCTCTCAATGTCTATTTACGAAAGCGGTTAAATTTGAATACTGTTATACCATGTTGAGATTTAATATTTAAATAAAAGACAAGTACATTTACAGTTGATATAAAAAAACCTTTTTTTGTAAATTGTAATAAAAAGCGTAGGTAGAAATCATATAAGCTTCCAATTTTATAAGAATTGTTCAATTGCCGAAAATGTAAAATATTTTCAATGACATGTTACGGAATTAAACGTACTCTATAGTTATTTGCTTGTGTTCTTAATCATCAAATTAAGGAAAAAATGGCACAAAGATGCAATTACATTTTTTAACAAATCTTTATTCATAGATACTTTTTATTCTGGATTAAGTAATTTTGAAGATAACCAAAGTTTTCGTCTACTGTGTAAACAATTTGAAAGAATCTTGTACGACAATAGAAAATTTTAAGGCGTATTTAGAATTATGAGAATTTCTGATAATAAAACTATTATTCTGTTTGGTAGTAGTAAAAGTTCAAACAAATAATCGAACACACTGGGGAAAAAACCGGAATATATCGATAATTTAGAACTTAAAATTCAAATATTGTTTTCAATTTTTATTAATGATATTGATACAAAAGCTACATATTGTTACTTCCATAAATGCCACTTAATTGCCACTATATTTACTATCACACCCTTCTAGTACAGGGATGTTTATCAGTTAAATTGTGTTGATATGTAATATTTGTTTAGATGAACGATTTATTAGTGCGAATACGAATATAGGTGTGCAATACCAATGATAGAAATGGGCGGATGCAATTAAATTTTACAAGCAAATGTGTGTTACTGCAGTAATCATAAGAAATTCCAAATGTTATGTTATTTGAAACTAAACAGCTCATGCGCTTTAAATTTAAAAGTGTAAACGGAGAAAAAGCACTTTTTAAAATTTTACACATATAAAGTGGCTTTAATTAAACTGAGGTTACTCAGAGTGTTGCACGATCTAATTGCGAGAATCACACCAAATTTTGTAAGATTAAACTATTTTGTAAGATTAAACAAGACGGAATACGAAGGATTCCGCGAATAAACAATTTAGTTCCAAAAGTCACCGCCAGGGGTATATGTGGCGCTGTGTATTCGGAAAAGAGAATTTCAAGAGAGAAAAATCAATATTGAAATAAAATTACCGTTTATGTAGCACATCCAACTCAGGTTCAGTGTTGCCGCTGTTTTTGTGGACCACATATTGCATTCTGTGCATAACATTAGTATTAACAGAGAATAACATGTCTGCAGGAATCTCCCGTACAGTTCGCGATATCTTATCCATAAGCGTAGCCAGGTCCTGGACACCTCTGTGACAGATATTGGACTTAGGTAACCGCATAAACAAAAGTCGCAAGGTGTAAGATCAGGGGTTCGAGATTGCCATGCAGTTGGAAAACTGTGGCTATTGACTCTTTCTGTTGTGAATTTCTGTCGTAGCAGTCTCCACAAAGCAATATGTGGAGGACCTCCATATTACATGAAAACGATTTTCTAGAAGCACTGACTTTGCTGAAATGCCAGAATAACAAAGTTTCTTAGCATTTGGCGATATTTGTCTTCGGTGATAGAACAATTTACAAGTAAGGTCAGAGTAATGTTCTTTTAGAAGAATGGGACTATGATCATATATGCTGTGAAGCCACATCAAACAGTTATCTTTGGTTAATGTAAAGGATTTTTTTTCAATCTTCTTGGTGTCTCGTTATCCCAAATTCGGCTGTTCTGAGTATTTACAGTTCCATTCAGGTAAATCTGGGCCTCGTGTCCCCATTAGATTTTCGCCGGTAAAGCATCATCAAACCCCATTCTGGCAGAAAAAGTGAGGACAAAAGTCAACCGCTGTCATGGTCTGTGACGTAACTCTTGTACAGATCGAATTGGCTAATCTTTCGTAGGATTTTTCCATACCGTATCATAAGCCATATCCAGATTCGGAGCAATCCCACCAGCGCAGAAAGCGGTGGCAATATTGTCTGGTGCTCTGTCGACTGTCACCTTTGTCAATTCTTCGATTGTATCCTGTGATATGGGTTTTCATTCTCTGCCTGACTGAACATTTAGAGAACATGTTTTCTCAAACTTCTCGATCATTGCTTTTAATTCATTAACTGACAAAAGGCCGTCATCTTTACGCATTTTTTGTGGTTTCTAAAAGCACAAAGAGCGGCTGGCACATTGCACTGTTTGAAGTAAAATAATTTGACTAGTAGAGCTCAATTTTTATTTTTATTTTAAAAATATCAATTGTTTTCAATTCAAGGATTTTTCTTTAAGACGTAATCATAATAAATGTTTGGTATTTTAAATCATTTTAAATGAAATTATGTAGCACCTGAATTTAAAGCGATTAATAGCCAGAGTATACGCTAGACAGAATATATACTTACATACATGTATATATGTATGTAGCAAAAAATATATTCGAGATTTTTGTTTTATTGTTCAGTAATTCCTGGTAATAAATTAATATTTTCTTTTGCATTTTTTCGCGTTAATTTTTGGTTCTGGACAATTAATATAAAAAATGTTAATACATATTTTGATTTGAAATTTTCATATTTTTATAGCAAATGTCAAAAAATAACACACACTTCAAGTTGAATTAAATAAAATCAATCCTAATTCCTCCCCCTCTAAATTTTATGTCCTCTACACGAGAAAGAAAAAATAACCTTGTACATTACTGAAGCATGTTTTAAAGTTTCCAATAAGCATATGAAAATTCGCTTGGCAGCTGAAAGTTACAAGAATTATCTATGTTGGAAGTCTATTCTCATCCTAATATATGAAAGGATGTTTGCAATTTATTCATTTAAGTAACTTATGGGCCGTTTCTTAAATGGGCTATCTTAGATACCGTGAAACAATTCTAATATATCAGCCATAATTGAAACAGACCAAAAACGTTTTCTCTAATAGATAAACTATGAATATCTGTAGTCTGTATGTTAGTATTCTGGTTTAAATTTATATTGTTATTAAGAAAATTATAATAAAACTCATTGCGATGAGTTTTTTAATTATCACTTTGCATGTTTGTTTGTATACGGCACAATAACATAATGTGTATAAATAAAATTATACAAAACTGTATTTAGAAAATATAGTTACTTATTTCTGATATTTGCGCGAAAAAATGTGTTGCGAAAATTAAATGCGTGTAAATAAATGTGCTTAGATCTTTACCTGACATCTAATAATAAATCTGTAATTTTATGATTGAAGGATGCAATTTCAATAGAATTTAGTAAACTTTTTACAGCTAAAGTTTTTTTTTTATTTATAGCTTTTAGCTTGTCATTAAGATAAGTATTTCTTCTTTTTTATTTAATAAAGCGTGTTTAAAAATATTTGTGTTATTTTATGAACAAAATGCACCGTGTTAACGTTTTTTAGAACGCACTTATGGAATAATGATGAAACTTTCATTTCAGTGGCTATCATATGATAAAAGAACATGTTTAAAAGGTAATTTGTAATACTTCCAAAAGTTGAATGAATAAATACCCTCCAGCTTTTTTCTTAGTTGAAACATTTATGAGTTTCGCGTAAAAAATGTTTATATGATTTCTAGAAGTATGTTTTTATAAAAAGAGTAAAAAATAATGAGATAGCAAATTAAAAGTTGTTTTTAGTGTAATTAGAACAATTGAAAGCTTTTAAGTGAACTCGTAGAAGCGCATGGTCCTGATACAAAGAATGTACTGCACAATTTTACTCATGGTTGTGTTATCGCAACTGATATCTTTTTTTAAATTTTTTTTTCTATTTCCGGCTTAAAAAAAGTGTTATTATTCATGAAATTATGTGGATTTCTTATTTCTAAATTAGAGTAATTGTCGTTACTAACTCAATTTCGGTTTCTAATCTTAATTTTTTTATTTTTTATTTTGTTTGAAATCTCTTTTTTTTATTTATATTTAAACGCTTTTTTAGTATTTGTAGAGTGATTATTTTTTTCAGTAATTGTTTTTTAAGTTAATCCCTATCTTAGAAAATTTTGTCAAAATGTTTCGTTTCATAATAATTTGCTAAACAAAAATCAGTTTAAATAATTTGATAAAATCTTTAATATTATTTTTTTTTTAAATCTGGTTTTACAGGGTGGCGAGTGGTCAGGGAAAACCGGGAAAAACACAGTAAAGAAAAGAGAAATTTACCAGTATTTTCTTACAGAAAATACTTGAAATAATATAAAGAGATTATATAAACTGAATTTAACTTAAAAAAAAATACTGGTATTTATCATCTATATTGCCTGTGTTTTTATCTAACCACTCGCCACCCTGTTTTAGTGTTTTGTTTACATAATTTCCCCTCAAATCTATCGTTTGTAAAGTTTGATTTACAAACATGCTATTCCTTAAGTCGAATATTGAAGATACTGCTTGATATATAGATGTTTCCTATAGTATCTAACAATAGGATTCTGTATAATGGGCTACTGTAAGTTCATGTTCACTCTGGTGAGTAAATATGTATTTTATCGTTTTCTGAGATAAAAAAGTTTTTGAACTTTTGATGATTTTTGGCCGAAAATGGGGTTCGGGTCTCCCTTAAAACAAAATACAGTGATATACAATTTTCTGCAAAAATAAACTTTTCCACCAAAAGAGCTTTTATAGTTGTAAGCAACTTTTGAGTTTACTTTATGTAAATTTCTATATTGCATTCAACAAACAACTGTTTAGTGCACAATTCTTCCAAATTTGTTATTCTTAGATTATGCATTTCCAAATTAGACGAAAAAACCGGATGTACATTAACGTTAAGATGACTGTGTATTATATAATAATGAATTTGTAATTTGCTTTTTATATAAATTTTGCTATTTTAAAAATATCTTTGCTTTCTTAAAGTCCATTCAGTAATGGCATTTTATCATGTCATTTCATTATTTCACGTCTTGTAGCCTGAACTGTGTACAAAAATATAATTCTTTTTTTTCTCTCGCAAACGATATAAATGTAAAGTTTATCGCATTTGCTTGAGAAAGCAGCACAGGATTAGAAACAAAATGTTATTTATGTATGATTAATACAACATAAATTAATAATAATATAATAATAATAAAATAAAATAGTGTATTTCGGGAACATATCTTAAAAGGAAAGGAAAATATATCACAAAATCATATTTTGTCAGCTGAAAGAAGATGTATTTTATTCAGATTTATTATTTTATACGAACATTTGACAGGCTATTTTTCAACAGTTACAGAGTCTGTTAAAAAGTCTTCTCTTGATGAGGATATATCAAGCTAAAGAGGACACGTCTTTTTTATGTTACATGAAGGATATTACTTTTCGTCTCATTTAAATAATTTACGGCACATTTTTTTACAGATTTTTATTCATATTAATCATTATTTCGACACAAAGGTGAAGAAAACATGTAAAGAAATACATTGTATGAAAGTTTAGACTTTAGAAAGTACTTGATTTAATATTGTATATATGATTTACCGTTTAGTTTGTAAAGATATGAAAAGAAAGTATATGCATTTTACAGTTGCCTGTATCTTTATATGAATATGATAAGAGTTACAAATACATTTAAAACTGTCACAAGCTATACAATTTTTGTTCTGTCAAGGAATAATGTTAAAAGAATATAAAATGAATTTGTAATACAACCCTTGGCAAAAAGTTTCTGATCACTGTTATCAAATTTATGAGTTTTGTATTTCGAAGCGTATACTTTGCGATTCAAGAGCATAGGAACGTTTTGCAATACGCCAAATAAAAGAAAGAATGTTAAAATATAAATAAAGAGTGAATTCAATATTGCAATCATATAATTTATAATTATAATGCAAGCAAAAATGTTTCCTCGTGAGAAAAAAATATCCGATCAAGATCGAAGTTGCAAAATAGTAATCGATCACAGAGGAAAAAAGTTTGAAATTTGCATATTGAAGATAGATTAGAGTGCCTGCGCATGCGTATGATATATGAATCCTATTCAAAAGAAGAAATCTTCCAGTTGCGAGATCAAAAACAGCTCTGAAGTGCTGGAAGATGACTCGTGTGAAAAACCTGTCTCGCGATTAAAAATCCGCATGATTTAATTTTTAGAAGAAGTAAATTCACAATGGAAAGTGGCTGATTTATGAAATTGTGCTCAAAGTACAGTATGCGATATTTGGAAAAAATATCAGTTGATTAATAGCGTGGAATATTTAACTCGAAGTGAACGACCTCGAATGTCAATACCTAGGAAGGAAAAGAAAACTTGTGAAAATATCAAAAAGAAAGCGGCGAGCAACTTCAAAACAACTTGATTCCGAATGGTCTAAGTGTAACGTAAAGGCATGTGACCGCAGTACGTAATCATCTAAATGTAGCAAGATTTAAATCTTGTAAAATTAAAACAAAATCTTACATGATAAAGACGCATAGAAAAGAGCGCCTGCAATGGTGTAAAAACATGTGCGCTAGTCATTTGATACATGAAATAAAGTTATTTTTAGCAGTGAATTTCGCATATCTATCGGTAAAAGGGATGACTGTGGGAACATTTGTTTGGAGGAGAGTTGGTGAAAAGTTCAATGATAAGTGTATCAATACGAAGACTAAATTTTCACCTGCATTTGCAGTTTGGAGTTGTATTACATCACAAGGCATCGGCAAGTTGTGTATTGTGTTACGTACAGTAAGCTTTGAAGTTTATATTGACATTTCAGTGGATTTTTTGATTCCCAGCATCGATCAATAGTTCGGAAATCAAAATGACTTCTTATTTCAAGATGACAATTAGCTCCCCAGCGCATCAAATCAATGAAGAAATTTCTACAAAATATAGGTAATATATCGATTCAAACCATGACGTGACCGCGCAATAGTCCGGATCTTAATCCCATCGAAAATATGTGAAATATATTAAAAAGAAAAATCGATTTTCGATGAATTACAAATGCCATAGAACTTACGTAAAGCTATAAGGGAATGCTGGGGTGAAGTTGCTCCCAATGAGTGTAAAAATCTTAATGTGTCCAGTCGCTAACAATTTCGACTGTCATCCGAAATAAAGGTGTATTTACGAAATTTATAATTACAGTGATCGGTTATTTTTTTCCAAATCAAAGCATGATCGGATAATTTTTTCTTTGGTGTCTAAATTTCAATCACAATTTTTCTGTTTATAAATTGATGAATGGTGATTTTTCTTTATTGCATATTGTTGTTCATTACATGTAACACAAATGTATTATCGCTAATAGTCGTTTCATTTTTAGGCAGTGAGAATAAATAATCTTTTCTTACAAAAGATGGTAGTGTTGATGTACTGATCGGAAACTTTTTGCCAAGGGTTGTATTTTAGATTTACATACATGAAACTTAAATAAATCTAAATATTTCAATTGATTGATATGATTATTAATTATTTTAATAAACGCACAAATAAGAACATAAAGGTATTAAATTTTTGGAATTCAATTGAAGAGCACACTTCTAGATAATAAATAATTATATCTTTAAAAATAAAACGCTAACCCTACGTTATTGCAAGAATATTTCTTGAATTGTGTCATGTGATATTAGTCTGTTAACTACTATAAGGGAAACTTATACTATAGATGATTTTTTAAGTATTACTATGTGATACTTTTTGTGGAAATTTCATTCTTATGTAAACGTAATAAGGTGTTCTAGTGTAATAACGCCAGGCGGGGTAATAACGCCAAGTGCTAATATTGTGCATAATTATGAAATAATCCGGTAAATGACACCCATGTGCTCTGCGCAAAAGGGTTTTGAGTCTTATAAATCGCAAAAAACAGCTTAAAGTTAATTTGTTTCATTTGTAGGTCTTATTGCTTTTACAAGCAACTAAAACTAACGATTGATCTTAATTTTGCGAGATACGTTTTGTGATGTGAAGACTATATTTTTTATCCGGAAATACTTTGTTTATTACATAAATTTGTAGTGCATTTCATGTACTTTCAAAATGTTGTAGAAGATTTTGGATGTCTTCTCGAGATAATTTGTAGTTTAAAATGTACTGCGTAATAAGGATACCGGGGTAATAACTCCAGTCCTTGACGTTATTACCCCAGCTGATTTCCAACAGTGGACGAATTGCATGCGAAAGTGGTTTAATTATTAATATGGGACAACGTTACTATAATTGTTGAAATTGTAAGATTAAGAGTATTAAGAATAAGATTGTAAAAAAAAAATTAAACTCGTATAAATAAAACTATATCAAATTGTTTTCGATATTCTAATTCGAACATCTTGAAAATCAGGTTTCTATTAAATCTCCACTGGATTGTTCAATTGAGTTCAAAGTTTTAACTATCCGCTTTTTCAGTGTTCGGCTTTTCAAAATTTTACAAATTTAACCTTTAACCGATGTGACATAAATTGTAACATAAGTAATGTAATGCGGTTTGTGAGACTGCAAGATTGAAATACGAATAAAAGGAGGGAATAACTCATAGGATTGTGTTTTTGTACTAAGCTTTTTATACTAGACTATTATACTTAATATTCACCTATTTAAAAGTCTCTGATGATATTACTAAAGTTTTAAATTAACAAAATTTCGGTAGTGTTTGTAGTTAAAGTGAAAAATACAAGTTAAACTATAAAAATTAAAAGAAAAACAGTGGTCTGTGAGACCGGTTACATTCGTTAAAGATTAAAAGGCGATCAATGATTAAAAATCATAGAAATACTGTTCCTGCACTAAACTTTTTGCACAGAATGAATTCTAATTAAATTTAATCTATTAAATGTTTTTAGCAATAGTACAAGGACTCCAAATGAAAGAGAATTTCAGTGTTAGCTATAGTTAAACTGGAAAATACAAGTTAAACTCTAAAATTTGGGAAAGGGGGGCAGCGTTCAGTGTGACTGTTAACAGCAATTAAAGGTTAATTTTGTTGCTAATATAGAGATAATGATATATAACCACATGAATCATGTATAATATCCCAATGAGAGATCTCATTGGGATAATATTTTTTATCAAAAATCTTATTTAATTAATTAAAATTTTATTAAAGCATCTTTTATATACGCCGACAATTTAAATTTAATTTTAAAGAATCCGCATTTATGTAGAGTCATGGGTTAAAAACTATCTACAAGAATATTATAATAGTATTAACAAAAATATTTTTTATATATAACTATAGTTATTATAAAATTTCACATGATTAAAATAATACATTATAAATGTTTACAACCATGCAATGTTTCTTATGATTATGCTTTAGCGAGACTTTTTAAGCAAAGGGAGGCACAGACTGTTTGAAGCTCCCCCTCATTCCTTTTTCTTTCCATGAATATTTTCTATCGCAAAGAATGCATATATGGGAATATAAACACTGATTCAAATAAACACAGTTAAAACCGTGCAATGTTTCTAATAATTCTATTTAAACGGTCCTTTTTGAGCAAAAATTAGCTTAGAATCTGATATTCTTTTGCGTTTTCCTCCCCCCCCCAACCACCACCTCACCTTTCTTTTTCTTACACTTTCACAAAAAAAATTAACATTTCCAATAGAATAGAATGCAAATTGTCAATCTCTAGAGCTATAGAGTTTGTATTTTTAGAATTAGGCAATCTACAAGTCATTAGTCGATCTTATATTATAGTTTTGTTTGCATGGCGTTATTACCCATATAGGTTGATAATTACGCCAAATAGCACTGGTTAAGAAATCTCGCCATTACATTTTATGAATATACATCTGTTAAACTTTCTTTTTTTATATAGCTAGTCAATGGGTTGCGGTGTCAAATCCTATATTTGTTTGAAAAATACAATCTAAAACTAATCCGTGAAAATTGGTAGAACCTTAACGTGGCGTTATTACCCCAGGTTACCTTATTTTAATTAATTAGAAATATCTGTTTCAACACGTTTGTATATGTTCCCTTCAAAAATCTCAATGAACTTCAAGGGGCTTGATAATGCTCTTTAACAGCTATCCTACAATAAATGACCTTTCAATAAAAAGAGCAGTGTCCTATGAAACTGATGGCATTTAGATCACAGACTATTAAAACCACTTATATATAATAAGCATATTGCAATGAATAATGCCCCTCAAAAGTAAATCAAAAGAGGCAAACCCCATCCCCTCTATTATACTTTACTAATGGATATCCAAATGAAATCAGGGATGCGCCTAATCAGAATAAAACTGTGTACCAAATTTGAAGGAAATCAAATAATTCTGCATGAAAATCTCGCTAAATTAAGGGAGTCATTACCTACTCTATTTCCTCTTGTACTTAACCAATGAACCCATAACACTAAACAGGGAAGCATCTTATCAGAATGAACTTAGAGAAGAAATGAATCAAATGGATAACTGCATGACAACCCATTTATCTAGATTATGGGGGGGGGGACTTTCCCCCATCCTCTTTTTAGGTGAGTTCATAATTTTGTAAATACGTAGCACCTATTGTTGGCGGTCAGTACGTCCGTCCGTCTGTCTGTCGGTCTGTCTGTCTGTCCGCATATAACAACGCAAAAACTACCCATCGAATCGTTTGAAATTTAAAATACATAATTATAACATAATTTTGTCGAGTCATTTCCAATTTTATGAAAATCGGATGGATAGATCAATTACAGGGACAATCAAAAGAATTCCGTTACATTATGGTCAATGGGAAAAAAGTTCCAAATGCATTTTAATGATGTTACACTCATTCGAACATAATAGAATTGGCATGAATCTATGAAGTATATATTAAAATATGCATTCTGAACAATCTGTGATGCAAAGAATTTTTATTATTAAATGACAGGGCCACACAAAAGTATTCCACTACATAATACTATACGGGGAAACATTGTTTGGGACGTGTTTTAATTATATTAAACTATTTCACATTTTATCAATGAGATATACGTTGCTGAGGTGTAATAAAATTTACTTCCTGCATATTTACAGAAACACAAAGATTTCGACTACTGTACTGTATCCGAAGTACGCTCTACTATATCACCAAGATCTGAATATTTTTAAATCTTCGTTATCGTACGAACGCACCTCATTTGCTACGCTTCACGTGCAATTTCCAACTTGTTATATTATTCAATGAATCTCTAAACCTAACAAAGGAAGCACCATATTTTAATAAAAAGACATAGCTGAATTCAAGTAAATTGAATAATTCTACTTCAAAAATACATTTATCTGAATTAAGGAGGGATTAGTCCCTCTCTTTTCTTTTTTATTTAACCAATTAATTTCCAAATCTAATGATAGAAGCACCTTAACAAAATAAACCACTATACTAATTTTGAAAAAAAATTAAATAATTGTTCTTGAAGAAACCATTTATCTAAATTAAGGGAGCAGCCTCCCCTCTTCACCTTTCTACTTAAACAATGAATCTCGAAATCTAATCAATGAAGCTCCTTATCAGAATAAACCGATATACAAAATTTGAATCAAATCAAATAATTCTGTATGATAAAATTACTAGCCTAAGTTAAAGATGGATACGCCCGCTACCTGGTTTATAGTTAATCAACGGAACCCCAAAACTAATCAGGGAAGTGCCTTATCAAAATGAACCTTTAATTTTTTTTATATAAGTCGGATGTTTATATCTAGAGTTTTCTTGTTATATGCATGCATACATACATGTACATTAGGGTGGATCGATTGTCTATGGCGAAAAAAAAAATTATCATTCATCAAAACCTACCTATGCGGAAAAGATGTTCTATTGTATCGAGATTAAGGGAAAAATAATAAAAAAAATAATTTTAAAATTTAATACTGCCACAAAAGGGTTGAATTTTCAAAAAAAAAAAAAAATGAAAAAAGACCGAATTTTGGTTAGATGATTTTTGTCAAAAAATAAATATTTTATTAATTTTTAAAATCCAATAATGCGGAAAAGATGTTATATCGTATGGAGGTTAAGTAAAAAAAATAATAAATAATAAATTTGAAATTTAATACTGCAACAAAAAAGTTGAAAATTCGATAAAATTTGGAAAAAATGTAAAAAGATCTAATTTTCCTTAGATTTTTTTTTTGACGCAAAATAATCATTTTAATATCAATTAAAACCTATATAACTAAGAGATATTATACTATAAGAGATATTATACCTATAACTTAAGAGATGTTATACTGCATAGAAATTAAGTGAAAAAAAAATAAAAAAATTAATTTCGAAGTTTCTTCAATGAAGGATTTGTCTGCTTGTGTATTGTGTAGCTTAGTGTACTTTGAATATTACTGTATCATGGCGTTGTTAAAAATGAATTACCCCCCTATTTGGGTCTAGCTTTGATAGGCCAGTAAATATGCTCCCTATTACAAAAACGTTATAAAATTTGGTACTTAATATATTATAATACTGTATATAATGTACTTAATATATAATTACATTGGTACTTAAAAAGTAACTGAAGTAAAGAATCCGTCTACATCTATTTATCTAATGCCAGTGAGAATGAGTTGCTGATAAGTTAGGAGTGACCTGTAAATGAGATTCAAACACAATAATTTACCACTGCAGCATTCTAAGAAAAATTAGTCTCATGACAAATATTGCGCTCTTCTTAATTCTTATAAAACAAAATAAAATATTGAAAGCTATTACAGTCTTGCGGACCATTTCCGAAAACATTGTCTATTTTTTCAGTTCAATAGATTTGAATATGAATATTCGGTGTAAACTAAACCGACGTAGTGTGAGCAATCTCACTTTTCTGCGTCATCAGCTATTATTGAAAAGCCAAAATGCTGATGAGCTCGGTGTCACACTACTTGTAGTGACGAAAATTGGCATCAGCCAAAATATTGGACATTTTTGGCATTTCCGATCAAACAGGTGCTGCCATCGTGCCAGGTGCACTTCAAGATGTGGGCATTATCTCACAAAACTATGAATCGATTGGTATTGACAGAAAAAAAAATTGGCGTGACAAAACAAACTAAACATCACTCTATCGTTTTAGTCATTCGTTTTAGTCATTTGTAAAAGATTATGATCATGGCCATTTTCTTTAAACTTTGCTGGGTGTAAAGATAAGACTACATCCCTAGAAGACAACAGAGGAAAAATCATAATCGAATGAGCTTGAAAAAAGAGCTTGGTTCGAATATATCGGCCACATATATGAAAATTCTGGGAGAGTCCCAAACAATTTGAAAACATGACGTACAGTTTTTGTCATGTGTTAACAATAATATACATGTAACAAAGTTGGCTTCAAAATATCTGTTAACATAGATGTTAAGGGATGTGTTATTTGAAATATGGAACTGATCATCAAGCGTCCACTACAATATTTTTTGTGCTAGTTACACACCAATGTAGTTCCACTATGTCATCTTTCCGCGACGTGGATGGAACCGCGGCTAGGCAAAAAAGTTTCACTAGTGAAATAAAAAAAAAATATTCGCTGCATGTGAGAAGCTTTTTGTATTTTCATTTAAGTCAGTAGATTAATTCTAAAAGCGCGCAAGTGAAATCAAACGGTCTGCTGTAATCCTAATCATTACATTAAATAATATCTATATTTTCCATTTACCAGCTTTTGACCTTTTGCGACGCATTACATAGATTTAATTAAATAGGAAAATGTGTCGAATCTCCACTAACTGAGGGATTTAGTAACGACATGATTTCAGAAGCAATAGTAAATCCAGCAATCATCCCAGTGGCAATCACATCTGCTATAAATAATATGTATTCACGAGACGCTCATTCTACAAAACTAATAATCAAAATAGTCACAGAAGCATTTTTTGTTGTGTATGGACATATATAAAAGACGGTTTTTTTTTAAATCAAATTCAATTTCAAAATCTCATGCCGATTTTCAATACCGAACGTCATTATCGCCACTTGTTATGTTGACGATTTTTCTTGATTTAATAATAAAGAAGAAATTTAAATAAGAAACTAAAGTTTTAATCTTGTAACCAAATAAATATCCCCTCATTGTAATAAATGTTAAAAATTCTAAAAGTCATATTTTACTTTACAAAAAAATTGATTTTTTACTGTAAAAACGTTCAAATACATAAATTTGAGTCACATTACGGCAGATTTAAATATTGAAATTATTTTTTTTAATTATTTTTCTCATACTCAGCATACAATATAACATCTTTTAAGCATAGGTAGATTTTGAATAATTTTTTAAACTATTATTTTGAATCAAAAACCATCAAGCCAAAATTAGGTCTTTTTTCACTTTTTTTCGAAATTCAACCTTATTGTGGCAGTAGTAAAATTCAAAATTAATTTTTTTAATTATTTTTCCCTTAATCTCCATCCAAGGGAACATCTTTTCCGCATAGGTAGGTTTTGACGCTGTGAAAAAAATTATTTTTTAAAAATCAAAAACAGGTAGCTGCCAAAAGTTGCCTTTATACTAGAACATCAATTGCGTGAAATTTTACCGCTGAAGAAAAATAGCTTGAGTCTGCGCTTTTGCTCCAAAAATCGAAATTTTCTGTAAAATTTGTCATTTTTTGACATTTTTTCAAAAAAAAAAAATCCTAGAGGTTATTATTTAAAAGTGTTAGTTAAACCTTTATATATATCTGCTTAACATATTTAAACTATAAAACAATATCTGTAGTCTGTATAGTTGGAGCAAATATGATAACTTTTGGTAAAAACCAGCATTACCTGGCATTGGACATTCGGTGCTACTGGTGTGACCTGCTGCACGTATATTTTTATACCTTGTATAACAGAAGAGGAAGCTGAATAATGTATTAGGTATGTTGTTAATTGAACCTGTTCAGCTGTCTAATATCTTCATTAAATTTTCATGCAATTAATACATTATGATTGGGAGTTCTGTTAAAACCATAACATTTTTTCAATCAGTTACATTATATATATAATGATATGCCTAAAAATTGATTGTATGAATTCAATTTCCTATATATCATCATTTATTGTACCTATTACATTGAATATATTTTAAGAAGATAGCAGTTTAACATTATGACGATCATCACAGAGGATTGCAAACAAAATTTGCGAGTAAAGCAACAGTACTTCAAAAGAAGTTTTAGTATTTGTTTTATGTAGTTTCCTGTGTTGTTTCGCCGTCGAGTAATATCTAATAATTTTTAGACCTATTCTTTAAGTGTGTATTACATTTAGTATAAAATATCCCGCGTATAAACTTTGATTCTATTTTTGTGAGTGAATCTATAGATTCTGATTGCCAATCTGTGCTTATATAAAGCGGAACATTTTATTCGCTTTATGAGCTTTTTTTGTGCGAGATGTTTTATAAATTCCTATTCCCCATTTCTTCTGGGAAATAGCTTTCCTTATGAATTAGCTTTTCAATCTCCGACAGAAATTTCTAATCTGTTCTGAGTATCTTTTACTTAATTTGAGAAAATAATTTTTCAAAATTATTATCTATTTTATAAAAAAAGTAATAGGAAGTGAATAGATACGTAGACAAAGATTTTCTCATTGATCCAGTGAATCTATGCAGATTATAACGTTTTACATCTACTTCTCTAATAATTGACGCAGAGGAAATTCACTGGAGTTGAAGTAGCATATGATCCATTACACAATTCTTTCTAGCAAATTCTAAGCAATTCTAAGCATATACACAATTCTAAGCTTACCCAATGCAAAATGGTTCACAGTAAGTCTGTGAGTCTGTATTTTCTCTCAAAAAGTACTATGCATTATAAATTTATGCCCAGGACAGTTCACTATCAAATATTGTTCACTTATATAAAAGGGGATATAAAAGTGAATGGGAAATTACCTGGCTACTATGTTTCTTTCGAATAATATAAATCAATAAAAAAAACAATGATGGTTTTACTTATAAAATAAAATAATTTCAATAAATTGTGCATTAGTTATTGCTAGCTTTAGTGCACTTTGTAATCGTATAAAATAAATTAAGCACAAGTTTTATGACAATATTTGGAAAATTTATGCAAACACACATGACATAGTTTAATTTTAAAGCATATTGTTTATTTTACTCATTCGAGTTACAACATTTACAAGGTTTCATAAACTTAAAATGTTACAGAGCTCTATTTTAATATTTGCAAATTAATAATGAACAATTTATAAATTACAACACGCTTTTTTTAATCATAGTTGACAAAAATATATTTTATAGGGAAAAAAATACTTAAATGATTTATATTGATAAAAATATAGAAAGAAAGTCATTCAAATGTATTTTTCTTCACCTTTCAGTTACAATAATGATTGATGCGTTCAAAGTTTTACACAGAGTATTTGACATAATTTCATTTCAATAAAAAAAGCTAAAAATCATCTTTTTATCTCCCGTAAAAAATTCGTCTTCTTTAGCTAGATATATCATTCAGAAGAAAATACTTTTTAACAAAGTACATGATTGTTGAAAAATAACGTGTCACTTGCGCGTTCGAAATGGTACCTAAATATGTTTTCTTGTTCTCTTCAAGATAAATGACCCATGCTCACCACTGCAGAAAAACATGTCTAGTTATTTCTTTAATCTATTCATGATTTAGGACATAAAATATTAAGTGACTAGGTATATTTTCTGATTGTTCAAAATGTAAAAAAATTAACTTTTTTTTTAATTCTTGAAAGATTTTAGCTGATCATATATAACTTTTTTTTAGAAAGAAAGTAATGAATATCTAATAAATATGTTGTATTTGAAAAACGAAACATGTTCAAATTCTTATCTCATTAATAAAATTTATCTTGGATATTTCTGTCATATAAATAAATTTATTTTCAGAGACAAAAAAGCCTTATTTATATTTAAGAGAAGTATTCTTTCAAATTTCAATTTTATCCTCATGATAAACTTATGTAGTAGAGTTACATATTTGTGTCTAATCATCATAAATTAATTGTATCTAGAAAAAATATATATATGCAAGGAAAAATTATTAATAACAAAGTTAAAAATCTGTTTATTTAAGTACTGGACTTTTCTTTATTTTATCTAATAACACTGTTTCTCTCAGATTCACTAAAACGAGCAAATAAATTAATGATGTTAACAGTAATATAGTTAAAAAAAACCGTAAATTCTTAAGATATTTAATGTTAACATTAATACATTTTGTAACTGTGTAATATGGAATAACCACAAAATTTTGTTACAATAATTTGAAAATCTACGCAAACACAGATGAATAAGTTTTATTTTAAAGCATATTGTTCATTTTATTCATTAAAAATACTACAACTTTCAAGTTTTTATAAATTAAAATGTTGCAGTATTTTATCCAATAATTGCAAATTAATTATGAGCAATTCATAAATTACAATAAGGTATTTTATTTTCCTATCGTCATCTGAGTTATAGGAAATATTGTTTTATCTTGCTAAAAAAAAGAAAGAAAATCATTAAAATGCATTTATTTTACACTTTTCAGTTAAAGTAATCATTGATGAGTTCAAAGTTTCAAGCGGAGTATTTGACATAAATTCATTTCAATGAAAATAAAGTTAAAAATCTATCTTTTATCTTTAGGTAAAAAATGTTTTTTCTTTAGCTTGGCATATTTTTATCAAGAAACGAATTTTTAATAAAGTACATGATTGTTGAAAAATAACACGCCACTTGCGCGTTCGATATGATTACTTTGAAATGATACCTTAATATGTTTTTTTCTATTTCTCAAGATAAATGACCTATGATCACCACTGAAAAAAAAAATCATTTTATTTATGTAATCTATTTATGATTTAGGACATGAAATATTTTAATATTATATTCTGAATTAAGGAAATTAATCAGCAATTTCTCCTACAACTATCTGAATTTTAACTACACACGCAACTGACAAATTTTGTTGTTAACAAAACTATGAAAAAAAATTTTCATGCATATATTGAAGTATCTTTTGTGTATATAAAGTAATCAAATATTACATACTTTCCATGTCGCACTTTACAAACCATATAAACGGGAACCAGATGAATAGAATAACAAAATATTTACAATTCAAATGTTCATATGAAAAATCAATATGCAAAGAAATTTATTAATAACAATATTAAAAATCTGTTTATTTAAACAGAGGATTTTTCTTCTTTTTTCTAATTGCACTACTTCTCTAAAATTCTCTAAAATGAGCAAAAGAAAAAAAATTATGGTTACATTAATAAAACAAAAAGCTTTTCTCTAAATTCTTCAAATATTAAATGTCAGCTTTAGTGCACTCTGTAATCGGGAGTATAATAACCATACCATATAAACGGGAACCAGATGAATAAAATAACAAAATATTTGCAATTCAAATGTTCATATGAAAAATCAATATGTATGGGAAATTTATTAATAATAATATTAAAAATCTGTTTATTTAAACAGGGGATTTTTCTTCTTTTTTCTAATTGCACTATTTCTCTCAAATTCTCTAAAACGAGCAAAAGAAAAAACATTATGGTTACATTAATAAAATAAAAAGTTTTCTGTAAATTCTTCAAATATTAAATGTTAGCTTTAGCGCACTCTGTAATCATATAAGATGGAATAAGCACCAAATTTTATTGCAATACATTGAAAATCTATATAAAAGCAGATGAAATAAATTTATTAAAATACATTGTTTATTTTGTCCATTAAAGATATAACATTTACAAAATTTTATAAATTTAAAATGTTACAGTGTTATATTAATTATAAACAATTCAAACATTACAATATTTTTTTTTCGTCGTTGAGAAAAATCTGAGTTGCTAGAAATGAATAAATTATATGTTTTATCTTGCTAAAAAATAGAAAGAAAAACATAAAAATGCATTTTTCTTCATCTGAAAGTTAAAGTAATGATTAAAGCAGTCAATGTTTTACACAGAGTACTTGACATAAATTTATTTCAATAAAAGAAAACTAAAAATCATCCCTTTATCATCAGGTGAAAAATGCATCTTCTTTAGCGTGACACATCCTTTAGAAGAAATGACTTTTTAACAAAGTACATGATTTATAAAATATATCATGTAACTTGCGCGTTCGAAATGATTGCTTTGAAATAATACTTTAATATGTTTTCTTCTCCTCCTCAAGATAAATGTTCTATGCTCACCACTGAAGAAAAAAAGATGTATTTATCTATGTAAAATATTCATGGTATAGGACATGATATGCTATGTGACGCGATATTTTTTTTCGCTGTACAGAAAGTTAAAAATTAACATTATTATTACTATTCTCATTGTTATCATTATTGAAAGACTGTTGCTGAGAGTATGCAACTTTTTTGTTGAAATAAAGTATTGAATATCTAATATATCTGATTTATTTAAGAAACAAAACATGTTCACATTGTTAAATCACAATAATAAAATTTATCTTAGGTAATTTTGTGTATTTTTTATCATTTAAATAAATTCATTTTCAGTGACAAAAGGCCTAATTTTTTTTTTTTTCATTCTTATGAGAAACATATTTAGTAAAATTCCTATAGAAAATATATACGCAATGACAAATTATCAATAACAATGTTTAAATATCATTATTTAATTACAGGGTTTATATTAGTTTTTCTAATTCCAATTAGTTCTAATCCTAATTAGTTTTTCTAATTTTCTTTTGACATCTCTAAATAAACCAAAATGATGTTGATTATTCTAATAAAAGAAAAAGACTTTCAAAAAATTTTTCAAATATATAATATTAACTTTAATGCACTTTGTAATCATGTAAAATGGATTAAAAATAAAATTTTATCATTTTATCACAATATTTTGAAAATCTACATAAAAGCATATGAAACAGATTCATTTTAAATAATATCCTTCATTTTAATAATTAAAGATACAACACTTGCAACATTTTATAAATTTAAAGTGTTACACAATTATATTCCAATATTTGCAAGTTAAATATGAACAATACATAAATTAAAAAAGGTTTTTTTCTATCATCATCTGAATTGAAAATAAGTAAAATAATTGTTTTTTTTTGCTTAAAAATTGAAAGAAAATCATTAAAATGCATTTTTCCTCACCTTTCAGTTAAAGCAATCATTGATATGTTCAAAGTTTTACACGAAGTATTTGACGTAAATGCATTTCAATAAAACAAAAGTTAAAAATCATCCTTTTATCTTTAGGTAAAAAATGTTTCTTCTTTGCGTGACGTATTTTTTATCAAGAAAGGACTTTTTAACAAAGTACATGATTGTTGAAAAATAACATGTCACTTGCACATTCGAAATGATTACTTTGAAATGATACCTTAATATGTTTTCTTGTTCTCCTCGAGATAACCCATGCTCTCCACTGAAGTAAAACCTTTAATTTTTTTATTTAATCTATTCATGATTTAGACATGAAATATTAAGTGACGCGATATTTTTTTCATTGTACATAAAATTCAAATATAACTTCTTAGAAAAAATCGTGAAACATTCTATCTCAACATATGCAACTTTTTTTTCCTAGAAAGAATATATTGAATATCTAATATATATGATGTATTTAAAATACAAAACATGTTAAAATTCTTAAATCAAAATAATATAATTTTTCTTAAACAGTTGTGTGTAATTTTCTATCATTTAAATCAAATGATTTATTTTTTTAATTCTTTTTCTGGGACAAAAAATGCCTTTTTTTATATTTAAGAGAAATATACTTTCAAAATTTCATCTTTTTCTTTTTAATCTCATGAGAAACATATATAGTAAAATTCCAAATTCGTGTTTCATCTAATGAGGTGTTATTCATTGTGTTTGGTTAAGTAATAATACTATTATTTTACAGCTTATGTATGGGAGACTGGGGTACAATGGGCCACCCCCTTTTTTATATTCATTCCGTTTTTAAAAGCTTTATATTTTAGTACATAAATGGCAGTATTGAAGTAGTAAAAAGAAGTTTGAAACCATGTGCATAGCTGACATTTTAGCCATTTTATACTTCATAGTTGATTTGACACAGGAGGAGTAAGGCAGGAGTAAATATTTTCAGTGAAACATATCTTCATTTATTTATTACAGATTTGTAATTTGAAAGACATTGTGTGGCAAAATAAAAAGGTAAGACAATACATTATTATATTTATTGTAGCTAAAATAATAGAATTCGAAATTTCTTTTTTTATCATCAAGTTTTTGACGAACTTCCATATAGGGTACATTGGACCATCAGAAACTGGGGTACAATGGACCATGGTCCATTGTACCCCAGTTTTGTATCCCATGTTTTTAAAAGTTAAATATTACATGTGAAGTTCAAAATTAATAAATTATTTTACTTCTGTGTGTAAATTAATTAATGATTCATGTTGTGTAATGCATTTTTGAAATATTTATCTGTATAATATATGCTTTCAAACTAAAAATATAGCCCAAATTAAGAATTAATAAATTATTTTGTTTATGTGTGTGAATTAATTAATGATTCATGTTCTGAAATGCATTTTTGAAATATTTATCTATTTAATATACGCTTTCAAATAAAAAAAAATTAACCCAATTGAACATCAAAAGTTAGTAAACAATTTTTTTGTGCATTTGAGGGTTTTTTTTTTTAATTTCACATAATTTATGGTATATAGTAACAGGTATATGGCCATTCACTGAAAATATTGTTACAGCGTATATAGGGTTCTTTTGATCTTATGGTTAGACAACTTCAAACTCTTGCTTATAGAAAAGTAGAAAATAATTTATTTACAGAACTTCAGAACAACAGAGTCTTCGAAACTCACAAATATTACAAGATATTCCAAAATAACTGTTTAAATCTATCGAACAAGTACAAATATAGGTCGCAGAGACTCTTTATACAATGTCTCAACACTATATCACATTCAAAATAACGTAGATAAAACTCAATACATCAAGCAAACTTGCTTAAACCTAGAAGTTCACTCTATGACTGACTGGTAAATAATAACAACAGCTCGCATCGCTTCTCTTCTTATATAGGTTCGGAGCATGTGCTAGAAATTTCTAGAACCTACTCGAAAAAATCCACGGAACAACAAACAATGTATCAGTATATCTAAGGGGGTTACCAGAGAGGAAAGGGTTATCATCGCCAACAATCGCCAAGTTTGTCGCCAACTTGGCGATATATCGCCAAATTTGGCGACCAAAATTAGTCGCCAAAAGTGACGCCAACTTGGCGATATCTTCATTATTTCGCCAATCTGCCGTAGACATACACTGAAAATAATGGACAAGTTTGCTTGATAACAGAGACAATGTAACAAAAACTAATATAAGTAAAGGAATGGAGCTTAATAAGATTATTTACATTATTTTACAGTACAAACACTAACTATTTACAAAATTCGTAACACTACCCCCTCCTCAAAGACTGCACGTCCCGGGCAGTGCAATCCTTGAGTTAGAGGAGAACACTTAAAATAAATAAACAAATAAATAAATAAATAAATAATAACAATAATAATAAAATTTACATAAATAAGAACTAATTACTATTTACATATTTACAAATAGTGACTTTCATGACCATGGTCTAAAATTCTAGTTTTGAATTTCTAATCACTTTGGCCAAAATAAGGGGCTAGCCGGTTATAGTGTACGACCTTGGGTTTGGCGTGTGGCGATTTTCGTATGCGTACGACGACGTCATTCAGCCTGTTGACGACTATGTAAGGACCGTCCCAGTTTCTTTGTAATTTTGGCGACAGTCCCTTACGACGTATCGGATTCCACAACCAAACTTTGTCACCTTCGTTGAACTCATGTCCTGTTGCCTTTGTGTCGTACCGTGTCTTCATCTTTTCCGTTGCCAGTCCGATTCGGTTCCTCGCTAGACGATGAATCTCCTCAATCCGCGCCTGGAGTTTATCGACATATTCCTCAGGCGATGAAGGAGCATCAGGAGGACGGCCAAACAAAAGATCAGCAGGCAGACGAAGATCACGACCAAAGAGCATTTGAGAAGGGGAGTAACTAGTGGCCTCATGAGTGGCACTCCTGTAGGCAAGCAGGAAAAGAGGCAATTTCTTGTCCCAGTCCTGTTGGTCTCTAGACACCAGGAGAGAGAGGCTATTTAGGATGGTACGATTGAAACGCTCCACCATGCCGTCCGATTGAGGATGTAGGGGTGTAGTTCGAGTTTTGTCCATGCCAAGTAGTCCACACATTTCCTTAAACACAGTCGAATCGAAGTTTCTTCCTTGATCGGAATGGATTTGAAGAGGAACTCCATATCTGGAAACCCAGTGTTGAACTAGTATGTCTGCTACTGTTACCGCCTCTTGATTAGGAATGGCGTAGGCTTCAGGCCACTTAGTGAAGTAGTCCATGACAACGAGGATGTACTTATTGCCATCAGATGTTCTAGGAAGAGGACCCAGGATGTCTAGTGCAATTCGTTCGAAAGGAGCTCCTACATTATAACGCTGCAGTCGCCCACGGGTGCGCCTCTTTGGACCTTTACGTGCTACACAGGTGTCACAAGTTCGACACCACTTCTCTACATCACTGCGAACATTATTCCAGTAGAAACGCTCTCGAACCTTTTGCAGGGTCTTCATTACACCAAAATGACCTCCTGTGGGACTACCATGCAGTTCTTGAAGGACTATAGAAATTCTCGACTTAGGGAGTAGTAGTTGCCATCTACATGTCTTTCCATCGTCAGACTCCCATTTTCGGTACAAGATGCCGTTCTTCAAATGTAAGGAATCCCAGAGAGCCCAATAACGTTTAGTCGTAGGATGGTAATGGGCCATGTCTTGCCAGCTGGGCTTCCTGTTGGACTCCTCTTTCAGCTCTAGAATTGGCTTAATTTCAGGATCAGCAAGTTGATCTTTACGCAGGCTCTCGTCACTCCACGGATCTTGCGATGATGTAGACCCAGTTGTAACTTGTCTTACTATAGGACCTTTGACATTAAATTTCTTCTCAGCCCGGTCGCAGTATCTACAATTCTCTGAGCAGGGTCTTCTTGAGAGAGCATCTGCATTTCCATGTGATGAGCCTTTTCGATGGCGTATCTCCATATCGTACTCTTGAAGCTTTTGTATCCACCTGGCTATCTGGCCTTCAGGGTTCTTAAAATTCAATAGCCAAGTTAGAGAAGCATGATCAGTTCGGATCAGGAACTTTCGACCGTAAAGATAGTGATGAAAGTGGTCTATGGCTTTCACTGCAGCAAGAAGCTCTTTTCTGGTTACGCAGTAGTTTCGCTCGGCCTTTCACAAGCACTTGCTGAAATAGGCGATAACACGCTCCTGGCCGTCGATTTCCTGGGACAGTACAGCGCCAATGCTTTCGTTGCTTGCATCCGTATCAAGTATAAACTGTTTATCGATTTGAGGATACGACAGAATTGGAGTGGATGTCAAGGCCTCCTTAAGCTTTTCGAAAGCAGCGTCACATTCCTGTATCCACATAAATTTTTGATTGGCTTCTGTTAATTTATGAAGTGGTCTTGCAATCATCGAGAAGCCTTTGACGAATTTTCTGTAATAGGTGCATAATCCTAGAAAACTTCGAAGCTGGTGAGCATCTGCTGGACGACTCCAATTTTTCACGGCCGATATCTTCTCCGGATCAGTCCTAACTCCTTCCGCCGAAATGATGTGTCCAAGGTAGGCGACTTCATTGCGAAACAAACTGCACTTCGAAGGGCTTAACTTCAAATTAGCTTCCTTTAATTTTTGTAGCACCCGCCTGAGGTTGTTCAGATGTTCATCAAAAGATTTTCCTATGATTATGATGTCATCTAAATAAACAAGACATGCTTCATACGACAGCCCCCGGAGAACCGTTTCCATAAGCCGTTCGAAAGTTGCAGGTGCGTTACATAGACCAAAAGGCATTAACTTGAATTGCCATAATCCTTGTCCCGTTGTGAAGGCAGTCTTCTCGCGGTCGTCGGGATGGATCTCTACCTGCCAGTAACCACTCTTCAGATTTAGAGTCGAGAACCAAGTGTTGCCCGCAAGTGTGTCGAGAGTGTCGTCGATCCTTGGTAGAGGGTAACTATCCTTTTTAGTGACGTCATTCAGTCGGCGGTAGTCTACACAAAATCTTGTTGAACCATCCTTCTTTCTTACTAATACAATGGGAGACGCCCATGGACTTGTCGATGGTTCGATGACGTCATTTTCTTCCATATCTTTAATTAAATTCTTCACCTCTTCTTGCTTGGCAAAAGGTAATCGTCTAGGGTGCTGTTTAATAGGAGAGTGATCTTCCGTGTCAATTCGGTGTTGTGCCATTTTAGTTCGTCCAAAGTCTTCAGATGTTTGGGAAAATAAATTTTGGAATTCTCTAATTAAACTTTCAGCAGCATCTCTCTGGTTTGGATCTAAGTCCGTATTTTGTAACAAATCCTTGACTAAATTATCTGAAGATTTCTGGGAGTGATTGGAATTTTGACTTATGCACGTCACAGGAGCACATGGTGCTATCACCTCTCCTTTCTTGATAGTCCTCGTCTTATCACTGATGTTAGCAATTCTGACTGGAATGGTCTTTTTTTGAGAGGTCTACTACAGAAGAAGCCACCAATACTCCTGCTTGTGTACTATTGTCTACTGGATAATCTATATGGCCTAATCGGTAATTAGTTTCATTTTTAATTTCAGCTGGAACTAAAAATTCTGTTCTTGGATCTAGATGGATGTCTTCTTTGGCTGTTACTATTTGTTTACATTCAATTTCGTTATTTAATCCAAAAAGACTTATTTCTTCAAATTTAGAGAGCATTTTATTATTTTTGAAATCAAGTTTGAAGCCAAATTTCTTCAGAAAATCTAGTCCGATTAAGCAAGGATCTGTTATGTCAGCCACATATGCCGTATGGTAATATTTCGTTCCTCCAAAGTTGATAGTTAAATTTGCCTTTCCATATATGCCTATTTTGTCGCCGGTCACAGTTTGCAGGGTAACGCATGGAGGATTCCAGATGAGTTTACATTTCAATTTTCGAGCCAAATCTTCTCTTATTATTGTAACATTGGCTCCTGTATCGACAATCATACGGCACTGAATTCCGTTAATAAAGCCTATCACATATAATTCATTATCGCCGCCACTCATTTTCGATATTTGAAGGATCTTCAGGTGGGGCTTTTTATTCTCTGGTCTTGAATTCATCTCACGTTCGTGGACTTTGGGGCAGTTTCTTCGGAGATGTCCTGTATCACCACATCCCCAGCACCTGAGATTCTGTCTTCTTGAGCTTTTTCTTCCATATTTTAAAGCTTCCAGCTCTTGATTTATTTTCCTAATTTCTTTCAAGACGTCGCTCTCAGTATCTGAGCTTTTGTTCACCGTTGACCCTCGGACTGAATGACGATCTCTTCGGCTGGCTTGTGTAGCTGCTTCCAACTTTAAGGCATATAGTAATGCAGCTTTTAAATCCTGTACATCTGCCATTCGTACCGCTCTCTGCACTTCTGGATCTTTTATTCCGTCAACAAAGTACTGCAATGAGAGCATTTCCCGTACATTTGTTGGGCAGTCGATGAAAGCTAAATTTGCCAGACGTTCTATTTCTGAAGCAAACTCTTGAAGGGTTTCACTCGATTTTTGATGGCGGCTCTTCATTTGTATTCTCGTATAATCCTTGAAGAATTTTTCTCCGAATCTCATTTCAAGTGCACAACTTAGAGTGTCAAAATTGAGTTGCGTCATATCGGGCAATGTTTGCAGCACGTCGGCGGATTCTCCTCTCAAAGACGCTGCCAGTTGACAAGCTTTCACCTCGTCACTCCATTTGTTCGCTTCGGCTACAATGGTGAATTGGGTCTTATAAACTTGCCAGGAACTCTTTCCGTCATATGTCGACAGTTTGATGTGCACGGGAGAAGCAGGCGGATTCCTAAATTCTTCATAATTACCACTGGACGCTGAAAGCTTCTTCTCGAGATCTTGTACTCTTTTATTTAGCTTTTCATCTATTTCAACTATTTTTCCTTCCATTTTCTCTTCAACATTTTTAACATCATTCTGAATTTTCTCTTCTACTTCCTCTATTTTCCTTTCCATTTTCTCTTCTACATTACTAACTTCTTTCTGAATCTTCTCTTCTACTTCCTCTATTCGTCTCTACCGACGAGAACTTTTCTTCTAAAGTTTTCTTCATTTCTTCTTGGCCTATATTAATCTTTTCGGTCACTTCTTCTTGGCATTTGTCAATTTTGTTTGTCAACTGTTCCATTCTTTCTTCGTTTTTATTCATTTTATCCGCCAACTCTTCTTGGCCTTTATTCATTTTATCCGCCAACTCTTCTTGGCCTTCATTCATCTTTTCCGCCAACTCTTCTTGGCCTTTATCAATTTTATTTGTCAACTGTTCCATTCTTTCTTCGTTTTTATTCATTTTGTCCGCCAACTCTTCTTGGCCTTTATTCATTTTATCCGCCAACTCTTCTTGGCCTTTATCAATTTTATTGGTCAGCTCTGTTCTTAATCCGTTAATAGCTTCTAACAGTTCTTTCAGTTGTACGTCCATTGTTCGTGTTTTCGCCATAAGATCCCGACTCCTGACACCAAATGTTACAGCGTATATAGGGTTCTTTTGATCTTATGGTTAGACAACTTCAAACTCTTGCTTATAGAAAAGTAGAAAATAATTTATTTACAGAACTTCAGAACAACAGAGTCTTCGAAACTCACAAATATTACAAGATATTCCAAAATAACTGTTTAAATCTATCGAACAAGTACAAATATAGGTCGCAGAGACTCTTTATACAATGTCTCAACACTATATCACATTCAAAACAACGTAGATAAAACTCAATACATCAAGCAAACTTGCTTAAACCTAGAAGTTCACTCTATGACTGACTGGTAAATAATAACAACAGCTCGCATCGCTTCTCTTCTTATATAGGTTCGGAGCATGTGCTAGAAATTTCTAAAACCTACTCGAAAAAATCCACGGAACAACAAACAATGTATCAGTATATCTAAGGGGGGTTACCAGAGAGGAAAGGGTTACCATCGCCAACAATCGCCAAGTTTGTCGCCAACTTGGCGATATATCGCCAAATTTGGCGACCAAAATTAGTCGCCAAAAGTGACGCCAACTTGGCGATATCTTCATTATTTCGCCAATCTGCCGTAGACATACACTGAAAATAATGGAAAAGTTTGCTTGATAACAGAGACAATGTAACAAAAACTAATATAAGTAAAGGAATGGAGCTTAATAAGATTATTTACATTATTTTACAGTACAAACACTAACTATTTACAAAATTCGTAACAATATTTGCTGTTGTAGAATTTCAATCAGCATATGTCATTGATCAACCTCTACCAGATGCAGACCTATCTAGCGCAGCTGGTCCACAACGAAGCACAAGCCATTAAAAACCAAGCACAAGCCATCAACAACCAAGCATAACCCATCAACAATCCAGCACAAGCCATTAACAACCAAGCATAAGGTCTGCTGATCCCCAACGAAGCATATCACGCTCAAAGCTTAAAAGGGAACAAAAAATATTACCTTTTGAAATATGTCCTTTACCAAACGCTTGCTTGCACAAAACGCCAAATAAACGAAAGAAAGGTGCATCAAGAATTATAACTGATACACCAGTGAAAAATATAATTGAAGAAGAAGCAAAAAAGGAATGATAAAAAAGTGAAAAAAAGTTACTTTAGTTAGAGCTAAAAAAGTGAATAAACAAATAAAAGTTAATAATAAAATGTGAACAAACAAATTATGATATAGATTATCTTTTTTTATTGTTAAAAAATGAACCACACTGATACATTTTTTTAATTATATGTGGTCCATAGAGCCCCATGCTGTGGACCATTGTACCCAGGCATTGGGGTACAATGGTCATTTTGTCACTTGCTATTAAAAAAATATATATAAAAGTATGCATTATTATTATTTTTGAGTGGGTGCAATATAAACTTTAATGTATAGGTAACATGCATGTACTTGATCAAAAGAAAAAAAATCAATACTTTAAGAGTAAACAGTCAAAATTTACAAAATTGGACCATTGTACCACAGTCTCCCTTATTACTAGGAAAGTCTCCATACAAACATATTCCTAAAAGCCTGAAGCCTGATGTTCTTTTCATAAGTATATACACGTTTATAAAACAATTAGGCAGAAACTCCATATAGTGTCCATAAAAAATAATCCAATATTTAGAAAATATATACATTTTCATTTCACGTAACTTAAAAGAATAATAAAAATTGCTTCCCATTCATAAATTTTCTTTATTATAAAACTCTAACATATGATAAATGTTTTAAAGAGCGCTTAAATTAAATAATTTTCTGATGGTGAGTAATTTTGCTATGAAGCAAAATCAGATAGACATATTTTCAGAAAATTAAGAATTAGAAGTTGAAATGAAATTAGAGTATCATGCTAACCATTAAAAAGTTACTTAAACTTTTAAAGAATACAACCAAATTTTCTTCTTGAAAAAGATGCTTTGACAGTTTTTATATTTTATCTTATTAAATATAAATTTAGAGTTTCGAAAAAGCATCAAATGAAAGGAAAACAATAAAAAAATAACAATTATTTTACTTTCTTCATGCATTTTTTAATTTTAGACTGAACTAACTCTTTGTAGCTCAACAACACCGATTTGAAAAATTATTGCATATCTATTAAAATGCACTACTTTAAGCATGGTAAAAAATAGAAAAAAAAAATCAAAGCAGAAAATAAATTTTTACTTAAAAAATGGATTTCTTGCTCATGTGCAACATCTTCCCAAATAGTACAGAAACTGAAAATATTTATAGCATTTATTTACAAGAAAAACTTTAAAACAATTGTTCGTTTTGTTGTAGAAAAATCAAAACAACAATTCTCACAAACAACTTCAATAAAACCTTTACAATAAGAGGCTTTATAATGATTTTTTTTTTCTGCCCAATATGGACAGTGTCCAATAATTTCTAGTTGCACTTAGTTTGATGAAACATGTTGAGTAGTTCTTCTAAGATTTTTTTATTCATTTATTTTCTCTATGCAACCTATTTCTATTTGTTTTGAACTTGGAATTAATTTAACATTGAAAGGGGTTGCCTAATTTCAAATATAGTAATTGAATGATATATAGAAACAGACTAAAATTTCCTTTTTACAATAATTTTGTTCTTCTGAAAGAAATGCAATTTAAATAACCATTACAAGAAATTTTATGTATTGCTCTTTCGATATTTAAGAAAAATCCATTGTATGGATTTTTTCAAAGAAATGACGTATTGTGAGAGATCTGCAACCAACAAATTTTCACGTTTATCATATTCATTGTATAAATTTCTTAGCTTGAAAATTGTCTTTGAATAGAAAATTTAAAAGTACCGTTGTAAACAATATGAATGTAGACATCTCCAGACTTTTTAAACTTCTTCAAAATTTAATTCAGCAAAAATTGCATCAAGCTGATAGAGCAATAAATCAAACTGTGATGTCAAAAAAATGTATCGCTATCTGTTGCAGATTTAATGAAATAATTATGTAAATAGTAATAAAATAACAACAATCAACAAAATCTTCTTTTGAAGTTTATTGTCGGAATAACATTGACTATGGTGATATAAAGGGTTACTATATCAATAACTGATACTGTGCTATATTTAATAGGCTACTATAACGTTGTAATTAGTAATGCAAAAAATATTTACACTAAGCCCTAAAATTCCTAAAATTAAATCTAGAACATTAGTTTTTTTCCCTCGAAATAATTGATTGAAAGGATTCTAATATCAAGACAACAGAAGAAAAATGAGAAATGAAAATAAGAGGAAAAATTCATTAGGAAACGTAAATTGTAGACTTAATACATTCCCACTTGTGAAATTCAATTCAAGTCAATTTAAAGTAGATGAATTGCATTACATTTATTTCTAATATTTTGAATGAAGCTGAGATTTGTTTTTCATTTCAAGAATAATTTCTTAGATGAGTTTTATTTATTGTAATTTACAATTTTTTTCTTTTAGTTTTAAATTAAGTTTTTAATGTTTCAAAAGTATTAATATGTATGTATAGTATTAAAATTTGGGTAACTGTTTATCAAATTTTTAACTAAATGTCGGTACAAAGATTATATTACAGATTTACAGATGATTACATACAGATAATTATACAGATGATTATATTACTTAATACTATATTATTTAGATTAAAGACAATAGTTTATTAATATAAAATGTGAAAAAATGTAACTATAACAGCTCATACGTATTTTTACTATATATGAAATTTTAAATGTTAAAATGTACATTTAGTGCAAACGGTTAGCTATTCGAGCAGTTTACATATAAGATATTATCCTAATATAGTTTATATTTGTGTATTATAAATTTCAGTTTATTTATTTTATTATTTAAAACAGTAAATACCACTAATTTGTTAAGTTATGTCTAATGAATTTATTTATTACTTTACGTCTATTAAAGTATATTTTTAATTATGAATGTCTATACGTATTTATTAAATTAAAGGTCAAAATAAATTATTTTAAACTGTTACATTTAGTGAGCAGTATCTGTTCCAATATCTATAAATTGTCAAGTGATTTAGATTCATTAAATAATCAATAAAAAATCACTAAATATCTTTTCCTAGAATGGACTTTTATTCTTGTTAGTAATGTTGTAAATCTATTTTCTAATTCTTTACTTCTTAACTGTCCGCTTATTGATAATATCGTTGAAACAGGAAAGTAAAATATTTTTATTGGTAGTATGATACGGGGTACTGATGAGACTTGTGGGTGGTTTGATGAGAAGGGGGTGGTTTACAGCGGTGATCTTATAATAATCTAACAAAGCATTTCAATCTTTGCAACGTTGGTATTAATCGACAATCACATACTAGTAGTAAATCACAGAAACGTTTACCAACTTCATAAAATGCACAATAGTCTAATGTAATTGAAATATTCCCCAAACAAGGATTCCCCTATGCCATTATCTAATGGAATACTTTTGTGTGGCCCTTCACATTAATAAAAAATATTCCTTGCTGCACATACAATATCGCTTGCATATTTTAATATACTACATAGTTCCATATCAATTTCATTACGTTTGAAACAGGGTAACATCAATAAAATGCACTTGAAACAATTTTTTTTTCCATTTAGCCGTAATTTGGCGGTAACGGAATATTTTTTAATTGTCCCTGTAATAACATTATGCATCCGATTTTCTTGAAATTTGAAATTACTCGACCAAATTTTCCAACAATTATATATTTTAAATTTCAAACCATTCAGCTCGGTTAGTTTTCGTCCTCTTATATGCGGACGGACGGACAGGAAGACGGATGGGCCAAAAGACGAAAATAGATGCTACGTATTTATATTATTATGAACACACCTAAATAAATAACCAAAGTCTGCTATGGAACTCTCTAATCACAAAAAAAGTATCCGTTTTACAAATAATTAAAAAAGAAAATTAATCATAAATAAATATAATTTATAGCGTAAGCAAACATATTACGCATTTAAAATTTTTTATATACAAAACAAATCTGTTTTAATTTAATTCTTATGCTAATTTTTAATAAAATTGTGCACCTTACTTTAAAAACAGTGTAGTATTGTGTTCTTTTTTAACTTCTCTAATCATGTCAAACATAATTATTCTGTAAAATCACGAATTGACACAATTGTTTCATATTATTGCATCGATAAAGAATCTATGAGATACATTTTATAAGTCGTTAAATAAAATAATAGTTTTATGATTTTTTTACAACGCTTTAATTACAAAATAAACCTGTTTATTTTTAACTATGCGATTTAAAAATATTTTAAAAATTATAGTTGATGCACAATTTTTAATAGAAATCGTGTTTATTAAATTACAAATACCGATGTATTTATAAAATTAAAAAAGTTAAAATCAAATGCACACTTCCCGGATCAAAAACGAGTCTTCCGAACAGCAACCGTGCTCCGAACCGACTGAACTATGACACACCGCAGTAATTAGGTTATAAAGAAATTATTTATAATAAATAATTGTGTTATAAAAATTAGACTCACTGTTTATCGAAAATCCCAGTTCCGGTGTTGTATAAATCCTTGAATATTTCGATAAATTATTGAATAGCTTACTGAAATGCAAGTTACAAGCAAATGATTTCCCCTTTTTTTACAATAACAAACTATACATTATATTTGAAATTATATGTTATTATTTCAAACTTATATAATTATATTTATATTCAAAATTTAGTTTTATTCAAAAGTTTACTTTTTTCTTGTATGTCAAATGTTGTGACGTATTAAGATGTTCTTTTAAAATAAAAGAAAAATTTTATTAAAATAAATGAAAATTTCAAAATTATTTTCTTAAATGAAGAAAAACATCTTACTAAATATAAGGAAAATAATCTGGGAAAATAAATAAAAATAATTAATGTATTTTAAATAGAGTTGAATTGAATTTATTAAAAAGGAATATAACAGCTTTGCAACTTAAGTTTCTTCATGAATTCCCTCCTCTTCTTTTTTTCAGCATATTAAATTGTGATTTCTTAGAAATGGAATAAATTAGAAAAGTTTTCAGAAATTTTACTTTCTTTAGAAATCCTAAAAATATATTTAGAATGTCACAGCGTTCTTATGCTCTTTTTATATCGTCCTAGATAAAGTGGAAAATTCTGAAAATTGTAATAAAATCTTAAAGCTTCATAAAATAAATTCTATTTAATTTATTAAAGCTCATTATGCATTTCAAATAGATTTTAAATATACTTTAAAAAAAAACTAATGTTATATTTTTAAATCTTGCACAGAACAAATACCTCATAATGTTTATAAGCTATAAAGAAAAATATTAACAATTACTTTCTTGTGATACTGTATGTTTCTGATTCATTAACAATAATTACAAAGAAAAATATATTTGTTTTCCTAGGAGCGGAAATTCTTTAACAAAAGCTTTCCTGATGCAAAACGAAAACAAACTTGTCATACATAGAGTCTCCAGCTAAACAATCCGAAAATAAATATTTTGTGTCCACTGTTCCATATTTTTTTCAAGTATTATTGAACTTTTGTATGAAATGATTAATTCATTTCTTTTGGTGCCATTAATGCATTTATGCAAAGTAATGAAACGATAAAAAAGTATACACACATGTATACATGAAATACACACACACACACACACATAAATATATATGTATATATTTATCTTAAAGTCAGTAAAACTCCTAAAAACAAAATTATTGATAGCTAGTATACATAAAAGATAAAACCAATCTGAGAAATTGTACCCCTTTAGAACATGAATATTCTTTACGTTCTTTAAATTTCTGCATGGCTCTTACCATATGTAACATTTTTCATGGATTAGATGGATGCATTGGAGGAGTGTAAAATATGCCGCAATAATATGTAGCAATAATATGTGGCTATGTAAGCTAGGTGAATAAATTTAAAAGTTTCTTGAGAGAATGATGAATAAGTTTCTTTTTAAAGTGCAAACAATAACTTTCGTCTTGTCATGCAATGCATATATGATAAATAGATTAGCTGCAGGTTTCCCAAAATTGTCTTAAATCAGCCAAAATGCTCTAATAATGATAAGTGTACCTAAGATAGGGAATTTCGCAATAGCAAGTCTTTGGAAAATATTGAAAACTATATATCATTGCGCTTAAGGTACATAAATAATGGGAGCATTTATATTTTAATAAAATCTGATAAATTATGTTGCATTCTTAAAAATTATTAATACACAGTGAGTGTGTATAATTTGGTAATTTCATCCGTGAAAAAATTACCCCAGCGACCTTCCCTAAGTAATGGCCCTTATAAATCTTATAAAATGCTTTATAAAATACTTATATAAAATGTTTTTTAAAATACTTAATTGCAATTTATACACGCAATTTATGAATACTGTTGAGGTATTTGCTGCATACAATCAAACTTGCAGGCTGCGGTAATCCACAGAATATTTTTTCTTTAATACTAAACAAATGAAACAGTAGTTTAAAAAATTCGCAAATAACCTTATCGCCTTAATGTATTAGCTAAGATATTTGTAAATATAGTAATATGTTTGCTGTTTGCAGAATAAGCATTGCAATATTATTTGAAAGACGTTGGTAATAATGCCACCTTCTCTTTCAACCTCAATTCAGAAGTATGGACATTTGATAAATCTCTCTTTTTTCTGTTTTTTCTTGTAAAATGGAAGGGGGAAAAGCAAACATCTCCTACTAACTTCTTCACAAATTATCAGAGAATAAAGTTACTGGAACTGAACGATTTGAAACTACTCTTTAATTGTGTAGACAAGGGACCCATCTACATTTTAAAATAAACCCAAACTTTTTTTTCAATAGCAATACCCAATTCTAGCACAATATAACAAATTGTGTTTCAAACTAGAACTAGACATCAAATTTCATTCATTTGATTATTAATTTTTTGAATTATGAGCATTCGAAATCTAGTACTTTTAATATCATTTTGCATTTTCATATTTTCATGAATATTTGTTGAAATTATACTTCTAATGCGCTGATTTTTGACATAGAAATAACGCTAAAACTACTAAACATAAGCATGTTAAATTTGTATTTTTTTTATAATTTTATGATATGAAATTTGAATTATGAAATTAATATTCGAAAAAAATATGAAATGCAACCTACCAATTTTTTGATGGATTAAGATTTGTTATGTTCTGCTTTATAGAAATCCAAAAATTTCAATTTTTTTTTCTAAGTAATTTTCAAATTATGTTCTAAAATATGATGGTTTAAGGGGCCGTCTCGAATAGAAGTTATTGTATATGTTGAAACTTTTTATGTTATCCTGTAATTTACAATCTTCAATGAATTCTTGAGTGGTGCCTAATTGTCTTGATCAAGCAGCGGAATCTCTCGGTCAACAATCGAGTTCCCAACTTAAATTGAATACAGCATATTAAATATGCACGTTGCAAAATCATTAATTTATCAGAAATTTATCATACGAATTGCATGAAATACTAGTTAGGCTAATTGAAGGGTGTAGAATTAATTTATGTTGCCAGAAACGGTTACTGCGTCTGAAAAGAAACAAAGTTAGGATTTTAGCAAATTTTATGTACATCATTTAAAAGTAGACTTTATTTTAAATCGTTCAGAACCAGCAAGTTCAATTAAAAAAATATTTGGTTTGTGTGTATCTCTAAAAATCGGTCTTCAAGAGATATTGCCCCTATGGGGACACACTATTTAAAACGTCCCTCTTTATTTATTTTTTTATTCGAAGGATTAATTGTGATACATATATTATGATTTATAATAGTGTGATCTTTCGAATCAGTCTTTAAATTTTTTCTGTACAGAGCGGTTTTATTAATTTGGATTTAAACAACTCAAACAAAAAACAAAATAAAGTTAGATAAACGGATTTTTGCTTGATTCTAAAGTGTGAATGGGTTTGTGTGTGTGCGCAAGATATTTTCTTGAATGGGAAAGAACTATTTGATAATTGTTTGTTGCGATTTTAATTAATAATTTAACTAAATATTAGAAATTTGATGTTCTGAATCTCAGGTTAAGACACACTGGTCTAACCTCATTTCAGCCTCATAAGTGTCGTAGAATTTAATGATATCGTGAAAATATAGTGCTTTACACGGGACAAACATTTCATAAAAAAAAAAAAAAATTCTAACAAATGTCTCGGGCTAAAGTTTTGTAGGTAAAGAAATTTCTTTACCTTCTACATGTAATTTATATTCTAATATTTAATTTTGAAAATAAGGGCTTTACTTTCATTTTAAAGAAGCATTCTCTATTTACATACTTAAAAAAATAGATGCAAAATGCTCTAACATTAATAATAAATTATTGATATTTTGAAAAAAAAATTATTTTTAAAAGAGACAAAGTTAAAAATTGATTTAAAATTAATGTTTAATATAATTACAAAAAACAATGAGACAAGTAATTATTTAAATTCAACAATTCTCTGAAATTCTCTAATTTAAGCAATTGAATTCAAATGCATATTTTTCAAAATATGAAACAAACATTTATCATGACGGAAGCTGAAACATCGCTATTACAATATAAACATAACAAAAGTTTGGAATGCGTCTGTCATAGAAATATTGTTGTTGTTTTGACGTTAAACCGAAAATTTATTGTCGAATTCGGGAATTTAAGTTAATTATTATTATTATTATTATTATGCCTGAAAGAGAGAATTATTTTATGAAACCAAAGAAACAGAGTTAAGTTGAAAGAATGTCATTTTCCCGTACTGATTGTATCTGTTTATTTTCGTCTGATGAAGAGAAATAAAGAATTTGCTTTTTGACAGAAATTTTCTAAAGAAACCAAAATACATTATAATTTTTATCTTTAAAAATGCACTTGGAATGATTATTTATTACAAAGTAAATCATAAATCGCTATTTAAATAATAGTTTCATTTTAATACATAGCTTTTACTTGCTGTAAAAAAATCGCTTTTTTCGAATATTTTCTAACAGTTTACTCAGAAATGCAATGCAATATTTAATATAAATATGTATGTTAAAAAGTATTTCCTTAGAGATTAATTTTCATATGTGATTTTTACACACATTTTCTACAAATTCTTTTTCCCATTAATATTTAGATACATTAATTTTATTTTTAAACTTGTTTAATGTGTGGGATTAGTTATTTTAATAAAAAGACATGTAAAATAAATGATTTGATAGGGAAATTAATATGTAATCTCTTTGTAAGAATAGGCATAGTTCCGATATTATTAACTTCTAAAATAGAATACCATCTAAATTAATGACCTAAATTTTGAAATTTTTTCATGTGAATAAATTTTTCGTTATTTTAGGCAACATTTTTATACAAATGTTTCGCAATTCATATGTCTGAAAAGTACAATTGTATTTTGTCGAATAGTTACACATTTTAAAATGGAACGGCCGCACTATAAAAAATAATTTCTTATTTTAGGAAAGTATAATCGTAAGCCAATAACCATGTAAACAATAACCACGTACCAAAATATGAAAATGTATAATAACCTTTTTCTTCTTCGGCACAATTGCACATAAGCGGTCATTATCTTTAAGAATAGAAAAAATATAAAAACATTAAACTATATAAATTTAAAGTAACATTTATAAAATCAATCCTTATTTATAACGGAGAAAATTCCGTAAATTCCTGAAATTTTTCCGTTTTTTTTTTTCGGAATTTAAAGTAACTTTTCTGCTGACAAACAGTAAATCCTAACTAAATAGAAAAAGGCAAAAATAAAATTTGTTTTCAAACAACAAAATTATTTTATACGAAATATTTTTACGTACGTTTATTATACGCAAGTATTAAAAAAGAAGAAGGAAAAATTTCGTGAAAATTATACCAGATTTAAGCAATTTATTTAAAGTCTCTATTTTTTTTTTTTTGTACCGTAGTTCAAATATACAAAGAGGTAAAAACTCTGTGTATTTCACTGTTTAATATTTTTTTAATCAGGCATGTAAATAAATAAATAAATAAACCTGATTTGACCTTAAAATTCCTCAATCAAAGTGAAACTCGTTTACATGAAGTTCGCCACTTTTTAATATATATATATATATGTGTGTGTGTGTGTGTGTGTGTGTGTGTGTGTGTGTGTGTGTGTGTGCGTGTGCGTGTGTGTGTGTGTAGAGTTCAATCTTTCTCAACTTTTAAAACCTTGTCAAAATAGCGTGTTTTTAGAGTTTGTGGTGTCTCAATGAGGGTTGACGAGCGTTACACGTAGGGAGCCGAACTCCCTAGTATTTATAGAAAAAAGTATATAAAAATTATAAGGGCCTTTAATTTATTTTGATCTGCGTTTCAAGTGAGAATCCATTGAATATTTTTCTGGCATCTTACTAGTTGTTTAATTCATAAAAAAAGTATACTAAAGTGTGGTTCTATACTGAACTGAAATGAATTGACTTAGTACATATGTACCATTAAAAGGATGTAGTTCTATAATAAAATTGTTTTTAAAAATGAGACTATTCTGAAGTGTAAAATATGCATGTAACATTTTGAGATTAGGAGCTAGTGATATCATCGCATCGTAATTATGTTGGTACAAAGAATAGGCTCATCCCATTTACTGCACATGAGTCGTGGCAAAAATAATGAAAACAAAACATCTTCACACAACTTCAAATTATTTAATTTATTCCTCAATCAAATTTTCTCAGATAGGTTCTTTATTTCCAGTGAAGTGAAATCTGTTAAAAAGAATAAAGTTCAATCAAAGGCAGCATTCGTCATAGCATCCCGACAGACTCTCTCAAAACCGAATAATAATAATCTTATCTCCGGACCTCCCAGCTTAAGTAAAAGGAAAAAATTCTACAATAGTCGATAATATGAGACCAGAATCACATAATATAAACAGAAATTAGTGCCTACTGCCGAGATTAAGAGCTGCAGATTGAAATCTGCAAATGATAATTTTATTTAAAAGATTATTATTATCTTATTTATAATCGAAAGAATTTAAAATTCAAATGTATTCCACGGACGATAAATCTCCCCCCCCCCCCCTCAAAAAAAAGGAAAATAAATGAATTTATTTATACGTAGTAAAGATGAAACTCGAAGAAAAAAAAACAGATGTTCTGAACAAGTATTTCTCAGGAATAAATTTAATAAGACTTTTTAAAAGGGTTGATAAAAATTGGGAAAAAGTGAATTTTATTAGGAATTTTAAGAAATAAAGTATAATTAAGAGTATTTCTAATTTAGAGCCATTTTTAAAATTCGGAATAAACTGGAATAAATGTTTTTTAAGACGATTTAAGAGTTTATATCGTTTCTTGAAAGATTACTTGACTGCTTTTTCTATGCAGTTTTGAATTGAATATATGTCATCAAGATATAAAAACATGTTTTTGTAAGATGTTGTGCATGCTCAGTTATTATTATTTTAAAAACAATTATCTTATTTTATTAAATAATAAACAGGTTATTTAAATTTCTGGCGAACCAGTTGATGTATGACTGTGATCTTTTTTTCAAAAGATAAAACACGATGAAACAAATAAAATAATAGCATTAAAAATATCGCAGTTTAGTGCAGTTTTTTATTTAACTTTTAACGAAAAAATGAAGACCTAAAACTCAACAAGCGATAGCTAACGATCGCATGGATGGATTAACTACCTTTTTAGTTTATTTTAATCCTTTTGGTAAAACTTGCAATAGATTTTTTCATCTTTGTATGTTTGACAATCGCTGAGAAAATGGAATTTGTATCTTAAAACTCCAGTTGAACATTATTTCTTGTTGTTGCTGTTGTAGTTTTTTTTTATTCGTTGCCATCAAGTTTAAATAAAAATATTTTTTTCTGTGTGTAACATAATTCATTCAAATTAAATAAATCATGTGAAATATATATTTATTTGTTTTTATTACGAAGCATTATTCATTGAATAAAGTTGTGAGCGCACTATAATTATTTCCATTCGAATCCTTGGATTATTTTTCAGATAGCAAACATTTTATATGACAATGCAATAACTATGCAATTATTCTAATACAATAATAAAATTTGGCAGCAAATATTTTGAATTTCAAGATATAAAAAATCTTCAGTTTTTATCAAAAAAATGAAAATGCTCTGGTGTGCAACAAAAAAAGTTAATATGTTTTTAAGTGTGAAAAAGTGTTCGATAAGTGCTTCTAATTGAGCATGCGAGAGGATAAGGGGTCCCTGCTTGACTGCAGCTCACTGTCAATGCAAATTTAAAAAAGTTATATTTCCGCTTTTTCCATATAAAAGAAATTTGGGTAAAATTTTCCGTCTTTCTTTTTAGTAAAATTTTCAATACTGCTTTACATGTGAACTGCGCTGATGATTCTTCAATGCAAACTGCACTGTTGACTCTGCATTGCAACTGCATTACAAATCCGTTTTCTGTGCAGTTCTATGCTGTGGTCATGCTTGGTGGCACTGGATGCGTATTATACGCTACAAGAACTAAGACGTAGCTGCTATTTTGCCTTATATTCGTGTTTAATTACACTGCGTTTTTTCTGGCTATGTCTTTCCGATATAAATTTTTGTCATAATTGTGACTGATTTCTTTTACACGGAAAAAGCGCAAATATGATTTTTTCAAATTTGGCATTGACAGTGAGCTGCAGCCAAGAAGGGATCCCTTGTTGTCTCTCATGCTCAATTAGAAACACTAATGAAACACTTTTTCATATTAAAAACAAATTAACCTTTTTTTGTTGCTCACCAGAGCATTTTTTAATACTTGTATTATATATTTTCGGTATCCATATTTAACGTTATATAATCTCCAACCTGTAGAATAAAATAAGCATAGACTTACTATTTAAATTATGGAGAAATTAAAATGTGCAAAGAAGGTTCTTAACAACAAATGTTAAAATTTGTTTATTTCAATAGAGGCAGAATTATATTATTGTTCTAATCACGTTCGCTCCTTGGGGATCTCTAAAATGTGTAAATAATTTAATGGTGATTAAGTTTAATGCATTTTGTTAACTTGTAAAACGACAGAAACCAAAAACAAATAAATTAATTAAAAAAATAATTCAAAGATTTTTAAGATTTTTAAGAACTCAGATAAAATGCTTTTTCTTTAAATTATAATTTCTATTTTATTCCTTGAGAGTACAATATTTACAGGGACATAAATATTTAAAATTATAAAATTTTACGTTTAAATATTTGTATTTCAGTTATGTACAATTCATAAATACAATATTCTTTTCTGTCATTGTTGACAAAAGATGATTTACAGTAAATAATTGAATTTAATAATATATTTCACTTAAAAATAAAAGAGTAAAATGTATTTTTCTTCATATTTATTTTTATTTTACAGTTAAAATAATGATTGATGACTTCAGTACAAATCTTTTATACTGAGTATTTGACATAAATTCATTTCAATAAAAATAAAGCTAAAAATAATCCTTTTTCTTAAAGTAAAATATGCGCCTTTTTTTTAGCGTGACATATCTTAATCAAGAAAGGGTTTTTTAACAGAGATCGCAATTGCTGAAAAATAACATGTCACTTGCGCGTTCAGAATGATCGCTATGGAATTGTATATTATATATTTTCTTGTCATTCTCAAGATAAATGATCCAGGCTTACCACCAAAGAAAAACAGATTTATTTATTTATGTAAACTATATTTATGATGTAAGACATATAATGCTAAATCTCCTTTTTATTTATTTATTTATTTTTATTTTTATTTATTTCTCTCTTTTTTACGAAAATTTACAAACAAATTAACATATTTTTTATTCTTTAACGTGTTCAACGTGTATTGCTTAAAATATATTACTTTCCCCCCAAGAAAAATGAATATTTTAAAGAAAATGTAACAATAGCTCATTTTTATGATGTGTTTCGAAACAAGAATGCTGAAATTCTTGAATCACAATAACTAAATTCTATCTTAGAGAGTAATGAGCAAGTTTCCGTTCTTCAAACAAATTAATTTGCAGCCATCAAAATCGTTTTGTATTCCCATGATTTCAAATAGAGCGTATTGCGGTTGCAAATTGAGTATTGCGTAATAAATCATAATTTTTAGACTCTACGAATACTCGTTAGCGTATACATTTGTAGATCTGTGGCAGTAATCCTTTTTAAAAAGTAAAGATAAAATTTTGAATTGTTAAAGAAAATATTAGAATAAATAAATAAAACATATCTTATGCACTTTTCTGGGCTATAATCTATCTACATGCAAAATTTCAAAAACATTAATTCGTCAGCTTTGAAGTTGACCTCATTCAAACTTTCGGATACACTTTCAATTTTTTTAAATTATAAAAAATGGGATGAATGATTGCTAGGCAAGTATTAAACGAAAAAAATATAAAAAACGTAATAAATAAATCGCTGCAACAAATTGTTTTATATTATTTGAACATTAATATAGAATCTCCAAAACTTGCAGTTGTAATTTTAAAAATCTGACAAATGCATTGACAAAATTTCAAAATAATATGAAAAATTTAAGACCCGTATTGATAAATTTCAGTATCTATGTATCATTTAATTCTATTATTAAAATGAGTCATTTTCTTTCAAATAATAAAAATTTGAAAATCGTATGAACTGCATAGAGAAGCATTATTGCGCGAAATAAAATATTCTATATTTTGCAAATGAATGAACGAAATATAACAAACAAAAAAAAAAATTATACAGCTAAATCCGATTAACTTTTACAAACTCATCTACTCAATTTCAAGTTAATCAGATGCTTTTTGCGGTAGTTATCGCGGAACAAATGAACAGATAGACGGACAGACAGAATGAAAGACAGACAGGCGGAACCCAAAAAATTTCGGGTCTCCACAGTAAGTTTTCACTGACACCTTTTAGTAACTTTATCTTTTATTAATTTCAAAATCTATGATTCGAAATAGCTATCAAAATGAATTTTGTCATCTACCAATAAACCATCTACTAATTTTGCAAAGTTAGACTTTAGAACTACGACCACAAATCTGCAAAAATACACATATCTAAAGAAGAAATTTTATTTATCTCAAGTCAACTGTTTAATCTACTTTTAAGTTATATTCTGGAAAGTCAAACACTTGATGTTTAGAATAAATTTGATAAACTTACTGATAATATATAAACATCAAACTGTTTTATCTGTCTGTAAAGGTTCGTCAGATTCGAGGCTTAAGGCTCCACAGCAGTGAAACTCTCCGAACATAAAATCCCATGTTAGCCTATGGGAGAACTTTGATGCGCGATAACTCATTACCTAATATAATAATTATTAAAATATTATTTTCTACATCAGAAAGTAGATGTCATATGCTGATAATATGCGTTTGTTTAAATTATCTTCGCAAATTTTAAGTACATAAAAAATCTATATAAACATTGACATTTCCATTAGATAAAATTTATCATCTTCATAAAGATACTTAAAATTTCCGTAGACAATTTTTAAAAACGTACATCATTGGCATCTAACGTCCACTTTCTGATGGTGAAAACAGTAATTTAATATTTACGTGAGGTAACGAGTCACAGAGGTTCAAAGTTTTCCCGTAGGTTAACATGGGATTTCGCGATCGGGGAGTTTCACTGCAGCGTCAAATTAACATAAAAGACAATATAAGTTTCATAATTCGACAAATGTGGGCAGTGTTGTATCATTTTATGCTCGTGTTACATCATAAAATGTCAGTGTTACATCATCTATATTCATTAACGTTGATTCCTTTTTTTAAGCATAATGATCGCCATTGTCTAATTTACCGCTTACATAACAATTTAGAGTAAAGATAAAAAGAACTGCAGCAAAATTACCATAAATCTTTATCAACCGCCCTTGTCTAAGTATAAGTGATTAAAAAGATCACTACATCATGTAAAAACCATTTTGATTTAACACTGCAAGAGAAAAAACTGTTTTTGACTATATGCAACAAACAAACACCAGAGCTACAGATTGAGGCATTTTTTTTAGAAAAGATTCAAAACAAATTTTTTATTTTATTTTGAAAGACTTGAGTGAACCACACTTTGGCAATATTAGAAATATAAAACCTTAAAATACTCAATATAAAATGTCTTAAAAAATTAAGTTAGAAAGTGATAATTTAGAATTTTCCTTTTTTTTAGGCTCATATTGCAGTAAAACAATACTTTTATTTCAGAATTGGAACACTCACGTTGTAATAAAAGGGTAATTTATAAATGAATTGCATTTCTACGTTTTCTTGTTTTTATATGCAAATATTCTTTACTTATTAAATTTTCGTTAACCTTTTCTTTAAAAAAGTTTATAAATAACTGAAAGTTATTACTGCGGAACAAGATATCTTTTTTTCTTTTTTTGTGTGTGTTTTTGTGCATATCATAAACAATCAGTCACCGACATTCTTTCCAGACAAAAGAAGAAAAGAACAGCAAAGGTTAACTTTCTACTCTTCGACTCATTTTCATTTCCTTCATTCTTTTCATTTCCCTCTGTGGTAATTCTTTCGCGTCGTAAATTTCTATGACAAAGGAAGAAGAAATTGAATTGTAGGCTCCATGAACAAATTACGCGATTTTTCATTACAAATGCCCAGAATTAAGTGAAATTATTACAATATGAAAATATGAAAGCAAAACGTTCTGTTAAAACTACAGATAATTCCTTCTTTTATAATTCTTTTTTTTTTTTTTTTTTTTTTTTTTTTTTTTTTTTTTTTGCAGTCTTTTAAAAATGTATTGACTTTACAAATTAAAGACACAAATGTTTGTCTAGAATATAACAATTTGGAAAATTCACGTGGCTTGTAGAAAATGCGAAGCGTTCGTAGATAACGAAGTTTTAAAAATATTCAGATCTTGCTGTTATAGTAGACAGTACTACGGATACAGTATAGTGGTCGATTTTTTTTTTTTTTTTTGTGTTTCTGTAAATATACAGGAAGTAACTTTTATTACACTGCAGCAGCGTATATCATATTCATGAAATGTGAAATAGTTATATATAATTAAAGCATGCCCTAAACAATATTTCCCTGTAGGGCATTATGTAGTGAAATACATTTGTATGACCCTGCAATTTAATAATAAATATTCTTGGCACAACAGATTGTACAGAATGTATATTTTAGTATGTATATATACTTCATAGGTTCTTGCCAATTCTATTAACTTGCACAACAGATTGTAGAGAATGTATATTTTAGTATATATATACTTTATAAGTTCATGCCAATTCCATTACATTCGAAAGAGTTTATTATCATTAAAATTCACTTGAAACTACGTTTTTCTATAGATCGTAATGTCATGGAATAACTTTGATTGTCTCTCTAATTAAACTATACATCAGAATCATACATGAAATTTAAAAATAGTCGACAAAATTACACTAAAATTATATATTTTAAATTAATATTTTTTTGAGTAGTTTTTGCTTTCAATATGCGGGCAGACAGATGGACGACGGGTAGACTGAACGACGAATAATAGTGCTAGCTATTTACATAATTAGTGTCGCACTTAAAATTATTCAGATCCTGATGTAGCAGTACACAGTATTTTGGATACAGTATAGTAGCCAAAATCTTTTGTGTGTTTCTGTAAATACTATCTGTTTTCTTTTATACAGGAAATAACTTGTAATATTCCTCAGAAACGTATATCAATCTCATAAATATTAAATAGTTAATTACAATTAAAAATTAAACTAAAAATGTTCGCCCTATACCATTATGTGATGGAATACTTTTGTGTGCCGTTGTAAACAATAAATAATGTTCTTTGCACCATAGATTGTGCAAAATGAATATTATAACATGTACTTCATAGACACATATCAATTTTATTACATTCGAATGAGTGTAACACCATTAAAATGCATTGTTCCCTAATGAACGTAATGCAACGGAATACTTTTGATTGTCCCTGTAATTGACCCAGGAATCCAATTTTCATAAAATTTGAAATAAATCGACAAACTTATGTAATAATCATAAATTTTAAGTTCCAAATAATTTGGTTGGGTAGTTTTTGCATTTTTATACGCAGACGGACGGACAACGAGAGAACTGAACTACAACTATAGCTGCTACATAGTTACAGAATTACGAACGCACCTAAAAGGAAACTGTCAGCCGGAACTGTTGATAACAGTCTCATGATTAATGTTTTATCGATATATAGGGGGAACTGGGGCACAATGATACACCTACTCTACTGCTCACAGGGTCATTACAGGAAGTTTCACAACAGCTCCAAAAGGTGATGCTAGTGCACTGAACTACATACAGAAAGTCTTGGGATGATTCAGTAGTTTAATGAAATGGGGTAAGTGATTTATTGTTTCTGTGGGTCAAAAGTAAATTTGAGTTGTGCAATTGAAATTGTATTATACAACTGCTCCAGTATTTTCAACCGAATAGAATACTCTCCCTTGCAAGTAAATCTACTCTTTATCAGTTTCTCATTCTTTATTGTTAGATAAATTATGAAGTATTGGATATGAAACTCATTTTATTCAAAATGGCTGAATGGGCACATTGATACAGTCTATGTCGGGGCACATTGATACAAATTAAATCCTTTTATAGTTCATTTTTTCATTACTTTTTATTTATATTTGTTTACCTTACACTCCTTAACCCAACCATTTTTCGCCAAAAATGTCTAATATTAGTTTTTTTAGAAGTAAAATAGCTCTAATTTTTTATATTAGCGCATCTTATAGAATTTTTGCAAGTAGAAGACCTTAGAATGTACCCAAAATATAGTGCTAGTAGAACTAACAAAAGAAAAGTATGGCAGACTGGCAAATGTCAAATTTATATCGATTTTCCAGAGAAAAATGTATATTCGAGATGAGAAATGTTAAGTAAGAGAAACAAGTTGCAGAACAGCAAAGAATAATTATAATTATAAACAGAATTTTTAATATAATTATCCTTTATTTTCTGCTTATAAACAGATTTATAAACAGAAAACCTGGTAATTTTTGCATATTTCCTAAGCAAGAAGATAGTGCTGTGGTTGAAGTGCCAGATATGACAATGTTACCACAGCCAACAATTAGACAAGGAACAGCCAGAACATCAAGTCATTATTCATTTAATTTTGATTGCTTTAATATTACTTACAAATAAATTGCGGGTAATTTGAATTTCTATAAATAAATATAAAATAGTTTGCTAACTATTTTTCTATGAAAATATGCATTGGTGTAATTTTGTCTCCATTTTTCCCATTGGTGTGCCTCACGATGAGTATCAATCTGCCCCGGGAATGGGGCACATTGATACAAATGCCTTTTTTTGATATATTTTTTAAATACATGCAAACATATTATATAAAACAACGATTGTACATTTTATAACACACTATACAAGTTTTGTTAACACCACAAGATAAAATAACTTGAAATTTCTGCCTTTTGGACACCAAAAAATTCTTAGAAAAAAGCGTTATCAATATGCCCCAGTTTTCCCTACATATGTTTATATTGTATTACATATATATATTACTTGTTGATGATTTTATTTAATTTATCACTGAAAAAGTATATTTCAGTACATTTAAGTGCAATTAAAAATAAAAGGCAGATGTAGAATTCTGCAATCGTCCATTTCAAAATAAAAGAGGGTTTTTTCCAGAGCAACAACATTGAATCGAAAATATTAAAATGAACTTAATTTTGAGTTTTAAGCAATTTCAATTTATTTGAAATTTGAATTTCATTTTAAATCTTAATATATCCTAGATAATTTTCAATATTTGAAAATAAAATATTGATCCGACAAAATTATATTTAAAACAAACGAAAACTGACAAAAAATGACATTTAAATTAAATTTAATTAAAAAATTTCAATATGTAGCATATTTCTCTTCAAGTGCATTTAACATCGAAAAGACGTTTGTAAATTGTACGTCATTGCCAAATGTTAGTAAAGTTGATAAATCGCCAAATATCCCACTGTCCTTTTTTTATGGACGCTAAATATTTCGCCGACATTTTCTTATAAACAAATTCTGATGAGATTAAGAAATTGTAATTTTTTCGGGTTTTTAGGAGTTTGCCCGTATGGTGAATGTTTTTGTAAGTTTCCGTATTTTTTTCTACCAATTACACAATGAATTATATGTCGTTGTTATATTATCATTGTAAAACTCACAAATTATAGGAAGAACATCAATTGAATTGAGCGAGAATTGATCCAGAGGTCTTAGTTTTTTAAAAATTGATTAATAATTTAACAGTCTGAGATTTAAAGTAATAAATGTGAATGTTTGCCATAAAGAAATAACGAGTTATAAATAATTTTCTCAAAGATTATAAAATATTCGATAAATTTTCTGACACTATTTATACCTAAAAAAAATCACTTAAAAAACAATGCATCAAAATTGAGTTTTACGTTAATTAGTTGCATAATGCATGATAAGGGAAAAATAATTACACTAGGAAATGATATAGTATCTAGATCACTTACATTTAATACAAAATCGCACTTATCAGACACTTGTGTAATTAATTTAATAAAAAATCAGTTAAATCCTGATCGAGCACACTGCATGAAATGTTAAAATATTTTCCATCTGTCACTGAATCACACTGTCTTGAGAATAATTATTTTAAGTATTAAAATGTAAGAATGTTTGATTAAAATAATACATATATACAGATATATATTAAGATTTTACGCTATTATAAATAACATAAAAAAATATTATTAGTGTTGATTTGAATGCATTATGAATCATTCTGGTTGAAGAGTTTTGTTTCCGTCAACAATAAGACTATCAATTGTACAGAATTTTTCAGGCAAAATTAACAACAACAAAAAAAGTACATAATTCAGTTAGCATTCTTTAGAATTATCCTCTTCAGTCGTTATTTCACTTCTAAGAAACATTAAAAAAACATGTTAAATGACTTAAAATGCTTCCAGAATTGTTGTACATCTAGACTTTTTTTTCAATAAATGTGTGCACATCATAAGCAGTGATTTATAATCTGAAACACATTCGATTTGCCTTACACAAATTTTCAACTGGGTTTTGTGGTATCACTTAAAATTTGTCTCAAAACCGTGGAGGTTATTATGAAAGGACATTGTTTCTATATCTTTTTTAAAAAATATATAAATTAAAAAAGATTTAAATACTTGATTACATAAAAGGGAATTAAAAAAACTAAATCTTTATTTAAAATGTTAAAATAAAATGTGTTACTACTATATCATAGTGTATATGAAATATTGGAAAAGATGCTGTTGCAAAGATGCATTTTTACTTTCTTCTATCTTCAATAGAAGAAAGTATTGTGATCGAATTTTTTTTCGACTTCCGGTTTTCGACGGATTTACAAGTTTTAGGGGGCAGAGAATACAAAAAACATGTTTTTACAAAATGTCTGTCTGTCCGTCTGTCTGTGTGTCTCTGTGCCTCTGTGTGTATCTGTGTGTATGTCGCCATTCTACCATCAAAAAGTGTATGAAGTTATGCACAGAACTGAACCAAATTTTTTGTGAATGTTTTTGGCTGTGGCAAGCAGGTCCTCCTTCAGTTTTGAAATATTCCTCCTGCAATCGCGATTTTTGTGCCATTTTCAATATTTTACCGACCAAAAATATATGAAGTTATGCATCGAATTGAACCACATTTTTTGTGTATGTGTATGACTATGGCTAGTCGGTCCTCCCTGAATTTAAAAATAATCCGTCACAAGGGGGCGCTGCAATCGCGATTTTTGTGCCATTTTCAATATTGTACCGACCAAAAGTACATGAAACAATCAATGAAGTCAATCAATGAAGTAAATTCGATATGCATCGAATTGAACGAAATTTTTTATGTAAGTGTATGGCTATGGCTAGTTGGAACGCCCTGAATCTGAAAAAAATCCGCCGGAAGGGGGCGCTGCAATAGCGAATTTTATGCCATTTTGAATATTGCACCACATAAAAGTGTATGAAGTTAGTTCTAGAACAGAACTAAATTTTTTGTATTTGATTATTTTTTGGTAAGGCAAGTAGGTGCTCACTGAATTTGAAAAAAAAAATCTGCCTGTCATTCTATTGTTCATAGGCTCGTGCAGAGACGAAAATTCGTTTTTACTCCTGTTAATTGATTGAAGCAGAAATTTAAGATGAAAATCAAAGCGGGTATGGTATTGAATTAAAATTATTAAAGCATTAAAATGAGTAACTATTTTTTTAATATTAAAATGTACGTATGAGATAGAAGAAAGTTTTGGGATTGGCACATCCAACTAGTTTTTATCTTCATTTTTGTTTATTTGTTTGTTTGTTCAGAAATTTAAAATTATTACTCATATAAAATAATATATTTCACAAAAAGAAAACAAACATATGGAGAAACTCAAAGGTCGCTTTTTTTAACCATTACATCGTAAATATACATTATACTTTTAAACTTTTCTGACGTTTAATCATATAAAATGGGTATTTAGTTTATAATATTCTTGAAACTTTTTAAATCCCATTAGTGTAAAACTATTTCACGTTCAGCAATGATGATTTAAAACAATTCATTGAAATACTCTTAATATCAAAATATTTTTTTTTTTGTAAAAAGCTATTTTTTAAAAATAATTTTTAATTATGCATTACTCATTGTCAGTGGGAATTATTTAGAGATAAAAATAATTACAATTTAGAAAAATTTTATTCCAGTTTACTGCAAATAACAAAAAATCACTTTATCCGTTTTTGTTTTTATTTATCTATTTAAGTTATAAAATTTATTTCTCTTAAAATCAAAAATATTTTCCGAAAAGAAGTCCATTTGTACGAGTATGTTATCTCGTACTCCGACTTATTTCCTTCAATGACCGTGTCTCTGGGATTTAGTGCATGAGATAACCTTATCAAGTGCAAGAAGTGCTTCCTCTTGAGGCTTATAAAAGAAACAAAGTACTTGAGATGTTACATTCGACCCTTGAGAAATACAGTAATCCATAATCTTTGTCGAGAAGTTAAGTGCCAGAGTATCTATCAATCATCACAAAAATAAAGTCTACACATATCCTAAAAATTAATTTAAAATATAGAATAAAACCTCATATGACATATGAGGTATCTAAATTGATACTGAAAAATCAGAGTAAAGGGTCTTGTCATTCTTAAACAAAATTGGAAAAATATTCCATTCAAAGTTTAATATCATAAAATACATTTGCTTTTAAGAAACCGGTTTCTTAATTAAAGATACATTTATTTCAAGTGGGTAAGTGAAATCGCAGATCGCACAGAGAATTTCGTTTTATATTTCTTTCAAAAGAACTTACCCTTTAACTGATAAATACAAATTGTTAGTTTAAAATTGTTTAATTTTTACTTAGATAGTTGTATCAACGAATTTAATTTCAAAATAATTATAAAATGAAAATTTTTATTTTAATCGAATAAAATATGTTCAAATCAACTTATTTAAATAAAGTCCAAAATTCAAAAAAATATTTAAACGAAATTTAACCACAGATATTCTTCTCATCCTCCTAACCAGAAAGTTGCGGCTTTTAAAACTTTTGTTTTCCGGGCTTCCAATATCTGTTTAACTCCTAAGTTACTCAGTTATGAACTTAATTATCAAAAAGCCATTGCTGTTGATCGTGGTTATTCCCCTAATATTATAGATTCAATTCATAGAAAATTGACAAAATCCAACCAATCTGATAGAAAAAACTTTAATTCGAACTAGTTCGAATTATACTTATTATATTTTGTACTATTCGAATTTAGTTGTTTTGCCCTTTTCCCCCAAAATAAGTCAGCAAGTTGCTAAAATTTAAAAAATGTTTGATTTCAATGTTATTTTTTTCTCCTGTTAATAAAATTGTCTAGCTCGCTGAATTTTTGCATTGAAGGAGAATCTCGTTAGTAGATTCGAAACAGCTGTTTTCTTCCCCTTTTTAACTTTATTTGTGCAATTATAATCGTTGGTTTTCTGTCCTTAAATATATAAAACTAGCTGACCCGCCCGGCGTTGCCCGGATCCGTATTAACAATATTAAATGAACTTGAAATTTGTATGATTTTATCATTAACTCGTTACATGCAGAAATGCATTGTCTGAAATACGTAGCCACTGACTGTGTGAAAAATCGGCTTTAAAAACAACAACTAATATTAATCTCTAAAAATACTCAAAATGAGCAATGGGAAACGCGGGAGGGAATATGTATCCAACGATTGCATGATTTTTGTGTTAAAAAGTTGATATTTACCCGTAAAAATCACTGTTAAGTCACGTAACTAATTGTTATTTTCAAATACAAATCCCAAGTGAAATATTTTGAATTTCAAACTAATTATATCACTCTTAAATCCGACTATACCATGAATGAAATCGATACACAATGGTAACTAAAAGATTGGTATATAGTATTATAATTTCAGAGCTATTTAACAAAAGTTAGTGTTATTTTTAATCAAATCTTGCGTAATGTTCACTCTGTGTATAAATTCCTAACCTTAAACTTTTGTACCTTAACCTGAACCTGTCTGTAACCTAACAGGGACTTAACAGTACCCTACCGTAAATTAAATATAACAGAAATGTAACATAGCCTTCACTTTATTGTAATATGTCTTTATTCTAACCATAACATAAATGCAATTTAACTTTAACCTAACTTTGACGTAAATAATATAATAGAAAAGAACCATTTTAAAAAATTATTATTTCTTCGTAAAATATGCTTCAGCAGTAATTCATTTCTTTCAATTCGTTTTATAAATACAGAATTCCTTCCTCTTGCTTTTGTTTGAGACATTAAAATTTCAGCGATAAATGGTTCAATATTGCAAACCTTTTTTTCGGTTTACTTCGCCTCCACCTATCTTTTTCTCCATGGTGTACAGCAGCTGCGATAAAAAAAATATCCTCATTTAAACTGACAGTTTGCCAGTCTATGAATTTTAAAGGTCTGTCCCAGCTTTTTTAATTATTTCTGCGAAAATTTTATGCAACCAATCAACCATAAGAAAATGAAAGGGAAAAAAGCGAAAAAGGGCGATTTTTATGAGAAATAGCTTTGAAATTTAATTAATTACTCAGTTAATAAATAGAATTTTGAAATTCTGAGCTTCAGGTGCATCAGGAGAGACATTGGGCTACTCTCAAAAAAATTTTGAGCTTCGTACGTGCTGTAGATTTTGCTAGCCATCGCAGACACACAGACACACACACAGACAGACAGAGCGTTTTGTTGTTTTATTAGTATAGATAGTTTGTCCTGACTAACTGATAATCAACGCACAGACAGAACTACTGTACTTAGAAATATGAAAATTGGGGCATATATACGTCTTATGATGCAAGCATGCAGTAAGATGGGATTTTTAAAAATCCCCTCTCTAAGGGGGGGGGAACGGGGATTCAAAAATTCTGGAAAATCTTCCAACATTTTAGCAATTATATCAGATAGCAGCGTGAAATTTTAGAAATTAAATCTATCATGTTCCATTTAAATTTATAAACAATAAACTGTTCATACTATCCTCTTTTGAGTTTGAATGGAGTTTACTTTTGATAATGTTAATTTATCTGAAACCTACTTTTGAAATTTTTTGGATTAAAGAAGAAAACAAATAAGTTGTGAAGAATTTCACTCTCACTTTAATTTTAAGAGTATGGTGGTAGCTAATGAGAGTAATTCTGTTCCTTCAAAAAATTTTAGTTAAAATATTTTAAACACTACAAATACTGAGTTCAGAGAAACACAAATAGGGTGGTCATAAAAAACATTGCCAGTGCATGCCGGTCTAGCAGGCAGTACGTTCAACCGATGGAGGTGAAATTTCAGATACAGCTACTCAGAGGTATGAGCTCGAAATTCTCTGAACGGTAAAAAATGGCGCTCACGGTTACGGTTATAGTTACAGAAACTCGAAATTTTCCAATGGCAACACACATTTTTCTTTCGCAAAATGCTCAGCGCATGCGAAAGCTCTAAAGAGCGTTGGAACCGTTCGTGTATAGCAAGAAACTTGCACGTTATGCAAGCACAAAAAACTGTTCTGCGAATCCACACACCCCCCCCCCACATAAAAAACACTATTCGGGCGCAAGGAGTAAATTTGCATATGACACAGAGTCAGTACACTAATCTCTGATTACAACACACATCGGAGATTATTTTTATTTTGATTACATATTTTCCACATGAGTGCCATCACAGGCAATTGCACAAAATCGCATGAGGGATGTTTGCAATCTCACGTTTGATAGAATCTTTCAAATCCGGCAAAGTTGGCGGATTGCACATGTACACTCTAGATTTTAGATATCCCCAGAACCTGAAATCCATAGGAGTGAGGTCGGAGGATAGCAGAGGCCATTAACGTTACCAGTTAAGGTGAAATGTGCCTCGTCCGCTCATAATATGCGAAGAGGTCCATCGTTGTCTCCATCATATTGGATAAGAATTTCATTAACAAAATCTATATGTTGTTGATGGTCTCTCACTTCCAGCATCTAGACGCACTGGTATCGGTAAAGAAACATGAGTATTACAGAGCGCAGTAACTTTAAGACCATTGATTTTGGTATATCAAATACACTAGATGCACCTGTTATAGTTTGCATGCGTCCTGTGATCACTACGTGATCCACTTCTATAACAGGATCCTTAGGATCGGTTGGTCGTCCAGATCTCAGACTATCACAGGTGCAACAATTTCTTCGAATTTCATTACTGAATCACGAAGAGCTTGTGAAATGCATAGGCTACGTATTTGGCGATGGTTTCAATAGTAAACGAGCCACGTTTTGGCAGCATTCATCATATTTTTATAATAGTTTTACCAACTCGCCACGAACGAAGTCATTTTGTTGCCATCTGCGAGCTGCAACTGAAGAACTAACATTCACATCCTACTTTTTATCCATTCTCTACGCTGAGTATCTGGCAAACGATGTTCCGTGATTGGTATTTTGTCTCTGTCATATTCAAATTTTCTTCGTGCGCCTTCGTCGTGTTTTCGGGGGAACGTTCGTAATGCTGATTTTGTGCGAACATAACGCGTCCGTTTATTGCAATAACCATACCGTTCCAACGCTTATTAGGGTTTTCGCATGCACTGAGCATTTTGCGATGAAAAACAATGGATGTTGCCATTGGAAAGTTTCGAGTTTCTGTAACTATAACCGTAACCGTGAGTGGCATTTTGTTGCCGTTCACAGAGTCTCGAGCTCATAACTCTGAATAGCTATATCTGAAATTTCACCTCGATCGGTTGAACGGACTGGATGCTAAAGCTCCATATATTGGCAAATTTTTTTATAACCACCCTATAGTAATTCAGTTCGTGTAACAAGGTGAAGGAGTGCCAGCATCACCGCTGTCTGCACTTCACCTTCTCGACTTCACTGTCCTCTTCTGTCTTCCCCTACTCCTCTCTCTTCTCTGCATCCCTTCTCTTGTCGTTGGAAAAGCCTGTTTCTCTCTCTAAGCTCCTCCCCGACAAAACTTCATTGGATCATCTCTTCTCCGTCTTGTCGCTAGCATTGCCAACTTTCGTCTGGGTAAAACCAAATTTTTCCCCTTCTTAGGGTCGCCGGGATGGTCCAGTCCATTAATCAATATTGGCCATATCGAACTGCTAACGTCAGAGGATAAAGGATGACGGCCGACACGTACATGCCACGACCAAAAATCTCTATATCATCTTCCGTATGAAAATTTTGTCCATTCAATAGGGTTTCTGCTTTAAACAGACTTTCATTTACAAGTCCACTTTTTAGCTTTAATTAGTCAAAACCTTACAAAATACTAGATAAAAATGCTAGTTGCAAGAAAATATTTTTTAGTCGTTCGGGTGACCCGGTGCACAGTTTGTCGTACCCTGGGTAGAAGCTATAAAATATCAAATTTTAGCTTTTCATATTGTTACCAATACATATCTTTAAAGTAATTTTTTTCATATAAACAGAAAAAATCGCGACAATAATCGGTTTGACAATATTTAATTAATATTTTCCTTATTAATATATATTTGTATGATTTTGTCTTTAAACTAACGTCAGCCGTCTGTTTTAGTTATCATCAGTATATGTTATTAGAAAAAGGGAAAATTGAATGAGTCTCCCTGCAAGTGATACAGAATTAATCTCTCACATTCTTTCTCGAGGAAATAAAAAAAGAAATGAAAGAACGAAGGAAGGTTAATTTCTTACTCTCAGATTTTTCTTTTTTGCTTTCTTCTGCGATGGGGCCACTTAGTAAATTTCCTCAGAGAAGCGAAAGGGACTTGCTTTTATTTTCATCCTTTGACGTTATTAGTATCTATGTAATTTACGCACAGAGTAAGTGCAATTAATTATATATGCGCACTTACTGTGAGATCATTTGATATCTATTAAATGCCATATTTCCTTTATTATAGCTTATATTTGTTGTGTTATTCCGAAAATCATATTAATTATTAGGATATTTAAGTAAATTATTTAAATAATTATTAATTATTTTTAATGATTAAAAAATATTTTTATTATTTTCTTTAACATTATTATAAGGAAAATTTGTAACATACAAACTGAATTTGTCGGATAATTTCTATTTGTTCACTTACTTTTATTTTATTTCCAAGTACTGTAATACTTATAAAAATCTCAAAATAAATTCAAAATATGAATGTGATTTCATGCAGAAGCGTGCAATTGATTTCTCGTTTGAAACCAATGTCATCGAATGGAATAGCCAGACGTAAATTTAAGAGTCTACATTGGATATGCAATCAAACCCTGCGAGACATTGCTCTGGAGTTTAAACTAGTTTGCATAAAATATATTTGTAAAAAAATAATTATTACCACCCACCCTATAGAAATGACCCTGTGATAAATGTTTTTATAAGTTGTATTTTTTAGAAATTTCCAAAATACTTACAAAGTGTTTTTGAATCCGGAAAGGTTTTGAGATTTTTTTTTACCCTTATTTGCCTGTCCACCTTAAATTTTGTGCTTTAAATGTCCCTACTGCACTTAAATTTCTATGTAAAAATTATATTCTTTCCTAGTTTAATATAGCATGTTTCCTATAAAAATTATGAGCATACCGTTTATATGTTTCTTTTAAACAGCGTTACACAAACAAATTATCTATTTTAATACACAACCACACAAAATAATTTATTTTCATTATATTTCCATAAGAAAAAAATTTCTTAAGATGTATTTTAATTATGTTTATGCCAGATAAGATTAAATAAGGTGCACTAATATGTCCCTTTTTTAAAGATTATATAGAACGTAGCATTTAAAGTTCGTTTACAGAGGCATACAAAACAATTAAAATATATTTGACAAAAACTGAAGGAAAATTCACCGATGTACAATCAAATATAATGCATAACAGAAATGTACTACAAAACACCATCTAGAAGGTTTTTGAGTACATATAGTATTTGTTAAAATGTAAGGAGAAGGGAAACAATTTTTTTTCAGGACTGAAAATAAGAGCATTGCAGAAATTGCAGCTCTACTTTAGTTTTATTAATCATTTTAAAATTGATGCATTTTTATCTTATTTTGTACTGTAAACAAAACTTAAAACTCCTATACAGGGCGAGTATAAATATCGAAACAATAGGCTATCTCCTTAAATATTGCCCCTAGACCCATACTACTAACTGCAAAAAATAATAAAAAAGGTGAAATTTTAGATAAGATAAGTGGCAACTCCATGGGGGGGGGGTCTATTTGAAAAAATACGAAAATTACATTTTTATACGGCTTTGGAGAGCAAAATTCCCACTTAAGAATTTATTCCTTATCCATTATTATCCATCCTTATCCATCATATCCCAATCCAAAAACCTCACAGAGATATTAAAATACAAAATTCTCCGAAATTCTTCACTTACACCACTTAACCTTGCCTGTAAATGAAAAGTTTTTGAGTCATTTTGAAAACAAGTGAGGATACGTCCAGAAATTGTTCGTTATTACAAGTCGATATAAGACAGTGCCCCTTATTTGCATATAAAAAGAACAGCGTATTGATTTAAGATAAACTTGTTCTCAAAATATGTTGGTAGTTAGCACTGGAGGTCTCCTTAGGCCGAAATACCTAGGTCTGGTCCCAAACCGACCCACAGGGATAAACGTTCGGCCTACCAAGAAAAAGTATTAAAATCATAACCCGGACCGACCTGGAGAAAAGTTTAAGTCATAGCCCGGCTCAGCCGTGAATTTCTACATAGTTTTTTACTTCGGTATGGCTAAAATTTGTTTCATATGGAGGGGTTCTGACCAAAAATACTTATTATAGATTTTCGTTTATCATATTTATAATTTTCATTGTTAAATATGCACTAAAAGCTGTGATATATTCATTTTATCAATGAATCTGTATTGATATGTAAATTCTTCTCTTACATCCTATTATCCTTAATCCATACTCCATGCGTTGGAGACTTTAAAAATGTTATACCGTAAAATCTAAGACGGAATAGACGGTTAAGACGGAATCACATAGGAAAGTAAATAAACATATAGACAAATGCCCTATTTAGGAGGTGTAAATGGAGTTTATATTTTTTCTTGGGTATTATTATATTTATTTTGTATGGATCAATTCGTGGACCGTTTAAGACAGGATTCCGTTATAGGCAGATATTTTTCGATGGTTTTATTGTATTTAGTTTTTTAGCTTTTGAATATACTATTCTTTAAAAAATTAATTTGTATGGATCAATACGTTTTCTGTACGGATCAACACGTTTAAATATACTAGTCTTAAAAAAAATGATTTTTTTAAATAAAGGCGATTTTATACTATATGTGCTTTTTGTAAAAATTTTTATTGAGCCAAATTTTCCTTATTTTATGCACGTTTTGTGTCAGTCAGAGACAGTGATTTTAATACGAGTTGTGTCGAAACCGGCATTGACAATTTCGTCCAGTGCAGACCTAGTAATATGGAAACAGTCCCCCCTCCCTCGCGTATGAAAAGTACGTTATGCACGGCCAGGCGAGCCTCCAGAAAAATGTACAGCCTCGGTCCTTTCCCGGCCTAGGCCCAGATACAGATTTTGTAAGAACCACTCCAGGACGATAAAAAGCTTGAATTTGTGAGAGCTAAATTTATTGATTATTTTACATTAGTTTGTTTCGGCAAATTTTTAAAAAATATTTACTTTTGAAAAGATTTTCTTTAAGTTATATCATTTTGTTAATTAATATTTTTAATAGTTTAAAAATTAATATTGAAAAATACAGAAGAAAATTAAAATGAAATTTTGGTCTTTAATTACATGGAAAGAAATTGAAACCCGATAAATAATGTGCTTCGAGTTATAATTATTTTAAATTAACTCATTTAAACCAGTACTAATCATTTGAAATTTTTATAAATTTAAAAGAAATTTTAGGATGTGATTTTCTTAGGAAATTATATGGCTTACCATCACAAAAAGAAAAACAAAACAAAATTCTAACTCAAAAAATAGATATTTATATGTTTCCTAGACTTGTTAAAGGTACATTGTTTCTTGAATTGTGCGCAGTTCAATTTGTGTCAAATCCCTTAAAACCTGATGAATTATTTAAACTGCTATAACTCTGCATGCTTTGAAGATATAAAGATGCAATTTTTTGTGTCTAATTCAGAACTGGATAAGGATAGTTTTCCTAATTGGAATTTTCATCCTAAGGGAGCTGTATAAAAAATTAATTTTCGTATTTTTTCAAATAGATTCGGGGGGAATTTTTTTATCATATATTAAATAGTTTAACAGAATTAAAATAAGCTGTAAACATTTTCCCCTATACAGTTGCAATACAATTTTTTTATGTGGTCTTGTAAATATATAGTAATTGTTTGTTGCATCGCATACTATAGAGAATGCATATTTCCGTGCACTTCGTAAAAGCATATAAATTCTTTTTTATGTTTGAAATTATGTAACATCGTTAAAATCCACTTGGGATATGTTTTCTCTTTGGCCGTAATGCAACGGAAAACATTTGACTATTCCTATAAATAAACTAAACATGCTAAAAATTCATTTCAAATAGGGTTCATGCTAAGATAAAATTAAATGTTATCCAAAACTTTCAGAGAAATCCGAGTATATTTACGAAGCAAGGACAGACCGCCAGACAATCCAAAACCACATACACTTTTAAACTTTGTTGTAAAGTAAATTTAAAAATAACTTATTGTTTGTCATAAAATTTAATTAAAAACTTTGAAACTCAAAATGTTTCATTAATTGTCTGAGCGAAGCGAAGTCTTTATACTCAGAGATACGTAACGATATTAAAATTCAAAAAAATTCTTTCGTCAAGCAAATCTCAAAAAGTACTTGTCGGATTTTGATTCTGTTTGTACTAATAGGTACCTATGAAGGTAATCTGGCGAATGCACCTACTTTTAAAAATTAATTCCAAATAGTTTAAAAGTTATATTAAAAAAACTGATAAAAAAGCACAATTTATGTGCATACGTCCAGAAATATGGTGAGCGTGATTTTCACCGGCTGGACATTTTCGTAGATAACCGAATCAGTACATGGAGTAAATAGTAATCATTTTCGCACTCAGAAATATTGAATGCAATAAAACATTTTAAAATTTAATCATGCAGGAAAATAAAACTGTTATTTTTTTATATTAAAAAATGTCATAAAAACTTTGATTTTGAGATTTCGTGATAATCTCTTAACAGCACTTTTTGATTGCTAAAAGAATGTTTTACATATTTCGCGTGTGAAAATTAGAAACAATTACGTTTTTAAATAAAAAGTTTCTTTTATGACATCATTTTCCCTTTATATTTATTTTCATTGCATGTTTTCTTTTAACTTATATTTTGTTTGTGTATGGAAGTCAATTCTGGTCACTAATTTTTCGGCACGGATACCACAAGAGCATCAGATATGGCGCAATTTTTTTCAAAGCCCATTTGGCGAAAACTCCCTTTTCAAATAACGCTTACATACACATTTTTAAATTATTTTCTATTTCCAAAAAGAACTTAGAGTAAATAAAATAATAATAATAATTAATAACTATAAAAAGAAATATTTTATATAATTAAAAGAAGGAAGTGAAAGTAAATAAACATTTTATGAGTAAATAAACAAATAATAAATAAATAAAGCCGGGTTACCATCTCAGGTAAAATAATGGCATTTTGACGCCAATTATGTACCCTGGTGCATATGTGACATTTTTCCCCATTTTTCATCCGTTTCCTGTTGGCATACAACTTTGAAATATGGAGTATGTATGCATACCTGGGAGCAATACTGGAATTATACATTGATTTTTTTTTAATTCGATCCAAAAAGGGGCAACGGGGCTATTTTTTAAAGTTTTATACAATTTATACTGCATAAAGGAGCCACTTACCTATTTCTATATACCAGAAGAAGTAAGTGGTATGTAAAAACAATTATAGTATACATAAATAAAATACTTGAGATAATATACTAGAGATATAAGCACCGGGTTTGGCGAGGTTTTTTATGCCAATTAGGCGAAAACATCGTTTTGATTACCAGATGCATATAGCATGCTGTAACAACACGTTATTTATTTATTTCAAAATGAAAAAAAGGAATAAATGAAACATTTCCTGTTATTAAAAAAGATATAACTATCAATAAATGATAATATTTTTAGAACAAACAGTTTATTATAACATTTATATGATAACCAGCATGTTAGGCAACTAAACGCCATTTTGGCACCAATTAGGTACCTCAGTGTATATAGGGCATATATGTGCCATATTTATTTGTAAAACTGAGCATTAAAATTTACCAGGTGTGTTTTCATAGGCGCTTATATCTTTTTGCAACATAGCGCACCTTTTGAAGCCAAAACTGCACAAAAGAAAAAATAATCAATATTTGCAGCATTTTTTTTAATGTAATGCACATTTTGTAATCAGTAGGCTCGATAATCAGACCTCGTTTTTTTGCTTTAAAAGATGATATTTCATACGACGTCTTTTTGGGATTCGTCGTTTTCCCATATTTGATAGTATGAGTCTACTCGTTTTGTACCCTTTTTTGTAACTTTCTTCTTTATTAACAGCGACATCTGGATTTCCTATTTAAATAAAAATTCTTCGAAATACAAAGAATTTTGTTAAAATAAATAAATAAATGAAATGCGGACATCTATTGCTCAAAACACAAAATTTTTCTTATTGAGTTAATAAAAATCAGTAAAAACACAATTTTTATGATAATAAAAAGGTGACTTATGTAATAACAGAGTCATATATTGTATGTTATGGATTAAGTATGAATATTTCAATGAAAAGTGATATTTCAAAAGTATTATGAAATTAGTTAAAAACCATTTATTTTAAACTAAATGAATAAAAGATTTATATTTTTAATGAAATAAATGGGATTTGAAAAATTATTGGAAATTTATCACCATAGATGTATCAATATTACAATCAGTACCTTGTATGCAAAATGGAACAATTAGCAATACTTTTTGTACCCGAAAAATGGTCGTTGCTTTTTTTAAGGTTAAGAAGTAGATTACGAAATATTCCTATATAGAGATGCCAAACCCTCGCTTATTGCATAGCAGAATTTTCTTATAGGAAAAGTTATTTTTTAAATCCGCAGAACGTTCCAATTTAATAAAACATTTTCTGTATTAAAATACCGGTACCCAAAATGCCGGAGACTTGGCAGCTCTGCCTATAACATTTTAATTAATCACGGTACACTTTTTTTAATCGGATTCAAATTTAGTGAAGACAACGTTTTTTGGCCGAAAGCAGCTTTTTTCCATATGTGTAACTACGATACAATAGCTTGATGTTGACTTATGAATGTTTTGACTTATGCTATTATTGCTTCCTCTCATTTATTTATTTGAATTTTAAATAAGATGACTCAAAATCGTGTTTTTTAATATACGAAAAAAAATGCATTTCGAGAGAGGGCGAAAAGGACAATATTTGGCGATTTATTACCTGCGTTTGGCTAAGTGTCTTACTACCTTGTATGTAATACTCTTCACAATACTTCGCTGTTATATGGACTTAGGCGCTTTTATAAAAAGTTTGACGTAATTCGGGCTTAAGAAAGTGAGTTTTTTACTGAATAATACAAATAAATGAAAAATGAATACTAAGAAATACTAATAAAAGAAAAATGAAGCATTATATTGATCTATGTATATTTAAAAATTCATCTGCTAGCACTAATTAGATAATTTATGTGCAGTTGTGGGGAAATTTTTCATATTCTTACCAGCCAAGGATTTATTTCGCCAGCCAGCAAGATGTAACACACGCAGTTGAAAATAGTTATGACAAAATCGCAAGCGATTACAGACAAAATTACTGTTACTACAATGCATTTTCATAATTCTTTTTTGTATAATATTAAGAAATATATGTAACAAAGGTAAGATTAATATTCGATAGAACTTAGTACCATACTTACACTGTAATAATTTGGAAAGTTAAAATATCTAGATTAAAAAAGTGTTTCTGATAATGTGCTTATTGCCTACAGTTTTTCAAAAACTAAAAATGCACTCGCCTTATGAGAAAATCCACTCGCCACTGGCGAGCAAAATTATGTATTTCCCAATCCCTGTTTATGTGTATATAATAGGAGATGAATAGCTTTTGATTCTGTATTTCTATGCTGCATTAACGTTTGTGTGGTTTTCGTTAGCATTGGGAGTACCTAGCCGATTTAAAAAATAATGTGGGCAAAAAATGTTGGTAACCATCTTTGCTGCAAAATATACTATATTTTGCGTAGGAACAATAATCACCATCAATGCACGAGCAAAAAAGTTCTAAAATTGAGAATTCTTTGATGTTGATATGACTCTTTTTTTTTTCGGTGGCAACTTCTAAGATATAATATTCTCGTTATGAACAATTTCTAAAACATTCGACAATTTAATTTCACATATTAAACATTTTTTTTTTTGAAAAAGTTTTAAACCCAATTTATTGAGAATATTGCAATTTCTAGGATACTGTTGGGGTCAGAAACTATAACTTTGGCATCACAGTAACTTATAAGATGTAAGTGCTCGTTTAGGACAAATTTTTAAAAAAGGATTCCTTAACTCTTATCGACAACCTCATTGCATCCGTGGAAAACAGATATTCAACATTATAAACTATTCGGACGGATTTCACACCATATAAAATACACTCCATTTCTCTTCAAACATAATAGTTTATGTTATTTATAATTTCTCAAATCGGTGCGAAGCTTCTGTTTATGCTCATGACATCATTTCAAAGAGCTATATTTCCAATATAAAAAAATTTGGTGTTTTATTTTCTGTATTACTTTTAACATTTTGCATATTTCCAATTTTATATCCATGCATGGTTTGCTTTTCTTTTATAAAAATAGTATATGCAACTAGATTTTGTAGTTCTACGATTCGATATGCTTATTTTCATCATTATATTTTATCACAATGAATGACCAATTAAAGGTAACATCTCATTTTCTTTACTTATCGCAAGTTATTAAATGTGTATTCTCAGCAATATCGGTCAGACTAATCCCTCTGAGGGAAGTCCTAGTGATTATTATTTCAAAGTTAACTAACAATTAACGAAAAAGATTTAATGTAATTATAATAAAGGTTCAACATTTTATTGAAGCTTTTCATATACTCAATGAAACTTAAAAAGAAAGTTATTACGTCGAAAGATTATATCATCGATTTATTAAATTTATTTCTAGTGAAATTCAAGTCCTCTATCTATAAAAGATGCTTTTTTGTATGTGTATAGTACGTGAAGATTTTTTTTTTCTTTGACAGATTCTGAGAGATTTTGCTCATTACCAACTTATCAAACTTAGGATGTGCTGACATTTATGTCTTTATAAAGCAAAAACAAAACTCTAGGTATACCATTAGAGATGAAAAATATATAGGTCAATAATCATATTAAGAGCTCTAAAAGATAATTTTAGTTTTAAAATATATTCCGAAAACAGAATGCCGACACGGAAGAAGAAACTAAACATATTGCATAGTTTAAATTAAAAAAAATGTTCATGCGCTGTAAGGTAAAGAGAAATATTCTAGATAAACATATAAATATTTTTTCAAATAGGTGTATGTGTATTTTTATTTTTATTTAGGGGAAAAATACGTTAAACTATGACCATTTCGGGTCTGATTTTTTTTTCAATTATTTGAAAAAAATACATTTACGTTCCTAACATTACATTATTTAAATTAACACGAGTTATTTAATTAGATTAATTAGTGTTTTACAAATATTATATTATCTGGAATGTAACGAATGTTGTTGTTTTGCTTTCTATTTAGTTATTATTCATATAACAATAGATTAAGGGAAAATTGTTGGTGATGTTTAGAAAATATTTTATTACAACTAGATTTAATTACAATAAAATTATTTAACTACAATTAGATTTACAACTTTAAAATACGTTTTATCCTTTATTATATATTAATATTTCAGAAAAGTAATTTGTATTTTAAATTTAAAGAGTGTAATGTATGTTTAAAATAAAAGATTAGCATACGGCGCAAAGAGAATTAATTTAAATAATAATAACTATTATTGTTATTAAATTCCAAGTCGTAAATGAAGTCATGGAGTAAATTCATTGACATATACTAAATAGTAGATGTAAACAGCAGCAAAAGTACTTCTTAAAACAAAATAATATTCCATTAAAATACACGTACTATTAATAGTACACAAGACCCGAAAGATCTAATATAAAAACTTTTTATTTTTTGTTTTATCATATCAGTATCAGAAATGTGTAATGAGTTTCTAAAGTATGCCATTCAATTCAGAGAAGGAATGATGTATTTTACTCATAGTTTTCCTTGTAACGTACAATTTCATATGAAAACAATCAAAATTAAAATGAATCTACATGCTTTATTTCTTGATCGTCGTTCATCTTTGATTTCGTACTTTTTTAAAATGCTCATTAAAAAAAAATTGCTCAATTAATTAAAAGTTAAGCAATACTGGATTTTAAATGACAACATAGTATTAGTATATATAAAATGTTAAAATATTTTTATTAAATAGGGAAAAGGTGTTTAAAATAGTAGAAAAAATCGTTTTCTGAATAATCAATGCCTTTTTTGGCTATGGTTTGTCAAGAAATATATGTATATATATATTCCTTTTGTATATTTCCAAAAACATAACCTTATTTATATGCATAACATGCATGACTTTTCAACTTTTTTTTGTTTATTTATGCAAAATTTGAAGCGCTTTGGTACAAGAAATGTAATTTTTGAAGTAATCTTTTAAAATATGCATGAGACGGGAATATTGGGTTTGTCCTTTTCAAAAGAGCAAGTGTAGAGTAAAAGTAACATCATTTTATTATATGTATGAATATTTTATTGCCACATCCTTTCAAAAGCATCATTTTTATTCACGTGTGCTGTTTCACCGTCTCCTATGGAATAATACAATCTAAAAATCAATATAACGTGTTAAGTTTTACAAAAAACTTAACATATATATTTTTCTATTTATGTTTTGGTATAAATATATTTTTTGCTTGAAAAATCAACATTTTATGCATATTTAAATTACCTGTTATATATAATATCTATTAGAAGAATTTTTAAGCGTTATATTTTAATAGCAAGGAAGAAATAGTAATAAATAATTTGTAAATAATTAGGTATGTTTTTTAATATCACGAATAGTGTGAAAACAATACACCATGAAAATTATGTAGTTTATATCGATATTTTCTAATATATAAACCTTTTTACATATTCATAGTTAATATACATATTTATACCTCAGCATTTCGATGAAAAATTTATCAAAGCAATATAAACTCGAAGTATATATGAAATTCGTCTATTTGCAGCAATGGGAATATTATAAAATGTTTAAGATTAATTTTTAGTGTAATATAATATAAAAAAATTTATTTCATCTATTTCTAGAATTGAAACTTGACATACCTGAAATATTTAATGTAATATTTTAAAAAAAGAATGTGTAATTATGATATTTGATCAATAACGGGATATTTAGTAGAAAGCCAAATTTATGTCTTTCTTTAATATTTTACTGGCTATTGCTGTTTCTAATTGTCGATTTAATTAAGTGAGCAAAGCATTGATCTACTGCAATGGATCTACCCTAATTTCACTTATGTCACTTTACCTAAGAGAATAGAAGAGAAAAATGTAATTATAATATATTTTTCCTGTGATAATGATTTACGAAGACAAAAAAAAATTATCTTTCTCGTGCAACCGACCACATTTGACATTTCCGAGAATAGTAAAATCAAAGAACTACATTTCAAGACGCAACTATAAGTATGACAGACGCAGTAGTGATGTAGGAACGGGTAAAAGTGACTTCATTTATAACTACTCCGATGCTAACAAAAAATACAGGCTGCTGCCCAACCTTTGTTATGAGACCGTTGGAGTTACATAATGCTCATTTTGTGCATCACATTTTTAAGTTTTAGCGCCACGTGATTCAGGTGGTCTTAAATTGAGACGTACGTAATACATCGCGGTAGCCTGCCTTTTTTGTCAGCGTCTTGAATACTTAATGTATTGAATCTTCTTTGAACTCTTCCTTCCGAATCTGTTTGTGTGATATTCGCTATTTTGGCAGAATGATATATGCAATGACTGTCATGTTATGCCTTCGAAAAATTACAATAATCGTGTCCTTTGGGATAGTTATATAACACAATATCGAGCATTTACCTATACACTGACTGCCCATATATGTAGAAACAGTATGCAGACTGAAAACGTTCACTATTTGAAATAGTTATGTTAAATACTGTTAAGTTATTTACAAATATGTTTACAAAAATCTACGTAGGGTTAACCAGGGTACGTTTGGTACAAGGGCACATTTACACGTTTGATTTATGACACAAATGATACGACAGATACTACTACCACTGAAATAGTAGGAGGCCCCGTGATGCATGGCTGCCAACTTCTACGCCTTTTTACAGCCAAACAAACCTATTCGAATCAAAAATTTCATTTTACAAGTTAAAGGAGTATGCAGTACAACAAATCACGAAATAAATTCAGAACGTATATTATTTAATAAATTTTCTTGTTAGAAACGCGTTTTTCTCATTTAAAAAGGCGTAGAAGTTGGCAGCTCTGCGTGATGTATTGGAATATCAAATATTGTTTGCTTTTACAGAACAGGGTATTCTCTTAAAAAAATCAACTGATGTGATTTTTCAAAAGGCGAGTATTTTTTTCATGTTTATATTATCTGTCATAAAATAAATTATTCGATATTAAATTTTCCGCGTATTATGTTCTGAAAGAGGATCATTTTACTATAAATTTTGTTACTTAATTGAACGAATATATTTTTTTAAAAAACAAGCTTCTAGATTTATTTATAAAAGAAAATGGCCTCAAGGGGAATTTCTATACATAACGCTGGAGGAAAATTTACGCAATGCGTAAACGTTTTCAGACCTCTAGATCAGCTCATACTGCCTTATGCTATATTGCTCTATGAAATATTTCTAACAAAAAAGAAATAATAAAAAAATATATTTATATAAAGGCCTTTGGCCTATTACAAGTTTGAAAGGAATATCAAAAATGACATGAAAATTAACCATAACTTTCTTTGCGAACAACATATTAGCCACTGATATCTTATTTAGTATTAATAGTACCTAAATAATTGCAGGATATTAGGAATTTTAGAATTATTCAGATGAAGAAGTTAACGAAGGCATCTGTATTTATTGTTAATATCTAAACATTAAGATTCAATATGTTCAATGATTTTAAAACAAGAGTAGAGTTGGTAAAGTATGAAAAATGTACGCATTCATGCAAAATGTAGCCGAGCAGATTATACTTACTTTGTCTACATCAGCTGTAATTGGAATTATGATCATGATGGTGATTCTTGCTAACCTAAGTACACTTAAATTTTAATTTCAGTAACTTGTAGCCTACTACTTAACTGGATAGACATGGTATTCTAAACATGTGTCTTTTTACAATGATTTCCTTGATCTAAAGGTTAGTGCACACATGACCCGGTCATGGAGCTCTTTTACACACGTGACATAAAATCTATAAATTTGATTTTCATGCTGTTTCAAATAGTACAAAACAAAATTTTATGATGTCAAGATATATTCTAAGGATCACTTGTTGTATAAATAGCAATACCAGTGTAATGAGTAAAATAGAAAAAAAAATTTAGAAAAAAAGTGCGCAAAACTGTTCCGGTCTACCCTACAATATAATAATTACCAAATTACTAATCTTTATATACTTTACCTTCACCATATTTACGGCTTTACAAATCTAAAATTAACAGTTTGCTCACATTCTGAGCCGCTATACATCGCTTTCCCCTTTCATTTTCTGTCCGCGAATTCGCAACGCCTGGTCGTTTTTATCTTCTTCTCTTCGTTTTTTTAAAAATCGCGTGTAGCAACACTTTTTACCCAAATGCGTTGTAGAGTATCGTTCAAATAAATGTGGCAATTAAGAGAAATACATACACATGCCAGGTAGCAGAAAAGGAATTGCACCTTTCCACATATAAATCAGTGTTTAAGTGTGTGTTTACTTGAACCTTTTTTGGATAACTTAAATATAATTAAACAGTAAGAGAAAGAACAACTTAGAAATTTTCGATGAAAGGGGGACACCCCAAAATTTTCACCAAAATTGACCATATAAATTATTTTTAAGGTTTTTAAAAGATTTATATGTTATTTTGTTTAATCTTCAATGAATGGCAAAAGTGTTCAATGTACATTGTATTTTTCTGAAAAGGTAATCTAACGCCCTAGATTTTGAAAATTAGCAAAATTTTTTTTTTCAATATTAATAAACACAGTAAATTCATTTTTCCAATAACTTACATGAACTAAATTCTACGAGAAAGTGCAATTATGATTTTTCATCCTTTTTCAGATGTGTGTACATGGGGGAGAAGGAAGAGGGAGGGTTATTTTCTTTAAATCCATCTTGGAAACTAATAATTAATGTTAAATTTAAATGTATGTGATAAAAAAATCTCAAACGAGTTGAAGGGGCAATTTTTAATTCAGGTGTAGGTGTCGTAGCTGTCCCCACCAGCTTTTGAAATTCAATAAATTCAATATTCCTTTTTTGCGACAATTTTGCTCAAATAGAGGTCCATTGTCCCCTTAAAGACATAATTATTTGGTAATTTTCACGTAAGATAAAATAATTTAACATTAAGGGAAGATCAGTTATTTATTTTTTTTTTCATTCGGATGGGAATGGAGGGGGAATACACTTCTAATTGAACTATGGTAATTAATTTTTAGTTTAAGTTTTTGTATTAAAACTAATCTCAAACGGGTGATGTAAAACAGTCTTGAAATCAGGTGCTGATAACACCCCTCACGACGTATATTAAATTTTAATGAACGAAATTTTATTTTTCATCGTTTTTTAAAGATTTACTGCGTTTTACTTCTTTCCCAATATGTTAAAATACTTAAATACTTACCGTAAGAAGAAATAGAAAAATCCTTTTAAATGTATGAGGTCTCTCTATATCGATAAAAAATCATTTAAAGGTAATAAATCAGTCTGAAATAAAGTAAAACATTTCTTTTCCAAATCAAACGAGATTCGTTATAATTATAATCGTTTTCTAAATTCTTAAGTTTTATTTACTTATGTTGTAATCATTTCCTAAAGCATTCACCTAGTAAAAAAAAAAATGATTATAACTACAGAACATGTTTTGTTGAGTATATTTTGGTTGTTTTAAGCGAATTTTTTAGTGAAAATATAAAATCGGTTCTGTTGCTCAGACAAAGGAAAAAAAAAGTTTTGTTTACAGTCTTATAAAGTTTTAACAAAATATCACCAGTTTTAATTGAGTCTTACTAAAATCTTGTTTTTTCAATTTGTAATTCCAATAAAATTTTGTATTTATTGAAAAATTTAAACTGGTGTGCAGTAGCCATAACTCTCCCGCGTAATTTTGTTTAATTGACTTACATAGCTATAAAGGATTAACATAATTTATGGATAATAAAAAACTTTTGAAATGGAGACGGATTAATGGTGTTATTAGTACGTTATTATGTATTTCGGAAGAAAATTGTGGACGGAAATTGCAAAAAGAAAAAAAAAATAATAATACAATATTAAAATAAAATAAATACAAATTAAAAAAAAAACATTTTTTTGTTTATTTAAATAAAATTTCCATTTACGCATATTTATATGAAATAATTTGTTAGACAAAAAAAATATTGATTCTACAAAAAAAAAAAAAAAAAAAAAAAAAATTTGGGTGTTAGGTATGATTTATTATTTGTGTACGTTTCATCTTTGGCACCTCTGACTCAGGCCTCTGACGTCAAATTGTTTTTTCTGACAAGTATGTAATTGTGTAATTGAATAATATTGTTTAGTTTATATTAAAATGTGAAATAAAGTTGTGGAATAAAGAAAAGAAAGTTTTTCTTTTTAGTTGACTGAGATTTATTGTGAGGTTTAAAAGCGTAGTTTTTACTGTGATACTACAGTTGTAGTTTATATTTAATAAATCTGTTATACGTTAATAGAGAATTTTAATTAAATGATATAAAATAAAACATCCCACAAAATTGAAATCCCTCACAAAATTTACCCTCGTCTCATACAAGGCAATCGTAATTATATATATATAAGTTAATTTTTACATCTTGAAAAGTTAAAGTATACAGTAAAACCTCCATAAAGGGAAATCCTGAATCGTTTACGAATCTATTTAGCGAATGCCTCTACTTTTCTTTTCTCAATATCTAAATAATTTTACATTTATCGCTTTGCATATTGAACATCTCCGAATAATGGGCGAATTTCGCTTTCATGTAATGTCCGTTTTTCAGAGGTTTGAAATGTATAGCTCGTTTTTGTTTATCAAAATCCACAATGTTTTAAAAATAAAATATAAACTTATTTCATTCAAAAATATACACACTTTTTGCAAACATTGAATGTTCAATTATTTTATGCATAAAATATGTGTAGTTTTTTGAAATACAAAATATGCATCTATTTGTATGCATCAAATGTGCAAGTAATTTACATAAAATGTGTATATTTTTGGAATTTTTAAAAATTTTCACTCTTTTGCACTAAGTATGTACAATCGACCGTTTCATTCAGAGTAAATACAAGATTTTTCTAGCAGTGTTGTAGTCTTTATTTGAACATTCTTAAGATGATATATAAGAATATACTAATAATTAATTGCTGAAAGAAATCTTAAAGAAATAATACACTTGGGTGTCACATGTTATACTAGAGCAATTTCGATTTTAAATCATTAAAAGAGGTAGTTTCGCTAAGGGACATCATTAAATGCGCATTCTTTTCGACCTGATTTATTCTTTTCGAATAAATTTAAGCTAACAGATAAATTTATCTAAGAAAAAAAGAGAAAAGTCAGTTTAAATTTATTCTAAGATTTCCAGAAGCTGTTTCATTTATATATTATTGTCTGTATACGGAAGGAAATTTCTTTTTTTCAAACGATATCATAGCAAAAATTTATTTTTATTCATACATAAAAAATATTCATTTCGATGCGAATGATATTGGGTGTATTCGCAATGCTATGTAGTACCTTTTATAAAAATTAAAATGATTCTTTCAATAAAATTAATTTTCACAGCAATAGTTGGCGACAATCCTAATCTATTTCATCAGCAACGTGATTTGTTTGCAGAAAATGTGCTATCATTAGGAATGTTTTACATTAATGGTAAGAAAACGGTAATACATTTTATATCTATCTATATAATAAAAACGAAACTATCTGTGCATAACGCATATGTCATTTCGTTAATGACAACAATTGAAATTTGAAATGAAATAAAAGTTTAGAAATTTATGCTACTGCAAATTTTTAAACTTCTAAATATCACACATGTTCAATTTTTAAACTATTATGTACGAAAAAATTTATTTTTAATACAATTTATTAAAAAGCAGTATTTTAATTTATTTTTGAGTTATTAATTTTTTTGTAATTTTTAATATCATTTTTGTAATTGTGACAACAGAAGTACTCAATTTCTTTTAAATGTAGAGTGAAAAAAAGGCAATTATCTTTTCTTGCCCCTTTTCTAATAAAAACTGAAATTAAACTACAAGTTGCGTAAAAAAAGAACTTTTACTATAAAATCCGATGAATTTTTGTTTTATTTCGTTTTTATTTATCAATTAAATGATTTTTATTTACAGCAAACTTAATTTACACACGGCATAACACAATTCTCCTTACAAAAATTCATTTTAACGAATTGTTGTGTGATTTTTTTCCTCTTTTACATAATTCGTGTCAAATAATTCGAAAAATTCAAATTTACTAATCCGCGATTAAAATCCTTTTTCGAATTAACATATATATAATTATAATATATAATAAAAATATGTAATATATAATTATAATATTGTAATGCTATTATTATATATTAAATTAAATAGTAATTAATAAATATTAATATATATATATATATATATATATATATATATATATATATATATATATATAATTAATTAATGACTTCTGGAAAAACATGGAGTATTCTGTAACAAGACATGAATGCACATGTATCATTAGATGCGTAATTTTTTTCTTGAATAATAACACTGCTTTTTTTCTGGGTTTGTGTGTTATTCTGCGATAATGACGTCATATGCATGCTTTTCTATTTTCTTTAAGAATTTATCGTAAAAATGGATGCAAATGACGCAATTTTATAAAAAAAAATCATGCATTTAAATTTTTTAAATCAGAATGTTTGAACAGATGCAAATTACGAGTTTTGATATATAAAAAACCAGTTTTTTAATTCTCAAAACTGAAATACGTTTTGCAGAAATTTATCATATTTATCCCAGCTGCTTTGAAATTCCTCACAAATGAAGGTAGTTTATTTTTTAATCAAAATCGCACACTGGTAAAATGCAATGTTTTACAAAAAAAAATTGAGTGTATTTATTAAAGAGCCGTTTTATACGGTGTGTATTGTGTGATCGAGTCTTTGTCCATGAATAGCGATTATATTACAGAACCTGTGGATTCTCACTTGCATGAACTCACTTTGCCTTGTTAGACAAGCAAATAAGAAAATTGTCAATAATTTGAGGTTAAAAATAATGTCAATAATAAATAATAAAAATAATGTCAAATTAATTTAAAGTTTTTGACCAAAATTCTCTCGAATAGCGAAATTTTATTGTTACTCTTTAAGACATTCTAGTCAACTTTATTAAAAGAACATGATTTGCTTAATTTAATTTTACATAATTCTTCATAATTTTATGTAATCTCTATATTTAAAACACAAGGTATTTTTTTAGGCATTTGTCCTGAACTTTCTACTGGATCAATTTAACTAATATATTATTGAATGTTATTCGTTTGTTAATTTGCCTGTACTAGTTAAATCTTTTTTTTTTAAACTTTTTTTATACTCTTATTTAAAAGGAATTTTATGAAATTTCTGTCAAATAATCTTAATAAAATTGCTTTCATTACTGAAAAGAAAAGCGAAATAACGAATTTTGTTTATCAGTATTCATGCCATCTCCAAATAAAATTCCTGAAAAAAAATTGTTTAAATTTTGTTACATGCGGTTTAGTGGCTCAAAATTCCATTAGGGACACATTGTAACAAACTTATTTTGAACAAGAAATGCCTTATTGCTTTTGAAAATACGCTTTTTTCGTCATAAAAGTTCCACATTATTTATTCCTTCTACACTTGTACTGATATTCTGATACCAAATTTGAGATATTAAGCAAAAATCTTAAATAAGTAAATATGATGTTTCATTTAACAGAAAACAATCATTTGCTTGGATAATACTAAACATTTCAACACAGATGCGTCTAAAAAGCTTAAACTAGGACAATTTTTACTCTCCCATACTGAGATTAGAGTCTGAAGTTAAGAGTTCGACTATTCACGAGCTATATAAGATAATGTAATATAAGCGATATAAGATGTTACTGGCAATCGAAGCTTCCAGTTTTTAATTAAAATATTTCTTAAATGTTCAGATAGAATAATAATTTTTAAAAAGTGGTAAAAGCTGATTTAGAGTTGCGTAAGTAAATTTCTAGAAAGTAAATATGATGTTGTTCATGATTTTATAGAGGAAAAATTCTATATTTGTATTATAATAGAATAAAGTTTGAATTTTGTTTGTTCCAAAGATCCTCAGTAGATGACTTTACCAGAATAACTATTTTTTGTTAAGTTTTAATGATTGAATATACATTAAAGTTCGATTTTATTAATTTAGACAACTGAGTTTTATAGATATAGTATTTTGCTAACGTTCGATTTTAATAATATTTGTTTCAGAGTAAGACTTGCTAATGTAAGATGCATTTTTTACTGTAACTAATTTTGCACGTTTATTATAAATCAATCAAACAGTTCTTATTTATACACTTTCTTTCAACGAAATTCGACGAGTTCCACCTTGTTTTAATAAAAACTATAATAAATATTATGCAATTTTATTTCCTTATTACCCATTTTGTACCAAATCATGTGAGGGACCAGCCTTTCTGCATATACATATCTTATGAAAAAAAGCCTGCAAAAACTTTTTAAAAAATATTTAGCACATCAAAATAATTTGATCAGTTTATGCATTTATGTTTTTTTAGAATATAAGAATTAGATTTTTTGCATACTAAGCAATGAAAAAAAAAACTTAAATACAAACAGAATTTTCCCGCATTGAAAACAGAGTAATACAATTTGGTATTAAATGAAGTAATTAGTTACCATAGATACTACATTGTTACTATAAATAATTCGGTTGAAAGATAAAACACATTTCGGTTATTGTATTTACTGCGAAAAAATGTTACAAAATAATGAAAAAAACATTATAGGCTCTAAAAGAATATACAGTTTGGTTTTATTAAAATCTTATTATGCAAAACAACACAAAGATTAAAGACTACGTTAATTAACTTAACCAATAGTTAGTAAAGCTTTCTTATATTATTTATGTAAATAACTTACTTAACAAAATTATAAGAATAAAAGGGATCTTTTTATGTTACATGGTTGCTTTATGGAATGAGTTAGAACAAATGCGACAACAGAAGGTAATTAATGGAAGCAATGTTTCTAAATTATTTTACTCCCTCCACCGAGTTTTACATATTCTACGCATAGCTTCTACATTCAATTGATTTCTAAAGGAAAGGAAAAATCGACTATGTTGTTTTTTTGTAAAAAGTCTCATAAAATCTTACAAAATGTTACTGAGACGATTTTTAATTCAGTTTTTTTCTAAGCATGAAAACATTCCTTGATAATTCTCAATTGAGAATATCAGCATCAGCACACACAAAATCTTTATTATTGCTTACATTGGGGTCAAATATTAAAATTTACGAATAACTTCACTTTTACATTTCAAATAAGAATTTTATTATAAAATTTTGGGTTGTTTAGTGTAATGATAAAAGATTGGCATATAATAAATTTATCTACATACAAACTTGCCAACCTCTGCTATTTACAAAATCATGAAAACGTATTTTGAACTGGAAAATCTTTTGATTAAATGTATCATCATTTAAACGTTAATTTCATTAGCAATATATTTCATTTCATTCGCTAATTAAATTTCTGGTTCGAAGTAAATTTCTTTAATTAAAAAAAAGCTGAGGTTGGTATGTTTGTATATGTATTAGCGAACAGGGGGAATCTGCTTAAATTCCTGAAAACATAATTTAAATACGGACATTTCTTATTTTTTGTAAAAAAAATTTAGACTCACCCTATGTACACATGCATATATATTTGTGTTATATACATATGGTTTGAAAGACGCGCCCCAATACAGTTATTACTTCGTTAAAAAAGAAACATTTATTGGTATGAAGTAGATGAAGACAACACAAAAAGTACGAATCATAAACACAGTTATAATTATTGTAAGTTTGGTCCAATAAAAAAAAATATATTATTTTAAATAAAATATTTCTTCTTTGGTAGATTCCTTGTTAATTTAGCTTTTTTAACAATGAAAAGTATTTTATAAATCGAGTCAATTAAAATTGAACTCGATTTCAAAATTCGCACAGTGTTCCGTCTTAACATTAAAATATCATCTTGTGTTCTAATAACATCACGAGTCTAGAGCCAACTGCATTCTGTATAGAAATATAGCGTTAAGTTCTCACTTGCAATGATTCTGCCATTTATATCGACCTTATCGATAAAGTGAAAAATATAGTGAGCCACTTAAAAATGATATCTATTACATGGTGAGTCATAATTATCCAAACAATTGGATATCTCCTTAAATATTGCTCCTTGTATAAACATCCAGTTGGAAAGTTTCATAAAAAGTGAAAATGTATAATAAGATATGTTGCAATTCTATAGAGGATGTATTTGAGAAAATACGAAAAAAACTTTTTTATACGGACCTCGTAGAATAAAAATTCCATTTAAGAAAACTTTCCTCAGTCAGTCCTTAATTAGGCACAAAAAATGCATCTTCATATCTGAAAAACTCGCAGAGTTATAACCGTTTAAATAGTTCAACAGGTTTTAAAGGCATTACACACAAATTTAAATACTCACAATTAAAGAAGCAATTTCAACAATTGAATACTTCCTCAGTTCTAGGAAACATGTAAAACAAACATCTTTTGAGTTAGAATTTTATTTATTTTTTTTATTTTCCTTACTTGCATATAATTTGCTATCAAAACTGCATCCTAAAATTTCACATAAAACTCATAAAAATTCCAACTAATTATAATTGTTTTAAATGGACTTATTTAAAATCATTATAATTCGAAACATTATTTATTGTATTTAAATTTATTTTCCCATTTAATAAAAGATGAAAATCTGATTTTAATTTTGTTCCGTTTTTTTCTAATATTATTAATTTTAAAACTATAATAATAGGCCAGTCAAATTGTCAGAAAAAAGGGCCGATAGATGCAAAAATTCTGCTAGAAGATTTTATGTTTTTAAAATATTTATGGGGATGCTAGTAACAAGAATTAATGGTTTTCCAACAAAATATCTCGAGGCTAAACTTTGTGGAGCCAAAAATCCACAAAATTTTCGGACTTTTTTCAGTTTTTTGCTTATAACGCAATATTTATAAACTTTTTGCATACTATACTCAATTACAAAAAGAAGGTCCATTAAATTCTCTACAAATTTCATACTAAAACTTTTTTCTAAAGCGAATATTAAGCGCGCTACAGCTTTCTGAAAGTGACTCTTTTTTTCAAATTTTGTGAAAAATTTTCAAAAATTTCATTGTTTTATCCTCTTTAATGCAACTTATTTAAATTACAGGTATTTGCATGATAACAATCACTGTGAATTACAACGGTAACATTGTAAAAAAATTAAGAACATTATAACTTTTTTGTATTTAGAGCTTTAGTAAAGAACATTAATATTAGCTATTGAACTGAAGGTAAGTAAAAAATGTTTTCGGTATTTTGCCTGTAACTCGAAAATATAAACTTTTTGCGTAATGTACTTAGTTACAAAAAGAAAGAACATTAAATTCTCTATAATTTTGTTATAAAAAAGTTTTTCTAAGCCCATTACTAAGCGCGCTGTGGTTTTTTGAAAATGTCACTCTTTTTTTAACGTTACAAAAAGTGACCATTTTCGCCTCCCATCTTAAAAAAACTTTTTATCACTAACAATGAAAATTAAATAGACCTGTTGATTGATGAAAAATGAATTTTTTAAGAAAGGTAGGCAAAAGTTTCACAAATTCTAGAAACCTTATAAGAAAACAATTATAAAGGGAGTGCTGGGGATAAAAAAAGAGAATGCAGATGGAAGATTGTGATCAGTGACGTTCCCGAGCCGCTTTCGTTCAGATGAAAGTGTTCTTTTTTAAATACATACTCTTCTAATATGCTGCTATTAAGTTTATTGCATCTCTTCACGTACAGTAATGAAAAATGAGTGAGCTCTACCCAAAATTGTGTTTTATTTGCCAAACGGCTTCAAATAGTGATACTCGCGCTGTGAGACAGAAAGGACTTGCCAAGCTCTTTGAACATAGCGTTTAGCGTCAAAGTAATATTCACCAAAAGAAATATTCATCAGTTTTTTGAAAAATAGCAAGGAAGTTAGAATACAGGATGATTGCCGAAAAACATATGCGAATGAGAGAATGCTAGCAGCATACGTTCGTCGGGGTGAAGATTCTACACAGACTATATAGTTTGTCCCTCAGATGAAGCCCTTTTTTCAAGCTTCAAGATAATTGCTTCTTATGTGACGAAGGTAATCCCGGTGACTTCAACGAAAAAAAAAAATAGAAAAAGCCCTACGCAAAGAGAAATTTTATTCACAAAGTAATGAAATTAGAAACGAAAATTTTTTTGAAAGCTGCTGAAAAACGTGGGGATGTAGGGTCCCAAAAAGTAGTTGAGCGTATTCAGCACGAACCTGACTTTCAGATGCATGGTAAAACTAGATCAATCTGTAACAAGTAGAGAAAAAAGATGGCGTCGACCCGCATCATCCGTTGACGAAGCCAATGATAGAAACAAGAGCCGCTTTATTTCATTTCTTAAAACAAATTAAAATTTCAAAACAAGAATTTCACAATAACAGAATTCAAGTTGAGCAGGCAAAGGAAAAAGATGGTGTCATGATAGTTACCTCAGCCATTTCAAGAGCCGAATCTTTTGAAAGTGTTTAACTGTCGGAGAAGACATTGACTTTCTCGTGATAATGACGAGCTATCAGCACAAAAATCAGTTTTCCTAAAAGCCAGGAAGAAGTAACATCGAAACCAAGTGATTTTCAATCATGTCTTCAAATACAATTACAACAATGTTCTTTTCACTCATGCTATCTGCAGATGCGATACAACATCCGCTCTTTTTGGGCAAAGAAAGTCAAAGTTTTGTAACACTTTGAAAAAACATGATCAGCTTAGAGAAATAGCCTGCGTATTCTATAAAATAGGTTCTACCCGTCAAGAAATCATCAAGGTTGGAAAAAAATCCATATTGCACCATACTGAATGCATAGCTACCACACAGAATTTGAACACCTTAAGGCTCCAGTTATTTGCTAAATTTGCCACAAAAAAGCAAAGTTCATTTTGCAAGACAACCACCAACACAAGAGGCTGCGCAACATCATTTTCTCCGATGTTATCATCAGGTACAAGCTAGGCTATGAAACAACATCCCTCCGGAAGGATGTGGGTGGGCTCACAGGTTCTCTTTCAGCCAGTTCAAATGTGCCAAGACCCGGCACTTGAATCCTTGCTCCATAGCTGTACAAAAGGGTGCAGCAAATCATGTTCTTTTCATAAATTAAGACTCAAATGCTCGGCAATTTCTAAAAAAAATGTAATGGGATCAACTACGAAAATGTCGACGACATTATTTATCAAGAAGGAGGGGATGTAAAAGTGTCACTGTGTCAAAAAAGTGTCAAGTGTATTTTTTACTTACATTCAGTTAAATACTTAATATTAATTTCTCCACTAAAGCTCTAAATACAAAAAAGTTATACTGTTCTTAAATCTTATACAATGTTACCGTTGTAATTCATCATGATTGTTATCATGCAAATACCTGTAATTTAACCCTTTCATTCCCATAGTAAAGTACGTTCTAGAAAATCCGTAGTTCTAAGAATCTGAATTTACACCAGAAAAGTTCAATGATGAATTTCTGTTTATTTAATTATGGAATTTTTGCTGTTACATAAAACAAGTATTTCTATTTTAATTTTCTGGTATGAATTCGAAATATCCGAATTAAATATAGAAATAAAATAAATAATGTCATGATGCCATTTGGACTCACTGGGAATGAAAGGGTTAAATAAGTTACATTAAAGAGGATAAAACAATGAAAAATTGTGTCAAATTTTCGTTTTTGAAATTTTTCCACAAAGTTAGAAAAAAAGAGTCACATTCAGAAAGCTGTTGCGCGCTTAATATTGGCTTTAGAAAAACAGTTTTACTATGAAATTTGTAGAGAATTTAATGTTCTTTCTTTTTGTAATTGATTATGGTAAGCAAAAATTTTATAATTTTTGAGTTATAGGCAAAAAACTGAAAAACGTCCGAAAATTTTGTTGTTTTTTAGCTCTACAAAATTTAGCCTCGAGATATTTTGTTGGAAAACTATTAATTCTTGTTACTAGCATCCCCATAAACAGTTTAAAAACATAAAATCTTCGAGCAGAATTTTTGCATCTATTTATGACAATTTGACTGGCCTATAAATATTCATTTAAAAAATTGTGTGAATTAAAAAAAGACTATTTTCAAAAGTAAATATTTTTTCAAGCTTGCCGAAACAAAACTAATATGAAATAAACAAAAAACACATTTTTCGAGGTGCACCTTTTTTCTTTAATGATTCTTGACTTTTAATAATTTAAGGGAGACCCGAACCCCATTTTCGGCTAAAAATCACCAAAAGTTCATTTTTTTTTTTATCTCAGAAAACGATAAAATACGTAATTTTTCTTATTTTGCAGTTCAAAGTACTAAGGCTCAGAGTTAAAATGGTTTAGAAACAAACTGTTTCTGTTTTTAGAATCTTAACAAAATTTGCAACAAAAATAAGGAGAGATATATTTTTTAACTATTTCTGAAAATTTTACATAAATTGGAAAACATGAAAATTATAACGAATTTAAAGAAATTTACCATACGTAATTTCTTTCTCTTTTTTTAGGTGATTAAAATAGAAAATTAAAAATATCTCCTCCTAGGTCGTTTCCATATACTATAACACTATTTAAGAAATTTTAGTAATACCAAAATATTGAAAATTGTCTGAGGAGTAGTAATTTTAAAAAGTGTATTTTTCCACAAAAAAATCATAAAAATCGACATAAAAATATACTTTTTAATAAAAAGTGAATTTTTTTGCTAATTATTCTTTACAAAAAGATTCTTAAATAGTACACCAAAAATTCATTAATTTAAAATCAATAATAAAAATTTTGGGGTTTTTTTACGGGTCTCCCTTAAAGACGAGAAATAGTGGGGGAAAAATTCATCATGTAAAAAAACGCATTTAAAGATTTAAATAAAGGTCGGTTCCTAATAAAATGTTTAAATGATTTTTTTTTAATGAAAGTGTAGTGTAACGCCTTTCTGTTTCTCAAACTTCCGATCCTCTTTAGCTTTTCCCAATTCCATTTCTATTCTGTACTGTTTAAATTTCCGTCATTTTTTTAAAACAGTGCTTTCTCTAAAATACCGATTAAAAGCTTTTAAAAATTTAGTTCTCACAACTTCACGCTTTTTATCACGCTCGAGAGACTGTTAAAATGTCTGCATTCTGGTCAAGATCCGGATGTTACTTTTTTCCAAAAACTCAGTTGGCCGGACCTAACGTATTTTTCATACCACTGGGGACTGTTTCCTTATTTCTAGGTCTGCGCGGGATGAATTTTTCAATCCCTATCTCAACACAATCCGTATTAAAATCGCTGTCTCTGGCGGATCTGATACGTGCATAAAATATGTAAAATTCGGCCCAATCAAATTTATTGCGTAAAACACATAGATTTTAAAATCGACCTTTACTTAAAAAAAAATAAAAAATAAAAATAAAATAAAATAAAATTCACTTAAAAAATACTACGTTTAAAGGCAAAAATATTAAACGCAACAAAACTGTGAAAAAAAAAAATCTGCCTATGATGGAATCTTGTCTTAAACTGAAAATGCATTGGCCCATGCAAAATAAATTTACTATACCGTTTTAAAAGGTTTTACTGCTTAAATTTTTTTTTTAATTTTCCAACAAATGGAACATGGATTAACGATATTAAAATATAAATGAAACATTTCCATATGAATAGAAATTAATTGATAAATAAATATATCACAACCTTTGCACTTCTTTAATGATAAAAATTATAAACATGAAAAACGAAAGCTATTATAAATATTTTTGATCTGAACTCCTCCATATGAACAATATTTAACCATATAGAAGTAAAAAACTATAAAGAAATTTACGTTTAAGCTAGGCTATGATTTAAACTTCAGTCCAGGCCGGGCCGGATTATGATTTCATATTTTTACAGGCCGGACAGATCTTTCTTTCCCAACGGATTGGTTCCGGAGCGGATGTAGATATTTCGACCCAAGCAGGCTTCTAGGGCAATCATATTTTAGCATATACTAAAAGCAGGTTTAGCTTTAAATGTGTACGCTCTTTTTTATGTCCAAATGAGGCACTGTATTAAATAGATATTTAGTAACGTACAGCTTGTGGATGATCCCTAACTTGCTTTAAAAATGAGTCAAAAATCTTCGTTTAGAGGTTGGTGAAGTGGTGTAAGTCGCGAATTTTGGATTTTAGTATCTCAGTGAGATTTTTAGATACGGAGATGAATTTTTTTTTCTTCAATTCAGGAATTCATAAGGAGTAGTTTCTCGATTGGGAATTTTGGACTAGAGGTCTGCACGGGCCCCAATTTCGAGGTCCTAGCCCGGCCCGATTGAATTTCTACAGAACATTGATCTTTACGCTTATGGAAGTGTTTCGATTGAAAAAAAATATCTTAGTCTTTTTTTTTATGCAGAAGTGCTTTGGCTGCGATATTTAAGCTTTTAATGAACTTTTGGTTCTTGTATGTAAATGTTTCAGTTATCATTAATACTATTAATCCATATTTCATGCGATGGAGAAATAAAAATTTAAAAAAAGGTATATGGTAAAAGTAAAATCTTCTAAGATGGAATCGCATTCGACTGAAAAAAATACGTTCCCTTCTTAGCAGATGTATATGTTTAATATATATATATATATATATATATATATATATATATATATATATATATATATTGCGCATTATTGTATTCATTTTGTATGGATGAACAGCTTAAACTCAGTTTAAGAGAAATTTGCAGTTTTCAGTTTAAATGAAAATTCCACCAGAATCTTTTTTTTTTTCACCTGTTTAACTCTATTTTAATAAGCCTAGTAAACTACGATACTATCCAACGAGGCTAAAATTGTACCTCATCACATTCACATCAGATTCTACTGAATACACGTAAGTATTACAAATTTTAATTATTACTTATTTATGTGGATGTAGATGTAGTTAAAGACCATTAAGCCTAATCCAGACTCAGATAACGGTAAAAAAGTAATTAGACATTTTGGTAAAATTCATCACTCCGTAAAAATTATTCCCTCATAACTATCATTTTGGGGCCATTCATGTCAATTCAACCAATTTTTTCCCCATTTGTAACCCGACCGACAGGGATTTGAATGAAACTTTGTGTGCACACTAATTCTATAATGAAATGATTAGATCAGGAATTTTTCCTTCCCAGACCTCACAGTTTGTTAGATATGCGGGGTCCAATTCTTGGGTTTTTCTCAAATCACACATTTCTGAGTCTGTATTTTGAGATTGCAGTTCCATCTTCAAAAAATTGTTTCTCTGGATCTAAATGAATCATCTTTAAAATATCACTGTAAAAATATAAAAAGATGCAGATTTTCATAAAAAATATTTAAAAAATTTACTTGTAATATTTAGGATAAAAAAAGTCCGCTAAAGTTGAGAGTTATGGTTGTTTTTCAAAATTTTTGTGACTTAACCAAAAAGGCTGTACACAAAAAGGCAAATGAAATTTCCAATTTCTTTTTGTTTTAAATAAAAGTTTACAATTTGGGCTTTCTATTTATGAAATTAAAATGATGTCTTTCGCATGGCTTATGCAAAATTTTGGGTACTTTCCAATTCGCCGGATGTGTGTTTTATTTTTACATATGTACAAATGAATAGATCTATATAAATACAGATGTATTATACATCTACATATGTATGTATATATACAGTATATTGATACATATATGTATAACACTGGTGCTCATCTACCCGAAAAGTACCAATTTTGGCTGACTTTTTTATCCTAAATATTACAAGTAAATTTTTTAAATATTTTTTGTTAAAATCTGCATCTTTTTATATTCTTGCAGTGATATTTTTAAGATGATTCATGTTTTAAATCCAGAAAAACAATTTTTTGAAGATGGAATTGCAATCTTAAAATACAGACTCATAAATGTGCGATTTCAGAAAAACCCAAGAATTGGACCCACCATATCTCACAAACTATGAGGCCTGGGGGGGGAAATTTTCTGGTGGAATCATTTCTTGATAGAATTAGTGTGTGCAAAAAGTTTCATCCAAATCCCTGTGAGTCGGGTTACAAGGACTGGTTGAATTGACATGGAAAACATATTCTTTCCATAAGCATTTCATTCTTATACTAGCTGATCTGCCCGGCGTTGCCCGGGCGTATGATGCATTCAGTTTTCATCTGTTTTCTAAACGAACCTTAAATGAAACTTAAATTTATATAATATTTTAACTTTAGGTCCATTTTAACAGAACTTATATTTTTTAAAGGAAATTTGCGAAAATATATTGAATGAAAAGAGGTGCTATTTGGTATTTTCATTTTGGAATCTATACGTACAGAAAACGAATGACAAAGCGACGGAATATTCAGGTTTTCACTGATTTCATAAAAAAAATCCCTCATTTTATTTTGTAAAAAAATTTTCTATCCATGCGAAAGTTTAAAAATTTTTGTAAGAGATGTAAATCTTGTTTCTCGAAATGCTCTGAAAAGATTGTGTAAAAATACGGGCATTTATTTACTTTTAGCGTAGAAAAAAGTTTATGTAATTTGTGTTTGCTGGTGCATTTAAAAGGTTTAAGTCTCATATTTCTTAAAACCGATTGAACCATAGATTATAAAAAATAGATTATATAGATTATATAGATTTAAGAATACATTTTTGATTTATCCGTACCTATAGAATTACGTCCAACTGAGGCAAAACCGCAATGAAAAGATATGGTTTTTATTAATTTCGTCAATTGTTTCGCAAATTTTATTTTGTAAAAATATTTTTATCCTTTCGAACGTTTCGAAATTTTCGTAGGGGGTTTAAATCTGTTATACTGAGATATTTTTAAAAGATCGTGATTAAACATATACGTTTAGGTAGCGTAGAAAAAAATATTCTATCTGTGAGTCACCAAAATAGTTCCTTTTGTCGATGTATTTAAAAGTGTCAAATCTCATATTTTTAAAAGCCGATTTTACCATAGATTTTAAAAGTGATTTAGATTTAAGAATATATTTTCTTCTATAATTTTCAAGAATATAACTTCGCTGCAAATTTTGTATGTCTATGTGCAGTGATCTCTTCAGAACAGTGCGGACACACTCAAAACCATCTCTCTTTATCATTATAGAGTGATGTGAATATCATATCATATATATATTATAAAGCAGAAGTTCTGAAACTTCCAAACGAGTGTTTTCAAAAACTACCCGATGGATTTTTTTGCCGATTGTATCATTCGATAGGAAATATTTTTCCGAAGGTTTGTGATTCAAATTTACAGGGATAACTCTGATTTCTCGTTTAAATTTCGTATTTTTTGGTTATTTTTGACAAAAGGGTTGCCAGTTGCTGTGTTTGGCAAAAATTATAATTGCTAAAAGAATTAAAATTGCTATATCTATTAGAAATATTACAAATATCTTCCAAATAATAGCAGAAAATAACTACTGATAATATTAATAATAATAAAGACCGCTTAAATGAGGCGTAATATTATAAAAATATATTTATCTTGAAAATGAAAAAAAATATTTGTTATGCTTAAAAAATAAATTAACGCGAAATATAACAATTGGTTCAACTTTTGCGACTTATCCGTGGAGTTAGAATAAAAACATGAATTTCAGAAATTGATTAAATGAGTTTTGAATGATAGTTATTTCCTTTTTTATTATTTTCTTTCTCTTTTTTATCGAATTGCCGTATAATATAACTTACAGCAGAAAAAAGCAGATCTGATTGTAAAAGACACGGTAAGTTGTGAGTTACTATTCGTTTTTATATCATTTTCATCTTGCTTTTGTCGCCAAAGAATGTGTTTTTCTAGCCGAAAATGCACTACTGACTTAATACCTGACTTAGGTTCTTAATGGTCGCAATAATATTGTTTTTTTTCAAGTGAAGATAATTTTTAGAGTGTATTTTAATATTCAATCGTAAATTATATAGATATAACTCTTTTATTTCTTTTTGCAAATGTTTTGATTGTTAATTTAATTTTTCTTGCGCCATTTCGTCAATTTTACTTGCAGGAAAAATGTCAGTTTTGAAATTTAACAAGTTGGAAATTGCACGTGAAGCGTCGCAAATGAGGTGCGTTCGTACGATAACGAAGTTTTAAAATATTCAGATCTTGCTGATATAGTAGAGCGTACTTTGAATACAGTATAGTGGTCGAAATCTGTGTGTTACTGTAAATATGCAGAGAGTAATTTTTATTATACTTCATTAATGTATATCTTATTCATAAAATGTGAAGTAGTTTAATATAATTAAAACACGCCCCAAACAATGTTGCCCCATATAACATTATTTAGTGGAATACATTTGTGTGGCCGTAATTTAATAATAAATAGTCTTTGCATCACAGATTGTACAGAATGTATTTTTTAGTACATATTTCACAGATTCATGTCAATTCTATTATGTTCAAATGGGTTTAAAACCATTAAAATGCATTTGAAACATTTATTCCCATTCATCATAATGTAACAGAATATTTTGATTGTCCCTGTAATTGATCTATGCATCCGATTTTCATAACATTTGAAATGACTCGACAAAATTATGTAATAATTATACATTTTAAATTTCAAACGATTAAAATGCATTTGAAACTTTTTCCCCGATTTACCGTAATCCTTTTGATTAATCCTATAATTGATCTATCCATCCGATTTTCATAAAATTTGAAACGACTCGACAAAATTATGTAAAAATCATACGTTTTACTTTTTTAACGATTAAAATGCATTTGAAACTTTTTTCCCCATTGACCGTAATGTAACGGAATACTTCTGATTGTCCCTGTAATTAATTTATCCATCCGATTTTCATAAAATTCGAAATGACTCGACAAAATTTTGTAATAATTATGTATTTTAAATTTCAAACGATTCGGTTGGGTAGTATTTGCATTGTTATATGCGGACAGGCGGACGGACTGAGCGACAACAATAGGTGCTACGTATTTATATAATTACGAACGCACCTAAAAACTAAAGAAGGAAAGATTTATTTTAAAAATCTACCGCCAAATTCCAAGATTAAATGTCAATAATGGATGATCGTAAATGTCACAATCACTTGACATTAATCATAATATAAATATTAATTATGTCATCAAGTGATTTTTAATTCGACATTTTATTTCTACTTTTGTATATGCTCTGCTAATTTGTTTTTCGTTATTTAAAGGAAAATTTATGCTAATCTATATAATCTGGCTAATAGTTAGGCGATTTGTATAATGTGACGAAATTGGTCGACGGTATAACCATGTATTGCTGAAGGAAAAATTTTGCAATTCAAAGTAAATTTATGAAATTAAGCGTTATTACTATAGATAAATTCAACATTTTGAAATAAAAATTCCCGCTGACTAAAATTTACAAGTCTTTTTTAATTGACCATTTCCTCTTCAATATTTCTTCAATCAATATTTCGCTATTCTCTTTCACGCAGGCTAACAAAAATGCATTTAAATATCTTATTAGATAAAACGTAAATAACATTTTTCTATTAAAAAAAAAAAAAAAAATCTTATTCTACCATTATGTGTCTTACAGGACAAAATAGCAGAATTACTTTTAAAAGTTATTTTATCTGTTAACTAGCTGCACCCGTCGAAACTCGACGGAAAAGAATATATATTATGTATGATACATATAAATTTTATATAGACAGTAAAATACTGAGCGACATAAACAATTGCCACCTCTTAAAATAGGGATAACATAGCTTTTCTTGATGAAGATACATAAACTTTAGAAAATAACAAAAATAAGGAAAACAACTCATAAATTATGTTGGACTTAACTTCAGCTACAAATCTTTTTTAATGCAGTTTCTAAACCTTAAATATTATTTAAATGCCAAATTATTTAGGAAGTTAATATTATACCCCGGAAGACGAATTCAAAAATATCTGCATAGTTTATTTTTTCTCCGTTTAAATATCGCTTGATAACTATACAATAATTATATCAATGAAACATTTTAATTATAATAGAAACAGGGACTTACTAAACTGCCTAACCATCTCACTATGCATTTACAGCACTTGCAATAAATTTATTTATTGGTTTGTATCCTCCATGAATTTGTAAAAATTAATTTTATTGTTATGGCAACGAAAAAAAACGATATATCTGTTATTAAAAAAAATAAATTTTTTGTATTTGTTGCTGAAATGCAGCTTTTTTTAAACAATATTTTAGTACAATGAAATGATTTTAATTATTTTTTGATATTATGTAAGATAGAAATATAGTAATACCGGCATATCATAGGTTTTGTTCTTTTTTTTTCTAATATGACATCATTTACACCTTTAGAAATACTCATCTTTTCTTAAATAAAAGCGTGATTTATGCAGTTATTTAAGAATGCTTTAGTTTCATAAAATATTCATTATAATTAAATAGAAATGTCGCAGTTTATAGAAATATTTTCATTTGTGCACACCACGAACCTTTAAATTAATAGAAGTTCACTTTATTTAGATGCAGGAATTAAAGTCAGTGAATATGACTTCATCACTGACACAGCTATAACAATTTATATTATATTCATGGAATAAATTTATCTGGTTTCTGTATGACGACATTTTCTCTATCGACAAAATTTTACTTTAGATATATTTTATTAAAGTTTATCTTCTGTTATTTTACTTACATAATACTTAATAATATTACTCAGTAAATAATCTGTGTATTGCAGGGAATAACTATGTGCAATTATTTTATTATGATTAAATTTAACGAAAATCTTTATTATTTATTTATTTATTTATTCTGAAATGCGATTATACATTCGCAGATGAGATCAAGCTCCTGATTGGTGGAAAATAATGAAACAAAATAAATTTTGAGAAAAGCTTAACTTGTTGCCACTGTTTTGAATAAATGTCATGAAAAAGCTTTTAAGATTAAAAATAAAATATAAAAGTTGAAATAAATTAAAAATTAGCCTGAATGGGCACATCTACACATAGACAGCTTTCATTTAAAAAAATAATTATCAAAATCAAGCCAGTAGAAAGCTCAGGGCTGATGACAAAAAAAAAAAAAAAAAAAAAAAAAAAAAAAAAAAAAAAAAAAAACAGCCATGTGTTTTAAATATATAGATTACTCCACTAACAACTGATGAAAATATTTTAAGTAACTGGTGATATATTGCTCATTACGATCTTCTTTATGCAAATCAACAATACTGTAACGGATTTAAATAAGACCCTACTGCAAACTTGGTCTTTTTACTTTTTATTAACAACAATCACGTTACGTAAAAAAACACAGACATATAATGACAGAACACACACTGAAAATAAAAGGGAGTATAGTTAAACAAGTAGGAAATGGCCTACGCGACCGCTTTCCATCGCCTTTTTTGAGCATCTGCCCTTCTGGCTCCGTTCAACTCCAAAACTTTGGTCACATGACCATCTTAGCCCTCATTAGTTCATATTTACCGAAATGTCAGTCCTGGCACTTCTCTCTGAAATTTAGTATTTTATTTAACAGAGTTATAGCCATCTGGAGTCTTTCAGTGGATAAGTTCGATTTCAACCGAGGTGGCCAATTAGTAAATACTGTCTATGAAATGTTTGAGTGGCCATGTGTTGCATTTCAAAGAGGAGTCATCAAGACGTTACAGCTCCTCCCTACCAAAATTTAAATTTTTTTCTCAAGAAAAAATTTTCTTAAACACACAGGTGCAAAATCACTATTAATTCAGGAGTTAACTGTAATACAAAATAAAAGCAATCTACTCTAACAAATTTTATTTTTAAAATCAAAACAAAACATTTATGTGGATATATATATATATTTTTTATTATTATTATTATTATTTATTATTATGAGATTCCTTTAATTATTTCTATTATTATGGTGGGAGGGATTCAGCAATATACTATTATCACAATACAATTAAACACTAGTTATACAAGAAGAATAATTATCACAATACAATTGAACACTAGTTATACAAGAATAATAATAATAATGATATTCACACCAATAACATAAAAAACTGTACCTTCGTTCAAGGCTTTACCTTTAGCATAAACAAAATTAAAAAAAAAAAACATCACAGGTACTTTACACAATAAATCTATCTTTCATGTTATCATGTTTTTAAAACAATAAATATCTTCTAAGGATAGTTTAAATCAGAAACAAATATATATACTTATACAATACTAAACAAAGACGCGTAAACTATTCTTAATAATAATGCAACCCTTTTACTGTAAACCTAAATTGCTCATTCTCATTCATTTTTCTAAAAATGCGAGAAATATCTACTCGGATATAAATCTTATTCCTTATATGACACTTTTAGTTACAACACAAAACAACAACAATAAGTATCCTCTAAATATATAGTATTAAAACAAATACCCTTAAGTTATATTTTAATGATACAATGTTACTGGTCAAAAGCCGCTCTGCTGAGACTGTCAGCATTTTTATGTTTTTTTCCTGCACGATGTTCGATCTCAAAATCGTACGGTTGTAAAGCAAGGCTCCATCGCATCAGTCTTGAATTCGAACTCGCATGAGTTTGTAAAAACCGCAAAGGATTGTGATCTGTTATGATTCTAAATTTTCGACCGTCTAAGTAGTAGTGCAACCTTTTTACGGCAAAAACAATACCGGCACATTCTCGTTCGGTGGTGCTGTAGCGCCTTTCCAGCGGAGAGAACTTTCGGCTTAAGTATAAAATCGGATGCTCGTCCCCTGTTTCGTTTTTTTTTGGCTTAACACTACTCCAACACCACAGGCCGAGGCGTCTACCTGAACAATAAATTCCCGCTGGAAGTTCGGTGCATGCAAGACAGGTTTTTCCGTAAGTTTTCTTTTGAGAGTGCAAAAAGCGGTCTCACAGGCGGACGTCCATTCAATCTTTTCGCGCGTCCTTTTCCCTTTTAGTGCATCGCTGAGAGGAGCAGCGATTACGGAGAAATTTTTTATGTACCGCTGATAGTAGCCTGCGAGGCCGAGAAAAGCTCGGACCTGTGGTTTCGTTTGGGGAGTGGGGAATTTTTTTACGCACTCTACCTTGGCTTCTGCTGGTGACCGAGACCCATTTCCTACAACGTGACCTAAATACTGAACGTTGTTTTGGGCAAATTTGCATTTTGACGGTTTTATTTTCAGATTTGCCTTGTTGATTTTATCCAAAACTACAGTAAGATGTTTTAAGTGGTCCTCCCAGGTGTCCGAAAATACCGCAACGTCATCTAGATAAGGAACTGCGAATGCTTCCATCTCTCGTAGTTGTCCTGCCATCATTTTACTGAATAAAAACGGAGCATTTTTTAATCCAAACGCCATTCGCAAACAGCGAAAGGATCCGAAAGTTGTACAGAACGCTGTATAACGTTGAGCTCTGGGACTTAAAGGAGTTTGCCAATATCCCTTTGCCAAATCTAGGATGGTTATGTATTTAGCTGAGGCTACTTGTTCAACCCGTTCTTCTATACTAGGGAGGGGAAAATATTCCGTTCTAATTTTTTTGTTTAGTTGTCTATAATCAATGCACGGTCTCGGGTCTTTTCCGGGAACTTCTACCAATATTAAAGGCGACATATAGTCCGACTCGCCCAGTTCAATAATTCCTAATTTTAACATTTTTTGAATCTCCATTTTTACAATTTCGGTTTGTCTATGCGACATCCGATAAGGTTTCGCACGAACGGGTTCATCACTAGTTAGAATTATATCGTGTTCCACCAAATTGGTTAGGCCGGGGTCGTTCGAAAAACATGCAGCATATTTAGTCAAAATCTCTTTCAATTGGATAATTTGTGCTTCATTTAAACGTTTCTCTAACTCATAAACTATCTCCTGGAAGTCAAAAATGGTAGAATTATTATCTAAATATGGAATGTCTAAATCTTGATCTTCCATTAAACTTAAATCCTCCTCGGAGCACAACAAATTTACATGTTCGGGTCGGGTATAATAGGGTTTCAGCATGTTTACATGATAAATTTGAGATTTTTTTTTCTGGTAGTTCTACTACATAATTAGTTTCGGATATTCTACTCTTAATTTTTCCCGGACCGATCCATTGTACGGACAGTTTATTTGGTCTAGCTACGGCTAAAACCAACACTAAATCCCCTTCCTTGAACTCTCGTTTAACTGCATTTTTATCGTACCACAGCTTTCTTTTACCTTGCATTTCTTCCATGTGTGTAACAGCTACTTCGTGACAACGTTTCAAACGATTTATTAATTTGAATACATATTCGGTCACTATATCATTTTCAGGTGGGGAATCTAACCAACGTTCCATTATTAACGTTTCTGGTGTTCGGAGGTTTTTTCCATGCACCAACTCAGCTGGTGAATAACCCGTACTTTCGTGAATCACATTTCGAAGAGCCAATAAAATCACAGGTAAATGTTTGTCCCAATCGGTACCTGATTCGATACACAACGCCCTCAATAGTCGTTTCAAAGTCCTATTATATCTCTCCACAGGATTTGACTGTGGATGGTAAACCGAACTACGACTGATCTTAATGCCAAATCTATTTAGAAATTCGGTCGTTAAAACTGAGGTGAATGATTTTCCTTGATCATTTTGGATGTGACGGGGAAATCCGATACGACTGAATATATTCAGCAGCGCCTCAGTCACTCTAATTGAGGTGAGGTCCACAAGCGGAACGGCCTCCGGATATCTGGACGCCATGCATACTGCAGTTAAAATATACCGATGTCCATCAGTAGTTAGCGATAAGGGTCCACATGCTTCAATATTTATTTTGCTGAAAACTTCCCGAATCACCGGAACAAGTTTTAGCGGGGCTTTCTTTTTTTCGTTTGGTCTGCCTGCCCTTTGACAAACATCGCAACTACGCACAAATTCGTCCATTTCTTTATAACAGTTTGGCCAATAAAAATATCGAATTTATTTATCCTTTGATTTCGTACCACCTAAATGTGCGGAAATGCCTTCATGACACAATGCTTTTATTTTCGGCCTCAACTCTTTTGGAATAACTAATAATCGAGTAACGTTTCCAAAACGATCTTCACGATTTCTTACTAGTAACCCGTTGATAACCGAATAATTTTTTTTTGTCTCCAGTCTCGCCCATTCGCTCAAATAATCCCTTTAATTCGACGCATTCGTGTTGTGCTTTCAAAAACCCCTCTTTGTCTATTTTTAACAACTCTAAATCCGGGGCATCAGCCTCTAACGCTGGAATAGTAATAGGTTCGTCCCCTTCCGTTGAATTCCTAAGTCTCGATTCTTCCTGGTTCGCTAATTTGTCATCGGGGTTACCGGCATCCGGAGTTTCACGATCTCCCGTTTCTTCTTTTAAACGTTTAGTAATCGCCCGTGTTTGTACGGCATTTACCTGTTACGTAGGCAGGAATTAATAGCCAGTTTCCTCTCTTATCATCGCAGCAGTCTTATTTCCTAAAATATATCTGTTTTGGTTCAACTGATTTCCGCAAACAGCGGCCTTCGTATAAATTTTTCCAAAGTCTCCTTCTATCTCGACACGCGCCAATGGTAAGCAAATCAACTCCAAACTAAGAGCCTGCTGCACCCAAATTGTCTCTCCCCAAAAATCTTGCGGATCAATGAATTTTCTACAAACCACGTCTAAAGTCGCACCTGTATCCCTTAGAATTTCGACTTTTTGTTTATTTACAATCCCAGGAAAGGTATAAGAGTCCAACAAGCCGGTTTTCTGGGGCTCTTGCAACTTATTTACTGAACCTGATTGAGGTTTTTTTTTTGTAACTTCGGGCACGATGAGCGTAGATGAGATTCGGAATTGCACACAAAACACTTCAAATTTACTCTCCTTTCGAATTCTCTCTCCCGATTTCCCGGCCTGCGCAAGGAATTTTCATTCGAAGGAGGAGGGAAACGCGGTCTATTTTCCCGAGGCCTGTCTTGAAAAAAAAAGTGCGTACTTTCCGCCTTATCATCTCTCATGTCTTTTGCTTTCTGGCCTATCCTGGGAAGAGAAGTAGAGGCCCTCACGCACTCATATCCATCCAACAATTCCACAATCTCGGCTTCCGTTTTCAATAGAGGCCATTTATCTATAAAATGTTCGCGTATTTCACTTTTCACACGCCGTTTTATTTGATCTGCCACTAAAAGATCTTTTAACTCCTCAAATGTGTTCACACACAAACCAATTAGCCATTCATTTAAATAATTTCGAATTTCATATGCAAAATCTTCCCAATTAACAGCGGGTAATTTTTGATGATTTACAAATTTTTGTCGAAAGCTTTCTGGGTTTAATTTAAATTTTTTTAGTAATATGCTCTTAATATTATCATAATCTTCGGATTCAGTTTCAGGCTGTCGAGCAATTATAGAAATAATATCAATTGGCAACAAACCAATAAGATGTGAGACCCAATTTTCTTTCGGTATTTTTATTCGTTTAGCTCGGCGTTCAAATAAAATTAAATATAAGCTAATATCTGTTCGTTCAGGATTAAATTCTGGGATTATTTTTTTTAAATTTTTCTCTGTGGAATGTGAATGAATATCTGTCGCATTTTCTTGGGCAGGAGGGACCCCTTTCTCGATTCTTAATTTTTCTAATTGAAAATTTAATTCTAACTTTTTCTTGAAGAATTTTTGCCTTTTGCAAAGCCTCGTCGCGTGAAATTTGCTCTAATCGGGCTTCTGCTTTCTCTTTTTTTTCTTGTTCCGCTTGAGCGGTTAACAATATGTTTTCGTATAGCACCCTAACATAATCCTCGTCATAATCCTCTGATTCTACAATTAGCTTTTTTAATTCCGCCCTCTTTTCATTTCCACGGCGTTCTATTTCTAACTCATCTACCAATTGCATTAAATTTTCTTTTAAACCCTTACCCAAAAATGACATTTTGATTTTGATATTGTTATTATTATTATTATTAAACAATAAAAAACCTCTTATTTAATGGTATACACAATACACAATCAAACAAACAAAAGTAAACAACAACAAAAATTGTATATTACTGACTCACTCCCAACAATTTCCATAAAATTTCTTAAATTTTATTCCTAAAAAAAAACCTTTTTTTTTTATTACCAAAACAAAAAAAAATATCTCTTACTATATATATTTTTTTTTCACATTTATATTAACTCCTAAATCAATCAAGATTTTGACTTACCCCATTTGACGACTTGTGGTTTTATAATCCAATACATCTTCTTCGGCCAATTTCCCACAAAACGCGAAAACTTTCTTCGGCTAACAGCCCACAAACGCGAAATCACTTTTTTCCAGTTCACAGGTAATTCCTCTCAGGGAGCCAAGGCCAACGACCCCTCAGTTCCGTAGGAAATTTCCGTCTCACAGCAGCCGGAGAGTCTTTGCGCTTTTCACATCAGCGACCCTTCCGACGAGATTCAATTCGTCGACGAAGCAATCTTTTCTATCCTTTCCAATTCTTAAACAGGAATCAGCATAGCAGTTTTCATGGTGTCCCTTTTTATTTCCTTAATAAATAGTCCGATCGCATGGCGCGATTTGTTTCTCGAAACAATGTTCAATTAAAAAAAATCAGACCCGTGTGTGTCTGTCTGTCTCTCTATAATCCCAACTTCTGACGACCAATTCTGTAACGGATTTAAATAAGACCCTACTGCAAACTTGGTCTTTTTACTTTTTATTAACAACAATCACGTTACGTAAAAAAACACAGACATATAATGACAGAACACACACTGAAAATAAAAGGGAGTATAGTTAAACAAGTAGGAAATGGCCTGCGCGACCGTTTTCCATCGCCTTTTTTGAGCATCTGCCCTTCTGGCTCCGTTCAACTCCAAAACTTTGGTCACATGACCATCTTAGCCCTCATTAGTTCATATTTACCGAAATGTCAGTCCTGGCACTTCTCTCTGAAATTTAGTATTTTATTAAACAGAGTTATAGCCATCTGGAGTCTTTCAGTGGATAAGTTCGATTTCAACCGAGGTGGCCAATTAGTAAATACTGTCTATGAAATGTTTGAGTGGCCATGTGTTGCATTTCAAAGAGGAGTCATCAAGATTTTACAATACGATGCTTTGTATACTCCGTTGTGTCGGACGAACGACACATGTTTCACACAAAATGAAAACAATGATGGTGCAGCGCATTTTTATAATTTAAGAAGAAGTCTTGCAGAAGCTAATTTTATGTTTCATTTAGGCAAATTTCTCAACCAATCACGAAAATTCATAAGTATTCTAATTTTTTGAACCACCAATTTTAATATTCTAATATTTTGAATAATGAAAATAATTTTTTATCATTATTAACTCAAAATTTACTCTTTTGTAGTTTTTACTTTCTTCAATAGTATGCAAATTAGTAAATTAAGACATTAACAATTGTTCTTTTTCAATTGTACTTTCACTGAAATAAACCTAAATGCAATTTCAAATACAAATGAAATTAATTATTTTAATTTTTTTGACTTGGAGCTCTAAGTTTTGATTACTTCAAAATATAAAAATCTTCAATTATCGTCTACGGAAAAGTTTCAGAAAAATATCAAGCATGCTGAAAGGGTCTTAGAGAAGTTACTTGACGCTGCAATGTGGTATGAATTAAAATTAGAATTTCGGGAACAGAAGTAATTTTTTTAATTGTGTATAAAAAGCTATTTTAAATCGAAATAGTTGAAATTAAACAGAAGGTAAAATATAATAGGAATACGCTAATTGTAAAATGATTCATCTATAATATGCAATTAATAACTAAAAAATAAAAATAAAAACCCGAATATTTTTACAAATCTTCATTTTACTCTCTCTAATTTTGCGCTTTTAGGATTGGTGCGCCTTGGGCAGTTTGCTCCAACTGCTCCACGGTAGCTACGCCCCTGTTTTTTGATATTATGTAAGATAGAAATATAGTAATACCGGCATATTACAGGTTTTATTCCTTTTTTTTTCTAATATGACATCATTTACGCCTTCAGAAATACTCATTTTTTCTTTAAAAAAAAGCGTGATTTATGCAGTTATTTAAGAATTCTTTAGTTTCATAAAATATTCATTATAATTAAACAGAAATGGCGCAGTTTATAGAAATATTTTCATTTGTGCACACCGCGGACCTTTAAATTAATAGAAGTTCGCTTTATTTAGATGCAGGAATTGAAGTCAGTGACACATCACTGACACAGCTATAACAATGTATATTATATTCATGGAATAAATTTATCTGGTTTCTGTATGACGACATTTTCTTCATCAACAACATTTCAGTTTAGATATTATATTTTATTAAAGTTTATCTTCTGTTATTTTACTTACATAATACTTAATAATATTACTCAGTAAATAATCTGTGTATTGCAGGGAATAAATATGTGGAATCATTTTATTATGATTAAATTTAACGAAAACCTTTATTATTAATTTTTTTTGTTTGAAATGCGATTATATATTCTCCGATGAGATCAAAATCCTGATTGGTGGAAAATAATGAAACAAAATAAATTTTGAGAAAAGCTTAACCTGTTGCCACTGTTTTGAAGAAATGTCATGAAAAAGCTTTTAAAATTAAAAATAAAATAGAAAAATTGAAATAAATTAAAAATTAGCCAGAATGGGCACATCTACACATAAACAGCTTTCATTTAAAAAAATAATTATCAAAATCGGACCAGTAGAAAGCTCAGGGCTGATGACCAAAAAAACAGCCAGGTGTTTTAAATATATAGATTGTATGTTATTTGTTTATTTGGGTGTTAGAATTTACTTTTGTCAACAAACAATGCGATTTTATACCAAGAAGGCATAAGCCGGAGCGATGTTCATAAGTACTAAATTCTCTCACTCTCATTTAAATGTATGAGAGCATTTTTATGATATTTTTTATGTTTAATTGTAAATATATAAATAGCAGTAAAAGCTAAAAAAAAATGCGTATAATGTTTAAATTTTAGTATAAATGTCTTCCTCACCCAAACTGTAAAATAATTTAATTGCAACTTTTTAAAGTTTTGGCGCAGATGTTATATACGCATTACATTCGCATGATTGCAACAAAATGGCTATTTTATGCCTCACATGGTAAACCGATTATGGTTGTTTATTTATTAATAAACTATTTATTAACTTTCATTTTGTTTTTTAAAATAGTATAAATCATTTTGTTCTATAGCTATTAATTAAACTTTTTTATTTATTATTTTTTTTAAATAATATAAAATAATTAAAAAATATTCATGAAATTCAGTTCTCCAAATTCGCGCCAGGAAAAAATTGCGCCAATGTGGTGCATACACGACATCTGTGTCAAAGTTTTTTCACTATACATAAGTAAGGAAAATGCAGTATAAATACCGATTAAAGTTTTTTCCACATATGGAAATTTTGCCACAGATTTGGTCATATACTCATCGAGGTATCTCACTGGCGCCAAAATGGCATTATTTGCCTCTTATGGTAATCCAGCTATAGTTGTTTATCTGATGATATGTTGATTATTTACTTTCACTTTCTTTTTTGAAATGATATTCGTTGTTTTGTTCTACAGTTACTTTTTATTTATTGTTAATTGCTGTTTAAAATGATAAAAAATAATAAAATATATATAAATTTCTTTGGTATTCTAAAACGAAGATTTTGCCATATTGTAGTTGCAAGAAAATCGTGCTAAACCTATTGCGTATATGATGTCTGTGTAAGAATTTTTTGTGAAATATGAAAAGTGTAAATTGGCTACTACTTGATTATCACGTCAACTAATTTCGCCAAATTATACAAATTTACATAATTTTATCTTAAATAACTAAAGAAAAAATGCTTAAACACGAAAGTGCAAATAATTTTGTTTTCATTTTTCAGGAGGAAATTTTGCAATAATAAAGTAATTGTTGTAGTGAGAATTTTAATGTGTGTGTGTGTTTTTTTATCGTCTGCAACTTGTAACGAAAAATATTTATTTTTTTTCCTGCCATTGTTTTGTAAGAGCTGGTTTTGTCAAAGCCATGTTAAGATGATATTCAAATTTTTGAACCCTTCCCAATTACCATCCCCTTAGGCCGATTTTGCTCATTTGCAATTTCCACTTAGATATTAACCATTTCAATGTACTTGACAAATTTGAAGATGATTCTTGCATAATTGTGCTTTTATCGCCCGGACAAAATTCAATATATATATAAACTTTTTAGGTAGGAGTAGCTTAAGTTTAAATTCAACAGTCCGTTTCATCCACGGTTTATTTTGAAATATTGACCAGCGCATCGGGCATAGCCTGGTAGTTCGAAATAATTCCTTTATAACTGATTCATTATTTTTATTGGTTTCGATTTTTTTATATTCAATTTAAAAATAGATAAGACCATGATGCATTTAAAAGACCTATAAAATTAACAAAAATGAAATAGATATATATATAGATTCTAAATGCACAAAAACTCGAAAAATCGTTAAAAATCACATCAAAAATCTCCCTGAAAATCGCATTGAAAATCGCTAAAATTCATAAGTTGCAGCATACATAATTTAGTGAATTGGGCTAAAAGTTTGAAATAATTTTGTTTTATCCAATGTCAAAAATAGTCACAAAATATGAAAAGACATTAAAATCGCAATAAAAAAATCCGTTAAAAATTCAAAAACCGCTGTACGAATTCCGAATACATTTTATTGATAAGGTAATAAAATTTGCTAAATTTGGTTAAAAGAATAATATGAAAAAATCGTCTAAAAAATTAAATAAAGAAAATCTAATTAAAAAATTAAATATCCGGCTTTGAGATGCAAAACTTCACACTAGAGGTACTTTCTGCCCAAATTTTGTAACAGTACGTTCAATGGCCGTTTCAGAACAGAGCTGACGCGATCACAAACTTCTATCTTTATTATTATAGATAAATATTTGGATGGGTCAGAGTCGAGACCTTGGTAATGCTGGTATATCTTCTAAATAAAAAAAGTTATTAATAGAATATTTTTATTTATACATTTTTTTTCAGGCTAAAATTTATGTAAATGTTTAAATATGAAATACTTTAATAAATTTCAAATGCGAATGTTACTAATTTTTAAAAAGTTGGAAATATGGAAAGAAAAGCAGTCTAAAATAACAAACGCCACCTTTATTACTTTTTTTTATATAATATTTTTCGACAACTCTTTAGCTTCTAAAATATTTTGTTTATAGATTTTGAAACAAAAATCTTTTAAAAAGTTCTGAGATAATCTACTAAAAGGTAAAGCCACAAAACCTCTCTAGTAGTTTTTAAAAATAATTTTTCAAAAAGTATTACTTTGTTGTATTTACTAGATTTTATTTTAACTTTATATTTTTAAAACTATTTTTCCAACCTCAATAATCTAGAACTTCAAGCTAAGACTTTTCCTTAATAAAAAAAATAACCGTATTTATTCTGAGAACATAGCACCAAAAAATGAGTTTATGGAAAGAATTAAAAGAAATAAATTTTTATCACTTTATCGAAGCATTAAATAACATTTTACTAAAAGAAAATTATATGTTTTGATAAATCGGCGGCAAATATTTATTCCACCAGAACCCAAAGTGGCCAAAATTGTTTGGTTATTCAAACAGTCCGAAGAGATACTAAGGCACAACACTAGGCAAAGACCCGGATGATAATGTAAAGTGTATGGGGGCGTTCTTTTCAAATATCTGGCCCAAATTTTAATATTTTTATACGTTTTGTTTGCACAAGATAGCTGAGGACAATCCACAACCAGCCTAGTTGTTACTTCTTCAGTTTTGGTTTGAGATTTTCTTTTAACAATTACTTTAACTTTCGAAACCGGTTTAAACCGGTTTTGAAATTAAAACTATCTTAATATAAAAGGTATATAAACAAAATCGAAAAAGTAAAAACTAGGCCGGTTGTAGATCCTCCATAGCTATCCTATGAAAAACAATCATGTAAAAATATTAAAATTTGAGCGAGATATTTAAAAAGAACACTACCATAAACTTTACATTACCATCCGGGTGTTTCGCTGCGCCTAGTGTGGGGCCTTAAATAATTTAATAAGTAAGTAAAAATAACATGGATGAGAATGAATAAAAAAAACATAGATCATAAATGTTATTTTATGCCTGGAAATAGGTTTGCTTACACGTGGTATGGACAAAATGGTTTCATTTACATACATTTAGATTGAAATTCAATTTGTATTCCAATTTTACTCAATATTTGTATGGCCGCGACTGCAATAATAAAGGGGAATAGATGTGTATTTTTACACTTCTTTATTGTAGATTAATAAATAGAAAATAAAAATAAAACAACAATAATTATTTTTATGCGAGATTAATTAACATAAAAAAATCTTTGAAGTATAAGCCGGTTTTTAAAATCCTATTATTAGTTGTAATAATGAGTACTGTTACAATTTGTGCTTTTTAATACGAGAGAAAATTATCTGTAATTATCTTCACTAAAAATATTTAACATAACAAAAAGTAGAAAAAATCAAGAAAACATGAATGAATTATCGAAATGTATTCGTATTTGTTTAGAATGCTCGTACAGAATTTTGTACAAATTTCCATGTGATACATGTTTGGCCTTGAAGAAGCTAGAGCTACTCCAGATAATTATAGTGTTGTACTAATTGCGCATATTCAATGTATATTTCAAAATGTCTTGCTGGCAATTGGATAAATATTTGAATTGAATAGCATCGTTAATATGTAAATTTCGCATTACAACTTCCACAGATTTTAATATGAAGAAAATAACTGTAAATAATCTGTAAAATAAACTTTGAAAAACCTTGCCTGTTTGTAGGGTGAGAGATGTCTAATTTGCGTCATTGGGTGGGGCTAATAGAGTTTCAGTTCTTGTGTACACCTCCTCAACTATGAATCTTGAATCTTGATCTTTATCAATGCATGGTACGCCTGCCAACTCAGTCATCAATGTTTCAACTTCATCAATGTTTCATATTAAATTTGATAAGGATTATTATTGTCTTTGTTTACATTTATTTTCAAGTTACATATTTCATGAACATTGAAAAACAAATAAAATCTAAATGTCACTGGCTGTTCCCTTCCTCAAAATAGAGATTTTACTCAAATTAGAGACTTTGTTAAAAACTCTCTAAGAAAAAGAACTAGGAGAAAAATTTCATATTAACTAGAAACTTAGTAATAATTGAATTAATTCATTTAATACTTTATTTTTATTTTCATCTCCTGTCATATTCATTAATTAAATTTTAAAACTCCATATTCATACTGTATTAATTTAAAATTAATTTTCATTCACTAGTTATTATATTAAAGAAGAGACAGCTTTTTGAAAAAAAATATATGTATGTGGAATTTATATTTAAACTTTATATATATATATATATATATATTAATATATATATGATAAGTAGGCCTCCCCACCAAGCATTATGAAACATAACAGTAGAATAACGTACATTTAAAAGATCATTATCAACAAGTATGATCATATTTAATCATAAACATTTTTAGCACTTTCCAACAAAGTTAGTAATTGCTTATGCATTCGGTTTGTCTGTCCGTCTGTCCGCGCTCCAACGCACGTAAATATAATCGGAGTGCCATGCAATTTTAGGACTTTATCGACGTTTACCCTAGCACGAACCCTATTGAAATTAAAATATGCATTAAAATATGCATTCTATAAAATATAAAGTGAAAATGAAGCTTTTATTTATTTACAGGGCCATACAAAAGAATTCCATTAGATAATGGTAAAAGGGGGAATTTTGTGTGACAAATTTTAAATATATTAAACTGTTCCATGTATAATAAAATTAATGTATGTCAATGAGGCTTAGTATAAATTATACGATACTGCCTTCCCTAATAGAAAGTATATAGTATTTACAAAGACACAGAAAAATTTTCAAATAGTACATTTTTTCCAAAGTATTGTATATCTAACCGACGATAATTGATGGATGGATAAAATGCATTTTAATTATGACATGTGCGTATTTACTAAATTTATGCATATTATATGGTATGTATAAATGTTATAGTTAATATACAGGGCTACCCAAAAGACCTCGCCAACGTTACTGACTATGAGCATGAATTACTAAAACCTGATTCATAATTAAATTATGCATTTTTACGCTGAACTGCACTAAATTTACTAAGAAATTTTTGCGAATATAGATAAAAGGATATACAGGGCCAAGCAAAGAATTGATTTTTATTACTTGCTGTTGTGGTCACTCATAACCACCGCCATATTTTTATTCAATTTAATTTATCGTGTATTTTATTAATCTTTATTCATTTTTTTTTATAAAAATAGCATTCTAAAATTTATTGTAATTCTCGCCGTTTTTAAACTTCCCTGTAAAGTTTCTTTTCTTACGTAAATTTTTCGTTTATTCCAAAATGATAAAATGATTTCGATTTTGTTACTTCCGGTTGTGGTTTGCTCCTGAGCTTTCTCGAATATTCGAAGGGGGATGTACTTCCATTTTATAACTCCTCCTCCCGTCCAATCGGACTTAATTCTACTGATGCGTAATTTAAAATAGGTGAATCCTTATATATATTATTGGCTTCGCATCTTTCTGGTGCTATAAAAGTTTAATCTTAAAAATTCAATTTCCCTATCTGTGTTTAAGTATTTGGCCTATCTGTTTTATCGCCATTTCTCTAGTCCTGCCAATTGTCGTATTATGAGATTGTGGCAAACCACCCCCCCCCCTTTACTGAGGTTGCTGCGTTCACTTTCTTAAACAGAACAGAACGGTGCAGAATCCTGTGAGGGTGTGCTTGTCCGGTCTCTGCGATGATTGTTCCAAACGGACGGAAGATATCGTCGATTATGATTTCGAAAAATAATTTAAAATTAAAAGTAAAAATTGTTACAATAGAATTATGAAATTATTATAAAATTTCTTGCGGCATTAGATGGGTCCTTGCAAAATAGAACCTGTGGTGTAAGGAAATTCTTCGTCAAACTATATCATTAATTCAAGATGCACTTCATTATATTCGAAGGATCAAATCATGATTTCAAAAAAGTGTCACCCCTAATTCCCCAGGAGAAGTTTCTTTTACTGCCAAGTATATTTTTTGGTTGCCAAAAATTGGATCTTAAAAGAGATCCTAAATTGCCAGGTCTCTAGAAAAATGAGAGATCGATATATTTTGTCTGTCTTTTTATAAGAATAAAAACAAGATTTTGCAACAAGAAATAAAATTATTTTCAAAGAAGAAAAGTTTTCTAAATATTTAATTAATTTCTTTGTGTTCTATTTTTTTTTCAAGTTCCTGCAAGTAAGCATTGTTCTATTATTCTGTTTATTTTTCCTTACATATGTCCAAAAATGTCCAATGTTTTTCCTTTTGGGTTTTTTGCAGCCACAAGATGTAACGTACTAGAAAAATTATTAATTCTTTTTCGGAACGGCTTAAAACGTTCCAACCAAACACAACACTTGCCATGACATATCTGAAAAACCTGAATTTCTCTGTATTTCTTTACTGCAGTAGAGACATACACGAAGCAAAATCCAAATAAATATGAGGCGTGACAAAAGAACAATAGCCACTTCGCTGATTTAGTGGATTTTTGATTTTTTTTCAAATATCTAAGAGTATTTTAAATTAGTGAATTTTACATTAATTTATGTGTTATTAATGTAAATTAAGTGAAGTAATTAATACTTTTAGGAAACAGGTTTTTCAACTGAATGAAAAAAATCCATTAAATTGGCTACACTCGATAAGCGAAATTGCATTTTTATCAATTAGTTTGCGTCTAAAGCGTGATTTTTTTCCGTAAATGACCGAAAATTCAGTGCGTATTAAGACAGTTTACGTAATAACCATGTAATAATATACATATTATAACACGCTTGATTTGCAGTAATCGTATGAGCAATGTTCAAGTGATTGATAAATCTCGTTTATTAAGCGGGTACGCATATTAACCATAAACACCTTAACCACTTAATCATCTATATATATATATGTATATATATAAATACTTGTTTTCCCATTTTACTTACAAAATTTCTAATTTTTTATCACTTTTTTTTTCTTAAAATATCAAATGCTCGGATGTAATAATATAAAAATTTACAATAAAAAATTACTGGTGGGAATAATAAATGACAATTGGAGTATGATACCCGTACGTTGTACTAGCGAATTATGATTGGCAAAAATACGTTGCCCATGTGATGTACGAGCAAATCATGAAGCGGTTAACCTGGATAAACTATAGTTTATCTCTCAATGTCTATTTGTGAAAGAGGTTAAATTTGAATATTGATATACAATGTTTAGATTTGATATTTAATTAAAAGACAAGTACATTTACAATTTATATAAAAAAGCGTTTTTCAAGATTGTGATAAAAAACGCAGGTAGAAATAATGTAAGCTTCCAATTTGATAAAAGATGTTCAATTGACGAAAACGTAAAATATGTTTAATGACATGATACTGAAATAAATGTACTCTACAAATTTTTGATAGTGTTCTTAAGCATCAAATTAAGGAGAAAAATGGCACATTGATGCATGTACATTTTTTAAGACATCTTTATTCGTAGATACTTTATATTCTGGTTCCAGTTATGCTTGAAGATAACCGAAGTTTTCCTCTACTGCTGTAAAAATTTTGAAAGAATCTTGAACGACAATAAGAAATTTTAAGACCTATTTAATTTATGAGAATTTCTGAAAGTAAAATTATTTATTTGTTAAGTAGTGATAAAAGTTCAAAAAAATTATCGAATACCTCGGGAAAAAACTGGATTATATTGATAACTTAGAATTTAAAATTCAAACATTGTCTTTAATTTTCAATAATGATGTTGATACAAAAGCTACACGCTGTTACTGCAACAAATGCCACTTAAAGATCAAAACTATAGTTACTGCCACACCCTTCTAATACAGGGATGTTTATCCGTTAAATTTTGTTGATAGATAATATTTGCTGAGATGAACGATTGATTAGTGACAAATACAGGGTGATTCATAAAAGATGGGCAGAACTTTAAGGGGTTATAGTACACTTAAAGACAAATAATATTAAATAGGAGACTAAGGGTCCCAGACGTATTCCCAAGGAGATAGGGGGCATTAATGTTTAGGGTCCGAAATTTCAAATGATTATAAAAAATGGAAAAATTGGTCGATTCGTTTGCGGTTTTTGCAAAAAATTTTCTTTATGCCAGTATTTTCTTGAAATAAAATTTTAAAGTTCAATTTCAAAAAATGCCGATAGGGGGCGCTTTAGACTTTGGAGTAACAAACAACTATTTTTTAACGTTATTTTTTGTATTTTTTTAAATGATTTCGAAAGCTTAGACTTAAACTTAAATTTTGATCTAAAAATCTGAGTCCTAACGAGTAGTTAAGTAGCGTAAACTGAAATTTGAAATTTGAAACCCTTCTCCCCCCAGAACAAAAATCAGTTATTCCCGATCTTTGTGTCGTAGATTAGGCTCTAACTACTGCCGCGTTTTGCTAAAATTATTCTTTATGTCAGTATTTTCTTGAAAATAAATTTTAAAAAAAGTTTAAAAAAATTCCGATAGAGGGCGCTTTAGACTTTGGAGTAACGAACAACTATTTTATACCGTTATTTTTTGTGTCTCATTAAATGCTTTCTAAAGCTTAGACTTAAACTTAAATTTTCAGCTCAAAATCTGAATCGCTGAGCGTGGTTCAGTAGCGAGGGGAGGGGGTTCAAATTTCAACTTCTGAACATAGTTCAGTTTGCACTACTTAACCATGCCCAACGATTCTGTGCTGTGATACGAGGCAAAAATACAACTTTCGTCAAGGACTGCATAGTCGGAATTCACTCATAAAGGCACTGGCACAGTTGGAAACGTCGCTCATGCAAACATTAAAGCTCCATTCCTGACGCTAGTCACCGGGTGAAGAAGGAGACAGAAAGTATGCAAATGTCAAATGGGGAAGAAGAAGAACACGTATGCAAAATTTCGACACGATTCAGGCATAAAAACCACTGAACGGTGAGTCAAGTGTAAGTCGCTGTAGTAATGAATCGGAAGATGGTGCCCTTCACGAATAAGGAAAAGGCTGAGATGCATTTAATTTACGGAGCGGCAGATGGAAATGGTGCAGAGGCACAACGAATGTACGGAGAGCGATTTCCCAACAGGCGGTTGCCTAACCGCAAAACTTTCGAGCGCTTGCACAGACAGTTGTGTGAGACGGGATCATTTCTCACTTCCCGGTCGAATGCAGGTCGTGCAAAAAAGGACGAATCAGTAGTTGTTGCAGAAGCCATTCTGGATGTAGTAGCGGCGCAGCCAAGTACAAGTACACGAACAGTGGCTAGGCAGGTGGATACCTCACAGTCCATGACTTGGAGGGTACTGAAGGATGAACATTTGCTCCCGTTTCATGTGCAACGAGTCCAGAAACTGTCTCCAGGGGATTATCCAAATCGTATTGAATTCGCCCGCTGGTTTCTGCAGCAGAACGCGCTAAATCCACATTTTGGACGAACTGTGCTTTTCACCGATGAATGTACCTTCACACGTGAAGGTACATTTAACACACACAATGCACATGTATGGGCGGATGTCAATCCACATGCTACGTATCCACATGCTCATCAGAGACGCTTTTATATCAATGTTTGGGCAGGAATCCTCGGAGACCACCTAATCGGACCGTACCTTCTTCCTGAACGCCTCAACGGTAAAACATACCTCACATTTCTGCATCATGAGCTGCCAGATCTGTTAAACGTTGTTCCTCCACGCATCCGGCGGGTCATGTGGTTCCAGCACGATGGCGCGCCAGCCCATTACGTATGAGACGTCCGCAACTATCTGGACATCACATTTCCGAACAGATGGATTGGTCGAGGTGGTCCTGTTGCTTGGCCTGCTCGCTCGCCAGATCTTTCACCCCTCGATTTCTTTTTTTGGGGACAATTGAAGGCTCTTATGTATGAGACACCCATTGAATCCCCCGAGGAACTGGTCGCCAGACTTTCCGCCGCTGTAGGGGAAGTGCTCGAAAAGCCTGATGTTTTCGCGAATGTTCGCCGTTCCATTCTTCGCCGTTGTTCTGCGTGCATAACCTCTGGTGGTCACAATTTTGAACATTTATTGTAATTACATGTTAATAAATATGCTTTGGTAACATAATCCTAATTTGTGTCTTTTTACCTCGTATCACAGCACACAATGTGTGGACATGGTAAACTGAACTGTGCTCAGGAGTAGAAATTTCAAACCCCTCTCCCCAGAAACTTAACCACGTCTAACGATTTAGATTTTGGGCTGAAAATTTAAGTCTAAGCTTTAGAAAGCATTTAATGAGACACAAAAAATATCGGTATAAAATAGTTGTTCGTTACTCTAAAGTCTAAAGCGCCCTCTATCGGAATTTTTTGAAACTTTTCTTTAAAATTTATTTTCAAGAAAATACTGACATAAAGAATAATTTTAGCAAAACGCGGCAGTAGTTAGAGCCTAATCTACGACACAAAGATCGGGAATAACTGATTTTTGTTCTGGGGGGAGAAGGGTTTCAAATTTCAAATTTCAGTTTACGCTACTTAACTACTCGTTAGGACTCAGATTTTTAGATCAAAATTTAAGTTTAAGTCTAAGCTTTCGAAATCATTTAAAGAAATACAAAAAATAACGTTAAAAAATAGTTGTTTGTTACTCCAAAATCTAAAGCGCCCCTATCGGCATTTTTTGAAATTGAACTTTAAAATTTTATTTCAAGAAAATACTGGCATAAAGAAAATTTTTTGCAAAAACCGCAAACGAATCGATCAATTTTTCCATTTTTTATAATCATTTGAAATTTCGGACCCTAAACTTTAATGCCCCCTATCTCCTTGGGAATACGTCTGGGACCCTTAGTCTCCTATTTAATATTATTTGTCTTTAAGTGTACTATAACCCCTTAAAGTTCTGCCCATCTTTTATGAATCACCCTGTATAGATGTGCGGTACCAATGATAAAAATGGGCTGATGCGAATAAAATTTATAAGCAAATGTGTGTTATTGCAGTAATCATAAGAAAGTTCAAATGTTATGTTATTTGAAACTGAAAAGCTCATGCGCTCTACATTTAAAAGTGTAAACGGATAAGAAGCGCTTTCATATTTTTTACATATATAAGGTAGCTTTAATTAAACTGCGGTACTCAGAGTGTTGGGTGATCTGATTGCGAGAATGGCACCAAATTTTTCAGGATTTTGTAAGATTAAACAATTTTGTAAGATTTTGTAAGATTAAACAAGACGGCGGTCGAAGGATTCCGCGAAAAAATGATTTAGTTCCGAAAGTCACCGCCAGGAATATGTGGCGTTATGCTTTCGAAAAAGAGAGTATGAGAAAAAAGAATCAATACTGATATAAAATTACCTTTTATTTAGCATATCCAACTCAGGTTCGATTTTGTGGACCACATATTGCATTCTGTACACAACATTAACAGCAGCCGAGAACAATATGTCCGCAGGAATATCCCGTACAGTTCGCGATATATTATCCATCAAAGTAGCAAGGTCATGGATATCTCCATGATAGACCTTGGACTTTGGACGAACTAACGAAAAGTCGCAGGGTGTAAGATCAGAGAACCACGTTGGCCATGCAGTTGGAAAACAGATTTGGTGGAATAACAAAGTTGTGTAACACTTGGTGATATTTGTCCCGGGTAAAAGTACAATTTACATGTCCGGTCGGAGTTAGGTGGGGCTTGTTGAGCTCAAACCATATGGTAGGCCTCCCCACCTAACTGAATCTGGTGTATTTGTCTCAAAGAATGTCCTATTATCATATCTGATTTAAAACCACACCAAACAGTTACCTTTGGTGAATAAATATAATTTCTTTGAATTCTATTGTTGTCTTGCTATCCCAAATTCGGAAGATCTGCGTCTTTGCAGTTCCATTCAGTTAAATATACGCCTCGTCTCCCCATTAGATTTTCCACAGCCAAGCATCATCCAAATCCATTCTGGTAAGAAACGTGAGAGCTTTCGTGTTTCGTGATTGACACAGTCAATCGCTTATTATTGTCGGTGTGACGTAAATCTTGTACACGGCTGGTATTGTACAGATAGAAGTTGATAATCTTTCGTAGGATTGTTCCATACCGTATAATAAACCATATCCAGATTCCGAGCTATCCCACGAGCGCAGAAAGTGATGGCAATATTGTCTGGTGTTCTGTCGAAAATAGTCGTTACCTGTTCTTCCATCGTATCCTGTGAAACGGGTTTTATGTCCTCTGTCAAACTAAACATTCAAAGAACATGTTTTCTCAAACTTCTCAACCATTGCTTTGCAACCATTAGCTGACAAAGGACCGTTAACTTTATACATTTTTTGTGGTTTCTAAAAGCATGAAGAACAGCTGGCACATTGCACTGTTTGAAGTAAAAGATTTTGACTAATAGAGCTCGATCGACTAAAAAAGGAGACACTGTGACAGATAACTTTCAGTGAAAATGCTTCTAGCAGTAGCACATTACCTTTGAAAGACGAACAAGCTGGCACTGGGACAAAATATGTAACATGAAATTTGAATAAAGAATTTCTTATTATTTCTTCAAATCTCTTTAAATGATGAGAAATAATGATTAAAAAATACATAATTAATGTTTAAAAATATTATTGCAATTAAAGTACGAATTTATGATTTTTAATTATGATGACTAAATTATGATTAGAAGTATATTTATAAAAAGAAAAAAAACATATGAAAAACCAAGCACGTTCTAGTGTCGAACTCGAATTTGCTGGTTAAGAAAATGAGCGAATGGTGTACAAAGTGCGCTACGATCAACGTTGCTCTTTTATCAAAAAATAATTATTTAATTTGTGTTATGCAATTGCAAGACGTGTAGTGTCTACAATGCAAATTAAGTATAGTTTGTTGTTATTTTCAGTTTGCGTCACCATGAAATTAGTAATATTATCTGTTTTGCACTATGAGAACACAGAAAGTTTATTAACCTTTTTTTAGAGTTTTTAGGCAAGTTTTGGTCAAAGAAAAAAGGGTCTGATGTAGAACTGTTAAAGTAAGATGCAATGCCATCAGTGAAAGTGCATCTCTGAACTTGTTTCCCTGAAGTTGTCGGCTGTTATTTTTTTATTGTTATGTCTTCTTTGTGTATTTACTCGCTTCCATGTTATAAACGCTTGGGCATCATGCCGATACTTGTTCCATAGTTAACATCTAATTACATTTTTCATGCACGTTTTGAGGGAAAAATGTGTTTAGAGTGTCCCGTATGTTCGAATTTTTTTCTGTAGCGAAAACTACTTGAGCTGCGGCTAAATTTGTCATCAGACCTTTTGTTTTCGTTATCCTGATCTGATTCTTCATTTTTAATTGCCAGTGAATTTATTTTTTTCATAATTATTTTGTAATTAATGTTCAAAATTATGTTCAGGATTTGTCATAGAATACAGAGCATGCTGGACAATATGTTATTCAGTTTTCTCTCATTTTAATTCTGAGTTGTGAATTAATAGTGTCAAAAAATTTAAGAAATTTTTACTTTTTCCTAAAAATTTCCATAGTGTTTAGTTTAAGGATTTTACTTTAAGAAATAATCGTAATAAATATTTAATATTTTAAAACAGTTTAAAAGGATCTATGTATCATCTGAATTTATAGCAATTAATTGTCAAAGTACTTGCTTCATACAGATATAATATAATATAATATATGTATCATATATAATATATGTATAATATATGTATTATAATATATGTATAATATAATATATCACGAAAAACCTTTTTTAGAAACTCAAAATTTCAAGCTGATAAAAAGTTGTTACTATAATCACATATTTACCTCAAAAATATTTTTGAAATTGAAGAATATTTAGGTGTCCCGGAATAAGGATGAAGTTTAAACTGTTTGGCTTAAAATGTAGTTTTTTTTTCATATTTTTTTTATATATGAATATAAAGTATTTTTTTTTTTTCAAAGCACAAAATCATAAAGTTTAGGTAGGCAATTGACATTAAAAAAATCGTTTCTGCCACTAATTTTATAAGTCCCCCGGAATCATAAACATTTCATTATTTTACCAACTATCCACGATTTTCAATTTATTTTCGTAATGGTTTTAAGTTTTTTAAAGGTATTGTTTACATTTGCAAACGTCAGGACATTATTCAAATAAAATATATATTAATTTTTAATTAGATTATTAATCTAATATGTTTTCACTCATGACATTAGAAACAATTTTGTAAAATATCATACCCACGCTTACACAAATAAAAGTAAAATTTAAAAAGTTTAATGATACAACAATGAACAAATACAATAATTCAACATTGAATTAGAAAATTATTATTCGAAGAAAATCTCGATTTCATTGTCTATTTATCTTGATAAATTATCTCGATGGAACTTGAATTTTCTTGTGGAATAAGGTAAAAGATTTACCGTTTAAATAAATTATTAGTGCTGAAGAAGTAAATTTACTTCCTTTTTTTTACATTTTAAAGTAGTAATAGACGTCCGCATTATATTCGGAAAGCTGGGGTGTTAAAATAAAATCCTTTTGAAAGCTTTAGTCAACATTGTGGCAAATTCGTGACAAGACAGTTTATTAGATTTATTCAAACAAAATGTTTCAAGCCGTGAAAAAATTCAAAAAGGCTGATTTAAAGTTCGTAGTAGAGGAGATTGGGGAAATAGTTCCTCAAGAATATACCATCGGAACTCTAAAACAAATCATTTTAAATTGTAAAGAATATCAAAAAAGATGCTGCTTTTGTACAAGTAATTTTATCTAACGCTGTTGCTGAGAGAAAGGAAAACGAAGCTAAGGAGAAGTTGGATAAAGAGTTAAAAGAAAAGTTGGATCAAGAAATAGAACTAAGAAAGCAGGAATCATCAATTGGAACTAGCAAAAATACAATCACAGGGACAAATGCAAGGTAAGTACATTTCAAGTGATTTTGATACCAGTAATTCAAAACGGAAATTTACATTACCGAAGTCAAAATTTCACCAATTTGATGACGATTTTAAGAATGGTTGCCATTCTGGAATCAGTTTGAACAAATTCACAATGATTCTGATATTGCGCCAGAAAATAAATTTCAATACTCGATCTAAGCAAAAGTCACTGGATCTAGAGCGCGAGAAGGTGTTGATAGTTTTCCGCCAACTGGCGCCAACTATGCAAAAGCTATTGAGAGTCTTAAAACTCGTTTTGGTAGCGAAGATCTTTTGGTAGAAGTATATGTCATAGAATTATTAAAATTAATTATATCAGTTCAATCAAAAGAGACATTTTCTATTACAACATTATATGGTAAATTTGAGTCGTATTCACGAGCTCTTGAGACGCTATGAGTCACAACAGATAAATGTGCTTCAATTTTATATCCAATGGTAGAATCTTGTTTTACAGCTGATTTTTTGAAAGCGTGTAATAGAACTCATACGACTCCCGTTAGTTCTGATGCAAAAGAATTTCTGGATAATTTAATGATGTTTCCCAAATATGAAATTGAAGGTGATGAAAGAATTAACAATGTCAGGTTTCAGTTTAACGAAAAAATATGATGCAAACTTTAGAAAAAATAAAGGTTACAATGATACTACAAAGCATTTACCAACTTCTGCTACCTTCTTAACAACTTCTTCAAAGCCAGTTTTAAGAAAAAATTCTGTTTTTTGCAACGGAAGACATTTGAGTTCAGAATGCTTTTCGGGACGAAAGATCACCTTTAATGAAAAGCAAAATATATTAAAGGACAAAACATGTGGATTTTTATGTTTGGCAACGAGTCGCACAACAAAGCAATGTAAAGCTATCTTGAAGTGTTTCTTTTGTGATAAAAGACATACGTCTGTGATGTGTCAAATGCTAGATAAAAACAAGTCAAACAAAAAGAATGAGGAAGAAAAATCGTCAGGAAAGACGTAAATATGGTCAATTTTAACAGAAATCCTAAAGTATTTCTTCAGACGCTCAAAGCAAAAATTTTTTCCGACAACAAGAAGAAAGATGGTCGACTGATTTTACATTCAGGTTCTAAAAGGTCATACATTTTAAAACAACTAGCCGAAGAAATGGATTATTTACCACTTCGAGAAGAAAAAGTTACACGTTCCCTTTTTGGTGGAGCCACAACAAAGGATTATAATCATCATTACTACAAAGTTAGATTAAGTGGTTTAAAGGAAATTTTTATATGCAATTTTGAAGTTTTGGATAACTATATTATATATGAAAATGTTATGTCTCTAGAAAAAGGGATCCTGGTTTAAAGAATTATCGAGAAAAGGCATCACTTTGACGGATGTTGGCAAGACTCCTGAATCTATTCAAGTACTGGTTAGAGCCGATATACTGGGAAAATTACTGACAGGTGGTAGAGAAATACTCTCGTCGGGATTAGTTGCATTAGAAACATATTTCGATTGGACCTCAATGGGAAAAGTGCCACAAGATAATACGTCTAAAGATATGGAAAAATATGTTAGGAGCGATTCCACTACAGTGCTTGCATTGATATCCAGGAAAAAAAAATTGGTCTGTTTTTGTTAGAAACAGAGTTCAAGAAATTAAAAAATATGATCAGATTTTATGGAAACATTACCTGGTGAAATTAATCCAGCTGATCTGCCATCTAGAGAGTGTAAAGCTAAACAGCTGGTGTTTCTCAACTTGTGGGACGGGCCACATTGGTTTAAATATTCGGAAGACTATAATAAATATATGAATTTTACTTGTCAAATCATAAACGAAAAAGAAATTGAAAAGAAAAATTGAAATTTACAAAATTACTTGTAAATGTTGATGAAAGTACAGATAGAATCTGGTACTACCGGTATTTTTCCAATTAATGAGAAAATAGTACGTCTTGTTGGTTGAATACTTCGTTTTAGATATAATTTTTATAATTCAAAGGAACAGATCAAAGGAGAATTGACAAATCAAGAATTTAGGAGAGCAAAAACGAAGATAAATTGGATGATACAAAAATAATGTTTTTCGCATGAAAGTGAGGTGAGATTGAAAAATGAGACGTTTGAGAATGTCCTAGGCATAATACGTGTAAAAACTAAAATTATGTACAGACAAGACAACTTGGATTTCCTTACACCTATGGTTGTTCCTACAGATCAGGAAGTTGTCAGACGATTAATCTTAAATTATCACCGCAAAAATTGTCATGCAGGTCCTCAGATTCTTTTAAATTTGCTTAGAGAAAAATACTAGATTTTGAATGGAAGAAGAACTGTGAGCTCTGTGTTATCAAAATGTACCATCTGTAAAAGGTTTAATTCTAAAAATTTAGAATCATCTCCAGTTTCTCTGCCAGGAAATCGAGTGAAAGATGCAGCAGTACGTCAGATTATCGGCATTGATCTAACTGGCCCTCTGTTTCTTAAAAATAAACAGAAAGGTTGGGTTGTCTTATTTACATCTGCCATTTACAGAGATGTGCATTTGGAGCTTGTGACTTCAGCTTCTACAGAGCGTCAGCTTCTAAGATTTGTATATCGCAGAGGAAGATGTTCTATAATATATTGTGACAACGGATTCAATTTTCTTGCTACAGCCAATTTTTTAAAAAGATTGAACTTGGACCGAATGCTGAAGCATGGGGCAATAAATTCTATCACATGGGAATTTAACCCTCCAACGGCAGCTTGGTGGGTCAGATGCTGGGAGAGGCTGATCAGATTGATGAAAGATCTATTAAAAAGAGTTTTAGGACAATCCTGCTTGAACTATGAAGATATGATAACTGTATCGGCTGACTGTGAAAGCATTATAAATTCCCAACCTTTAACTTACATGTCAGAGAAAGAGTCCATCAAACCCATATCTCAAGACATGTTTCTGAAAGATATACATGAATGTGGATTACCAGACGTTAATGCGGTTGAGGAAAGTTGTCTCACTCGAAGATTTAGCTACAGACAAGAGCTGCTAAAGGATCCATGAAACAGGAAATAGTTTAGATCGGAATATTTATGTCTTCTTGTGCAACGATTAAACGGTAGACGAGCCCAACGCACAATTGCGGTAGGAGATACAGTATTGGTGGGAGTAGATAACAAGAAAAGGATCAATTGGCCATTAGGAGGAGTCACAGAACTCATTCGTGACCAAGATGGAAAAGTTCGACTTTTGAAAATACAAACATATCATTCACAGATGATTCAACCCATTTTAAGAATCTACCCTCTCAAGGTGTCATCGATTGATTGTACAGAAAATATTTTTCCTAAACCAACTTTGAATGAAAACCTGGTTAATCCTCCAAAAGACGAATCAGAAATTAAAAAGACGACATATGGCACGATGATAAAGGCTCCAGAAAGACTCGATTTGTGATATTTATGTAAATGTATTTATTTAGCGTAAAGTTTTGAATATAATGTATAATCAAAAGGTGGAAGGATGTTATATCCATTGTCCATATTTATTTATTTTTATTTTTTATCTTTTCATCTTTAATGCACGTGACATTTTTGTATATGATGTAACGTGAAAGTAAATTGTTCTTTTTTTAATGATTTGAATATTCTTAGGGTATAAGGTAAAAGATTTACCGTTTAATAAATTATTAGCGCTGAAGAAGTTAATTTACTTCTTTTTTTACATTTTAAAGTAGTAATAAGTGCCCTCATTATATTCCGAAAGTTGTGGTGTTACAATAACATACTTTTGAACGCTTTAGTCAATATCTGTCGTTGAATATAGCAAAAGATACAGTATTTTTCCAGAGGTTAATAAAAAATATTTGAGGACAGATCAGAAATACGTAGACAAACTTTACTGACAGCAGAATTACCAAAATGTTTAAGCAGAAAACCTGGAAACGCTTCCCATGCTAGGTACTTGTAAATGGCAAACAGAATCTTATGTTTATTGTTTGCAACATTTGTTCTAACTTCACAATTGAAAAAAACTAGTTCAACTTGTCATGAACGTTTATTCCCCTCATGGTTTAATGTAAAAAGTCAGCCTAGTATTATGCATCACAACACTTTTTTTAAATCGTACAGTTTCTCAAATGCTTAAAAGATGAATTTAAGACTGTTGATCAATCAGCTCTACAGAGAATCACCTTTACGATACATCCAGAACATTTCCACCTGTGAATGCTGTTTGATTCTCGAAAACATATGAGATCTCTGGCAAGCAAAAATATAGAAAAAGCTTGATAATCCAAATTCAATGAAAAGAGAGTTTTAAAACCACCACAAGTTAATTACGAGGCAGAAAACTACATCGACCTTACTCATTGGCAATCTACTATAGTAACAGTACCACCTCTTGAGCAAACAATATATTGAGTTTATTGTTGACTTAGGAACTAGTGACAGATATAAAATTAAAATTCGTCATACACACTGGCAATTGAAAGAATTCTAAAGAATATTACATCAGTGTCTAAACACGTATGTCTAAACAGTCAAAGGTCGGGATGTCTTCATTAGGTCAAGATTGCTGACAGAAAATAATTTCTAAAGTTTGAAACGAAGCGTCACTTCACATCTGCAACTACAGTACACTGTAAAAAAAATTCAAGAGGTTACTAAAAATTTTTTAATAAATTTGTATTCCACAGAACTTTTTAGTAACCATTACAAACTTTTTTTTTGCAAGTGAAACAAGCATTTCTTTTGTAAACTGATCAAAAGTATTTTTTGTATAACTAACTTAAAAAATTTTAGTATGAGCCACCAAGCAAATTTTAGTAATAGCTCCAAAATCACTTTTAATAACCATTACATGCGGCCGAAGGGCAGGATCTTCATTCAAGCGGCCATCAGACTTCTGAAGCGGAAGATTTTTGGCAAAACCGCAATAGATGGCAGCACCAAACTATGCTACCTACTCCGACAAGATTTTCATAATCCCTTTATTAACGAGTACTTACACTACATACATTCGGGGCGTATTTGGCATTGGCCAGTATCGAACCCGGAACCTTTTAGCCTGGAGCCCGTTACTATAACTACTATGCAATCAAGACCACACGAAGCGAGCTTTAGTAATAGCTATTAGAAATATAAAACTATTAACTCTATTCGTTGCTAACTTTTTTCTAGTAATTCTTACAGATTTTCTTGTAACCGACTAAGATTGCTAAATTTTTTTTAGTAATTACAAGGATCACTAAAGTTTTTTTAGTAGATCGACCTTTTTTTTTTACAGTGTAGTTCAAGAATAAAGAACAAATAAAACTTTTCTCTATAGCATTAATTCAGTATTTTTTATTACAATAGTAATAAACTTAATTTAATATTCTTGTTCAATAAGCATATTTGTAATTCACTGCAATATAAATTATATTTTGTAAATGTAATAAACCAAAATTTTGGTTGCAGCTTGAAACAGCTGCTTAAACGTCTGGTGCACTGCCAAAAAACATCAATATAACTTATCAAAATGAACAAACAATGAAATCGAGGTTTATTTTGAATAACGTTTTTCAGATCTAACATTTAGCTATTGTATTTCTAACCATTTTCATTTAAATATTGTCCCTCATAGCATGCATGGTCACAGTGACGTCCCAATGACGTCACTGTGAGTCATTTTGGACACATCACATCTGTGACGAAATTGCAGCCACTCAGTAACGTCACATTGCGACTAAGATGTGACTTTCTAAAAAAAATTTCACAGTTCGTCACAATGTTAATGTCAAAGTAGTCACAAATGACACACTTTTCACAAATTGGTCACGTTGTGACGTCACAATATGGTCACAATGTGACGTCACAAAAAAGCTCTAAAACGGCCATAACGACTTCATATTTTAGTCACTGTGACTTCACATCGACGTCACGTGACGTCACATCGACAATCGAAGGTCACAAAGTCACAATGTGACTTCACAACGACGTTGCAGTGACGTCATCATGTCTTACGGGGTACTTCATTTGTATCACTCTGTTTCATGCGTGCGATATTTTAAAAATTGTGTCTTATGTCATGAGCCAAAACAAATTAGACTAATAAACTAATAAAAAATTAATATACATTTTATTTGCATGATACTTGGAGGTTTGTACATTAGGGTGGATCGAAATTTTTTTTTCACAGTGTCAAAACCTACCTATGCGGAAAAGATGTTCTCTTGGATGGAGATTAAGGGAAAAATAATTAAAAAAATTAATTTTAAATTTTACTACTGCCACAATGAGGTTGAATTTCGAAAATAAGTGAAAAAAGACCTAAATTTGGCTAGATTATTTTTGATTCAAAATAATAGTTTAAAAAATTGTCCAAAACCTACCTATGTGTAAAAGATGTTATATTATATGCTGAGTATGAGAAAAATAATTAAAAAAATTAATTTCAAAATTGAAATATGCCGCAATGTGGTTCAAATTTATGTATTTGTACGTTTTTACGGTAAAAAGCCAACTTTTTTTACAAAATAAAATATGAATTTTAGACATTTTTAACATTTATTGCAATGAGGGGATATTTGATTGATTATAAGATAAAAACTTTAGTTTCTTAATTAACAGCTTCATTAGTATTAAATCAAGAAAAATCGTCAACATTGCAATTGGCGATAATGACGTTCGGTATTGAAAATCGGCATGAGATTTTGTAATTCAATTTGATTTTTATAAAACCGTCTCTTATATACTATGGTCCATACACAGCAGAAATACTTCCGTGACTCTTTTGATTATTAGTTTTGTAGAATGAGCGTTGCGTGAATAGATATTATTGATAGTAGATGTTATTGCCACTAGAATGATTGCTGGATTTACATATTGCTTCTGAAATCATGTCGTTACTAAATCCCTCAGTTAGTGGAGGTTCGACACATTTTCCTATTTAATTAAATCTATGTAATCCGTCGCAAAAGGTCAAAAAGCTGGTAAATGGAAAATATAGATATTTTTTAATGTAATGATTAGGATTACAGCAGACCGTTTGATTTCACTCACGCGCTTTTAGAATTCATATACTGACATGTGAAAATACAAAAAGCTTCTAATATGCTGCGAATAATCTTTCTATTTCACCAGTGAAACATTTGTGCCAAGCCGCGGTTCCATCCACGCTGCAAAAGATGACATAGTGGAACCTCATTGGTGTGTAACTAGCACAAAAACCATTGTAGTGGACGCTTGAAGTTCAGTTCCATATTTCGAATAACACATGCTTTAACATCTATGTTGACAGTTATTCCTTCACAACCTATTGCAACCAACTTTGTTACATGTATATTATTGTTAACACATGACAAAAAAATGTACGTCGTGTTTTCAAATTGTTTGGTACTCTCCCAGAATTTACATATATGTGACCGATGTATTCGGAACCTAGTTCTTTTTTCAAGCTCAAGTCTGCTTCCATTATGATTTTTCTTCTGTTGTTTTCTAGTGATGTAGTCTGTATTTACACCCATCAAAGTTTAAAGAAAATGGCCATGATCATAATATTTTACAAATGACTAAAGGGAATGACTAAAACGATGGAGTGGTCTTTGGTTTGTTTTGTCATGACGAATTTTTTCTGTCTGTATCATTCGATTCATAGTTTTGTGAGATAATGCCCACATCTTGAAGTGCACTAGACACGATGGCAGCACCTACTTTGTCGGAAGTGCACAAACTGTCCAATATTCTGATGATGTGGCACCTAGCTCGGCAGGAGTTTGGCTTTTCAATGATATAGCTGATGATGCAGAAAGATGATGCAGTTTGCTCTCAATACGTCGGTTTAGTTTACACTCAATATTCATATTCATATTCAAATCTATTCAACTGAAAAAATAGGCAGTATTTTCGGAAATGGTCCAAAAGACTGTAGTAGCTTTCAGTATCTTATTTTGTTTTACAAAAATTAAGAAGAGCGCAATATTTGTCGTTAAACAGTTTAATTTTTCTTAAAATGCTGCTGTGGTAAGTTATTGAGATTGAATCTCATTTAAAGGTCCCTAGTAACTTATTAGCAACTCCTTCTCATTGGCAGGAAATAAATATATGTTGACCAATTCCTTTCTTCGGTTATTTTTTGAATACCAATATGTAAATTTTATAACTTTTTGTAATAGGGAGCATATTTACTGGCATATCAAAGCTAGACCCAAATAGGGTGTAATTCATATCTCTCTCTCTTTTTATTTTTTTAACAACGCCATGGTACAGTAATATTCAAGGTACACTAAGCTACACAATACAAGCAGGCAAATTCTAGCTAAAAAAACTGGAACTGCCAGTTTTTCGATACTTTAAATCACTTGCAGGAGTAATAAATTTCGAAATTAGTTTTTTTTTTTTTACTTAATATCCATGCAATATAATATTTCTTACCCAAAGGTAGGTTTTGATTGATATTAAAATGATTATTTTGCGTCAAAAATAAATCTAACCAAAATTAGATCTTTTTCCATTTTTTCAATATTTTATCAAATTTTCAACTTTTTTTTGGCAGTATTAAATTTCGAATTTATTACTTATTATTCTTTTTTACTTAACCTCCATACGATATAACATCTTTTCCGCATTGTTGGATTTTAAAAATTATTAAAATAATTAGTTTTTAACAAAAATAACCTAACCAAAATTCGGTCTTTTTTCATTTTTTTTCGAAAATTCAACTTTTTTGTGACAGTATTAAATTTTAAAATTAATTTTTTTTATTATTTTTCCCTTAATCTCCATACAATGGAACATCTTTTCCGCATAGGTAGATTTTGATGAATGGTAATTTTTTTTTTCGCCATAGACAATCGATCCACCCTATTGTACATGTAAAAAATTACCTATAACAAATTTAATACCATCAACAAAATAAATTGAAAATTATTGATATTTGATAAAGTAATAAGATTTTAATTTGATTCCTGGAGGCTTTTAAAATTAATGACAGAAACGAAATTTTTTTATTGTCAAATGCCTATCTAAACATAATGTTTTTATACCTTGAAAAAAAACAATTTCTTTATTTTCCTATATTTAAAAAATATGAAAAAAACTACATTTTAGGCTAAAAAGTTTAAAATTCATCCTCATTCTGAAAGATCTAAATATCTTTCAATTTCAAAAATATTTTTGGGGTTAAATATGTGATCATAGAAACAACTTTTTATCAACTTGAAACTTGGATTTTCCAAAAAAAGTTTTTCTTAATACACCCTAATGTATAGGTATACTAATAGTAACAAAAATTTTATTCGAAATTTTTTTATTGTTCATTAATTAATGGTAATACATTAATGTTTGAATATACATTTATTTTCAAATTAATTTTTGATTCTAAACAATTATTATGAAAACTGTAACTTACTTCTTGAAGTAACTTATTGGCAGTAACTTAAATAGGCTATCATAAATACCGTGAAACAGTTATGGTATATTAGCCAAAATTGAAACATGCCAAAAACGTTTGCTTTAATAGATAAACTCGGAATATCTATAGTTTGTTTGTTAATAAACTGATTTAAATTTATTTTGTAATTAAGCGAATTGTAATCGAACTCATTACAAGTGGTTGTTCATTATCACTTTGCATGCTTGTTTATACACGGTACAATACAATATCACGATGTGAATAAAAAATAATTATATGAAATCACATTTACGAAATACAGTTACTTATTTCTGACATTTGCAGAAAATACGAAAATGAAATACGTGTAAATAAATGTGTTTAGACCTTTACCAAACATCTAATAAAAATAAAGTATTTTTTTTAATTGAAGGATGCAATTTTAATAGCATTCAATAAACTTCACTACAGCTTACGTTGTTCATTTATTCCTTTCAGCTTGCTATTAAGATAATTATCTGTTATTATTTATCTATTAAACCGTGTTTTAAAAATATTTGTATTATTTTAAGAGTAAAAAGCACCGTGTTAACGTTTTTTATAAAAACACTTCCTGCATAATAATGTGACTTTCATTTCAGTGGCTATCATCATTTGATGAAACAACAAGTTAAAGAGGCAATTTGCAATACTTTCAATGAATAAATGCATTTCAGCTTTTTTTCATAGTTGAAATATTTACGAGTTGCGCATGAAAAATATGTATCTGTTTTCTAAAAGTATATTTTTCTTACAAAAAGAGTTGAAAATATTTAGAAAGCAAATAAAAAATGGCTTTTAGTGTAATTAAAACAATTGAAAGCTTTTAAGTGAACTCGTAGAAGCTTATGGTCAGATACAAAGGATGTATCATACAATTCTACAAATGGTTGTTTTATTGCAATTGATATATTTTTTTTACATTTCCGGCTTAAAAAAGTAGCTTTATTATTCATGAAATTATGTAGATTTCTTATTTTTAAAATAAAGTAATTGGTGTTACTAACACAATTTTGGTTTTTAATCTTAATTTTATATTTTGTATTTTGTTTGAAATCTTTTTTTTTATTTATTTATATTAAGCGCTTATTCAGCGTTTGTATAGTGATTGTTTTTAGAGTATTTGTTTTTACAGTTAATCTTTATCTTACAAAATTTTGCCAAAATGTTTCGCTACATAATAATGTGCTAAATAAAAATCAGTTTGAATATTTTGATAAAATGTTTAATATTACTTAAAAAAAGCTTTTTTTTAGTATTTAGTTCACATAATTTCACCTTAAATCTATCGTTTGTAAAGCTTGGTTTACAAACATGCCGTTATTTAAGTCGAATACTCCAAGATACTGCTTGATAACAAGACGTTTCCTGGAGTAGATAGCAACAAGCTTCTGTACCCTGGGCTACTGTAAGTTCAAGCTCACTCTGGTGAGCTATTCAGGACATCTACTGGTCTGGAGAGAGCTATGCTCTCGATATCAACAATCCAACACTTATGAAACACATGTATACCTACACACATGGTGTGATTTAAACTGGAACCTCATTCGGTACTCACACTGATCTGCACTGATTTCAATGGAAGAACACGGACAGGTGTGAGATATCGTCATGATATCCTAGATCCATGTGTCCACTCATATGCCGGTGCTACTGGTAAAGATTTAATTTTGGTTGATAATAATGAACGACCTCACCCAGCTGTGGTTGTATATTTCTTGAGAATAACGATATGAAACGAAAGACATAGCAATTTCACAATAAACAACTGAATTTTATAGAATACCTTTGGGATTATCTCTGCAATCACTGTTTTAGATACTCATCCAAGGTCGTTAGATGAGCTAGAACAAGGCTCACCCCGTTTCTGGTTTTCTGTTTTCGAGATCGATTGATTGAAAGAATGAAAATTTTACGCTGCCAATGTATTCAAGTCAACAGAGGACACATTCCACATTAAAACCTATTTTTGTACACTATATTGCCATTGATTATGGGACACTTGCGATTTTAGACATTTTACTAAATATCTAGAAAAATACATGAGGAATTATCTCGAAACTCTTAGTGTATAAATATAATAGTATACGTCATACATCTCCGTGAAGATTTTTTACCGAAACGCCATAGGGGACCGTCAACAAATTAAAAAAGAATGAATATCTTTTGAATAACCCTGTCAAAACTAATGTAGCAAAAGCGCTCAAACTCTAGATTATGATTGAATGCCTTATTGTAATGCACTGTGTTCATTTTTATGCAAATAGCATGCACACTCGCAGAGTAATTAAGGTTTTTATAAAAATGGTCCCAAATTTTTCCAAGTTTTTCCATTATAATTTTTAGAGTTCTTAATATAAAATAATATTTTTTTCAGAAAATATGACAAACAACATTGCACACAGTACCCTGTAATCAGAATTAAAAAATAATAAAAATTGTATGAAAAATGAGTAGGTTTACTATATAATTTTTTACTGCGCATGCGTCAAAGATATCAAAATTTCATTTGCATATTATGTTACCTAAATCTATAGAGCAACTTTTGTAAAAGTCTCAAAATCATAGCTTGAAAATTCTGAAAGTAATCGTCTATAGAAAAAGGACAACATCCGTTGTTTCCAAAATGAAGCAAAAAAATGAGGGATTTTATCCAAATGCAGTAGTACATCCCATATTGTGTATTCTATATTGACACTAATCAATGACTATATGGATACAACCCCTCTTGTTTTTGCTTCATTTTGAGAATAACAGATTTTCGACTTATTCAATTGACGATTATTGTCAGAATTTTCAAGTTATGATTTTGTAACTTTCACAAAAGTTGCTCTATACATTTAGCTAACATAATATGCAAATGAAATTTTGATATCGTTGACGCATGCGCAGTAAAAAATTATTTAGTAAACCAACTCATTTTTTATACAATTTTCATTATTTTTAAATTCTGATTACAGGGTACTGTGTGCAATGTTGTTTGTCATATTTTCTGAAAAAAATAATATTTTATATTAAGAACTCTGAAAATTATAAGGAAAAAACTTGGAAAAAATTGGGACCATTTTTATAAAAACCTTAATTACTCTGCGAGTGTGCATGCTATTTGCATAAAAATGAACACAGTGCATTACAATAAGGCATTCAATCATAATCTAGAGTTTGAGCTCTTTTGCTACATTAGTTTTGACAGGGTTATTCAAAAGATATTCATTCTTCTTTAATTTGTTGACGGCCCCCTTTGGAGTTTCGGGAAAAAATCTTCACAGAGATGTATGACTTATACTATTATATTTATACACTAAGAGTTTCGAGATGATTCCTTATGTATTTTTCTAGATATTTAGTAAAATGTCTAAAATCGCAAGTGTCCCATAATCAATGGCAATATACAGGGTGTCCCAAAAGGTCATGTCCAAACGGCACACATGGTTGTGTCAGGTCATTAGGAAACAGAATTACATAGGAAAGGGGGGTCGGAAACGCGATTGTAATCCGCTAGAGGGCGATAAGCGATGTCAGAGGAAAGCGCGGGCAGTCGGATCATTCGAAGCGCGGACGTTGCAGAGAAAGGATGAACCAGTTGATGAGCACTTGGATGAGCACTTACTATGAGTTGTAGCATTTTTCTTTTTTATTTGGTACTGTTTTGTTGTAAAATAAAGATATTTTACACCGTTTGTTATCTTTTCTTTGCGTGACGGTTACGATGCAATTTCACTGTTTAGATCGCGTTTCCGACCCCCCTTTCCTATGTAATTCTGTTTCCTCATGACCTGACACAACCATGTGTTCCGTTTGGACATGACCTTTTGGGACACCCTGTAGTGTAATGTTTCTAAGGTATTTCACCCTGCTTTTAAAACAAGATACAGTAACGTGCAAATTTCTGTAATAATAGACTTAGAACAAGGCTCACCCCGTTTCTGGTTTTCTGTTTTCGAGATCGATTGATTGAAAGAATGAAAATTTTACGCTGCCAATGTATTCAAGTCAACAGAGGACACATTCCACATTAAAACCTATTTTTGTAATGTTTCTAAGGTATTTTACCCTGCTTTTAAAACAAGATACAGTAACGTGCAAATTTCTGTAATAATAGACTTTTCCACCCAAGAGAGCTTTTATCATTGTAATTAATTTTTGAGTTTACGTTATATAAATTTCTATATTGTATTCAACAAACAACTGTTTAGTTCACAATTCCTCCAAAATTGTTGTTTTTTCCTTTATGCATTTCAAAATTAGACAAAAAAAACCGGATGTACAAAAACGTTTAGTGGGCAGTATATCATATAATAATGAATTTACATTTTCATTTTTTATAAATGTTGCCTTTTTTAAAATCTTTTTAAGCCAGTAATGACATTTTATCATACCATTTCATTATTTCACGTCTTGCAGCCTGAACTATGTACATAAATGTATTTTTTTTTCTCTCGCTAACGATATAAATGTAAAGTTTATCGGAATGTGCTTGAGAAAGCAGCACAGATTGAGAGCTTAATTATTATTAATTCAAGATAAATTAATAAATATAAAATAATAATATTATTTTAAGATTAAAAAATCTGTATTTTGGGGGCACATGGTACCTTAAAAGGAAAAGAAAATATATTACATAATCGTATTTTGTCTGCTGGAAAAATATATATGGTTTTATTCAGATTGATTATTGCAAACGAACATTTGACAGGTTATTTTTCAATAGTTATAGAATCTGTTAAAAAGACTTATCTTGATGAGGATATATCAAGTTAAAGAGCACACGTCTTTTTTATGTTACATGAAAGATTTTACTTTTCGTCTCATTTAAATAATTTATGGCCATATTTTTTTACAGATTCTTGTTCGTATCAATCATTATTTTGAACCAAAGGTGAAGAAAACATGTAGAGAAATTCATTGTATGAAAGTTTAAACGATAGATAGTACTTGATTTAATATTTTGTGTATGATTCAGAGTTTGGTTTGTAATGATATGAAATGAAATTAAATGCAATATACAATTGCCTTTATCTTTAAATGAATACTATAAGAGTTATATACACATTTAAAAATTGTTACAAGCTATACAAATTTTGTTCTGTCAAAGAATAATATTAAAAGAATATAATTTAAATTTGTAATATTTTAGATTTACATACATAAAACTTAAAGAAATCAAAATATTTCAATTGATTGATGTGATTAATAATTATTTTAATAAAGGTAAAAATAAGAATACAAATGTACAAAATTTTTGGAATTCATACGAAGAGCACAATTCTAGATAATAAATATTTATATCTTTAAAAATAAACAACTAAACCTACGTGATTGCAAGATTATTCGTCATGTGATATTAGTCTGTTTAATATTATAAGGGGGGAATATACTGTTGCAGATTTTTTAAATATTATTATATGATACATTTTGAGGAAATTTTATTATTAGGTAAACGTAATATTTTAACCTTCCTTCCCTGTTGAAAAAAAAGTTACGTTTTACCTGAATGGGCCGATTAGACCCAGTTTACTTGTTTTTATTTATTCTACCTCAAAACAAGTATTTTTAAATAGCTTTATTTTAGATATTTTTTTTGTGTTCAGGATTAGAGACCAACATGTTTTATAAACCCCCCCTCTCCCACTTTAACTGCACCCCTCCCCCTCTTCCTTGCAATGCCTTGTTTGTATAAGCAATAATTTTTAAAATAATAATAAAAAATGTACAGTAGAAATTTGTTTTATTTCCATTGTTTTGATACATTTTTTTTGATAAACAAGATTTACAGTACACATTTACATGCTCCTGGCAAAGAAAAGATAAGCACGAAGTACATCTAGTCTGCGTTTTCGATCTCTGTTTGGACCACATTCGTTACATCTTCCACGTTTAGCTGAACTAATACTTTCTTTTTTTTCACCTGCTGCGGTAGCCAATTGCTTCTTTATGGTTTCTCGGATATTTTGTTTCATCCTAATATCTCTGTGAGGTTCGGTCAGCTGTTTCCCAAGTTCCTTTAGAAAAAGCCGCCTTTTGTATAGTTTGTTTTGCATGCTATAAGAAGGATTTACATACATAAAAACAACAAATGCATTTATTGCAACTAGATCAATTAATTTGTAAAATAAACACACAGGCCATCGCTTAGTGCCCCTTTTGCATGTATATGCAGCAGCTAATTTATCAGTAGTAGCTACTCCACCTTTAGTTTCAATATAATATAAAATTATTTCCGGTTTCTTTTCTTTCTCCATTTGAAATTTTGGCCTCATGATGCATAGTTGAAAGGAGGATTACCGATTTTTTTTTCGGCACATATGAGACAAGTGTCATATCTTTTAGAAACCCGAATAATGAAGAAAATACAGGGTGGTCATAAAAAAAAACTTTACCGATATATGGAGCTCTAGCGGCCAGTCCGCTCAACCGATCAAAATGAAATTTCAGATATAGCTATTCAGAGGTATGAGCTCGAGATTCTGCGAACGACAACAAAATGGCTCTCACGGTTACGGTTATACTTACAGAAACTCGAAAATTTCCAATGGCAACACCCATTTTTTCATCGCAAAATGCTCAGCGTATGCGAAAACCCTAAAGAGCATTGGAACCGTACGTTTATCGCAAGAAACAAACATGTTATGCGCGCACAAAAAAACGTTCTGGGAATCCCCCCCCCCCCAAAGAAAAAACTCGATCGGGGCGCAAGGAGGAAATTTGCATATGAAGCAGAGTCAGTACACTAATCTCTGATTAGAATACAGATCGGAGAAACTAAAACTTTTATTTTGATTAAACATTTTCCACAATGGCATGGAACATGGCATTTCCACAATGACATCGAAAAATCTAATTGTTTTCCATGCATTTATATGCGATAAGTGATATGGGTCGATTAGACCCATTCAAGTAAAATGTGACTTTTTTTATTTTGGCTAAAAAAAATAAATTCGGAAGTCTTAAAAAAATTATAAACTGAAGATATTTATCTGTTTGAGGAATACTTAAAATATAAGAGCTCTTAGTTAAAACCCGACGGAGCTATTATGAAATAAATAATAGAAATGGGTCGATTACACCCATTCAGGGTAGAAAGGTTAATTCATTAGAAATCTCCGTGTCAACACGTTTGTAGATGTTCCCTTCAAAAATCTAAATAGGATTCAAGGTACTTGAGAATACTCTTTAACAGCTATTCTACAATGAATGACCTTTTGATAAAAAAGAACAGTGTCCAATGAAACTTATGGTATTGAACTCACGGACTATTAAAACTATTATTATGAGTATATTATACGATTATTGCAATGAAAAATGCCGTTCAAAAATAAATCAAAAGGAACTATCCCCCCCTTTTTAATAGGTATCCAAATAAAATCAAGGAAACGTTTCATCAAAATAAACTTGTGTACCAAATTTGAAGGAAATCAAATAATTCTGAATGAAAATTCCAATTCGCTAAATTAAGAGAGTCTTTACCTCCACCATGTACTCCTTTACACTTATCTAATGAACCTATAACTGTAAACTTGGAAGCTCCTTATCAGAATGAATTTAGATAAAAAATGAAACAAAATGGATAAATTCGAATGGTAACCCATTTATCTAGATTAAGGGGGGACATTTCCCCCATCTTTCTTTTATACTTATTCAATGAATCTCTAAACCTAGCCAAGGAAGCGCCATATTTTAATGAACAGATATATATAAATTGAAGTAAATCGAATAATTTTACATCAAATATACATTTATCTTAATTAAGGAGGAACTACTCCCTGTCTTTTCTTTCATATTTAACCAATGAACTTCCAAATCTAATGAAAGGAGCTCTTTAACAAAATAAACGAGTATACTAATTTTGAATGAAATTAAATATTTATTCTTGAAGAAATTTTTTATCTATATTAAAGGAGTAGTCCCCCTCCCACATCTATTTTATACTTATACAATGAACCTCGAAATATAATCAATGGAGCTCCCTATTAGAATAAACGGATATGCAACATATGAATCAAATAAAATAATTTTGTACGAGAAAATAATTGCCTAAGTTGAAGATGGGTACGCCCATTACCACATTTATAGTTAATCAAAGGACCCCCCAACAGAAATCAGGGAAGTGCCTTACCAAAATGCCTTATCATTTATATCTAGAGTTTTCATGTTATATACATGTACGTACATACAATGCCAGCAATCACATTAGCTCCTAGGCTTTGATAGTTAAGTAAGTGCTAAAGATGGTTCAATAGTTTTAGTATTAATTTTTAACAGACAATCTTTTTTTATTTTTTACAGTAAAATACGCCTTAATTCATCATGAAACCATAATATCATTAACTAATAAGTTAAGAAACATTGGTTTTGAATAGATAAGCATCATTTTATATGCGAAAACCAAAAGCTAAGATACATGCAACTAGTAAAAAAGAAGACACCCTACATTATTAAAAATCTGCAGCAAACAAACCTGTTATTGGACTGTTTGTAAAGATAAAGATTACTTGAATATATTATGAACTGTATCGGACCCTATTACTGACCATATTATGGTCAGAATACGATTAAAGTTTCGTTCATAACCATGTTCTCTAAAAAAGGAGGAATGACAGGACAGTTCGCTGCAAATTTTTCACGGCACAATACATTTAAATTTTCAATCTATCACAAAAATAAAATGGAGACTGTCATTTTACTATTTTTTTTTTATCTTGTTAAGAAAAATATCAGACGTTTTCCCATTGTTTAATCCCCTTGCTTGTCACAATCAATAGTGATGTAGCGTACTAAGTGACATATTTTTGTTTTTGAATTTAGGCAGACGACATAATAAAGTGAATTTCACAAAAATTTTACCCCAAAATTTTAACAAAAACTGCTACGCCATTTGGTTAATTTTCATTTTTCGAATTGCCATTAAAATAATATATTGTTCTATTACACCCGCCAAATAAAACACGTATTTGACTTAGTAACGTCACATTTTGTTATTATATTATTAATTTTTTATTGAAGAGAATGAACAAAACTCCCATATTTCTGGTGGCCATGCTATTTCATTTTACTTTATCTTTCCTGAAAAGCCCCTATACTTAACCCAGGCAAAGCAATGTAATTCTGCTTGTCTAAAAATAAATAACAGTGCTTAGCGGAAGGAAGTAATATTACGCATTTCCATATTTGAAACTTATAAAATTCAATTATCTTTAAAAGCTTTATGGGTTATCATTTTTGGGAAAAAATAATTTTACCAATATATAGATACGCATATATGTATGTACAGGGTGATTATAAAAAAACTCTCCTAACATTTGGACCCCTAACTGTCATACCATTCACAGAAATTGAATGAAATTTTAGCAAAAGGTATTTTGATATATGCGCTCTAGAATGATATGGAAAATAACAATTTTAATCAAACAGTTACAGTTTCAGTGAGAAAAATTCGAACAAATCTAATGGCAACACCCAGTTTTTTGTATTGGAATGTGATCTCCATTGTGAAAAACACTAAATAGCTTTGGAATGGTAACTGTAGCATGAAAATCTCCGGAGCTAGGCAAGGTAAATGTAAAAATGACTTTGCCGTGCACCAGAGCATTAATGTTCGTTTCATTTATGTCACACGTCACACCCATTCTTCGGCTGATATCTCAGCCTGATTAGTTCTCCACAAAACGAGGAAAAGAAACAAAGAAACATAAACTTCGGGTTATGCGTAAGACACAGTCATGCCTGGACGTCGTCACGCTAGGTGAAAGAAAAGGTACTGCGAAATGTGAGCAGCGTATGTTGATTTCTGCCATTACTAACAAAATGCCGCTATCAGGGAAAAAACGTTTGGGAAATCGTAAAGATTCACTAACTGAATGGTGTATACCGCCGTGTAATTACGTGTTTACCGCCGCAACCATAGCTTACGGCGAAACCCGTGCATAGTCGAAGCTGTACGGGACTTGATTCATAAATTTGAAGAAACGTCTTGCACATGCGATCGACCTCAATCTGGAGACCTTCCGTTCCTGTGGAAGCTGTTGCAGAATGCCATCAAACGATAAGCACAGTTAGTCCCGCAAATGCACGCTGTGTTTCACGTGTTCTGAATCTGCCGAATTCAACTGTACGCAAGATTCTGCGCTCTGTTCTAAACATCTTTCTGTGTCGAGTCCACCGTGTTCAGATGTTCGAAGCGGAAGACTATCAATTACGGCTATATTTTGCAAACAAATTTCTTATCCGGTACGATGAAGATAGTAGCTGCCCTTTACCGCATTCTGTGGACAGATGAGGCTTATTTTTCGTTAACTGGTAACGTGAATTCGAAAAATTGTGTGCATTTGGCAGAGAACAATCCGCATGATGGGCTCTCACGTCCATTACACGATGAAAAAGGTACTGTGTGGTGTGGTATAACGAAAACGTTCGTCCTCGGTACTTACTTTTTTCAAGAGTTTACTGTCGGTGAGCTGCAAACGTGTACAGTAACGAGTGCTCGCTATTTGGACATGTTAAATCGTTACGCGATTCCCGCATTGCAACAGCAAAATGCTATATCTGAAATTCTGTTGATATAAGATGGCGCTCCTCCTCATGTCGGGTCTTTAGTCAAACGTGTCTTAAGTCAACAGTTTAGTGACAGAATTATCTTCCGTCATTTCCCTCTTCCGTTGCCACCAAAGTGTCCTGATCTGACAACAATGGATTTCTGGCTGTGGGGATATCTGAAATCCAAAGTGTATCAGTTTTGTTCTTCTGATTTGAAAGATGCCGTTATAACTCCGATACAGGTAATTCCTATTGCATGGTACGTGCTGTAGTGCTATCCACCGTCTGCCGCATGAAAAGTCTCATCGTGTGCGTGGAAATTTTTTGAAACACAATAAAGTGCTTTATTTTATGCTGCTTCTCAGTCCTTTTTGATTGTCTTCAATTTTAGCCTATCTACCGCCGGTGATTTTCATGCTGCAGATGCCGTCAAACGTTATATAGGGTTTTCCACAATGGAGATCACATTCCAATAAAAAAACTGGGTGTTGCTATTTGATTTTTTCGAAAATTTTTCACTGTAACAATAATTGTTTAAGTGACACTGTTGTTTTCCATATCATTCTTGAGCGCAAACCTCAAAATACGTTTTGCCAAAATTTCATTCAGATTCTGTGAATGGTATGAACGTTATAGGCCCAAATGTTGGGATAGTTTTTTTATAATCACCCTGTATGTATATTTGTGAAATGAATGCCTTACACTGAAATTGATTGTTTGAAGTTTCAAATTTAATAATTTAAATTATTAATTCCATTAAGTGAAATAATTTTCTACTATCAGTTTTCAAGTGAGATTTCTATTTTTAAATTCACCGATATTAATGTGTGCTTTGCAGCTATTGATAGGGAAATTAGCATTCCTATGAAGCATGAAAAAGTAGTGAAGCTAATATTGACAAGCTTCTGGTTAATTGCTGGCAGTGAGAAATGACCTCCATGCAGTACTATTGGCTGACGAAGAATTTTGGAAGCTTAAAGTGTCAGTTTACCAGAAATTTGATTAAAAAATATTTTCTTTTTTTATATTTAAGGAAAGCTTGTTTATTTGCAAATATTTTGACAACTTTATTGTTACCTATACGGTAACTATATATCGGCAAAATATTACGCATGTTATTAATAAACTCATGGCAATTACCTACAGGGTGACACATTAATATCATGAAGCAAAAAGATCACCCGCAATGTTACTCTACCGCAACTATGCATGTGACTAAGAGCTTCAGAAAATCCTTCAAGATGACTGCCGCAGCAAATTTACCTGTTAATTTGGTCCCACGCTTTAACCGAACCGCATTTCAGGAAACCAGAGACTTATGCTTAATTGCACAGGCTTATTACTCCAGGTTACCTCGAATATCGAAGTTTGTTTGTAGCGGAAAGGGTTGTTGAAGTAATGCGGGTATAATCTTAAAACACAATATTTTCCTACAAAACAATGAACAACTACCATTAGAGACAGCAATTGAACAAGCAAGAAGCACGAGAAAGAAAGTAATTAGCTCGAAATTGCGAAAACAGATTTTTTTATTCCCCCACTATATCAACCTGAACATACACTGTTGAACACACAAAATGCAACACCAAGAATGGCCAGAGATATCACACCGAAATTTATATGACATATAAAATGTTGTAAAAAGATATAACGATTAAAATTACTGCCTCTGGTGGCGCGCGGATGATGATACATGCAGTAATTAGTGTTCCCGCCATTGTCGATTTTAATCGCTGCCACACGTCTCGACATATACTCAAGGAGGCTTTGGTTGTCCCCTTGGGATACAGAATCCCAAACAGCATCCACATATTGCCAATCAGGTGCAGCAGCGGATGGTATATCTTGGGCCACTCTGCTCTAACATCTCAGACATGTAGCACAGACGTAGGCAATGCGCACTAGCAGGGTGCGGCAGTAAAATCCAATACCTTCCCAAACCTGGATACTAGGAGCATGACCAGTGTGGCGATGCATAAAGCAACAGTTCAGCAACCTCCCACCGCGTTGTCTCCAAACTCGAACTTACCATCGTAATGTTTCAGGCAAAAGTGGGATTCGTCAGCAAACACAAAGTCTTTACATTCCACTGCCCTTTACCGCCAATCCTTGCACCATTGGCGAAGAAACACCTGTTGTTTCTAGTCAAGAGAAAACGAAGCATTGGAAGCCTTGTGGACATTCCATTCAGTTACAAATGGCGTCAAATGGTACGAGCGGACACCGAATGATGCATAACAGACTGAATCTGTTCTGCTATGGTTCGTGAAGTGGAAGCGTGATCCATCACTGCCATGTGCACAAACCGACTATCATCACAAGTAGTGTGCACGTAGTGCAGGTAGGTCGTGCGATTGAAACCGTTACTCTGTCGATCTCACCTGCATCCAACGATTTGATCCGCATTACAGTTGCTTGGTTTTGTTCAACACGTTGACCGATTTCTGTGAAGGATAATCCGCAATTCCCATAGGCTACCTATTATACCTCGGTCAAACTCAGAAACTTTGTCAAACGACTTTCGATGTTTTCTGTGAGACATAGGCAACCAGAAAAAAAAACGGAAAAACAATTGCCGTAATTTAAATCGATAATCTGTTCTCCCATCAAATAGCGCTTAGGGTGGCGCTACAGTCGCCCGTGTTTTGCACAGCAAAGTTAATGTGTTGCACTTTTCATTGCCGCAAACGTTTGATGTAAATTCCACATGATTTGAATGCTTCCTTCATGGTGTTGCATTTTGTGCAGCCAGCAGTGTAAATTAAAGCTTTAAATCACTATTTTTTCACGTTCATATTTTCGTTACTTTTCTGTTTTTAAAATTCCAAGAGTTTTTTCTTTTCTTGTAATCGAGAGAGACATATAAACTTTTGTGTGTTTATTATGTATTTTATCTTATTGGGGCATTTTTTTTTTTTTTTTTTTTTTACAAAAATATACTTTTTTCTTCGTGTAGTTATAACTATTCTTTTTCACTTCTTTAAGAATAAAATGGACTGTAAAATCCTGGAACAGACATTTTACGAAAAATTCAGCTAAATTACTTCGACAGTTATAATAATATTTTCATTTTTAGTAAAATAAAATAAAAAACAATTTACATGTTCATCTTTTTATTTTTCATCGTTACATTACCTTATCGAATTATTTCACATGAACGACGACTGAATAATTTTTATGCTGCTTTGTATTGTACTTTTAGAAAAAACTGGACATTTTTTTGACATACTTCACACCTAGATTGTTTCCCAGCATTTTATGAAAATGGTTGACGCCATCAAAACGCGCGTTATTTGATTAAAATCCAGAATGAACTGAAGAGGAACGTGACTTAACAATATCACGGAGGAAATCTGTATGAGTAAATTTTTCTTTAGATTCCTTAAGGATTCGCCAAGCTGGAACAACTGCTATATTTTGTGTATTGATGAAAAATGGCCACCACTATTCTTTCCCTCGATTCTTTTGGCGATAAATACTCAAAAACCAGCTAGAAAAAAATGAACCTTTCCTATTTCTTTTTCCATACTTGAAAATTATGCGTTTTACGTGAAAGTCGGCAAAACGTAAGTTAAGGATCAGGAGTAAGTAAGTCAGGAATCCCTTGTTAATAAAGCCAAAGCTGGGTAATAATAGTAAATGTTGATGCAGCACGGTAATTGTGAAGGAATCCGGTATATGGCACCTACCGGGTCTGCAAGAAAGGCCACGAGACATCTAAATAACAAGCAACCGCTAAAAATTGTTTTTTTCAATTTGTAGATTTATCACTGGAAGAAGCATGAAATAGTCAATGCATGATATAATTTTTTTTAAGCACGTTCTATGACCTGAAGACTATCTAATGGCATATTTTCCATAAAAATCGAAATATGTGATGTAATAAGATAAAAAAAATCCTTCTAAATATACATATTTTGTCAGAAAGATTATAGCTTATAAAGAAAGAAAGATTTTTTAGAAGCAACACTTCCGAGAAAAGTTTGCTAAAAATGAACAATAAGCACTTCTAAAGTTTCTGCACAGATTATTTTCGCTCACGTAATTAGAACACTGACATGAATCTTTCTAATTTGGGGATATCCATCTGCATTGAAAACAAACAAAAGCGCCATTTCTCCCGTTACAGGAGCAGCTCGTTTTTTCATGAATTGTGATCAATCTATTGTACTTAGTAACTAGAGATTTACGTAGTTTTAGACATTAAATAGCTATAAACATATTTAAAATAAATAATATTAATTTTACTATTAAGTCATTTAAAAAAATTTGAGAAAGTCAAAAAGCTGAATTTCGTTTTTTTTTTAAACGTTTAAAAAAAACAAAATAAAAACGAAGCTCTAAAAAATTTACGGAATTTATCTCAAGTATTAGAAATACAAATAACATAAACTTTTTAGCAATATATAAAATGCTCATTATAGAAAAAAATTCTAAAGTAATGTTTCCAAACTGGGAGCAATGGCGCTTAATGGGTAAATGTACTTTGTAATCGTGTAAAATGGAATAAGCACAAAATATTATTACAATATTTAAAAAATCTATATAAAGGATGATGAAATAATTTTAATTTAAAGCATATTGTTCATCATATTCATTAAAGATGCAATATTTACAAGGTTTTGTAAAATTAAAATGTTAGAATGTTTTATTCCATTATTTGCAAATTAATTATAAAAAAATCATAAATTTAAATAACTTTTTTTATATCACTTTTGATTAAAAATGAGTTATAGGAAATAAATATGTTAAACGTTTTATCTTGATAACAAATGGAATGAAAATCATTAAAATGTATTTGTCTTCACCTTTCAGTTAAAATAATGATTGATGCATTCAAAGTTTTTACAGACTATTTGACATAAATTCTTTTCAATAATAATAAAGCTAGAAATCCTCTTTTATAACCAGGTAAAAAATGCGTCTTCTTTAATCTTTTATCGTGCGCCATAAGAAGAAAGGACTTTTTAACAGAGCAAGTGATTGTTGAAAAATAACATGTCACTTGTACATTCGAAATGTTTACTTTGAAATGATACCTTAATATGTTTTCTTTTCACTCAAGATAAATGATCCATGGTCGCCAATGAAGAAAAATAGGTATATTTATGTAGGTTATTCATGATTTGTGGCATGAAATGTTAAGTGACGCAATAATAATAGTAATAATAATAATTATTATTATTATCATTATTGAAGAAAGATTCTAGCTGAAGATACATAACTTTTTTTTCCTAGAAAGAAAATATTGAATGTCTACTATATATTATGTATTTAAAAAGCAAAACGTGTTCAAATTCTTAAATAATAATAATTATTATTATTAGTAGTAGTATCTTAGAGAATTGTGTGTAATTTTCTATATTTTAAATAGATTTATTTTCATACAAAAAAAAAGACCTTAAATATTTTTAAACGAAATTTTCTTTCAATTTACATATTTTTCTTATTATCCTCTAGAAAAACTCTTGTAATCAAATTTTATATTTGAGTCTCATCACCATTAATTTAATGTATATAGGTAAAATATATATGCAAGGAAATGTTATTGATAACAATGTCTGCTCTTAAATTCAAGCTTAAATATGTTTATTTAAATACTCGCTATCTTTGCCTAATTACACTCATTCTCTCGGATTCTCTAAAACGAGCAAATAACTTTGATACACTTTGTAACCGTCTAATAGGAAATAACGAAAAACATTTTATAACAATAAACTGAAAATCTACACAAACACAGGTGAAATAGTTTTATTTTAAAGCATATTGTTCATTTTATTCATTAAAAACACTAAACTTTTGAGGGTTTTATAAATTAAAATATTACAATGTTTTATACAACATTTACAAATTGGTTACGAGTAATTCATAAATTACTGTTGAGATTTTAGACTGCATAAACATTGAAAATTGATTTTATTATAGTCAAAATGAGATTTATTACCTGAGCAATTCTTCTTGTCGGCGACTTGTATAAAAAGGTATCGGTTTCTTAACTTCAATAACTGTCTTCGATTTTATGGTTTCTTATGTCTTGAAAAACATTCGTTGACTTGTTTGTTGATTTTAGACTATCGAATATGAATTATTTCAGAAATAAAAATATGATTTAATGGGATTTTTAAAGCGAATTAATAGACTTCAGCAAAACGTAAACATTCTTTTAATCAGAACATTCTAAAACAGTCCCGCAGTCAACTGCAGAATAAAGAATACAAACTAAAAAGATGGATTACAAATGGATAAATGCAAAATATATATATAAAAAAAACATATTGGGAATTAACAAACACAAATGAATGACAATTAATGAAATATAATATTAATTAAAGTCAAAATAGCCTCGTTTTATCAGGAACAAAGTTTTAGTGCTACCATCTACAGTCATATTTCAGAAATAATAGCGCCATTTCTGAAGATTCCTTTTTAGGATACAACATCCTCCGCCCCCGGCAGTAGAGGGGATACCTTTGTAATAGGACGCTTGATGTCACCGTCCGCTGTTTTAATCAAGACGACTCGAACTCGATTGTCCTGTCCTGGGAAAGTTTGTAGAATGCGGCCCATTTTCCATCTCATGGGCAGGGATCGTTCATGAATTGTTACCAAGTCTCCTTCTCGTAGATTAACACTTGGAGTAGTCCATTTAGGACGCTGTTGGAGATGTTGGAGATATTCTCTTGACCATCTATACCAAAATTCGTTCTTGGCCCTTTCAATAAGGCGCCAACGAGCATTTAATGATAGAGCTCGTGAATTAGAAGCTTCTGGAATATCAAGGAGCGGTGCTCCGATTAGAAAATGACCTGGGATCAGAAATGCGCGCGGATCTGATGGATCTGATGACATAGGCGTTAGAGGTCTTGAATTTATGCAACTTTCTATTTGGCACAGTAACGTGGATAATTCTTCAAAGTTTAAAATACTGGATTTACATGCCTTTAACAAATGATTTTTTGCAAGCTTTACAGCTGCCTCCCATAGCCCGCCAAAGTGCGGCGCATATGGAGGAATGAAATGCCAATTGATTTTTTGGCTCGAAAGAAAATCTTGAATTTCTCTGTTCCTCAAATATTGGAATAACTGCTTTAGTTGATTTTCTAGACCTACGAAATTTTTACCATTGTCTGAATAAATATCAGACGGCAGGCCTCTACGTGCAAAAAATCTCTTTAGTGCTGCTAGCAAGGCTTGCACAGACAAGTCTGATACCACTTCCAGATGCACTGCCTTAGTGCACATGCAGACGAATACACATATGTAAGTTCTTATTTTTATCTTACTTCTAGGCAAATTTGGCTTAGTTATGCAGGGGCCGGCAAAATCTATGCCAACCTTGGAAAATGGACGAATTGGGGTGATTCTGTCAACGGGAAGATCTGCCATCATTTGTTGACAAGCTTGTGTTTTTAGGCGTTTGCAAAGTACACATTTGTTGAGCTCTTGTTGCACAGTAGAACGACCATTAACAAACCAAAACTGTGGACGTATAATAGAAAGTACTAGCTGTGTACCTGCGTGCATATGTTTCTCATGTACATGCTTTATTAATAGTTTAGTGACAAAATTATTTTTTGGGAGTAGCATCGGATATTTTATATCAAAGCTTAAAGACTGATGTTGTGACAAACGGCCCCTTACTCGAATGATATCACTTGAATCTAAAAATACATTTAGTGGTAATAGTTTACTATTGCTTGGTAAGGGTTTTCTTTCTTTTAACAACTTAAGCTCTGTGTTGAATTCTGAACTTTGAATTAATTTTACAATGCATTGAATTGAATTAGAGATTTCTTCTGAACTTAGATTTCCAAATTTTTTCGATGTACTATGTCTAGCATTATGAATAAATCTAAGACAATAGGCTGTGACTCTTGACAGCTTAGAGAATTTCGAAAACTTAAGAAGAAAGTCTGGAGGTGCACTTACTTGTGTTACATTACTGACAGAGTCAATTACTGGTGTTAACTCTGAAATGGAACTTTTGTATTGGGATTTGATCATTTGACAGCAGCCATGGAGGCCCATGCCACCACAGAGAATGATTAAGAAGCTTTCGTGGAGGAATTCCCCTAGAAGCTACATCTGCAGGATTTAAAGCACCTGGAATATGATTCCATTCATGGGAAGGCATTAATGCCTGTATTTGACATACTCTGTTAAGTACGAATTGATTTCCCTTTAAAGGTGGTGCTATTAGCCAACTGAGAACAATTTGGGAATCTGACCACAAATAAATATTGTCAAATTTTACTTTTAATGTGTCGATAATTACAGAACATAACTTAGCTAGCAAAAGAGCTGAACAAAGCTCGATTCTAGGCAATGTTTGAACTTTAATAGGGTTTACCTTAGTTTTTGCAGAAATCAAATTGAGAAATACTTTTTCAGGTGTAACCACGCGTAAATAGGTAACAGCAGAATAAGCTTTATTCGAACCATCGCAAAATCCATGCAGTTGAATTTGAACAACTGCTTCATTAAATAAATTCATATATCTGGGAATTTCTAACGATTTCAATAAATGCATTTCAGATGAAAATTCATTCCAAACCTGTTGTATGGCATGTGGGATTTTCTCATCCCAAGAAATCTTATCCTTCCAAAGATCTTGCATCATATTTTTTAACTTTATTGTTGTAGGAGCTAGGAAAACCAGAGGGTCAAAGATTGTAGCCGTTACACATAACAAATCTCGTTTTGTTTGTACATCCTTTAAATCAGCGAACCTAATTTGTAAAATATCTTTGGAAGAATCCCAAAGTAAACCAAGCACTTTAACAGTATCATCTTCCTGAATGATCCTTTTTGAGGAAGCCTTCATTTCATCAGGTAAGGGATCTATTACATCAGGATCGTTACAGGCCCACTTCCGTAGATTAAAACCTCCACTTTTCATAATTTTAATTAGCTCTGTCACTAAATTCTGAGCGTTTTCTCTTGAGTCGGATCCAGAAAGGAGATCATCCACATAAATTCCATCTTGAATAATTTGGCAGGTTTTTTTATTAGATTGTTCATTATCAATGGCCAATTGGCGTAATGTCCTAATGACCAAGAACGGTGCACAGGAAAAACCGTATGTAATGGTCAAAAAAATCCCTTTCGGCATGGCCTATAGGCGGAGGTAGATTTCGAAAAGTTTTCATCTCAAAAAAAAAAAAATGCCTATCTCTACTTAAATGCCCATTTTGGCAATATATTTTGAATTATATTCTTACTTTATTTAAAAAATTGACCAATATGCTCATTATATAGTTCCTAAATAACAAAAAACTGTTAATTAAATTCGTTTGACAGCAAAATTGAATTTAAAAATGAGTCATAAAATAACCAATTTATTATTTTAATACATCCACAATTCTTTAATCAAGATCGCTTTGAGAAATTTTGTGCGACGTGCCCACTTTGACAGATTTTTTTAAATATATATTTAGCCTTTATCAAAAATCTGACCAATACGGCACATTACACAGTTCCTAAATAACAAATAACTGTCAATTGAATGCGTTTGAGAGCAAAATTGAATTTAAAAATGAGTCATAAAATAAACAATTTGTTATTTGAATACAACCTCAATTATTTTATCATGATCGCTTTGGGAAATTTTTTTGCGAAGTGCTTACTTTGACAGCTTTTAAAATATATATATTCACCCTTTATCAAAAAATCGAAGAATACGCACATTATATAGTTCCTAAGTAACAAAAAACTGTCAATTGAATGCGCGTCAGAGCAAAATTGGTTTTAAAAATGAGTCATAAAATAACCAATTTGTTATTTGAATACCCACAGTTCATTAATCATCTCGCTTTGGGAAATTTTTTGCGAAGTGCCCATTTTGGCAGCCTTTTTTGAAATATATTCTGCCTTTATCAAAAAACTGGCCACTCCGTCACATTATATAGTTCCTAAATAAGAGAACCTGTAAATTGGATGCGTTTGAGAACAAAAAAAGATTTAAAAATGACTCGGTAAAAACGCAATTTCTTAAATTTCCTCAAATTTTAATCACGATAACTTCGTGAAATTCTGTTCAAAATACCCTTTTTGGCAGCCTTTTAAAAAATATATTCTGCCTTTATCAAAAAACTGGCCAATACGTCAAGTTATATGGTTCCTAAATAATAGGACCTGTAAATTGGATGGGTTTGAGAACAAAAATTAATTTAAAAATGACTCATGAAAAACGCAATTTGTTATACTTAATGAATTTTTTAATGATGAAAACTTCGGGAAATCTGTTCAAAATACCTCTTTTGGCAGCCTTTTTAAAAATATATTCTGCCTTTATCAAAAAATTGGCCAATAAGTCGCATTATATAGTTGCTAAATAAGAGGATCTGTCATTTGGATGCGTTTAAAATCAAAAATGAATTTTAAAATGAGTCAGAATATAAGCAGTTTGGATTTAAGGTTTTTTCTCCAACTCCTATTTTTGTTTAATTTATTTTTGCTATAAGAATTGGTTCTATGAAAAACTTGTCAATATAAAAGTTGTAGATATTATTCTGAAGATGTAAAATAAATTTAATTAGATTTAATTGCTTAAGAATTGAGTAAGTTATGGGTTTTTTTCTTTTTCCTCCCCCCTTTTTCTTTTCGTTTTTAATTTTTTTCATCGGTAAAAATTGGTCCTATCAAAAACTTGTAAATACAAAAGTTTTAGATAATATTGAGTACATTTATATAAAATTTAGTTGGATTTGATATCTTGAGAATTGACGAAGTTATGATTTTTTTTCTCCCAAAAACCATGTTTTTTTCGCCCCTTGAGCCCATTTTTAACTTTATCAAAAATCTGTCACGCATAAACTTTTTCCTCATCTTTTAGAAGTAATATAAACTTTAAACCGATTCGATATCTATTTTAATTAAAAAGTTATCGCATTTTTTCTGTTTTCACAAAAACCCTCCTAACTTTGACCCCCTTGGTCCGATTTTGCCCATTAACGAACTTAACCGAGATTTTATGCCCCTTGATTTTATGTAAAAGTTTGATGAAGATCTGAGCATAATTATGGAAGTTATCGTGTCTAGAAGAAAGTGATATACACCGATAGATAGATAGATAGATAGATAGATAGATAGATAGATAGATATATATATAAACTTTTTTACTGATGGTAGTTTTGGGGTCTAGGAGTCATGATTCGTGTAGATCCGCAAAAAATTTTCAGAAATTCCAACATGGGAGACAATGCAATAGGTAGTATTTCATACGAAATCTACCTAACAGCCTGTATGATTTGATAGTTTCTTTTAAATTAAATCTCCAAAGAATGCGTTGATAATCAATATGATTCTGATTAACGAGGATTTGTCTAAACATTTTTTCGATATCAGCACTAAAAGCAATTGGGTTCATTCTGAACTTTAATAATAAAGGAAATATTTCCGGCTGCAATTTTGGACCTATCTCTAGATAATCGTTTAAAGAGCGGCCTGATGAACCAACTGCAGATGCGTCAAATACTACTCTAAGTCGTGTAGTTTAACTATCTTGTTTTAGTACCCCGTGATGCGGAAGATAAAAATGATCCGGATTTGAGATTTCTGAATTTGGTACAAGTTCCATGTGCCCCAAATCGATATATTCTTGCATGAATGCTAAATATTGCTCTCTAAGCAAAGGGTTTTGGTGGAGTCTCTTTTCCAATAAATAAAACCGCTTTAGAGCTTGAGATTTTGAATCACCGAGAATTGGTTTAGATTTAAACAGCAATTTTGCAACATATCGTCCTGATTCTGCGCGTGAAACAGTTTTAGAATAATTATATTCAACAAGAGAAATTGGATCAGAACTGGGAACCGACTCAAGTTCCCAGAACCTTTGTAGCTGAGAAGGAATCTTCGTAGTAACATGACAACTAACAGATGAATTTTCGTTTGATTCATTCGAATAAATAATTCCCGATAATATCCAACCCAGTTTAGAATTAATAGCACTCGGTGATCCTTTAGGTCCTAAAATAGACTCTCCTATTATGATATTAGCAAACAAATCTGCACCTATAAGAAGATCAATAGGACTGGACACATGGAAATTTGGATCCGCAAGATTCAAGCCTTCAATATGTGGCCAAAACTAGTCGTAATCAGAAAATTTGGTAAATTTGTTGTTATCTGGTTAACAACTAACGCGTCTAATTGAAAGACTTCATCATTAAAATGGGGAGAGAATGTCAAAGAAACTTCCTGAAGAGCTGTTTCTGCAACTAAATTATTTATACCTGAGATTTTATGATTTGTAGGCCTTGATGGAACACCTAATTTTTCACAACAGGTTTTAGAAAGTAGGCTCTTTTGAGAACAACTATCGATCATCGCCCTGCAAGGAATGAATTTGCCTGATTTGGACTATACACGTATAATGGCAGTAGTAAACAATGTTTGAGAATTTCTACTAAACGATTGATTAGTAAAACAATTTGATTCATTTAAATTACCTACAGCATTTGGGGCTGTTACATGATCTTGTTGTCCAATAATTTGTTGTTGTGCAGGGGCAGATTGATCACGATGAAAGATTGTATGATGTTTCGAATTGCAATGTTTACATGTGGTATTTATCAAACAATTAGCAACAAAATGGTTAGAACGCAAACAGTTCGTACATAACCTTTTAGATTTTACTAAATGCCAGCGTTACTCAACAGATAAATTCTGCAATGATGGGCATCTATGAAGTTGGTGGGGTTTATTACATTTTGGACAGATAATTTTTTGTGATTTATTCACATTATCCGTTACGACAGTATTCGATACCGATCTTTTTGGAAAATGTTGAGATTTAGGATCAAATTTATGATTAGATTTAGATTCAGTTTTAATAAATTCAACATTACATTTCTGCAGACTACGTCCTTGTTTTTCAAGAAAACTAATTGCCATTTCATAAGTTGGAAAACAATCATTATTTAATGATAACTCCCATTGTTTTCGTACATTATCATCAAATTTCGTTTGAATTAAATAAACTAAAATCAAATCAACAAATTCATTAAATTCAAATTTTGAAGATTTCAAATTTCGAATAACTTCATTACAAGTGTCCAATAGCTCTAGAATCGATTTTTGCGTAGGTGATTTTAATGATTTAGCATTAACGAATTTTAACAGTAATGAGTATGCCAAATTCTTACTATTATCATAGCGATTAACAAGAGTTTCCCACGCTTCTTTATAATTATCACCGAAAATTGAAAATCCCGAAATTAATTTAGCAGGATAATTTTTTACACTCGCTATTAAATAAGAAAATTTTAACTGATCTGATAAATTTTCATTATTATGAATTGCAGTCAGAAATATTTCCTTAAAAGTAATCCAATTATTGATATCGCCATAAAATATTGGCAATTCAAATTTAGGTAACTTTAAAACGTTATCCTTAACAGAAATTGAATTATTACTGGTTTTATTCCTAATTTCTTGTATTTTTACAAACAAAAATTCTTCGATTTTTACTAAATCGTCAACAACAATGTCCTTTGCTTTAGTAAATGAATCGTACAAAGCATTAATACTTTCTTCGGCGATTCCAAAATAAGATTTCTTTAAATCAGCTTCTAAGCTAATTAATTCTGCTTTAAGCTTCTCAGTTAATTTAACATTTTTATTTTCTATTGCTTCAGCTACTTGAATGTTATATCTGTTAATTTCTTTTATAGTGAAATGAAATTTTGATTCACTTTGTATCTCTACTTTCGTTTTCATTCTGAAGTAATTAACTTTTATAATTAAACTTTAAAAATACGCTAGACGCTGCGGCTAAGGACAGACCAGACAGTTTATTTATGTTGAGATTTTAGACTGCATAAACATTGAGAATTGATTTTATTATAGTCAAAGAGAGATTTATTACCTGAGCAATTCTTCTTGTCGGCGACTTGTATAAAAAGGTATCGGTTTCTTAACTTCAATAACTGTCTTCGATTTTATGGTTTCTTATGTCTTGAAAAACATTCGTTGACTTGTTTGTTGATTTTAGACTATCGAATATGAATTATTACAGAAATAAAAATATGATGTAATGGGATTTTTAAAGCGATTTAATAGACTTCAGCAAATCGTAAACATTCTTTTAATCAGAACATTCTAAAACAGTCCCGCAGTCAACTGCAGAATAAAGAATACAAACTAAAAACATGGATTACAAATGGATAAATGCAAAATATATATATATAAAAAACATATTTGGAATTAACAAACACAAATGAAAGAGAACTAATGAAATATAATATTAATTAAAGTCAAAATAGCCTCGTTTTATCAGGAACAAAGTTTTAGTGCTGCCATCTACAATCATATTTCAGAAATAATAGTGCCATTTCTGAAGATTCCTTTTTAGGATTCAACAATTACTATAAGGTATTTTTTAACCTAGCGTCATCTGAGTTATAGGAAATAAAGAAAAATAATAATGTTTTAATTTGCTGAAAAATTGAAAGAAAATCATTAAAATGTATTTGTCATTCATTAAAATGTAATCATTAAAATGTATATCTTTCAGTTAAAATAGTGATTGATGCATTCAAAGTTTTACACGGAATGTTTGACATAAATTCATTTCAAGAAAAATAAAGCTGAAAATCATCCTTTTGTCTTCAGGTAAAAATGTGTCTTCTTTAGCGCAACATATCTTTAAGAAAGAAGGACTTTTTAACAGAAGACACGATTGTTGAAAAATGACATGTCACTTGCGCGTTTGTAATTATTACTTTGAAATGATACCTTAATAAGTTTTCTTGTACTTCTCAAGATAAATAACCTGTGCTCACCACTGATAAAAAGGAGATATATTTATTTATGTAAGCTATTGATGATTTATCTCATGAAATATTTTAATATTTTATTCTGAATTAATGAATATAATTAGGAATTTCTCCTACAACTGCCTGAATTTTAAGAACTTTCAACTGGCAATATTTTGTTGCAACAAAACTGTCAAAAACGGTATATTTTATATATTGAGGTATTTTTTGTGTATTTCAAAATTATTTTGTTTATTATTTTTTGTGTAATCAAAAATTAAATATTTTCCATGTCGCATATCCTACTCAATTAAACGGGAACCTCATGAATAAGATACACGAAAAATCAATATACAAGGAAAAATTATTAATAACAATATTAAAAATCTGCTTAGTAAAACAGTGGATTTTTCTTATTTTTTCTAATTACATTGATTCCCTTGGATTCTTTAAAATTAAAAAAAAAGAAAAGAAATGAAAAATTAATGATGGTTGCACTAATAAGACAAAACGTTTTTCTGTAAATTGTTCAGATATTTAATGTTAGCTTTAGCGCACTTTGTAATAGTGTAAAATGGAAAGCACAAAATTTTATTACAATATTTTGAAAATCTACCTAAAAACAGATGAAATATATTTATTTTAAACCATATTGTTCATTTGTTTTTTCCTTAAAGATATAACATTTATAAAGATTTATAAATTTAAAATGTTACAGCGTTATATTCAATATTTGAAAATTAATTATGAACAATTCATAAATTATAATACTTTTTTCTTTCGTCGTTGATAAAAATCTGAGTTATAGGAAATAACTGAATTATGTGCTTCATCTTGCTAAAAAAGTAGAAAGAAAATCATTAAAATGTATATCACTTCATCTTTCAGTTAAAGTAATGATTGAAGCAGTCAAGGTTTTACACAGAATATTCGACATAAATTATTTTCAATAAAAATGAAACTAAAATTCATTCTTTATCTTCAGATAAAAATGTGTCTTCTTTAGTATGATATAGCTTCTAGAAGAGAGGATTTTTCAGCAAAATACATTATTGTTGAAAAATAACAAGTTACTTGCGCGTTCGAAGTGGTTGCTTTGTAATGATATCTTAATATGTTTTCTTGTCCTTCTCAAGATAAATGACCCATGATCATCAATGAAGAAAAACATATCTATTTATCTATGTAAACTATTCATGATTTAGCACATGAAATGTTATGTGACGAGAAAATTTATTTCATTGTACAAAAAGTTAAAAATTAACATTATTATTATTAATTGTTATGGTTATTGAAATATTCTTGTTGAAAATATGATTTTTTTAGAAATAAAGTATTGAATATCTTATATATCTGATATCTCTAAGGAACAAAACATGTTGACATTCTTAAATCACAATAAAAAATATCTTAGATAATTGTGTGTCATTTATATACATTCATTTTCAGAGACAAGAAGGCCTTATTTTTAATTAAGCAAATTATTCTTTCAAATTTTCATCTTTTTCTGTTTATCCCCATGAAAATCATATGTAGTAAAATTCCTATAGGAAAAGTATATATGCAAGAAAAATTTATTGATAACGAAGTTAAGAATCTGATTATTTAAATACAGGTTTATTGCTATTAATTCTAATTCCGCTATTTCTCTCGCATTCTCTAAATCAGTCAAAAAATATATATATACAGGTCACACTAATACAATAAAAATAATTTCAGTAAATTCTTCAAATATATAATGATAATTTTAATGCACTTTGTAATCATGTAAAATGGAATAAACATAAAATTTTATTACACTATTTCGAAAATCTATATAAAAACAGATGAAAAATTCAATCATTTTAAAGGATATCCATCATTTTAATCTGTAAAGATGCAAAATTTACAAGGTTTTATAAATTAAAAATATTACACTGCAATTTTCCCATAGTTGCAATTTAGTTATAAACAATTCATAAATTTAATTAAGGTTTTTTTATTATCATTTGAATTATGATAATAAATGATGATAATTATGATAATTATTTTATAATATAAATAAAATAATTGCTTGTCTTGGTCAAAAGTAGAAATAAAATCATTAAAATGTATTTTTTAAATAAAAATAAAGCTAAAAATTATCCTTTTATCTTTAGGTAAAAAAAAATGTTTCTTCTTTAGCGTGACATTTTTTTTAAATCAAGAAAGGACTTTTTAACAAAATATATGATTGTTGAAAAATAACGTGTAACTTGCCGGTTCAAAATGATTACATTTGAATGTGTTTTCTTGTCCTTCTCAAGATAAATGACCCATGCTAACCATTGAAGAAAAACAGATCTATTTATGTATATAAATTATTCATGATATCGGACATTAAATATTATGTGACGCGATATTTTTTTTTATTGCACAGAATGATTATTATTATTATTATTATTATTATTATTATGAAAATATTCTTGCTTAAAATATGTAACATTTTTTCTAGAAATAAAGTATTGAATATCTAATACATCTGATTTATTTGAGAAACAAAGCGTGTTCACATTCTTAAATCACGATCATAAAATTTATCTTAGAGAAGTATGTGTAATTTTCTGTCATTTAAATAATTTCAATGTCAGAGACAAAAAATACTTATTTTTATTTAAGCAAATTATTCTTTCGCATTTTCATCTTTTTCTTTTTATCATCATGCGAAACTTATGTAGTAAAATTCCTATAGAAAAAGTATATACGCAAGGAAAAATTATTAATAACAATGTTGATTGTCTGATTATTTAATTACAGGATTTTTATTATTTTTTCTATTTCACTCTTTCTCTTGCATTCTTTAAATCAAACAAAAAAATATTGGTTACACTAATATAATAATAATAATTTCAGTAAATTATTCAAATATATAATATTAACTTTAATGCACTTTGTAATCATGTAAAATGGAATAAACACAAAATTTTATTAATGTATTTTGAAAATCTATATAAAAGCAGATGAAATAGTTTCATTTTAAAGGATATCCTTCATTTTAATCATTAAATATACAGCATTTACAAGGTTATATAAATTTAAAATGTTACACTCTTAGATTTTACTATTTGAAAATTAATTATAAACTGTTCATACAATAAGGTGGTTTTTTTACCATCATCTGAGCAATAAGAAATAAATAAAATAATTGTTTCATAAAAGTAAATTTTTTTTCAAAATTTTTAATAAAAGAAAATCATTAAAAAATATTTTTCCTCACCTTTCAGTTAAAGTAATGATTGATGCATTTAAAGCTTTACAAACGTATTTGACAAAAATTAATTTCAATAAAAATAAAGTTAAAAATCATCCTTTTATCATTGAGTAAAAAATGTTTCTTCTTTAGCGTGATATATCTTTATCAAGAAAGGACTTTTTAACAAAGTACATGATTTTTGAAAAATAACATGTCACTTCCGCGTTCGAAATGATTACTTTGAAATGATACCTTAATATGTTTACTTGTTCTTCTCAAGATAAATGACCCATGCTAACCACTGAAGAAAAACATGTCTATTTATTTATTTAATCTATTCGTGATTTGGGACATGAAATATTAAGTGACGAGATTTTTTTTTATTGTCCAGAAAGTAAAAATTTAACTTTTTTTTTAATTCTTAAAAGATTCTAGCTGAACATATGCACCTTTTTTTTGTAGAAAGAAAGTATTGAATATATAATTACATGATACATTTAAAAAACAAAATCCGTTAAAATTTTTAAATAATAATAATAATAATAATAATGATCGCAAAAAATGTACGTAAAGTCTTTTAAATAAATTTATTTCAAAGATAGATCAACGCGTATAACTTTTTTTTAGAAAGAAAGCATTGAATATCTAATATATGATGTATTAAAATAATGTTCAAATTCGTAAAACACAATAATGCGATTTTTCTTAAACTATTATGTATAAGTTCCAGTATTTAAATATTTTTTTCTTCGACAAACAAGGACTTGTTTACATTTAAGAGACTTATTATTTGAAAATTTCATCTTTGTCTCTTTAACCTGATGTGAAACATATGTAGTAAAGTTCCATATTTGTGTTTCATCTAATGATATGTTATTCATTGTGTTAGGTTAAATTATAATTCTATTATTTGATAACAAGGAAGGCTTCATTACAGGCATATTCCGAAAAATTTCAAGAAATTGAAGAAAATCCTTGTATATATACGTTTATAAAAATAATTTCGTCGGAACCTCTATACAATGTCCATAACATATAATGACAATTGCATTATTTGGCAATTTTGGATCGGTTTAGATGGAATGCAACTTCAAAAAAAAAGTAAAATATTCTTTAAAGAAAAACAAGTTTCATGTTGAACTTGTTTGGATAAAACCAAAATAAAATACTCAGATTACTTAAAGGTGTTTTTTATTAACAAAACCCAGTACTTTCGAGCAAGTCATGCTCTTCATCAGGGTTAAAACAACAAAAGAGTAGAAGTCGAAGGTTGAGCTCTTTTATACGAAGTGGACTGATCCAAAGACAACGTAAAAAAGAGAAGGAGAAGTCGGAATGTTCCAAATTCGATAGAAAGGGGGATTCAAGTGATTTGGAGCAGATTGTACCATATTCTTGGAATATCGTACGAAAAAGTATCATTACAAGTATTGTTAGCTCGACATAAAATTTCAATTGATTCCATGATTTTAATCTTCTGATAATTTGATATTTTCTTTAGTAATTTAGCTTTTTTGAAATTTATTATAACTTCTAGTTCCTGGTATAGTTTAGAGAGAGCGGTATTGCATCGATTAAGTCTGATATCTGCAATGTGTTCTGACAAACGTTTCTTAAATTTCCTGGTTGTCATTCCAATGTAATCTGTTCTCTTTTTGTTCTCCATTATTGTGGCTGGGATTAAATATACACCTGCTGAATCTTCCATGGGGATGGATCGATGCTATTGTGAAGTCTTGTGCTTAATTTATTAGGGGGGTGGGGAAGCAATTAAATGTAGATTGTATTTCTTTAATTTAAACTTTAGACATTCAAAGAGACCAGGAAAATATTGAAATTTGTGTAACTTTGTTTCGTTATAATTAAATTTACTATTACTGCTGCCATATTGAGCTTGGTAAATAAGTTTATTTATAAACTTGAGTGGGAAGCCGTTATCATTTGCTATATTTCTGATTGTGTCTAATTCCTGATTAATATATTTCTTACTGCAGATATTGAAAGCTCGGTCTATATAGAATCTGTATGCTGCAGCTTTATAACTACTGGGAGAAGAGCTATTGAATGAAATTGTATTGTTTGATCGGATTTCTTTTCTATAGACTTTTATTTCAATAAGCAAATTATTTTTTATGAGCTCAGCATCAAGAAAGGGTAGTTTTCCATTTTGTTCTATTTCTAATGTATATTGTATGTTTTTATCGATTGTATTGATTTCATCTAAGAACACCTGTAATTGTTCCATAGTTGAATCCCAAATGATAAAAATATCATCTACATATCTATACCATATTTTTGGTTTATTTTGAAACTCTGTCATAATTTTATTTTCCATTGGTCTAAGTTTAATTTCCGCTAATAAGCCAGAGATGGAGGAGCCCATCGGTGCACCTTTTAATTGCTTATAAAAACTACCGTTAAAAGCAAAAACATTATTATTCATTATCAAATTAAATCTAAATATAATAGTTTGTTTCATAGCTGAGTTTAGTCATGTATCGTTATTTACAGCATCTTTAATATAATCATTTACTTCTGCTAAATCAATGGATGGATACAAAAGTAATTACGTCCAGACTAGCCAAAATACAATTGCTTGTTATTTCACAATTTTCGATTCTACTAATAAACTCTTTAGAAGATGGAACAGTTAGGTTGGAAGGTGGAATAATAGTTTTTAAATAACTTACAAAAGCTTTTTCTAACGGATAAGTAGGACTGTAACATTTAGCGACTATATTGCCGTATTTGATTCCCCTCCTTCTGATCTTTAATTCTTCCAAAAATACTGGGTGTTACAGCAGTTTTATTAATATACAATTTTCTTTTTAAATTGTCAGGCCATGTACCATTTTCTATCAAATCTTTGGTTTTGTTACTAAAATTTTCATTTGGATCTTTTTTCAGTTATTTACAGTCCAAGCCTCTAATACCTTCTTCTATCTTTAATTTATATGCACCTCTATCCATAACTACTCATTTATTCGATTTATCAGTTTGGTTAATGATAATATTCGGGTTAGAATATAACTTCCTAATAATATTTCCATGCTTTCTTTCGTGCTTCTTATCTTCGCTTGGTTTCATGTGTAAATACGAATTCAAATTATAATGAAGTATGCTTCGGACTTCTTCTTTAGTCCCATACGGTAAAGCATTAACGACGCTTTCACAATCAGCTATTACACGATTTTAAATTCATTCGGTTGCGAAACATAAATTTGGGTCCAAGTGACAAAACATGGTGTTGTTCTTTATTAAACTTCATACTAGATAAATTAACACATGCACTGGTTTCATCACAGGATTGCCTTCTTTGCGCTATGAAAAAGTCAGATTTCGTAACTTGTTGTGCGTGGCAGTAGTCTTAATTCGGTTCCGAACTTCAATATAATATTGCATAATTTGCATAAATTCATCAAACTCATCTTGATTCAATATTTGAACCAGCATTCCGTAATGTTTATATACTTTAATTGATAAAAAATTGGTTAACTTAAATTTCGATCTAATGCAATTATCTAAACATGCTAATTCATATTTAAGCTTAAGTCCTGGATACCGTTTTTCAACAAAATTGTTCTTACACCAAAGGAATTTTGGGATAACCTTGCGATATTTACTTGCTTGTAAAAAGTTCACGTTAATAACTTCCCTACATAATTTCAACCTCTCAGTCTTAAACTTATTCTTAATGTTGCTGTATTCCATGAGTTAGCTAGTATATGCTTAAATTATAAGAATAAAATGATATAACATATCACATATGTCGAATCCTTTAATTCACCTTATTTATACATAAACCCAAAATAAAATACTCAGATTACTTAAAGGTGTTTTTTATTAACAAAACCAGTCACAGTCCTACTTATCCGTTAGAAAAATCTTTGGTAAGTTATTTAAAAACTATTATTCCACCTTCCAACCTAACTGTTTCATTTTCAAAGAGTTTATTAGTAATATCAAAAATTGTGAAATAACAAGCAATTGTATTTTGGCTAGTCTGGATGTAATTTCTTTGTATCCATCCATTGATTTGGCAGAAGTAAATGATTATATTAAAGATGCTGTAAATAACGATACATCACTAAACTCAGCTATGAAACAAACTATTATATCCAGATTTAATTTGATAATGAATAATAATGTTTTTACTTTTAACGGTAATTTTTATAAGCAATTGAAAGGTGCACCGATGGGCTCCACCATCCCTGGCTTACTAGCGGAAATTAAACTTAGACCAATGGAAAATAAAATTATGACAGAGTTTCAAAATAAACCAAAAATATGGTATAAATATGTAGATGATGTTTTTATCATTTGGGATTCAACTATGGAACAATTACAGGTGTTCTTGGATGAAATCAATACAATCGATAAAAACATACAATTTACATTAGAAATAGAACAAAATGGAAAACTACCCTTTCTTGATACTGAGCTCATAAAAAATAATTTGCTTATTGAAACAAAAGTCTATAGAAAAGAAATCCGATCAAACAATACCATTTCATTCAATAGCTCTTCTCCCAGTAATTATAAAGCTGTAGCATACAGATTCTATATAGACCGAGCTTTCAATATCTGCAGTAAGAAATATATTAATCAGGAATTAGACACAATCAGAAATATAGCAAATGATAACGGTTTCCCACTCAAGTTTAGAAATAAACTTATTTACCTAGCTCAATACGGCAGCAGTAATAGTAAATTTAATTATAACAAAACAAAGTTGCACAAATTTCAATATTTTCCTGGTCTCTTTGAATGTCTAAAGTTTAAATTAAAGAAATACAATCTACATTTAATTGCTTCCCCCCCCCCCTAATAAATTAAGCACAAGACTTCACAATAGCATCGATGCTATCCCCATGGAAGATTCAGCAGGTGTATATTTAATCCCAGCCACAATAATGGAGAACAAAAAGAGAACAGATTACATTGGAATGACAACCAGGAAATTTAAGAAAGGTTTGTCAGAACACATTGCAGATATCAGACTTAATCGATGCAATACCGCTCTCTCTAAACTGTACCAGGAACAAGAAGTTATAATAGATTTCAAAAAAGCTAAATTACTAAAGAAAATATCAAATTATCAGAAGATTAAAATCATGGAATCAATTGAAATTTTATGTCGAGCTAACAATATTTGTAACGATACTTTCTCGTACGATATTCCAAGAATGTGGTACAATCTGCTCAAAATCACTTGAACCCCCCTTTCTATCGAATTTGGAACATTCCGACTTCTCACCCTTTTTTACGTTGTCTTTGGATCTGTCTACTTCGTATAAAAGAACTCAACCTTCGACTTCTACTCTTTTGTTGTTTTAACTCTGATGATGAGCATGAGATGCTCGAAAGTACCAGGTTTTGTTAATAAAAAACACCTTTAAGTAATCTGAGCATTTTATTTTGGTTTTATGTATAAATAAGGTGAATTAAAGGATTCGACATATGTGATATGTTATATCATTTTAATCTTGTTTGGATAAATTTAATTTAAACAACTTTAGTTTTGTTAGTTTTAGTTTGTTTTAAGTATAATTTCGTTATTTTTAAATTTAGCCATGCAAACTTGCAATTTAAAAAGAAATTTATGCTTTTAATTAATTTAAATTGTTTCACGCTTAATATCCAATAATTAATTAAAGTCACGCTTAATGTCACTGTGAATTAGTATTTTTTTGCGGTGGAATTTTTTATATAAGAAAATATTCCATTATTTACGTTTAATTCATTAAATACTATTTACATGCATTCTAAATATCCTGTAATTTTCATTTGCATTAAAAGCATTTGCTTTTGGCAAGAAAAAGTGCCTCCCGCCAAATCGCGTGATGATTTCATCTTTTCACTCCAATTTTTGTTTTTCAGACTTTCTACAGTAATTTTTCCTCTAATTTTAACTGATATTTTTTTTACATGCATAAGTAGTTTAATTAGTATTTTCTTTTTTCTTCAATGATTTCCCTGTATGGAGACTTTCCTTGTTAGTATGGATATTGCTGATGATGACTGAATGCAATACCTGCAAACCTTTAAAAAAGAAAAAAAATAGTATTATAAAAATGCAAATTCAATGTGAAATGCCAATATTATTGCCGAATGTTTTTTATCACAATAAACTTTTTTGTGATAAAATAAAACAAAATTCGTTTTTAAACATTTATGAATATGTGAAAAAGAAAATCAAGTTAAAAAATTGTTACCAACGTATACAAACACATGGAACATAAAAGTTCTGCTCTTTAAAGACAGAGGAAATGCTATTATGGGTCCCCCAAATCCGCTAAAAATAGAGATAATTATAGTGATACATCATATTCACTCCCCCATTCTGATTATGAAGAAATGATATTTTCTTCTGTCTGTTATTGAATAGTCATGTGTGTTCCAAAAATCCCACTTCTATCCAGCTATTTTTTTTCTCTACACTACCCATACATTATATATATATATATATAAAAACATACAGAACATAAAACATAAAAAGTCAATATGTGATGATGCCACATCATTTACATTAAAAAAACTTTTGGCTCGAGTTACTAAATAGTTACGGAAAAATAAATAAACATCCAAGTAAAATAGAAGTAATACAGTGCGTAATATGAAAGAGTGCGTGAGAAATTTAAAGATTTCGTTCCAAAAACCGCGCGAAATTAGAATGCTGTTTTTATTCGTTTGTTATGTTACATCTGTAAACTCAGAATATGTAAACAGTCACATAAACCTACTTGTACGGTTTTTAAACTTTTAATTTACACCTTCTAGTAATTAAAACTAGTACATACAATTACTTTTATTACGAAAAATACATTTGAATTCTTTTTTAAAGATAAGTAAAAAATAAAAATTATAAAATTTTATTTTTGTAATTTGTTTTAATAAATTCGAATAAAACTTTAAAAATCATCATAAAATCAAAACAAATTATACAAACATCCTCAGTATTTGAATTTTTTCTTTTTATAGTTTTAACTTTTACTAAATTGTATAAGTGATAATTCGAAATATTTATAAAATAAATTTTATCTTATACCAATGAACTATTTTTTTTTCTGACACACATACACTTTAGAATAACTATTGAATAGCAAAAAGAACTCCAAATGAATAAATAAGAAATCTAATTTACGTAAGGCCAGTTGTTTTACCGATTCTTATGATTTTCACTTGAAAACAAAATCTTGGTATAGAAAAGAAGTTTCATAAACTTATAGAAACACTTATTAAACAATTAAGTAACAAAAAAAAGACATTTTTTTCAATTTATTTTAAAAAGTTTCGACAGATTCGAGCTTAAATTAAAAAATGATGTAAACTTTAAAATTCGTCAAAACGCAAGAAATACATCGTTGTTCTTCGATAGTGTTCATCCAATTTTTTTAAACGGATATAATAAATTAACTTGCATTTGAAAAATAAAATCATTAAAACCTATAAAAAACCGTTTTTGATACAACATTTCGAGAGAACGAATAGTTTTGTATATATGTAACAGACAAAGACACAGCTATAGATTCAGAAATTTTAAGAAAAGATCTTCGAAATAGTTTTTTAATTTCATTGCGAAAATGATCAGCTTTCAGGGTCTCATACTTTGTGTTATTTGGTAATTTTTGCTGCTTTTTACATATGCGGCAGTATGACGACATGACTCTCAAGTCTAATACTTTACCAGTATAAACTTAAATAATGCCAAAGGAGACATTGACAAATGTATGTCTTCTGAACTGAGATTTTCTACTACAGAAAACATTACGTCCATCACTATTTGTTTTAAAAATAGCTTCCTTAGCTGATTTTGCTATAGAAACTATCGCTAGGGCTGCTACCTGTTTAAAAAAATCCTTTTTGGTTTTCATATGTAGTTTTAGTAAATTTAGGTAAACTATTTTTACTGCAAAGTTTATAAGCTGCTGAGAATCCTTTAACAATTTGATCCATTTCATAAAGAAATATATGTATTATTTTAAGTTCATTATTAATTTTATTAGATGAAGCTAAATCTTTGTATAAGTTACTTTTTGCAGTTTAGCACAAAATGAGAACACAATCCACATCTAGATTTTTTATTTAAATCGGAACCTACATTAAAACATTCTAAAAAAAAAAAACACTGGGAAAAAACATCAAACGGAATTCTTAAATCAAAAATTCTGTTTCAAGCTTCGATAAAGCTTCATAATATTTATTGCGACACTTTCAAACTGTTACTTAAATTCTTTTTCGTAAACTGATTACCATAAAACTGGTATTTTTTTTTATTAACTCTGTTTTCCAATTTCATTCCTGACACTCAGGTTCTAAGAAACAGAAACAAAATTTTAAATAATTTTGAAAAATAAAATACCAGGCTTTAAAAGAGTAACAAAGTTAACAAACTCTGCAAAGTTACATCAAATTCAGATTTTTACAAGCTACTTTAAATTCATTTGACATTCTGAAACAATTCTGATTCTATAAAGGATGCTATTTTACTCTAATTTACTATTATTGCTAATAAAAGTTTGGTTTTTTAAAAGCAAGACAGAAATAATAATTATATGAATGAAGCATAATTCTCACTTATGGAATCAAAGGAGCAAAATATAAGTTTAAATTTCTTGCTACAGAATGTAACTGAAAATGAAAACAGTTATTTTTTATGTAAGGTTATCCGTAATACAGTTCTTTTCTAATTAGATTATTTTCCGTATCAGGAGTTTCAATAGTAGCTCATTAGTGAATAACATCCTTTGTAGTTCACTTCTGAAAACGTACAGAAAATATTTCTTCAAGTTAAATGATTTTGTATTTCCGTTCAGATTAAAGTAAATAAATAAATAATAAATAAATAAATTGGAAGTTTAGTTGTAAACTATATTAATATCTAAATCTATCCGATATTTTAAAAGATATATATTTTCATTTCACATAACTTCTCTATTGGAAGAACAATAAAAATTGCTTTCCTTTGATAAATTAGCTTTATTTAAAACTCTAATATATGATAAATGTTTTTACGAGCGTTTAAATTAAAGAATTTTTTGATGGTGAGAAATTTTGCTATAAAGCAAATAAATTCAGACAGGTATACAGGGTAGTCATAAAAAACTTTGCCGATATATCGAACTCTAGCTGCAGCCCATTCAGCCGATCGAGATGAGATTTTAGATATAGTTATTCACAGGTATCAGTTCGATATTCTGTCAACGGCAACAAATTGACGCACGCGGTTACGGTAATAGAGACAGAAACTCGAAAATTTCAAATGGCAACTCACATTTTTTTCTCTCGCAAAATACTCAGCGCATGATAAAACCTTAAGGAGCGGTGGAATGGTGCGCGTATCGCAATAAACGGACCCGTTATACTCGCTCAAAAAACAGCTATGCAAATAAAATAAAAATAAAAAAGATTACGGCGCATGAAGGAAATTTGCATATGACAGAGGCAAAACACCAATTACGGAACGCCGTTTGTCTGATAGTCAGCGTAGAAAACGAATAAAAAGAGGGATATGTGAATGTTAGTTCTTCAGTCGGGAGCTTGCACATGCCGACGAAATGACTCTTCCAGCGAAAGTTTATGGTGAATTGGTAAAACTCTATTATTAGAATGGGATGAATGCTGCAAAATCCTGGCGTGTTTACCGTCTAAACCATTGCTTTGCCCATGTAGACCGGAAGTTCTTTGTGATTTCGTAAATAATTTCTAAGAAACTGGCTGCACCTGTGGTAGACCACGATCTAGAAGACCAACTCTTCCTGAGGATACTATTATGTAAGTGCATCACACAGTGACTGCAGGACACACGCAAAACTGTAAGAGATACATCTCTTGTATTAGATACACCGAAATCAACGGTGCTAAAGCTAGCGCGCTCTTTAATCCGCGCTCTTTAATCCGTACCAGCGCGTCCACATGATGAATGTAGGGGACGATCAACAACGTACAGACATTGCTGATAAATTTCTTATCAAATATGATGGAGATATGGACCGGCCTCTTTACTTATTATGGACAGACGGGGCACATTTCACCGTAACTGGTAATGTCAACACGGAAAATCGGGTGCAGTGGGCAGACATGAATTCCCACGGCTGTGGCGCCCGTATCTTTACATGACACTAAAGTTACTGTGTGGTGCGACATTGCATGCACAATTATCTCTGTGCCGTATTTCTTTTTAAAAGGTTGTAACAAAGGGATTTGTAATTTGTTCTGTAACAGGCTTCCGCTATACGGCAATGCTGCAAAATTACGTCATACCAGAATTACTGCAGCGAACCGGTTTGCAGAGTTTTTATCAGTGATTGGTGTAATGAATCTGTGTCATAAGCATATTTCTTCTGTGTGCTCAAATGGGTTTTTTTCGGAGGGGGGGGGGCGTTTGAAGAGCTGCTTTTTGTGCGTACATAACGTGTATATTTTTTGCGATACACGTACGGTTCCAACGCACTTCATGGTTTTCGCATTGGCTGATCATTTTTCGACAAAAAAAGGGCGTTGCCACTGCAAAATTTCGAGTTTCTGTAGCTATAAACGAAACCGTGAGCTCCAGTTTGTTGCCGTTCACAGAATATCGAGTTTATTCCTGTGAATAACTATATCTGAAATTTCACTTCAATCGGTTGAGTTGACCATCTAGAGCTCCATATATCGGAAAATTATTTTTATGACCACCAAGTATTTTCAGAAAAATTAAGAATTAGACGTTGAAATAAAATTAGAGCTCTATGCTAACCATGAAAATGCCCCTTAATTTTTTTTTAATTATATAACAGAATTTTTTTAAGATACTTTGTCAGTTTTTATATTTTACTAGCAGTTACCCTTGACTTCATTCACATAACATTTAAAGAAGAAATAATTGATCAATCAAGCAAAAAATTTCGATGATGAAAAGCATGTGTAATTAACATTTTATCGCGATTTTATGGTAAAAAACTTCTGATAATCTCTATTTGCTAATTTGTTGTTAAAACTTTCCTTTCAGCGATTAATACTAATAGATAGAAACATTCTTGAATTCTTTTGTTCAGCCCTGTAAATTTCCAAGTGCATTTAATACACGAAAGTATCTTTCTAATATTTAGTTCAAACTAAAATATTTCTTATTACTATACCTAAATTACATTTTCAGAAATTATCAACCGAAGACAACCTTGTATCCAGTCTTTTACGGGACCCTGTACATCATTTTATATATATACTCTAAAAATTTCTTAGTTTACTAAATGCAGTTCAAATTAAAAATGCATATTTTATTTAAAAACCATCTTTAAGTAAATTACGCTCATATTTAGTAACCTTTCCAAGATCTTTTGTGTAACCCTGTATATCTAAATTTAACTATTTATACTATTACCATTTATACTCTCCATTTAATGCGCATACATTTAGCGAAACTTAAAAGCACATATCATAATTCAAAATGCATTTCATCCATGCAACAGTCATCATCCATTATATACAGTACTTCGAATAGAATATATGTAATATTTGAAATCTTTTGTGTGTCCCTGTAACTGCTATGCACTTCATATTATGCATGAAATAACACACATTAAGCCTCAGCAACGTATATCAATTTGATTATTACATGAAATCGTTTACCATAATTAAAATGTGTCGGAAACTGTTCCTCCCTTTATACTTATGCAATGGAATTCTTCTGTGTACACTGTTAAAACTAATGGTGATATATTGCACCTTTTAGGGGTGAAAGGCTTGTCTCACTGGTGACACCCCTAGAGGAGCTAAAATGGCACCCTTAACTAGGGTGAAAGGATGGCACCATTAATCCAAGGTGTTTCAGAAGGTGAAAGGACAGCACCTCAGGGGAGACTAATGGCACCCATTATCCACAGTGTTCAAGAGGGTGAAAAGATGGCACCACAGGGGAGAATTATGGCACCCCTTATCCAGGTTGCTCCAGGGGGTGAAAGGATGGCATCGCAAGGGAGAGTAATGGCACCCCTTAACCAGGGTGCCCCAGGGGGTGAAAGGATGACGTATTTAATCCAGGTTGTCCAGTGGCACCCTAGAAAGAGAAAGCATTCACAATCTTTAGTCCACAGGGCATCCTCCACCCCTCCGCTTCTCTAGAAATTGTAATGGTTTGAATCATGAAATACAAAGCATTTTTTAAATTGTATTCTGCAGAGAAAATTATCAGGATCAGTCAATATTTTAAGTCTTTTTATACTTTTAGATTGATGGAATATTATATGCTTTAAACAAATTAACAGGTGTCCAAAGAAAAATTGTTGCATATTTTTGTAACTATAAGAGGGATAATATAAATTGAAAAAATAATCATAGAAAGCCAAAGAATTCAAATTGCCCTTTCATTTACATGGCAAGTAGGGTAACATTCCCCAGTAATTGGCACATTAAGAATTTTTCTTTAAACTTACTTCAATTTCCATTACCAAGAAATAAAATATTTACTGGCAAATATTTTTAAATCAAAGAATGCATATCTGTGCATCTATTTTGCCCACAAAAAGCAGAATTTTTCGAAAAAGAATTTTTTTTAAAAATACATTTATAAAAAGTAGCTGTAATCACCAGTAATTGGCACCTGGAGAACCAATGTATGACACCTTGTGATCCAGTAATTGGCACATGTTTATATAAAAAAAAAACTTTATATTTTGCATTGGGTTTAATCGCTTTAAATGAATGTACTGTAGATAAAGATGCCACATTTCAGGTTTTTGAGAGAAAGAAATCAGCATATTAGTCTGAAATGTGAACATTTTAAAACAATACAATATTTTTATATTGATGCACAGTAATTGTCATGCTGTCCACAGTTATTGACATACAAATCTTTAATGGATTCCAATTACTGATAATATTTCATATTTTCAAATAAAAACAACTGATAAATAAATTTAGTCTAAAACTTTAAAAGTACTGCCAAAACAAGTGGTTTAATCTCAAATCTTGCGATTTCCTAGTAATTGGATTAGGTGCCAATTACTTGGAACTAGCATAATTAAAGCACCTTAAATTGGCATCTACCATTAATTCAGAAATCCAAATATTTGTGTCAAAAATACTTTTATACAATTAAAGTAAACCTTTTCATCTAAACAAAAATGTTGTTGGTTAAAATTTAAAATATATTATAAATCAGATAATAATGAATTGAAAAGCATGCCTTTCTCAAGCCAGAAAAGAAGCATTTGCAACAAAAATGGCTAATTTGAGCAAACCATAATTGTTTCTCTTTCCTAGGCATTATTGTCATCTAGTAGCATAAATCAAAGTTATAATCTTTAAAGTAAATGAGTATATAACTGGTATATGGTCTTACATTTTTAAAAGACTGGATATAAATCTTATTTTAGGACATGATTTTAGGATGTGCCAATCATTGGTGCATGCCAATTACTTTGGATGTTACCCTATTTTAAGAAAAATTTAAAAAATTCACTTTTATGCTCTCTGTATTTCAATATCCCAATCACTATTGCACTCTTAGTCATACCCAAAGGGTTTTGTTTGAATAAATCACAAAATTCACGTAACCTCTATACTTACTTTGTACCGTCAAAAATTACCGAGTTATAGTTAAATATTGTGACTTTGTCATGCAATTTGAAGACTGATTTTCGATTTCATATTTTCGATTTCTTGGTAAAATGATATGAATCATGATTTTTGACTGTCTATAACTCAGATTTTTGGATCAATTTTTTGGGTATGATTAAGAATGGGACAATAACTATTTTTGTGATTGGGCATTTTTAGATACAGGACCAGTATAAAAATTTGATGTTTTTTTTGTCCACTAAACAAGAAAAGCACAATTTGAATTATCTGCCTTAATATGAATATTTTTATAATTTCTCTTATAGTTATAGAAATAATCCATTACCGTTTATTTTGACAAACAGTATATTGCTTGAAATGTGCTTTCATTATTTTATACAGGGTGATTCATAAAAGATGGGCAGAACTTTAAGGGGTTATAGTACACTTAAAAACAAATAATATTAAATAGGAGACTAAGGGTCCCAGACGTATTCCCAAGGAGATAGGGGGCTTAAAGTTTAGGGTCCGAAATTTCAAATGATTATAAAAAATGGAAAAATTGGTCGATTCGTTTGCGGTTTTAGCAAAAAATTTTCTTTATGCCAGTATTTTCTTGAAATAAAATTTTAAAGTTCAATTTCAAAAAATGCCGATAGGGGGCGCTTTAGACTTTGGAGTAACAAACAACTATTTTTTAACGTTATTTTTTGTATTTCTTTAAATGATTTCGAAAGCTTAGACTTAAACTTAAATTTTGATCTAAAAATCTGAGTCCTAACGAGTAGTTAAGTAGCGTAAACTGAAATTTGAAATTTGAAACCCTTCTCCCCCCAGAACGAAAATCAGTTATTCCCGATCTTTGTGTCGTAGATTAGGCTCGAACTACTGCCGCGTTTTGCTAAAATTATTCTTTATGTCAGTATTTTCTTGAAAATAAATTTTAAAGAAAATTTTCAAAAAATTCCGATAGAGGGCGCTTTAGACTTTGGAGTAACGAACAACTATTTTATACCGCTATTTTTTGTGTCTCATTAAATGCTTTCTAAAGCTTAGACTTAAATTTTCAGCCCAAAATCTGAATCGTTAGACGTGGTTAAGTTTCTGGGGAGAGGGGTTTGAAATTTCTACTCCTGAGCACAGTTCAGTTTACCATGTCCACACATTGTGTGCTGTGATACGAAATAAAAAGACACAAATTAGGATTATGTTACCAAAGCATATTTATTAACATGTAATTACAATAAATGTTCAAAATTGTGACCACCAGAGGTTATGCACGCAGAACAACGGCGAAGAATGGAACGGCGAACATTCGCGAAAATATCAGGCTTTTCGAGCACTTCCCCTACAAAGGCGGAACGTCTGGCGACCAGTTCCTCGGGGGATTCAATGGGTGTCTCATACATAAGAGCCTTCAATTGTCCCCAAAAAAAGAAATCGAGGGGTGAAAGATCTGGCGAGCGAGAAGGCCAAGCAACAGGACCACCTCGACCAATCCATCTGTTCGGAAATGTGATGTCCAGATAGTTGCGGACGTCTCGTACGTAATGGGCTGGCGCTCCATCGTGCTGGAACCACATGACCCGCCGGATGCGTGGAGGAACAACGTTTAACAGGTCTGGCAGCACATGTTGCAGAAATGTGAGGTATGTTTTACCGTTGAGGCGTTCAGGAAGAAGGTACGGTCCGATTAGGTGGTCTCCGAGGATTCCTGCCCAAACATTGATGGAAAAGCGTCTCTGATGAGCATGTGGATACGTAGCATGTGGATTGACATCCGCCCATACATGTGCATTGTGTGTGTTAAATGTACCTTCACGTGTGAAGGTACATTCATCGGTGAAAAGCACAGTTCGTCCAAAATGTGGATTTAGCGCGTTCTGCTGCAGAAACCAGCGGGCGAATTCAATACGATTTGGATAATTCCCTGGAGACAGTTTCTGGACTCGTTGCACATGAAACGGGAGCAAATGTTCATCCTTCAGTACCCTCCAAGTCATGGACTGTGAGGTATCCACCTGCCTAGCCACTGTTCGTGCACTTGTACTTGGCTGCGCCGCTACTACATCCAGAATGGCTTCTGCATCAACTACTGATTCGTCCTTTTTTGCACGACCTGCATTCGACCGGGAAGCGAGAAATGATCCCGTCTCACACAACTGTTTGTGCAAGCGCTCGAAAGTTTTGCGGTTAGGCAACCGCCTGTTGGGAAATCGCTCTCCGTACATTCGTTGTGCCTCTGCACCATTTCCATCTGCCGCTCCGTAAATTAAATGCATCTCAGCCTTTTCCTTATTCGTGAAGGGCACCATCTTCCGATTCATTACTACAGCGACTTACACTTGACTCACCGTTCAGTGGTTTTTATGCCTGAATCGTGTCGAAATTTTGCATACGTGTTCTTCTTCTTCCTTATTTGACATTTGCATACTTTCTGTCTCCTTCTTCACCCGGTGACTAGTGTCAGGAATGGAGCTTTAACGTTTGCATGAGCGACGTTTCCAACTGTGCCACTGCCCTTATGAGTGAATTCCGACTATGCAGTCCTTGACGAAAGTTGTATTTTTGCCTCGTATCACAGCACAGAATCGTTGGGCATGGTTAAGTAGTGCAAACTGAACTATGTTCAGAAGTTGAAATTTGAACCCCCTCCCCTCGCTACTGAACCACGCTCAGCGATTCAGATTTTGAGCTGAAAATTTAAGTTTAAGTCTAAGCTTTAGAAAGCATTTAATGAGACACAAAAATTACGGTATAAAATAGTTGTTCGTTACTCCAAAGTCTAAAGCGCCCTCTATCGGAATTTTTTGAAACTTTTCTTTAAAATTTATTTTCGAGAAAATACTGACATAAAGAATAATTTTAGCAAAACACGGTAGTAGTTAGAGCCTAATCTACGACACAAAGATCGGGAATAACTGATTTTTGTTCTGGGGGGAGAAGGGTTTCAAATTTCAAATTTCAGTTTACGCTACTTAACTACTCGTTAGGACTCAGATTTCTAGATCAAAATTTAAGTTTAAGTCTAAGCTTTCGAAATCATTTAAAGAAATACAAAAAATCACGTTAAAAAATAGTTGTTTGTTAATCCAAAGTGTAAAGCGCCCCCTATCGGCATTTTTTGAAATTGAACTTTAAAATTTTATTTCAAGAAAATACTGGCATAAAGAAAATTTTTTGCAAAAACCGCAAACGAATCGACCAATTTTTCCATTTTTTATAATCATTTGAAATTTCGGACCCTAAACTTTAATGCCCCCTATCTCCTTGGGAATACATCTGGGACCCTTAGTCTCCTATTTAATATTATTTGTCTTTAAGTGTACTATAACCCCTTAAAGTTCTGCCCATCTTTTATGAATCACCCTGTATACAGGGCAACTGAAAGTATGGGTGCGCAGAAAAATGCTATATCCTGTAAAATATATGTGATATTTAAATCTAAAGAAACAAAAATATAAGAAATAATAATATTTTTACAAATTGTTCACTGACTTGACATTTATTGACTTACTGACGGATTTATTGTTTGAAAACAAAGGTTCACAGAATTGTCAGTCCGCTGCAGATAATTCTGATTTAAATCGTTCTATGCCTTGATAATTTCGTAATAATCACATACAATGCGAACTGGAAATTTTCTTGTTCCAACTTTTCTACAGAAGTCAAGTAGGTTAAGATTTGACTGTTCGCAGGCAATACACCTGTTGTTAAATATCCACGCAGATGGGTGTTGAAGGTCAATGTTGTTTTTGCTCCATGTGAAGTCATCAATACTGCCGAAAGCTATGTTAAAATTATTTTGCTTCCATGAGGCCAACACCTCGTCTTACTACATATTTAGTATGAAACTTAGTAACAGTAATTAGTTTTTATCAATAAAAATTAAAGGTTTTTCCATTATGGGAAGTCTTGCCAAAACCATTAATCTTTTCAGAAAAAATAATAGTGTAATGATTTTTTTTTTTTTTTTTTTTTTTTTTTTTTTTTTTTTTTTTTTGTTGCTGATTATTTTGACGGTTGTGAAAAAATCATTCTTACAATATATGTAGTACTTACATTTATACTTAACTTACGCAAACCCATATTGTATTGTATATATCCACACACGGTTAGAAATTAAGAACTGTATGTAATGTGTCAAAATAATGCCTACATTTTTTTTTCTATGTGCCAACTGTATTTTATATTTTCTTATTTCTTTTCACAACCATGTTAATAATAATATTATTACATTGCATATTTAATTTTTATGTGTTGAAGGCAAGTGGGGAGGAGACTTTATATATTAAACACTTTATCTTACTAAAACAAAATAAAAACTCCCTTTCCATAAGTATGAAACTTGATTAAACTACAATATTTGGATTCTAAAAAAACTTATTCTTTTTATAAAGCTAATATGCATATAAAACAGATAATCAAGCAAATATGTCCACAGAAAGAAAATGTGAACTTTTAGATATAACTAGGGATAAGCCAAATTGAAAAAAAAATCCTGAGACTAACAGTAAACAGAAAATAAAAAGTTAGCAACTAAACGAATCTTTGATTACTAATTACGGTGTGATATTTTAAAGATTCACAAATCACACATTTTTTTTGGAAGGGAGGGGGGAAGAAAGCACAAAAATTTTAAAACATTCTTGATACTGTTTTTATTTTAAAAAACAAATAAGGATGGAGAAATATCGCATAATAAAAGAAAATCTTGTTTACAGGGGCATATCCTCAAGGACCAGTTTTATCAGTCATTGGTTAAAGTGAAGTTAACTTGGAGGTTATTGACAGGTGCAAAATTCTTAAGACACGTGCTGTTGTCATGGTGCAGGAGGCGGGGGAATGTATGCTAAAATACAAATGAGAGCATTTGTTAAACAAAAATAAAAGTAAAAGAAAGCTAGGGATCAAGATTTGACAACTAGGAATAATTTTTCTATAATTTAGTTGCATTTGACGACTAACGACTGCTGATTTCTAAACCTGTATCCATATCAAGACACTTTATGGCAATTTTTTTATGTTTTGACTTATTGCATCTGAAATTTTAATACACAGAGTAAATATAATGAAATGAATAAAACACTGAATAAAAAAACTTTTAGTTCAAATAATCTTTTTATTCTAAACATCAAGAATATATTAAATATTATTAAACAAAGACTTGACACTACGTGGAACGATGCCACTGAGAGCCAAGTACCTAAAAGTAATAAAAATTTTATTTGGCTTTTGATATAGCCAACGTTTGAGTTGCGGTACACAATCACAGGTTGAAATACGGGTATTTCTGCACATTCTTCATGGTAAAGAGTCGGAAACTTTTCTTATTTCAAGAATGATATGTAAATACTGTAAATGCAAGTTCACTATCTGAAATAATAATATAAAGACATTAAGGAAAACACTCAAGAAGACAGTCCAGTTAAAATGTATCATCAAAGCACAGCAAAAAAAGGTAGATCAACAAAAAAGAAAGAATAAAGTTTAAAAAAGAACAGATTTATGTGTTTACAGTGCTAAAATTTAAATTCATGATGTTTTTAGCTCACAAGGCTATCAAAGCCTGACAGCTAATGTGCCCTCAGGTTCCGTATGTAACGCGATAACTCTTGATATAAATATCAGATTTGCTTCAAATTTTATATGTAGGTTCATTATGATAAGGTTCTTCACTAATTAGCTTTTGAGGCTCATTGAATCAATATGAAAAAGGGAAGGATGCTACCCCTCTTAATTTAGATAAATATGCAGAAATCATGCAGAATTATTAAATTTGCTTCAAATTCTGTACATATTTTCACTCTGATAAGGCACTTCTCTGATTAGTTTTAGGGGCTCATTGGTTTAGTATAAAAAGAGGTGGTAGCTAATCCCCTGCCCAGTAACTTACACTTGATTTCTGTTATTTCTGTAAAGACATTAATCTTTGAACTAAGAGTATAATATACATCATTAAATATATACTATAGGAGTGAAAAATAGGGTTTTAAAAACAAAAAACATCATAACTTCTTCAATTTTCAAGATGTAAAGTTCCCTAAGATATTTTATTACAGTTCTTCTTAATCTTATACACAGCTTTTATATTGGCATGTTTTTGATAGGACCAATTCTTACAGAAAAAAAGTTAAAAGCAACACAAAAAGGTGAAGAGAGGGGGGGGGGAGATGAAAAATATAAAAAGCTTCTGACTTTGTCATATCGTAAGATATCAAATGTATTTAGAATTATTGTAAATCCTCTTTATATTATCTACATTTGTTATACTGACACATTTTTGATAACAGAAATTCTTACAGCCAATAAATAAATAAATAAATAAATAAATAAATAAATAAATAAATAAAATAAATAAATAAACATAAATAAAAATAATAAGATGAAGAAATAATTACTGTATTAGTATGATTCTGATAAAACCAGCTTTCACGGAAAAATAAAATTAAAAACTCCCAAAAGTTAACAGATAGAATTGTTAAACTAAGTTTATCCCTCATCTTTATTTAATTTTTGTAGGTAAAATTAATACTTAACTACGAGATTTACTTGTGCTTGTAGTCCAAGCCGGCAGGAATTTATCTATTTTATTGGCAGAGTTGAACGGCATTTACCGTCTAATGGTTTTTACCATGGTTTTTACCGTCTTTGGAAAAATTTATTAGTTTGACTGTTTTTGTCACTTTTTATTAAAAATTTACCTACTATTTTTTCTATTTTCCTAGGGGTAAAACTCTTATGAGTATTAAAACTATAATTCCATATAAGAATATTCACTAATTTAGTTTCCAATTAGGTAAAACTTTTTAAGTGTGTATTCTGAGTCAGTAAAAGAATACTATATTAAAATAATGGGTTTTAATAAACATAAAAAGCCCAGAAAAAACTTTCATCTTTGTTTTCCAACTGCAAGAATTCAAAATTTGAAAGATATTCTTATACATTTATTATTACTAAACCTAAAAATTATTATAACTTTTATAGGAATGCGTATTACAATATTTATTGTAGTTTATCTAAACCCATAATTACTGTTAGCGGTCTCACAGTCCGCTGAGTTTTTCTAGTTTTAAAAGTTAAGTTGTAATTTTTAACTTAACTATAGATTCTGATCAAATTTTGTTTCGTTTGGAACCCTATTACTATCTTTAAAGACTTTTGAATAACTTAATATCATTTAAAATAGTCCTGTATATAAAGTTTAATACATAAATGGTATTCTGAGAATTAAATTAAAATTTTATTCATCTTTAGATTAAGCGATCTAACAGATCACTTACAATAGTTATGCGACAATTTTTGTCACTGCAGTTAAAGGTTAAAGGAGATCAGTTTACTAATTTTTATTTAAACTAAATTGAAACAAAAAACTGTAAGTACATATTTTCTACACTTAAAAATTCCTATAATTTGGATAAAAAATGAACGCTTATAAATATTAACTGACCTGTAATGTAGTCTGTATACACAAATATTAATGCATTTTACCAATCTGTCCTTAAAGCTTCTTAGCATTCTACACTATCTACCAAAAAGTATTTGTACACTTTCAGTTTTTGACATTTTATCAAATAATTAAAAATATACTGGTCGGATTCTTCTGGAACTTCAGAAATATAAAGATTATGTTTCACTTTATATTTATTTACATTCATTTGTTAAGCGGGTAATTAGGGGGCCGGCAAAAAAACAAAGAATAATAGAAATATTTGGGATCGCCCTGTACATGAAAATGCACGAAACGACTTATCGCTTTAGAATACAAATATATGAATACAGTAGAATATGTACACTAATTATTGTGAGAATAGCATGTATATTTATGGCGATAGAGCGACTTTTTTGAAAAATTCAAAAAATTCTGGTATGTTTTTTGTTTATATCATGCTGGGTTTTTGACCAAATTTAACGCAAATTTCAGAAAAATTGGCAAAATGCAGTAGAAAAAATGTAGCGCAATTGGAATATAAATATATCAAATATTTTATGATATATGAGTAGTTGTATAAAATAATTTTTATCTGCGCATGCGCGAACTAGAAAAACATTTTTTTTTACATCATTTAATAGTCAATTCTATGGAGTGACTTATAAAAAAAATCCAATCAAATATCGGGAAAATTCAAAAAGATATCATTATTTTAGTGAGATGTTTTTACTCTGCTCTCTAAAAACGGCTGAATCTTAAGGGATTCTCCACAAATTGACATTTTTTAATAACTGACTTTAAAAAAAAACTAGTATTGAATTAATACAATATCTAATACAATATTGCTGCTAATAAGTACTTGACAATTGTGATAGAAAAGAAAAAGAGCTTTATTCGCATTCAGGGCTAAAACTAAGAGAGGGGGGGGGGGGGAGAAGGGCATAAATAAGTTTTAATTACTTTAAGATTTGCAAGTATTCTATTGTCTTCCATGAAAAAGTTACCTCCCCCCCCCTCAAACAAACACAAATCTACTAAATTACTGAAATAGTATTAGAGAAGTTACGTGAGGCTGCAATACGGTGTGAATTAACCTTTACAGGAGGGGCTCGGGTAGCGTCTATCCGACAAAACATGCAAAGCTGGCCAGATGCTGTCCGTAATCTCGTGTAAAGATTAAAATTAAAACTTCGCGAACAAAAATAATTACTTTTAACTGTATATAGACGCAAAAAAAACATATTTTAATCCTTAACTGCTGTGATGAAAATTGTCACAAAATTACTGTGAGCAGTCTGTCAGACCGCTTAATCTAAAGATGAATAAAAGGATACATTAACTCTCATAATGCTATTTTTGTATTAAACTTTATATACAAGACTATTATAAATCACATTCAGCAATTCAAAAGTATTTAGAGGTAGTAATAAGACTCTAAACTAAACAAAATTTGACCAGCATCACTAGTTAAGCTAAAACTTACAAATGAAACTTTGAAACTTGAAAAACTCAGCAGTCTCCGAGACCTCTAACAGCAATTAAGGGTTAAATCTAAACTGTTGAGCTTAAACACAAGAGTCAGAAAATGTTCGAAAACTGATTGTCATAGGATATTCCAATTGCATCAAGATTCGTCTATAATAACTGATTTATAATGAAAAAATATGCAAATATTTTTACAATTTTTTACTAACTGTGCGCATTTAGGATTCGCACGCCTGGAGCAGTTTGATCCAATTGCTCCACGGTAGCTACGCCCCTGATAAATTATTTTAAAATATTGACATGCAAACGAGAAATTGAAAAATACCTGCCTTATAGGATTAACACTAGCAAGCGGGTATTTTGGTGCGAGTGTAGCTTTTAGCGTCACATAATAAACTTACTGATCAATCATACTAACAAAAAAAATATGTACATCTAATTTACTATTTCTATTTTTATTTTTTTTAATGACATTACATATAGGGATGTACGATAAATTAACATAACAATAAAATAAAATAAACTTAAATCTTACCTTTAATCAGATTTCAAAAGACTTAAGATGCAGAATAAGCTTTATAGCAGTAGATTTTACTTGCCGACACCGAAAACAGAAAGATACACGTCACAGCACATGCGCAAGGTTCCAGTCACTCGATAAGGTGCCACATTGCTGCCATTACGACATGCATGGCACCTTATTCAGCACCAAACACCCAGTAAGAGAGCTGTGGGCACCTCAACCACATATCCAAGTCTCTATGGCACCCTAGGGTTCCAAATGGCACCGCCTTTTCACCTCCGGGTCCCATATGGCACCGGTTTGTCACCTTTAGTTTTAACAGTGTAACCCCGTAAATGAATAATAAGTGTCCTTTTCACTACATATTTTACAAAATGCATATTTTAGTGCACTTTGTAAATGCATATAAATTTGAATATGTTTCACACGGTGTAACATCGTTAAATTTAATTAAAACGATTTTCCCCATAATGCCGTAATGTAAGGAAATTTTTTGACAATCCCTGTAAATAAACTAATCATGGTAGAAACTTTATTTTTAATAGGTATTCGTGCTAGGCAAACGTTAAGAACGTCCAAAAATTTCATGGAAATCGGAGTATATTTACGAAAGTTAGAAAGCGACCAGACAGGCAGACAAACCGAAAGCATAATAACTTTTCAACTTTGTTCGAAAGTGTTAAAAAATCGAGTCAAAAATATAATAATCAGTAGTTTTATTTTCCGCCTTTTCCCCCACAAAAAAATTTCTTCCATTGATAATTATGAGTTTTGAATAAAAATATTCATTTGTATGTAACTTATAACTTATTAATTAATATAAGTAAAAAATATTTCTGATTCATTTTAAATATGGCGTCATTATTTATCTCGCTCCATTAGTTACTGATATTCATACCCCTTGTATTTTTAACGACTGCTATAAAGTACCTGTTTTATTTCAACTACGACGTCAAATTTTATAAGTGAACCATTTTATTAAAAATATAATTATTTTTCATTCTTTTTACTTTTAATTTATGTCGCCATATTTTACACAAAAATTCCCATTAACTAAACAAATATCCTTGCTAAATATATTATAAAAAATAGACTTTTATTTTTATTTGAAACATGACGTCATATTTATTTTCTTTTAAATTATTTTATTATAGTTTTTTGCTTGGATGTTTTTTATTAAAAATTCATTGCCGTTGAAAAATTACTATTCCAATTTTTTATTTTCTTGGCAACAGAAAAGGAAAATGGTTAAATTTTATCTGAAAAATTCCTATTGATTTTGTACGAAAAATAATTAAATTTTGAATTATTAAAGAAAATATTTGAATAAAATAAATAAAAATTAGCCTGTGTTCATTCCACCCCTATAACCTATCCATATGCAAAGATTCAAAGACATTAATCCATCTGTTTTGAAGCCAAGTTCATTTCAATTTTTCGGACACACTTTCACATTTATAATATGTATAAGGATTTCATAAATATAAATTTTAATTTAAAAAAAGCAGCAAATGTTTGAAAGAAAACCGATTAAAAAAATGACAATTATTTTACCATTATGACACATTTTTATTTTACAATTATTTTACAATTATGACAATTATTTGTAATATTTAGACTGAATTAACCCTTTGTAGCTCAGGAACACCGATGTGAAAAATTCTTACATAGATATTAAAATGCACTTTTTCAAGCATGGCAAAAAACAGTAAAAAATCAGAATAGAAAATAAAATTTTATTTAAAATATGGATTTATTGCTCATGTAGATTCTGAAATCGCACAATCTTCTCAAATAGCACAAAAATGAAAATATTTAAAATATTTTTTTACATGAAATATTTTAAAACAATTTTTAGTTTTGTTGCAGCAAATCCTACATCACATTTCTCACAAACAACTTGAATAAAGCCTTTACAATCACAGTATTTACAAAGTATTTTTTTCTGCCCAAAATGTGCGGTGCCCAATATTGTCTAACTGCATTTCTTTTGGTGAAATATGTTGAGTTCTTCCTTTATAACATTTCTGTTGAAATAATTTCTCGATGTAACCTTTTCTATTTTTTCGCTGCTTTGAACTTCGTATTAATTTAATGTAGAAAAGGATTTCTAATTTCCTATATAGTAATTAATACAGTAATTAAATAATATGAAAACAGTCAAATGTTTGGTCTTCTGAAAGAAATGTAATTTAAATAACCATTACAAGAAATTTTGCATCTTTCTTTTTCGATTTTAAAATAAAAGGAAAAAAACATTCAATGGATTTTTTCAAAGAAATGACGCGTTGTTAGAGATCTGCAACAAACAAATATTTACGTTTATCTTATAAATAGTATACGTTTCCTACTTATAGGATTAGCTTGAAAAAGATAAATAGATGTTTTTAAATAGATAATTTAAACGTACTGTTGTAAACAATATGATTGAAGACATCTGCAGACTTTTTAAACTTTACTATCTCAAATTTAATTCAGCAAAAATCGCATGAAGCTGATAGAGCAATAAATCAAACTATGATGTGAAAAAAATGTAACGCTATATGTTGCAGATTTAATGGAATAATTATATTACGAGCAAAGTAATAAACTAACAACAATCAACAAAATCTTCCTTTAAAGTTTATTGTTGGAATAACAGTGACTATGATGATATAAAGGGTTACTCTATCGATAACTGATACTGTGCTTTATTTAAAAAGCTAAGCTATTATATTTAATAAGCTTTTGCATTACTATTACTATAAGTAGTAATTAATAATGCAAAAAATATTTAAACTAAATCCTAAAATTTCTAAAATTAAATCTAGAATATTAGCTCTTTACCTTAAAAGAATTTATGAAAAGGATTCTAATTTCAAGACAATAAAAGAAAAATGAGAAATGAAAATAAAAGGAAAAAACCATTAGGAAACGTAAATTGTCGACTTAATACATTCCTTGTTGAGGAATTCAATTCAAACGAATTTAAAATAGATGAATAGTATTCAATTTATTTATTTTATTTTGAATGAAGCTGAGATTTTTTTTTTCATTTCAGGTATAACTTTTCAGGCGATTTTTATTTATTCCAATCACAATTTTACTTTTGGCTTTAAATTAAGTTTTTAATTTTTTCGAAAGAATTAAAATATAAGTATAATTATAAAATTAGGATAACTGGTTGTCAACTTTTTAACAAAATGGCGGTAAAAAGGTTATATTATACAACTGATTACTATATTACTTAGATTAAAGACGATAATTTATTAGTATAAAATCTGAAAAACTGTAACCATTACAGTTTAAACATATTTTAATAAAATACGAAAAATTCAAAGTTTAAATATACATTTAGTGTAAACGGTTAGCTGCTGTAACAGTTTGAATATAAGATGTCATCATAAAGTAATAAAAATTTTATGTATTATAATTTTCAATTTATTTATTTTATTAATCAAAACAGTAAATATTACTAACCAGTTAAGTCAAATGTATCGGATTATTTTATCATTTTACGTCTATTAAAATATATTTTTAATTATGTCTATACATACACTGCTCCACATTGAAAATGCAACACCAAGAAAGAGTGGTCAGAAAGTGATGAAAGTTAGGAAAAGACAGAGTCATAATGGATCATTAAGTGATCTTTATTTCAAAATGATAGTCAGAATACAGAAGGAGAACGGCGGCGCCTCAGTAGGATGTAGGACCACCGCGGACAGCGATGCACGAAGAAACACGTCTAGGCATAGAGTCAATAAGAGTACAGATGGTATCCACAGGGACGGCTCTCCATTCCCTTTCAACCATTTGCCACAATTCGTCTTCTAAACGAGGCAGGGGCAGAATCCGCAAACGGCGTTCAATCACATCCCACACATGTTCGATTGGTGACAGGTCAGAAAAATACGGTGGCTAAGGAAATATCTATATACCTTGCAGAGCATGTTGGCACATCTGAGCACTGTGTGGTCGGGCGTTATCCTGCTGAAAATGTGCTTTAAGAAGCCGCTGAAGGTAGGGGAATGCTATCGGTCGCAATGCATTATTCAAGTATGGTTGGGCCGTCATAGTGCCATGAATACGAACTAGAGGTGACATGGAATTATACGCAATAGCGCCCCAAACCATTATGCCACGTTGTCGCGCGGTCGGGTGTTCCACAGTTACTGCCGGATTTGATCTGTCTCCACGTACATGCCACAAACGTATGCGGCGACTGTCACTGGATAAACAGAAGCGTGACTCATCTGAGAACACGACGTTTTGCCATTCTGTCATCCACGTTACTCTATTCCAGCACCATTCCAAACGTTGTCGTCTATGCTGTCGAGTCAATGGCACTCTTCTTAACGGACGCCGTGAGTGCATGCCATGTTCAATCAATCGACGGGAAATAGTTCTGGTTGACACGGAAACATCCAGGATATATTGCACATGCTGCAGAATCGAGATACAAGTCACTTGCGGGTCCGCGACAGCTTGTCGGCAGATGCGTCGACCCACGCTTGCTAACGTCACTCTGGTTGCACTTGCAGCCCTCAATCGTGCCACATTTCCTTGTTTTAACCATGTTCGCCACGGCCAATGCACCGTGCTCGCATCCATATGAGTATCAGCTGCAATTTGACGTAAGGATCAGCCACCCCCCTTCACAGTCCGATCACCATACCTCTCGTAAAATCGTCTATCTGCTGGAAATGCCTTCGTTGACTGCAGCCTGGCATTCTCTTCTATACACGTATCCTTCGAGACAAAAACAAAATTTCTTCAATAATTCGTCTGGCAGAAATAACGACACGAATATTGCCCATTCTGCAAGTTCCTTTTCTTATATCTTACATCAAGTGCGTCGGAGACCTGCAAATTTCACATCATTAACATAACTCAATGACGCGCATCTACTGTAAAATTTGCATAAATTTCTGGCCACTCCTTCTTGGTGTTGCATTTCAATGTCCAGCAGTGTATTTATTAAAATAAAAGTCAAAATAAATTATTTTAAACGGTTACATTTAATTAACAGTAGCTGTTCCGATATCTATAAAGAAGTGAGTTAAATTCATTAAATGATTAATAAAAAATCACTAAATATCTCTTCCGAGAATGGACTTTTATTCTTGTTAGCAATGAGGTAAAAATATTTTCTATTTCTTTACTTCTTAACTGCCCGCATATTAAATGATGCCGTTGAAGCAAGAAAGTAAAATAATTAGAGTGGCAGTAAATTAAGTTCTTATGGGGATTTGAGACTTAATGATGTGATACACTATTTCTGTCCTCAGAGAGGGGGTGGTTTACAGCGGTGATCCTATAATACGCTAACAAACGGTTGCAATCTTTTAACATGTGAATTAATCGTCGATCATATACTTTATATATATTACCAATTGATAAATTTCTAACATTAAATTATTTTCATGCCGATGTTTGCTTTCAACATTAACATGAGACATTGCGACAATTATTGTAATCGGCTGAATTCAAGGATATGTATTGCTATTGGGTATATTACAGTACTCTTTCTACCCTCAGTGTAGGGAGGTGGTTCACAGCGGTGGTCATATAATATGCTAACAAAGGGATGCAATCTTTGCAGCATTAAGATTAATCGTCGATGATATATTTAGAATATATTGCCCTTTGGATTAATTTCCAAAATTAAATTATTTTCTTCCCGATGTTTGCATTCAACATTAACTTGAGAAAGTGAGAGATTTCTTTCAGACGATCTCTCCACACGACTGCTGGCCATTTAACGACAATTGGTGTAATAGGCCAAATTTTAAGGATATGTCTTGCTATTGGGTATATTACAGTAATATTATGTACATGGTCAAATTTTTAAATAGAATATTATCATTTCATTAAATTATTTAAGATACATCTGTCAGATCGTCTTAACTTGAAGTCACGTGACCATCTTATATGTGCTTTTCGGCGGGAAACAAAATAAGTTACATTATGAAAAAAATCAACTTGGGATACTAGTATCCGATTTATGGAAGCTTTTGGACCCTGTGTTAACTCAGATATGCAGATTATTTTACTTACAATACAAACTAGTTTAATTGTTTCTAGTTACTGTGATGTCTCTGTAAGAAAGCAATGGCTGAAATTTTTGGAATTGGAATCATTAACATAAATATGTGTTACACACCATGGAAATTATTATTATGAATATAATTATATAAATATATCCTTATGTAATCTTATAATTACCTAATAATGAAATTCAATAAATGATCATTTCTAACGACGTAATGGTGTAAACAATGGCATAAATATATTAAAATATTCATTATTTCACAAATATATGCACTGCAATAAAAATAATTTACAAGGAACTTTAAAGCAAATTTAATTATCTGTAAATTTAAACAGTGCATGAAAATAATTTACCTAGTTATAGGAATATATATTAAGTTCATTTTTATTCATTTAAACAGCTAAAAATGAAACAAAAACTATTTGTCAAGATATTTGTTTAATTAAACAATGTCTGTACATAAGTACTATATCAGATGTAATCTCTCATGAAATTATTTAACCTGAATTTTACAATACTATTTATAGCACATATTTGGATAAATGTTAGAATGCATAATTACGTCTACTTAATGGAAAGTCCCAGGGAAATTTACTCATTTACATTCAGTTCTTTAATAAGGCAACACATTTAACATTATCTATCAAATTCATAATAAAGCCTGGGAAAGGTCTACAGATTCACAAATTATAAGATTGCGTTAATGAGACACCAAATTCATGAAATGCCGTGGACACCGTCATTCGATTATTAAATAATTCGATTATATAAAAAATGAATCTGTACATTGACACGGATGCTTCGGAAAGTTTTTATCCAATTTTAAATTTAAAATTAGGAATTTTTTTACTTGAATAACCTACTTTAGTGGGTTTTAGTTAGCTAAATTATTTATACTTTGTTACCTCTAAATATAGGTGCAGATTCCAGAAATTTTTATGGAGACAGCGGCTCCTAAACTCAAATATCCCAATCACCACAAGGATTTAATTTCCAAGAAAAATCAAGAAACAGCACGAAATAACACAGAAACAAAGCGAATTTCGTTGAAAGATCGCCTAAAAAATTTTTATCAAAAAGCAGCAAAAAAAAGTCCGCGTGTTTTGTCAAGGAAATGCTAGAAAACGCCTTTTTTGTCAAATAATTGCATAAAAAAAATATAATTTTGGTTAGAGGAACGGTAAAATTGATGATTTTCTCTTAGATAGGACTAATAATTCTGTGTACACCATCAATAAGAAGGCCATCAATTTAACTCTGGTAATCACAGTTTTTCCTTATTTTTATACATGCTGTAGGGCACGGATCTTTTTTTTAAATTTTCAACGTATTTTATACAACGCTCCTTAGCTCGCGAGAAACAGCCGTTGGAGGGGGGGGGGGCTTATGTTATAATACAATATAAATATTTACTTTGTAACAAACTCACTTCGTTGGTCATAGCTCGTTTAGTTTGGCATTTGTTCGCTGTTCCGAGGATTCAGTTTCGATACTAGAACGGGCTGCATTTGATTTTCACATTTTTTGTTTTATAATTATAATTTTAATTTTAATTTAACATTCTTAATTATTAAAAAACTTAATAACATTAATTATAATGTTAAAATATTTAAATTTATATTCAGCATGTTGCATTTTGAAATCATTATCAAACATTTCTAAGAAATTTTTTTAAAAAAATGAAATCATTATTGAGTAGTAAAATTTCGAAACCTTTTACAAAATCATATTATTTTTAGTGTCAAATATCATTTTTCTCCAATCGCAATAGAAACAAATGATATTTCAGATGCTGGTATTTTTATTGAGGAACCATTATTTTGCAATGAAATTTGCAATACTTTAACACATTTGTGACAGTACTTTTCTGATTTTCGTCGAATTCCTATATTTTACATTAATCTTTTAAACGACAGCATATATTTTACATTTTCATACAATTGTAAACTGTTATAGAATGATGCATACTTGTTTGATAAAAAAATTAAACATGAAGATCCTAACAGCACCATGCTAAAAAAAGTCGGAAATTGCACTTCAAATATAGCAAATAAATTCCGCTCATACTATAACGAAGTTCAAAACTATTCACATGTAGGTGTAATAGTATACAATACTTCGGGTACAGTAGAGTATCCGAAATCTTGTGTATGCCACTGTAAATACTACCTGCTTTCTTTCATACACGAAGCACACTAAAAGTAAAACACAGAAAGTATATCAACTTCATAAAATGTGCAATAGCTTTGTGAGGGAGTGTCCCTTTGTGATAAAGGCACTCTAGTATTTTTAGTGACATCGTGACGTCAATGTTCTAATATGTGTGGCGCAAAAGCGACATTTATCCTTTATTCAACTTTAACTTTCCAGAGTGTATGTGGCGCCCTCGAGTCTACAGTTAGCTGCGGTTAGGAGTATTATGTATATTTATAGCTCTGTCTTCAATTTGCAATGTATAAAAGCTATGAGTTGGAGTGTGTTATAAGGTGTGGTGAGGCGGGGGAAGCAAGCCAAGTGAGATAGATTGTGTCAAGAGATAGTGAGATAGATTGTGTGTGTGAGCAAAGCAAAGTTGTTCTGAAGCGAGATAGCTAGTATTGTGAGCAGAGTTATCTTGTGTTGTGAGTTACCTAAGAGGAAAGCCAGCGGGTAAGAGTTATTTAATACGTTGAATATTTTGAAAATAAAGATTGTTCGCAGCCACGGGCTGTTTTATTATAGATTTAAACTAGCATTTAGCCGCAACCTGAAAGTACAGCCGGTGTAAGTGCCCCGAACTGAGCTTAAGCCGTGGACGTGAGTATAGTTTACGCTTTAATCTCTTAGTATTGTGTTTAATGACTGGAAACCTTGAATATAGCTCCACTTCCCATTCCCTAGAGGTTTAAATAAACTATTGGATTTTAACTTTTACTCAGATTATGCCTTCATTTAACCAACAGAACACAGGCGGCGTGTCCAGCCACGTCACAAATGGCGCCCAACAAAAAGTCGAACATTGTGAGATTGTCCCACGAGTTTATTTTACTGGTGAAGGGGACATTAACGAATTCGTAGCGAAATTGGAGGATTATAATTTATTTAATAATATACCGGAGAAGAATCAGTATATAGTGCTTAAATGCTTGCTGTAGGGCGAAGCACTTTTGTGGCTAGATAATATAGGGAAATTCCTAATTAATGATGAGACTAAACGATTTGAACAAACAGTTACTGAACTGAAGAAAGCGTTTCCTCCTGTCAAAGATAAAAGTATTTTACGTAGAGAATTTTATTGTAATAAACAGAACATATGTGAATCGGCCTCAAAGTTTTATCTACGTAAACTTGAGTAAAAAATAAATTAGATTTGGATGCCACATTTGAGGAATTATTGGACATAGTTCTTCCTATTTTTAATATGAATGTATAAAACTACATTGAGATGAGAGCACGAAACAATTCTGCTGAAATGCATCAGATGTTGTTGAAGTATGAGGCTTGGCATAGCTCGGATCAATGGGAGTCACGTAGCCCTCGACAGAGACCCATCACGGAAAACAGTTTGAGAAATGAGAGGAATAGGAATTTGAGAGGGGGACAGCGATTAATGAATAATAATTTGAGTAATGGTAATTATGGATTTAATCGAAATGTGTCAAATACTGGTAATGGCAATAGGAATTTCGGTGGTGTTAATAATTTTAGAGGCAATGACAGAAATATTGATGGAAATAGGCGGAGTAGTGACTATGGACCGAGAGGGGGGGTGTACGTGAAAGGAATGTTCCTTCTTCACAAGTAAGGAGATTAACTTTAGATAGGAATTCTGGGGGCAGGTCAATGGAAGGGTGAAGTGTTAAGAGGTCGGAACAATTAAACTGGTAGGTGGCTGTATTTCGGAAGATATGTAGTCACAGGACAAAATGGAAAAGCCTTCTGTAAATTTGAATAGGGTGACTATTAATCCGGTGGAGTTACCTGAAGTGTTAATTATTTTGGATGGTACTGTCGTTAAAAGTGTCTTCGATAGAGGGGCAGATAAGTCTTTCATTTCGTATGATTGTTATCGTAAATATTTTTCATATAAAAAGTTGAAGAGGTCAAATCTAGTGGTTCAGTCAGCGCAAGGGGTAGCATGTGATAATAAAGGTTCAGTGGGTTTGGAGGTTGATTCGTTCGGTTAAGACATGTTGGGAGTTTTGTTTGCTAGATGGTTTAATAGTCAGCGTAGATTACATGAAAAATAAAGGAATTTGTCTGGATTTCTTTAAAAATTCTTTCATCGTAAATAGTGATGAAAATGTGAGCAAGAAAAAGTCAGTTTCGGTGTCGATTGAGTTGGGGGAGTCTGGTTTATGTCAAGTCGAGAAAGAGGCATTCAATAAATTTTTGGTTGATATTGGCGAAGTTTTTTCAGATAAACTGGGTTTAACGCACGTTGCGTGGCATGAAATTGATACTGGTTTGTCAGCACTTGTTGCTAGTAAACTATATCGTTATGACAAGGTAAAACAAGGTATAATTGACTATCAGATTCAAAAAATGGTTGCGGACGGTATTATTATGCCGATTGAGTCTCCTTTTGCGTCGCCAGTGGTGTTATGTAGTAAAAATATTGGGAAAAGTTTGGATGATCCAGAGGCATGGCGGTTTGCTGAAGATTATAGGAAAGTGAACGCAATAACGGAATACCCTCAGTATCCAATTCCAGTAATTGGTGAAATTTTGGCGAATGTTACGAGTACAAATTATGTTTCGACATTAGATCTTACGTCTGGTTATTTTCAAATTGCAATGAAGCCGGAGTATATAGCTAAAGCTGTGTTTATTACTCGGGGCGGTTGTTTTGTTTTCAAGAGAATGAGTTTTGGTTTATCGGGAGCGCCGGCAATGTTCCAGAAGGCAATGAATAACATCCTAAATCCTTTGCTTGGTAAGGGTGTCTTGGTCCACCAGGATGAAATAATTATAATGGCAGCTACGTTTGAGGAGCACTTAAGACTATTGAGGGAAGTATTTACATTGTTGAGAGACGCTGGGTTAACAGTAAAGTTGGAAAAGTATAAATTTTTGCGAAAGGAAATAAAATTTTAGGAGTAAAAATTACGAGTGATGGTATTAAGATAGATAAGGAAAAAATCGAGGCAATTACGGCAATGAATCCCCCCAAAATTGGTAAGGAAATAGCTAAATTTTTAGGGATGGTTGCTTGGTTTTCCAAGTTCATTCCACATTTTTCAGAGTTATGTGAAACACTGTATAATTTAAAAAAGAAGAGGGTAAAATTTACATGGTCGTCAGCGGCTCAAAAGTCTTTTGAATTATTAAAAGAGTCGGTTGTATCACCTTCTGTTTCGGCACATCCTGATTATTCTTCTCAATTTGAAGTTTATTGCGATGCGAGTGCAGTGGGGGTTGGAGCGATATTAGCACAGAAAGGTCGACCAATAGCGTTTGCTTCGAGAGTTTTAAATGCCGCTGAAAAGAATTATTCGATTACAGAAACTGAGTGTCTTGCAGTAATCTGGGCTTTGAATAAATTTCGTTGTTTTTTTCACAAATATACCGGTTAAAGTCATTACGGATCATTCAGCTTTGACAAAGTTAACTAATGGAAAGGGTTTGTCTTCTCGTATACTTCTAATGCGCTAATTTTTTATGTATTAATAACAATAAAATTTAAGACATAAATACGTTGAATTTGTATTTTTTAGAATTTTATGATATGAATTTTGAATTATGAAATTAATATTTGAATAAAATACTATGAATAGCAACCAACCATTTTTTGATAAATATTTCTTGTGTTCTGCTTTAAAGAAATCCAAAAATTTCCATTTATTCTTCGAAGTAATTTTGAAATTACCCTATAAAAAATGTTGATTTAAGTGGCCGTCTACACTAGAAATGATTGTAGGGGGAACTGGGGTACATTGATACATGGGGCACATTGATACACCCCCTCTACCGCTCACAGGGTCATTACAGGAAGTTTCACAACAGCTCCAAAAGATGATGCTAGTGTATTCAACTACATACAGAAAATCTTGGAATGATTCAGTAGTTTGATGAAATGGGACGGGTGATTTATTGTTTTTGTTGTTCAAAAGTAAATATGAGTTGTACAGTTGAAATGCTATTATACAACTGTTCCAGTATTTTCAACCAAAATGAATACTCTCCCTGGTAAGTACAGCTACTCTTTATCAGTTCTTCATTATTTATTGTTAGATATATTGTGAAGTGTTGGATTTGAGACTCATTTTATTCAAAATCGCTGTATGGGGCACATTGATACAGTCTATGACGGGGCACATTGATACAGCCTAAATCCTTTAATAGTTCATATTTTCATTATCTTTTATTATTTTTTTTACCATACACTCCTTAATCCAACCTTTTTTTCACGAAAAATTTCTAATATTAGTTTTTATTGAAGTGAAATAGCTCTAATTTCTTTATATTAGAACATTTTATAGTATTTTTGAAAACAGAAGACGTAGGAACTTACCCAGCATCTAGTGCTAGTAGAACTAATAGAAGAAAAGGACGCCATTCTGGCAAATCTCGAATTTATATCGATTCTCCAGAGAAAAAAGTATTTTCGACATGCGAAATGTTAAGTAAGAGAAACAAACTGCAGAACAGAAAATGATACTTATATTATAAACAGAATTTTAATATAATTATCCTTTATTTTCTGTTTATGAACCTATTTATGAACAGAAAAACTGGCAATTTTTTCATCTTTCATAAGAAAGAATATAATCCTGGGGTTGAAGTGCTAGATATGACAAAGTTACCACAGCCAACAATCAGACAAGAAACAGCCAGAATATCAGGTCATAATATATTTAATTTTGATTGCTTTAATATTGCTTAAAAATAAATTGTGGGTGATTTGAATTTTTATAAATAAATATAAAATGGTTTTCTAATTCATTTTCTATGAAAAATATGCATTGGTATTATTTTGTCGTCATTTTTCTCAAACGTATCAATCTGCCCCGGGGATGGGGCACATTGATACAAATGACTTTTTTTGATTTTTTAAAAATTACATGCAAAAATACTATATAAAACAATGATTGTACATTTTTATAACATACTACACAAGTTTTGCTGTCACCTCATGGAAAAAAAACTTGAATTTTCTACTTTCTTGACACAAAAAAAAAATCTTAGAAAAAACTGTATCAATGTACCCCAGTTCCCCCTATATGTTGAAACTTTTTATTTTATCCTGTAATCTACAATTTTCAATGAATTTTTTAGTGTTCCCTAATTGTCTTGATCAAGCAGCGGACACTCTCGATCAATAATCGAGTACCGAACTTAAATTTGAATACAGCCCATTAAATGAGCGTGTTTAAAAATCTTTAATTTATCAGAATCTTATCGTACGAATTGCATGCAATATTATTTAGGCTAATTGAAGGGTGTAGAGTTAATTTATGCTGCCACAAGTGGTTACCGCTACTGAAAAGAAATAAAATTAGGATTTATTTTAATGTGTGTAGAGGCTCTTAAGCAAATTTTATGATAATCATTTAAATGTAGACTTTATTTCCAATCTTTCAGTACCAACAATTTCAAATTTAAAAACATATATTTGGTTTGTCTGTACCTCTGAAAATCGGTCCTCAAGAGATACTGTCCCAAAGGGGAAAAACTATTTAAAATGACCCTTTATATTGTTTTTTTTATTCAAAGGATTATTTACGATTTGTATTTTAAAATTAATTACGTCATTTAAGGTATAACGGTGCTATCTGTCGAATAAGACTTTCAATTTTAACTGCACATAACAGTTTTATTGATTTAGATTGAAACAAAACAAACACAATTAGAGAAAACTTTTTTTTTGCTAGCTTCCACTGCGTAAATGGGTTTGTACGCGTGCGCAAGATATTTCCTTAAATCGGAAATAAATTTATAACCATTTGATAATAGTTTGTTGTGATTATAATTAATAATCCTACTAAATATTAGAAATTTAAAAATCTGAGTCCCAGGTTGAGACACGCTGGTCTAACCTCATTTTCAGCCTCGGAATTGCCGAAGAATTTGATGACATCGCAAAAACACAATGCATTACACGGAACAAAAATTTAATTTATTAAATGATTTTTTCAACGGTCTCGTGCTAAAGTTTGGTAGTCAGGTAAAGAAATTTCTTTACATTCTACATTCTATTTATATTCTTGTATTTAAATTTTAAAATAAGGGCTTCAATTTCATTTTAAAGAAATATTCTCTATTTCTAATATATATATGTATGTATATATATATATATATATATATATATATATATATTCTGTATGTATATATATGTATATATATATATCAAGTATATATATATCTCTGTATATACATATATATATATATATATATATATACAGAGAAAGAGAGAGAGAGAGAGAGAGAGAGAGAGATGCAAAATAGATGAAAAAAAAGGAAAGGAAATTTTATTTTTAATAGAGACAAACGTTAAAAATTAATTTAAAATTATGTTCAAGAAAAAATGAAACAAGCATAATTATTTAAATCCAATAAAATAAAAAGAAATTGCTCTGATATTCACTAATTTGAATAATTGAATTCAAATTCATATTTTTGAAAATATGAAACAAATATTTAACATGACGAAAACTGAAACATCGCTGTTATAATATAAACGTAACAAAAGTTTGTAATACGTCTGTCATAGAAATTATTTTGTTGTTTTGACGTTAAACCGAAAATTTATTGTCGAATTCCACTGAGCATTTAAGTAAATTATTATTATTACTATTATTTGGTCTGAAAGAGAGAATTATTGTAGGAAACCAAAGAAACAGAGTTAGGTTGAAAGAATGCAATGCAATATTTAATATCAAAATAGGTGATAAAACGTATTTCCTTAGAAAGTAATTTTAGCTGTTTGATATGTGATTTTCACGCATATTTTCTACAAATTATTTTAATATTCTTTTAATTCTACAAATCCAATTAATATTTAGATACATTAATTTTATTTTAAAGCTTGTTTGTTGTGTGGGATTGGTTAGTTTAATAAAATGGTATGCAAAATAAATAATTTGATATGTAAATTAAAATATAGATAGTAAAAATAAGGATTGTTCCAACATTATCAACTTCTAAAATATAATAGCATCTAAATTAGTAACCTAAATTCAGAAATTTTTTCATGTGAATAAATTTTTCGTTATTTTATGCAAAATTTTTATACAAATGTTTCGCATTTTATATGTCTGAAGCGTGCAAATTTATTTTGCCTAATAGTTACATATTGCAAAATGGAAAGGCTGCACTATAAAAAAGAATTTCTTATTTTAAGAAAATATACTCACATAAAAATACCATGTAAAAAATAACTACGTACCAAAATACGAAAATGTACGATAACCTTTTTCTTCTTCAGCACAATTGCACAAAAGCGGTCTTATCTTTGAGAAAAATTAATAATAATAATAAAAAAAAAATAAAAAAAAATAAAAATAAAAAAAGAACGCTAATTTATTGAAATTTAAAGTAACATTTAAAAAAATCAATCCTTATTTATAACGGACAAAATTCCGTAAATTCCTAAAAGTTTTCCGTTTTTTCTGGAATTTAAAGTAACTTTCCCGCTAACAAACAGTAAATCCTAATTTGGTGAAAGTTATACCAAATTTAAGCAATACATTTAAAGTTTCTAACTAAATTTCAATTCAAATATACCAAGAGGTAAAGACTCTGTAGAGAAAACTGATTTGATTTTAAAATTTCTCAATCAAAGTGAAACTCGTTTACTTGGGGTTCGCCACTTCTTAATATATATATAGATATGCATATACATATATATATATTTATATAGATAGGTACAGAGAGAAAGAGAGAGAGTTCAATGTTACTCAATGTTTTAAAAGCCTGTCAAATTAGCGTGTTTTTAGATTTTGTGGTGTCCTAATGGGGGTTGACGAGCGTTGCACGTAGGGAGCAACACCCCCTAGTATTTATTTAAAAGAAAGTAAATGAAAATTATAAAATCTTTAATTTATTTAGATCTACGTTTCAAGTTAGAAACCTTGGAATATTTTTGTGGCATCTTAGTGACTGCTTCGCCCATTAAAAAAATCATAAACTTATATTCTATACTGAACTGAAATGAATTGACTTAGATAAATATGTACCATTAAAAAGTATCTAGTTCAATAATAATATAGTTTTTAAAATTAAGGAATCTTCAAAAGTGTAAAATATGCATGCGGCATTTTTAGATTGGGAGCCAACGGTATCATTCCAGCGTAATTATATTGGTCCAAAGAATAGGCTCTTTCCATTTACCGCACAGGAATCGCGACAAAATTGAGGAAAACAAAACATTTTCATACAACTTCAAATTATGTAATTTATTTCTTCAGTCAAACTTTGTGTGAATGGTACTTTATTTTTGGTGAAATGAATTCTGATAAAAACGATAAAATTCCATCAAATGTAGCATTCTTCATAGCATCCCGACAGACCCCCTCAAAACCGAATAATAATCTTATCTCCGGGCCTCTCAGCTTAAGTATTGTAAAATTAGGTAAATCGGAACATTTTTCAACTTTAACGTTGAAAAAAGCAACAACTGATTTTGTTTGTTTGTTTGTTTGTTTGTTTACTAGAAACTTCGGTCTTGTTTTTTTCTTTACTTTTTAAGCAAAAACAAAACATTTTCACTGTTTTGTTATATATCTTTATTTATTTATGTAAATTAGTCAGAAATCACGTTCGTTCCTTGGGGATCTCTAAAATGTGTAAATAATTTAATGATGATTAAGTTTAATGCACCTTGTTAACTTATAAAACGATAAAAACGAAAAGTAAATAAATAAATAAATAAATAAATAGAAATTTAAAAAATAATTACATTATTTTAAATATTTTTAAGAACTTAGATAAAACGCTTTTTCTTTAAATTACAATTTCCATTTTATTCCTTAAGAGTACAATATTTACTGGGATATAAATATTTAAAATTATAAAATTTTATGTTCAAATCTTTGTATTTCATTTATAAACAATTCATAAATTAAAATATTTTTTCTGACATTGTTGACAAAAGATGATTTACAGTAAATAAGTGAATTTAACGATATATCTCACTTAAAAAAAAGAGTAAAATGTATTTTCCTTAATTTTTTTTTATTTTACAGTTAAAATAATGATTGATGAGTTCAGTTCAAATTTTTTATACTAAATATGTGACATAAATTCATTTCAATAAAAATAAAACTAAAAGTAATCCTTTTCCTTAAAATATAATACGTTCCTTTTTTAGCGTGACATATCTTAACCAAGAAATGGCTTTTTAACAGAATTCGTGATTGTGGAAAAATAACCTGTCACTTGCGCGTTCAGAATGATTGTTTTGAAATTGTACCTTAATATATTTTCTTATCATTCTCAAGATGAATGAGCTAGGCTTGCCATCGAAGAAAAACAGATTTATTTATTTATGTAAATAATATTTATGATATTAGACATGTAATGCTAAGGGCCATGTTTTTTGTTTCTTTTTTGTACGAAAAGTTACAAACAAATTAACATTTTTTTTTTTATTCTTGAACGTGTATTGCTTAAAATGTATTGCTTTTTTTTCCAATAAAAAATGAATATTTTAAGAAAAAAGTAACAAATATATCATTTTTTTTTTTGATGTATTTAGAAACAAAATTCCTGAAATACTTAAATCACAATAATGAAATTCTATATTACAGAGTAATGCGCAAGTTCCTAGCTTTCGAATAAATTAATTTGCAACAATCAAAATCATTTTGTATTCCCATGATGTCACGTAGAGCATATCGCGGATAAAATTTGGATGTTACTGAACTAATCATAATTTCTAGATTCTACAAACACTCGTTAGCGTATACATTTGTAGATCTGCGGCAGTAATCATTTTAAAAAAGTAAAAATGAAATTCTGAATTATTAAAGAGAATATTTGAATAAAGAAATAAAACATAACCTATGCTCTTTTCTGCGCTGTAGTCTACTACATGCAAAATTGCGAAAACAGTAAATCATCAGCATTGAAGTTGACGTCATTAGATCTTTCGGATACACTTTAAAATTTTTAATATTACAAAAACTAGGATGAATGATTGCTATGCAAGTATTAAATGAAAGAAATAAGAAAAATGAAATAAATAAATCCTTATAACAAATTATTTTACATTATTGAAACTCATTAATAAAGAATCTCCAAAATATAACGTTGTAATTTTAAAAATCTGACAAAATTTCAAAATATTATGAATAATTTAAGACCCGCATTGATAAATGTCATTATCCATCAATCATTTAATTATATTAGTAAAATGAGTCATTTTCTTTCAACTAATAAAAATTTGAAAATTGTTTGAAATCTTTTGAATCGTTTGAGTCATAGAGAAGCATTATTGCACGAAATAAAATATTTTGTATTTCGCAAAAGAATTAATCAAATATAATTAAAAAAAAACTGTGCAGTTAAATCTGAATACCTCACACAAACATATCCACTCCATTTCAAGTCAATCAAAAAATTTTGCGGCAGTTATCGCGGAACAAATAGACAGACAGATGGACAGACAGAATGACAGACAAACAGAAACCAAAAAATTTCGGGTCTCCACAGTATTGTCTGTCGACAATTTAACCTACGTAACAATTTTTAGTTTGTATGAAATTCTATAATCAGCATATTGATTTATTCGCATCATTTGTCAGTACTCACGATTTCCAATTCTAAGTTATTTTTAGAGAAAAAAAATCCTCACTTAACTTTTATTAACTATATTTATCTATTCAAATTCTAATTTAAATTGGAAATTGTCACTCATTTCCATATTTGTCTAAATGTTTTCATGTATATATATATTTACGATTAAGCATCTATGAAATGTATAATATTTGGTTCACTCTGAAAAAATAGGGTAAGCTATTGTGAATTAATTGTATATATATATATATATATATTAAATTTTAAATAAATGGGTTAGGGTTGTTTGGATGGATGTTTCCTCTCGTTAGTTATTAAGTTCCTATACCGAAAGGTTGGCTGTCCACGAGTGGGTGATTTGAAAGCCTTCAAAGTAAGTTTTCACTGACGACTTTTAGTAATTTTACCTTTTATTATTTTTTAAAAATCGATGATTCGAAATAGCTCTCAAAATATATTCTGCCATCTAACAATAAACTTTTGCAAAGATAGACTTTAGAGCTACGATCACAAATAAGCAAAAATACACACATCTAAAAAAGAAATATTATTTATTTCAAGTCAACTGTTTAATTTATTTCTAAGTTATACTCTGGAAACTCAAATACTTGGTGTTTAGAATAAGTTTGATTAACTTACTGATACTATATAAACATCAAACTGTTTTATCTGTTTGTAAGGTTTCGTCAGATTCGAGATTTAACTAAAAATACAATGTAAATTTCATAATTCCACAAAGGTGACCAGTATTGTATCATGTTATGCTCGTGTGACATCATAAAATGTTAGTGTTACATCATGTATATTTTATAAAGTTGATTCATTTTTTAACGCATATAATGATCGTCATTAAACATCAACCAAACTATGTCTAATTTACCGCAAACGTAATAATTTCGAGTAAATATAAAAAACTGCTATAAAATTAACACGTATCTTTTACTAACCTTCCTTGTCTAAGGATGTGCGATTAAAAAAAAACATTACATCATATGAAGACCATTTTAATTTAACACTGCAAGAAAAAAAACCGATTTTTGACTATATGTAACAATCAAAAACCAAAGCTACAGATTGTGATTTTTTTTTTTTTTTGAAAAAATTTCGATTTTTTTTTTTTTTTTTTTTTTTTTTGAGAGACTTGAGTGAACCACACTTTGGTAAAATTAGAAACATAAAACTAAAAAATACTGAATCTAAAGTATCTCATAAAATCAAGAAAGAAAGTGATAATTTAGAATTTTCCTTTTTTTAGGCTCATATTGCAGCTGTAACTTTAAAAAGTAGTTATGTGGATCATTCAACTTCAGTTATTGATCGCAATAAAAAAGCTAATAAAATAAACTGTTCTTTTTTCTACGAAACGTGCTTTAAATATTAATGAATGATGTAACAAAAACGCTCCAAAAAGAAAATTAATTAACCATTTATTTATTTTTTTTATTTCTTAAGAGCATATTTAAGAAACTTATTTATGTTAATTTTTTTGTAAAAGACCTGATTATGAAACTTAAAACAAAATTTCGTAATAAATAAATAATGAGTTATCAACGTTTTACTTTTCTACAAATTATACCATAAAAAATACATTTTTTTTAATTTTTAGAATACGTTATAGCAGTGTATATTTTATTAATGAAATGGTTTGTATATAGCAGATCCTAATTTTAATTGCTTTCTAAATTAAATTGCAATGAGAAAACAGCAAAATAATTTCACGTACGTTAAAAATCTGTATAAGGTTATTATCATCAGTGTCAAAAGTTGAAAATATGGACCTAAAATGATTTCGTGTTCAAGAAAAAGTATTGAGTGAAGGAATTTTTTAATAGTTCTAATGATACCAATTGAAACATTTTAACCCTTCTGTGAATGACAAAAATTAACCCTCGTATCCACTGACTGGTGTAACCGGGTACTTACCAGGTGATTTTAACACATTCAAGACATAAAACATCCTTATTTCATAGAATATAACTCCAACTCCTTTTGCGACCAAGAATTTAACACATTTTTAGTAATATAATTTACTTCAAGTGTTAAAAATTCAAAGAACACGCAACAAAATTTTGGGAAACAAACACGTTATCTATTATATCGGGCAAGTGTGAGTGTAAACGGATTCTGGAATATATAAAATTTATTCAATTTGACAATAAGATTGTCTTCAAAAAAAAAAATAAAATAAAAAAAAATAAATAAAAAAAAATAAAAAATACGAATCCGATGAAAAATTTAGCGGTTGACGAACAGTTACTTCCATATCAGGAAGTATTTCCCTAAATGACAAAATTTTTTTTAATTCGAATTGTTTTTACGAAATTTTGTTAATAGTTGATTTCATGAAGTATTGAAAAGTGCCTCATAATCTATGCTTAACGCCTGGTTTTTCTCACTTGTTAATATATTAAAGAGATTTTTTTTTATTATGCAATAATGTTTTATTTATTCAAATAAAATTACAAGTAAGATACATCCATATCAAAATCTGAAAGGATGTCAATTTGTTCCGGATTAAATGGTATTAAAAACTATAGAGAAAGCAAAAAACATGATATACCTAATGTTATTGTTAAAGAATAACAGACATTCTTAAAATTTTTAACTTGCCTTTAAACGTGAATATTTTGCGAACATATATTTGATAAATATTTGATTGGTTTTGAAATTAATACAATTATTGCATTTTTTTATCGCTGATAGATCAAATTATGCTAGAATTTAATGTTATAGCCTATCTAAATAACTTTAATTCTTCGAAACAGCATTTACTACAGAAATTATCCACTCGTGGACAGCCGACCTAGAGGCACTGAGCAGAGGTAAAACCAATGAAAGTATCCAAAGGATCACACTTAAAAGACCTCACAATAAATAATGGGAGGGGGAGAAGAAGCCCAGAATTTCCCAGTGTTTCATGAAGGTAAGCGGTTGGCTTAAATTCCGTCGACGAGGGTTTATATTGAATTTAAGATATTCAAGTATTTCGTTGCCCAATTTAAGCTATTCATGGGTGAGCTAAGTTGTAAGTTGCACATAAGGTTCATGAAGGATTTTTTATTAAATTTACAAAAATTATATCAGAAAAACAATAATTGATAAGGAATTACTTTACAACACCTTTTTAACTTTATTTATTCAGGAAACATATAATTTAATTACGTCTTATGAAGACAACTGGATTAGAATATAAATTTACCTATTCGAAAACCAAAATTAAACAATAATATCTATGTCTAAAAAAACAATGTTAATGTTAAAACTGTACGATTTAACAGAACAAATTAATTTTCAACCATTCGCGAGAAGAAAAGAAAGAATGTTATGAAATGTAATCATTATATAATGTAATTGTGTCTAAATGAGACTCAATTACCAATAGTTTTGACGCATTTAATGCAGAAATGGCGTTTTATTAAATAAAAGTACATTTTATTAAGCATGAAAATAATGAATATAGTATTTTTAGCTCAAAACTAACTATAGATCGAATATTTATCTCTAGTTTATTCACACAATATACTATTATCGCATTTAGATTACTTTTATCATACTTTCGGCAATTAAAACCTAAATGAGATGCCCAAAATTTTAAATGAGGCAGTGTTTTTTATCCATGTAAATTTATCTAAAAATATTCATTTAACCATTTACAGCTGTGAAGAAAAATTACATAATTGCTGTGGTTCATCTGCGAAACCATTTAATCAAACAATGCTTAAAAGCAGCGATTATTTCAAGGAATACTCTTTCTGCATCAAACTTTTTGTGCAGAATTAATTCTAATTAAATTTCATGTATTCAAGTATTTCTTTCGATCTTATTAGTCTTCAAAAAATATTGTAATTACGTGAGATGAATTCAGTGCTTCTGCACTAAACCTTTTGCATCGTTTTAATTGCAACACGATTTGGTCTGTTCAAATAATTTTCAATAGCAATAGAAATTAAATTAGAAATTATGTTGTGAATACTATGAAAATTGCGAAAAAGGGCAGTGATCAGTGAGAAATCTGACAGCAGTATGAGATTACTAATGTTGGCAATATAATGATAATTTAATATAATCCCGTTATATATAAAATCATATCTAAAATATTTAAGAGATCTAACAGGTATTTTAGTATTTAGCGAAAATCTTATTTTGTTAATTAAAAATAGAAACTAATGAAGACACATTTTAAATGATGCGGAAATTTTAAATTCTCGTCTGTACGAATCTGCATTTGTGTGGAACTCGCGGGTTAAAAAGAATTTTTAAGAAATTTATAACATTTTAAGAAGATTATTTGTCACATAGAACTCTAATTATTATAAAATGTCTTAAAAGCAAAATATTAGACTTAAAGAAATTAAAGTTAAAATCGCGCAATATTTCTAGTAATTTTGTTTAAGAATGGCTAATTAACATTTAACTGATGTAAGAGAAATTATCACATAACTACTGTGAATCTGTCTGTGACACCACTCCATCGAAAGATGAATAAAGGACGCAATTAACACATAGGATGGTGTGTTTGTCAGCACATTTAAGCACAATTATTTTACAGTACTTTTAGCTGTAAATAAAAACGAAAAAAAAAAACACAAATTACTTTAAATCCAGTTTGGGGAAAGTTTGTAAAATAAAATCATTTGGACCCATGAAGCAGTTTCAATAAAGAATGGATTTTACACTGCTTTAATCATTAGTATTTGTAGAAATACAAATTTTTAAATTTTCAAGAAATAAAAAAATAATATAAAAGTTATGTGAAATTGTCATTTTCTGAATTATAGTTCAATAATATAAGCTTAGATTCAGGTAAGTTTAGATCTAAAATATTTCTTATTTTGTTTATGTTCTAATAAGAATATTTTTGGCATTAGTATATAAGTTTCAGTAGCTCACTACGGTTTGCGTAAAAGTTCAGAGTAGCAAATTCAGCTTAGAAGTGCCACTTCCTGGGTGATCTATAAAGAAACCTAATTTGCAATAACTTTTGTCAACATCTGCTGATTCTGAAGCTTGATGAAAATCAGTGTATTAGTACTTGAAATAGGGCTACGGTGGAAAGCATGAAAAACGCAGTATAGCAGTGCGACTTCTCAGGTGATTCACAACAAAATATAAATAAACAACACCATATCATAAATCTTGCTACTGCCATGACCGGATCTATCCATTCCCTTAGCTGCAGGTTTCACTGCAGTTAAAACTTTATTTAAATTGCATATAATTTTGCAAACATAATCAGAATTTTTTTTAAAGAAATTACGTTATGATTGATACTTTAAAGGCTTATATGCATATACGTAATAAAAATTTAGACCATGATAGAAAATTTCTCTTTTAATAACATTAAAATGAACTTCAGAAAAAAATTCAATCACATTTTTTCCTTCTGCTTGACGGTCAGGGTGATAAAGTATAAATGATGTTTGAAGAAAATCCTTGTATTAGTTCTCGAGATAGAGCTATTGTGGATAAATACTTCATAGCAGCGTTACGTGTTGAGCAATTTACTTTAAAATGTAAACAGCATAAACTCACGTCATGGACTAAATGAACCTGAAGTTTGATAATTCAAGCATTGGTTCTTGAGATAGATCTATTGCGGGAATCGTAAAAAAAAAAAAATCAGCATCGCAGCGTCACTTGTTGAGCGATTCACACTAAAACCTAATCAGCAACAATTTATATCAGGGACTGTTTTTATCAAATTTCGTCCATGAGTGTTTGAAGTAAAGCGTACGCAGAATTTATGTCACATACATATGACTTACGGACAGTCACAGACTGACAAACTCAGAAACAGACACTTTGTAAAAACACAAATTTGTATCTCTAAATTCGTAGAAAACAGGAAGTCGAATTTTTTTACGAAAGCAATACTTTCTTCTTGTAAAGATTAAAAAAATGTAAATAGATATTAAGCCAGTTTTATAATTATAAATTTTATAATTATTATTTTCAGAATTATTAATTTAATTGTTCATGATGCATTTAATATCAGACAAAAAAATATTTTTTATATTTGCGTATTTTTAAAATTTACATTGCATTAATAAATTTACTATTAAGCCGATACATTTACTAAAGTACTATGACATTGTAATTAGTAACGTTAAAAACATTTCCGCTAAATACCAAAATTTCTAAAATTAAATCAAAGATTTTGATTCGTTTCTCGAAAAATAATTCATGGAAACGGTTCTAACTATAGGATTGCAAATGAAAATGAAAAATGGAATTAAAAGAGAAAAAACCATTCAGAAACGTAAATTGCATAAATAAATTCCCACTTGATGAATTCAATTATCGTGAATTTAAAATAGAGGAATTTCGTTTCAATATTTCTTATCTTTTGAATAAAACTCTGTTTTTCTTCTTTTGAAAAATATCTTCTTAGACGATATTTATTTGTTGCATTAAAAACATTGCTTTTAGTTTTATCTGTTTTTAATTTTTCAGGAAAATAAAAAAATTAAGAAAAGTAGTCAAATTAGAATAATCCACTAACAATCGTTTTAAAATAAATTGCAGTACAATACTTATATTTTACAATTTATTAATGTATAACTTAGAAATAAACTAGATTGTCCATTAAATTAAATTAAAAAAATATTATATTTTGTATACCCTGTGTAATTTAATGGCATATAGATCATTCATTTAGTTCGATTTAATAAAATATTTTTTTAAGTATGAATGTCTATACGTAATTATTAAAAGAAAGGAAAAATAAACCTCATAATTTCAAATTGTTACATTAACTTAAAACTGTATTACATATTACCTGTAAATTTGTCAGAAATTTAAGTTTAAAATTAAGAAATTATTTATAGAAAAAGATTCAATAGAATCTTCTACTAAATAAAAAAAGACATTATGTCAGTTTTATAAATTTACTCTTCATAAATATAAATTTATTTGCTCATAAAGTAAACAAAATCACACAGAAAAAAAAAATCATTTTACTTTTTTTATGCATTTATTAAAAAAATTCGATCGCATTAATAAAATTACAATTAAGACTGTACATTTCTTAAAGTACTATTACATTTTAATTACTAATGTTAGAAACATTTCAACTAAATCTCAAAATTTCTAAAATTAAATCTGGGTTTTTCTGACTTTTCCCTGAAAATAATTGATGAAAACGGTTCTAATCCTAGGATTGCAAAAGAAAAATGAGAAATAAAAATCCATTAGGAAACGTAAATTGCAGACTTAATACATCCCATCTTGCCGAATTCAATTCAAGACAATTTAAAATAGATGAATTGCGTTTCATTATTTCTTATCTTTTGAATAAAATTGAGATTTTTATTTATTTATTTATTTTTAATATCTTCTTGGACGAGTTTTATTTATTGCATCCAAAATTCCGCTTTAGTTTTTAAGTTTTTAAACAAGTTTTTAATTTTGAAGAGTATTAAAATGGAAGCAAAATATTAAAATTGCACAGAACATGTAAACATGCATTCCAAAATTTTGTTCATTTAAGAGGTACATATATTTCAGAAATTTTTCCTTCATCAATTTCCTATTATAAAAATATTATTATGGGAATACTTTTGTGCAGCCCTAAGTATGAGGTATAGTATATAATATAGAGAGTACTGTGCAAAAAAAACTAATTGAATTTAAAAACTGATACGAATTTTAATTCGTTCTCTCCAGCAATAATTACGGAACACTGCGCTGTAACCTATTTCCTTTGTGTCCGTGTAAATAATTAAAAAATGCTCTTTTATAACGTCATCGTAGTGAATTTCATTGATTAATATCCATTTCAATACATTTGAAAAAACGTAATGTTTTTAAAATAATATAAAAATGATTTTCCCCATATACTGTAATGTAATTAGATTATTTTGAATGTCCCTGTAAATGAATCATTAGTCGTAAATACTTCATATGCAATACCAAGCATGCTTTGATGACGCTAAATAAGGTTTATTAGTTGCATGAATATCCGAGTATATTTACGGGAGTTAGAGCAAACTTAATGCATTCTTTCTTGCCGAATTTAATTCAAGTCAATTTAAAATAGATGAAATGCTTTTCATTATTTCTTATCTTTTCGGTAAAACTGATAATTTTTTTTCATTTGAAAGATATCTACTTAGACGAGTTTTATTTGTTGAATCTAAAATTTTGCTTTTAATTTAAGTTTTTACTTTTTAATATAATTAAAATGTTAGTAAAGTATTAGAATTGCACTAAATAAGCATTACAAAATTTTGTTAATTTAAGAGATACATATATTTCAGAAATTTTTCCTTCAGCCATTTCCTCTTATAAAAAAGAATGTTATGTGAATACTTTTGTGCAGCCCTGAATATGAGGTATATAATTTATACATAAAGACTAATGCACAATAAAACTAATTAAATTAAAAAACTCACACCGAATTTTAATTTGTACCCTCCAGTATTAATTATGCAAACACTGTGCTGTAACAAATTTTTTTTGTGTGTGTGTGTTTGAGTCCGTGTAAATTAATAAAAAATGCTCTTTTTTGTAGTGAACGTGATCAAAAACCGTTCTTCAGTGATCCGCTTCAGTGATCAAAAACCGTTCCAATATATTTGAAATAACGTAATGTTATTAAATTAATATACAAATGATTTTCCTCATATACCGTAATGTAATTGGATTATTTTAAATGTCCCTTTAACTAAACCATTAATCGTAAATACTTCATATGTAATACCAAACATTCTTTGATGCCGCTAAATATGGTTTATCAATTCCATGGATATCCGAGTACATTTACGGGAGTTATAGCGTGGACAGACGGGCAGACAAACCGAATGCATAAGGACTTTTCAACTTTGAAGGAAAGTACTAAAAAAGGCATTAGGTGAGTTTATAAAGTTATTTTTTTATTAATTTAACTGTTCATAAAACAATTAACCCATTTTCGGCCAAAGGTTCGTATACGAAACATTTCGATAAATATTTTTTTTTAACACTCTGACACATTTTTTTCAAGAATTTTATTTTTCTTCTATTTTTTAAGGCTTTTGAAGACATCCATAAAATATTAGTAATTCAATTGGAGTAAACACTTTCTCTTGAAAAATTTTCGAAATACGCTAGAGTTTTAATTTGAAACGCCTTTGACAAATTCGACTTTTTAAAAATATATTATTATTCCAATTGAAATGAATTATATGTTTTTAAAATAGATTAAAGTCGCAAATTCTGTATATGAAATAAGAATAAAACAAAAGTCATAAAAATATTATTCATATTCATATTATTCATTATAAGAAATAATATTTTATATTATTATATAAAATATTATTTCTTATATAAAATATTATTTTTCATGCACGAATCTTTTTTTGTGTCTTAATGTATGTAATTTAAGCATATTTCAATAAAAATAATGCTACATTTTATAAAATTTCTGTGCTTGGCCTAAAATGGGTTAATATCAGACAAAAAAATCATTTTTTTGTATTTTTTTATTAATCAATTTACTATTAAGATTATACATTTACTAAGGTACTATAGTATTGTAATTAATAACGTAAGAAGCATTTCAACTATATTGCAAAAATTCTAAAATTAAATCATGGTTTTTGGTTCTTTTTTCCCATAATAATTTATGAAAACGGTTGTAATCCCAGGATTGCAAAAGAAGAATGACAAATGAAAATAAAAGGAAAAATCCATTAGGAAACGTAAATTGCTAACCTAATACATTCCTTCTTGCCGAATACAATTCAAGTCAATTTAAAATAGATGAATTGCGTTTCATTATTTCTTATCTCTTAAATAAGACTGAGATTTTTTTTTCTTTTTTTTTGAAAATAACTTCTTTAGACGAGTTTTATTAATTGCATTTAAAATTTCGTTTTTAGTTTTTAATTTTTCATTAGACTTAAAATGTAAGTAAAGAAACAAACTTGACTGTTCATTAAATTAATGTTTAAAAGGAATATTACAAGTCGTATAGTCCATACGTATTTTAATGGCACATGGTTAATTTAAAGTTAACATTAAAATAAATTGTTATTGTTATACATTACAATGTTCAATTAGTTTATGTCACAACAAATCTCTATGTAGTGTATTCCACATATGTTAAATTAATTAATTTAATTCTGTTTATTAAAGTATATTTTTAAGTATGAATGCCTAATGTAATTATTAAAAGAATGTAATGTAATTATGGAATGTAATGTAATTATGGAATGTAATGTAATTATTAAAAGAAAGAAAAGAAACCGATAATTTTAAATTGTTACATTTATTTAAAACTGCTTGACTTGAATCTGTAAATTTGTAAGAAAATCTAAATTTCTCTATTTTTGCAAATTATACATTTTTTGTTATCAAATAAAATTTTGCAAAAAAAAAAAATTTTTTTTTCTCTCCGTAAACTATTGATTTATTAATGATGTCTTTGAATCTTGAAAAGGATTTTGTATGGAAGTGACATAATATTTTAACACTGGCGAGTTTTAATCATGTGACAAGCTATAATGTCAACGGTTTTCGTTCGACATATATCGTTTTAAATACTGAGTAAAGAGATATCTTTATTTTTTTATTAGTCTTAACAGATATTATGCCAATTTTAATCACTTTGAGGTGCATGGCTAAGAAGTATGCTGTGTTACATAATCATGATAATATTAAACTCGAAAACGTAGTTATTAAGGGCAAGGATTTTATGAATAAATTAAAAACATTTGACTTTACAAATTTTAACCGTCTGCTCTGCACAATCTTCATTTTATTAAAGATGTGACGGGCAGTGTTCCAAGTTCGCTCTATCCAATCATATATACACAAGAATCTCATATGTCAGAGGGTACATCAGAAGCATATACTGTATTTTATGACGGCAGTATCATTATGGATTATGGTATCAGTTTAAAGGGCTATAATACTATATATCAAGCAGAACTTTCAGGTATAAAATTTGCGACAGACTGATTAATGAATTCTGGCTTCGACTATGCGATTTTATACTCTGACAGTCTGTCTTCAGTATGTCATCTGCAGAGACATTTTCCATCGAATATCATTATCAAAGATATATTTAATTTATTAAATCCTAATCAACATAAAAATATTTTCATCGGTTGGATAAAGGCGCATGCAGGTCTGGAGGGCAATGAACGAGCAAACAAGATTAGCCAAAAATGTTATCTTAGAAGGATTAGCGAACATAAATGCCTTTGCTCCGTCCCCTATGTCTTTTTTGAAACGACATTTCAAACAAAAATCCATTACAGACTGGCAACAATAACGACAGAAGCTACAGTTGGAAGAGATACGTATGCAGTTCTTAATGAAGTTGACTTAGATTTTCTTTGTACAAAAGAAGTGGTACAGTTTTACCTAGCAGGTCACGGAAGATTTCCTTACTGTTTATTTAATACTAGCGGCCTTCGCCCGCTACGCTGGTCGGTTTATCTAAAGAAATCTTGAAGTAGTTAGATAAGGTTCAGACATACATTAAAAAAAAAAAAAAGCAAGTCGATCAAATATCAAATATTTACTGTAATTTTTTAAGAAAAACAAAGTTTCGAAAAAAAAAATTAAATCGAAAAAAAAATTACACTGACATATTAATGCAAGGAAATTTTCCCAGAGAGAAAATTCGCCTTGAATACAATATTTCAAATTCTTTTAATTGCTTATAGGCGTTAATGCCAACATAGTGAAAAAAAATTCCATGCTGGGAATCGAACCCGGACCATCAGTATGGCGCACTGACGTTCTACCGACTAAACCACATGGAACGACAGCCAGCTTGAAACTTTCTCATACTTAAGTAGACTGGCGAAAACATAACGATAGCGCGTTTTAAAATCGCACAGTGACATCTATTGGATTTTATATGTACTAAAAAACGTTATGTACTAAAAAACGTGAGCAGCGCACCTAATAGTTTCTTTTGTTTCTTTTTGTTACTTTTTTGTCTGTTGTCCGATTTTGATGAAACAAAGCCTATACACTGCCCGGGAGTGTGCATTCTTCATTAGTGAAAACCGCATAAAAATCCATTCAGTAGTTACGAAGATAACCTCGAACAAACAGACAGACAGACAGACAGACAGACAGACAAAAAATTCAAAATTTTTTTTTTTGTGTTTCATTGGTTTTCTTTTATCGCCCTGACTCCATTTTTGTCAATTATCTTCAATGTACAGACACACCGGGTCCTACTGTTTTATTATATGTATAGATAGGTAAAAGACATTCGGATGGCTGTGTTTGTGGATGTATTGGAAACGTGAAACTTTATATTTTAGGTAAATGCAAACTCATGATCCATCATTTTAATTTTAACATATAGGCAGAATATGAAAAAAAAAACTACTATGAAATGTTTAAATTACCATAAACTTAAGGAAAATTACAATATACTGAATGGACTCTATTCAATTATTCATTATAAGTATTGATGTGTCAGCTTAGAATTAATGTCAGTGCAATGAATATTATAGTCGGCTTTCTTTATCTGCAATTCAGATTTTGTAGATTCAGTTCTTTTCATCTGTAAGTATCATTATTCTTGTTGTAATTTCCTATTTAATTTCACTTTTAATCTTTTATTTATTTATTTATTTATTTTATTGTAGTGTATTGACAATGTCTGTATTCCATGTTAGCTGTTTAATTTTAGTTAATTATTATATAATATTTTGTTGTGTTGGCAGTTGCCGATGTTGCCTGTTTACTGCATCTGTAATTTTTCAAAAACAGATTCCTCTTTTAATTGTACTTTTTATTATTTTTGCAATTTTCTTGCCAGTTTGTGCTCGTTGCCCATTGCCTTTGTGTTCGTTGGATGGCGGTGACGACTTTTCCCTCGGGACGTAAAAACCCATAAATCTAACGGTTGGTGTCCTGGAAGGGTGTCTTCTTGTATTCTTCTTGTCTTATTAATCTTGTTTAAAATATAACAATACAATATGGCAATGCAATATATGAAATAGAAAAAAAAGTTTTGGGATTGCTACATTTGACTATATTTTGAATAAATGGAAGCTTAACATTTCTGAGTAATTTTTTAAATGATGCATGTTAATTTATTTATCGTTTTCGTAAAATTTAAAGTGATTAATTGAATAAATGATGCCAAATATATGTAACTCTGAAATATCACAAACACTCATTTTCAAATAGAAATATTTTTATTTGTGAAATGTTGTAATTTTCACATGAATTAAATGAATTAATTCATGTTATTTCATCTGATATAATTTAGAAAGAAACTTTCTTTTCGGTAATATTTTATAATATGAAATGTGGCAAAATTCTCGAATTCGCGGAGAAATCCTAAAAACCGTAGTAAAGAAATCGACGAAGCGGATTATCTGCACTTCAACCGTCTGGACGAAAAAGGACTTCTCATGTGCTATATGACAATTATCAACAATAGATAAATACAATCGTATACAATTATGAATAAAGCTTCGTATGCTTATATTTCAGAATGTCTATATTTTCAGAAATAAGTATACACATGTTTAAAAATTGAGTAATTTTTATTTGGCGCAATAGCTCTAACTCAGATTTTCGTCAAACTGCAGATTCAGCTATAAATTGATATATGTTGTTATTGAATAGATTTTGGTCTAAAATAATTAACCGGTGACGCGGCTATGCTGCATTTTATAGAAATTAGTATATGTATGAGATAGAATAAAGTTTTGGGATTGCCATATCTGACAATATTTTCAATAAATGAAGTGTAATATTTCTGAGTAATTTTTAAAATACTGGATGTCAATTTTATATGTATTTATCGTTTTCGTTAAGTTTAAAGTAATTAATTTAATAAAAGATGCCAAATACACCAACACAAGTATGATATTTTTATTCATTGGAATACACAGTATGGATATTACATTTTTATATCAATACAACTGTAGTTCTATTGATCTCTATCTTCGAATTGCATAATATATAACAAATAATATCAATAAATAATAAGCCTTTGAATAATTAGGATTGTAAATATTACAGTTTAAACAAAATCTTCTATATATTGAAATAGTAACTAGTTTACTGAAACATGGTCTGCTGTAAAAATATTCTACAAGCAGCTTTAAAGTTAGCTGTTTGAATGCTTCAATTTTGATTTTTTTTCAATTTGTTTACAAATATTTTTTTAGTTCTTTAAATATCTTGATATATGAACCTTTTTTATGGATACTCGCTGACCCATCCGTCATTTTCCTGGAACGTGAAAATGACGGGCGTTACGTTTTAAAAAGAATTTAAATTTCTAGAATTTTATGTATTGAACTCGGTTTTGTAGCTCTCAAATAGAGTATAACAGACTAAGTATCTGCTCACTATGTGAAAATTCAGGAAAAGCTGTGAAATGGCGAGACTTTAATGAAATTTGTTTCATAATTTTTATTTCATAATAATAGAATAATTTGGAATTGAGTGAAAAGTTATATGGGAAATCCATTTCCGCACCCCCCTTTTCTGGCCTTGTTCCCAATAGTCTAAAATGTATATATATATATATATATATATGTGTGTGTGTGTGTGTGTGTGTGTGTCTCACTAATTGAAGGTCCATGAATAGTTTTACTTTCGGTCAAGTCTTGAAGTGAAGTCAAATATTGCTGCAGCTTTATTATGAGCTGAGACAGATTGACCGCCCCCCCCCCCCCGAGTGGAGGGGTCAGTAAGGGTATAGAGAAATAGATAATATGAAAGTGTTGTCTAGGTTTTTGAATGATATATCAAGGTTTTCGAATGATATATCAAATGGAAGTTTAGTAGGTATGCTGCGTACGTACCGCAAAATCCTACAAAATAAAATCTTTATGTCTTTAACCCGGCAATCCACAAACAGGGTTGGATCTCTTTTTTTAATAAAGCTGTTTCTGAACAAAACACCGCTAAATATTTCAATCAAGTTAGATTTAAGCAACAGAGTAAGATATTTTCAAAAATTATTATTCAAAAACAGTGGTAAGTACACTTTTGAAAATTTCATATTAAATAAGTAATGTTTTCCCAGGGGCTTTAAAATTAAGGGTTTGGATGGAATCATGCAGTTAATGAAGTAATAATTAATATAATGAAATGTAAATGAACGGTCATGAAGACACCTACATATAGGACATCAGCAAAAACTATTACATCTGAATGCTTAAAATTTAAAATCATAATTATAAACTATCTCTTTAAGATTTCGAATAAGTATTTTGCTGTTTTATAAAAAATCTACGATTTTGTTATATTAGGATTACTATATACTTTTTTAATTATAAGTTATTAACTAAATTTCTCACCCAATTGCTAAAAATTTCAAATTGTGAGACTCGGGTTCACCAGTAGCGACATTCATGTACACCACCCCTCCCAAAAAAAGAAAAAATGTTTAGCTTCGTACGTCACACATAGATTTTGATAGTCTTCGTTCACACACACACACAGAGAAATACAGCGAAATATTCTTTTATTAGTATAGCTGTATTAAATTTATTTTTATATTTATAAGCAGGTGAAAAAAATATCTTGAAGTTAATATAAAATAAAATCGTGAAAATAACTAACTAACTAAATAAAGTTTATGATATGTCTTCTATATTATCTGTAATTTTTACGCAGTTACTTAATTGTATCGTCAATTTTTCCAGTAGTGTTTGTTGAGCGTATATTAGGGTGGTGCGAAAAAACAAAAGTTTTTATTTCCGAATCGCTATAATGCGGAAAAGTTGCGATTGGTAAATACAAGAAAAACAAAAAAAGAATTTTTCAAATCGGACTGTATCTTCCGATCGCTCAAACCACCTAAACATTCCAAAAAATTGAAAATTTTCGATTTTTTTCAGAATATTTTAAAAAATATTACATATACATATATTTTATCACTATAGTGAAAAATATTTGCATATCGTACTGTTTAATAATAATAAAAAAATAAATTAAGATTAGAAATATCTTCTGATCACGCAAGCTCAATAAAAATCGGGGGAAAATTAAATTTTCAGCGATTTTGATGTATTAAGAAAATAATCAAATAAATTCAGTTTGCGGACTTATGTTAAATTTTAAATGTAAATTAATACTATGGAGCACATTAGGCCATTTGTGAACAACAGAGATCTTACCACGACGAGATCGCTGCAGTTCAAAAAGGTTTAGTAGTTTGTGCAACTCATGTTAGCCATGTTTCGAAACAGCGCTGAAGTCACTCTACGTGTACATAGAACATTTCCATCTCTCCCCAACCGCATCCACTTGCACAGTGTGCCATTTCGTATCAGTGAGCCCGTGAACGAATTTTGTTTGTTTATTGGGTGTATTAGGTTATTTTAAATACATTAACAAGTGACATGGATACGGATATGCATATGTCGTTGACCAAGAAAATTACTAGTCAGTCAATCTTTTTAGTGTCCTATATTCGGCCATCCAAGAGACTTACTGCCAAATATTTTTCCAACACATGAAGATGTTCCTCGATGCTGCTTTGAGGAGAGGTTTCTATTAGCAAGTAAACTCAACAACATTAAAATGAGTTTCTCATCTGTCAGCAATACGGTAGCACAAAAAATAAAATATATCTATTAGAAAGTGTCAATACCAAAAGTTTCTGAGTATAGAATCATTTAAGTAATGCCTACTACGATAAGTATTATAAACTAACGAAATCTTATATTCTAGACAAGGAAAAGACAGATTTTATATAAAAGGTTGATGAATTTAAAAAACAAGGAGCTCAAATGTGTGATATTACAGCCTGAAAATACGCAATGTATTAAAATTGCGCCTGTAAAGTGTCTCCAGATCTGAGGGAGTGTCCAATTGAGACTAATTGTACGTTAGAAAAACTTAATAAAATTCTAGTCATTGAGCATAGATTTATCTACCTCCAGAGAAAGTACGGAACGGGGAAAATTGGTAGTAGAAATCAAAAGGAGGAAAAGACTGAATACAAGATTTGGACGACGAAACTATATATTGAAAAGGTAACATTCCAAATCTGTTGAAGCGGATATGTAAGATCTCGAGTTTAGATGAAATACAGGAGAGTTTTAATGCTAATGTACGTGTATGTAAAATCTCATTACTATGATCGATACAGCTTATCAGAATGCAGAAGAAATTACCATGGCAAATGAATGTGGAGTTACAATCTACGTCGTTACATTGCGATATCAATGGTGGCCCTGCAGGTGCTGCTATAGCGTTGTATGTTAGAAGATATTGCTGTAATAACTGAAACAGGTGCTTCTCAAGTTATTGATTGATATAAAATTAGAATGGAAATCAGCCGCACTAGAAAAAAATTACGTCAAAGTCAAATGGATTCAGAAGAACCACATGGCACATATTTTGATGGAAGAAAGGACGTTACTTTATTTATCCTCCTCAGTTCTGAGACGAATATCACGACGGACAACATATACCTGATTAGATTACTAAAAAAAATCTTCAAACATGTATTATTCTACATATCAATGCGTATTATATGGACACATTTATTGAGAAAATCCAGAAGTGTTTTTAACAATTCTACAAGCATTTAAATTCCTTTAAAGGGTGTTCTTTAGTGTCTTAGGTGTACAGGCTTAGGTATACAGTTCTTAGATATACTGGCGCTATATTCATGTGTCGGTAGAAAATCTCTTGAATGACCGAATATAGGACAATGACAAGATTGTCTAGTAATTTTCTTGGTCAACGACACATGCATATCCGTATCCATGTCACTTGTTAATGTAATTAAAATAACAATACACCCTATAAACAAGAGATCTTCGTTTACGGGCTCACTGATACGAAATGGTGCACTCTGCAAGTGGACGAGGTTGGGGAGCAATGGGTATGTACACGTAGTGCGACTTCAGCGCTGTTTCGCAACGTGTCTAACAGGAGTTGCGCAAACTACTAAACCTTTTCGCCCTGCAGCGATCTCGTCATGGTAAGATCTCGGTTGTTCAAAAATGGTACAATATGCTCAATAGTATTAATTTACATTTAAATTTTAACATGAGACCGCAAACTGAACTTATTTAATTATTTTTGTAATGCATCAAAATAATTGAAAATTGAATTTTTCCTCGATTTTTAATGAGCTTACCCGATCGGAAGATATTCTCTAAACGCAATTTATTTTTTTATTATTATTAAACAGTACAATATGCAAATACTTTTCACTATAGTAATAAAATATATGTATATGTAATATATTTTTTAAAAATCTGAAAAAATCGGAAGTTTTCAAATTTTTTGAATTTTTAAGTGGTTTGCGCGATCGGGAGATATAGTCCGATTTGAAAAATTCTTTTTTTGTTTTTTTTGTATTTACCAATCGCAACTTTTCCGCACTATAGCGATTCGGAAATAAATTCTTCTGTTTTTTCGTACCACCCTAGCATGTATGAAATGCGTAAGTATAATAAACTTCTATCTGCAAAAAGATGAAGATCTAATAACATATATTTTGTTAAGCGTAAGAATGCGTAATTACGCCTGCCAAATACGAATTACGAGGAAAATCTAATCATTTGCATTGTCCATTATTTAATAAGGCAACATGTTTAATATAATCGTCCATGCTCTTATAATTTCTGGGAGAATCTACCCTTTCACAAATTGTGAAATTGCGTTAATGAGGCGGAAAATTCCTGAAACGCTACAAACATCTTAATTCAAAATACATCTCCTAATAAATGAATCGATAATGAATTGACATGAACGTTGCAGAAAATTATGTAATTTTAACTTTAATATTTTGAATATTCAACTTGAAGAAGCTACTTCATTGCTTAGTAGTTAACTTCTTTATGAGTATCATATCTAATTATTCAATATCTATATCATAAATGATTGTATTAGTTGATTCAAGTGATACAGAAAGTACTTTGCTATGCAATAAAATTTTAAAATATGAATATCAAATTTGACAAAACTACTTCAATTCTTTATAGATAACTTGTCTTCGACTAATTTCTTTTTCACAAATGGTAATCTTCATTTCGATGTAAGTACTAAAATCGTATACAATATGGAATATATCGATTTAAATTTTAATATCTTTAATGATACTTCGAATAACATTCAATGGAATTTCTATTCTAGTTTCTACAAAAACTTTTATGACTTCTCTGAAAATCTTTTGATAAAATCGTATACAGTCCATCAAAATATGTGATATTTTTCTTTGTAAGATTTACAAATTGTTTGTACCAACCAAATAATTATATGTTTTCAGTACGATAAAAATAATTATAATTTATACTAACATCCGTTAGGCCAATCTACAGCAGTTTTTGGCGAAGTTAAACTAGGATTTGTGTATGGTGAAAGCACATGCAACTGTTAAAAGCAACTGAGTTCGTGAGTGTTAGACATTTTTTTCTTTGAAAGATTTACAAATTGTTTTGATGAAGAAAAGAATTTCCGGCAGAAACGGTCCACGATGGTCATCAAAATGAACCGTTGCCGCTTTTGTCTGAATACCTGAGACATATACAACAGTTTTTTAACATTCTTCGTGCAAAGTTTCCTAATCTACCCCCTGTCCATTGATTAGTACGTAAAACGACTCTGTCATGTTGTTAAGAATACATTACCCTGAAGTTTACCCGTGATTATCTTCACTAGATCTTCCTATTTGATTATTTTTGTCTGCTTATATTCTTGTCAAAGGCGTTTTTGATTTACAAAGTATTTATAGATTGTGTTCGTCATATTTTTAGTCGACGAAGGGCATATGCTGATAAGAAACCATTCAATTTTTGTCGAATGTGGTATAGCTTTGCGCCGTTGCATAACAAGCTTATTGCTATCTGTTTTACATTTCTTTAAGGCTAGTTATCTTACGGAATCCGTTCTTTGAAAAAAAAACCCGAATAATGAGAAATGATGCTGGATTCATACTGAGCTATAGATTTTTTAGTCTGATTGCCTAAATGAGTGAAAGATCTAAAACATATCGATATTCTTAACGCAGAGTTAAATTGCGTTCCTATGAACATTTGTATATGTTGGTGCCAAAACCAAGTTAGCTTCTGATCCTAAGAGCAGAGTGAATTTTCTAAGAATTACTTTGAATACCATACATTTTTTCAGCTCCTTCTAATACACATAAATTTATTATTCTTCCCAATAATTCAGAAATATTGTAAATAAAAATAAACAACTGGATAAACTAATACATATTAAAGAGAAAAATCACTGAATGCAGTTGGCGAATACCATTTGTTTTTATAATTAAGACCTTTGAGATAATCAAAAACTGGAACTGAATAAATCAAATGAGCAGCGGAGAACTGCAAACCCCTGTAAGTACACATATATATATTATCGTATGGTGCGGTGAAAATATTTGTAACAAATAATTCAGTATATTTAGGTGGTTTGCGTTATGAAACTTGAGAGCTTTATTTAGATGTTTGCTCAGTTGTTTTTGAGCGTAATTCTACAAATATCCAGAACGAAGCCGACATCTTGTTATGCAGTTTCCTCGAAAGAAATTTGCTCATTAACTCTTTTCATCTCCACTAATTGTCTTTTTTTAATATCATTATCGAAATTTTTTTATGCAACGTTAAACATATAAAATATTTATATTATTAAAATGTACGAAAAATCTACGAGACATTTTAAAAAATCAAACATTTATTATGATTTTATCGAACATGTTTTATCGCAAATTATTTCCTATTGTTTTAACTATTTTCCCTCCGATGTCATCAGGGTTATAAACGACGGATTGACATCACTGCTGATTAATATTTATTAAGATATGTTGATGTAGTATAGTGGATATGCGTAAAATATGCAGAACTTTAATAGAAATTAAAAAAAATGATAAAAAACTCTACATTCTATTTTTAATGTTATTATAAATAAAACGTATAAAGCTATTGCATGAACGTAGGTATAAATAAAAAATTTTGAGAAATGGCAATTAAAATCTACAAAAGATTTAGATGTGACGATTCTACGGTCAAAATTTGAAATGGTAAACTTTTCTGTTAAACTGAGCTATTAAACTTTTTTTCTTGAAATCTCTATAGTTGGATGTAAACACTAGAGAATATATATTGGAATACAATTTGGAATACATTTGGAATACAACACCGTGATGAGTGCAAATTTATAATTGAATTATAATGACTAAACCGATTAATATTTTTGAAAAAACTTTCAAATAATGCCAGGGAAGTGATTAATCCCTATTTTTTTAGTTCAAATTTAAAAGTTTCCATACTGGTTCACTGTTCAGAACTACTGCAGCTACTTTAGTAATTACCTTCGTAATCAGTTACTGCAGTAATTTTCGTTAAATGCAAATGCAATAATTCACTATCCAAAAAGTTTTATTACTGTAATCAAAGTTAATACTGCTTTATAGTTTGAAGAAAATAAAGGCACACTTCTGTCTCTCGTGATCCTTTATTGTTCAACATTACCTTTAACATTACATGAATAGTTGTTCAAAACATTCTGTGTTCAGTATCATATGCTCGCGTGACAATGAATCTTCTTTATACAGGGTGAGTCATAAATTGTCGAAACAATAGGCTATCTCCTTAAATATTGCCCCTAGACACATACTTCCAATTTCAAAAGTTCATAAAAAAGTAAAATTTTTGATTAGATAAGTTGAAACTCCATGGGGGGTCTATTTGAAAAAAAAATACGAAAATTCAATTTTTATACGGCCCGCATACGATAAAAATTTCCCACTTAGAAAAACTTTCCTTATCCAGTCCTGAATAAGATACAAAAAATTGCATCTCCATAACTTCAAAACTTGTAGAGTTACAGCCATTTAAATAATTCATCTGGTTTTAAAGGGTTAAACACAAATTAAATGCACGTAATTCAGAAAACAATGTTGCTTTAACAGTTCTAAGAAACGTGTAAAAATTATTTTGAGTTAGAATTTTGATTTCTTTTCTTTTTCTGTGATGGTTAGTCATATAATTTGCTAAGATATTCACATCCTAAATTTTCTAATAAAATTTCTAATAATTTCATATCATTTGTACTGGTTTAAATGGGATAATTTAAAATCTTTATAACTCGAAACATTATTTAAAGGATTTAATTAAAGATGAAAATCTGATTTTAGTTTTGTTCCAGGGTTTTTGTTTTTCAATATTAATTTTACAACTATTAAAAATATTTATTGAAAAAGTTATATAACTTTAAAACTATTAAAAATGTATATAAAAATATATAACTTTTAAAAAAAATCCTATTTTCAAAAGAAAATATTTTTTAAAATTTCCCGTAACAAAACTAATGTAAAATTATCAAAAATGACATTCTTCAATTTTGCACTTTTTTTTCTTTAACAATTCTTAATTTTTGATAGTATAAAGACAAGAAATATTGGGGGAAAACACATTATGCAGAAAAACGAAGTGTACTGTTTAAATATCCTTCAGAACAATGCTTTTTCTAAGATGCAGATTAAGATTTTTTATATAAATTTAGCTCCTACATCTTCAGGTTTTTTATTGTTCTGGAGAATCTGTCAAAAAATCTGTATTCTGGGCTCCGGCCGGGATATGGCCGAGATGTTACTTTTTTCTGAAGACTTGCCTGACCGGGCCTAACGTATTTTTCATACTGAAGGGTACTGCTTTCTACTTCTTAGGTCTGCACGGGGCGAAATTTTGGTATTACTCTGAAACATTCTTTATTAAAATCACTGTGTCTGATTGACCTAATATATCCATAAAAAAAAAGTAAAATTTGGTTCAATGAAAATATTTACGAAAAACTAAAATTACATAGATTTTAAAATTGCTTTTATTTTTCAAAATTAAATAAAATTAAATAAATAAATAAATAAAATAAAATATAAAAATCTTTAAAATTCATTTTTTAATTGAATAGTATATTGAAAGGCAAAAAAATCAAATACAATAAAAGAGAGTAAAAAAATCTGCCTATGACGGAATCCGGTCTTAAACGGAAAATAAGTTGATACGTGCAAAATAAATACTATAATAATATCTGAGAAAAAAATAAACTCCGTTTACACCTCCTGAGAAGGGAATTTGTCTATAACGTATTTTTTCTTTCCTATGTTATTCCGTCTTAAAAGGTTTTAGTGTTTAACATTTTTCAAAGTCTCCAACGCATGGGATATGGATTACGATATTAAAATATATGTGAAACATTTTATACAAATATAGATTCATTGATAAAATAAATCATAGCCTTTTGCGCTTCTTTAATAATAAAAAGTATAAATATAAAAAACGAAAGACTATAATAAGTATTTTTGGTCAGAATTCCTTCATACGAAACAATTTTTAACCATATCGAAGTAATAAACCATGTAGAAATTCACACCTTAGTCGGACTATGATTTAAACTTTTTTTTCTTGCCGGATCGGGCTATGATTTTAATATTTTTCCAGGCCGGACCAAACTTTTCCCCCCAACGGATCAGTTCGGGACCGGAACTAAATATTTCAATCCGGGCAGTCCTCAGGTGCAGATGTCACTAGCAAATTTTTAAACAAATTTTGCGTAAAATCTATACGCTGCTATTTTATGCGCAAAGAAAAAGTACTATCTTAAATGAATTTGTATTAAAGAGCAATTTGTGAATGTTCCCTATCTAGCGTTGAAATTGAGTCAAGAAATCATCGTTTACACGCAGAGAAAAGTGGTGTAAGTCAGGAGTTTTTGGGGATTTTGGGATTTAATATCTCTCTGAGGTTTTTAGATACAGAAATGATTTTTCTTTGTTTAATATAGAAATGGATAAGGAATAATTTCCTAATTGGGAATTAAGCCCTACGGGAGCAATATAAAAATTAATTTTCCCATCTTTTCAAAAAGACTCCCCCCCCCCTGCCCATGGAGTTGAAACTTATCAAAAATGTCACCTTTTTTATGAATTTTTGCCATTGGAAGTATGGGTCTAGGGGCAATATTTAAGGAGCTAATATATTGTTTCGATATTTATGACTCAGCTTATATACCACAACCCGAAAAAATAACCAATAAGACAGACAAAATCAGGAGAATGTGAACTCAACGTGTTATCAATTGCTTTCTGTATAATGTCAAAATCTATTTGAATTCATCATTTATATATATAGAATACTTGTGCGATCTATAAGACACTAAAATACAATTTTGAATAAGCTTTAATGATAATAGTTTTAAAGAAATATACTGAACTAATGTCTGTAAAATATTTATTCAGCGAAATAAATTTCCAAATCATACGTTTTTTTTTGTTTACGTACTTAATTTTATTAATAAGAAATTAATAAATTTCATTTTAAAGTATTATCGTCTGTTTCAATATTTCAAAAAAAGTTACAAATAGAAAATAAACAAATTGGGAAATTATACATAATGGCATTTTTGAAAAAAAAATAATGATTTTTTTGTAGAGACGTTCAAAATTGATATAAATATTGAAATTTACACTATTTGTTTCTTTCTTGAAACATTTACATTTATTTGAATCACATAAAATAAAAGAAAATTGGTTGAATCTTCACTGATTTAAAAGATTGAGTTCAAACGTATTCTTTACAAAAAATTAAAGAAACATCGAATATGAGGAATGCTGAATTATTGATCCTGTGATATAATGGAGCTCTTTTTATGGAATGCATCCTTCATAGGAATTAGCTGTTGCTTTGACAAAAAAAAAATAAATAATAATAATGATTTTTTTGTAGAGACGTTCAAAATTGATATAAATATTGAAATTTACACTATTTGTTTCTTTCTTGAAACATTTACATTTATTTGAATCACATAAAATAAAAGAAAATTGGTTGAATCTTCACTGATTTAAAAGATTGAGTTCAAACGTATTCTTTACAAAAAATTAAAGAAACATCGAATATGAGGAATGCTGAATTATTGATCTTGTGATATAATGGAGCTCTTTTTATGGAATGCATCCTTCATAGGAATTAGCTGTTGCTTTGACATTAAACTGAAGACTTAATGTTGAATTCCACAGGGCATTTAAGTAAATTCTTGTTACTTTTGTCTGTAAGGCATAAATTCCTTTATGAAACGGAGGAAAGAGCGTTAGTTGAAAGAATGTTATTTTCCCAAAGCGTTTACATTTGTTTATTTTCCTGTGATGAATAAAAATGAAAAATTTGATTTTTGATGAATTTTTTCTAAAAAAAAAAGATAGAGTACTTTGAGCATTGTTTCTAGAATGTGTATTTATAGCAGTTTAAATCATAAATCTGTATTTAAATGATATCCTTTATCTTGATATGTAACTTTTATTTGCTATAAAAAATCCATTCATTTGAATATCCTCTAACAGTTTAAATGGAAATTTAATCATGCATTTAATGTATACGTTTATCTTTAAAATTGTGTCATATAAAGTGCATTTAGTTGTTTTACAATCTAAACGTAAATTACCTGCTAATGCTATATCTCGTTAACATTTATATGCATTACTTTTATTTTAAATCTTCTTTGTTCTACATAATTTATTACTTTTATAAAACGTCCTTCAAAATATATGATTTCATTATGGAAATTAAAAAATGGTTATTAACATTATTAACCGCATACATAATCATTCTTACTTGATCACCTTCCTATATAGAATAATATCCGATTTAATCACCCAAATTTAGAAATTTTCTCATTTGATTAAATATAGCGGGAACTGGGGCACATTGATACAGCTTTTTTCTAAGAATTTTTTTGGTGTCTAGAACGTAGAAATTTATTTTCCCATGTAATGTCAGTAAAACTTATTTTGTGTGTTTTAAAAATGTACAATCGTTGTTTTATATATTATTTTTGCATGTAATTAAAAAAAAAGTCATTTGTATCAATGTATTCCATCCCCGGGGCAGATTGAGGCAGATTGATACATCTCATGGGCACTTTGATACATCTGGGAAAAATGGCGATAAAATAACACCAATGCATATTTTTCATAAAAATAGTTAGCAAACCATTTTATATTTATTTATACAAATTCAAACCACCCACAATTTATTTGTAAGCAATGTAAAAGTAATCAAAATGTATAATGACCTGATGTTCTGGCTGTTGCTCTTCTGATTGTTGGCTGTGGTAACTTTGTCATGTCTAGCACTTTAACCCCAGTATTATCTTCTTTTGTAGGAAAGATGAAAAAATTGCCAGGTTTTCTGTTTTTAAATCGGTATATATAAAAAAATAAAGGATAATTATTTTAAAAATTCTGTTTATAATATAAATACACTGTGCTGTTCGGCAGCTTGTTTCTGTTACTTAACATTTCTCATGTCGAAAATACATTTTTTCTGGAGAATCGATATAAATTTGAGAATTTCCGGGCTGCTGTGTTTTTCTTTTGTTAATTCTACTAGTAGAGGATGTTGGGTAAATTCGTACTGTTTGTAAAAATACTATAAAATATTCGAATATAAAGATAATAGAGCTAGTTCACTTCAATAAAAATTAATTATTGCCAAAAAATGGTTGGATTAAGGAGTGTATGGTAAAAAAATATAAGGTAATGAAAAAATGAACTAGAAAAGGATTTAGGTTGTATCAATGTGACCCATACTGCTATTTTGAATAAAATGAGCCTAAATCCAACACTTCATAATTTATCTAATAATAAAGAATGAGGAATTGATAAAGATTAGTTTTATTTTCCAGGGAGAATATTCTTAAACTCTATTATAATACTGGAACATTTTTATAATACCATTTCAGTTGTACAACACAAATTTACATTTGACCTACAAAAACAATAAATCACCCGTCCCATTTCATCAACCTACTGAATCCTTCCAAGACTTTCTGTATGTAGTTGAGTGCACTAGCATCATCTTTTGGAGCTGTTGTGAAACTTCCTGTAATGACCCTGTGAGCAGTAGAGGGTGTGTATCAATGTGCCCCATGTATTAATGTGCCCTATGTATTAATGTGCCCCAGTTCCCCCTATCGCTATTTCATGCATTTTTTATGTAAATATTCCGCATTTCAATGGTATGACGATCACAGTTACTCGAATAATAGCATAAATTTAAAAACTGCACTATAAAATAAAAAAAAATGTTTTTTTATTTTACAAAAATATACCTACGTAGAACAAACAAAAATAAGTCTTGTTCGAACTATGCACGATTCCGAAAAGAGTGTTTTTTCTTTACAAGAAACCAATAAATTGTCGTGATTTAAACAAGAATTAAGAAAAACAAAGTTTTTTTCCACTAATTTTCGGAAATGTTTCTGAGTAGATTTTATATTTTATTGCTCAATTTTCTGAAATTTATCATTTTCAAATTATCATCTCAATTTATCATTTTCAAATGTTTAACTTAAGTTACATATAATTTTTCCCATACTTAGATTTTTTTTAGCAAGCTTCTACATAGTCTCCTCTCAATTCTTTTCAACACTTGGAATGACTCTACAAGTCAATAAATGGTACTTGGAACGCCTCATCTCCAACTCTATTGAGTTTATGTGCCCACCTTATTGCCCTCTATTCAAACGTACCCCTACCCAATCTTAACCTCTTCGCTACTGGCGATTTTTAGAGTATTTTTATTTATTACTGAAATATTTCTTCTCTCGTTTGACTTCAGAACGAGATTTTTGTTTTATTTTCATTAGCTCGAATCTTAGAATTCGAAACTTATTATTCTTATATCGAAATTTCATTTATATTTGAGTATCGTTAATAAAATGGGACAAAACTGATGTACCCATTTGGGTACTCAGGAACTGAAGAGGTTAATATGTCATAACTCGGAAAATGAAAAGCATTCTGGTGTTTACAGATCTGATGTGTTCGGTGAGTAGTTGGTTAGTGGATGGTGCATGCAGTCCACCTTCTCTTAAAAATTGCTGTACGATAATTAACTTTGTGAGCTTGTGCGGTGTCATGCAAAAGACATCAAGTTCCACTGTGAATCATATAGAAGGTCACATGCTACATTCGTTCAAAAGCGGATTCAACATATCTTTGTGGAATGCACCAATCTCAATGAGCGGCCTGATATCATCAGCAATTTCACATGCAGCACAGTTTGCACATTTCATTTTGAATGGCGACTACTTGATCTCTCGTTGACGTTGGTCAGCTCATTTCACACTTTAAACCTCAAAAATATTTTTAAATAGTCTCAAATGACTCACATCCTCTTTACCTTATGCGGCTTTAGTCATTTAGTACGTTTCTAATCATACGAGTTTCTCAATTCGAAACTAAATTGAATGTGCATTCCATGTTTCATTCTTTTCGATGACAATTATAGTATATACGTGAATGTTATCAATACGGTAGTTCACAAAAAACAATTGAAACCGTTTGATATGCTTTGATTAAGATCGTTTAGGTCGTCCTGCCAGTTTCACAAATATAAAGCCGTATGTGTTTTATACGAGCGGCTTTACTGAAACTTTTGGAATAAACTCTGCAATACAGTATGCATTATAAAAAGAAAAGGCTTAAATTTGATCAAGAAATTATTATTGCGTTGAGAAGAAAGAAATATGACTAAAACATATAAAACATACTATTGAGAAAGTTCTAATAAGACAATAACATAACAATTATATCGATAAAAAAAAATTATATATATTAAAAATATATGTATGACCAAACGAAATTTTCCTCTTGCTTTTAACACAAAATATATAATATGAACATTTAAACGTTCAGGTTTACTTAAAAGGCGATTAAAGTAATCAAATATTGATGTTAATTGTTAATTTTATTTTAAAACATCTTAGTACTTTCAAGCTTTTAATCAGGCTCTTCCTGAGAGAATATTTTATTTATTTATACAAATATATGATTCCGTTTTGAAAATGAACGAGACTCGTGGCTTTAAGATTGAATTAGTAGTGCTGTGTGAACTGTAAAAAGAAATATTTAATTGTTGTGCCATAAATTTTAATACGTCAGTTTCTCAAATTGTCAGGATTTATTTTCAGGATGTTAAACCGTAAACTTGTTATATTGTACGATAAGGTATCATTATACACTTGATTGTTATTGCACATGATTTCTATGGATTCTTTGATAATGGATAAAAAATAATTGGATGTTGGGAATATTATTTTCATATAATCAAAATCTATTGTAATGTTATGATTGAGATACAAACTAGAGAAAGCAGTAGATCGGCAACTTTTTTTAATTCCCTTTTATGCTCTTTTATTCTTTTTTTTTTTTTTTTTTTTTTTTTTTTGAGTTTTCTATTGGTTTTCCCGATGTATTCCATTAATTTATTTGAATCAGCGCTAAAAAATGGTAGTATACTCACCATCTGCTTCAACTACCGGTATGGGATCGATTTTTGTACAAATTACTTCTTTTAATTTCTTTGTGGAAAGGCTATTAAATTTATATTCTGTTTCAGTAAAGCATAATTAATTTTTCGTATAGACCACATGGAAATAGTTAAATTTTTCGTATATCATTTCTTTATAAGATTTATATTTAATAATTTTTATGCCTTTTTCTCAATAAAATAAATGAGCTTGATGATAATATAGAATTTACCCTTGAAATTGAGAACGATGGACGCTAACTTTTTCTTGGCGTTAATTTAATTGAAAACAAAGAAAACCTCAGTATGGACAGAAATGTTTATAGGAAGCTAATCATATCAAATAATACGATCCCATACAATAGCTCAGCACCATTTTTATATAAAATTGAACTTACAAATTTTACATTAGCCGTGCTTTTAAAGTATGTTCAGATAAATATTTCAAAAATTGCTGAAGAAAACGGATTTTCAACAATTCTCATTAATAAACTATTTTATGAGTTCAATTTTCATGAAAATATCAAAAAAGTAAACCGTTAAGAAAGGATGGACAAAAAGTTTAACTATCTCCCTGGTCTATACGAAAAATTAAGATATGCTCTATTGAAACACAATATAAACTTAATAGCCTGCCCTCCAAAGAAAATAAAGAAGTAATTTACACAAAAATCGATTATGGTGAATAGTTCTTTACTTCAGGTTGTGATCGTATAGAAAGTTTAGATGGGTCATGAACTGTGTAAAATAAATGCACACACTACACAAATTATTCCATAGGCACTGATTATATTAAAAAAACACTTTATTAAAAGAATAACACTCACTCGCAGCTCACTGCTGCATTATCGTCTGCCTTTATCTCAAACACAACTTTAGAATAATAACAGAAAAAACACTTCACTTCTCTTCACTTTCTGGACACTGAGATTTTAATTATAGGTAGCACGGTATCGTCTGCCTACATGGAACATACCGGCCCCCATTGACATGTTTCACATTCAATATAACTCTTTTTTTACCAAGTACACTAATTACACAAATAAATACAAAAGGTCACTATATATGTTTACTCAAATATAAAATTGAAAGAAAAAACAATATAACACTCACATCAAAAAACAACTTTTACCAGGTAGGTAGTCACTTAAAATTACTCTCATACCAACAAGATCCACTCGATCTGGCTCCTAGGTTTTAAAACATATTCAAAAATATTGATATATACTGCTTTTATATACCTTATACACACTTGAAAAAACCCTACATATATTTCAACAAGAACACAGCATGTCAATATCTTACACTTATTAAACTTTTTCAATATTCTAATATTCATTAAACAATCTTCAAAATCCATAATAGGAAGAAATTTCAATTATCATATACATTAATAATATATCTTACACAATTAACTGTTTTAAACAATTTAAAAATATTATTTTCACATATTGAATAAAAAGATCAAAAATCTTTAATATTCAATTATAAAATTTAAGAATAGTGGAACCCCATGATTAAATTCAAAGGTAACCAAATCTCATTTTTACAACATACAAACTTCCCGGTCTGGCATCAACACATGACTCCATTCTCAAAAATAATCCTATCCTTCACAGCAGTCAATTTCCAATAAAAACAAAGTTTCAGCTACAACATTTCCTAAGAATCCGGAAGACACATATAATTAAATTGGTACATAACATTCATACACCTTTCAGCGCCGTGTACACCCGGCTACCCTTTCACTCTCTCCAAATTTGCCTGGGGCCCTAGGTCTTCATACCTCATTCTCTCGAAAAACACAAAATCACATAGGCAAGAGTTGTAGCACGGATACAGATTACTTGAATTCAGACAATCACAAATAAACCTCAAATAATAAACTATTGCTTCCATACTTAACATATTAGGGCAGATCAACCAATGTTGACACCAAGACCATAGAAATTCCTTATTGCCGAGAAATAGTCCACCAGTACAAAAACCCTTTCACAAAAATTAGACTCTTCTCACAAGCCCTAAAACTTACACAGCTGACTGAATATACTTTCACATGATTGTTTCTGTCACTCAGAAGGGAGCAAAGTTAACATCTGAAAATCAATCCCCCTCCACTAAACACAGAAACATTTAGCAAATTTAACATCAGTTTTCAAAACAAAAATTTTCATTCCGAAAAATCTCTATTAAATATCCAAAAATTCAGCCCAAGAATTGAAAACAAGCAATTCCATTAGAGTCCATCACATACTAAATACCTCCAACTAAACCAAGTTTAGCCCATAGGGTTCTTTCGCTCTTACACTACAACATGGTTCCCCCAAACAATTGCTCTTATATTCACTGGAGATTGAATTTTATCTGATTATGTCTAACACATTTAGAAAACTTGACAAGCCAGCTGAAAGATGTTCCTTCCACATTCAGGAGACAATTCTAACAACTTCAAAAAAATGCAATCCTACAGTTGAATCTAATACAAAATATTTAAATCTGTTCTATTACATTAATATAACAAAAATTTATTAATTTATTTCCATATCTATTTCAACATTTCACGATTGCTTAAACTCAATACCAAGAAAAAAAATATATCCGCAAAAAGATCCATCAACTCAATCAAAAAATGGATCAGACCTTCAAAGACTCCTTCATCAAAAGAGTTGAATTTTTAGCCTTACACATGATCAACTTTCAACTTCCAATTAACAAAAGTCAACTTTAAAAATTATTTCTCAAATTAGCACTGAGCAGGCATGACACTAAACAACTGCAAAAAATCCTTTAACCAAAACTCCATAGCAAAAGTTTCCAAATTCTGATTACACCAAACTTGCTTAAACCATACTCCACTATGACAACTACCTCTCAACCAATAGAAAAACTTCAGCGGATCTTCAAGTTTTCGTGGGGTGGTCATACACTATTCACTTAAGATATCCAACGCAGAAGATTCTACATTTCTGTTCACCAGAGAGGGTAAGTAAACAATTTAAATCTTTAAATATACTGATCCCTAGAATATGCTATTCTCAAAAGACATGACAATTGTACCTCCCACAACGGAAAACCTATAACAACAACAGCAAGCTATCCACAGAGAACTTAATGTATATATTCAATACTTATTCTAATTTAATCTTTCCAATTTGGGTATCTGTGTAGCACCAAGTTTCGGGATCATGCCTTTCACATTTCCCAAAATAGAAAGTATCTATTGCTGTTTTTGCGATTTATATAAAAAATATTGCACAATTACAGAAAAACTACATATTAAATCAACTATACTTAAAGCAGAAATAAAGAAACATTAATTATTCATTTTATCTGTAAAAATAAATCATATTAATACATATTTCATTAAACATTTGCATATACATTTAACAGGACAAAAATAAATGTACCAGACCAAACTCGAAAATCCTAACACTTAGAATGGTGGATCTCTTCCATGGCTCTAAAACTCTAAATCAACTCTAAAACTCTAACTCAACTCTAAAACTCTAAATCAACTCTAAAACTCTAACTCAACTCTAAAACTCTAAATCAACTCTAACACTCTAACTCAACTCTAAAACTCTAACTCAACTCCAAAACTAAATCAACTCTAAAACTCTAAATCAACTCTAACACTCTAAATCAACTCTAAAACTCTAACTCAACTCTAAAACTCTAAATCAACTCTAAAACTCTAACTCAACTCTAAAACTCTAAATCAACTCTAACACTCTAACTCAACTCTAAAACTCTAACTCAACTCCAAAACTAAATCAACTCTAAAACAACTCTAAAACTCTAAATCAACTCTAACACTCTAAATCAACTCTAAAACTCTAACTCAACTCTAGAACTCTAACTCAACTCTAAAACTCTAAATGAACTCTAAAACTCTAACTCAACTCTAAAACTCTAAATCAACTCTAACACTCTAACTCAACTCTAAAACTATAACTCAACTCTAAAACTCTAAATCAACTCTAAAACTCTAACTCAACTCTAAAACTCTAAATCAATGACTGGTGTAAAGTAAATAATAAAATTCATCCAGTAAATAAAAATCCAAATTTATTTAGAATATTCTGTAATTAATATGCCAAAATTTTCGTGAGATCATGTTTCCGTAAATCTAACACTAATAATCAAGAAACCTCCCATACTGAAAAAAAATATACTTGATTTTTTTAAAACATAATATGCTAAACTTTAAGATCATATATATAAAAAAGATACCAAACTTTTAAACTAAAAAGAATAGGACATAAACTCCAGGAAATCAACAAGATCAAATAAACCTCTGGAGCCATGTCACAAAACAAAATTTAAAATATTAAATTACTCAAAAATATCTATAAACTTTCATTAATAATTCATAAATCTCCGCCCGTAGACAGCACCAAAAACTGATTTCCTACCATTTAAGCACCTTATAAGTTTTTTAAAAAACTTTAAATTTATTAAAAATTTTAAATATATAAAAGAGTCTTAAAACATTACACAATTTATCCAAAGTTCAAATATACTCTCAAAATCTTATATTTTTCATAAATCCTCAAATGCAGGATAATTGCCTGTTAATTCAAAAATATATATATATAGATAGATGTAACAATTTTTAACTTCATTATACTTAAACTTCAAAATTAAATTTAACAGTTTAAATCTAAAAATATAGCAAAACTATTAAGTTTTTAACACTTCATTTTTAATAAATATCTCTATATAATATTTTTCACATAAACTACTTAAAAATTTATCCATTTAATTATTTTCTATTAAACTAAAGAAAATCATTTCATTTTCAATAAAAAGAATTTTAAAAATTTCACTTTTACTGCAGAAGTCCTCCATCACACAAAGTACCAGAACCGGTAGTTCTGTCGAGAAAATATGCAAAAACGTCATGGCCAAGTAGATTCCCAGTTTATCAGAGCTCTTGAAGGTATGCAGGATACAGTCTGTCACAACTAAGTCCATGATTCCTTGGAACAAAAGCTCATTCATAAACTCATTTCAAGCACTGTAGATCACAGTTCATGATCGAAACAAAACTCCTCAGGATGAAGTCCTTTCAGGCACCATAAGGCATCACAGCAAAAAGTCCAACTGGGCAAAGTCGTCATAGCTTATGTAGAGCACAGATCAAGAAAAACAAAGCTGAAAGGTTCTTGTGAGCATTCAGGGCAATTAAACTTTCATACTGCCCACACACTTCACTTGCTGCACCATCACATTCACGACAAAAATGCATAAACTCCAATGTTTAGGACGCAGACCATACTCAGGTCTTGTCGTTCTTCACACTAATAAAATAAAACCAGTACTGTATCTCTGGAAGCGATAAACTTTTTAAAAAATCAGCACTGTTCCTCTTATCATATCCCACGAAAACAGACTGAAAACTTTATTCTCTCAATATGCAAAATGTCCACTGAATATACAAAAAGCCAACTAATTTGTCCATATCTTAATCACACAATAATTTAAACAGTTCATCTTCAGATTTGTCCAACATATGATTTCTTTAATTTTAATTGGCAAAGTCGTTTCAAAGAAAATTTTCACGAAATATGAAGAGCAGCATCTCAACTTCTAACTGCTTCCAAAAAGCATAGTTCCAAAAAAAAAAAAAATTCCAGCGATCGGTATCAAAAAATTTGTCAAAATATTCATTAACTCTTAAAACAATATCTTCTTAAACACAACACTTCCGTTATTTGAGCACAACACTTCACTAATTTAAGCAGAATATTATTCGAAGACTCTCATGTTCAACGTGGACAGATCTTTAATAGAACTCTTAACATAACATCAGCACATAGTTAATTCGAAGATTATTTACTCACATAAATAATCATTTTTACCTCCTTGCGAGACGGACCATGTAAAATTAAATGCACACACTACACAAATTATTCCATAGGCACTGATTATATTAAAAAACACTTTATTAAAAGAATAACACTCACTCGCAGCTCACTGCTGCATTATCGTCTGCCTTTATCTCAAACACAACTTTAGAATAATAACAGAAAAAAACACTTCACTTCTCTTCACTTTCTGGACACTGAGATTTTAATTATAGGTAGCACGGTATCGTCTGCCTACATGGAACAAACTGAATAGTTCGAAAATGGAGAACAAGAATGTTTCTGTACATTTGCTGATAAATGAGGCTACGTCGTGCAACGCAAAAACGCCAGGAGAGGATCAATCATAACAAATAGCATAAAATACAATACATTACCTTAACGCTTTATTAAATAAGGTCAGAATACCAGGCGTTGACTATAAAACACTTTTATTTGGAAAAAATACAATACATTACCTTAACGCTTTATTAAATAAGGCCAGAATACCAGGCGTTGACTATAAAACACTTTTATTTGGAATTGCAGGACGGGCAGGATCCTCTGGCCATTTCTAATGATCTCTATTGCAGCAGACTTCTTCGTGGAACACAAATGGTGAGGTTCAGAACTTCGAAATCTAAATGACAAAAATGATGCAACAAACACCATGAAATGGAATGAAATTGACTGAAAAGGTAAGTTAAGTATTTTTTGTTGTTGTTTAATGAAAGTACAAAAAAAATGGAAATCTATTGAAATTGTGAAACATGTGCATGAAGAAATCACACTAACTGAGCACACAAAAGGAATGAATGGCACAAAAAAGGCACAATGTTAAGGCCACTTCCCCAAAACCTATCACAGTGCTGCCTGGTACCATTCAAAAGAAATAAAAAAATGTCATTTTGAAGAAAAGGGATTACATAGGATGTGGTACGTCATCCCAATGCATTCGGGCGAATCACACTGACAAAATTAAGACCTATATACATATTTACAACACATGAAAATAAACAATGAAAATAAACAATAAAAGTTAATGTGATTCTAAGATCATGCAGTATAATGAATGTTTAAAAGCAATTATCAAAATAGAAGAAAATTGAATATGAGAGAAAGGTGCATATACCTTATTTGAAAATATTTGAAACAATTGCATTTAGCAATTAAAAGATTGACTATGCAGTATTAACCAAAAAACTGAACAAAACTGACCAAAATTATGTAAAACCTAAAAAGAAAATAACTGATTTTTTTTATATAAAACTTGAAATTAAATGAAATTGCAAGAAGAAAAAACTAACTGTGCAAGGATTGCACATTAACTGAAAATGCAATATTATAAACACATTTGCTTAAAAGTAAAAGTTTCATTCAGCTAATACATAGGTTCCCAACGGGGGCGGTACCGCCCCCCAGTGGGCGCTGGAGTCTTCCAGGGGGGCGGTAGCGTGTTTAGAGCAAAATGGGGGGCGCTGGGACAGTCAAGGGGGGCGGTCATGGCGTACCTACCTATTTAGGAAGTAATGTAATGAAAATAATTGATCTCCGCTGCATTGTCCGGTCCGTGAGAAAAACCTTAACTAGACCTTTAAATGGAAATCTATAAAGATGAATATAGATCTGAGGGAGGGGGGGGGGGGTAATTTATTTTACTAATGTCAAAAATCGCCGTGGGTCAAATAGAAGGGCTAAAATAGAATAGCAAAGAACTTTTTTTCTATCAGGCTAAAAACATTGCAGCTAAATTCTTTCATGAATATCAAAATATCCCAGCGGAACAGGAAAAATCGCTATGACTCGCCTTAAAAATCATTATGAATTTAAAACTTGTGGAGTAGAAAATTTGCGAGAATTGGCTGGGTAAAAGTTTTAAACAGAAGTATTTTTTTTTATTAATCCTGTATTTCGAAAAATTCTGAAGTATAACGGCACATGCCTGAACAGATATTTTTAAACAAATCCGTGATTTGAATCAGTTCAAAATATTTGTTTATTCTTATTGAAAGACATAAAAATTATTACATCTATAATTTTTTTCAAAAGTAAATTTATTTAAAATTAAATAGGGAAGAAAAATTATGTATTTCAAAATATCTCAATCAAAGAAGAAATACCGGCAGTACAGAATTGAGTATATGAAATATGAATCTAGGCTTTCTCCCACAAACCAATCGTTACTTATGCGCTTAATTTGCGTTTTTTTTTTTTATGAACCCATGAAGTCTTCTAGGCTACAAGAGCATTTGAATAAATGCGTGCTGACAGAAAAAATATGTCCAATTTTTGTTTTCTTCTATCCTTACAAGTAAAAAGTATTGAATTCGTGAAAATTTTCGAAATCCGGTTTTTGATTCGAAATCCGGATTGAGTGCTGCATCTGATTTTCCACACCACTAAAATTTAACAGAATCTTTCATGTTATTTATTCGACAAATTTTGTTAATTAAATAAAACTGAAATAACCATATAATTTTAGTGGTGTGAATGAATTGATGCAGCACCCCCTGACCAGCCGCTACTGGGTCAGAGATTCCAAAAAACATGTTTTTAACAAATGTCTGTCTGTGATTCTGACAGTATATGACATAAATATTGTGGGCGCTATATCTTAACAACTAATGCACGGAGTTGAATAAAAATTTATATTAAGATAGTTCCTGATATAAATTGATGTTGATTATTTTTTGGTGTCAATCGCTCAACAGGTGGCACTGCTATGTTGTCTTTTTCACGATTTCCGCAACAGCTTTATCTCAAAAATTTCTGCGTCGATTTCAACCAAACTTCAGATTCTATTAGTCCTTGACAAGAATGGATGCTATTTACATTTTATTGAAAATTTCTCAACAGGTGACGCTGCAATGCTGCCTTTTCCACGTTTTCTGCAACAGCTCTATCTCAAGAACTAACTCTCGGATTTTCCCGAACTTCAGATATGGTTAGTTCTTGACACTGATATTTATACATGAATATACCGAGTTTATTTTTAGATCCTTTCGCAAATGGAGATACAGCAGTATCATCATATTCGGAGGAAGAAATCGTGGAATTCACATAAAATGAGAACTAAGAGTAAAATTCAGAAATGGATTACCAAGTCTTCTAACTTCAAAAGGCAATCCACCTCTCTAACCTAGAAATTTTAATTGCTTTTCTTTCATCACATTTGGCTGAGAGTGGGTTCCGTGCAGTAACTAATTTACTGTCTAAGAAAAGGAACAGACAACTCTGAACCTCACAATTTTAGACTGATGTTAAAGAAACTGAAATCCGACATGAGCAAATTATTAAAACTTCATCAGCCCCAACTATTTCGTCATTTGTTTAGAAATTCTTATTGATTTTGTGTTTATTTTTAAATTTCTAATGAACAATATTTTACTGCATTTAATGGTCGTTTTAATTAACTTCTACTTTATGATTCTTAATAGATAGATAGACAGATAAAATATAAATAAATATTCAACGATATTTTAACATTTTGTGTAATTAACTATTGTGGAAAAGGGTGGGGGGGCGTTGGCATTTTTTTCTGTTGTAAAGGGGGCGCTGATCCAGAAAAGGTTGGGAACCTATGAGCTAATAGAACAACATAAAAACAATTGGGCATTTCAAATTTTAGGAATATTTAGATTGTTTAACTGAAAGTACATATAAAATGAAACAAATAATGAAATATATAACACCTATTATTTAGCATAACACCCATTATTTAGCACCGGAAAACCAAGAATGAATGATAAATCTTTTCACATGATTCCTCCTGGCCAGGGAACAATCAAATGATGAGAATATCTATTGATTGTTACATAATTAAACTGAATTTTGAAATACCAAACCAAAATACACTTAAACACATAAAAATGCCTTTAAAAATGTTTAAATGTTGCCTATTGAGCTATAACGTTTAAATGTTGCCTATTTTTTTTTTAATTATGAAACTAAGATGTGATAAAATTCACACTAAGATGAAAAATATTAGATTTTTTTTAAATAAACTTTTGCAATATCTAACAGAAATGCATAAAATATATAAATGTGACACAAGTCAGATCACCACTAGAAGTGAAATTATAAACTAACATTTCATTCTGCACAGATAAAGCAAAACTAAAATAACTATTTTGTAAATTGAGAAGGCATTTCAAAGTTTAAAATACAATATTTTACATTATATGACATAGAAAATATGGCTGAATAAACAGCATTAATAATTTTATGTCCTATATGAAGAGCTAAAAAACTATATATAGGAATACAGTAAATATTATAAAGGAAAATTTTAACACTTGAGGCTGCATTGATTGTTGGTACAAGGATTCTAGGATTTTTGCTCATTCATTATACTGTGGTGTATGAGTTCACCAGATGAGGGTAAGCAATTTAGTTAAAAAAATTATTGTCAATAAATTATTATTCATGACTTTGCTATATTTGGCATACACATAGAAAAAAAACACACGGTGAATAGAATGTAACCACTGAGATGAGACGATAGTTCATACTTATTAATTATTGCAGCGAGAAAAAAAATGAAACAACAAATGCTTGAACATAAACACTCGGTACAAATTTAGAGAATAAGAGTAACAAAATAGATTAGCATATGTGATATAGAAGAAAAATTGTTGATAGTGCTTCATTTAAAAAAAAACATTTTTCACATTTATTATTATTATTTTTTTATTTTTATTATTGTTGAAAAGAAATTTTTCTTCATAAAAGAAGAATTTATGTCAAAAGCATCATACGAGCATTAATGAAGTGGTTGTATAGACAACACACAATTCTAGACTCTATCAAGATTTCAAAATATGTTGAATTTTTTTTTTTTTACTCCAATCCCTGATTCAGTGTAAAAAGAAAAAAGAATCACATTGCATTCATCCTAATTATGCAAGAGGTGAATATCAAAATTATCCATAAAAAGGGATTACTGGGTAAAAATCTATTTAAAAAAATTTAATGCACAATATTAAACTTTGACATTTTCTTTAAATGCTCTTCAAAGCATTCCTCAATTAATTTTTTTTTGAGAGAGAAAAAAAGTTGAAGCTTTATTTCCGTATTTCATAAAAAGATTTCTCCATGAGATGTAAATAAACCCTTTATTGATTGTATATGATAAAAAAATATACACATGTGCTTAAATAGTATAGATACGATTTCATTCAAAATCTATTTGCATCTGCCTTAAAAATTGTTATTTTTTGATGATTATAAGTTAAATTCGTTAAAAGGTATTATCATATATATTATAAAGCAGAAGTTCTGAAACTTCCAAACAAGTGTTTTCAAAAACTACCCGATGGATTTTTTGCCGATTGTATCATTCGATAGGAAATATTTTTCCGAAGGTTTATGATTCAAATTTACAGGGATAACTCTGATTTTTCGTAGTAAATTTCGTATTTTTCGGTTATTTTTGACAAAAGGGTTGCCAGTAGCTGTTTTTGGCGAAAATTATAATTGCTAAAAGAATTAAAATGGCTATTAGAAATATTACAAATATCTTGCAAATAATAGCAGAAAATAACTACTGACAATATTAATGATAATAAAGAAAGACCGTTTAAATGAGGGGTAATATTATAAAAATATATTTATCTTGAAAATGAAAAAAATATTTGTAATGCTTAAAAAATAAATTAACGCGAAATATAACAACTGGTTCAACTTTTGGCGACTTATCCCTGGTGTTAGAATAAAAACATGAATTTCAGAAATTGATTAAATGAATTTTGAATGATAGTTATTTCCCTTTTTTATTATTTTCTTTCTCTTTTTTATCGAATTTCCGTATAATATAACTTACAGCAGAAAAAAGCAGATCTGATTGTAAAAGATTCTGTAAGTTGTGAGTTACTATTCGTTTCTATACCATTTTCATCTTGCTTTTGTCGCCAAAGAATGTGTTTTTAAGACGAAAATGCACGACTGACTTAATACCTGACTTAGGTTCTTAATGGTCGCAATAATATTGTTTTTTTTTTTTTTTTTTTTTTTTTTTTTTTTTTTTTTTCAAGTGAAGATAATTTTTAGAGTATATTTTAATATTCAATCGTAAATTATATAGATATGAGTATAACTCTTTTATTTCTTTTTGCAAATGTTTTCATTGTAAATTTAATTTTTCTTGCGACATTTCGTCAATTTCACTTACAGGAAATATTTCAGATTTAAAATCTAAAAACTGAAGAACGAAAGATTACCCCATCGATTAAAAATCTACCCCGAAATTCCGAGATTAAATGTCAATAATGGATGATCGTAAATGTCACATTCACTTGACATTAAGCATAATATAAATACTAATTATGTCATCAAGTGATTTTTAATTCGACATTTTATTTCTATTTTTATATATGTTCTGCTAATTTGTTTTTATTATTTAAATGAAAATTTATGCTAATCTATATAATCTGGCTAATAGTTTGGCGATTTGTATAATTTGGCGAAATTGGTCGACGGTATAACCAAGTAGTACTGAAGGGAAAATTTTGCAATTCAAAGTAAATTTATGCAATTATGCATTATTACTATTGATAAATTCAACATTTTGAAATAAAAAATTCCTGTTGAATAAAATTTACAAGTCTTTTTTTATTAACCATTTCCCCTTCAATATTTCTTCAATCAATATTACGCTATTTATCTCTTTCGCGCCAGGTTAAAAAAAAGTATTTTAAATATTTTGTTAGATAAAACGTAAATAACATTTTTTCTATTTTTTAAAAATTATTTTTAAAATCTAATTCTACCATTATGTGTCTTACAGGACAAAATAGCAGAATTACTTTTAAAAATGGCTTTATCTGTTAATTGCATGTTATTTGTTTATTTGGGTGTTTGAATTTACTTTTGTCATCAAAGAATGCTATTTTATACCAAGAATGCATAAGCCGGAGCGATGTTCACAATTACTAAATTCTCTCACTCTATTTTAAATGTGTGAGAGCATTTTTGGGATATTTTTTTTATGTTTAATTGCAAATATATAAATAGCAGTTATAGCAAAAAAAAAAAAATGCGTTTAATGTTTAAATTTTAGTATAAATGTCTTCCTCATCCAAACTGTAAAATAATTTAATTGCAACTTTTTAAAGTTTTGGGGCAGATGTCATATGCGCACCACAATCGCACGATTGCAACAAAATGGCGATTTTATGCCACACAGGGTAAACTGACTATGGTTGTTTATTTATTAATAAACTATTTATTAACTTTCATTTTGTTTTTTAAAATAATATAAATAATTTTGTTCTATAGCTATTAATTAAACTTTTTTATTTATTATTTTTTTTTTCAAATAATACAAAATAATTAAAAAATATTTATGAAATTGGTAATTAAAAACCAAGTTCTCCAAATTGGCGCCAGAAAAAAATTGCGCCAATGTGGTTGTTATATGACATCTGTGTCAAAGATTTTTCTTATACATAAGTAGGGAAAATGCAGTATAAATACCGATTAAAGTTTTTTCCAAATGGAAATTTTGTCACGGATTTCGTCATATACTTATCGAGGTATCTCACTGGCGCCAAAATGGCATTATTTGCCTCATATGGTAACCCACCTATAGTTGTTTATCTGATGATAAGTTGTTTATTTACTTTCATTTTTTTCTTTTTTGAAATGATATTTGTTGTTTTGTTCTACAGTTACTTTTTATTTATTGTTAATTGCTGTTTAAAATGATAGAAAATAATAAAATATACATAAATTTCTTTGGTATTCTAAAACGAGGATTTTGCCACATTGTAGTTGCAAAATAATCGTGCTAAACCTATTGCGTATATGATGTCTGTGTAGGAATCTTTTGTGAAATATGAAAAGTGTAAATTGTCTACTACTTGATTATCACGTCAACCAATTTCGCCAAATCGTTCGCCAAATTATACAAATTTACATAATTTTATCTTAAATAACTAAAGAGAAAATGCTTAAATATGAAAGAGCAAAAAATTTTGTTTTCATTTTTCAGGAGGAAATTTTGCAATAATAAAGTAATTGTTGTAGTGAGAATTTTAATGTGTGTGTGTGTGTTTTTATCGTCGGCAACTTGCTGTAACGAAAAATGTTTTTTTCCTGCCATTGTTTTGTAAGAGCTGGTTTTGTCAAAGCCATGTTAAGATGGTATTCAAATTTTTGAACCCTTCCCAATTACCACCCCCTTGGGCCGATTTTGCTCATTTGCAATTCCCACTGAGGTATTAACTATCTCAATGTACTTGACGAGTTTGAAGATGATTCTTGCATAATTGTTTCTTTATCGCACGGACAAAATTTAATATGTATATAAACTTTTTAGGTGGGAGTAGCTTTGGGTTCCTGGCTTCACATAATGAAAAGTTGTGAAGAAATTTTTCAGAAGTTGTACCATGGTAACGACTGTAATAATTAATATTTCTTCTGGTAAGGGGAAATTTTAAATCCTGTTGCCATAATGGTCTCTTTTCGCTTCCAACTGTGCACTGTTAGTAATAAACTAAAATAGTTACTTCTAAATAGCTGGTTTTTGCGCAACGTTTAAGATAATTTAACTTTTGGTGTCTAAATCGTTTTCAGCAACTAGCAAGGTGCTGCTGGAGGTCCAAATTATTTAAAAAACAAATTTAAATTCACCAGTTCGTTTCATCCACGGTTGATTTTGAAATATTGACCAGCGCAGCGGGCATAGCCTGCTAGTATTTTATAATGCTGGTGGTTGTTTTTAGAAAAATGATATAATAAAGAAAAAAAATCGAACTTTGGAAAAAATTGCAACACGTGCAATCTGAATTCTTCATCTCTAATTATATTCACAAATATTATTATATTTTCATAAAAATATTACATTTCAACTTTATTAACACATATACAGTCAATTCTGTCAGTTTTCATGCTTGATCATATATAAAAACAAGTTGGAAATTACATGTGAACGTAGCAAATGAGGTGCGTTCGTACGATAACGAAGTTTTAAAAATATTCAGATCTTGCTGGTATAGTAGAGCGTACTTCGGATACAGTATAGTAGTCGAAATCTTTGTGTTTCTGTAATTATGCAGGAAGTAATTTTTATTACAGCTCAGCAACGTATATCTTATTCATAAAATGTGAAATAGCTGAATATAATTAAAACACGCACCAAACAATGTTTCCCCGTATAACATCATGTAGTAGCATTTTGTGTGGCCCTGTAATTTAATGATAAAAATTCTGTGCATCACAGATTGTACAGAATGCATATTTTAGTATATATTTCATAGCTTCATGCCAATTCTATTATGTTCGAATGAGTGTAACATCATTAAAATGCATTTGAAACTTTTTCCCATTGACCGTAATGTAATGGAATACTCTTGATTGTCCCTGTAAATGATCTATGCATCCGACTTTCATAACATTTGAAATGACTCGACAAAATTACGTAATAATTATATGTTTTAAATTTCAAACGTTTAAAATGCATTTGAAACTTTTCCCCATTGACAGTAATGTAACGGAATCCTTTTGATTGTCCCTGTAATTGATCTATGTATCCGATTTTTATAACATTTGTAATGACTCGACAAAATTATGTTATAATTATGTATTTTAAATTTCAAACGATTCGGTTGGGTAGTTTTTGCGTTGTTATATGCGGACTGATAGACGGACAGACAGACAGACAGACGGACAGACAGACGAACAGACGGACGGACTGAGCGACAACAATAGGTGCTAGGTCCAATAGGTGCTACGTATTTACATAATTACGAACGCACCTAAAAACGTGTCGGAACACGTGGTTCACTTATGTTGAGATACAGATCTAAAACTTAATCTTCGTACATCTGCTGACATAAAATAGAAAAAAATTAAAAACTTTGTGAAAATTGCATGGGTATGCAAAAATGAACCTTTAAAATTTTTCTTTATAACAAAATTAAGCATGTACATTTCTGATTGCTTCAAGATTTTGCACTAATTGTGCAGGTGGCAAATGGCGCCATATTTATGGTAAATAGTTCTTTACTTCAGGTTGTGATCGTATAGAAAGTTTAGATGGGACATGCACTGAATAGTTCGGAAATGGAGAATAAGAATGTTTCTGTACATTTGCTGATAATTGAGGCTACGTCGTGCAACGCAAAAATGCCAGGAGAGGAGCAATAATAACAAATAGCATAAAATACGATACACTACCTTAACTCTTTATTAAATAAAGCCAGAATACCAGACGTTGACTATAAAACTCTTTTATTTGGAATTGCAGGACGGGCAGGATCCTCTGGTCATTTCTAATGATCTCTATTGCAGCAGATTTCTTCGTGGAACACAAATGGTGAGGTTTAGAACTTGGAACGTTAGTATGCTAGAAGTGGCATTAGGACTCTTCGTTTGCATTATGGACATCAGGAGGGTTATGATTATTATGATATGGGAATTTAATTCTTATGACGAGAAAATTCTTCAGGAGATTTTGTCGCGACATAATAATATCGAGATTCAGCCCTCAAAAACGAGTACATACACTACGATCATTAAAGACACCTCGTATGTCTAATGAATCTCAGGTGGATCGCGATGATCATCAACGAAGGATTCAGTTATAGTGAATAAAAGGCTGGATGCTATAATTAAAAGTTAAGAGAATCTAATAAGCGATCCCCGGAAGGCCGTAGCCCCCAACGAGGGGCGCGGAGCACACGCGAAAATCACACTTATCGGTCCTACTGTTCTGCCAGCTCTGAATACGGCGAGGAGAGAGAGATTCGAAGTTGCGCGGGCAAAACGGGTTGCCAGAACGTAGCGCCGATTCACGCCAACAACGCGCCAAGGGAGAAAATATGTGAGCGGAACGTTCGATTGCCTGAATAACGTTAGAAACGAGCGCTATTAAAGATATGGAGAAATTGACAACGTTAAATGATTAAAGTTAATATTTAAAAAGATAGGTACGGTTGATAAAGGAATAAGATATGTCTCAAGACATCGATCGAATACCGGAAGTTGAATTAGCTGGTGTGTATAACATTCCTTTTAGATGTGATTGCAATAAATTAATGGAACACATCGGGAAAACCAATAGAAACTAAAAAAAAAAAAAGAATAAAAGAACATGAAGCAGATTAAAGAAAAATTGTCACCAATCAAGTCTTCTCTCTCCTTTATATCTCAATCAGAATATCACAATAGATTTTGATTAAACGAAAAAAATATTTCCAGAATCCAATTATTTTTTATACATTATCAAAGAATCCGTAGAAATCTTGTGCAAAAACAATGAAGTGTAATGATACCCTATCGTATAATATACCAAGTTTATGGTTGAACATCCTGAAAATAAATTCTGACAATTTGAGAAAATATCTTACTAAAATTTATGGCACAACAATTAAACATTTCTTTTTACCGCTCTCCTGACATTACTAATTTAATCTTCAAGCCACAAATATCTCGTTCATTTTCAAAACGGAATCATGTATTTGCATAAATGAAGAAAATATTCTCCGAGGAAGAGCCTGATTAAAGGCTTGAAAGTACTAAGATATTTTCAAATAAAATTAACTATTAACATCTATATTTGATTATTTTATTCGCCTTTTAAGTAAATCTGAACGTTTTAAAGTTCATATTATAAATATATCTCCGTTTAAAAAAAATGTTAAGAGAATCATAAACAGTTTTCATACCAGTTTATAATATTGATTGTTATACAGTCAGTTTGATTTTTTTTAAATCTTGAAAGTGATGCGATTCATAATAAAACACAGCACAAAGATATTTAAATGAAATTAGATAGTGCACAAAAATATTCCTGAAAGTGGGTAAAAATGCAGTGAAAACTTCCGGACACATTACTAAGTTTTTGATGTCAAAATTGTTTTCTAAGATAAGAAAATACTATACTGAAGAAGTTATTTAAATGAAAAAAATAAAGAAAATGTCATCATACTTTAAAAAAATATGTATATTTATGTGCAATGCACAATCCCTGAGATCTATGCAGCGTATACTTATTTTTTTAGTTTATCTATTTTAAGAAAAGAGATTTCCAGCACAAAGTACTTTTCTATAATGTAAAAACATATTTTTCCTCCTCTCCTCCTCCTTCTTTTTTCTTTTTTTAAGAAATGAAATAATTGAACCTATAAGCTAAAATAAATTCCGAATTATGCATTGAGGCGTAAAATCACTTCAAATTCTTTTACTTATAATGGTTCTTCTCATCTGTTTATAACTTGAAAACATGTAGGTGAGTAAGGAAAAAAAAATCCGTCTATTAAAAGTTTCATAAATACATTTAAAATTTACATCTATTTAAGAGAAAATTTCCAGCTCAAACTTTTCTCTAGAATACATAAATTTTTTTATTATTATTTAAACAGAAATAAAATGACTAAAGTAATAAGCTAAATTAAACTAAAATGACTCAACGGTCGAAAAAATATATATAATATGCAAAGAAATTTATTACACCTTTTTACACAAAACGGAACCAATAAGCTTAAGTAAACTCTGAATTATGCATTGAGACATAGTCTTCTCTTTAACTTTTTTTTTTTTTACTTATATTTACTCTTTAATGATTTTCATGTTTTAATTTTTTGAAAACATCACTTGAATTAAAGAAATGAATGCATTGAAATTTCCATTAATAAATTTAAAAGTTACATTTTTTATCTATGATTTTAAGCAACTTGTAAAAGGAAAATCGCGAACAATACGGTTCCATAAAACTTTTGCCGAAATATCATTGTATTGCATTTTTTTCAGTGTAAAAGTTTTAAGTTATTTTTTTTCAATTATCAATAATACATTTTGTATAATTGTAAAATCATTTTAGATGCTATGAGATAATTTCAAAAATAAAGTTTGTTACTCGTGTGTAAAGTAAGTTTTTCAAAAACAACTCGACAAATATTTTAAAACATTCATTTGGATTGACTTATTTAATTAAAAAATTTGTGGAATTTAATTTGCAGAATGTGTCTTAAGATTATTATCTTTATGGAGTTTGACACTTTTTTATCAATTTTAGAAAAGGTGCCCAGAAAGATGATTTATCTACTTAACATTAATCGTTATTTCTTGTTTGAAAAGTGTCTTAGCAAATTTATCAAATCTTCCTAAACTCCTGAATATTTGATTCCTTAGGGAAAATCTTCAGAATCGATTATACATTTTGCCTCAAGTAAATTAAATTACTTCCTTATATAGGTGTTTTTCTGATATACTTTCTTAAATCTAAGGAGCCTTCTAATATAGTAAGTAAAAAGTAAAGAATCTATTTTGAGAAGAAATGTGGCTTAATTCTCTTATAATAATAAGAAAGTTATAAGAAAAATATAAAATTATAAAATTAACTCAAAAAACACTACTTTGATTAACACTGTCAGGTTCTGTGGAGGCATTTGATATTAGAACTGGAATTTATGTTATCCTTGTCTTAATATATTATGTATTGTATGAGCTGTGTACTGAAGTTTCAAGGTGACATTCTTTCTTTGTATAAAGCTGGAGTGAACAGGTGAACATGTACAGGTGTAGTGAGGGGAAAAAAGAAGATTGCAGAGGGATGCGTTCGACCTTCAGAGATGTCTGTGGAAGATATGTAAAGAAAGGGCATTTCACGAATAGGGGGTTTACATGGGGGGAGAGCAGGAGTTAAGAAGGGGCAGTGTTTTGCGGGGAGAGAGTGATTTGGGACCGAGAGATCAGAGTGAATGGGTGTCCCTATATGTAGTGCTCTGGTCGGACAGCGTAGGCTTAGAATCCATGTGTTGGGAGATGCGAAATTGATCTCCGGTAAAGTAAATTTAACGTGTATAGAGTGAGAGGGATAGTATGTAATTTGAACAGTACACAGCCAGCATTTATTATATTAGTTTAATGTTGAACCGGATCACCTACATCCGAGTTATAAGTGTAAATATTGTTTTATACCGTGTACATAGAGTGTAAATAAACTGTTAATTTAGTTAATTTAAAGTGTTGGTTTTCATTTACACAATCTTCTGAGTGCGTGACCGATATCACCGAATAATATCGGTGGTGGCAGCAATTAAGAATACGGATTTTCTTCATAGTTGTGCGGGCTAAGAGGAAACTCCGACAAATTTGTGGTAGCGGTGGGATAGAATCGTCTGAGACTAGTGACCAGCGAGCCGTGTTGCAGTGTGTTAATGCCATAGCACCCAGTGGAATTCTTGCGTATTAATGCCGGATCGTCAAGCGGAATTTTAGAGAGATAAAAACCAAGCGTCAAGCAGAAATACAGAGTGTGTATGCCCTACATCGGTACAGCGAACCGAACTAAAGTGTTGTGTCCCATCGTCATTGCAGCGAACCGAACTAAAGTGTTGTGCCCTAGAGTTATTACGGAGAACAGAATTATTGTTTGTGCCATATCATCGCTACATTGTGGAACTACCTGTGAACAGTAGAGTACCCCAGCAGATAAAGTATAAGGTAAGGTGTTTTGATCATTTCCTTCTACTGACATTTCGAAACAGTTTTACTTGCTGTTGTATAATTAATAGTAATTTAAGTTAAATTGTCTAGATAATTTATGTGCAATCAAATAAGTGTGTTCAGATAGGTAGTAAGTACTAATAACCACATTTACTATTGTTTTAAGAAAAGGTCATAATAACTTGTGCTAATATTTATTTTCTATTTTTTTTTTTTTTTTTTACTAATAATGGTAGTGAACAAAATTAATGCATTGTGTTAATAGTAGTTGGAAGGAATAATTGAATTTATTACAGATAAATTATTATTAAAGTAATGTTTAAATGAAGCAATACTGTTTTATGTTTGAAGAGTTGATAACAAACGAGCAATGAACATTTGCTTAGAATTTTAATTGGCCAGAAGTAAAGTTCGAAAAAAGAAGGCTCACAGTAAAAAAAAAAAAGGGCCACAGTGAGGAAAAATAAAAGTGAAGGTTTTGAGAACATTTTTTTTAAGTGTGAGGACCAGTATTGTATTTAGAAATATTTTAACCTCTTCAGTCCCTGAGTAATTTTATTAATGATACTCAAATATAAATGAAATTTCGATATAAGAATAATATGTTTCGAATTCTAAGATTCGAGCTAATGAAAATAAAACAAAAATCTCGCTCTGAAGTCCAACGAGAGAAGAAAAAATTCAGTAATAATTAAAAATACTGTAATAATCGCCAGTAGCGAAGAGGTTAAAAAGGATAATTGTAGAAATTTATATGTGTATGTCATACAATTTTTCTTTATGTGGATGTTTTTATTGACATCAATACTTTTATTCAATTGCAACCAATCAATATTATTATGTAAATTGTATGTTATTATCTAATTTTATAAATTGGAATCTGTATTGCATAGTAATCAAATCGAAATTACTGTTTTACATTTTGTTTTATTGGAAGTAAATTGTTTGACATCAATGGTTGAGGAAAATCAGATTATACAGTAGGTTAATTAGAAATGAAATACATCGATTATCTGAAAGGTATTAATTAATATAATAAGTGGAGGTATAATTGTACTAAGGTAGAAATTTAGGAAATATTAATTTGGTAGGTTTAAATATTATTGTACTGTATGGTGGTAATAACAATCGGTGAAGGTATGTTTTCTTATTGAAACTAAAAAAGGTGGATCTTCAGATGATAGCCGAAAAATTGGGTGTTGATTTCGCGGAAGATGATACCAGAATTAAGCTTAGGAAAAAGATAATGGACAGTGATGAGTATGACGAGGGGGTTATTATGGAATTATCTAACACTATTGTTGCAGAACAATCAGAGCGCGAAGAAAAACAGGAAAAGTTAGAACGCGAAAAGTTAGAAAAACGGGAAAAATTAAAGCGCGAAGAAAAACAGGAAAAATTAGAACGCGAAAAGTTAGAAAGAGAAGAGAGGGCTGAAAAATTGAGGATGGAACATGAATTAGAAATGGAGTGGCTAAGGGTTCAATGATCGACAAATAACTGTAATGGGTCTAGAGAATCTAATAATGAAAGTAGCATAGAAAAATTGATCAAAAGTGTTAAAACTCTGTCTATCAAAGTAAAAGAATGGACTGAGGGATGGAATTTATTTTTCAACCGTTTAAAAAGGGCACTCAAAACTAAAAATGTACCGGAAAACCAGCAGGCCGAAATTCTACTAAATATGTTAGGCGATAAGGCTGATCATTTGTTAATTTATACCACTAGGGAATAAATGGAAAGTTATGAGGAATTAAAGGAGTTAGTTCTCAGGGAACATGAGACGACACCGAAGGCGTGTGTGGAAAATTTTAAGAAGGCTTGGAGAAAACAGAATGAAACTAATGTACTATTTGTACCGCTTTTAATAGAAACATGGGAAAATTAATGTAAGATTAGAAATGTTGACTCATATGGAAAAGTCAACCAGTTAATAATTACTGATAAATTATTAAGTACGTAAGATGAGGAAACTGTATCATATATTGGGTTAACTCAGCAGGGTACATGGTTAGAAACTTCTAAAATTGCTAAAGAATGTGACAATTATTTTGACGCTAAATAAAAGTCTTATGCAATTGTGTATAAAAGTTTTAAAGGTAAAGATAGGTATGTAAGGAATGAAAAAGTGAGACCGATGGAGGATAGTAAAGTTAGTAGTAATTTGAGGAAAAACGGGAGTAATGAGACTAATTCTTTTTCGGATAGGAAAATTGATTTTATGAAACCTAGTGATGTTTCAGCTCCTAAATGCTTTAAATGTGGTTTTAGAGGTCATTACCAACATTTTTGTAATGAAGTGGGTTATGAGGGAAATATTAATGGTAGTAAAGGGCGAGAACAGAAAGCGGGTGTAAATAAGATTTTTGTGAAAGGAAACGAAGAGTTACCTAATGAAGCTATTGTGGCGAGGATATCGGCAAAGGCCGAACAGAGAACTAATGTTATTGGTGAGAAATTAAATAAACTTGAGAAAATGGAAGTTAGTGTAAATGGGCAAAAAGCAAAGGGATTGGTTGATTCCGGATGTGAAATTAGCGTTATTCATAAAGATTTGGTACCGGAAGAGAAATTAAAAGGAGCGGGTAGTATTTATTTACAAGGATTATTTGGTGAAGCAGTTAAATCACCGTTGGTTAAATTACCGTTAGCTATTCTGCAATTCGGACAAACTAATGTAATTCATCAGGAAGTACTTTGCGCAGTTACCGATAATATTAATGTGCAGATACTTTTACATCCAGAGGTTATTGATGAGTTATCAGGGGTCAATCGCGAGGAGCCATCGCTAGAATCCCAAGAACTAGAAAATTCAGAAATTATTATTGATAACTCGAGTGAAAAGGAAGATGTGAGTGGCGATAATTGTAATGTTTACGCATTAGAAGAGAGATCGGAAAATTTACAAAGTCAGAATACAGAAAAAACGGAAGTGGAGAAAAATAATAAAGCTATTGTTAGCAATTCAGATATGGTTACGAAATCCCAATTGGAATGTAAAGAGTTAGAGAGAGCTTGGGAATAAGCTAAAATGGATAAAGGGGATTATTATATTGTAAATGATTTATTGTATCATAAAGAGAAATTGTTAGGCGAAACTATAGCGCAGTTAGTATTTTCCAAATTAAGAAGGGAAGAAATCTTAAAATTAGCGCGTACTTCGGTATTTGGTAGACATCATACAGCCAAGAAGACGTTACAGAGAATCAGGTATTCGTTTTAGAGGTCTGCACGGGCCGAAATTTCCAGGCCCGGGCCCGGCACGAAAGTTAAAATTTCGGCCCGGGCCCGGCCCGACCCGGCCAAGCCCGAAAGTTAAAATTTCGGCCCGAGCTCAGCCCGGTCCGGAAAAAAGTTTAAAATTCGGCCCGAACCCGGCCCGGCTCGAGTGAATTTCTACAGAACATTTATCTTTAATCTTATGGAAGAGTTCTGACCGAAAAAAATTATATTAGACTTTTTTTTCCCATGTTTATAATCTCCATTTATGCAGAAGTGCCGTAGGCTGCGATATTTATGCTTTTAAATGAATCTTTGTTTGTTGTATGTAAATGTTTCAGTTATCACTAGTATTATTAATCCATATTCCCTGTAATGGAGACAAAAAATTGACAAAGCGGTATATGGTAAAATTTCCAAAGACGAAATCGCTTTGGAACGAAAAAAAAATGCATTCCCTTCTTAACAGATTTAAATGTTTAATATATTTTTTTCTCCCGTATTGTTGTATTCATTTTGCATGAATGAACATTTTAAAAGAAACTTTCAGTTTTCAATTTAAAAAAAAATTCCGTCATAATCATGTTTTTTTTTTTTGTGTGTGTGTGTGTTTAATTCTATTTTAAAGCGCCTAGTAATCTACGACTCTTTAAAAGGAATAAATTCTAATGTTTAATTGTAGAATAATGACTTAAAAGTATATGCTTTTTTTGCAGAAATTTTTGGACAAGAAATGGAAAGGAATAAATTCTAATGTTTAATTGTAGAATAATGACTTAAAAGTATATGCTTTTTTTGCAGAAATTTTTGGACAAAGCCAAACATTACTGATTTATAAAAAGTCGAGAAAAGTATTTTCATATAGGAAGATTCAATAGGAACTGATTATTTTGGTCCATGAAAAATAGGAAGAATGGATTCAGTCTCGGCTTCGTACGGAAAAAAAAGTTGGGCGCGGCCCGATACTCCAGCAAAAAATTAAGGCCCGAGCCCAGCCCGGCCCGAAAAGATTAGTGACTAGGCCCGGCCCGAAAGGTTTAGTTACTAGGCTCGGCCCGGCCCGAGTCTTCAGAAGTAAGGCCCGAGCCCGGCCCGGCCCGAATGCCATTTTTGGAAATCGGCCAGAAAAAAATGGAAAAATTTGTTGGATGTGCCATTCCCAAAACTTTCTTTTATCTCATACGTATATTTTGCCCCACCAGTGGCCGAGAGGTTCAGACCTCTCAACTGGTAGACAGCAGGTGCTGGGTTCGAACCCAATCGCGGCTGTCGGCCTAACCGTTCGGAGTTTTCGTGGTTTTCTTCGAACCTTGCTTAAATACGGGTTAGGTTCCCTTAGAAAGACCCCCACGAAGGGCACTCCCCTCCTGGTCCTACATCCCTAGCGTAGATAATCGGACGACAAAAATAAACCAATTAAAATAGTATATTTTAATATTAAAAAAATAGTTATTCATTTTAATGGTTTAATAATTTTAATTCAATACCATACCAACTTTGATTTTCATTTTAAATTTCTGCTTCAGTCAATTTATCGGAGTAAAAACGAATTTCCGTCTCTGCACGAGCCTATGGACAATAGAATGATAGGATATGATAGGAATACTTTTTTTTCAATTTTTGGGAGGACCTATTTGACTTACCAAAAAATAATCACATACAAAAATTTAGTGCAGTTCTAGAACTAACTTCATTTTTTCTTAGGTGGTGGATTATTAAAAATGGCATTACAGCACCCCCTTCCGGCGGACTTTTTTCAAATTCAGGGAGGACCAACTAGCCATAGCCATACACTTACAAAAAAAATTTGGTTCAAATCGATGAATAACTTCATATACGTTTGTTCGGTACAATATTGATAATGGCACAAACATCGCGATTGCAGTGCCGGCGGACTTTTTTCGAATTCACGAGGACCAACTAGCCTTAGTCATACACTAACACAAAAAATTTGGTTCAATTCGATGCATAACTTCATATACTTTTTGATGTTAGAATTGCGACATACACACAGACATACACACACGAACAGACATTTTCTAAAAACATGTTTTTTGGAATCTCTGACCCCTAAAACGTGTAAATCCGTCGAAAACCGGAAGTCGAAAAAATTTCGATTACAATACTTTCTTCTATTGTAGATAGAGGAAAGTAAAAATTAGAAAAATCTCTATATTTTTCTTTTTCGTCCCTTTTTTCCAAAAAACTGGAGTTATTGAGTTGCCACCATTATATAAATAAAAATAAAATTAGAAAAAAAAACTAATGTTTCAAAAATTAATTAAAATTTTAAAATTCTATTAACAGTTTTGAGATATGCGGATCAATACCGATATTGGGTGTTAATTTCACCGCATAATATTACATATTTTAGGAAAAATTGCTGCAAAGCAAAATTTAAACAGTCGTTTCATAAGATCGTTTCACAAATTCGTTCCATTATGTTTCACTATATATAATATAGTGAGTACATAACCTCAAAAATCCGATTTAGTTGGGGCCGAGACTAACCCAGATTTTTGTAAATTCCAGATTTTTGAAGGATTATAAAAAAAAAAAAAAAAAAAAAAAAGCTTCCGATATTCCCAAAGACGAATTCATTTATAATTCATGTCTAGCAAGAGATCTTCTTTTGGCATTGCTCCCACCCAAATTTAGATTTAGTGCATTTTAAAGCTCAGATTTTAGAAAGTTTGAGGTTTAAAAAAAAACTTCTGTTAAAGTAAATTATTTTTTTTTCTTTCAGCGTAAATTTCTTAAAATGCTGTATTCGGGGAAATTTATTGGATTAAAAAAAATAAAGCAAAATAATTGAAAAAATAAAGCAATTAAAAGTATAACTTAGATGATAATAAATATAAAATGTGGAAAAATGTTTCGAAATTCCTCAAAAATTCTTTAAATTTGGTTAAAAAATTGTGACATTATCTTTAAGATTTTTGGCGGTGAAAAAATGTATGCATTTTTAAAAAATAAAGTTCCTTGTCAACCCCAGTCGAATGTCATATCCTCCAAATAAGGCAAGCCAAATTTGTCGACTTAGTCTCACTTTTCGCGTAAAACAAAGAGATAAAAATTCAATAATAAAAAGCGGAACGTATAAAAGATATATAAAGTATGATTTTATCAGATTTTTTATCCTTTTTTTTTATTCTAACTTTTATGAATAAGGCTACAATATGCGAACAAAGGTGCGAGCAACTCCAAAAGTAGTTCCCTTGTTTAATTATAATTATGTGATACAAAATATAAAAATAAATACTTTTTAAAATGATACTTTAATTGATATATTCTATGTGGCAAATATTAATTAAAAAAATTAATATAGAATAAAGTGATTTCCTTTTCGTGTAATCATTAGTGTTATTTGTCTATTTGTCTCAAATTATTGGCCGTTTTTTATTGTTTTCTTGTGATTGATACAAATAAAGAATACTTATATGCTTGTATGATATACTTATATGATATACTTATATGATATGCTTGTTTTATCTAAAAATGACATTCATCCTCAAAAAAAAAAAAAAAAAAAAAAAAAAAAAAAAAAGTGACATTTTTTGAACGATAGTTTTACTTTTGTAGTTTTCCCGATCTCGTTTCCTGATGTGCTACTAACGTTATCGGCAGTTCTATTGCGGCCTTGTATTCCCAGCTCCGAATTTTCATGCACTTTCTGTTGTTAAAAGAAATAATGGGATCTGGCATATGAAGAAAAAACGATTCTTCTTAGTCAATTATTTATATTATTTTTCTTCCACTTTCGAAATCGATCTTTTTAATTTGAAGAAAAAAAAACATGTTCTTTATTTTTATCTTTAAATTTATGGTTTTGAAAAAGTAGGATATTTGAGACTTACCTGACAATCGACTCAGAAAAAAAAAAATCGATTTCTCCCTCACAAGTCACAGCTATAATGAAACAAGCTTAGCTAACAATAGTGGGAAAGGACAAAGAGTCTAAATAATCCTTCTTTAGGCTGAAACACCAGATCAATAAGTAACTGTTGAGGAACAGCTTGTGAAATGAGGGAAAGCTGAGTAGATTTGGACATTTTTTTAATCTAAAAAATTATTTGAAGAGTGAATGATTATGTGAAAAATCTTTTGAAATGTTTTATACAAACAAGCAATTTTTATGTACTTAAATTATTACAACGAAATCAATAAAATTATGCTTATCCATTTAAATTTATTTTTTAACAATTAAATTTTGTACTTTTTAACATTTCTTATGTTAAGGATGAAAAATTTCAAAGTACACTAATTTTCCTTTATTAAATGGTTCCAGTTTTAAGTTTAGATACAAATTAGATATAAATAAACGTTAAATTTTCCTCAAATTTTAACACTATTGTTAAATTACTCCAACTATAGACATATACATTCAAACACACGCATACATATATGTATATATATATATATATATATATATATATATAAGTTACTGGCCAAACCCGATTTTAGATCAAGCTAAATTATAATAATGCCCATCGGATAAATTATTTTTACCTACACTGTAAAAAAAATCTGTAGTACTACTAGAAAATCTCTAGGCAACTGGGATTCCATAAACTTTTCTAGTAACCAATACAGCTTTTTCTCAAGTAACACTACTGCATTAAAATTAGTAAAGAACACAAATACTTTCTTAGTGAGCGTACTAAGAAATCATTAGTAGACATTACAGGTGCTTTTTTAGTTGGAATACTAAGAAATGATTAGGAGTGTTACAGATACTTCTCTTGTATCTTCACTAAAAAATTATTAGTAGCCGTTACAGGTCCTTTTTAAGTATGTTTACCAATAAATGGCTAGAAGTTTTACAGATACTTCTCTTGTATCTTTACTAAGAAATTCTTAGTAGTCATTACAGGTATTTATTTAGTATATGGTTAGTAATATTACTAACCATTTCTTAGTGAAGGTACAAGAGAAGTATCTGTAATACTATTAATGATTTCTTAGTATGTTCTCTAAGGAAATCTGTGTGCTGTTTACTAAGTTTAATGCAGTAGTGTTACTTAAGAAGAAACTGTATAGGTTACTAGAAAAGTTTATGGAATCCCAGTTGCCTAGAAATTTCCTAGTAGTACTACAGATGTTTATTAAGAAATGGTTACTACTATTATAGATACTTCTTTTGTATCTTAACTAAGAAATTGTTAGCAGCAGTTACAGGTCTTTTTTAGCATGTATATTATGAAACCTTTAATAGAATTACAAAAACTTTTGTACATTCATTTTCATATTACAGCATTTATAAGAAATCATATGTATTGCTTCTAAGAAACTGTAGTAATGTTACAGCTACTTTTCTCATAATTTACACTAGAATTTTAAAGAGGTAAGCTAATACCAGTTTGGGAAATTTGAAAAAATAAGAAATATCTAATAATTATTAAGCCAAATACTCTGCAACAATTTTCTGTATGCCTTTCATATTTTATGCTACAAAATTTGCTAAATAATTTAAACTTTTCTTTTTTCATTAAATATAGAGGCACCCTTTAATTTAACTTCCATTTTTTTCCCTGTTAAATTTTCAATATAAAGAATTAAATCTATAATAAGTGCATCTATATTTAGTATACAAATATTTTAATGTTACTTATATTTAAACTAAATTAGGTTTGTAGAATATAATATTAAAGAAATATTTCACTTACTATATTCCATATTCTTTTTAACTGCTCTAAGTAGCATTTGCAATGTAACTGCATATTCATTATTTTTTTTAAATAATCGATTACCACTACTCTGCCCTTGTAAATTCCGTAACACTTTTTAGTTATTTATAATTGCTTTAATGGTTGTTTTTATATAAATGTTTGTAATAAATACATATTTCACAAATAATTTTCTTTGATTTAAATATGTATCTTGTTTTATTATCTTTTTAGTTAGTATTTTCTTTAAAAAAGGATTTTCGCACAGAAATAGAAATAAAAACACCAATGCAGAAAAGTTCTACCCACCGCCCCATATTTCATTTCAAACAGCATTCTTTTATAATATGTAGACTTGAAATATAATTTTCCTTTTGATATTGTCTTTATTTTATTTAATTTTTTTGGACTTACGTTTACAATTCCTGTCAAAAACCTCATTTCTAAGAAATCACTACTGCATATACTTAGATATTAGCTTCAAATAATAATTTTACTTGGTGCAAAATTACTTAAATTCTTTGAAATTTATGCAATAAATTAGTTTTTTTTTTTTTCCAAATTAAAATCAATGTTTTATGTTAGTGTTCACTCCAGAAACAAAAAGGGCATGGTGCTATGCACTAAAAAAGGCACTATTGCAGCAGAAAAAGGCACTTTTTGAAAAAAAAAAATTATTGCTTTTGGAAGGAGGGACGAAAAAAGGTAGGAAAATTTGTAATTTTGAAGTATGATAAATCAAGTAACATTAACTTCAAATGATTTTATAATATAAAAATAAAAAATACAATTAAAGCATGATTGAATAGTTTCATGTTCTTATTCATAAAGAAATGAAAAAAAAATTGGGGCACACAAATTTAGAAATACATGAATACAGAAATATTTTATTTAAAATCTTGGGTAAAACTAGTGGTGCATTTTGTAAATTTGAAAAAGGGCAGGGTGATGCGCTCTTCAAAAATGGTCTAGACTGAGAGCAAAGCTGACACATATAGGCAGTGGCAAGAATTCATTTCTCTTCTTCTTCTAACCATAAACAGGGATGAGATTGACAAAAAAGTAAAAAATCTGAAATCTGCACGAACGACATATAGCAATAATGTTTATGAATTTCCAGCGGAAAAAACATTATAATTGCTATTGAAATTTATATGTTACATACAATTTAGCTTTAAGCAAATTAAAAAGAAACTTAGGTAGAATTAGGCAGAAATTATTTACTTACTGCAGTGAAAAGTCTATTTTACCAAGATACAGAACACTAATAAAACAAGTGACATGAATTATTTCTTAAAAAATTGAAAAGTCTGAATTTCAGACTAAAGTCTGAAGAATCTCATCCCTGCATAAAATAAAGCTAACAATGCACTAAATTATTTGAAAACTATTTCAAATTATTGATTTTTCAAGATTTTTAAAATAATTTTCCAGCACAACTCTTTAAAAACAAATTAAAATACTTACTCTATTAGACTTATTTAAAAAAAAACAGGGCTGCCACAGTGAAGCAATTTTCTAAATTTTGCTTATGTTCTTGAATTTTTTTTTTTTTTTTTTTTTTTTTTTTTTTTTTTGAACAATAATAATATACAATTATTTTTAAATAGTGGTAACTGAAAAAAAAAATAGTTGTCAATGTCTGCCCATCATTAGCTGAAATAAAAAATTACATATACAATAAAAAAGCAACACAATTCAGTTGGTTTGCAATATACTCTTCATTTATTGAAAGTACAAATTATATATATTAAAAGGTATATATGACTAATGTTCAATAACATTACATTTTACAAAGTTTTCCGCAGACAGTGTTCGGACGCTGCTAAACATTGTCAGTTCTTTGGGGAAAGGAAGTAGTCACTTTACTTATCAATACATTTAATGCACCAAAATTCGCAATCTTGGTATACTTTGTATGAAGGTAACAATAAAATGGGAATTGCTCCAAACATCAGATTAATCTTTCCACCTGTTTTGATAATGAAAGAATGAAATTTTTCAGAGATAAAATTGATACTAGTGCAAACACAAGATAATTAATTACACTGAAGTATGCAAAAACATAATAAACAAAATAATGAAATTGAAACTGTCTTACTTCTTTTTCTACTGCTCGAACAAAGAAAAAAAAACTTATTTTGGCATAATATAAATTTCAGGTTTTATGAGCTTAATAATGTAAAATTTTTCAATTAGTATGCATTCTGCAAATCTGACAGAAATTAAAAAAAAATGTTTGAAATCTGATTTTGCACTCTTAGAAAAAGGAGAAATTTATACTGTGAAAATTAACTTCTGGTATAACTAAAAATAATTTTGGAGAGGAGGGAGGGATTTAGGTATTAAAATTATTTTTACTTCAAAGCATGGATGCAACTTTGAAATTTGGCTAAGACTGAAATTATTCTGAATCCCCCCACCTACCCCCCAATGAATGCACACACATACACTTGCTTCGATGCATCACTTAAACAAAATTCAACATGTTGAAAATTATATGCGGTAAAACACAATTATGTTGAAAATTATTTTTTTAAGTGCATTTGAAACATTCATAGCCATGCCAACAGTATTTGAAAAGTTTAATTTAGACAGGGTAAAGCTAAAAACAATAAAGTTGACAGCTATGACACATAAAATCGAGGGGAATTCTGAGTAGAAATTTTTCGTATGAAAGTCACAGCAAATTTTCTGAAAGGTTACAATCAGACTTGAATAAAACCAAAAACTTCCTGTGCACGTAATTTTCAGTCAAAAACTTTCTGCAAATTAATTTAATGTTGGACGTAATTCGCGTTTTTTCTGTGATTAATGGTTGTAACTCATGTTTTTTATGCGATTTATGAATGTAATTTGCTTTTTTGAGTGATTTAGGAACATAATTCGCATTTTTTATGCAATTCATGAACGTAATTCACATTTGTTATGTGATTTATGGACATAATTTGTTATTTTCATGTGATTCACAGATGCAATTTGCATTTTTGAGCTTTCTGCCAACTAAATTTGCATGTTTTGAGCAATTTATGGATGTAATTTGCATTTTTTATGGGATTTATGAATGTAATTCACGTTTTTTACACGATTCATGAATGTAATTTGTGTTTTTATGCAATTTGTAAGCATAAATTGAGTTTTTTTACATGATTCATATACGTAATTTGCGCTTTCTGAGAGATTTATGGACATATAATTCGTGTTTTTCTGCGATTCATGGATGTAATTCGCATTTTTTAGCAATTTATGGACATAATTCATGTTTTTTACATGATTTATGAATGTTATTTGCATTCTTTGAGAAATTTATGGACATAATTCACGTTTTTTATGCAATTCATAGATGTAATTTCTGTTTGTTAATCTATTTATGGGCGTAATTCTCTATTTTTATGAGATTCATGCCTCATGGATGTAATTTGTGTTTTTTGATCTTTCTGCCGATGAAATTCCTGTTTTTTGAACGATTTGTGGGCATAATTCGCATTTTTTATGCAATTCACAGTTTTAATGCAATTCGTGTTTCTTTAAATGATTCATAAACGTAATTCGTATATTTATGCAGATTATGAACGTAATTAGCGCTTTTTTTACACAATTCACGGATGTAATTCTCGTTTGAGAGATTCATGGATGTAATTTGTGTTTTTATGCTATTCATGCACGAAATTAGTGTTTTTTAAAAAACCTATTCACGAAATCTGCGTTTTATATGCGATTTATGTTTGGAATCTACACTTTTAGTGCGGTCTTTGGACGAAATTCGGATTTTTGACAACTTTTGAACGAAATTCACGTTTTTGTGCGGTAATTTGTCTTTTTTACACGATTCTTAGTTCAAATGCATATTTTTTTATGCCATTCTGTCGAAATGCATGTTTTTTATGCCATTCTTTGTCGAAATGCATGTTTTTTACGCGATTCTTTGTCGAAATTCACGACTTTTTCGAGGTCTCTTGACAACATTCTTGTTAACAGTAAAAAATTCGTTCATAAAATATAGGGAATATTTCATTTTTTGGCACTAAAAAAGTTATAAAATAAAAATTATTTCTTTCTCTAAATTTTCTGCGTACGGCATGTGTCTATATTATACAACTCTGGTTACAGTTTAGGAAAGGGGGTGGATACCTGCCCGTCACTAACTATATGCTTTTTTTTCTATAATCTTTCAACGAAATTTGCAATCTTTTGACAAAATGTGCCACTTTTTTGCGAGTTGTCAAAATTTGTGTCCTTTTCGTGATCGATTTCGAAATTTGCATCTTTTACACAATCTTTTGATGGATTTTTTAAAACTAAATTTGACGAGTTTTTTTCACAATCTTTCTCTGAAATTTGGGATTTTTTTCTATGATTTTTTGACGAAATTTGCATATTTTAAAGGATTTTTTAAGAAAATCTAATTTTTCTGCTATTTTTTGACGAAATTCTCTGCGATCATTTAATGAAAATCACATTTTCAAATTTCTCTGATCAGGCACAGAAAAATCGCGAGTTTTGTCGATCAGGCATAGAAAAATCGTGAATATTGTCGGTCTTACGCAAAAAATCGCACATTTTGTTGATCAGGCAGGAGAAAATAGTCAATTTTCTAGATGATGCTCGAAAAAATTGCAAATTAAATTCATCGGTTGAAAAAAAAATTGCATGTTTACTCGGTTTATCGCATGAAAAAAAAAATGCGAATATCGTTGATCAGGTACGGACGAAAAAATTGCAAATTTCGTTGATAAGGCATGGGGAAATCGCGAATCTATCGATGATGCGAGGAAAAAATGAAAATTTAGTTAATAGGCTGCGAAATAATCGTGAATTTTATCAATTTATCCTGAGAAAAAAAATCGAGAGTTTCATCTTCCCGCATAAAAAAATGCAGATTTCGTCAGTTAGTACAAATATCGCGAATTTCGCTGATCTGGCACGAAAATGCCTATTTCTTGAATTAAAGGTGGAAAAAGTGCGCATTTCATCGATCAGACAGCGAAAAATTGTGCATGTTATAGATCGGATTCCGAAAAATAGCAAATTTTGTTGATCGGAGACGGGAATATTGCGAATTTTGTTGATCACTTGCATAAAAATTGGTAATTATGTCGATTAGGTTCTAATAAAATCTCAAATTTCCTCCACTGGGAGAAGAAAAATCGCTAATTTCCTCGATCAGCTGTGGATAAACGCGAAATTTGTCGACCAAGCGAGAAAAATCACTAATTTCGTCGAATGGCTTTGTAAAAATGATGATTTTTGAATTTCATCGATCGTATGCGTAAAAATTGCGAATTTCGTTGGTCAAGCGCGGGACTTTCATGAATTTTGTTGATTAGGCTAAAAAAAATTGTGAATATTATTGATCGTGCTAGGAAAAATCGCGAATTTCGTAAATCAGCTTTGTAAAAAAACGAATTTTGTTGATCATGCAAGGAAAAATCGTGATTTTCATCGATCAGCTTCGTAAAAATTTCAAATTTTGTTGATCGGGAGCGGAAAGATCTTGAATTTTTTCGATCGCCTTCGTAAAAATTGTGAGTTTTGTCGATCAGGCTCGAAAAAAATACGAATTTTGCCGATTATGCGAAAAAAAGTTGCCTATTTCATCGGTCAGTTTCGTTAAAATCGTGAAATTTCGTCGATCAGGCGAAGAAAATAGCTAATTTAGTCGAACGGCTTCAGAAAAATAGTGTTTTTGTCAATCACGAATCTTGTCGATCATGTGCGAAAAAAAAATTGCAAATTTCGTTGATCATGTGAGGAAAAATCACCAATTTCGTCAATCAGCTTTGTAAAAATAGTGAATTTTTTTGATTAAGTGCGAAAAACTCCTGCATTTTCTCAATTGGTTTCATAAGAATTACGAATCTTGTTGATCAATCAGGCGAGAAAATGATGCAAATTTTCTCATTCAGCTTCATAAAAATTGCAAATTTTGTCGATTGGTTTTGTAAAATGTGCAAATTTGGTGGATCAGGCGTGGAAGAATTACAAATTTCGTTAATCGGGCACAGAAAATCGGGAATTTTGCTCTTCAGGCACGAAAATTCTTGTTGATCGGCTCCTTCTCTCTCTTTCGTTCATAAAGTTCACATTTGTTTTCAGTACCAGCAATTTATGCTTATTTTTTAGCACTTGTAATAAAGCAAAATTTACTCTCTTGAAAAAAGTCAAAAGAATATTTTTACATCTTGAAAATAAAACTTGAAACATCTGTTATATATAAACTAAAATCTGCTGATATATCCTCACCATGTGAATTAAATTTTTTGACTGGGTAAGCAAACTTAAAGGGGTAACACCCCCCCCCCCTGCCATCCCCCCCTAAAATCATATTTTTTATCCGATTATAGGCCACAGATCATGATGTGGCCCACGACCACTCATATTTCTAAGTGGCCCCTCACTTGAAAAGGTTGTGCACCCCCTAGTTTAAGCAATTAATTTTTAAATTTTATTTCCAATTGCATATAATGCATATCTGTTCATAAAATAAATGTTTTTGGATATTGTATACCGACATGGGTGCAAGTTTGAAATTTTGCCAAGACTGAAAATATTTTGACACCCCACCTCCCTCATTAAGTAAGATAATAAGCACGTAACTCGTGTTTTTTCCATGACCATATGATGAAATTAGTTTCTTCCCTCGATCTTTCGATAAAATTTTTGACTTTTCTACAATATTTTGCCAAAATTTGTGATTTTGCCACGATTTTAAACCGAAACTTGCAATTTTCCACCGAAATTTGCGATTTTTCTATAGTTTTCAGCAGAAATCTGCGATTTTTCGGTGAAATCCAAGTATTTTATACAATCTTTTGATGAAATTCACGTCTTTTTCGTGATCGTTGTACAGAAATTGCATCTTTTTTGCGATCCTTTCGACAAAAATTGCGTTTTCTCTGCTATCATGTGATGAAAATCGTGGGTTTTTTGCGATCATTTCACAGAAAGCGTGTTTTTTTTTTTTTTTAATCTTTTGGCAAAATTTGCCACAATCCTTTGATTAAATTCACATCTTTATTGCGATCCTTTGACAAAAAATATACTTATTTTGTATTTTTTGACCGGAAATAGTGTCTTTTTTTAGAGTATTCGTTGGAAATAGTGTCTTTTCACGATGCTTTGGCAAAATTCACATCGTTTTCACGATCCTTTGACAAAAATTATGGAATTTTTTGCGATCATTTGATGGAAATCTCTTTTTCTCAATCCTTTGACAAAATTCACGCGATTTTGCACTTTTTTGCAATTATTTGACAAAAATTGCATCTATTTAGTATTCTTTGATTGGAAATAGCATCTTTTTCGTGATTCTTCGACAGGAATTGCGTTTTTTTTTTGGCAACTTTTTGACAGAAAACTCGCTTTTTTTGCGATCATTTGACAGAGATCGCGTCTATTTCGCATTCCCTGACCGAGATGACGTCTTGTCCACAATCTTTTAACAAGAATTGACTTTACTTCACAAGCTTTTTATAAAAATCATGCCTTTTTTCGCAATTCTTCAATAGTTTTTTGCGATCTTTCGACAGGAATAGAGTTTTTCGCGATCTTCGACAAGAATCACATTTTTTCCCGCAAACTTTTGACGGCAAATGTGTCTTTTTTTACAGTCCTTTGACAAAAATAGCACTTTATTCGCGATCATTTCATGAAAATCATGTTTTTTTCCGTGAACCTTTGATGAAAAGCGCGTGTTTTTCACTATGCGCTTCCGTTCTCTGAGATTTTTCTGTCTTGTTTCCATTCTCGGGAATTTTTAAGAGACAGAATTTAGTCTCAGGGCGGAAAAACTTGCACCCATGATTATATAAGTAATATAACAATGTAACATTTTAAAATACTCAAATAGTTGCAGTCAACTATGTTGAGAATTGAAATCATTTCTAATTTAAATATTATTGGTAACAGCTATATCTTATGTGCAAAGCAAAATTTGCCATACACAGTGTAACATTGATTCCTTAAAAATCGTATTAAGAAACTTTTGATTAACAATTTAATAATGCATATTTGATACAATTCAATGAATATATATTATTCTGAGATTATTTTTAATATACAAAAACTTCTGGTTATTTTGTTTCTCGACATCTAAATTGAAAGATTTTCTGGAATAGGGAAGATTATCTTTAAAGAATTTAAGAGTATTAAGATATGAAGTAGAATCTTAATCTTTTCTGTTACATGCTAAATCTAATGGTAAAAAAATGTTGATTTGACACTCATAATTAAATTCTTTGAAGATAATATTCCCCCAATCCAGAAAATTTTACAATTTGACAGAAACCTTAAAGAATATATAGTAGACTCCCTCAAATCCACAAATTCCTGAAATCTGCACATTACAGATGTAAATAATGAAACTTTCAATTTAGATGTCATGACAAATTTCAGAATACAGTAAAACCCCGATAATTCGGATTAATTGGGACAAGACCTAATCCGGATTATCGAATATCCGGAGAATAAGAAAAAAATGAAATAAAATAAAACATACGTACAGAAAATCACCTTTATGTTTAACTTAATGATTATTTACAGACCGTAAAAATGTTTACTTTGTAATAAAAAAGTTTGTAATTTTTTGCTGTGCCAGTTTTCTATACCTTTTGTGAGTCGTACGGTCACACATCCGCTTGAGTATAAGTAGTTCGTTAGGTGTAGTTTAAATAAGAGTTTAAATAAGAAAGTTTAAGGTATTCTTTCGAAAAGATTTCAGAAAAAGGTTTTTTTTTATTCAGAATACGACGATGAAACAAGTTTATGCTATGGAAATTAACCAAATCGTTTCTCAATCGCTTGAACAAACCGATCCGGATTATCCGGAGATCCGGATTTACGGGGTCCGGATTTGCGGGGTTCTACTGTACTTTACTTTTATAACATTCTGTTTGTATTTTAATATGCAATTCTAAATATTATCAATATGACAAAACTCATAGTTTTTCAAGGTTTTTTTTTTTTTTTTACTTTTTTAAAAAACAAAGATTTTGCTTTTATTGATAAATTTATTAATAAATATTTGGTAAAAAGATTTTAATTATGCATTAATCTAGCTTTAATTATTAATTCTGGTTAAACCTGAAATAAAACTTTCTTACTTTATGAATTTGATGCGATTTAATAAGGTATGTTTAAAAATAAAAGTTCATTAATTAAAGGAAAATGCACCTATCTTTATTATGCATATTTAATTAACCCTTACTTTTAATAATCTAATCATTTTTTGATGTCTGGTACAGCTCTTATTTTTAACTACTCTTCAGTTGGCACATTTTAAAAAGAAAATACAGACAAAATCTATTCAAAACAATGAAGATGAAAAATTCTATATGTTTTAATAATGATTTTTTTTTTTTTTTTTTTTTTTTTTTTTTTTTTTTTTTAGCTGTATACCTAAATATAATCCTGAAGTATTTATAAAATTAAAACCAGTTAGAAATAATTCTTTAGTTAAGGGAAGAGATTGAGTTTGGGAGAAAATTTTACAAAAATATTTAAAAAATTGGGTACTACTTGGTTATCCAGGTGACCAATTTCGCCAAATTATACAAATCACCAAACTAATAGCAAAATTATATATATTGACACATTTTTTATTTTAAATAACGAAAAAAACAAATAATTAGTAGAATATTCATAAAAATACAAATAAAAAGCATTTAATGATGTTTTAAAGATCTTTATCATATTTAGTGCCTTTAAAGGAGACCTTCGCGGTCATCCACTTTTTTAACAATCTACAATTTTCTAACAAAATTAGCACTTTTTCTGCGATCATTTGACAAAAATCATGCCCTTTTCACCATCTTAGGTCAGAAACCATGCCATTTTTCATCATCCTTTGACTCCAGAAATCGTGCTTTTTCTGAAATCATTTGATGAAAATTGTTTTTTTTTATAAACATTTGACGGGAATTGCCTTCTTTGTGATCGTTTGGCAAAATTCGCGTCTTTCCCAAGATTCTTTGACTAAATTTGCGCCTTTGCGATCATTCTGATAGAAATTGCGTCTTCTTCCCAATCGTTTGATGAAAATCTTTTTTTTGTGATCGTTTGACGGAAATCACATCTTTTTTGCAATCATTGTAGTTCATTGTAGTCATTGTAGTTCAACAACTGTGGGATCAGTATGAATCCGAATATTCTGTCTCCAGAAGATACAGTGGCGGTCAAAAGTTTCCGGCCAGTTAGTTTCTTTGATTTATTTACAAGAAGGTTTCAGCTAAGAAGAAGTACAATTGCTTCAAAAGTTAGGAATATGTGAACATCCTCCGACCATGTGATCATTTTGATTGGATACTGAAGACACTTCATGGAAACTGGCAGAATTCGAAATTCGTGTGTGCTAAAGTTTCCGGCCACTCATCTTTCCTTAGTTTTTTTTTTTCTATCTGTAAAGTGTTTTTGGTCGTGTTTGTGAATGGATCAAAGTGAAAAGCATAGTTTAAATACATAAATGAAAAATTCAAGAATTATTGTTCGTAAATGATTGATTAGTTTGTTGCTAAATAGCCAGTCTTCTCGAGATATTGCGGCTAAGTTATCGATCGGTAAACCAACTGTAAACGATAATTAAGAATTAAACAAAGATGGGCATAGGCTTCAGGACTTTCGTACGTCCTAGATTGTCTATTTTTGTGGAGGGAAATATCAGGGGGAAAACAATTGATGAGCAAAATAAAATTGCCGTTGCAATATCCCGCGACTTTCGGAATGAAAATATTGCTGAAATATGTCAGTCCGTCGTATGAGAATGCTGACGTGATGCAGAACTTTCTGGAAGAGTTGTTGTTAACAAAATTCGGAAGTAAAAAAAAAAAAATACCAACATACCCAACTGGCGTTTTTCTAGGAACACAAAGTCTGGTCAGGTGAAAACTGCACATAAGTTCTGTTTTTCCATCAATCGAATTTCAGACTTTTTTGGAAGTGGTGGCAGACAATACGTCCGATGACCTAACATCAAAAGATATCTTTCGACATATGTTTTCCTATAATGAAGCATGACGGAGGACACGTTATAATGTGGGGATTATTTTCTTGAAAAAATGTTATTTGAAATCTGCGGGAAGATGAATGATGCAATGTATAAGGATATCTTGGAATTATATTTGCTGACTTATTAAAGGAAAAATTATGGTCGCAACTGTTTTTTTTTTTAAATGATAACCCATTAATGAATTTATGCAAGCTCGACAAGCAATAGCATCTGCACAAAAAAAAAATCCGCTTTTTAAATGGCATGCCCAAACACCCAAGATTAATCAAATAGAAAATCTATGGAAATAAGTTGGCAAACGTGTGCAGAACTATAAATATTCCAACTCAGCCGAAATTTCAAAAAAATTGCAAGAAGTGTAGAAAAACGTTCCACAGATGATCTCCAACCGTTAATCGCATCAATGTCACGTTGTTGCACCAAAGTACTTATTAATAAAGGTATGGTGATAAAATACTAATCGTAAATGTTGTTGATCACTGTTATTTTCTATTACAATATCATTTTTTCTAAACTTGCGAAGGTGGCTGGAAACTTTTGCGCACATGCGTTTTTCTTTGCAGTTAATTATGTCAATTAAATTTATTAATATTTATATGTTATTCCACAAATAATATCCTAACAACTATGTCAATAAAATGTATAAATATGACTTCGAGATTCCGCTTCATATGGGTATGCTTACACATTAACAAAAAAGTTTTGCTGGCCGGAAACTTTTGACCGCCACTGTATGTTCTCACGCGTTATAACACTTGCAGAAAACCCGTTTTTAGCTCTTTTGGCCCAAAGGAGAAGACGCATTACTGTGCCGCATCTCATTGCAGCCAACTTTGTAGCATCAGAGTGAAGAATCTAAATTACTACGGTACGAAGATGTTTTCACAATGCAGTTTTCTATGCAAGGTGAACAGTTTGATCCTCAAAAGACGACAGAGAAGGGCCACCCTACCCCAGACTGAAAACAGGTCAAACATTCATTATAAAGATTTATTATAAAAGAAATTGAACTTTTATAAATTTATATACAAAAGGATGCTTCAACATTTAAACAAAATTATGTTAATTAACTGTTACAATAGTTTCACTGTTTTTAACTTCAGTTTTGCTATCACACAGTATAACGCAAGAAAATCCGATTTATCTAAATATGAAAATTTTGTTAAATATTTTCTTTCAAGTGACTGCTCTAAACACAATGGAAAACTTTGTTGAATCGCAAATCCCCTTCAATAATATATGTTTAATGTTAAATAATTGTTACGATTCCGTGTTTTTTTCTTTCTTTAGTTTAATAAATTGTAATTTAACCTAGCAAAATTATTTACTAATTTTTGATTTTATTATGTGGATGTAAATAATGTCATATTTATTCTTTTGAAGGATTTGAAAAACAAAATGAAAGAACAGCAGAATATCATCAACCCTCTCCTCATCCTTATGTAACAAAATTTAAGGTTCATTCAAATATATAACAAATACACCTATATATAATGGTCACATTTTTATTGATAAATAAATTTTATATTAAGAAAAAACTGTATAGTACATTACAAACTGCTACAAAAATAGTTTTCATAAATTTTCATTTTATGACATAGAACAATTTTTTCTAAATCCACTTTTTCAAAATCCTTGAAGTGGGTTCACTAATTTAGGCATATTTATGAGAATATGACTTCTATGTCCACCATAAAACTTCCACATCTTTCTATTTCTTTCAGCCATATATTATAAGCTCTTTGACGTTTATTTATTCATAGTTAAAATGAAGAATAATTCGAATTTTTAAAAGTAGATATTTATTATAGAATTTTATATATTTTTCCTATATTTTTTTTTTACTTTTAAACACTTGTTAAAATTATATTGTATAAAATATCTACATTAAAATTAAGAAATGTATAATGCATAAAATATAAATAGGTTATTTAAAAATTATTTTCTTCAAAATAGATCTTAAATGATTGATCAGCAAAACTGAATAAGAGTAAAATCAAAAATCAAGAACGTTTAAACACATTCCATATTCAATGTATAAAATTTATGAAGTTATAAATGCGCAAAATAAAGAAAAATATTAATTCATCAGAAATCTTATCCGCAAATAATTATATATATATATACTAGGACTTCCCTCAGAGGGATTAGTCTGAGCGATATTGCTGAGAATGCACATTTAATAACTTGCGATAAGTAAAGAAAATGAGATGTTAGCTTTAATTGGTCATTCATTGTGATAAAATATGATGAAAATAAGCATATTGAATCATAGAATTACAAAATCTTGCATATAAAGTTGCATATACTATTTTTATAAAAAAAAAGCAAATCATGCATGGATATAAAATTGAAATATGCAAAATGTTAAAAGTAATACATAAAATAAAACACCAAATTTTCCTATATTGGAAATATAACTCATTGAAATGATGTCATGAGCATAAACAGAAGCTTCGCACCGATTTGAGAAACTATAAATGACATAAACTATTATGTTTGAAGAGAATGGAGTGTATTCTTTATGGTGTAAAATCCGTTCGAATAGTTTATATTGTTGAATATCTGTTTTCCACGGATGCAATGAGGTTTTCGATAAGAGTTAAGGAATCCTTTTTTAAAAATTTGTCCTCAACGAGCACTTACATCTTATAAGTTACGGTGATGTCAAAGTTATAGTTTCTGACCCCAACAGTATCCTAGAAATTGCAATATTCTCAATAAATTGGGTTAAAACTTTTTCTAGAAAAAAAAATATTTGTGAAATTAAATTGTCGAATTTTTTAGAAATCGTTCATAACGAAAATATTATATCTTAAAAGTTACCACCAAAAAAAAAAAAAAAAAAAAAAAAAAAAAAAAAAAACAGATTTTAAATTTTTAGTCATATCAACATCAAAGAATTCTCAATTTTAGGACTTTTTTTACTCGTGCATTGATGGTGATTATTGTTCCTACGCAAAATATAGTATATTTTGCAGCAAAGATGGTTACCAACATTTTTTGCCCACATTATTTTTCAAATCGGCTAGGTACTCCCAATGATAACGAAAAACACACAAACGTTAATGCTTTATAGCATAGAAATACAGAATCAAAAGCTATTTATCTCCTATTATATACACATAAATTATCTAATTAGTGCTAGGAGATGCATTTTTAAATATACATAGATCAATATAATGCTTCATTTTTCTTTTATTAGCATTTCTTAGTATTCATTTTTCATTTATTTGTATTATTCAGTGAAAAACTCACTTTCTTAAGCCCGAATTCTGTCAAACTTTTTATAAAAGTGCCTAAATCCATATAACAGCGAAGTATTGTGAAGAGTATTAAATACAAGGTAGTAAGACGCTTAGCCAAACGTAGGTAATAAATCGCCAAATATTGTTCTTTTCGTCCTCTCTCGAAATGCATTTTTTCCGTACATTTAAAAAATACGATTTTGAGACATCTTATTTAAAATTCAAATAAATAAATAAGAGGAAGCAAAAATAGCATAAGTCAAAACATTTTATTTCAGCATCAAGGAATTGTATCGTAGTTTCAAATGTGAAAAAAGCTGCTTTTGGCCAAAAAACGTTGTCTTCACTAAATCTGAATCCGATAAAAAAACGTACCGTGATTAATTAAAATGTTATAGGCAGAGCTGCCAAGTTTCCGGCATAGTGGATACCGGTATTTTAATACAGAAAATGTTTTATTAAATTGGAACATTCTGCGGACTTAAAAAACAACTTTTCCTATAAGAAAATTCTGCTGTGCAATAAGTGGAGGCTTGGCATCCCTGTATAGGAATACTAGTGAAAAATGTTCCAAGGAGCAGTGCAAAAGCAGAATATGATTTTAATTGAGCATTAAAAAGTAATGGACAAGTGCTTCTGTTAATTACTGAGCATGAGGAAGGATAAGGGATCCCTTCTTGGCTACAACTCACTTCAATGCCAACTTTGAAAAAATCATATTTGCGCTTTTTCCATATAAAAGAAATTTGCGGTTCTTTAGTAGAATTTTCCACCGTGCTTTAGATGTTAACCAGGGGTGTAGTCATAAAAATAACATAAGATATATGCTCTAAGCAGAGGGATATTCTAGAATGTGTATACTATAAGCTTTCTTGAAAAACAGAGGGTATATGGTGCTCTATTAAAAAGTCCAGAAGGTGTACGGCGTATAGCCTGTACTACATCTCTGATGTTAACTGCACTGTTCACTCTGCACTATACTACAAATCAATTTTCTGTGCAATTATACACTTTGGGTATGCTTGGTGGCAGTGCATGAATGTGATACCTGCAGGAACTAGGTATCTGGCATTATGTCGCCTTCCTTTACATTTATGTCTAATTAAGCTGCATCTTTACTGGTTACGTCTTTACACTATACATTTTTATAGTAACTGCGACTGATTTGTTTTCACGGAAAAAGCGCAAATATGATTTTTTCAAAGTTGGCATTGAAGTGAGTTGTAGCCAAGAAGGGATCCCTTATCCTTCCTCATGCTCAGTAATTAACAGAAGCACTTGTCCATTACTTTTTAATGCTCAATTAAAATCATATTCTGCTTTTGCACTGCTCCTTGGAGCATTTTTCACTAGTCCTTCTATTTTTCCATATTCCATAGGGATACTGCACAACTTGTTTTGTATTTTATATATAGAAAACAAAATCTTATTTGTATTGAAATTAAAAAATGCTACATACTCTAATACTCTGGTGTTACAAATTTAAAAAAAAAAAATTAAACAGGTTTTTCTATACCAAAATTCTACGGTGGTTTAAAAAAAAAAAAAAAAAAATCAGTTTTTTACTAAAGTGAATAAAATAATAAATCCTTTCAAAGAATAGATTTTTCATTCAAATATCCATTATTTTTGCCAAAAACAGGAACTTTTTTTATGCAAGAGTAAAGTTTGATACAAAAACCATGCTTCTTTTTTTTCTTAATCCGTATTTATTACGGACTTATTAAAAACGTACTCCACCGCTTTTATAGGAAACGATTGCTTTACTGTGTTATGGAGCATTCTCATTGGCCATAAAGAGACATTCTATAAAAGCTGTGGAGTGACTCTGCAACAAATGGGTCAAATTTTTAACAGTGCACTGTTAAAAATCTGCTGCATCTTGCTGCAACGCCCACCACCACTTGTATATAATATCTCTATTCCAACCAATGAGAAAGCGCCATTTCACGGCCAAGTAACCGTTTTCTATACAAGCAAGGGAGTGCGTTGCAGCAAAATGCAGCAGATTTTTAACAGTGTGCATATCCTTGGCGCTATAGTTTACAGGAGTGGTACATTGTTCAAAATTTGAAACTTTTGCTGCATCGCCACTCCATCGCTTTGATAGAATATCTCTATTTTGATCGATGAGAATCCTCGATAATGCATTTAAGTAATCGTTTTCTACTTATCTACTATATCGTTTCCGTATATTTATTTTTTCAATCAGCACCAAGGTGCGCACTTTATTAGAAGACGCGCTCTATTAGAGGGCGCATTCTATTAGAATAAATACGGTATATACTTATAATAAATACACTTTGTTAAAGTACAGGGCCCCAATATTTGACAGGTATGCCAGGCATTTTTGCCATTGATGCCATTGTGTTAAAAACAAAATATAAATAAATGAAAAAAATGGATAAAATATAAATTTGGCATGGTGCAAAAAATTGCCTAATTTAAAATTAAAAATCAAATTTGACAGCCACCAGGGCTAGACACCGTGCATAATTATTCAGTAAATGATTCATTAAAAAATGACAAAAATCAGCATGTCAAAAATTTCAAAAAAATTCATAATTCGTTAAAAAATTAAGTTAAAAATAAGAGAAAAAAAAGCATTCTGTATTTTTTTATGCTTAATCGAATGGTGTAACTGGTTTTTCTCTCCAATGATCACAAGTACCTTAGATTGATGACTGCTATTCTTTTATTTCATCTTGTAAAAAAACTGTTTAACGTAAAGCTATGAATTTTTGCAGGATTAATTAGCATCGCAAAATCTTTAAAATAAACTTTACCGCAACATTCTATCTGCAATAGAACGTTAGATATACCCATTTATGACCAAGTTTGGAAAATACGCAATTTCAGAAAAACCGCCCAGCGAAATAACGTTTTCTCGATGACTAACTCGGGATAAAAAGTTTGTCTTTTGTTTAAAAAAAAATTAAGTTTTTATCTTTAGTAGTTTTCGAGAAAAGTGCTGTGACACAAAATTTTTGTCCGATTTTCAGAATACTCTACAGTACACCTACAGTATGCCATAAAAAAATAATTTTTGTGCTATGTTGTGCTTCTTGGTCAGACGAACATTTAAAAAAAATCATCAAAATTGGATAAGTATTTAGTTAGTTATTCCAAAAAGAAAAATTGAAAAATCCGTGTGCATTATCTCTCAATCATATTATTGTTGCGCGCTGCCGCGCGCACAAAAATTTCGTGATGAACTTTTTAATCTTAAAAAAAGCAAAGACCATTTTTTGGGTACAAAAAGTATTGCTAATTGTTCCGTTTTGCATACAAAGTACTGATTGTAATATTGATACATATATGGTGATAAATTTCCAATAATTTTTCAAATCCCATTTATTTCAATAAAAATATAAATCTTTTATTCATTTAGTTTAAAATAAATGGTTTTTAATTAATTTCATAATACTTTTGAAATATCACTTTTCATTGGCCATTTTTTAAAGCATTTAGAAAATGGTTGTTGTTTTCAGTCAAGTATAGACTTTGGTCTGTCCGCATTTTATTTTATTATTATTATTATTTATAAATGGTGGAGAAATATTCATACTTAATCCATAACGTACATAATATATGACTCTGTTATTACATAAGTCAACTTTATATTTTCATTAAAAATTTTGTTTTTACTGATTTTTATTAACTCAATCGGAAAAATTTTGTGCGAACAATAGATGTCCGCATTTCATTTATTTATTTATTTTAACAAAATTCTTTGTATTTAGAAGAATTTTTATTTAAATAGGAAATCCAAATGTCGCTGTTAATAAAGAAGAAAGTTACAAAAAAAAGTTACAAAACGAGTAGACGCATACTATCAAATATAGAAAAACGACGAATCCAAAAAAGACGTTGTATGAAATAAACGTTCATGCTCAGTTTTACAAATAAATATGGCACATATATGCCCCATACACACTGAGGTACCTAATTGGTGCCAAAATAGCGTTCAGTTGCCTAACCTGCTGGTTATCATATAAATGTTATAATAAATTGTTTGTTCTAAAAATATTATCATTTATTGATTGTTATTTCTTTTTTTTAATAACAGAAAATATTTGATTTATTCTTTTTTTTTTAAATAAATAAATAACGTGTTATTATAGCATGCAATATGTATCTGGTAATCAAAACGATGTTTTCGCCTAGTTGGCATAAACAAATCTCACCAAATACGGTGCTTATATCTGTAGTATATTATTTCAAGTATTTTATTTATGTATACTATAATTATTTTTACACACCACTTACTTCTTCTTGTATATACAAATAGGTAAGTGGCTCCTTTATGCAGTATAAATTGTATAAATCTTTAAAAAATAGCCCCTGTTGCCTCTTTTTGGATCGAATTAAAAAAAAAAATCAATGTCTAATTCCAGTATTACTCCCAGGTATGTATACATATTCCAAATTTCAAAGTTGTATGTCAACAGGAAAGGGATGAAAAATGGGAAAAGATGTCACATATGCATCAGGGTACATAATTGGCGTCAAAATGGCATTATTTCACCTGAGATGGTAATCCGGCTTTATTTATTTATTATTTGTTTATTTACTCATAAAATGTTTATTTACTTTCATTTACTTTTTTTAATTATAAAATATTTCTTTTTATAGTTATTAATTATTATTATTATTTTATTTACTGTAAGTTCTTTTTGAAAATAGAAAATAATTTAAAAATGTGTATGTAAGCGTTATTTGAAAACGGAGTTTTCGCCAAACGGGCTTTGAAAAAAATTGCGCCAAATCTGATGCGCTTGTGGTATCCGTGCCGAAAAATTAGCGACCAGAATTGACTTCCACACACAAACAAAATATAAGTTAAAAGAAAACATGCAATAAAAATAAATATAAAGGGAAAATGATGTCATAAAAGAAACTTTTTATTTAAAAACGTAATTGTTTCTAATTTTCACACGCGAAATTTATAAAACATTCTTTTAGCGATCAAAAAATGCTATTAAGAGATTATCACAAAATCAAAGTTTTTATGACATTTTTTTTGTATAAAAAATAACAGTTTTATTTTCCTGCATGATTAAATTTTAAAATGTTTTATTGCATTCAATATTTCTGAGTGCGTAAATGATTACTATTTACTCCATGTACTGATTCGGTTATCTATGAAAATATCCAGCCGGTGAAAATCACGCGCATCAAATTTCTGTGACGGATGCAAAGATAATGTGCTTTTTTATCAGTTTTTTTAATATTACTTTTAAACTATTTGGAATTAATTTTTAAAAGTAGGTGCATTCACAGATTACCTTCATAGGTACCTTCTGGTATAAACAGAATCGAAATCCGACAAGTACTTTTTGAGATTTGCTTGACGAAAGAATTTTTTTGACTTTTAATATCGTTACGTACTCTGAGTATAAGACTTCGCTACGCTCAGACAACTAGGACTTCCCTCAGAGGGATTACTCTGAGCGATATTGCTGAGAATACACATTTAATAACTTGCGATAAGTAAAGAAAATGAGATGTTACCTTTAATTGGTCATTCATTGTGATAAAATATAATGATGAAAATAAGCATATCGAATCGTACAACTACAAAATCTTGTTGCATATACTATTTTTATAAAAGAAAAGCAAACCATGCATGGATATAAAATTGGAAATATGCAAAATGTTAAAAGTAATACAGAAAATAAAACACCAAATTTTCCTATATTGGAAATATAGCTCTTTGAAATGATGTCATGAGCATAAACAGAAGCTTCGCACCGATTTGAGAAACTATAAATAACATAAACTATTATGTTTGAAGAGAAATGGAGTGTATTTTATATGGTGTGAAATCCGTCCGAATAGTTTATAATGATGAATATCTGTTTTCCACGGATGCAATGAGGTTGTCGATAAGAGTTAAGGAATCCTTTTTTAAAAATTTGTCCTAAACGAGCACTTACATCTTATAAGTTACTGTGATGCCAAAGTTATAGTTTCTGACCCCAACAGTAGCCTAGAAATTGCAATATTCTCAATAAATTGGGTTTAAAACTTTTTCTAGAAAAAAAATTTTTAATATGTGAATTTAAATTGTCGAATGTTTTAGAAATCGTTCATAACGAGAATATTATATCTTAAAAGTTGCCACTAAAAAAAAAAAAAAAAAGATTCTAAATTTTTAGTCATATCAACATCAAAGAATTCTCAATTTTAGAACTTTTTTTGCTCGTACATTGATGGTGATTATTGTTCCTACGCAAAATATAAGGTACCCGGGGTAATAACGCCAGGCGGGGTAATAACGCCAAGTGCTTATATTTTGCATAATTAGGAAATAATCAGGTAATAGACACCCGTGTGCTCTGCGCAAAAGGGTTTTGAGTCATATAAATAGCAAAAAACAGCTTCAAGTTAATTTGTTTCATTTTTAGGTCTTATTGTTTTTACAAACAACTAAAATTAACGCTTGATCTAAAATTTGCGAGATACGTTTTGTAATGTGAAGACTATCTTTTTATCCGGAAATGCTTTGTTAATTACATAAATTTGTAGTGCATTTCATGTACTTTTAAAATGTTGTTGAAGATTTTGGATATCTTCTCGAGATAATTTGTAATTTAAAATGTACTGCGCAATAACTATATCGGGGTAATAACACCAATCCTTGACATTAATACCCCGGTTGCTTCCCTACAGTGGCCGAGCTACATCTTAAATACTGATTCAAATAAACACAGTTAAAACTGTGCAATGTTTCTCATATTTCTATTTAAGCGGTCCTTTTTTAAGCAAAAAGAAGCGCACGGTCTGATATTCTTTTGCCTCATCACCCCCTCCCACACCACACCTTTATTTTTCTTACACTTTCACAAAAAATTGAACATTTTCAATAGCTTAGAATGCAATTTGTCAATTTCTAAGTTTGTAGAGTTTGTATTTTTAGAATTGAGCTATCTACATGCAATAATTTCATCTTATTTCATAGTTTTGTTCGCATGGCGTTATCACCCATATAGGTGGGTAATAACGCCAAATAGCATTGGTCAAGAAAAAACGCCATTACATTTTATGAATACATATCTGTTAAATTATTTTATTTTATATAGATAGTCAATGAGTTGCTGTATCAGATCCTATATTTGTTTGAAAAATACAATCTAAAACTAAGCCGTGAAAATTGGTAGAAATTTAACGTGGCGTTATTACCCCAGGGTACCTTAGTATATTTTGCAGCAAAGATGGTTACCAACATTTTTTGCCCACATTATTTTTTAAATCGGCTAGGTACTCCCAATGCTAACGAAAAACACACAAACGTTAATGCTTTATAGCATAGAAATACAGAATCAAAAGCTATCTATCTCCTATTATATACACATAAACAGGGGTGGGGAAATACATCATTTGCTCGCCAGTGGCGAGTGGATTTTCTCATAAGGCGAGTGCATTTTTAGTTTTTGAAAAGCTGTAGGCAATAGGCACATTATCAGAAACACTTTTTTAATCTAGATATTTTAACTTTCCAAATTATTACAGTGTAAGTATGGTACTAAGTTTTATCTAATATTAATCTTACTTTTGTTACATATATTTCTTAATATTATACAAAAAAGAATTATGAAAATGTATTGTAGTAATAGTAATTTTGTCTCTAATCGCGTGCGATTTTGTCATAACTATTTTCAACAGCGTGTGTTGCATCTTGCTGGCTGGCGAAATAAATCCTTGGCTGGTAAGAATTTGGAAAATTTCCCCACCCCTGCACATAAATTATCTAATTAGTGCTAGCAGATGAATTTTTAAATATACATAGATCAATATAATGCTTCATTTTTCTTTTATTAGTATTTCTTAGTATTCATTTTTCATTTATTTATATTATTCAGTAATAAAGAATACTGCCCAGTTAAACTGATGGCATTGAGCTCACAGGCTACAAATACTAATTGTACATTAAAGCCTTATATTTTCAAGGGTTAATTCCGTTCGAAAAAAAAATTAAGAAGGGGAAACAGCTCTCCCCTTTCCTCTTTTTTTATACTTAATCATTGAACCTCCTATACTATCAAAGACATGCTTTATCATATAAAAAATCTATATCCAAAATTCAGAGCAAATTAGATAATTCTTAATAAAAACCCATTTAGCATTTATATAATTTAAAAGGAGTTATCCCCTTCTTTTATACTTAACCATTAAACTTCCAAAACGATTCAGAGATTTGAACGAAATCTGAAAATTCTGCTTGAAAAACCTATTTATATAAATTAAGAGGGGGGGGAGGCATTAGAACCCCTGTTGCCCCTATTTATACTTATTCAATGAACACCTAATAGCAGTCACGGAATCGCCTCATCAGAATGATCGTAATCTAAATTTTGAACGAAAACTTAATTCTGCATGAAAATCCCATTTATATCAACTAACGGGGGGGGGGAATTAGAACCCCTGTTCCCCCTATTTATACTTATTCAATGAACACCTAATAACAGCCACGGAATCGCCTCATCAGAATGATCCTAATCTAAATTTTGAACGAAAACTTAATTCTGCATGAAAATCCCATTTATATCAACTAACGGGGGGGGGGGATTAGAACCCCTGTTCCCCCTATTTATACTTATTCAATGAACACCTAATAACAGTCACGGAATCGCCTCATCAGAATGATCCTAATCTAAATTTTGAAAACTTAATTCTGCATGAAAATCCCATTTATATCAACTAACGGGGGGCATGAGCCCCCGTTCCCCCTCTTATACATATCGAATGAACTCCAAAAACTAATCAAGGAAGCGCCTTATCAGGATATACCTATATACAAAATTTCAAGTGGATCCGATATTTTTATCATGAGTTATCGCGTTACGCACATACGCACATACATACAGAACGGACGGGCACATAAGCTCTCAGGCTATGATAGCCTGTGAGCTAAAAAACTCACTTTCTTAAGCCAGAATTACCTCAAACTTTTTATAAAAGCGCCTAAGTCCATATAACAGCGAAGTATTGTGAAGAGTATTAAATACAAGGTAGTAAGACACTTAGCCAAACGCAGGTAATAAATCGCCAAATATTGTCCTTTTCGCCCTCTCTCGAAATGCATTTTTTTTTTTTTTCGTATATTTAAAAAACACGATTTTGAGTTATCTTATTTAAAATTCAAATAAATAAATGAGAGGAAGCTATAATAGCATAACATTCATAACAGTCAAAACATTCATAAGTCAACATCAAGGAAATGTATCGTAGTTACACATGTGGAAAAAAGCTGCTTTCGGCCAAAAAACGTTGTCTTCACTAAATTTGAATCCGATTAAAAAAAGTACCGTGATTAATTAAAATGTTATAGGCAGAGCTGCCAAGTCTCCGGCATTTTGGGTACCGGTATTTTAATACAGAAAATGTTTTATAAAATTGGAACATTCTGCGGATTTAAAAAATAACTTTTCCTATAAGAAAATTCTGCTATGCAATAAGCGAGGGTTTGGCATCTCTATATAGGAATATTTCGTAATCTACTTTTTAACCTTAAAAAAAGCAAAGACCATTTTTCGGGTACAAAAAGTATTGCTAATTGTTCCATTTTGCATACAAGGTACTGATTGTAATATTGATACATCTATGGTGATAAATTTCCAATAATATTTCAAATCCCATTTATTTCATTAAAAATATAAATCTTTTATTCATTTAGTTTAAAATAAATGGTTTTTAACTAATTTCATAATACTTTTGAAATATCACTTTTCATTGAAATATTCATACTTAATCCATAACGTACATAATATATGTCTCTGTTATTACATAAGCACCTTTTTATTATCATAAAAATTATGTTTTTACTGATTTTTATTAACTCAATAGGAAAAATTTTGTGTTTTGAGCAATAGATGTCCGCATTTCCTATTATTTATTTATTTTAACAAAATTCTTTGTATTTAGAAGAATTTTTATTTAAATGGGAAATCCAGATGTCGCTGTTAATAAAGAAGAAAGATACAAAAAAAGTTACAAAACGAGTAGACGCATACTATCAAATATGAAAAAACGACGAATCCCAAAAAGACGTCGTATGAAATATCATCTTTTAAAGCAAAAAAACGAGGTCTGATTATCGAGCCTACTGATTACAAAATGTGCATTACATAAAAAAAATGCTGCAAATATTGATTATTTTTTCTTTTGTGCAGTTTTGGCTTCGAAAGGTGCGCTATGTTGCAAAAAGATATAAGCGCCTATGAAAACACAACTGGTAAACTTTCATGCTCAGTTTTACAAATAAATATGGCACATATATGACCTATATACACCGAGGTACCTAATTGGTGCCAAAATGGCGTTTAGTTGCCTAACATGCTGGTTATCATATAAATGTTATAATAAATTGTTTGTTCTAAAAATATTATCATTTATTGATTGTTTTATCTTTTTTAATAACAGGAAATGTTTCATTTATTTCTTTTTTTTTTCATTTTGAAATAAATAAATAACGCATTGTTATAGCATGCTATATGCATCTGGTAATCAAAACGATGTTTTCGCCTAATTGACAAAAAAAAAACTCGCCAAACCCGGTGCTTATATCTCTAGTATATTATCTCAAGTATTTTATTTATGTATACTATAATTGTTTTTACATACCACTTACTTCTTCTGGTATATAGAAATAGGTAAGTGGCTCCTTTATGCAGTATAAATTGTATAAAACTTTAAAAAATAGCCCCGTTGCCCCTTTTTGGATCGAATTAAAAAAAAAATCAATGTCTAATTCCAGTATTGCTCCCAGATATGCATACATACTCCATATTTCAAAGTTGTATGCCAACAGGAAACGGAAGAAAAATGGGAAAAAATGCCACATATGCACCAGGGTACATAATTGGCGTCAAAATGGCATTATTTTACCTGAGATGATAACCCGTCTTTATTTATTTATTATTTGTTTATTTACTCATAAAATGTTTATTTACTTTTACTTCCTTCTTTTAATTATATAAAATATTTCTTTTTATAGTTATCAATTATTATTATTATTTTATTTACTGTAAGTTCTTTTTGAAAATAGAAAATAATTTAAAAATGTGTATGTAAGCGTTATTTGAAAAGGGAGTTTTCGCCAAATGGGCTTTGAAAAAAATTGCGCCAAATCTGATGCGCTTGTGGTATCCGTGCCGAAAAATTAGTGACCAGAATTGACTTCCATACACAAACAAAATATAAGTTAAAAGAAAACATGCAATGAAAATAAATATAAAGGGAAAATGATGTCATAAAAGAAACTTTTTATTTAAAAACGTAATTGTTTCTAATTTTCACACGCGAAATATATAAAACATTCTTCTAGCGATCAAAAAGTGCTGTTAAGAGATTATCACAAAATCTCAAAATCAAAGTTTTTATGACATTTTTTAATATAAAAAAATAACAGTTTTATTTTCCTGCGTGATTAAATTTTAAAATGTTTTATTGCATTCAATATTTCTGAGTGCGAAAATGATTACTATTTACTCCATGTACTGATTCGGTTATCTACGAAAATTTCCAGCCGGTGAAAATCACGCTCACCAAATTTCTGTGACGTATGCACATAAATTGTGCTTTTAAATCAGTTTTTTTAATATAACTTTTAAACTATATGGAATTAATTTTTAAAATTAGGTGCATTCACCAGATTATCTTCATAGGTACCTATTGGTACAAACAGAATCAAAATCCGACAAGTACTTTTTGAGATTTGCTTGACGAAAGAATTTTTTTGAATTTTAATATCGTTACGTATCTCTGAGTATAAAGACTTCGCTTCGCTCAGACAATTAAACGGATATACAAGGTGAATTGCTATTGTGCCTTGGAACTTCGAGAGATAGTACAATTTAATGCAAAAAGCATTTTTTATGTATGAATGCTGGTTTATAGTCCACTGATTCAAAATAAAATACATGTTTTTTCTACTGGAAGTTGAATTTTCGTCGTTAATTTTAAAGGTAATGAGAATATTTTAGGGATACATTTAACACACATCCTTCATTTTGTAAAAAAATTCTTAAATATTACAGGAAGTCCACTATAGTAAGTATATCACTCTGCAGTGGTCAAGTGACTGGCTTATAAATGATCTTTAGTGTTCTGTGTGTGAGCGTGACATCAAAGATTTAACCTGTTTGGCGCAACCTAGATCTGCCTGTTCTATTTTATTCTAATTTTTCAAGGTCTGTTTGGATCTCTTAGTGTTATGGCTGTATGTTTTCACATTAGTTTTAATAGAAGGCTTTGTTGTTTAATTTAAAGCATACAAAAGGCGAAGAGAAAATATGTCTCTTCGAAATTAGCTGGAATCCTCTCTTTGTGTGATTTAGTTCTTGTATTGCAGGAAAGATAGTGAGAATGTCCGCCATGCGCAGTAAATTCGATAATTTGGTTAGAAACACTTGATTTAGAAGATGTATTGCAATATCATTCGAGTAAATTAAATTTTCTTCACAATAAATTTTGGAACTGCTATTATACTGAGGGTTGTATTAATTTATAATATTTCAACTTAAAGTAGCCTATTAGATTTAGAATATTGGCAACGATATAAGCTATTGCATTGTTTATGTAATTTAAAATTCCAATATCAGAACTGCCCAGTCTCCTTCTTTTTGGATACCAGCATTTTAATTCACATTTTTTTTTCATTTAATTGGTATATTTGTGTGATTCAAAATAGCCAGGTTTTCTCTAAATAATAGTGGTGTGCAAAAAATCGTAAGTTTGGGAAATCTGAAATATTTATTTGTATAGCGAGTTAATGATCTGCCTTACGTGTTACAGGCAAGATTTTTACACTATTATCAATTTTAATTAATGATTAATTTTAAATAATGATAGTTTAAAAGTTATATCTGATTATGACCAAATATTTTAGTAGGGTACGCTACATTTAAAATAAGTATGTTGAGCTACATTGTAATTTACACATATTCTAGACCAGTTTTGTTTGAATACAGATCGTACCCATTTACAACAATTTTTAACATGCATCATTTTTAGTAAAGCCTATCTTTTCAAAATATAAATGAATATTTACATTATTGTTTAAAGCCATGAGGAAACACACTGGCTCTATAGTTAGTGATACATTCTGTAATTATTACAGGACTAGCGAGCTACGCCCGCTAGCTGGGCCACTTTTTCCAAACGAACCTCGGTATTAAGCAGTATATAGTCAGCAAAAAATTCATTTAATAAGCAAGTCTTGGTGTTCGAATCCTCAAGCACAAAAAAAGTAAATTAAAGAGCCATGGTCCCGTTAAAAATATGTGATTTTTCACTGTGGGCCACGTGCACTTGAAAAAAAAAGATTGTGGATCGGAGCTATGGTCGCTTCGCGCCCATAGTCCAGTTAAAAATATTTGGTTTTGCACGGTAGGCACTACGCGCCCATAAGACATTTTTTCGTATTTTTTAGTTCACCAGAAGCAGATTTTTACGCAGATTCTGAATATGTAATCAGTTTTTTTTCTACTTTAAAAACTGTCTGCATGATGGTTTAAGAAAAAACGCGCAAAAAAGTTTCGATAGTCCTGTTTTATTTCAAAGTTCAATACTTTAGCGAAAACTACGGTAAATGTTCTACGGCAAGTCAAAAAAATTGATGCGGAAAAAAACGCAATTAGCGCCGGTAGAAAAAGCATTTTTCGGCTGTTCCTTCTTTTAGCCAAAGGGGAAAAATTCATGTCCTTCACCGCAAAGTGGCGCAGTGTTCTGCTTCGGAGCTCCGTTTGGGAATTGAGATAATTTTCGTTCCGATTCCCAAGGGGTTTTTAATTCATAACTTTTTTAATTTTGGTCCCACGATCTCGAAAATGCCCGAAATGATTTCCCCGGAATTTTTCCAATCGAAAGAAACCTCTCGCGACTTCCAACTCGCCCGCGTTGCGAACTGTAATCGGCTTCAAGCAGACAGACAGACAGACAGATAGAGGCGCACGGATTTTATTAGTATAGACTAGCGAGCTACGCCCGCTAGCTGGGCCACTTTTTTCAAACGAACCTCGATATTAAGCAATATATAATAAACAAAAAAATTAATTTAATAAGTAAGTCTTGGCGTTCGAATCCTCAAGCACAAAAAAAAGTAAATAAAAGAGCTATGGTTGTTATGCGCCCATTATCCCGTTAAAAATACGTGATTTCGCACTGTGGGTGCTACGCGCCCACCGTGCGAAGCCGGTCCACCGGAGCTACGCGCCATAGTCGCCATCGCCCCGTTAAAAATGTTTGGTTTTGCACGGTTGGCGCTGTGCGCCCATAAGACATTTTCTCGTATTTTTTGGTTCAGCAGAAGCAGACTTTTACGTAGATTCTGAATATGTAATCAGTTTTTTTCTACTTTAAAAACTGCCTGCATGATGGTTTAAGAAAGAACGCGCAAAAAAAGTTTCGGTATTAAAAACTGCAAAAGACTGCTATTAAAAAAAATAAGTAATTTCATTAATATCACAAACAACATAACTAACAAATAATTTTGGCAGCTCGTTTTCCGTTTGTACTAACCGAAATTAGTATTAATCGCGTAAATCTTAGGTTACACAACATTCGTGTATGCTACCAAAAAAAAAGTATGAAAATGAGCTACAACGATTAATAATCACATACAGAATAAATATATGAATAGCCAGTTACATCTGAGATCCTCAAAATATTAATTAGCAACACGATTACCTCTTAGTGAACATATCTTGCTGTGCTTAAATAGTTGTTCTTATTATAGTAATTAAACCGTGTTTAACATTTTTTACCAATTCGTTTCTCCTTTCTACCTTTTTCTCTTATACATTCTTTGACAAAACGACGGAAGAAAAAGCAGTTTTCGACTGCTTCTTCTTTTAGCCAAAGGGGAAAAGTTCTTGTCGTTCACCGCAAGTTGACGCAGTGTTCTGATTGAGAGCTCCGTTTGGTAAATTAGACGTTTTCCGTTCCGATTCCTGACCGGTTTTTAATTCATAACTTTTTCCATTTTAGCCCCACGGTCTCAAAAATGCCCGAAATGACTTTCCCGGAATTTTTCGAATCGAAAGACACCTCTCGCGACTTCCAACTCGCCCGCGTTGCGAACTGTAATCGGCTTCAAGCAGACAGACAGACAGACAGAGGCGCACGGATTTTATTAGTATAGACTAGTGAGCTACGCCCGCTAGCTGGGTCACTTTTTCCAAACGAACCTCGATATTAAGCAGTATATGATAAGCAAAAAAATTCATTTAATAAGCAAGTCTTGGAGTTCGAATCCTCAAGCACAAAAAAAGTAAATTAAAGAGGTATGGTTGTTATGAGCCCATTATCCCGTTAAAAATATGTGATTTCGCACAGTGGGCGCTACGTGCCCACCGTGCAAAGGCGGCCCACCGGCCAACCACCCACCGGCGCTACGTGCCATGGTCGCCATCGTCCCGTTAAAAATATTTGGTTTTGCACGGATGGCGCTGTGCGCCTATAAGACATTTTATCGTATTTTTTGGTTCATCAGAAGCAGACTTTTACGCAGATTCTGAATATGTAATCAGTTTTATCTACTTTAAAAACTGTCTGTATGATGGTTTAAGAAAAAACGCGCAAAAAAAGTTTCGGTATTAAAAACTGCAAAAGACTGCTATTAAAAAAAAAAAAAGTAATTTCATTAATATCACAAACAACATAACTAACAAATAATTTTAGCAGCTCGTTTTCCGTTTGTACTAACAAAAATTAGTATTAATCGCGTAAATATTAGGTTACACAATATTCGTGTATGCTACCAAAAAAAAGTATGAAAATAAACCGTGTTTAACATTTTTTACCAATTAGTTCATTTTCAAAGAACCGAAACGAAAGAAAAAGTCGTTTTCCCGGGAGAAAAAAAAGGTTTTCGGCTGCTTCTTCTTTTAGCCAAAGGGGAAAAGTTCAGGTCGTTCACCGCAAGGTGGCGCAGTGTTCTGCCTCAGAGCTCCGTTTGGGAAATTAGACGTTTTCGGTTCCGATTCCCGACCGGTTTTTAATTCATAACTTTTTTAATTTTAGTCCTGCGGTCTCGAAAATGCCCGAAATGACTTTCCCGGAATATATCGAATCGAAAAACACCTCTCGCGACTTCCAACTCGCCCGCGTTGCGAACTGTAATCGGCTTCAAGCAGACAGACAGACAGACAGACAGACAGAGGCGCACGGATTTTATTAGTATAGGCTAGCGAGCTACGCCCGCTAGCTGGGCCACTTTTTCCAAACGAACCTCGATATTAAGCAGTATATAATAAGCAAAAAAATTCATTTAATAACCAAGTCTTGGTGTTCGAATCCACAAGCACAAAAAAAGTAAATTAAAGAGCTATGGTTGTTATGCGCCCATTATCCCGTTAAAAATATGTGACTTCGCACAGTGTGCGCTACGCGCCCACCGTGCGAAGCCGGATCACCGGTCTACCACCCACCGGCGCTACGCGCCATGGTCGCCATCGTCCCGTTAAAAATATGTGGTTTTGCACGGTTGGCGCTGCACGCCCATAAGACATTTTCTCGTGTTTTCTGGCTCATCAGAAGCAGACTTTTACGCAGATTTTGAATATGTAATCAATTTTTTTCTACTTTAAAAACTGTCTGCATGATGGTTTAAGAAAGAACGCGCAAAAAAAAGTTTTCATTATCAAAAACTGCAAAAGACTACTATTAAAAAGAAATAAGTAATTTCATTAGTATCACAAACAACATAACTAACAAATAATTTTGGCAGCTCGTTTTCCGTTTGTACTAACAGAAATTAGTATTAATCGCGTAAATCTTAGGTTACACAATATTCGTGTATGCTACCAAAAAGAAAAAGTATGAAAATAAACCGTGTTTAACATTCTCTACCAATTAATTAGTTCTTTTTCAAAGAACCGAAACAAAATAAAAAGTCGTTTTCCCAGCAGAAAAAAGAGGTTTTCGGCTGCTTCTTCTTTTAGCCAAAGGGGAAAAGTTCAGGTCGTTCACCGCAAGGTGGCGCAGTGTTCTGCCTCAGAGCTCCGTTTGGGAAATTAGACGTTTTCCGTTCCGATTCCTGACCGGTTTTTAATTCATAATTTTTTTAATTTTAGCCCCACGGTCTCAAAAATGCCCGAAATGACTTTCCCGGAATTTTTCGAATCGAAAGACACCTCTCGCGACTTCCAAATCTCCCGCGTTGCGAACTGTAATCGGCTTCAAGCAGACAGACAGACAGACAGAGGCGCTCGGATTTTATTAGTATAGACTAGTGAGCTACGCCCGCTAGCTGGGCCACTTTTTCCAAACGAACCTCGATATTAAGCAGTATATAATAAGCAAAAAAATTCATTTAATAAGCAAGTCTTGGAGTTCGAATCCTCAAGCACAAAAAAAGTAAATTAAAGAGGTATGGTTGTTATGAGCCCATTATCCCGTTAAAAATATGTGATTTCGCACAGTGGGCGCTACGTGCCCACCGTGCAAAGGCGGCCCACCGGCCTACCACCCACCGGCGCTACGTGCCATGGTCGCCATCGTCCCGTTAAAAATATTTGGTTTTGCACGGTTGGCGCTGTGTGCTTATAAGACATTTTATAGTATTATTTGGTTCATCAGAAGCAGACTTTTACGCAGATTCTGAATATGTAATCAGTTTTATCTACTTTAAAAACTGTCTGTATGATGGTTTAAGAAAAAACGCGCAAAAAAAGTTTCGGTATTAAAAACTGCAAAAGACTGCTATTAAAAAAAAAAAGTAATTTCATTAATATCACAAACAACATAACTAACAAATAATTTTAGCAGCTCGTTTTCCGTTTGTACTAACAAAAATTAGTATTAATAGCGTAAATATTAGGTTACACAATATTCGTGTATGCTACCAAAAAAAAGTATGAAAATAAACCGTGTTTAACATTTTTTACCAATTAGTTCATTTTCAAAGAACCGAAACGAAAGAAAAAGTCGTTTTCCCGGGAGAAAAAAAAGGTTTTCGGCTGCTTCTTCTTTTAGCCAAAGGGGAAAAGTTCAGGTCGTTCACCGCAAGGTGGCGCAGTGTTCTGCCTCAGAGCTCCGTTTGGGAAATTAGACGTTTTCGGTTCCGATTCCCGACCGGTTTTTAATTCATAACTTTTTTAATTTTAGTCCTACGGTCTCGAAAATGCCCGAAATGACTTTCCCGGAATATATCGAATCGAAAACACCTCTCGCGACTTCCAACTCGCCCGCGTTGCGAACTGTAATCGGCTTCAAGCAGACAGACAGACAGACAGACAGACAGAGGCGCACGGATTTTATTAGTATAGGCTAGCGAGCTACGCCCGCTAGCTGGGCCACTTTTTCCAAACGAACCTCGATACTAAGCAGTATAAAATAAGCAAAAAAATTCATATAATAAGCAAGTCTTGGTGTTCGAATCCTCAAGCACAAAAAAAAGTAAATTAAAGAGCTATGGTTGTTATGCGCTCATTATCCCGTTAAAAATATGTGATTTCGCACAGTGGGCGCTACGCCCCATAGTCGTCATCGTCCCGTTAAAAATATTTGGCTTTGCACGGTTGGCGCTGCGCGCCCATAATACATTTTCTCGTATTTTTTGTTTCATCAGAAGCAGACTTTTACGCAGATTCTAAATATGTAATCAGTTTTTTTTCTACTTTAAAAACTGTCTGCAACGCGCAAAAAAAAGTTTAGGTATTAAAAACTGCAAAAGACTGCTATAAAAAGAAAATAAGTAATTTCATCAATATCACAAACAACATAACTAATAAATAATTTTGGCAGCTAATTTTCCGTTTGTACTAACAGAAATTAGTATTAATCGCGTAAATCTTAGGTTACACAATATTCGTGTATGCTACCAAAAAGAAAAAGTATGAAAATTAGCTACAACGATTAATACTCACTTACAGAATAAATATATGAATAGCCAGTTACATCTGAGATCCTCAAAATATTAATTAGCTACACTATTACCTCTTAGTGAACATATCTTGCTGTGCTTAAATAGTTGTACTTATTATATTAATTAAACCGTTTTTAACATTTTTTACCAATCAGTTATTTTTCTCTTATACATTCTTTGACAAAATGACACGGGAGAAAAAGGGGTTTTCGGCTGCTTCTTCTTTTAGCTAAAGGGGAAAAGTTCTGGTCGATCACCGCAAGGTGGCGCAGTGTTCTGCCTGAGAGGTCCGTTTGAGCACTGTTTGGGAAATGTGACGTTTTCCGTTCCGATTCCCGACCGGTTTTTAATTCATAACTTGTTTAATTTTGGTCCCACGGTCTCGAAAATGCCCGAAATGACATTCCCGTAATTTCTCGAATCGAAAGACACCTCTCGCGACTTCCACTCGCCCGCGTTACGAACTGTAATCGGCTTCAAGCAGACAGACAGACAGAGGCTCACGGATTTTATTAGTATAGATAATTAGTTTGTGGCGAAGCTGTCCTATATAAGTTTTTTTTTAGTAAACTGACTGTGGGGCATTTTGATAAACTATGTGGACAAAATCCAAATTTCTGATTATCTCGGAATTTCAAGAAACTGCGTGTATTAGTAGCTGAATGTCTATGACATATGAAGCAGGTCAAAAATTCTACGTTATCGTTGAAAATGAGGTGCAATCGTACTATAACTCCTTTTATAAATACTATTTAGATCTTGCTTTAACTGCTGTTGCACTCTTGTGTAAAAATGCATTAATTGAAAAGTTATTACGATTAGATATGTTGCGGCCAAAACCCGAAATTGGCCAATTCGCGAATTGGCCAGATGCGATTGGCCAATTCACGAACTGGCCAGATGTGGTTGGCCAATTCGCGAAATACATAGAGGCACGCGGCTTAATCCTTTCTAACATTGTTGAAAGTGTCTAAACATCTACCTGGCCGTGCTCTAACTCGAGTAAAGGCTCGGGTTAACTTGTACTTGTAATCTTATTCGGTTTATCAACTAATTTTGATACCGAAAGGAATTATATAATATATATAAAGAATATTTCGTATCAATATAATCAATGGGAATCGTTTTTACTGTGCATTTTAATGTTCTTAAATTATCTTAATAACAATAAAATTGGTACCTATGCATCATTAAGATGGACGACAAACAGTTATCTATTATAGTGTATGAATTTTGCAATTCTTGATTTTTTACAGAAACACTAAAAATTATTTCTTTACAAAGAAGGGCATGGTGAAAGAGTTTTCAGTGCCTTTTAATGATGTTACACTATTTCAAACATAATGAAATTCACTTGCTTCTCTCATGTGAAAAGCATATTTTTTTATATTAGAGTATATCGATTAAGTCGCCATTACAGTTCGTTTATTGGGACGCCAAAATGAATTCCTATAAAAAATTATGATATATGCGAAAAAATCGTTCATAAGCTATTTTAATGATGATAATCTATTTCAAACATAATGCACATATGGAATGCAATTTGTTTGTAGAGTATTGATTAAGTAGCCTTTGAAGATCGTTTATAGGAACGCCAAATACAATTCCAATAAATAATTATGATATTGCCAAAAATCATTTATAGGGCATTTTAATGAAATTACACTATTTTAAACATAATGCAATTTACAAGCCTCGCTTATGTGGGAATCAGCATATATTTTGTACAGTATTGATTAAGTAGCCAATACAGATCGTGTATAGGGACGCCAAAATAATTCCGATAAACAATTATGATAAATTTCAAACATAATGAAATTTATATGCCTTACTCATGTGGGAAGAAATACTTTTCTCTAGAATATTGTTTAAGTAGCCATTATAGTTCATTTATAAGGACACCAAAAGGAATTCCTGTAAAGAATTATGATATATGGGAAAAATCTTTAATATCGTATTTTAAAGATGTTACACTATTTTTAAAATAATGCACATGTAGGATGCAAATTTTTGGAAAGTGTTGATTAAGTAGTAATTATAGTTTGTTTATAGAAAGGGCAAAAATAATTCCAATAAAGAATTATGATATATTTCAAACTTAATGAAATTTATATGTCTTACTCATGTGGAAAGAATGCGTTTTTGTAAAGTATTGTTTATGTAGACAATATAGTTTATTTGAAGGAGCGCAAAAAGAATTCCGATAAAGAATTATGATAAATGCAACAAATCTTTCATAGAGTATTTTAATGATATTACACTATTTCAACATAATGCACATGTGCGATGCAAATTTTTTGTAGAGTATTGAATAAGTAGCCATTTTAAAATGCGTTTATAAGAATGTCAATAAGACTTCCGATAAATAATAATGATGTATGCCAAAATACCTTTTATGAGATATTTTAATGATCTTAAACTATTTCAAGCATAATGCAATTTACAACTTATGTGGGAAGCAATATGCATTTTGTAGAGAATTGATTAAGTAGCGATTTTAGTTCGTTTATAAGAATGCCAAAAATAATTCTTATAAAGGTTCGTGATATACTTCAAACATAATTACTACAAAAAATTTGCATAAAATGTACATGCCGGACTCAAGTGGGAAGCAATACTTTTTTTTAGAGAATTGATTAATTAGCCATTATAGTTCATTTATAGGGACCCAAAATAGTATTTCGATAAGGAATTATGATATATGCGAACAAATCTTTTATAGGGCATTGTAATCATGTTACACGATTTCGAACAAAATGCACATTTGGGATACTTTTTCTGTAAAATATTGCTTAAATAGCCATTACAGTTCGCTTATAGAAAAGCCAAAAAGAATTCCGATTTAGAATTCTGAGGTATGCCAAAAAAATATGTTATAAATTATTTTAATGATGTAACACTATTTCAAGCATAATGCAATTCACAAGCCTCACACATGTGGGAAATTATATGTCTTTTGTTGAGTATTGATTAAGTAGCCAATATAGTTTATTTATAGGAACGCCAAAACAATTCCGATAAAGAATAATGATATCTTTCAAACATAATACAATTTATATGTCTCTTTCATATAAAGTGCATGTCAGTGCCATCTACCGGGACCGTCGCAAAACAACTTTCCTCTCTAAATAAACAAAAACAACTTCTAAGAGAAGTTTCCTGACGGCCCCGCATCTATAGGGAAGCCTTAAAACCCTGATTCGGATGTTGGCCAAGGCTTCCCGATTAGTTCGCGAATTGGCCGGGCAAAACCCGAAATACTCTATTCATTTCATGTATTTCGGGTTTTGGCCAGGAGGCTTGGCCAGTTCGGGTATTGGCCGGCCAGTTCTAGAATTAGCCAGGCTCTGGGTATTGGCTGCAACATATACATTTTAAAATTATTCATTAAAGTGTCATTCAGTTATATTTATTAAAGTGAAAACATAAAAAAATCTATTTACTGTATAATATATTCACTTGTGATTTATAAGTTTTCTATATCAAAATCATAACTAAAAAGTAATAATGTAAAACAGGAATTTATCCAGTTTTCTGTTTAAATGGCGTAAATAAATAAATAAACTTAAATACTTTATCCCAACTCTGTGCAGAATATGCGAGACATTACCTGAGAATCGACTCAGAAAATTTCGATTCCTTCATCACAAGTCACAGCTCTAATGAACCAAGCTTAGCTAACAATATTGGATAAAGAACGGGGACGGAGTAATCCTTCTTTAGATTGAAGCATTAGATCAATAATGAACTGGAGTGGAACACATTTTGTACTGAAAGAGATCAAAGTATCTTTAGTTTTTTTCCCAATACATTTCAAGATCTAAAAGATTTGGTATAAAAAAATCGCCTAATACACTGTAAAATTTATCAATATTTTTTATGCGTTTTACTAACTAAAAATTTTAAAACATGCATATGTGTATTTGTATACATATTTAAATTTTTGTTAGAGTTTTGCTACAATTACCGATATATTGCTTTAAGTTTTAAATCTGTTTTCAGATTTTGTATAAACATTTTCATTACAAATTATACAATGAAAAGCGTCTATTATTTTTTCCCAAATTTCTTTTACTTTTAGTGAAATTTTCATGCTTAATTAATTCTTTGGAAAAAATATTACAGATTTTTTTTTTTAATCAGACAGTAAAATTTTACAATAGGACTACTTTTATACAAATACGAAAAAAGAATTAAATAAAATATTAGCAATTAGAAGCGGACAGGTTATTACGTTAATTGGTGAAAATGTAATTTAAAAATATTAAATTATATTTTATGCAATTATAAATATTTTGACACATTATTTTTCCCATACGACAATTATATCGAGAACTGTTGCAAATTCGTTTAATACTTGTGCATACAAGGCTGCCACAGTCGACATTTTTTGTATTCTGTTCACATCGGTATTTCGTTAACATAAATTTGGAAGAAAATTGTGTATTAGGGATTTGTGTATTGAAAAAGAGATGCCAATTTAGAAACAAAAATATAGTCACCTATGGTAGTCCTGTACATGCAGCGAAATTACCCGAACATCTTATTCTTTATAATGGCGTTATATCCATGTTAATATTTTCATCATTTTCATTAAAAAAAATTAAGCCTTTTTTTCTAGTATTTGAGATAAAGATTTAAATTTTCTTTGTAAATGTTCTTCCGTAAATGATATTTGTACGTATGGAAATAAATATCACTTTTTTTTTAATAAATAAAAATACAAGAAGGTGTGTTCGTTTTCATCGGAGTTTTTTCCATATATATACCAGTAAAAATTACATTAATTGTAACATTAGATGTACTTCGAAATCCATAAGCAGCCTTATGTAATAAAAACTGATAATCTTAAAAAAAATAGGCAAAAAATATTACTATTTGAAAAAAAAGTTGGGATTTTAAGTAATGTAATTTTTTAATATTCATTTTAAATTTTATTAAAATGTACAGTTTTTTCTTTCAAAATTTGCTATTTTTTGAAAATTAAAATGCACATAGTTCGCCATTTGAACTATATTTAAAAAATAACCAAAATTCTTGAAAAGGTGATCTGCTCCTTTAATTCCTATATTGCTAATTAGTCTAATATTGCAAGTGTGTATATATGGTATTGGTATGGTTTAAAACTTCTATTAAATAAACAGTTATTTTTTCTTTCAATATTTGTTATTTTTAAAGTTAAAATGAAATGATTTCACCATTTAAACCTTATTTAAAAAAAATAATCAAAATTTCTGAAAAGTTAAATTGTCCCTTTAATTCATATCTAGCTAATTTGTCTAATACTGCATGTGTGTTCACATGGTCTCTCATTAAGGGGACTCACTACCTATGAAACCTTCTCTTTAATTTTGAATATTAATGTAATAATATGCGATGACACTATGTTTAATACTAAGCGTTAAATACATTTGATAAATATGTTTAACCTTAGTATATTTTATTGTACAATCTTTATGCCTGGAATGAAGGCTTAACAGTATTTCTGAAATACTTAAAATCTACTTACTTAAACTTCTATAACAAATTTTATCTCAGATAATCTTAAAAATATTTAAACAAATTGCATTTTCAAAGCTGAAAACTCGTCATTAAGTCATTAATGATTTTTCCACCACTCTTTCAGCTATCGTATGAAATAAAGACTACTGTTTGAACAATTAGGCAGCTTTCGTTGCGAACTATTGGCAAAACTCTGAAAGTCTTTTAAATATGAAAACTGAAGGGTAAGTTATACGTCTCCTATGGTTAATTCACACCACTCTCTCCGATATAATGAATTTGAAAAAATGAAATTTACAATTTTTATAAAAAATAAACAAGTTACTGCTTTAATATCTATTTCAAACATACATATTTTATTCTCTGTAGAACACTAAATAATAATTTCATATTTTCTTTCTGTAATTATAGTGAACTTTTCTTCTTTTTATTACAAAGATATACTTCGAAAGGAGATTTGAAATGTATATAAAAAGAAAAAGAACATTAATAGGGTATAAGATGCACGAAATCATCATCCAAATTCTTTTATTATTCTAATAATTTTTACTGCTTTTTATAAGACTATATTTTTTTATCGTTGCATTGTATGATTGTTTTTACAAGAAATATATTAAAGTATTTAATGTTACAGAGGCATATAAGAGAAATATTTTCTTTTCTTATATACCAATTTAAAAACAGATACTTTTGAGTTTTAATCTGAGTAAGAAAAATAGTTAATAGAATAACATTTCGTACACTGTGAAATTACATGTAACGAGATTGCATAAGAATTCTTATGACTGTTTCAGTAGTTATTATCTCTTCTAATTGAATCTCATTGAAGGAAGTTAATTTGGTAATGAAAACACCGTAACATACATTGTTTTAACAAAAGATATAAAAAATATCTTTTGTCGATACTTACAAATTTACAGAAAAAATATCTGTAAAAACCTTATAACCATTAGAACGTTTAAAGTATTATTGTTAATTTTAATTGTAGGAAAAATATTTTTCTATCAAATTTACGACTTCCCAGTCAGAATATGCATTTTAAGGAATAAATATTTTCTAATGTTCATTCGGTAACTTTTTTTATCATCATATTCTAATATGATGGTTTTATGTGCTATCAAATATGCAATATACGATGCCCACTAGAATAAAAAAACTGAAATGATGTTTGGTAGTTTCTATACTTATTTTTTGAACAAGGGAAATGGCATTGTTCACCCAATTGTAACTGTACACCCAAAATTATAAGTACGAAAAACCAAGTTTAGTTTGTAATTTGTTGTTTCCTCAGTACCATTTTTATGAAATAAGAAATTTCACGAAAGAATTCCTTTCTTATTTTTGATACATTGGAAACACCTATTTTCTCTTTCACAATTGTATATTTTGAGAAAATTGCAGACTGCAATTTTGTTTCGCATGGAAGTATTCAGTTGAAAAAAGTTATACAAAACATCGCATTCACTGTTAAAACTAATGGTAACACATTGCACCTTTTAGGGGTGAAAGGCTTGTCTAACCGGTGACACCCCTAGAGGAGCTAAAATAGCACCCTTAACTAGGGTGAAAGGATGGCACCTCAGGGGAGAATAATGGCACCCCTTATCCACAGTGTTCAAGAGGGTGAAAAAATGGCACTACAGGGGAGAATAATTACACCCCTTAACCAGGGTGACCCAGGGAGTGAAAGAATCGCATCTCAGGGGAGAATAATGACACTCCTTTTACATGGTGCCCCAAGGAGTGAAAGTTTGACATATCTAATTCAGGTCGTCCTGTGGCACCCTACAAGAGAAAGCATTCACAATCTTTAATCCACAGTGGCACCCTCTCCCCTCCTCTTGGCTAGAAATTGTAATGGTTTGAATCATGAAATACAAAGTATTCACCCATTTTTAAATTGAATTCTGCAGAGAAAAATATCAGGATCAGTCAATATTTTGAGTCTTTTTTTTTCTTTTAGATTGATGGAATATTATATATTTTAAACAAATTAACAGGTGTCCAAAGAAAAATTGTAGCATATTTTTGTAACTATAAGAGGGATAATATAAACTGAAAAAATAATCATAGAAAGGTGGTGAATTCAAATTGCACTTTCATTTGCATGGGAAGTATTTTAAGTAAAATTAAAAAGATTAACTTTTATGCTGCCAGAATTTCAATATCCCAATCACTATTGCACTCTTAGTCATATCTAAAGGGTTTTGTTTGAATAAATCACAAAATTCACGTAACCTGTACACCTACTTTGACCGCCAAAAATCACCGTGTTATAGTCAAATATTGTGATTTTGTCATGCAATTTGAAGACTGATTTTCGATTTCATGTTTTGAATTTCCAGGTACAATGATATGAATTATGATTTTTGATTGTCTATAACACAGATTTGTGATTAAAATTTTTTGGGTATGATTAAGAATGGGACAGTAACTATTTTTGTGATTGGGCATTTTTAGATACAGGAACAGTATAACAATTTGATGTTTTTTGTCTCCTAAATAAGAAAAATCACAATTTGAATTATCTACCTTCATATGAATATTTTTATAAATTTTCTTATAGTTTTAGAAATAATCCGTTACCATCTTTTTTCACACACATTATATTGCTTGACATACATTTTCATTATTTCATATGCAGAGCAACTGAAAAGTATGGGTGCACAGAAAAATGCTATATCCTGTAAAATATATGCCATATTTTAATCTAAAAAAAAACAAAAATATAAGAAATAACAATATTTTAATAAATTATTCGCTGACTTGACATTTATATATACACAAGTTTGAAAACGAAGGATCACAGAATTGACAGTCCGCTGCAGATAACTCTGTTTTAAATCGTTCTATGCCTTGATAGTTTCATATTACATACAATGCAAACTGGAGATTTTCTTGTTCTAACTTTTCTACAGAAATCAAGTGGTTAAGGTCTGACTGTTCGATACACCGGTTGTTAAATAACCATGCTGATGGGTGCTAAAGGTCAATGTTGTTTTTGCTCCATGTGAAAGCCCCAATATTGCTGGAAATTCCATTAAAATTATTTTACTTCCATGAAGCCAACACTTCGTTGAACATATTAGTTGCTGATCATTTGACGGTTGTGAACTTTTCGGACGATTAAGATTGTCATATAATAATAGAAAAAAATGCTACGAAATTTGTAAATAAGCATTTCTCATATTTTAGTTGAGATATCAATGTCAAACAACGCACCCATACTTTTCAGACACCCTGCTGTATCTAATTAAAAAAAAACAAATGTAAAACACAAATTAGAAATGATAAAGTTTAATGTGATAAATTCTATATGTAATAAATGCTGTAACTTTCTAATTATTAAGAATATTCTGTATTCTTTAAAATTTTCCCAGAAAGTTAGCCTCAAGCTATGTAATGAACTATAGAAAATAAGATAATTTTATAGTTGTGGTAGAATCATAGTTGAAATTGAGCCAAAAAATCATTCTTGCAATAAATGTAGTACTTACCTTTATACTTATCTTAGGCAAATCCATATTTTATTGTATATATCCACACAGGGTTAGAAATTAAGAGCTGCATGTAAGGTGTCAAAATAATGCTTAATTTTTTTTTCTATGTGGCAACTGCATTTCATATTTTCTTATTTCTTTTCAGAATCATGTTGATAAGAATATTGCATTGTATATTTAATTTTTGTGTGTTGAAGGCAAGTGGGGAAGAAATTTTATATATTAAACATTTTATCTTACTAAAACAAAATAAAATAAGGCTTTCAATAAGTATGAAACCTGATCAAACTACAATATTTGGATTCTGGAAAAACTTATTCTTTTTATAAAGCTAATATGCATACAAAACAGATAATCAAACAAATATGTTTACAAAAATAAAATATGAGCTTTAGATATAACTAGGGATAAGCCAATAAGAAAAAAAATCTGAAACTAACAGTACATCAGAAAATAAAAAGTTAGCAAATAAATGAATTTTTGATTACTAATTATGGTGTGGTATTTAAAACATTTCCAAATCACAAATACTTTTTTTTTTTTTTTTGAGGAAGGAAGCACAAAAATTTTTAAACAATTTTAATACAGTTTCTTATTTTAGGAACATATAAGGATGCAGAAGTATCTCATAATAAAATTAAATCTTGTTTACAGCGGCTTAATCGCCAAGTACCACTCATTGGTTAAAGTTTTATCAGTCGTTGGTTAAAGTGAAGTTAACTTAGAGGTTATTGACAGGTGCAAAATTCTTAAAGGGTCATAGGACTTTTTAACTTTCAAAAATTTCGAATTTTTCAAAAAAATATATGTTAATGGACAAGCGTTTATGAACATTATAAAACAAACCGCATTAAAAAATTCCTATAATTACTCGAGTTATAGCCTAAAAAGTACGAAGCGCCTAATGATTTGTTTTGGTTAAATGAAACTTTAAAGAGATTTTTCTCAGATTGAAGTTTTCGAGCATAACGCGCAGGATTACTTGAAAACTATTCAATATTTTTTCAAGAAATTTTCAGAAGACATATGTTACGTTAGTCTGTATAATCTGAACCTAAATTTAAATGCTTATTGTTGAAAAAAAAGTGTTGTGTGGTTATAGTGTTGAAATTTTCAAAATTTTGTATCAGCTAAATAAAATGTTTCATTAAAAATATAAAAAAGCTTTAAATACACATTTTATTTAGGTTAAGAGTAATTATTATAATTTAGAATATAATTGGGCACCAAAATCGTTGATTTAGATGCAAAATTTATTTTGTAATCCTGCGCGTAAGTTGTCATGGCAATTTTCTGCTCGTCAAATGTCTGAGAGTTTGAAGCCCCCTATAAATAATAATTCTGCATATTGTAATTTTATAAACATATGAAATGACATAACATTCTTATACCTTTCATCACTCCAAAAATTGTGTTTTAAAAACATATACATTTTAAGATATTAAATGTGCAAAGTAGTTATTTTTTTCATTTTTTCCAAATTTAAAAGTCCTATGACCCCTTAAGACACGTGCTGCTGTAATGGTGCAGGGGGGAATGTATGCTAAAATACAAATGAAAGCATTTGTTAAACAAAAATTAAAGTTAAAGAAAGCTAGCTATCAAGATTTGACGAATAGTAATAATTTTTCTATAATTTAGTTGCATTTGACCACTAACGACTGCTGATTTCTAATCAAGTACACTTTCTGCCAATTTTTTGTGTTTTGACTTATTGAACCTGAAATTTAAATCCAAAGAGTAATTATAATGAAATGAATAAAACACTGAATAAAAAATACCTTTTAGTTCAAATAATCTTTTTATTGTAAACACCAAGAATGTATAAAATATTATTAAACAAAGACTTGACATTTAAGGAACTGATGCCACTGAAAAAGTTTTAAAGACATAAGTATCTAAATATGATAAAAATTTAAATTGGCTTTTGCTATAGTCAATGTCAAACAGCCAAAATAGTGTATACCACTAAGTAACTGTGCTTATAAATTTTTCCGTTTTTGTAATAAACTGTTTATCTAAAATTAATTAATAACATGACTGATTTAACAAGTTGCTTCAATTGCGGTGCACAATCACAGGTTGAAACCCAGATATTTTTGCTCCTTCTTCATTATAAAGAGTCGAAAAATTTTGTTGCATCAAGCATGATAACGTAAGTACTGTAAATGGAAATTCACTTTCTGAAATAATAACACATTAAGGAAAACACACAACAAACTGTCGAATTAAAATGTATCATCAATGCACAGCAAAAAAGGTAGATGAACAAAAAAAGAAAGAATAAAATTTAAAAAAGAATAGATTTATGGTCTTTACAGTGCAAAAATGTAGATTCATGACGTTTTTAGCTCAGAAGGCTATCAAAGCCTAACAGCTAATGTGCCCACAGATTCCGTATGTAATGTGATAACTCTTCATATAAATACCAGATTTGCTTCAAATTTTATATGTAGGTTCGTTCTGATAAGGTTCTTCACTGATTAGCTTTGGAGGTTCATCGGTTAAATATGAAGGAGGGGGGAGAAGAGAGTGCCATCCCCTTAATTTAGATAAATATGAAGAATTATCAAATTTGCTTCAAATTTTTTATAGGTTCACTCTGATAAGGCTCTTCCCTGATTAGTTTTAGAGGCTCATTTGTTATAAAGAGGGGTGGTAGGTATTCCCCTGCCCGTTAACTTTCAGTTTATTTCTTTTATTTTTGGAAGGGCATTATTATTTAAAATAAGAGTATAATATACGGTTGTATATATAGCCTGTGACCTCAATGCGATCAGTTTTACTCGGCACTTTCCTCTTTATTGCCTATTTTCAGACAGCACAAAAAAATTGCATGAGCAACTCATACTTGTCATTCAGATATTCTTTTTCTGTGTTATCATTAAGAGTTTCAAACTATTTACATTATTAACCATATTTACAATACATATTTTGCAACAAGGTGTCTATTCCAGATTAGCAAAAAATTTTCTTAACATGTCCAGGTTTTACATATTAACAATAATAATAAAAACTCTAGGTATTGAGATTTTGTGATGTTACACACAAAATTTTTTTTAAAAATTCTGAATTAGAGAGTGGAACTTTCATGACCGATTTTGAGGCACAAATTACTGATTTGTTAGTTAACTTTTTTCAAAATTTACAAATTGTTGAACATTTAACATGATACACATTTTGCAGATACACTTTTAGCATCAGGTTATATCCATTTTGTCAAATGAGTGATAAAATTCTTTATCACATCAGTCACATTAATACGGATTGCTTTGATATATTTTAATACAAATAATAAGTATTCAATAAATTAAGCTAACAAATGTTTATTTCCTAAACAAAGATAAGTAAGCAGACCTAATCAATCCTACACTATTCAATAGAATGTTTCCGTGAAGCAGAAACTGAAAATCTCTCTGTTACAAAGTTGCACTAAAAGGTAATATACAAAATGATTTGCACGTGATGTTGAAACACTTTACAGTACTATGAGCCGCAAAGTTTGATTTAAATGGCGCTACAGTTTCAAATCCTTAGTTTTATAAGAAGCATGTACTTAATTCTTTTTTCTTGGAAGTTCAAAATTTTCCTGACATTTCCTCACAAATGCTTAAATTTCACTGACTTTTGTCATCCATATAAATTTCCTGGACTTTTCCAGATTATCCAGGTGACTAGACACCCAAAATCTATAAAGCTAATCCGGGTATGCATTTATCTTTTTTTTGGGGGGGGGCGAGGGGTAAAAGTTATGTAAAATATACTTTTTGTGAAAATCAAATTAATAAGAGTTAAATTGTTCAAAACAAACGCTAACATCGATTTTTAGCATACAATGAACACCAGGGATCTAAAATTAACCTATCAACAATGACAATATATTTTTAAAACAATTGCAGTATGCATATTATGAGAAATTTTGCATGAGAAAATCAAATTGTGTGACAGTTTAGATATTTTATATAATTATACTCTTATGGATTATTTGTAGAGAATAAGTATTCTAAGATGCTATTTTTTCACTTGTGGGTTACAGGATTATATGTTTTATATATCACTTCAAAAATTATTGTTTGGAACAAATGAATTATATCTGATAACACTGAATATTATTCTTTACACTTCAGGGTTGATAAAAAATCGCAATTATTTTTTATAGAATAAATAAATAAATTCCAGACTTATTTGGTTTGAAAGAGTTTTTTTTTATATTTCTGTATATAGATATGCTTGAAATTTTACATTAGCTATCTTTATATGTATGCATGTGTATTTACACATGTTATAATGAATTTGTTTGTCTGTCAATTCTGTAACATAACAATTATATTAATTTATTCTGAATTCTCATTCAAGAGCATGCTAGTATCTTATCTTTTCATGACTTCAGTGAATTCCATGAAAATAAAAATAAAAAGTTTATTCAGTTATATGAGAAACACGGAACATGGATTGATATTTTTTGGTTCTATATTAGATAAACTGTGAATAAATTATTGTTCACATAAACTATATGAATAAATATACATAATTATTTGTAATATGAAATTCTGAAGAACAAATAGTTTAACATAATTTTTTATTCAAATATAAAGCAGTAAACAAATGTTTTAGCAATATTAATCAATAATATTAAAATTAATATCCCTATGAATTTTAAAAAATACTTAAAACTTACATTTAAATATTACCATAAATAAAAAATATTAGAATGAGCTAATAAATATGTGCTTTAGTGTAATGGATTGTACAATAAATATTAGCTTGTGAATTATTTAACTAGCTTTAAAAGTAATAACCCTATACAGAAAACACAACTGCAAAGGTTTACTTCACCAACATGCTTGCAAACAGGAGGAGGGGAAGGGGCATCTAGAAAAATAGAACAGTATTAAAAGTGAGTGACATTAATCCGTATTTTTACTTCGTATCTATAATTGTAATTTTTTTTAATGTTGGATCATTTAAAAAAAATAATGAATTATATTTTAATACCAATTTTATTACATATATTTTTTAAAAAACAATTATTTCATTACATGCTAATTGCATTAAAATAATCCTTAATATTGTTTTAGTCTTTTTCCAATTTAAACATTAAAATTTATCCTCTTTCCAATAATAATCGATGTAAAAACGAAGGCCAATTTAAATTAAAGATTTTTTTTTAAATCATTCGATTTTAAACAGGATTTAAATTAAGATGATTTAGACCAAACAACCCGGTACCCCCTCACTTGCTGAGGTTAATGACTAAAAACTGTTATTTTAAACCCTGTTACCTCCTGTGCATGCACATTCTCCTTCCGCTGTTAGCTGCTGTGACAATCCTTTGTTTCTTTATTTTCTCTTTTGCACTAGTTGTGAGAGACTTTTATTTTTAATGGTTAGAAAATATCTCAAAACAGCTTCATGTATTCGAAACCGTTTTGCTCCGTTCAGTAACTGAAAAAAAATTAAACTGCTTGTACAATGACTTGTGCTACGAAATAAATTTGCATTTATTGCCATTGGATATACCTCATTAGTTTGTTGAAGGAGGGGGGGAACATGTTAATGTTTCAGCGACGGAATGTATGTTATATACTTAGCTTGGTGGAGAAAAGTGCGTTCCATTTTCTATTTAATTAAATCCTCATTTAGTTTTCTTTTTTGCCACTCTTCTTGCAACACTTTAATATGGATGGTAAGTTAAAACTCATCCTCTTCATAACTTGATTGTGGAACCTGTGAGTAAGGGAAAATAACTTTGTACAACAAATGTAACATACCAATGAATTAAACGTTGTAACATCAGGATCTCAAATGACTTTTAATGATAAAAAAAAAAATTGTTAGCACACTAAGATTGTCTTTGTCATTTTGATGAAAATGTGTCTACTAAGTTTTCATTTTCTCAGGGGTAAAACTTTTTTGAATATTAATTAATACTGTAATAACAATATTCACTAATTTAGATTCTTATTAGGTAAAATTTCTTAAGTGTGTATTCTGAGTCAGTAAAAGAATACTATATAAAAATAATGGATTTTAATAAACATAAAGAGCCCAGAAAACTTTCATCTTTACTTTCCTCCTGCAAGAATTCAAAATTTTAAAGTTATTATTGTAAATTTATCATTACCAAGTCTATAAATTATCATAACTGTTATGGGAATGCACATTACAACATTCATTATATTCCTTTATTATGGAGATTAGTTTACTAAAAAAACTAAATGAAAACAAAAAACTATAAGTTGCACTTAAAAGTCCTAATCATTTTGATAAAAAACAAACGCTCACAAATATTAACAAACCTGTAATGTAGTCGGTACACACAAATATTAGTACATTTTACCTATGTCCTTAGAGCTTCTTTGCATTCTATAACAAAATAGAAGCTTAGTAACCTTCTGTACACAAAGTCTCTTTCTTAATTTACTATACATGTATGAAAAGTTTGAAAAAAATCGCTTTATGGGTGAAAAACTACAAGGGTGAAGAATCACCGTTAAATGTAGGAATTCAGGATTTATTTCTTTATTATGAAATGTTTTCCAACCAATTTTGCCTTTTACGTCTTTTTGTTTCAAGAACCTCTTTGGAAATGAGTACAAGTAGAAAAAAGTGCAATTGAAACGTAAACTTTTTATGTGAAACAGTAAACTATTAACATCTGTTGTATAGATTTGAAATAGAAAATATACAATATCCCTAGGATTAAAAGGTATCAGCAGGTTTAGGGAACTGACTAATTCTTTATTCCCCCTTTTGTTATATAGGGGTAAGTCGGGTGGAATGGGACAGTATGTTTTTCTCTTTATGTATTATTCTAAAAATTTCATCCATCGCACACAAGAAGAAGGAATGGTAATCCATTCTTCAGTTTACAAAAAATATTGATATGTATAGATTTGCAAATGTATGTAGAAAAAATTATTTCAAAAATCAAATTTAAATTTGATTTATTTGCTTTCAATATATTAATGACTTGTTTATGTATAAATGTAATAGTTCCCCCATTTATGGAACATTATACCGTACATTATCCATAATTTAAACTAAGACTAAAAGCAACATTTTTGTTTATACAGGAAGTTTAACACAAAATAAAGAAGTTGCGATGAATGGGACATGCCAGCAAATGGCGGAATGGGGCGTGTCCAGTTCCCTTTTTTAATTAAGAATATTGCAAATTTTTAACATGCAAACATTTTTAGGGGATAATATATTAATTATAACATTGATAATATATGCATTCATACTTCAAAATGTAAATAAATTGAATTGATGATTTTTTAATGTCACCTATGACAGAGAATCCTAAATTTTTATTCCAGTCATGAAGATACTGGAATTTTATATTGTGGCACTTCTCCCCAGATTTTCACCGGTAAAAAGCCAACCCTGTTTATTGGCCTTGTTTCAGAACGGGAGGAATGAAAGAAAAAATTATATCATTAGAAAAAATTATATCATTAGAAAAATGTTTAAGATTTAAAAATGAAAGTGCACATTTTATTTATAACACGAGACCTTCATCACCAGCGGAAAAAATTCACATTTGTGTAAAATTAGAACATAAGTTTTTATTCATTGTCATACATTTTGAATACACATTATTTCTGTAAACTATTCTGAAAGTTGAGTGGAGTAAATACAGATTGTTTTCCTTTTAGGCAGATTTCGTATGAAATACTACCTATTGCATTCGCACCAGTTTATCTATCTATATATATATATATATATCTCACTTTTTTATGGACACGATAACTTCTATAATTCTTCACCAATCTCCACCAAACCGGTACATAAAATCAAAGGGGATAAAATCTCGTCTAAGTTCGTTAATGGGCAAAATCGGACCAAGGGGGTCGAAATAGGGGCCGTTTTTGTGAAAACAGAAAAAACCCCATAACTTCTTAATGAAAATAGATATCGAATCAGTTTAAAGTTTTTATTACTTCTAAATAATGGGCCAAAAATTTATACATGACAGATTTTTGATAAATTTAGAAGTGGGCTCAACGGTCGAAAAAAATAGGGTTTTTGGGAGAAAAAAATTATAAATTTGTCAATTCTCCAGATATCAAATCCATCTAAATTTTTTATAAATATTCTTAAAATTATCTAAAACATTTGTATTTGCAAGTTTTTGATAAGACTAACTCTTACCGGTAAAAAAAAATAAAAACGAAAATAAAAAAGGGTTTGGAAAAAGAAAAAAATCCTTAACTTTGTCAATTCTTAAACTATCAAATCCAATTAAATTTATTTTACATCTTCTCAATAATATCTACAACTTTTATATTGACAAGTTTTTCATAGGATTAATTCGTATAGCAAAAATAAATTAAACAAAAATTGGAGTTGGAGAAAAAAACCTCTAATCCAAACTGCTTACATTCTGAATCGTTTTTTAAATTCATTTTTTATTTTAAACGCATCCAAATGGCAGATCCTCTTATTTATGAACTGTATAATGTGAAACATTAGCCAGTTTTTTGATAAAGACAGAATATGTTTCAAAAAAGGATGCCAAAAAGGGTATTTTGAACAGAACTTCCGAAGTGACCGTGGTAGTAAATTTGAGGAAGTATTCAAATAACAAATTGCGTTTTTTGTGACTCATTTTTAAACCTATTTTTACTCTCAAAAGTATCCAATTTACAAGCCCTCTTATATTGGAACTGTATAATTTGACGCATTGGTCGATTTTTTGATAAAGACAGAATATATTTCAAAAAAAGCTACTAAAAATGGTATTTTGGACAGAATTTCCCGAAGTGACCATGATAGTAAATTTGAGGAAGTATTCAAATAACAAATTGCGTTTTTTCTGACTCATTTTTAAATCTATTTTTACTCTCAAACGTATCCAATTTACAAGTCCTCTTATATTGGAACTGTATAATGTGACGCATTGGTAGATTTTTTGATAAAGACAGAATATATTTCAAAAAAGGCTGCAAAAATGGTATTTTGGACAGAATTTCGAGAAGTTATCGCGAAAGTAAATTTGAGGAAGCATTGAAATAACAAATTGCGTTTTCTCTGACTCATTTTTAAATTCAGTTTTGCTCTCAAACGCATCCAGTTGACAGGTTCTCTTATATAGGAGCTGTATAATGTTCCGCATTGGTCAGTTTTTTGATAAAAGCTGAATATATTTTTAAAAATGCTCTCAAAGTGGGTACTTCGCGCAAAATTTCCCGAAGCTATCATGATTAAGAATTGCGGTTGTATTCAAAATTGGTTATTTTATAACTCATTTTTAAATTCAATTTTGCTTTCAAACGCATTCAATTGACAGTCTTTTTTTATTTAGGAACTATATAATGCGCCGCATTAGTCGATTTGTTTAATAAAGTCGGAATTATTTCAAAATATGTTGTCAAAATGGGCATTTGATCCGAATTTAGCTTAAGATGATTCTGATAAAACCAGTCCTTATAGAAAAATGAAATTAAATTTTTTTCAAAAGAAGACGAATAAAGTTGTTAAACTGGATTTATCTGTAATCAAATTTATTTTTGTTGTTGAAATGAGCACTCTTCGAAATCTACCTCCGCCTATAGGCCAAGCCGACAGGTATTTTTTATAATTTGAATGCTCTTGACTACAAATTTGTGATATCGGTTGATGTTGATGATTTTGAAAGGGGGGGTGACTGATTACGGTCTAAGCAAACATAAATTACTATTTTTGAAAAAAAAAATGGTTTATTTTAGTTAACCATAAAATTTTGCTACTAAAGGAGGTATAATGCGAAAGAATACTTTCGAAAAAAAGGGATGTAAATCTGCATAGTCGATAATCAGATTCTAAAGTTCATTCAATTAAATACCCTAACTTTTTCTCAGTTTCAGAAAGAAAATGAAACCAATAGTACAAAAATATGAAGGATTGGGAGTTAGAAAACATAAAGATAAACCTAAGATACCGCTAAAATTGGGTTTTTAGGCATTTTCCATCAAGGTATGACTTGGCAAACTAATAACGTTTTAATATGCAAATCGAGGTTTTATCCGTGATTTTTTTCCTTTAAAATAACTAGATGATTGTCTGTGCTGCCGCCTCCCGATCTAATCTTATTATGAAGCTTATTTTGGAAATAATGGTAGTTAATAAAGATAATAAAGATAAATACTAATAATGAAAAACCTGTACATAAGATTTGATTACTTTAACATTTGCAAGTATTTAATTGTCTTAAATGAAAAAGTTACCCCCCTCTCAAAGACAAATTAGGCATACTGAAATAGTATTGGAGAAGTTACGTGAGGCTGCAATATAGTGTGAATTAACCTTTACAGGACGGGTTCGGATAGCATCAATCCGACAATATATGCAAAGCCGGCCATATGCTGTCCGAGATCCCGTGTAAAGGTTAAAATTAAAACTTCTCGAATAAAAGTAATTGCTTTTAACTGTATATACACGCAAAAATATATTTTACCTTAACTGCCGAGACAAAAATTGTCACATAACTACTGTGAGCTGTCTGTCAGACCCTTTAATCTGAAGATGAATAAAATGTTACATTAACTCTCAAAATACTATTATGTATTAAACTTTATATACAAGAATATTATAAATCAAATTCAGCGATTCAAAAGTATTTAGAGGTAGTAATTGTTTTTGTAAACAATCAAAACTTATTTGGGTTCAAAAATCTTCTAAATATTCTTGAATTTTCTTTTTAAAAATTTTATTACATACTTAAAATTATAGAATAAAGAAATATTGAATTCAAATTATTTACATACTATGTACAAAATGTATAATATGTACAAAATATAAATGCTTTTACCTTGATAATTTTTGATCATCATACTAAAAACTGGAAAGATGATCCTTTATGCATTTCTGCGTGCCTTTTCATAAAATTAACATAATTCTTCAATAAAACTCAAGACACGCACGACAAACAAAAAATATAAACATTCTCTCTAAAAAAATTCTTTTACATTCTATCAAAAATTGATGCCAACTTTTTTATCTAAACTTTTAACTCATCTCGTAAGATAAAAAATATAAAAAGCAAAGCAGACGAAAAAACAGCTTCGCTTCCATAGCAACGAGTCGCGTCTTATAAATAAATTAAATATCACAATTGCAAATATGCAAACGATTTTCTGTGAATAAACTGGGATAACTTAATTTATCAATTCCTAACATACTCCCACCTTTAATTTAGGCGGAAGCCAAATTAAACTTAAGATCACTTTTGATCAAATTAAGCCCTAATTCAAAATAAAAAAATATGTAAATAAATAAAGATAATAACTAAACAATAATAAAATAATAATGAAACATTTAGAGTTCTAGAAAAGTCATTTCAGAGTTCTAGAAAAAGTCATTTCAAAAGTCTCTTTACTACTCTGCGACTTCTAGATGTACTGTTTCTCACCATCCACCCCACCAAGCTGCTGCTGGATGGATGACTAATAGGACACAGTTCTTTCAATTAATAGGAAACAGTTCTTTCGAAGAAACTATTGTCTTCCAATACAATGATTTTAAAAGGTTGTTGGTTCCTCTAAAATTTGAGCCATTATCAGAGTATATAGTAGTCGGCCTTCCTCTCCTGCATATAAATCTTCGAAGTGACTGAATGAATCCTTCTGTTGAGAGACTGGATACAAGTTCCAAATGTATTGCCCTATATACTGCACATGTAAAAAGTACAACCCAAACTTTGGATCTTTGCTTAACGAAAAGAGGGCCAAAAAGATCAGCTCCAACAACTTCAAAAACTTTGGAATCTCTGACTCGATCTAGAGGTAGGTGGATTGGAGGTGTAGTATATGGTTTTGCAGAGTATCTTTTGCATCTGTAACACTCAGACAATTGACTTCTAATGATGCGTCTAGAAGAAATTATCCAATATTTTTCTCTCAAAATGGATCCAACTGTTTGAAGTCCAGCATGACAATTCTTTAAATGACATTCTTGAATCAGACAATTCACTACATGATGTTTCGATGGTAATAAAATTGGATATCTGAAAGAAAACTCGTCATCCCGCTCTAATATCTTTGTTTTTACTCTCAACAAACCTTCTTGATCTTTCATAACCTTTAATCCTTTTATTGCATCAGTAGTATTACCAAAACTTTCAGATTGTATTATTGACCAGAGCGACCTTTCCGCATCTTCTTTTTCTTCAATTGACAATTCTGATGGAAAACATATATTTCGGTTTCTGCACTTCATTATGAATCTCTTCACCCAACATACGACATTAATAAATCTACCAAATTTTGAAATTCTACTATATATCATAAATTCATGTGAATTAGAACATAAAAGAGTAGGTACTGAAGTTTTCTTCTTTTCCATCATTACTAATTCTTCGTTGGGGCTTGTTTCTGAATGTGGCCAATTTTCTTCTGATAACTTCAACCATTCTGGTCTCTCCCACCATCTCATCTTCAGCAGCTGTTTAGGACTACATCCGCGAGAAGGTAGATAAGCAGGGTTGAGATGACCAGGTACGAAGTTCCATTGTTGAGATTCGGAAAATTTACAAATTTCTCTAACTCTATTGCCTACAAACGTTCCCCATTGATCATTTCTTCGAATCCAAGCGAGAACAGTCGAAGAGTCGGTCCAATACTTTACTGGTATGGAAATACAATTAAAGGCTTTCAAAACAAATTTAGTCAACCTTATTCCTAAAATACAAGCAAGAAGCTCTAAACGTGGTATGGTTACATTTTTCTTTGGTGCAAGACGAGACTTAGCTCCTAAAAGTTGTACAAAGACTGCGTCTTTATCTTCACAACGTAAGAAAACTGCTGTTGCATAAGCTCTGGTACTTGCATCACAAAATGTATGAATAGACCATTTTTCTTTACAACCATAGCCTACACGTCTATTTATCTTCACGTCATTTAAATACTTGAGTTCGCTATACCATTTTTGAAAATTATTCCGGATTTCTTCTGGAAGTGGAGCATCCCAATCTAATTTCGTCGGCCAGGCGTCTTGAATTATCAGTTTGGCTGGCAACAATGCTGGGGCTAAAAATCCTATTGGATCGAAGATCCCTTGGGTTACAGCTAATATCTTTCTTTTCGACAGATTTTCTATCTCATCACTAAATTTATAAGCGATCTTCAAACTATCTTCCATTGTGTCCCACTTCAACCCTAAAACCGGAACTATCGTTGTTACATTTTTGCTGAGCACCTTCTTTTCGTTAAGGAAACTGCTGTCTTCACTTTTAATTGGTCCGAATTCCCACATTCTTAATTCCATTTTCGCATCAGCCATGATTTCTGTAGATTTTGAAATAAAATTTTCTAGTTCAGGCACATTGTCGACTGAAGTAACGCAGTTATCTATATAGTATATTTTCATAAGCTTCTCAGCTATCTGTTTGTTTTCTTCATCAACATTACTCAAATGATATCTTATAACTGCACCTAGCAAAAATGGGCTACAAATTGCTCCAAAAACTACTCTATTGTGTTGATAAACTTGAAATTCGTCAGGACTCTTCCACCATAAAAATCGCAAGAAATGCCGATCTGATTCTTTGACTTCAATTTGAAGAAATGCTCTTCTTATATCGGCTACTACCCCAATAGCTTTCTCACGAAATCTTATTAACACTGCAGGAATTTGTTCGATGAGGTTTGGTCCTTTGAAGAGGCAATCATTTAAAGAAGGAGACCTCCCTACCTTACACGATGCATCAAAAACTGGTCGAACACTTGTAGTAAAACTATCTGGTTTGATGACGGGATGATGAGGTAAAAAATGTCCTGGAATCTTGAGTGCTTCATCTGGTACTTTACTTATAACGCCTTCTTCTTCCCATTCATAGAAAACTTTAGCATATTCTTCAAACATTTTCATTGATTTTAATTTCTTTGTTGAATTTATCAATCTTCGTTCAGCTATGTGTCTATTTGAGGGAATCTCACGTTTGCCGTTAATCCAAGGAAGACCTACAATATAGCGACCTTCTATATTTCTATCAACTTCTTTTATAAAATTATCATGAGCGAGTTCTTCTTCTGCTTTAGACTAAGTTTGACAGGGATCTGTTATACCAATTGTCTCTAACTTCCATAATTCTGGAATCTTCATATCTTTTAAAGCTAGGTTCGTGATAAACATATTTCCATAATTTAGGCAAGACTGTGATGTACTTTCTAAACGACCACAAAGTGTCCATCCAAACTTTGTCTCTATTGCTGTAAGACCGCTCTTTAACTGTTTTACTCGACCTGTAAGAAGTTGTCCGTAGTAATCGCTTCCAATCAAAATTTCAATTTTTGGACTTCCTGCTCCTAAATCTGTGATCCATAGTTTATTTTGTTTAAGCTCTTTAATTACTGATTCTTTTGGTATCCGAGGAATATAGTTACAAATTATATCTTGATCCAAAAGTTCTAAGACTTCTTTCGTTTGTTTCTGTCTATCAGAAGAACTTAACTCAACTTGGAATTTATTGTGAGATTTAGCTTCTGCTTGCGTACCACCAAACAAAGTGTGTACAATAGCTTCAGAAGAAATGGGATGTAAACCTAACTCTTCAGCTGTACCTTTTAAAATATAGCTCTTTTGCGACCCACAATCAAGTAACGCTCGTACTTTCTTTGTTATTCGACCTTTAATAACTATTTCTAAAGTCATAAGGGCTACTTCAGCAGAACACTGCTTACTTGCTATGGTGCTTTGAATAACTTCTGGGGTCTTAACTGTATTTTCTGGTTCTTTACACATTGAAATTTCAGGGCATAATAACTCGGTATGGGGTTTAGAACAAACGTGGCAACGAATAAAAACTTTGCAAACTTTAGCGTGGTGACCAAAACGAAGACATTTTAAACAGCAATTTTTATTCTTAATTTTGGCCTTCCGTTCATTAAAGGAAAGAGATCTAGCCCTAACACAGTCCCTGCTTTCATGAGATTTACTGCAAAATAAACAAAGGCGTTCTTTTGCGCTAAATAGCCCTGCCGCAGTAGGTATTTTACTTTCTGCTTTTCTTAACTTTTCTTTAGGTTTGTCTTTAAAGCCCAGCTCTATAAAACTCGATTTGGCTAATTTGAATCTTTCCTCGTTTGCAACTTCTTGTTTCAGAAATTCCATCAAACTTACTATATTTGCTTTTGTTGACAATGCATTATTATTACTAACAGTGTTTGATGTGATTGAAATATTATATCGCTTCCATGCTTTTAATACATCTTCCGATAAGCTAGATTCTATCATGGGATAGAGCCACGCCGAATTGCTTTCTAAACTTAAACCCATTGATTCTAACGATCTTAAATATGCCTCGACTTTCGTGAATAAATCTGATAAGGGAAGTTTATCTTTGCCGTGCGCCTGTACATTAGCTACAATCAATTTTAGGAATTCTCTAACGTACACTTCTATTAGTAAATCTTTATTTCCAAAACGCTCTTGAAATGCCTCGACAGCTTTGGGGTAATTAACTGCGGTCATTGGATAGCTCTCTAACAAGCGCCTGGCACTGGTTCCAGGTTCTACCGATTGGATAAGATACTGAAATTTGTCACTATTATCCAAATCTATGTCTTCATGAATTTTCTGAAACTGAGACCAAAATGAAAGATAATTTATTAACTGCGAATCGAATGGCTTAATATTTAGTTTAGGTAATTTATAATGCTTTGATTTGGAATAACCGTGATCTGTGCTTTTTTCACTATCATCTTGATTACGTTTATTTGTACCCAATGCTTCGCTAACTTTACGCTTAATGGTAATAAATTGATCTGAATAACTTTCATTTTCCACTACTTCATTTTCAATAGCCTCTTCATCGCATTTATCATCATCTAACATGAGTTCAATTATAGCTTCATCAATAGCTTTAATTTCATGAATCAAATTTTCTAATTTACTAAAACCGTCTAAAATTTTGTCCTTATCTAATGACTCGCTGTTAATTTCTTCATTCAAAACATTTAAAGTTCTGGTAAATGACGAACGTAGTGGTGTACGCTTTTTCTTTAGCTTATTCATCTTAGAAAAATTAAGTAGTAATGCACAGCTTATGAAAACACTATACGCTATAAAAACAATTCAATATCTCAACAGTATTATTCAAATGTCCCTGTTCGGGCGCCAGATGTTTTTGTAAACAATCAAAACTTATTTGGGTTCAAAAATCTTCTAAATATTCTTGAATTTTCTTTTTAAAAATTTTATTACATACTTAGAATTATAGAATAAAGAAATATTGAATTCAAATTATTTACATACTATGTACAAAATGTATAATATGTACAAAATATAAATGCTTTTACCTTGATAATTTTTGATCATCATACTAAAAACTGGAAAGATGATCCTTTATGCATTTCTGCGTGCCTTTTCATAAAATTAACATAATTCTTCAATAAAACTCAAGACACGCACGACAAACAAAAAATATAAACATTCTCTCTAAAAAAATTCTTTTACATTCTATCAAAAATTGATGCCAACTTTTTTATCTAAACTTTTAACTCATCTCGTAAGATAAAAAATATAAAAAGCAAAGCAGACGAAAAAACAGCTTCGCTTCCATAGCAACGAGTCGCGTCTTATAAATAAATTAAATATCACAATTGCAAATATGCAAACGATTTTCTGTGAATAAACTGGGATAACTTAATTTATCAATTCCTAACAGTAATAAGACTCCAAACTAAACAAAATTTGACCAGTATCTATAGTTAAACTAAAAATTACAAGTTAATCTGTGAAACTTGAAAAACTCACGGTCTCTGAGATCATTAGCAACAGTTAAGGTCATTTCTACTCTGTCCCTTGTGACACGTGTTTGGATGAGCTGTTGACGAGCTGTATTTTTGAAGCTCGAAAAGCGTCCTATTTAATTTTCTTTTTTATGGTGATTTTACAAAGTTTTTTAGATTATTCAGTTAAGGGTTAAATCTAAACAGTTGAGCTTAAACACAAGGTGAAATGGTCATAGATAATTTCGATTGCAAAAAAAGTCGTCTATAATAACTGATTTGTAATGAAAAAATATGTAAATATTTTTACAATCTTTCATTTCGCTCTATCTAATTGTGCGCCCTTAGGTTTGGCGCGCCTGGAGCAGTTTGCACCAATTGCTTTCCGGTAGTTACGGCCCCGATAACTCATTTAAAAATATTGACATATAAACAAGAAATTCTAAAATAACTGCCTAATAGGATTAACATTAGCAAACGGGTATTTTGGTGAGAGTGTAGCTTGTAGCTTCATATAATGAACTTACCGATCAATCATACTAATAAAAAAATCTAATTAACTGTTTTTATTTTTTAATGACATTACATATAGTGATGTTCGATAAATTAACATAACAATAGAATAAAATAAAGTTAAATCTTACCTTTAATCAGACTTTGCCCGGTACACTGGTCGCGCAAATTGGATCGTTAAGTTCTTATTGTTGTTTCATTGTAGCTCAGTGGTCAGTCCTCAATTAATATTGCCAATTTAGACACTGCCATGTTTTGATTCTCTCACAGCCGTAGATTTTACTTGCCGACACCGAAAGCAGAAAGACACAAGTCACAGCGCATGCGCAACTTGCCAGTCACCCGTTGAGGTGATACATTGCATCCAATACAAAGTGCATGGCACCTTATTTAGCTCCAATCATCCAGTAAGAGATCTGTCGGCACCCCAACCACATATTCAAGCCCCTATGGCACCCTAGGGTTCCGAATGTCACCGCCTTTTTACCTCCGGATCCCAAATGGCATCGGTTAGTTACCTTCATTTTTAACAGTGTTGGTATGGGAGAAGACTGTTCTGCTACTTGATTTCGCTTTTCGTTGAATCTCAGGTTTGAACTCTTGTTTCATCTTCCACACTTCAAATTGTTATTTTGCCATAAAAAATCTATGAAAGTGGAGCTTTTAACTAATAGAAAAGCCTCAATATCCAAGCGCATATGCCTTTAAGGCCTGGGACAGAATAATATATAAAATTACCCAGGGTTTTTCTTATATAATTTCAAATCAGCATCGGACTGCATCGGACATAAAATAATAAGGCAGACTTGATTACGGCCAACATCAATATCGACAAATATAGATTTTATTTTATTTTATTTTATTTTTGCTTAGGTTTATGAGGATAATTGAAAACGATTGTCCCAAAATATGAAATAAATGTATCTTGCCAGTATAGTTTCAAACAGTAATTGTTTTACACTGTCAATATTTAGTCATTTCAAATGTGACATAATTTCTCCTATTAAGTGCTTTAACTTTCCTACCCTGAATGGGTCTAATCGACCCAGTCCTATAATGCGTTTCTTTCGATTCAAACCAGAAAATTCTTCATAAAGTAAATTAAATAAATAACACCAAGATTTAAGTTAAATAAGTAAGTTAAATAGATTTAAATAAAAATTCTGGTGAGAAATATTTTAATCAAGTTTGAGTAAAATTTCAACAGGGTAGGAAGGTTAAACACATACTAATGAATTTGTGATTTTAAAGTTTTACTTCCCATTCTGATGTTCATGGGATTTTTTTTCTAATTTAGGATCGTAACTCATAGTTAAACTGTTGTATAGTTTAAATTTGACGTAATTTTCACCATTTTTTTTCATTTATGTAGTTTTAATTACAGACAAAATAAAGCTACTTATTGCAGCTGTCCGGATTGAAAAACTTGTGGAAAATATTGGTATATTTTCACCGACGATGGCCACAGACTCTAACCATTTTCCGTTCAAATGTGACTTATATATAGATATATATAAATAATTTTTGTATTTTCATTATATATATATAATTTTTGTCATGAGATAACTGTCGTATCTATAAAACGATTTCGTTAATTTTATGCACAGTGGATACTAAAGTGTCGACCGTGTTTAATGGCCAGCTTTATCCACCATCTTTTTTCAAAATGTCTGCGATTAAAAAAGTTAAAGTTTAAAGTTTGAAAATTGGTGCGAATAAATTAAAAATTGAAAAATATTTTCTTTCTTAAGAATTTTCTTAATACATAGATGCTGGAACAGATTTACTTTCGTTTTTTCTTAAATTATGACTGAAATATAGCAGGATAATAAGATAGCTTGAGTGATATTCTTTTTCTTTTTTGGTAGATATTTTTAAACAATCTGATTTTCGATATACTGTGACTTTAGTATTTATAAACTGATACGGATTAGTGCTCGCGATAGGATACGTATAGCAGCTATACGTTTAAACGATATACGTATATCCGTATAATACGTTTTTCTGCTTTACGGATACCTTAAAATATACATTTAAACGTATCCGGGTACGTATAAGGCGTATCAGTTAAACGTATATTTTAGAATACGTATATTTAATGTATACGTATATTCCACGTATCCTATCTAATTTAAATATTGGACTTCATCAGTCTTATGTCACTGAATGAAGAATAATTTGGAAATTCGGTGGCGTTACGACAGGAATCCGTATAGTATGTCTTATATACACAAGATCAAGCAATGAAAAGCGTATATTTTTTAAAACAGTTTGCAAAAATTTCACAAAATATCAGACTCCTGACTGGCTAATCTCTTCAGTAACAGTGAAATATCTATTTTCAAAATAGCGAGTTATTACCGTGAATTGCAAAAGTATTTTGCAACATTGTACTTTGAATTTATTTAGATTTTTTTTGTTCATCTCATGGTTATGAGCTCAGATACCCCGTTATTTTACATTTTGTGTAGGTAATGTATACAAATTGGATCCATTGTAAATAACCAGCAAAATTAAACACTTTTTGTGGAAAGAATGACAGTATAAATGTTTCAGATTTATTGTGAATTCTTGTTAAATTTAGTTTTTTCTTTTTAATTATTTTTTTAAATTATTTATTCACTTATTGTTTTACACTCAAGATTGTACCCGAGCATAAATGCTATTCTTTCCATGGAGCTAATATTTTCTAACTCGGTTAATGTATAATTAAATTTCATTTTTTTTAAGCTTGACATTCTCACCAAAACATACATAGAATCACTTCATATCAAGCATTAACTGAATCTGTAGTTTGATGAAAATCCGTGCATTAATTCTAAAGATAGAGCTATTGCAGAAATCGTAAATAAAATACAGCAAAGTAGAGCCACCTGTTGAATGATTTACATACAAAACTAGTCAGCAACAATTTCTACCAAGGACTACCTGAATATATAGGGGAGACTGGGATGCATGTGAACGGTTCACATAAACATAGCTTTTTTTATAACTGGGTTAATATCTATAAGGAAAACTACTCTACATAGTAAACACAACTATTTTTTTTTTTACTCATGGTATTTTTTTTAATTAACTTTATAGCTCTTCTTACTTTTCTTAATAGTTTATTGAATTTAAAAAAAAAATTCATATGTCCCCAACGAAAGAGCAGTTGTAAACACATAAGGGAAACATGTGAACACAAGGAAAAAAATAATTTTGACATGTTTTTATTATCTTTTTCATATGTTACCTTAATCATTAGTTGTACTAGCTATTAAATTTACCATAAAGAAAAATATATGTATATTTATTTAGTTTCTGAGTGATATGTTTAAGCAAAATATTATAAAATAAAAATAAGTAGATTTGGGGGGGGTCTTAGATAATTGATAAAATTTTGTTGCAATATAACAAAAAAAAAAAAAAAAAAAAGACGTAAACTTGGGAAAATAATTAAAGAATATAAATTTTGCTTAGATCTTTTTGTTTGAGGGAGATTTTAGGGAGGGAGCATTTGGATAACATTTACAGGAAAACTACCAAAAGGCGAAAGATTCTCATTCCTATATTTGCCTTATATTCCTGTAAATTAAGGATAAAAAATGTTTTACATTCTTAAGCTTGCTCCAAATTTAATTTCTTTTGCTTTTAAAAGAAAGGGGGGAGTAAATAATGGAGATTTCACGGTAGTTATAAGTTTTAAAATTTTATTTTCTTAATATATATATCTATTTTCAAAACACCAAATTAAATAGTTGTTTTAGAAATGGAAGTAAACAAATACAACAAGTTTGCAACAAATGAAACAGAAAAATTTGCAAAGTTGTTAAACGTAATATTTTTTGCATTAATGATGCATAAAAAATAGTATTGAAAACTGTTAAATAAAATAATGTATAGCATTTATTGCAATTTATAAAGCATGAAATTTATTTAAATTACCCAATTGAACGTAAAGAGCTTGTTGCTTTTTATGTATTTGCTGACAGTTATATTTGTAGAAGTTTCTATTACACAAAATCAACTTTATATGATAGAAATGTCTTCTATTTCTATAAAAATATAGATAATGGAGCTGGCATTATTTTCACGAAGTTAACTAACAGGAATGGAATCACTGAATGATTATTGGGCAATTTAATGACGTATTCAGATCTGCCCCAACTAGAGTCTTCATAAGTGTCCCACATTCCCACAAGAGTTAAAATGACGAATCATCAGCATTTTTCAATTTTAAAAATAAAAAATATCATAAATTTTTATTAGTATCCATAGTATATGTTAAATAAAGAAAAAATAGAAAAAATAAATAAAATTATTCTTTTATCAAGCTAGAGATTTTACTTTTGAGTTCAGTAAGCAGTATTTTGGCTCCTGGGGACAAACAAAATGTCGAAGAGGTTCAAAAATTTTTTCCATATGTTTATAGGTGCTCCCATCTTTGGTAATTTTTTGAAATAAAAAAACTTATAATAACTAGAGAAAATGGCAATGTTCTCATATGCCCCATGTTCACATGTGTCCCAGTCTTCCCCATATATGTTACATAATTGTGCGTATTAGGTCTTGAGATAGAGAACCCATAAAATCCATGTCACATACAGACAGACCAAGTCACAGACTCATAAACTGACAGGCAGATATTTTGTAAAAACTTGTTTCTCGGACTCTCTTACCCTTAAAACGTGTAAACCTGTCGAAAGTATTCCCGAATCCAATACTTTCTTCTTCTAAGGATACAAGAAAATATAAAAAACTGAGTACTGCGTCGCAGATTTTCCAAAGATTAGTTTGATTCTATCCACAACTAATGTAAGACATTTTATAATAAATAACTTAGTTTTTTGGGAAAAAAAAAAAAACAAAATCTAAATTGAGGAAGTGCACTGTTAAAACTAATGGTGACACATTGCACCTTTTAAGGGTGAAAGGCTTGTCTCACTGGTGACACCCCTAAAGGAGCAAAAATGACACCTTTAATTGGGATAAAAAGATGGCACTCTTAATCAAGAGTGCCCAATAATAAAAAAATTAAAAATATACAAACCGACTTTCGTTGGCCCTCGTTGGATTCGAAACCACAACGGCTGATTACAAGCTCAGCGCTCTAACCATCAAGATCACCTTCAAAGCCTCCCTGAAATGTTCAAATGTCCTGAAATTCAATGGTTGCTTTATATAATAAAGCTCGCCAAAAGTTAGCCGAGCGAAGTTCTAAACGAAATTGGGATAGCCTATAGCGGTGACAGTCATCATAGGAAAAAATTGCTGTGTTGATCCACCAGTGATAGTGAGTTGAAGGGCAAGGATACATGTAACAGAGCATGCGCAAATGACTAAGGAGTGAAAATTGTCCAACGGTATGCATTGCGCGGCACCCTAATTAGCGTGAAACACTCAATGGCACACCAAACACATTTTCAAGCCCGCGGGTGTAAAATAGTAACACCTTTTCACCCCTGGGCGCCAAATGCAACCGGTTTGTCACCTTTATTTTTAACAGTGTATTCAAATTTTTTAAGTACTTGCATAACAAGTAGTAGTTAAGTAAACACATCGTAGTTCTTTGAACAAAGAATCGCGATGGGGATACTGTACCGGATATTCCTCAATGTCTCAAATCCGCAAAAAAAATAATGAAACATCAAATTTCATACATTGAATGAAAAACGTTTAAACGTTTATACGTTTAACCGCTTGGGTAAAATCCGAATATATGATGTACCGTATATGCTGTTTCGTGTAATACGTATTATACGTATTCTCGTATAAACGTATAATCGGGAGCTCTAATATGGATACAATTAATTGTATGCATAGTGCATTCCTAAGTCATCAACGAGTTTGTTGAATACCTTCATTCACCATCATGTTTAAAAAGAGTGGCCATTTGCACCGTACACTGCCACAAAATGCCAGGGTTCGCATGGATCCTGGAATTTCATGATTATAAAAATCTGCGATATTAGTATTTTCTTAATGAAAACCTCTGATTAAACAGGTTGAAATGTCGAACTTTTGAACTATATTCATTATTTAATAAAAAAAGGCTTGTATTTCACCTGGAAAATAACGGTACCCGTGCGAACCATGAATGCTTAAATATTATAATTATCCATTACCTTTAAATTCTCACTAATTTTGGCGGCACTTGACGATATATAGCCTAATTTGGCGATCAAAAATCAGTAGCCATAAATAATGCGAACTTGGCTACAACTTACAAATTTGGTGTAATTCTCATTCATATTCAGTAAATATTCTCTTATCTGGTTCGACGTACTTTAGCTTCTTTAAATTTCAGTAAATTTAGCTTCGAGTAAGGCTTGCACAATTTTAATACCAAAAAATATGAAAGCTACTTCTTTCATCCGTTAATGTATAAAAGGACTTTTTAATATTCACGTGAAAATAATTGTGTTATTAGATACGAAGTATTATTTGCACTGTCTTAGAATTCACAACAAAAATTAAAAAGCTTACCTCTAAATATGAACTAAATGTCTAAGAAATAAAAATAAATATATTTATATTTAAACTCTTTGGCATTATAATAATTTGGCCCTTTTGAATACGACGTAATTTCGTCCATTTACGGCTTAAATGCATAATAATTAATTTATCTTTTTAAAGTTTTCTTTTTCTTTTAAAATTTATTAGTAAATACAGTTTTTATAGTTTTCAGTATTTTCCTGTTTTTAACACATAATCATCCATTTGTAATTCGGAAGTTTTTTCCCTGTTTATAACAATAATGTGTCAATAAATTTTCACTTTGAAGGAAATCCCATTATTTGAACTGACTTTAAATCAGGCTACAATTAAAAATGGTACCCCATTCTAAAATCAAAAAAAAAACTCTTGAAGTGTTGAAAATTTTAATTGAAAATGAAAATGAATCATCAAAAACGAATCAATTAAAAAACAATAAATGCAGTCTGCACAGCGGAAAATCTAGTTTATAAAATGACCTAAAATTGCTTAATTTTTGAGCTCATAAAATTATTTAATGGAACAATTTTGTCAAACTTTAAATCTCTTAAAATACTAATTCCATTTAAAAACTATTTACATGAGCACATTTATCAAATATTTCTCTTTAATTTAAACAATTTTCATATATTCGTATATGCACTTACAGTTAAGTACCCCGAGTCAATCAGTATATTATAAAATTTGTAACAAAGCCTATTATTCTAATTTCATCAATTTCATCAAAATCATCCGTTCATTCTTGCGATTTACATTTTAACAGAAAATCTTAATTTCAACGTTCCACGTCTAGATTTCATGGCATAAAGTTAAAGCATCTCACTATTTTACACATGGTTTTTAGTACGAACCCTGGTATTGAAACTTGAATTTTTTCTACTAATATGGATTTAGTTAAAAAAAATCATATTTTTTGCCAATTTAAGTGTTTATATATATATATATATATATATATATATATATAGGGTGTTTCGCTACCAGACCGACAAACTTTGAGTGGTGATAGTAGACATGAAGACAAACATTATTAAATAAGAAACCATGGGGCGCAAACGTCTTCCGTAGGTGCTAGGGGCCATTAAAGTTTAAGTTCCAAAACTTCAAACGATTATAAAAAACGGAAAAATGGGTGGATTCGTTTACGGTTTCCGCTAAAATAATTTTTTATATCACAATTTGTTTGTAAAAAAAAAAAAAAAAAAAAAAAAATAATAATAATAATGGTTACGTTAAACAATTGTTGATAGAGGGCGCTTTAGACTTTAGAGTAACGAACAACTACTTTTTACCCTTATTTTGTGCATGGGGTTGAAATTATTTTAAAGTTTAGACTTCAACTTAAATTTTAATCCCAAAATCGGAAACATTGGGATCGAGTAACTAGCGAAAATTTAACTGTGAACAGAGGGGGGAATTTTAAACACTAATAAACATTGGACAAACTAATCGATTTTGTTGCGGTTTACGTTTAGGTCATCCCCTTGGTAATTATTTGATTCAAAATGATTTACAGCTCTTTTGTCTCCGTTTTTGACAGAGGGCACTGCCGACACATCTCCGACATTTCAATGGCATTACTCCTGAGTGTTTTACTACCAGACCAACATACTTCCAGGAAGTGTAGGGATGCAAAGCGTCTCGGAATCACATAGGAATGTAACATTAAAATGTCTTTTTAGCGAGCTGTGGTTAAAAGAAGCAGGTAAAAAAGCAACAGAAACAGGTAGTGAAACAGCAACACGTTAATGTGGTAGAATACAATTTAGTTAAAGATTTTACTACAAAAGGTGTCCAAAATTACGATCAGAAGTAGTCGGGCATGCTTGACAGCAGCGTCGCATGCAATTCTTCACGCTTTGAAAGATTCCTGGCATCTCGGATAGATAAATACGTCTTTAACTGGAAATTGTACATTTATTTTTCTATGCTTATTCAAAAATAAATAAATAAAAATAAATAAATAAATAAATTGAAACATAAAAAAACCTTACAACAAAGAGACGTATACTTTAAAACCGATCACTAATTATTTACATTTTGATATATTTCAGACATATATTTCACTGCAATTGAATTGGCAAAGGTGATAATTACGTCTTTATAGAAATAAAAGATAAAAGTAGGAAAAGGTTAATCTAAGCGTTAAATTTTTTACACAATTAACGATTTTATTTATCATAAATTCATTTTATATTCATACTTGCTGAGTTTTTTCAAATTTTTCTTTTAGATTTACATATTTCTTATTATATGAAGATTTATTCGCCATGAATGAAGTGTATGCAATGTGGCTATTTCAGATTTTAATTTGGATGGATTGTTTAGTACATAACATTTCTATTTTACTCTGTAATTAGATATATCATTGGCTGTTTTTTTTTTTTTTTTTTTTTTTTTTTTTTTTTTTTTTTTTTTTTTGCAAGTAAGCTATTATTCTCTGTTTACAAATTTTTGTCTTAATATATTATGATTGATATTAATCAGAATAGCAACAAAAATTTAAACTTGTAAGCTGTTTTTTTAAATTAATTCGTAAAATATAATTTTATTATTTGCCTCAGATTCGGTCATATGATGTTTTAAACATTCAAAAAATAATTAAAAGCCTTCCAAAGTAATATTTGAATACATTTATGTTTATGTACATTTTACAATACAATTATTGAAAGAAAAGAAGTATATTAAAATAAACAGATCCATATCTATAGAAGAAATACTTTCCGCACATTTTTTGGAATAAAGTGGATCAAAAGAATGCGTATAGTTAAAGTCCTTTCTAGAATATGCTTTGTTACATAATTTGAGAATATTCCATTTAGTGATGTTTGTGTATTCAGAGAATAGTCTTTTTAAAAGAACTTTTTATTTTGTTTCTTTACAAACAGAAGTAGGAAAATCCCGAGAATTATTTTTTCTTTTAAGGGACAATTTACATTTTCAACACTTTTGTGTACTTTTTACAATTTTGTTCAATAGGAGAACTAAGTGCATTTAATGTTCAACTAATTGCATATTTAAAAAGAAACTAACTACATTTATTTTTAATTTTTAAAAAAGTTTAAGAAATTTCGAATTTTTTAATTCTTTAATACTTAAATGTATATATATATATATATATTTTCTTTATATGTTTGAGTATTTCAAATGTATATTAGACAAGAATGAGCATGGAATTTTGGATGCATATAATATTGAATTTAATCTAAATTTATTACTGATAAATATAGTGAAAAATGATAAAATAAAACACATAAATATACTTACATTTTCTTTACCTTAGAAAAAAGCTGAAGGCTAATTTCCTCAGCAGATTTTATTACTTATATAATAAAAAAAACATACACAAAAAGTTAAAATTTCTATTTCAAACACAAAAAAGCCTTAGCATTTTTAAAAACGAAAATTGACGAAAATAGGAACGTGGAGAAAATCGAACAGAATTTTCAATTTGAATTGATAATTGCGCTGGGTCTATTAAATTTTTTTCAATTTTTGTGATGTGAATGCAGTTAGGGTAAAAATGAGATGTCAAAATATTTTCAAATAAAGAAGCTTTCATTATTTTTTTTTTTAAGAAAATTCACTTTTCAAACAATTTTGTGGTAAACTCCCCACTTAAAACAATTTTCTAATTTTTTAATAGACAATATAATAAAATAATTAAAAGCACTAAGAATAAATGTGCCATTCATTTTATAATAGATATAAAATAGTTAAATTACACTTTCTAAAATTATAAATTTCCTTGTTGTTTTTTAAATTATTTTTATATACTTGTAGTGTAAAACTTTCCTACAAACAATAGCCTACCTCTATGATAAAAAAAGTGTTGAGCTTCAGAGTTTATTTTGCTCTTTCATATATACTTAAAAATCCTTCAATAATTGAAGATATGAACATTAAAAAATAATTTGTGTTACGTAGTGTAGATTCTTTTCTTTGTTTATGAAATGAAATTATTATTATTATTATTTTGCAAAACCTAAACATATCTTTAAAAATTACCGCTTTCGAGATTTAAAAAATATAAAATACATTTGAAAAATAATTTTCATTTATGAAATGTTAATCACCTTAATTCGAACACTTTTTTAAAATTCAAAATGAATTGGATTATTTAGTTATATTTTTAATGAATATAGTATGCATTTTTTCTAAATATAACTTATTGGATATTTGGCAGTTACAATGAATAAAACATTGTTAGAGAAAAAATAGAGATATTAAATATATGTGTAACATTATTTATTTATTATCTTAATTAAATATTTAATTCGATTACAAATTAGTTATTGGTCTAGATAATAAATATCTCGCCTCTATATAACTATACAAACATAATTTCACACAGGATTTCCACAGGCGCATGGGACTAATTAAATTAATTAATTAAATAACTTTCTAACGAGCTTAATAATGAATAGCATAGATAAATGCATAATTCATTATAGATTAGAGAAATACAAAAATGCTAAAAATCAAATGGATTTGGAGCCTGTTATTTAGCAGTGCATAAGTATGTACGTTCATGAATAATAAACAAATTTTAACTAATAAGTCCAAATATTTATTAGGTGTTAAAATCAGAGTTACCAAAAACATAAATCACTTTCTGTATTAATATTAATTTACATAATATCTATTCAATTTCCTTCTGTCATACAGTGGAATGAACATATTTTCGTATTTTCTTCTGTCGAGAGGTTATTAATGACTTTTCAGTCTGACGAAATTTGTAAAAAATTACAGAATTTGTCCAAATACTTACAAATTTTGAGTTAAAATTTATACAAAATTTATCTGACTGAAGTCAATAAGCTATACAAAAATAAATAAATCAAAAGCTATACAAAAATTAAAATAAATTAATATATTCAACTTTTCTATCTTCTTCTGATACCTTCATGAGAAAAATATTATCATACTTCGGCTTTGCAGGCCAAGCCAAGCTCACCAGTTGTCGTGCCTAGTTAGCTTAAACGGTAAAGCATTGGCCTTGTAAACCAAATATCCAGATTCAATTCCCAGCCTGGGCAATTTTTCGCTCAGTTGAAAATATTTCATTCGTATGATAACTTTACAAATGAGTTAGATTGTGTTAAAATAGCAGTCGATCTACGTATCTTTTGGTCTTTGAAGTTCCTTTACCAGCGGTTTATTCTGTTGTGTTGTCTAAATGAAAGAACAAATGTTATGAATTACAAGGTTATTCGAGCGAAAAATGCTCACCGGTTATCGTGCACAGTTAGCTTAAACGGTAAAGCATTGGACTTGTAAGCCTGGTCGATTTTTCGCTCTGTTGGAAATATTTCATACGTATTATCCTATTGCTTCAAAAACAGAAAAGATTGATTTATCCTACAGTAGATCCCAGAAGAAGATGGAAATTTTGAATATCTTAATTGTATTTTAATTTTTGTATAGTTTTTAAACTTTACAACAATTTGTTTACCATTTAGTAAACTTGTGTTTTTCTTTTTCATATTTACTTGTAACTTGGTGTAAATATCCAGCTCTTTCATTAACTAAACTATTTTGTACAAATAAGTAATTATTTTTGATGTCCAATGTACAAGATTCTTAAAATATTCCAATTTTTTAATGGTTTTTCGTGCCTTTAAGGGGCCACTTACCTTTTCAATAATTTTATTTTTAATAATAAGGTTCAAATGGGAACTCACTGCGTTTGATTTTTAACTAAAATAATTACTAAAAAGCGTGTATTAATAAAAAAATTTAAAATGGCTAAAATAATTCGAATTTTATTTTATAGTTCTTATTAATTTTTCAAAAAAAATTATACTATTGTTCATTTTTTTAAAATACTTTTTTGCCCATTTTTTTCTAATTAGTATTATATAAAACTATACGTGGACTTTTAGATATATCTAATATTGCATTAAAAATAATTTTTTTGTATATTTTCAAAATGTTTGTTTTTTCTGTTTATAAAAAACATAGTGTTTCTTTTTTAATTAAAGTTTAATTAATGTTTAAAGTTTAATTTGTGTGGCAGTTGCGCTGAGTGTGGTAACAATATACTCACAATACAGTGACATTTTGGGTAAAAATGTGGTGTCAGGATATTCACAATTAAACAGGCTTCTATTTAGTACTAAAAAAGTAAAACTGAATTTTTGACCAATTTTAACATACTTTTTTCTTTTGTTTTAATATTCAGATTTGTATGGAGATAAGTTTATTCTACATATTTTAAACGATGACAGAGCAAATTTAATCTCCAATACTTATCTTTATTTTAAACAATTTCATCTCTGATCATTTGATAAGATATTTTTTATTTCAAAATGATCAATGGGTTAATATACAGGTGTATTTTATTATTACACAATTCCTATTTGTTTTATCTGTATGTATATCTACGAATAAATTTTTGGTACATATTTGTACAGACTGTATGACTACGAATAAAGTTGATATAATTGTCATTTTGTGTCTATTCTTGTTGTCATTGTCGTCTGTTTTATAGTTTTTATTTTGAATGAAACGACCAATGTCCACAAATTTTGTTAGGGCAATAGGATGCAAAATGTTAATTTGTATTCCTATCATCCTATCATGAGCATATTTTTAACAATGTCACCTAAAGAAATTAATGTATAATCATAAAATATACGCCAATGAAATGGCATTCAAAACGATAAAATTTAAATTCCACAATAATCTTTGATAGTGGATTAATCCGCACAGTAAAATCGATACCGCCAGAACAGTTAATGATTTTAATTTTATAATTTTAGTTGTAATATAATCGAAGATTGTTTTTAAGCACATGCAGTACCAACAATACACTATGTGTTTAGTATAAAATTTCCCTAGATTTTTCACTCTAAATGAATAATAACGGAATTTGGTGTTAGTGTCATCCGTGTTAAATGTTTAAAAACAACTATTATTCATTGTCAATACTGGAATCTGCAAGACATTTAATTACTTATAGATTTTTTTTTAAAAAAGAGGGGGTGTTGCAAAGTTTCAATTACAGGCAAATATTTTTAAATTCAATTCGCATCATTATTTTAAAAATATACATTTTGCAGAACATTTCTCTTGCATATTTTCACAAAGCGTAAAAAAAATGAAAACATAGTGTGAGTTATGGAAAAAAATTAATGAAAAAATTGTCATTGAAAAATATTGGGCTGCAATGGAAACTTTGACTTGAAACCCAACTACTTTTTCTGGGTAAGTTAAATTAGGAGTAATTTTACCGACTACTTCCGAGGATAAGGCTGGGTTTTCGTCATTTAAAAAAAAGCTTAAATTTCAATTCCAATCTTAAAATATATGATTTTGCCATTTAAATCTAATTGTTTTCTGCTTTAGAGTACGCCGTAGCCGTAACCCTCACTCAATAAAATCATATTCGTTCTGAGACCAATTGATTTTAATAAGCGGCTCATCTTTATATTCGGTGAACATTCTCAAACCCCAAAATGAACGCGGTATCCTTCAAATTCAGAAAGAAATTGCAAAATATAACATCTAATTACATTAACAAACAAAATTATTTGTATCTTGTTTAAAATTAATTACTGATTCATTCAAAATTAATATCTAAAATATGTAGAAAATTAATAAGCACTTATTACACATTAATTTAACTTATTTAAGCAATTCATTCTGTAATATTGAGCTCTATGAAAAATTAATCTATGCTTTTTTTGTTTGGTTAGAACAAACAAACGTTTAGTGTTTCTAGTAATAAAGTACCTATGGCTGTACAGTTCCTCTTTTGCACACCAATACTTTTCGTCCTTTCAAGTGACAGATGAGTTTTGCGCGTATTAACAGCAGTGGGTTAATGATATGGGCGTTCTTCGACTTTACTTCATACACAATCTTCATCTTTACTAGATATAGTCGGATTGCGAAGAGAAAAAATGCTCCGTTACTTCTCTGGCTGATGTATCTCTAGAGGTTGGACATTTTCTTACATTTCATCATATTGGAGGAAATCCTTTAAAATTTTTCCTTAAGTTTAGAGATAATGGCCATTTCTTGTAAATTTTCACATTCAAATCGCCATGCAAAGCAGATTTCTTTTTAAATCCTGTCTTCGTCACACTATTCCAAAACCTTTTAATGCAATGCACACCATTCAACAGACTGACATACTTTGCTGTGGAATTTACGGAAGAAGACACAGATGAATAACATACCTCGATTTCTATTACTAATTTCTAGGAAATTCCTTCATATAATATCATTTAAAATCCTGATCAACAGCTATTTTTTAGCTGTATACGACATGTTGTGTTAAGTGGAAGAAATACTGTTTTCATTTTCTACAATGTTAAATTAGGAAGATTTGGAGGGCATTTATCTTAAACAGAGCGATATTTTCCGCAATTTTTTGTTGGGGCATTGCACAAAAAACAGTGGAATTAGGAAATGTCATCCACAATTTTTTATGGTAGCAGAGATTCACGAGAAATCTCCTCTCTCCTTTTAAACATCTCAATTTTTTACTTCCTTTAATCATTAGTTTTTTGTGAATCTTGAAATGTTTTCTTGTTTGTCCCCGTCATTTTGTACGACTGAAGAATAATTACACTGTGTTAAACTCTTAAACTCGTTCTAGACAATTTTAAACAACGTTTTAACACGTTGTTCAAATTTTCTTTTGCTACAATTTCAGTCTTAATATTCTTTCTGCTCTAAAAAAATTGCATAAATAATATTCGTAAATCCTAAACTTTAGTATCGTTCCTCTTTGACTACGTTTCGGTAAATTATCATAATATTGTAAAATGTCCCTCTTTACCTTCCTTAAATGCATTTTCTGGGAAGTTTTATCCTGTAAGGATTTCCAGTGTAACAAAACTGAATAAAACCGATCTAAATTTTCCTTAAAAAATATAGAAAGAGAAAAATAATAAGCTACGTGGTCACTCTGTAGCCAAAAACTTTAAAAATATACCACTACACTAATAATGTTTGAAAGAATGCATTATTTTATTCTCTCCGTCATATTTGAGGGAGAGACCTACCTCACAACTTACCCCATTTATCTTTATTCCAACTTTCCTATCTATACTATTCATTAACGAAATGTGAAGAAAAAAATTGGTTGTTAAAATACGCGATGTCCGTGTTTATTGCTAGGCATGTGAGATTCTCTGGAATATCGGCACAAATTTTTGGAATATTTTTGTAAGTTTAATCTAAAAAATTACTCAAAAATAATAGTTCCACGTGAAGATAAAACTAATTGTTTCACTTCTACATATTTTTTTTAATGTACTAATCTGCGATGCTGATTTGATAAAGCGGCACATATAGCACAAGTTTCTATTGATTAAATTTCAGTCCTCATAGTTAGATCCAATTAAGAGGCTCTGTTTATTAACAGTGATTGTATTGAGCATCGGATACGGTATTTATATGAGCTGCAATATCATGCGACTTAAAGTACAGATCCAATTACAATCATTCAATATCAGTGAACAGGTTTTTTATGGCGTTAGTTCCACTGTGTGCCAAGATATATATATATATTTAATTTAATTGTCATATTTTAATATTTTATATTTTAATCACCGTGTTGGATTGCGGGAGAAAATCGGTAATGACAGAAAAGTATGCGTCATACAAAGACGTCTTATACATGAAGATGATATAAATACCTACCAGCTTATGGTGCATAGTACGAATGTGTGGGGGAGGTTAGACGCTCGGTATACATTCCAGTGGTAATGTAACACACTGTTAAAAATTTGCAGCATTTTTTCCAGTCATTCGACCATTTTTTGAAAAAAAAAATCACATAACCGAAATGTTGTTTCATTCTAACTTTAAAGAGGGCAATAAAATGATAAAAATAACTTTAAATTACGGCTCTGTAAACTTTTTCAAAAAAAAAAAAAAAAAAGAACAGTCGACTGGACAGAATGCTGCAAATTTGCAACAATACACTGTCTATGCGTTTAATATCAATTTTCTGTCAATTTAAGATGCAGCAGCAATTATATTTTCCGACACGCGAAAACAGTCATTTGTAGTTGGTAAAAACATGTATCGTATTAATTATCACCCGTCTCTGTGCGTCGTATAAAGTTACAATGCATAGTTTTTTGAAATTTTGTGAATCCCTAAAACTATCTTATACTAAATAGGATAAATAAAACTATAGATTAAAATATATAGTTAATATAAATAGATTCATTTTACTTCATAAAGAATACATTCGATACTTGAAATATCTTATTGCTTGTTATCGATTGCTTAAAATATGGTTTTAGAGCAAATTGGTTATTTAATGTAATTTGTCGAGAATAAATAAATTTATGTAAATTGTTTTAGTAAAACATAAGTCTGGGAGAAGGAAAACATAATGCTAAACCTAAATTTAACCCCCTTTAAAATAGGATTTTTCGGTGCTTGCTCCAAGTCGTGAAATCACAGAAAACTGCATTTGAATATGCTATTCGAATCTTAATAATAATAATAATAATTTTAGCTCTAAACATGATGACGATGAGGTGATTTTAAGTGCTAAAATATGCCAGTCTTTAACTTTATTTAATATAATTCGGTTTTTGACTTAGACAGAGCGTACGAGTAGCCTATTTAAATAAACTTATTTATATAATATACATATTATCATATAAGGCTGGATTTTAAAAATACAGCTAACTCATTAATAATGTTATCTTCGTAATTTCCCTTCGAATTGTAGAGTACACCTTAATCTGAATGCATATAAGAATTTGTAAAGTGTCAATTTTATGTGCATTTTAATTTTTTTTCATCCCAGTTCTAATTTCCTCAAATACTTTAAACTTTTCTTTAATTGATATTATAAGCACATAGGAAACAACTTTGTATTTTTTACCGTAATTATAGAGTATTTTTAATCCTATACTTTTCTTTAATTATTCATTTTTAAACAAACCGACTTATAAGCATAGTTCATGCATGATTTTACAAATTTTCCGGGTCAAATAATGAAATATATCTAATAATTCATAAGAATAGTGTTTAAAATTAAGAGAAATACTTATTAAAACTGAAGAAGATAAATGTTTTTAGTTTTTGTAGATTACATAATTCATTTTTTTTCTTTTCTGAAATTAATTTTACATTCGTTTTTATAAACTGCATATCTCAAATTGTATAAATTTAAATAAAAATGATACAACAATTCGCTTTCAAAATCTTTACACGTTCCATAAGAAACTTTTCAAAGAAAATTTAGGCTGGATTTTTAGAAAAAAATAAAAATAGATATACAAAAAGTGTTTCAAAGCTTGCTGTTTTACAAGGTGAAATCCTTCCTAAATATAATAAGAGTGATTCAAATGCAAAACATAATACATTCGATTTCAAAATTTTTCACGTTCCATTTTATTCTTTTTTAACAAGATATTTTCGAATGGATCTGCAATTGTATCAAAATTTGTCACGTTCCTTTTTCTTTTTTATATAGATACAAATCTTAGGTTGTTTCTTCACATTTGTCATTTTTCTGTTAACATAGATTAGGCGATATTTTTTATAAAGATAAATATATACAGGAAGATTCTCAAATCTTTTGATACAATTTAATTTAAAAACAGGAACGGAAAACTTAGTTTATCACAATCTAATTTTAAAAAATGTGACTATCTCAGTTTTTACTGCTTGATAGAGAAAACTGTTCTAAAATGTCATAATGTTTTTATTCAACAAAACCTTTTTCCTGGCTTTTTTTCTATCTACAAACTAACTTTAAAAAGTATACAAAATACATTCGTAAGTAGTAAAATGTAACAAATGAAATCTCAACGCCATAATAACGATTTATATAGAATAGTGTATTGTGTTATTTTATCTATAGTTGCATCCTTAAACAACATACGTCATTAATACATTTTCCTGCACGTCAAAAAACACTGGCACACCCATTAAATAATCGTAAACTCTAGACTGAAAAAATCTTTATAACAAATATATTCACAATCATCTGCAAAAATATTCTTATGTTTGTCTTCAATATTGGATAAAGCTTAACTTCTAAGCTTCTATACATGTTTAGATTTTGAATTATATTTCTCAAGAACTTTTGCTTTCGGTTTGTTATTACTAACATTTCCAGTCAGATGCATTTTCATGGTTTCTCCTTTTAAGGGATGAACTAAAATGAGGTATAACTAACTTGAATCACATATAGTAAACTAAGATACTGTCTGTTACTTTCTGATGAATAGTGTAAACATTTATTTATAAAAAATTAATTTGAAAACTTCTTATTGCTTTTTGTTGTAGATCGTTTCATCAACATAACTGGGTATCGTTAATTGGGTTACTCTTGTGACAATAATAAGAAGTGTAAGATATATCTCAGCCATTATTGAGCTTTTACAAATATATATATATATATATATAGTGTCAATTCACCATGAAAACATGTATACTGTTCATTTTCATTGAAACATGGTGAATTGACACTGTTACTATATATGATAAATTTAAGCTGCATATTGCGCTTTTATTATGTATACTGTTCATTTTCATTTTTGTGAATTATATATATATATATATATATATATATATATATATATATATATATGAAGCTCTTTTTTTAAGTTGTCATGTCGATCCTTGAATAATAATTGTGTTTTAATAACTTTTGGGGCGCATTTTCTAAACCTCTAATGAGTTACAGGTTTTGAAAGCCTTTTCGCAGTAAGGAAAATTCTGAAGCAGTCATTTGTCTCGGAGATTAAAAATGCCGTGTACTTTCGGTTAAATCAAAAATTGAAATATATAAGTGATTCAGAGCTAAATCAGTGTGTAAAATCCAAAGAAAGATTTTTGTATTGTCCTTCATGATACCATTTTGAAAGAAACGATTATCGCGCATTTTTTTGAGTATCCATCAAATGTTCTAGTGATAATTATCAGCAATATAAAATAGATTAAATGCAGCAATAAGATATAAATTTCCAAGTGTCTGTTGAAAGGTTAGATGCATGCAGATCATATATGCTTCAAAATGTTTTTATTACAGACAGGTATTTGGAGAAACTGACTAACATCGATAATATTTACCATCTTCACATACACAGAAACTTTTAGAATTTTTATCAAAGTTCAATAAAATCGGAGTGACGAAATAGATTACCATATGACATTCCAAACCATTTCTTTTTACTCTATAAGCACTGTGACATATTGTATCATTCATTCAGAATTAATACCGTATTTTCGGTGTATAGCCTGCACCCTATGTATAACCCACACCCCTAAATCGAGATGCACCAACTCCGAAAAGTAACGATACCTCGGACACTATCCGAAATGAAACGATTCTGGAAAAGTTCGTTTCCTTGAACTCCTTCCGAAATGAAACGATTCTGTAAAGGAACGATTCCTCGGAATCGTTTCAAAAATGACTGACTGCTCTGAATCGTTCCGAAACGACATAAATCACGCACTTTTTTATGTCCTTTGCAACAGGGTAGGATAGATTTTTTTTTTTTTTTTGAAAAATAAACTAAAAATGATCTTAAATTCAGAATATTCGAGGTTGGAAGGGTTCCGGATTTTGGATTTTGTACACTACAAACACAATGGCTATTATAGATTTATCAGTGCAATACTTGGTGATAGTTGCGACAGTTCTTCCAAACCCAGAAATAACTATATTTAAGTAGTGAAAAAAGCCTTTACAACACTCGGGAAGAACACTCTAAATTTCGGGGCATAGCCAGAAAAAATTACAAATTTCGATGTTTTTTCAAATTTTTCAAGATTTAAAAATTGTAGAAAAAATATCACGGTTTCCAATTCAAAAAAAAATCTTTGTATTACCCGCAGCGGCTTTTTGGAAGGTTTTTTTCTTGTATAAGCCGCGGACTATACACCCGAAAATACGGTATTAGAACAAGCATGGCTTTGATAATGCATTAACTATAATCGTAAAATCTAGCAATGGAAATTTGTTAACGGTTAGCTGTTATACTTCTAAAACCATTATTCATTTGAGAAATATAACAGGCTGTGGGTTTCTGTGTCCATGATGATGTTATTGGATATGTAAAATGACAAATTTCCTATTAAATCTTTCCCCCCTTTTTCGAATATGTGAGATTTCAAGATAGTTATTAATAATGAAGACATAACTTTTCAGACTGTAACTCTCAAAATGTCTTCTTATTACTTTATTTCCTCTTTTCTAAAATAAAATTGTGCTCAAAGACTTATAACAAATAGTAAATATTTTTCTAAAGAATGTCATTTTAATAAATTTATGTTTGCTGTTTCTTTGAAATTCTACTTTTTTAAAACGGGGAATTCTTTTTCATCCCTTTTTTGATACTTTATTTATTTATTGTAATCGAGTAATTATGGATCTATGAATTTGAAATGTATTACTGAAAATCCCTTTACATTTTTTTCTAAATAAAATAGTTTTGCGCTTTCACAAATACCTTATTAAATATTGAAACACCTTTAACACCTTTTAAATACTTTCTAGAAATAAGTGCTATTTTCCTTTCTTGATATATATATTGCTGGATTAGTATCTGTTCTTTTTTACTATATAAATTGCTATCTTAAAAATTTATAATTCGATATTCAAACCGAAAAGTTTTAAAATGTGGCAGATTATTATATTTGTAAATCCCTTACTGAAAAAAAAATATTTGATTCTAAATCTTTTGCTTTTATCCAAAATCATAACATCATTTTAAATATTTTATTGTTATTTATTAATATTCATGCAAAATGTCATATAATGATTCGTACATAAAGTATATAAGCACTTTTATTTGAACGGATTTCTGCATTACATTTAAATACTATTTCTATCTGTGTCAAGAAAAATTTCTTAAAAATTTTGAATTATGATTAATCTTTTCTTAGTTTATAAATGTAACGAAGAAAAAAAAAACTTTAATGCATTAAAAAAGATTTGTATTTATTTAAATCTAAAATTTAGAGATAAAAAACAATAAACCAATATCTTTTCAAATGTGTTATTTGACGCTATTGTAAATAGTATAAATAGTTTATTTCTGAAAGACTAAGAAAAACCGTCAATGTGTTTTATTCACCACTTGAATCTTAAACCTTGTTATGATGTTACAAGGCATTTTTCACTTTTTCATTATGTAGTTTAAAAAAAACGTAGAATCTAATGCAGAATATCATTTACAGGTCTATCATTAATTTTAACCCCCTACAATTAGTTTAAGAATACGAAAAATTCTACAGTTACGTGCAACGTTTTGAAGACGTTGAAAATATGAGATTTTTGAAGATCCGCTTGTAGTTTTATGTATATATGTATATATATATATATATATATATATCCCAGTATTCTTGCTAACATGGCAAAACTGAATTTCCAAATTCTTAATGATATTACATATTACCTTTTTAAAAAAATTGGCAACTCAAACTATCATGACTTATGCATATATTCAGTTTATTTGAATAACTGGAAAGTCTCGTTCCTATTCATTCTACTATTCCTATTCACCTCGTTTTACGGTATTAAAAATGTTATTAGTTGCATGATTGTGTTTTTTAACAGATAAAATGTAACAGGTATGAAAATGCGTTAGACACCTGATAGTGGTAATAAGATGCAAATATTGTTTTTTCTAAAACGTAGTATATAATGAAAATATTTTAAAATTGTACATTTTTACCAATAATTTTATTTGTTTATACCGTAAAATATTTTTTTAGCTACACTTCATATTAAAAAGGATTTACTAATATGTAACTATCTTTTACCAAAATCAGTGTACTTAAAACATTTGTATTTCTTTCTTTAAACACACTATTTGTCTTAAAATTTAGTTCAATCGATTTAACTTTTACATATTATTCTTGTGAGTACTAGAATTTATCATCTGTATTTCAGTAAAATACGAAAATATTTTTGCTTTTTTCTGATAGGATCAATTGTGATTTCATTAACTTCGGGTCATTTACCTTTCATTCCCTTTCCGGGTCACTTAAAGTGCTTTTAATTCCTTTTAAAACGCTATCTGTTGCCACAAGAATTATCTTATCCGATTACTTTATGTTACTTACCTGTTCAAAAATGTAGCAATAAACATAGCTATTATAAAATAATAATATTATGCTTTAGTATTAAAAAATAAAAAGATAAAGTATAAATAAAATAATATTGAATTGAATATTTACGAAATAATAATAAAATAGTAATAGAAAATTACACAATAAAAACATAAAGAAAGAATCGTCTTATATCGACTAGGTGAATACACATAATCTCCTATAATCCGTTAAATATAGCAATAATATTTCTGTTCAAGTTATTTGATGGAGACAAAAAAGCTATTTTCCCTTTACCAGTGAACTTAGACCTTTATTTAAAAAGGACATGTACAATAGAAAACTACAATACAACTACAATAAATAATACATTATATCTTTGTGCTACACAGTATAATATAGCTATTATAAGATAATAATATTATGTTTTAATATCAGAAATTTAAAGGTATAAATAAAAACAGACTGAATTGAATATTTACGAAATAAGAAATTAATAATAATCGAAAATTACACAATATAAACATTTAGATAAAAAACAAACCGTCTTATATCGGCTGGTCGATATTTTATAATCGCTTATAATCCTTTAATTAAAGTATTAAAATTTCTGTTTAAATTCTTTTATGGAAACAAAAAAACATATTCCTTTGCGAATTTCCAGAAACTTTATCTACAAAAGTCTTCAGTATTTAAATGCATAATAAACAACTACAATAAATAATAAATTATATTTTTATTCAAAACAGTTATTTCTCCAGAGAATATTTTAAAATACAATATTTAATTTGTTGCTATTAATTTAATTTATTCCACATTTTGTTCATGCTTCCGATTAATATGCTTATACAATATCCTCTTCATTTTTCCTTACTAATTCTGAAAATAATATAATTCAATAAGGAATTTTAAAGGTAAATTTAGGAGAAAAGAATCAGACTATTGAAGTTAGTGATTAGATTTATCCTGTTTAGTGTTAAATTCGCATATTAAAAATAGACTTAGATATTCACATAACATGTATTAATAAAATTTTACAATATTAAAACACAGTTCAAGAATGTTATTACAGTAAATAAAATATTGTAACAGAAGAAAGGGCTTTCAATAAAAGAAACGTGTTTTTTCGTTTGTAAATGGTTATCCTACAAAAATGTGGAAAGGAATATTAGATTAATTTGTTACACCAAGCCATGCGGTAGGTAAAATACATTTATCTTATATTATTTTCTTTGGAAAACTAAGCTTTACCTATCACTGTATATTTATTTTAAAATGCAATATTTTAAATAAATTTTGTTTAATTTAATAAGAAAATAAAAGAATTGTGATTCAATTTTTCACTCATATAAAGAGCCTTGTTTTTGGTGTCTTGCAGTAATCATTGTATCTTAAATTTTATTTATCTGATATTAAATTAGTTAGCTATTTTCAGTTAAGTAGGGATTATTCTAGTGACGACTGTATAATTTTAATAAATCTAAATGTTTTTAAACTGAAGGATATCTAAAGAGAAAAATTAAATTTTTACGTACTTAAAAAGAAAAAAAAGAATTTTTGTAATTGTTAAAAAGGAAGAAAAATAAATCATTCTATGAAAAACTGCATATTTATTTAAGGAAAAAATGGAAACATTATAAATAAGATCATTGTGCCTAAATCATACGCAATTCGCCATAGTTCTCTTCAATTTAACGTGTGTTTGGAGTTTTATTATAACAATAGTTTATTAAACAGAAAATTACTTAATACTGTACCTTTAGTAACTATTTTTGTATAAATCCAATAATTATCTGCGGTAGAAAACCACAATAAACTATAGTCGCTTTTCGGTAATTTTTCTCGCATTTACGGTAGTTAAAACCTAAATGGACATTCATAATCCTAAATGTGATAATGCATTTTATACAGGAATATTCATCTGAAATTTTTAAATGAACTTTCAACTGTTGTTGCAGAAAATTTCTGCAAAACAACTGTGAGAGGTCTTCAATACCATTCGACTGAAAGATGAAAAGAAGCTGCGATTAACTCATAAAATATTATATTTAAGCAGCAGAATTTACAACGAAAGCCTTTAATTTTGATAACCACTGTACTTCATGTACTTATTACACAAGTCTCCATACATAATTCTTTATTCTATGTTTCAAAGATTTCTTTTGAAAGAGTTTGCTTTGTTACTTTACATAAACGTTTGAGAAACTTTCAAATGTTAGAATAATATAAAAACAGTAACTAATAATATAAAAATATGTAAATAGGGTAACATCCCCAGTAATTGGCATGCACCAATAATTGGCATATAATACAAACATATCCTAAAATAAGATTTATCCAGCCTTTTAAAAATGCAAGACCATATACCAGTTATATAGTCATTTGCTTTAAAAATTATAACTTTGATTTATGGTACTAGATGACAATAATGCCTATGAAAGAGAAAGAATTATGGTTTGTATCAAATTAGCCATTTTGTTGCTAATTCTTCTACTCTGGATTAAGAAAGGCATGCTTTTCAATTCATTATTATCTGATTTCTAATATATTTTAAATTTTAATTGACAGCCGTTTTGTTTAGTTGAAAAGGGTTACTTTAATTGTGTAAAAGTATTTTTGACACAAATATTTGGATTTCTGAATTAATGATAGATGCCAATTAATGGCGCTTCGATTTTGCTAAATCCATGTAATTGGCACCTATTCCAATTACAAGGGAATCGCATAATTTGATATTAAACCACTTATTTTGGCAGTACACTAAGTTAGTTTTAGATTAATTTTGTGTATCAGTTGTTTTTATTTGAAAATAGGAAATATTATCAGTAATTGGAATCCATTAAAGCTTCATATGACAATTACTGGGGACAGCATGCCAATTACCGGGAAATAAACATAACATAAATGTACTATATTGTTTTAAAGTGTTTACATTTCAGACTAATATGCTGAGATGTGACTTTCTTAAAAATCTTTAGAAATTTACAAATATCCTTTAAAAAAATTTATTTACTTTAAAAAACATGTTTCTGATAATTTAAATATTGCCGCTTTTGTCACAGTTTCGCCACAATGTTAATGTTAAATTAGTCACAAATGACACATTTTTCACAAATTTGTCACATTGTGAAACGTCACAAAAGAGCTCTAAAACGGCCATAACGACTTCACATTTTAGTCATCACATTTTAGACTTCACAACGACGTTGCAGTGGTCACCATGCTTTACGGGAGCCTTGAATGGAATGGCGATGGCTTTGCTTGCGAGCTGATAGTTCGCTTTTGGCCTCACAGCTGCCTTATGCGTCTTCGAGTATAGAGTTATGTTGATAGAATGATTTTGAGAGTATGTTTCGCATTTTTTTTTTTTTTTTTTTACTGTAAACAGAGTAGATTATTGTATATAGCTGTAATTTTTGTATTCCAGTTAAACAAGGAGAAGAAAAAGTGTCAGTTTTCCTATTATTGAATAAGTGCCAATTTATTTAAATTAATATTGTGTTTTTTCAATAAAAAATTTCATTTAATCCAGTACCGGCGCAAGATTATATGCATTACTAAAGCTTACTACAAAATGCGTGCAATTTTTTTTAATTTAATTTAATTTAATTTAATTTATTATTTTTTTTGAGTTTACATTTATGGAAAACACATACGTTGACATCTATTAGAAATTCGCGGAGTAACTGTAATTTGACCATAATTTGCTTTTTTTTTTACATTTATGTGGAATTTTGCACACCTTGAGTTGTTAATTTTTGTAGATCATTTTTTGTATTACAAAAAATAATTTGTTATTAATACTGGATATGACCTCGGATTGATTAAAAGTGATTTTTAATTAAATTATTCATTTCTTAGATAAATGTACTTACGTTTAAATAAGTTAAATAAATTCATTTGTATGATATACAAATTGCCAAAAACATTGCAATATGCAATCGATAATTTCAAAAAATATTTTACTTGCTATAGGTGCTTTTTTGCATGAAGTAAATTGATTTTAATGTGTGGCAGGTATAATAATCAATAATGAAAAACAGAAATTTACAAAATAATTCTGGCTAATTTACATCTGTCGGCGAAATTACCGAAAAAAAATTCAACTGTGTTACGAGTTCTTTAATTTAACAAAATTTTAGTATACTATGGATAAAGCATACAAATTTAGTGGTAATACAATGACTTGAATAAAAGAATTCGCTTATTGTCTCACTTCGGAATCTACATAGTGGTGCAATATAGTTTTCAATTGTATCAAGCGTTTTTTTTTAAATTGCTTACTTAGGTATCTCTTTAATCTTATTAAATGTGAACTTTTATAACATATTCTATAAATGTTGGAAAGTGTTTCATAAAATATTATTAAAGCATCCATTCTTACATTTAATCAAATTACTTGTATTGTTTGTTAAATGTTGTTATACAGGCCGTTAAATTTCTTCTTTTAAAAGTATTATATTAAAAAAAAGTTAAATAATTTATGCAGTAAACGCAATACTTCTTTCTTAAAGGAAAAGTTTAAAATCCATTATTGAATTTTCCTCCAGTAAATTAATTTACCCACTCTTATGTCGGCTGCCACTTCTTCGCTCCTAACATTTACTTTTCAATGGTTTAATAGATGATAGTAAAGTTAAAGTTAAATTATTAGAAAATGAAATTAATCGAAAAATTTATACTATTTCTAAAAATAATGAAGGAAAAAAATATCTAAATTACATTCTCAATGTTAAGAATTGAATGTGGTGATTAGATTTAAGAAATATTATTATAATAGTTATCTATGTATAGATTAAGTCATCTAATAATATAAATTTGTCATAAATAATAAGGGTCAATATACGACGACTGTCTCGATGCAATATCAGACAATCATAAGCGATTAAGTAATAGTTAGACAGTTAGACAAAATTATAGCCTATGATCTTACATAGGCTATAATTTATTCCCGTGCCGCAATCACGTGAGGTTTTTAAAAATAACAGACGTTGTAAAATGCTTTTAAAAAATTTCTAAATGACATTTTTTATGGAATATTATGAGATAACTCAGTTTAAAAATTAATGTTTGCAAATTAATGGTCTCAGTTTATATTTCAACATCAGAGAGGTAAGAGATTGTTAAAACTTTTGAAATTTGACAGGATGGTTAATATTAAGATGTAAATTCGTTCAAAGAGCGGTTGCTAACAAATAAAAACTTTAAATGTATACAGAAATATGCTTATAAAATGAGCATTAAGGATTCAGAATATTTTCTAAATTATCATTTATTTAGAATTAGCTTCCGTTCTTCTTATTAATTTAAGTGTCATTTCTGATTGTGTAATGATGAAGTTTAATTAAACTGTGGTCCATTCAGTAATTTTTGAATTTTCCTAAAAGTATAACTTCTATAAATAAAAATTAGACATACAAAATTTCTTTGGTTTATTTCAAATATTACACGAACAAAGCCACTGATTTTTCTAGCCCACTATAAAAGAAGTCGAATCTATTAGTCACTCTCTTATTGAATTGCATTTTTTTCATTAAAGTATTTTTATAAATTTGAAATTGATTTACGTGTCATGTCATGCAAGATATGTGATTACAGAAAGTATGTTATATATTGATAAACTTCAATTGGAAGATTTCGATCTAATGAAAATTGTGAGATCAAGTGCTTTCATTTTCCAAACAACCTCAACAATACAGAACGATATGGATAGGCGTTTCTGGGAAATGTGCAGTGTTCAAAATTTTAAACTTTAGCTGCATCGTCACTCCTCCGCTTTTATAGAAATCATCGATTCTGGAAAATGAGAATTGTCAATGCTACATTATAATAATCGTTTTCGATAAAAGCGGTGGAGTGACAATGCAGCAAAAATTTCAAATTTTTAACAGTGTACATTGTTCAGCATCGAGGGCAATTATAAATTTGAGTAAATTGAAATATTCAAGATGGATCTATTTTTATCGAGAGAAAATATTCATATCTTTCCCGTTGGTCATTATAAAATTTTCTGATTATTGAATATAGATTTAAATCTTTTTGTAATCCACCTGCTCAAATTCCAGTTTAAGTGTGAAAGCGGATAAGAAAGATTTGAGAGCCACGTGTTTCGCGAGTGGCGCTTTCGACAGCATTTTTTTAAATATGGACAAAGGATTGTTTAAATTCTCTAAAATTACACTCAAATAATTCAAAATGTTTTCTATCAAACATCTAGATCCCGATAAAAAAAAGAAACCCCTCCCTCTTTTTTTTCATTTAGAAAGAAAAAATCATTTCATATAAGTAGAAATCTTTGAGAAATGTTAATAATATTTGTGGCTGTTTTATATGCTTTTTAATTACATTAAGGATATAAACTACTTCTGCTAATTAATATGCATTGTAACATGTCAATCATAAAAAAATAAGAACATTGTAAAAGCATCGAACAACAGGGGATACGTTATAATTAAAATAAGACACTTTGTTAAAATCTCCATAAAATAAAAAAGTTTTGCTCAATTCATCTCTGAGCTTGTCCCCTAAGGGACATGTGTCTGCTTCAGCCCATGACGTGCTCTTATTATTTTAGCTTGAAACACCTTCTGTTAAGTTAGTATTTTATGGCGATTCTTAAAAGTCTATTATTTTATTAAATTCCACAGAAAGTATAAGTTATATATATATACACTATATTGCCATTGATTATTGGACACTTGCGATTTTTGACATTTTACTAAATATCTAGAAAAATGCATGAGGAATCATCTCGAAACTCTTAATGTATAAATATAATTGTATACGCCATACATCACCGTGAAGATTATTTACCGAAACTCCATAGGGGACCGTCAACAAATTAAAAAAGAATGAATATCTTTTGAATAACCCTGTCAAAACTAATGTAGCAAAAGAGCTCAAACTCTAGATTATGATTGAATGTCTTATTATAATACACTGTGTTCATTTTTATGCAAATAGCATGCATACTCGCAGAATAGTTAAGGTTTTTATAAAAATGGTCCCAAATTTTTCCAAGATTTTTCCTTATAATTTTCAGAGTTCTTAATATAAAATAATATTTTTTTCAGAAAATAGGACAAACAACATTGCAGACAGTACCCTGTAATCAGAATTAAAAAATAATAAAAATTGTATGAAAAATGAGTAGGTTTACTAAAGAATTTTTTACTGCGCATGTGTCAAAGATATCAAAATTTCATTTGCATATTATGTTAGCTAAATGTATAGAGCAACTTTTGTGAAAGTCTCAAAATCATAGCTTGAAAATTCTGAAAGTAATCGTCTATAGAAAAAGGACAAAATCCGTTGTTTGCAAAATGAAGCAAAAAAAAGAGGGATTTTATCCAAATGTAGTCGTACATCCCGTATTGTGTATTCTATATTGACACTAATCAATGAATATATGGATACAACCCTCTTGTTTTTGCTTCATTTTGAGAATGATGGATTTTCAACTAATTCAATTGACGATTATTTTAAGAATTTTCAAGTTATGATTTTGTGACTTTCACAAAAGTTGCTCTATACATTTAACTAACATAATACGCAAATGAAATTTTGATATCGTTGCCGCATGCGCAGTAAAAAAATTATTTAGTAAACCTACTCATTTTGTACAAAATTTTCATTATTTTGTAATTTTGATTACAAGGTACTGTGTGCAATGTTTTTTGTCATATTTTCTGAAAAAAAAATATTATTTTATATTAAGAACTCTGAAAATTATAATGAAAAAACTTGGAACAATTTGGGACCATTTTTATAAAAACCCTAATTACTCTGCGAGTATGCATGCTATTTGCATAAAAATGAACACAGTGTATTACAATAAGGAATTCAATCATAATCTAGAGTTTGAGCACTTTTGCTACATTAGTTTTGACAGGGTTATTCAAAAGATATTCATTCTTTTTTAATTTGTTGACGGTCCCCTATGGAGTTTCGGTAAAAAATCTTCACGGCGATGTATGGCGTATACAATTATATTTATACATTAAGAGTTTCGAGATGATTCCTCATGCATTTTTCTAGATATTTAGTAAAATGTCTAAAATCGCAAGTGTCCAATAATCAATGGCAATATAGTGTATATATATATAACTTATACTTTCTGTGGAATTCAATAAAATGATACACTTTTAAGAATCGCCATAAAATACTAACTTAACAGAGGGTGTTTCAAGCTAAAACAAAAAGAGCACGTCGTGGGCTGAAGCAGACACATGTCCCTTAGGGGACATATTTAGTAAAGAGATATTTAGCAAAATGTCTAAAATCGCAAGTGTCCAATAATCAATGGCAATATAGTGTATACACTGCTCAAAACAAATAAACGATATTTGAAATTTTATATAAAATAAAGTTATAAACTAATTTTTTTTGCCGAAAATAGAAGAAGAGAATCACAAATGCAAATTTTTCTGGTTTTCAAACTGTGGAGTATGCAAATTTTGAGTTCGACGTCAAAAACGTCGCTTCAGCGACAGTGAATGAAATTTGACTTTCAACTGGATAAAAGAGAATGAAGACAAGGATGATCGGCATTCAGTGATTGCTTTGTTTCGATGAGTACGATGTTTCAGCGAAGTCATTTGACAGATTCAGAAGCTTGGAGAATAGTTGGTAGGTTAGAAGGGGGCCAAACTCAAGCCGAAGTAGCGCAAGCCATTGGAGTGTCACAAAGTGTCATTTCCAGGATCTGGAACCGTTTTTTTGGAGAGTGGATGTGCAGGCCGAAGACCAGGGCAAGGTCGTAGACGGGCGGCAAAGCCCAATGAAGATCGGTATTTAGCGTTAACAGCTAGGAGACACCGAAACATGAACGCTACTCTTCTCCAACAACACATTCGCTCGGCTACAGGCACCACGATTTCAACTCAGATTGTCCGAAACCGGCTCCATGCTGTAGGTCTGTATGCTCGCCGACCGATGGTATGTGTTAGATTAACATCAAGGCATCGTCGCGACCGCAGGGAGTGGGCAACCGAGCATGTCAACTGGAGGAGAAATGAATGGAGCAATATTCTGTTTTCTGACGAGTCCCGTTTTTCTGTGCATCCTGATAATAGGCGTATTTTCATCTGGAGGGACCTTGGCAGTAGGAATAATCTTGCGTTCGTGCACGAAAGTGTCATATTTGGCGGTGGAGGAGTGTTCGTGTATGGTGGCATCTCCATTGACGGGCGCACTGACCTCTACATCATTCGAGATGGAGCTCTGACTGGTCGCCGATATAGGGATGAGATCCTCAGACATATTGTAGTCCCTTGCGCTGCAGCAATAGGAGATAACTTCATTTTAATGGACGATAACTGCAGGCCACATCGTACTAACCTGGGGGAGGATTTCCTTTTTGAGGAAGGAATCGTTCGAATGGAATGGCCAGCGTGCTCTCCAGACATGAATCCAATCGAGCACGTTTGGGACGCTGTAGGAAGACGAGTTTCTGGCCGCCAACAACCCCCACAACTCTCCAAGAACTGGAAAGAGCTCTTCTTGAAAAATGGGGCAGAATACCCCAATTCGTCATTAATAGCCTCATTGAGTCCATGTCTCAAAGGTGTTCAACGTTGCTGGCCGTCCGTGGAAACCATACCCCATACTGAAAATGATTTTCTTTGAAGAAAACACCTTTTCTTATTCATTTTTTCTCATATGCACAAACTGTGTTTTTTTCCTTTTGTACGCAAATGCGCAATAAAATGCATTTTTTTTCTGCCAAACATGTGTAATTTATTCTCATATAACCTACTATGTCTGTCGACCATGTATCAATCAGCTAAAAAGTTTCCCAGATACAAAATCCACTTAAAACTGCAATATTCTTTAATTGTTTTGAGCAGTGTATATAATGTAAACTGCATGAAAAAAAATCTTTCTTTTCAAACTTGAACATTAATTTTAAGTAAGTAATAGTTTTTAAAATAAACACAAAATGTCCCTATGTACACCTGTGTTTGTTTAGTAAAATTTATTTATCATATGTTTCTAACGTGAAAATTACTAAAAAATCCTTTTTAGTAACTGTGACAAATGTTTCTTATTTTTGTTTTGAAAAATACGTGACAGTGTACAAAAATTAGCAAATGAACATTGTATAAAAATAAACATTAAATAAAAATCTTCTAATGTCACATCTTAGTCGCATTTTACTTCAACAAAATATCGGGGAATGAGGAATATAAAACTTAAAAACAAATTAGCGAAATGAAATACGATATTTTATTCACATTCTGGATCATTTTAAAGAAAAAAGTAGGTTTTAATTTACATTTTTTCGAAGACTAAATTTAAAATATGCATATTTTGAAGTCTTTTTTTTTCAAATATAACTAAAAATCAAATTAGCGAAATCAGCTACCGTTTTATATTCTCATATTCAATTATTTCAAAAAAGTAGCGTTTAATTTTTATTTTTATTTTCAAAAACTAAGTTTAAAATATGCATATTTTGAAATAAATTAAAAAAATATATGAATGACAGCAAGAAATTTAAATAAGAAGTAAAATCTTTGCGTCAAACAGACATTATAAAGTACTTTTCAACAAATACCACATTAATCCTTTACACCAAGAGGCGGCAGTACAACCAATCACCTCATAGCATTCATTAATGAAACTCTAGGATTAGTTAAATCCAGAATTACATATTAAAACGTAATCACTCTGCTAAGTCACATCTTGGAGGAAAACATTTAAAAAACCGATTTTAGCTTTCCTACATCCAAAATTATAAAGACCTGGAGGGTGGGAAACAATAAAAACATAAAAATAAACCTATGAGCGAACCGCTAATATTGGGGTTTCAAGTGTTGTTTACCAAGGTATGACTAGGCAAACCAATTGAGATTTAATATAAGAATCGAAATTTAACCAATCCAAGATTTTCTTCAGTGAACTCACTAAGCTGTTTGTTTGTGCTGCCGCCTCACGCTCAATCATAAAACATTAGAGTTTGATCATTTGAAACTAATGTTTAAGTAAACAAATGAAATTGCTCATTTGTGACGAACCCGCCTTAATGCACATCCTCCTTCAGGGGAAATGACTAACAAAACATCATATTCAAGATTATATTTAATGAATAATACATATGAAAATAAACTAATGTTAGTACTATACTAGTTTCTGTAATTTAAATTCATTGTTACACCATTTCTTAACATATAAAAAATGAAGAGGTAACTTTCTATCTATGAACGTTCGTAAAACATTTGATACGATAAAAAGATACACAAACTACGATAATGATCCTTTTGTTTAATTATGTGAAAAATTATAAATACAGTTAAAAATTTAAAAAAAAAAAAAAAAAAAAAAAAAAAGTTACGTAAGGCATAATGCATCTGAAAAGTTTTTTCTCGCATAGTAAACGTAAAAAAATAAATAAATACATAAATAAATTTCAAATGAATACTGAAACGAGTGTGTGAATTGAGCATAAGATTTTTGTAATGTTTTCTAAGTTTAGTTCTTTAAAACTTCATTTCTGCCCAATAATGAAATCTAGTCAAACTGTGACTTAAATGGCAATTTTTTAAACATTATTCTTAAAAATATAATTTATTTCAATAAAAAATAGATATACAACTATAACGTGGCATATTTCAACTATTGCGCAAGCAAAGCCTTTTGTTTTCCGTAGTGCTTTATAAGTTTACAACGGAATTAATAACGCACATTATGCGCAACACACAAAATATATTTGAATTTTTAAGTCATTCAATAGAGAGGATATAGTAATATTATATACACCAGACATAATAAATTACAATACATTTTATTATCTTTATATGTTTTTATTTTAAAGCGTACAAAAACAAAATCAAGTTTAACGTTAATGTATATTTTGAATAAATATTCTTCTGAAAAAACTATTACAGAAATACAAGTTTTATTTATTTTTTTTTTTTTTTACTTTTTATTTTTTAAAGAAAGTACAAACTTTTCGAAAGCAAGTTTCTCGTCTTTCAATCAAAATGCAGTCAAGAAACATTTTCTTCAATTCTTCCCTTATCAGTGATATACACAGATTTCTTTCACCGAGTTTCATATTTTTCGTATGCCTAGGAGGTTTCAGGAGAATATATTTCGGATCCACGTTTTTTAAGAATAGATTTTTCCGATATTTCTAGAAAATGTATTTTATGTAATTTGGGTTGAAAGTGAGGATTTTATGCAGGAACGTGTAAGAAATTTATGATAAGATGTAACAATATTTAAAATAAAAATGTACAAAGAAAATTATTATAATTAGTTTAAAGTTATAATCATAAAATATCCATCACGATCAATATTTTTTAAAACTACTTTTTAATATTTTAATTCAATCAATTTCAAAATTTTATAAGAAAAAAAATGTTTCGTTAATTTTTGAATTATGATGCAATTAATTAAATTTTAAATTATAAAAAAGAATGTATATAATTTTTAAATCATTATTTTTTATAATGACGTTTTTCTTTTAATAAACGTTTTTCTTCTAACAATGTTCTTGTATAGAAATTCTCGTTAATTTCTAGATTCTGATGCGCTTAATTAAATTTTAAATTATAAGAGAAAATACTTTCTTCAGGAGTATGCTTTATTACAATGATTTCACGTTTTTCCTTTAATAACTTTCTTTAAATGATTGTATTAATAATTTATTTATCTAGAAAAATCTTTTTTGACGTAGTTAGAAGTAATATTTTATAGTCGACGACAGCTAATTTATCACCTCGTGAAATTAGAAATTCTTATGAACTGAGCTATTTTTCTGACACAGATATTTAATATTATGCAGCAAAAAATCTAAACACACATTACGGAAATCCTAGTGAATATTTTACAAAAAAATTTCATTCAATGTGTTATTATAAAACGTTTTTGAAATGCTCTTTTTGTTAATCTGAAATTTATAATTATAAATGAAAAATGGTTTAAATGAAAGGAGCATAGATGTGAGAAAAAAATAATAATATGTGAGGTTTAGAAGGAATTTGTACGAGTAAGTAAAATTACAAACATTAAAAGAATGCCTTAAAAAGAGGTTTTAAAAAAGGTCAAACATTTCAGGTCAAGCGTAGCACATGAGGTGAATTTTGAATTATAAAGAAAGTTAAAAAAAATTCAGATCTTGGTGTATAGTATACAGGACGTCAGATACAGTATATACAGTATAGTATCCAAAATGTTTTGTGAGTCTCTGTAATTGCTATCTGTTTTCTAATATACAGGAAATAACTTATAGTAAACATTGTTATCACATATGAATCTCATAAAATAGGAAATAGTTTAATATAATTAAAATGAACCTCAAACCATGTTTTCACCTCTTCCTTTACATAATAGAATATTTTTGTGTGACCATTTAAATTAACAAAAAACATTCTTTGCTACGCAGATTGAACAAAAAATATACTATTTTAGTATACTTCAAAGATGAATATAAATTCTATTATGTTTGAAAAAGTGTAACATCATTAAAACTCACTTGAAACTATTTTTTCTCATTGCCCACAATGTAACGGTGCACATTTGATTAACTCTGTACATAAACAATATATAGGATTTTCATGAAAGTTGAATTGACTCGACAAAAATATTAAAAAATAATACATTTTTAATTTGTTGTTGTATGAGGATGAATATACAGGAGAATGGACAGACGGATAGACCAGATGATGACTGCAGGTACTACATATTTATGCAATTATACGGAATACCTAAAACGAATGAAAAATCCCTTGAAAAATTATAGTATGTGCAAATAATGACGAATGTTTGGTAAAAATGATTTTTAAAAAATCACTTTTTTTGACAACCCATGTCACCGTAAACTTCAGAATGTCAACGAATTTCAATTTGTTTTATTATTAACCCTTTCGGGTCATGTTGTCTTTTCAGTTTGATCACAAAATTAGTTTTATTAGAATAACGTTAATCGTAGCTATCCATGTAGCTACTGCAGTTCAAAGATTATCTCATTGCCTGACATCTAACGAATGTACTTATTTTGTGTAGTATTAAATTCATATGTATATGAAATTAGTCTGAGAAAGAGTTTTCAAAGACGTTTGGAAAATGACGCATTGCAACAGGATTTGAGAGAGATTTATAACGTTCATACATTTTATGCGTTTTATCATACACGATTTGTTCAGAAAAAAAATTGCATTTTAAATATAAAGTGTAAAATATATGTATAAAATGAAGGAATGGCCAACAGTGCAAAGAAAATTAACTTTTATTATTATTATTATTACTATTACCATAATATAAATGAATATAAATATAAATGAAGCCATAGTAATAAAAGAATGGCCATATTTCTTCCTTTTTATATGTCGAAAGTAACTAAGTAAGTGTTAAAATAATATATTACTCGATAAAAAGACATGTACTATTGTACACCATGTACACCAGACGCGAAAAAGGAATAAAGAATACATATTTACACGCTATATCATAAGAAATTTTCTTTTGCCACTTAAAAAAAGTATTATTAAAAAAAATTAAATCTGGTAATATATTCCAATTTGTACATATTCATTAAAATGAAAATAAAAAGTAATTCTTGATAATATTTCATTCTAAAAAAATACATTTGTTTATCTATATAGTATTAACTTTTACTTACGAATTTCAGCAACATATAAACGTAGAAGAACCATGCTTGTTATGAAATGTAAAATGATGAACCAATACCGGGATTATTAATCAAACTAGAACAGACCATGGAACTATTAAGAAAAAGTAACTAACATATTCCTAAAATAATGAAGTTTCAAGTGTAACAGTTTTCGCAGAGGATTCATTATCATGACAGAAAACTTCCATCAGAAAATTTATGAAGAAAATTTCTCTTTTTTAAAAAGCCTCATTAATGGAAAATTTCAGTAAAAAGGTAACGGCAAAAGTCATATTCCTTCTTAAGGGTAGGATGTTAATTTTTGCTGTAATAGTTTCGCCATATTGTGAAAACCAAGATAACCTCCTGTCAGTATTAGTAAAACGATTATAATACCTGGGAAGACTGATAACATTAAAACAAGTTAATGTTATGGAAATTAGCCAATCGCTTCTCAAACTTGAAAAAATATTGCCCAGTTAAACTGATGGCATTGAGCTCACAAGCTACGCATACTAATTGTTCATTACAGCCTTAAATTTTCAAGGGTTAATTCCGTTCAAAAAAAATTAAGATTGGGAAACAGCTCTCCCCTTTCCGCTTTTTTATACTTAATCATTGAACCTCCTACAATATCAAGGACATGCTTTATCATATAAAAAATCTATATCCAAAATTCAGAGCAAATCGGATAATTCTTAATAAAAACCCATTTAGCATTTGTATAATTTAAGAGGAACTATCCCCCTTTTTTATACTTAACCGTTAAACTTCCAAAACTATTCAGAGATTTAAATGAAATCTGACAATTCTGCTTGAAAAACCCATTTATATAAATTAAGGGGATGGGCATTAGAACCCCTGTTTCCCCTATTTATAGTTATTCAATGAAAACCTTATAACAAGCACGGAATCGCCTTATCAGAATGATCCTATATCTAAATTTTGAACGAAAACTGTTAATTCTGCTTGAAAAACCCATTTATATCAATTTAGGGGAGGGGCATGAATCCCTCGTTCCTTCTCTTATGCATATTGAATGAACTCCAAAACCTAATCAGGGAAGCGCCTTATTATAATAAGCCTAAATCCAAAATTTCATGTAAATCGCATATTTTTATCATGAGTTATCGCGTTACGTACGAACATACGCACGTACATACATACATACAGAACGGGCGGGTACATAAGCTCTCAGGCTTTGATAGTGAGCTAAAAAGCAGTATATTCTACCATATTTGTGAAAGAAATTTCCCATTAATTGTTAAAAACATTATAATGTTACGAATTTCGTAAATAGTTAGTGTTTGTACTGTAAAATAATGTAAATAATCTTATTAAGCTCCATTTCTTTACTAATATTAGTTTTTGTTACATTGTCTCTGTTATCAAGCAAACTTGTCTATTATTTTCAGTGAATGTCTATGGCAGCTTTGCGAAATATTTGAGATATCGCCAAGTTGGCGTCACTTTTGGCGACTAATTTTGGTCGCCAAATTTGGCGATATATTGCCAAGTTGGCGACAAACTTGGCGATTGTTGGCGATGGTAACCCTTCCCTATTTATGGTAACCCCCCCCCCTTAGGTCTACTGATACATTGTTTGTTGTTCCGTGGTTTTCCAGGTTTTTCTAGAAATTTCTAGCACATGCTACGAGACTATATATAAGGAGAGCGATACGAGCTGTTGTTGTTATTATTTACCAGTCAGTCATTGAGTGAGCTACTAGAGATTGTCCAAGCAAGTTTGCTTGATGTATTGAGTTTTATCTACGTTGTTTTGAATGTGATATAGTGTTGAGACATTGTATAAAGAGTCTCTGCGACCTATATTTGTACTTGTTCGATAGATTTAAACAGTTATTTTGGAATATCTTGTAATATTTGTGAGTTTCGAAGACTCTGTTGTTCTGAAGATCTGTAAATAAATTATTTTCTACTTTTCTAAGAGAAAAGAGTTTGAAGTTGTCTAACCATAAGATCGAAAGAACCCTATATACGCAGCAACATTTGGTGTCAGGAGTCGGGATCTTATGGCGAAAACAAGAACAATGGATGGTCAACTGAAAGAACTGTTAGAAGCTATTAATGGAATAAAGGCAGAATTGACGAAAGGCCAAGAAGAGTTGGCGGAAAAAATGAATAAAGGCCAAGAAGAGTTGGCGGAAAAAATGAATAAAGGCCAAGAAGAGTTGGCGGAAAAGATGAACAAATGCCAAGAAAATGTGACTGAAAAGATTAATAAAGGCCAAGAAGAAATGAAGAAAACTTTAGAAGAAAAGTTCTCGTCGGTAGAGAGAAGAATAGGCTCGGTAGAAGAGAAAATAGAGGAAGTAGAAGAGAAAATTCAGAATGAAGTTAGTAATGTTGAACAGAAAATGGAACGGAAAATGGCGGAAGTAGAAGAGAAAATTCAGAATGAAGTTTGTAACGTTGAAGAGAAAATCAGTAACGTTGAAGAGAAAATACTAGGTGAAGTAGATGAAAAGCTAAATAAAAAAGTACAAGATCTTGAGAAGAAACTTTCAGCGTCTAGTGGTAATTATGAAGAATTTAGGAATCCGCCTGCTTCTCCTGTGCACATTAAGCTGTCGACATATGATGGAAAGAGTTCCTGGCAAGTTTACAAGACCCAATTCACCATTGTAGCTGAAGCGAACAAATGGAGTGACGAGGTGAAAGCTTGTCAACTGGCAGCATCTTTAAGAGGAGAAGCCGCCGACGTGCTGCAGACATTGCCCGATATGACGCAACTCAATTTTGAGACTCTAAGTTGTGCACTTGAAATGAGATTCGGCGAAAAATTCTTCTAGGATTACACGAGAATACAAATGAAGAGCCGCCATCAAAAATCGAGTGAAACCCTTCAAGAGTTAGCCTCGGAAATTGAACGGCTTGCAAATTTAGCATTCATTGACTGTCCAACAAATGTACGGGAAATGCTCTCACTGCAATATTTTGTAGACGGAATAAAAGATCCAGAAGTGCAGAGAGCGGTACGAATGGCAGATGTACAGGATTTAAAGGCTGCACTACTATATGCCTTAAAGTTGGAAGCAGCTACACAAGTCAGCCGAAGAGATAGTCATTCAGTCCGAGGGGCAACGGTGAACAAAAGCTCAGACACTGAGATCGACTTCTTGAAAGAAATTAGGAAATTAAATCAAGAGATTGAAGCTTTAAAATATGGAAGAACAAGTGCAAGAAGACAGAATCTCACGTGCTGGGGATGCGGTGATACAGGACATCTCCGAAGAAACTGCCCCAAAGTCCACGAACGTGAGATGAATTCAAGACCAGAGAATAAAAAGCCCCACCTGAAGATCCTTCAAATATCGAAAATGAGTGGCGGCGATAATGAATTATATGTGATAGGCTTTATTAACGGAATTCAGTGCCGTATGATTGTCGATACAGGAGCCAATGTTACAATAATAAGAGAAGATTTGGCTCGAAAATTGATATGTAAACTCATCTGGAATCCTCCATGCGTTACCCTGCAAACTGTGACCGGCGACAAAATAGGCATATATGGAAAGGCAAATTTAACTATCAACTTTGGAGGAACGAAATATTACCATACGGCATATGTGGCTGACATAACAGATCCTTGCTTAATCGGGCTAGATTTTCTGAAGAAGTTTGACTTCAAACTTGATTTCAAAAATAACAAAATGCTCTCAAAATTTGAAGAAATCAGTCTTTTTGGATTAATTAACGAAATTGAATGTAAACAAGCAGTAATAGCCAAAGAAGACATCAATCTAGATCCAAGAACAGAATTTTTAGTTCCAGCTGTAATTAAAAATGAAAATAATTACCGATTTGGCCATATAGATTATCCAGAAGACAATAGTAAACAAGCAGGAGTATTGGTGGCTTCATCTGTAGTGGACCTCTCGAAGAAGACCATTCCAGTCAGAATTGCTAACATCAGTGATAAGACGAGGACTATCAAGAAAGGAGAGGTGATAGCGTCATGTGCTCCTGTGACGTGCATAAGTCAAAATTCCAGTCACTCTGAGAAATCTTCAGATAATTTAGTCAAGGATTTGTTACAAAATACAGACTTAGATCCAAGACAAAGGGATGCTGCGGAAAGTTTAATTAGAGAATTCCAAAGTTTATTTTCCCAAACATCTGAAGACTTTGGACGAACTAAAATGGCACAACACCGAATTGACACGGGAGATCACTCTCCTATTAAACAGCACCCTAGACGATTACCTTTTGCCAAGCAAGAAGAGGTGCAGAATTTAATTAAGGATATGGAAGAAAATGACGTCATCGAACCACCGACAAGTCCATGGGCGTCTCCCATTGTATTAGTAAGAAAGAAGGATGGGTCTACAAGATTTTGTGTAGACTACCGCCGACTGAATGACGTCACCAAAAAGGAAAGTTACCCTCTGCCAAGGATTGACGACACTCTTGACACACTTGCGGGCAACACTTGGTTCTCGACTTTAGACCTGAAGAGTGGTTACTGGCAGGTAGAGATCCATCCCGACGACCGCGAGAAGACTGCCTTCACAACGGGACAAGGATTATGGCAATTCAAGGTAATGCCTTTTGGTCTATGTAATGCACCTGCAACTTTTGAACGCCTTATGGAAACGGTTCTCCGGGGACTGTCATATGAAGCATGTCTTGTTTATTTAGATGATATCATAATCATAGGAAAATCTTTTGATGAACATCTGAACCACCTCAGGCGGGTGCTACAAAAATTAAAGGAAGCTAATTTGAAGTTAATCCCTTCGAAGTGCAGTTTGTTTCGCAATGAAGTCGCCTACCTTGGACACATCATTTCGGCGGAAGGAGTTAGGACTGATCCGGAGAAGATATCGGCCGTGAAAAATTGGAATCGTCCAGCAGATATTCACCAGCTTCGGAGCTTTCTAGGATTATGCACCTATTACAGAAAATTTGTCAAAGGCTTCCCCATGATTGCAAGACCACTTCATAAATTAACAGAAGCCAATCAAAAATTCATGTGGACACAGGAATGTGACGCTGCTTTCGAAAAGCTTAAGGAGGCCTTGACATCCACTCCAATTCTGTCGTATCCTCAAATCGATAAACAGTTTATACTTGATACGGATGCAAGCAACGAAAGCATTGGCGCTGTACTGTCCCAGGAAATCGACGGCCAGGAGCGTGTTATCGCCTATTTCAGCAAGTGCTTGTCAAAGGCCGAGCGAAACTACTGCGTAACGAGAAAAGAGCTTCTTGCTGTAGTGAAAGCCATAGACCACTTTCATCACTATCTTTACGGTCGAAAGTTCCTGATCCGAACTGATCATGCTTCTCTAACTTGGCTATTGAATTTTAAGAACCCTGAAGGCCAAATAGCCAGGTGGATACAAAAGCTTCAAGAGTACGATATGGAGATACGCCATCGAAAAGGCTCATCACATGGAAATGCAGATGCTCTCTCAAGAAGACCCTGCTCAGAGAATTGTAGATACTGCGACCGGGTTGAGAAGAAATTTAATGTCAAAGGTCCTAGAGTAAGACAAGTTACAACTGGGTCTACATCATCGCAAGATCCGTGGAGTGACGAGAGCCTGCGTAAAGATCAACTTGCTGATCCTGAAATTAAGCCAATTTTAGAGCTGAAAGAGGAGTCCAACAGGAAGCCCAGCTGGCAAGACATGGCCCATTACCATCCTACGACTAAACGTTATTGGGCTCTCTGGGATTCCCTACATTTGAAGAACGGTATTTTGTACCGAAAATGGGAGTCTGACGACGGAAAAACATGTAGATGGCAACTACTACTCCCTAAGTCGAGAATTTCTATGGTCCTTCAAGAACTGCATGGTAGTCCCACAGGAGGTCATTTTGGTATAATGAAGACCCTGCAGAAGGTTCGAGAGCGTTTCTACTGGAATAATGTTCGCAGTGACGTGGAGAAGTTGTGTCGAACTTGTGACACCTGTGTAGCACGTAAAGGTCCAAAGAGACGCACCCGTGGACGATTGCAACGTTATAATGTAGGAGCTCCTTTCGAACGAATTGCTTTAGACATCCTGGGTCCACTTCCTAGAACATCTGATGGCAATAAGTACATCCTCGTTGTCATGGACTACTTCACTAAGTGGCCTGAAGCCTATGCCATTCCTAATCAAGAGGCGGTAACCGTAGCAGACATACTAGTTCAACACTGGGTTTCCAGATACGGAGTTCCTCTTCAAATCCATTCCGATCAAGGAAGAAACTTTGATTCGGCTGTGTTTAAGGAAATGTGCGGACTACTCGGCATGGACAAAACTCGAACTACACCTCTACATCCTCAATCGGACGGCATGGTGGAGCGGTTCAATCGTACCATCCTAAATAGCCTCTCTCTCCTGGTGTCTAGAGACCAACAGGACTGGGACAAGAAATTGTCTCTTTTCCTGCTTGCCTACAGGAGTGCCACTCATGAGGCCACTGGTTACTCCCTTCTCAAATGCTCTTTGGTCGTAATCTTCGTCTGCCTGCTGATCTTTTGTTTGGCCGTCCTCCTGATGCTCCTTCATCGCCTGAGGAATATGTCGATGAGCTCCAGGCACGGATTGAGAAGATTCATTGTCTAGCGAGGAACCGAATTGGACTGGCATCAGAAAAGATGAAGACACGGTACGACACAAAGGCAACTGGACATGAGTTCAACGAAGGTGACAAAGTTTGGTTGTGGAATCCGATACGTCGTAAGGGACTGTCGCCAAAACTACAAAGAAACTGGGACGGTCCTTACACAGTCGTCAACAGGCTGAATGACGTCGTCGTACGCATACGAAAATCGCCACACACCAAACCCAGGGTCGTACATTATAACCGGCTAGCCCCTTATTTTGGCCAAAGTGATTAAAAATTCAAAACTGGAATTTCAGACCATGGTCATGAAAGTCACTTTTTGTAAATATGTAAATAGTAATTAGTTCTTATTTATGTAAATTTTATTATTATTGTTATTATTTATTTATTTATTTATTTATTTGTTTATTTATTTTAAGTGTTTTCCTCTAACTCAAGGATTGCACTGCCCGGGACGTGCAGTCTTTGAGGAGGGGGTAGTGTTACGAATTTTGTAAATAGTTAGTGTTTGTACTGTAAAATAATGTAAATAATCTTATTAAGCTCCATTTCTTTACTAATATTAGTTTTTGTTACATTGTCTCTGTTATCAAGCAAACTTGTCTATTATTTTCAGTGAATGTCTATGGCAGCTTTGCGAAATATTTGAGATATCGCCAAGTTGGCGTCACTTTTGGCGACTAATTTGGTCGCCAATTTTGGCGATATATTGCCAAGTTGGCGACAAACTTGGCGATTGTTGGCGATGGTAACCCTTCCCTATTTATGGTAACCCCCCCCCCTTAGGTCTACTGATACATTGTTTGTTGTTCCGTGGTTTTCCAGGTTTTTCTAGAAATTTCTAGCACATGCTACGAGACTATATATAAGGAGAGCGATACGAGCTGTTGTTGTTATTATTTACCAGTCAGTCATTGAGTGAGCTACTAGAGATTGTCCAAGCAAGTTTGCTTGATGTATTGAGTTTTATCTACGTTGTTTTGAATGTGATATAGTGTTGAGACATTGTATAAAGAGTCTCTGTGACCTATATTTGTACTTGTTCGATAGATTTAAACAGTTATTTTGGAATATCTTGTAATATTTGTGAGTTTCGAAGACTCTGTTGTTCTGAAGATCTGTAAATAAATTATTTTCTACTTTTCTAAGAGAAAAGAGTTTGAAGTTGTCTAACCATAAGATCGAAAGAACCCAATATACGCTGCAACAATAATGTAAACTCTAAATGAAGATTACAGAAAACAATAAACAAAAGACTTAAATTGTTTTCCATCCATCATCGCATAATTAAAGAGCAACCAGGAAATGATTTTAGCAAGAACAATTTTCTTTTATCGAAAGTGAAAGAACTATCATCATACGCAACATAATCTTCAGTTGTCTACAAAAAGACTATAATCTGCAAATAATCAATATGATTTATAGTACATAAGTGATAATTAACTCTCAAGGACATTGTCATCAATAAACTTTAAATTACTTTCACATGATATAAACATTCAAATAATAAATTTTCATTTTCAATGTAACATAATAATAATTTTTTCTTGTATTTTTTACAGATATGAATATGTTGTAGTAGAGAAAGGAGCTGTTTGTCAGAGCTCCGCAAATACCAAATCAAGTTAAATACAATATTAGTTTTTCTAAATGCACCAGTGTTTTTATTTACAGTGTGATTACTTATATGTGATTATATCTTCATGCATTTAAAGGTGGATAAACAATGAGGATACTAGAAACTGGACAGCCTGCCCTGAGATGAAAACTAATTGAAGGTAAGTCAATCTTACCTGGCTTTTTTCTATTACATAACTGTTTTTAGTAAAACTGATGAGGGCGTACACATGCAATTAATATGTTATGCTAATTATCGCTAACAATTTGATTAATGAGACAGAAATAAAAACAAAATCAGGTCAGGCAGTCCATAATTAAACAATTTAGCAAACTTAAAGACAAAAAAAAAACTTTTCTATAACAATATCATGGCTACTGTAAAAGACAGCACAACAATTGAAAAACTAAATGCCAATAATTACTCAAATTGGCGATTTAAAATTGAAATGCTTTTAATTCGTGAAGACTTAATTGAAGTTATTACGGAAGAGGTTCCAACCCCCATAACCACAGTCTGGGCCAAAAAAGACCGGAAAGCCAGAGCGTTAATTAATCTCAGTATTGAAGATAGTCAAATAGTACACGTTAAAAATTTGAATTCGGCGCGGGAAACATGGGACACTCTAAAACAAATTCATGAGAGATCCAATCTCTCCAGCAAGCTGTACTTATTAAGAAAACTGTACAGCACAAAACTAAATGAAGGTGGTAACATGATAGCCCACATTACTAAAATTCTAGAAATTGTGGATAAACTATCTGCCATAGGAGAAAACATCACAGATTCCCATATTTCCGCCTTACTATTGTGTTCACTTCCCCCTTCTTACGATACATTAGTGACGGCTCTTGATGCCCGTCCAGAACCTGAACTTACAGTACTATTTATAAAAAATAAATTAACGGATGAATATATCCGTCGAAGGAAAGCTCTGAAAATTCAGAAAATAACACCAGAGCATATAAAGCTCAAGGAAAATCTGTCAACTCTGATTATAAAAGAATGAACAAATATTGTTCACACTGTAAAATGAAAAACCACACAAATAAAGAATGTTGGTTCCTAAAAGGGAAAAATAATAACACTTACACTCAAAACAAGCAAAATAAAACTAAAAACCATTCCACTTCGCTATGTTTTGAAGAAAACACTGAAGGCAGAAAAAATGCTGTATATGAAAAAAATGATGTAGCCTTACTTACAGAGCAACCTGATAATAAAAAAACCTTTATTGTAGATAGCGGAAGTTCCAGCCATATCGTAAACTCAAAAGAAATGCTTACAAAAATAACAAACAATGTTGAAACAAATGTCACTGTAGCAAACGGTAGCAAATTGATTTCATATGGATCAGGTGAAGTTGTTATTCAAACCGGAAAAAATAATAAACAAGTAACACTAAGGGATGTTCTGTTCGTACCAGATATTGAAACCAATCTGTTATCAGTTAGCAGGGCAACAAAAAACGGATGCCAGGTACATTTTGAAAGGGATAGGTGCAACATTACACACAAAGGTGAAATAATACTCCAAGGTAAATTAAAAAACAATTTGTATGAAATACACGTAAACGAAGATGAAAATAGTAGCTACTACACAAATGTAACGTATAATTGCACAAATGCAAATTGCATAGATTTATGGCACAGAAGAATGGGCCATAGAAATTACGACACAATAAAAAACATGGTGTCTAAAGAATTAGTAAGCGGTGTAACGATAAATAAATGTAAACACAACAATGTATGTGAGGTATGCATTCAATCAAAAACAAACGAAACACCATTCCCAAAATCAGGAGCATATAGAGCCTAAGAAAGACTAGAATTAATTCACACTGATGTATGTGGCCCTATAAACACACCCACTATAGGGGGGAAAAGATATTTCATCACTTTCATCGATGACTTTTCGAGGTTTTGTATAATTTACCTAATGTCAAATAAGAGTGACGCGTTTGAAAAATTAAAAGAATACATCGCTACAGTTAAAAATAAATTTGGTAAAATGCCAACTGCGATCAGATCCGACAATGGCGGCGAATATATAAATGACGAAATTGAAAAGTACCTAAAGTATAATGGCATAGAACACCAACTTACCGTCCCATATTCTCCAAGTCAGAACGGGGTTGCAGAGAGAAAAAACAGGTCGCTTCTGGATATGACTAGGAGCATGCTAAACGAAGCAAATCTCCCACATAAATTATGGGGAGAGGCCATATGTACCGCAAACCATTTGCAAAATCGACTGCCTTCTAAATCCATCAACACCACACCATATGAACTTTGGCTAGGTAGAAAACCAAACATAAAATATTTAAAGGTTTTCGGCTGTACCGCATATGCCTATATACATAAATTTAAACGAGGAAAACTTGATAATAGAGCAGAAAAGTGCACTTTCGTCGGGTATGACAATCGCTCTAAAGGGTACAGAATCTACACCAGTGATGGAAGAGTCATACTAGCTAGATCAGTAAAATTTATCGAAAACAAAATAGATAACGCAAACACTAATGAAAATACAAACACAAATGATTCAAAGTCTGAAATCAAAAAACAGGCTCAGCAGAAGGAAAAAAATGTAATGGAACTAAATCTAACACCAGAAAACATCGATACAGATACACCATCCACATCTTTACAAACACAACACGTTAGAAGATCCGAAAGGGAAAATAAAGGAGTACCACAGGACAGATTTGCTTATGCAGTCCGGCACAATCCAATATATGAGCCCAAAAGTTGGCAAGAAATGATAAATCTTGAGAACCCACACGAAAAAAGAAACTGGATCAATGCGACGCGAGAGGAAATAAATTCACTTAAAGAAAACAAAACATGGACATTAGTGCATCCACCACAAGGAGCTAAAGTAATCGGATCAAAATGGACATTTAAAGCAAAATATGATGAATTTGGAAAAATAAAAAGATACAAGGCTAGGCTCGTAGCTCAGGGTTACGGACAAAAATACGGGATAGACTATGACGAAACATATGCGCCAGTGGTGTCACACACGACACTCAGAAGCTTTTTAACTGCCGCAGCATATCATAAGTTAAAAATACATCACATTGACATTAAAACAGCTTTCCTACATGGAGAACTGGAAGAAGAGGTATATATGTCTCAGCCTGAAGGATACATAGACACAAAAGAACCTTTCAAAGTGTGTAGATTGGAAAAGGCAATTTATGGCCTAAAACAAGCAGCACGAGCTTGGTATATAAAAATTACCCAAACACTTAAAGAATTAAACTTCACACAAAGTACAGCAGACACTTGTTTATTCATACAAAAACAAGGGGAAAATAGTATTTACATCATAGTGTATGTCGATGATATACTCATTGCAGGAAATGATGACCAGATAAAAGATATAATAAATAAATTGAAAACAGAATATACTCTTGAAGATCTAGGAGAAATAAACAACTACCTCGGAATAAAAATAGAAAAAACGCAGAATGGATTCAAACTGAATCAAACTGCAAAGATAGAAGAAGTAACAAAAAAATTCAACTTAACAGAATCTAAACCATACAGCACTCCAATGGAGGTAGGATTTCAGCGATTAAATGATGAAGGTAAACAAATGCCAAACAACACGAAATACCGTCAAGCAATAGGTGCATTGTTATACATCGCCACGATATCAAGTCCTGACATACTTGTAGCTGTAAACATTTTAAGCAGAAAAAACGAAACCCCCTCCGAATCGGACTGGAAAGGAGTGAAAAGACTTATAAGATACCTAAATTCAACAAAAAACCTAAATTTGGTAATCAGCACACAAGAACCACCGATCTTGGAAATATATAGTGATTCGGATTGGGGGGGGGGGGTGATTTAAAGACAAGAAGGTCAACAACAGGAAATTTATTCTTACTAGGAAAAAATCCTATAATGTGGATCACGAAAAGGCAAACCTGCATTGCACAATCATCTGCAGAAGCAGAGTTTGAAGCAGCGGCCAGTGCTACGCAAGAATTAACGTGGTTATTAAAATTATTAGAAGATCTTGGCGTACCACAACAATTGCCAATTACTATTTTCGAAGATAACATCTCTTGCATAAAGATGACAGAATCTGGAAAATATTCCAACAGAACAAAGCACATTGATATCAAGTATCATGTAATTAAACAGCTTAAAGAAAACGGAATAATCCAACTACATTATTGTCCAAGCAAATCAATGATTGCCGACATCCTTAAAAAACCGGAACCCAAACCTGAATACATAGAAAATAGAAACAAACTCAAACTACTGGATAATCTCCATTGAGAGTTTAAGGGGGGGTTTGTTAAAAACATTATAATGTAAACTCTAAATGAAGATTACAGAAAACAATAAACAAAAGACTTAAATTGTTTTCCATCCATCATCGCATAATTAAAGAGCAACCAGGAAATGATTTTAGCAAGAACAATTTTCTTTTATCGAAAGTGAAAGAACTATCATCATACGCAACATAACCTTCAGTTGTTTACAAAAAGACTATAATCTGCAAATAATCAATATGATTTATAGTACATAAGTGATAATTAACTCTCAAGGACATTGTCATCAATAAACTTTAAATTACTTTCACATGATATAAACATTCAAATAATAAATTTTCATTTTCAATGTAACATAATAATAATTTTTTCTTGTATTTTTTACAGATATGAATATGTTGTAGTAGAGAAAGGAGCTGTTTGTCAGAGCTCCGCAAATACCAAATCAAGTTAAATACAATATTAGTTTTTCTAAATGCACCAGTGTTTTTATTTACAGTGTGATTACTTATATGTGATTATATCTTCATGCATTTAAAGGTGGATAAACAATGAGGATACCAGAAACTGGACAGCCTGCCCTGAGATGAAAACTAATTGAAGGTAAGTCAATCTTACCTGGCTTTTTTCTATTACATAACTGTTTTTAGTAAAACTGATGAGGGCGTACACATTCAATTAATATGTTGTGCTAATTATCGCTAACATTAATAAGGGTCCAAAATAAGACGAAATTTTCTATTACAACCTTTCTGGTGGAAATTTTCATATGCAGAATCATAAACTTTGGATCTGATTAAGAAATAACAGCTGCCATCTTATGACAACCACCTCAGTTACTTCACTCGCGAATAATAGACAATGCAGAGTGAGTCATAAATATCTCCTTAAATGTTGCAGTCAGACCCGTACTTCCAATTGCAAAAATTCATAAAAAAGGTGAAATTTTTGATAACATAAATTGCGACTCTATGGGAGATCTAGTTGAAAAAAAAAATACGAAAATTAAATTTTTATACGGCCCCCGTAGGATAAAAATCCCAATTAAGAAAACTTTCCTTATTCAGCCCTGATTAAGACACAAAAATCTGCATCTTCATATCTTCAAAACTCTTAAAATTATAGCCGTTTTAAAAATTCATCAGGTTTTAAGGGATTAGACACAAATTGAAATGTGCGCAATTCAAAAACCAATGTTACTTTAACAGTGCTAGGAAACGCGTAAAAAATCTATTTTTTGAGTTAGAATTTAGATTCTTTTTTTCTTTTTTTGTAATGGATAGCCTTATAATTTGCTATGAAAATCACATCCTAAAATTTCTCATACAATTTATAGAAGTTTCATGTGGTTAGTACTGATTTAAATGGGATAATTAAAAATCGTTATAACTCGTAACATTATTTATCGGATTTCAATTTCTTTCCATTTAATTAAAGATGAAAATCTGATTTTAGTTTTTTTCAGGGTTTTTGTTTTTTAATATTATTTTCAGAACTATTAGAAATATTTATTGAAAAAATGCTATAACATATTCTCAAAAGTAAATATTTTTTTCAAATTTGCAAAACAAAACTAATGTAAAAAAAATTGGCGTAATTCAAGTTCTTTGTTTAAAAAAAAATAACATTTAATAATTTAAAGACAAAAATAGCAAGGGAAAAAATTCATTATGTAGAAAAACGAAGGGTACTGTTTAAATTTCCGTCAGTTATTTAAAAGAATGATTTTTCTAAGATGCAGATTAAGTCTTTTTTTTAATTTATCTCTGCCAACTTCAGGCTTTTTATCGTCTGGAGAGGATGAAAAAAAATCTGTATTTTGGGCCCAGGCCGGACCAGAACCGAGGCGTTACTTTTTTCTGAAGACTCGCTAGGCCGTGCCTAACGTACTTTTCAAAAAAAGAGGACTGCTTCTTCATCTTCATCCTATGTATGCACTAAACGAAAACTTCAATCCCGGTTTCGACAAAACCCGTATAAAAATCATTGTCTCTGACTGATTTAATACGTACATAAAATAAATAAAATTCGGCTCAATCCAAATTTTTACAAAAAATACATAGATTTTAAAATTTTTATTTTACGCATAAAAAAAGCTTTAAAATTCATTTTTTTAAAGAATGTATATTCAAAGGCTAAAAAATCAAATACAATAAAACCTGTTAAAAAATCTGCCTATGGCGGAATTCTGTCTTAAACGGAAAATATATCGATCCTTTGAAAACAAATAAAATAATACAATACCTGAGAAAAAATAAGCTCCAATTACACCTCCTAGAGAAGGCATCTGTCTATAAGTATTTTTCTTTACTATGTGATTCTGTCTTAAAAGGTTTAACTATGTAACATTTTTCAAAGTCTCCAATGCACGGGATATGGATTAACGATATTAAAATATAAATGAAATATTTACATATAAATAGAGATTCATTGATAAAATAAATATGTTACAGCATTTGGCACATCTTTAATAATAAAAAGTATAAATATAAAAAACGAAAAGCTATAAGAAATTTTTTTGGTCAGAACTCCTCCATATGAAACAATTTTTTCCCACACCGAAGTGAAAAACTATGTAGAAATTTAAGGCTGAACCGGGCTATGATTTAAACTATTTTCCAGACCGGTCCGGGTTATGATTTTAACATTTTTTCGGGCCGGGCCGAAATTTTTCCACTATGGGTCGGTTTGGGACCGGACCTAGATATTTCGATCCATGCAGACCTCCAGTGCTGGCTACCAACATATTTTGAAAACAAGTTTAGATTTAATTCAATACGGTGCTTTGTTATGGCCAAATGAGAGGCATTGTCTTAAATCGACATTTAATAATATACAATTTAGGGACGATCCCTCACTTGCTTTGAAAATTAGACAAAAACTCTTCGCTTACAAGCATGGTAAAGTGGTGTAAGTCACGAATTTTGGAGATTTTCGGATTTTAATATCTCTGTCAGATTGTTTTATATTTAGATGCATTTTTTGTTCAATTTAGGAATGGATAAGGAATAATTTCCTGGTTGGGAATTTCGCCCTACGGGGGCCGTATAAAAATATAATTTTCGTATTTTTTCAAAAAAGACCCCCTATAGAGTTGCAACTTGTCTGATAAGAAATTTTACCTTTTTATGAATTTTTGCAATTGGAAGTATGGGTTTAGGGGCAATATTTAAGGAGATAGCCTATTGTTTCGATACTTATGACTCACCCTGTATGTCTTCTGCCTTTATTCATAACTCCATTGAAAAGACCAAGGATCACTTTTCTTTGTGGTCTATCCACATCGCCAATTTAAATACCCATAAATAACAGAAGAGTGTGTTTTCTATAACTACAATATAAAACATATGTTTCATGTAATTATACTTCCCGTGAATAATAATAATAATAATAATAATAATAATAATAATAATAATAATAAATTAGCAAGATTGACACGTTTTGACGCACAATTTTTACATTTTAAACTTTGTTTATAACAGAAAAAACTTTATAGGGTGTCTGGTTGAAACTGATTCATGTTTGATGCAGATTGTCAAGTATTTCTAAAGAAACCATTCTTTCTATTTTTTGTCCTCAAATTTTTATTCAAACTTCTGAAACGTGTTTTACATATCTTACTCCAGACTTCTCTTGACTAGTGTCAAGTGAATTTCGTTAATGCAGTTTCGTTACGTCATCAGATTATGAAACGTCTGGTCCAACCTTTAGTTATGTTTACAAGGGAGTGTGAAGGCGTTATTTGTCTGAATTCCAACTAGTGTGCTTAATATCAATAAAATAAATTGATATGTGAAGTTCAATATTTAAGAAAAAAATATTCCAACAGTTTTTCTTTTCAAAGTACATTCACAAGCTTTTGAAACTCATAAAAGATAAAACCAGTCTCTCTTATATGTAACCTCTTGTCAAACATCATATTCAATAATAATCATTTAAACACTTTTCAACACAATTCAAAAGTGTTTATGAATTGTGGTTACTAAAACAAATTTTATTATACAATTTATTATCTGTACAAATGTATAGATTTTATACATAGCTGAAAAAAAAAATTCTCGCTATGGCGTTTAATTTTCTAAAAATGGTTTTCAAACGTGTTACAAATTTACTGAAATATTTACTTAAGTATTATCTCCGCCTTTTTAAGGTCGAATTTTGTTAAAGTATTATCGGAATTTTGGAAAATATTACGCAAATAATGTATGACGAACGACTTTTCTTTTCTTCTATCAATGCCACAGTCATCTTTCATGTTACAACACAACAAAATGTTGCTGGAGTTATTTCTCTTATTATTTTGAGACTCAACAGCTCCAATTTGAAAAATATTTGCTTAGATTATAGATTGCAATGGTCTAAGCATGTAAAAAAACAAACAAAAAACAAATACTGAAATGTATTATTTCATATAAGAAACAAATACAAAATTCCATATTTATCATAAATTTTGTTAACTTTCTAACACGAAATTGTGAAGCAAAGGAATTTATACTATAAGAAGGACATAATTTCTTTTTTATAATATACGCGTGTATAGTTCCTTAATTTATGGAAATGCATTATAATCATGAACGAAATTATGCAATAACATCTGTTGCATCATCCAAGTTTCAGAAAAGCTTTCTTTTATCTTTAAAACCCCTTCAAAAGAATTTATCTTTGAAATTTAATGTAAAACCTATAAAAATATATTTCTATTTGCTACTCGTAGGTCTCATAAACGTTTCCAAGTAGCTTTTACATTGTTTTGATCAACGGATGCTATGAGAGTTCAACTAATTATTTTCATGTTCAGTAAAAAATGTAAAAGCATATAGAGTTAAAAGCATTAATATTAACATTAAAATTAGCATTTTTCTATTAAAAGTGATTGCACAATTTCAGTTATGCACCTGAAATTTTTTAGTTGAGAATTATAGCATCTTGAAAAATGATTTTCCGGCTAGAAAGAACTCTTTAATGCATTGAAAAAGTTTTACTGAAGAGAAAAAAATGCAAAGTTTGGAAATCTGTTTCCTGACTAAACGTTTAGAAGTATCCTTCTATAGTAAAAAAAAAAAAAAAAAAAAAAAAAAAAAAAAAAAAAAACTAGCCTTAAACAAATCTCCAGGAATGACTCCTGGAATGATGCCAATGTGTAAGGTTTCCGGAAATAACGCACACCTTCTATGAGTCGAATAGACCAATCAGGAAAGGGCTCCGTTTATGCATCGCGAAGCGATTCCAATCGGGATTGCAAAGCAATACCGAACGGAATCGAGAAGCGATTCCATGGGGTATTGGCGAGCGCAGCAAGCAGGGGTAGCCGACAAGTTGGAATCGCGAAGCGATTACGCGGGGGGTTGGCGAGCGTAGCGAGCAGGGGGGGCGGACCCCTCCCTATTATTGTACAAAAAAGAATCCAAATCTACAAAACTAGTCTTTGTAAAGCTATAGAAATGTTTAGCTTTAGATTAAAATTAGCTTAATTTACAGTAATATTACCAAGATTTTATCCGTAACCCGGCTTGTAGTTACATAAATAAATTCTAGGCATCGGAGTTTCATAAAATATTCTTACTAGTCATACAGATTTTTTTAGTTACCGTGCACACTGTAGCTGTTGCATGATTTTTTTCTTGTTCCTGTTTCTTAAAAATATCTGGATATTCCAGTTTCCTAGAAAAAATGTAGTAACTTTACAGATTTTTTTTAGCACTGTGTTTGAAATATTTCCCCAAAATTACGAGCAGCTATTAAGATTTATGTTTATAAATTATCTTCTTAACATTGAAGATTAGTTGTTTTCTAACATTTCTAAAGACAAAGAAACACTACTGAATATTGGCTTAGTTGGAATCAGTTATCAATAGTTTCGTTTCTGATAATCGTAAATTTCTTTTTTAGGTGAGTTCGTATAATTATGTAAATACTTTGCACCTGTAGTTGTCGTTCTGTCCGTCTGTCTGTCAGTCAGTTCACATATAACAATGCAAAAACTACTCAACCGAATAGTTTGAAGTTTAAAATATATAATTATTACATAATTTTGTCGAGCCATTTCAAATTTTATGAAAATTGGATGCTTAGATCAATTACAGGGACAATTAAAAAGTATTCCATTAAATTACGGTCAATGGGGAAAAAAGTTTCAAATGCATTTTAATTGTTTGAAATTTAAAATACGTAATTATTACATTATTTTGTCAAGTTATTTCAAATATTATGAAAATCGGATGCTTATATCAATTACAGGGACAATTACAAGTATTCCGTTACATTACGGCCAATGGGGAAAAATATTTTAAATGTATGGTGTACACATATTCAAACATAATAAAATCGATATACATCTATTAAGTACATATTATAATAGACATTTGCATAATATGTGGTGCAAAGAACATTTTTTAGTACACAAAAGTATTTCACTACAAAATGGTATAGAGAGAACATTGTTGGTACGCATTTTAATTGTAATTAACTATTACAATATTATGAGATTGATATATGAGAGTGATATTTTTAAAACTTTGTTATCGTACGGACGCACTTTATTTACTACGCTTCACGCGTAATTTCCGACTTTTTTTAAAAATAGTAAAAAAAAAAATTTTTTTTGGCGTATCCAATTTATTTTAGAAATAATTATGAGAAACAGTTCAAATAATATGTACTTTTATTTTTAAATCGAGCAAACGCATATGTATATAAGAAACGTAAATCAATATATATATATTTATATTAAATATTTTACTAATTTATATTTTAAGTAATATTCTTTAAATTGAATTTTATGTAATAGATGATTATTGAGTTATAACTAGTTTAATTTGTAGTGCTTAAGTCAATTTAGTATCAGTATCCAATACGTTATTGGACTTTCAGAAAAATAATATGCTTGAAATATCATCCATTGTAGAAACGAATGTCATCATTCTTAAATAATTTTTTTGTAATTCTTATTCACTTTCCGTTTATTTTGAGATGCATATTCGAAAATAGACTTACATTAAAATGCAAATATAACGTAGTTTTCATCTTTATCATTTAAATATTAATATTGAATATGGAAAAATGAAAGAGATTGAAAAGACATAAAATGTAGTTTAACTTATGTTTTTATTAAGATATTTTAAATTCATAATATACATATATATTCTGCATTAAAATTACGTACAAGACATACAGAATGATACAAGAGTTAAGAAAGCAAACATTATTTTTAAAACAAAATATTTAAGTAGATAAATTATATTAAATTATATTAAATTATATTAAATAGTATTGAAGTAGATTTTTTTTCTTTGTTTGTTTGAAATAAAATATTTAACATTTTGATTCTCAATTATTTAATATGCATATCATCTTGAATAACTTTGTATGTAAAATTATTTCTACATATGTTAGTAAAATAATAATAATTATAAAATGATGTATTCATATAGATTATTTTGACATTTGGCGTTTCAACATGATATGCATAAATTTTTATTATATTTTAAGGTTTCTTTCGTTCAGTATGAATAAAATGAAACAGTTTTATAACAAAACCAAACAAATTTGCTTTAAAAAAGTTTTTTTTTACTTTATTTCTTTGTAAGGATAGAATAGCAGAGAAGAAAAATTAAACAAATTAAACTATCTGTTTAGGATTTCTAAATTGAATTATTAACGTAATATTAGATTAATTTTAAATTTGTATAAAAATGTTTATTTTAGTGGTGAACAATAAAGTGCTGAACTTAATTTGTTTAATCTTTCTTCCCTGTTATATTTGTAAGAGGGATCTTTATCCTTACAAAGTTGCAAACCAAAACAAAATTTTCTTAGTAAACTCACTTGTTTTTATTTTAAAACTGTTTCATATATTATCCATACTGTGCGACAGAAACCTTTTAAAAACATGTAAAATAATTCTGTCTATTGTAGCATAACGCGGAAGAAAAATTAAATCAGTTAAACTATGTGTTTCAGACTTCTAAATTAATTTATAAACTAATAATAGATTAACCTTAAATTAGAAAAAAAAAAGCTTTTTGTAGTGCTGAATGCTAAAGTGATGAACTTAATTGGTTTAATTTTTTCCCTGTTGTTTACTAAGAAGCAGGGCAAAAGAAAACTTGTTTTAGATAATTCACTTGTTTTTGCTTTAAAATTGTTTCATGAATTATCAGTGCTGTGCAGGCAGAAACCTTTTAATTACATTGAACTAATTTTGTATGTCATAGAGCAAAAGGAGAGAAAAAATGAACAAATTAAACTATCGGTTTAGTATTTCTATATAGATTAATTTTTAAATTTGAAAAAAAGCTTATTTTAGTACTGAACACTAAAATAAGCTTTTTTCAAATTTAAGATTAATTTATATGTTCATAAATTAAGCATTCCACTCCACTTTATTTTCTTCCACTTGTTTTTTTATTCATAATTTGTTTACTTTTAAGCCATTAAATTGGTTTATTTTTGCACTTTCATAGCCATGTTATATATTTTAGCGAGATTTTATCACTTCTTAAGGCGAAGTTGGACTCTTAAAAAATTTCTTTTTCTTTTGAACCGATTTGCTTGAAAATAAAATATGTGATTACAATTGTAGTTATTTGAGAAAAACTAAAATTGCAAGGAAAAATATTAATTACTTTGGTAATTATTAATAATCAATTATTGAAATAATTAATTAATTAAAAATGCTCCATGCACATTTTTTGCATATAAAATAATAATTATTATTTATGAGACACTTTTCAGACCTAAGAGTAAAACTTGGTTGAAATCCTAAACATAAATAGAAAATAAAAATGAATAATAATAATAATAAGTCGCAATACCAATTTTTATAGTGAAAAAACACTGTAAATCATACTTTTGATGAAGAATTTACCACTTATGAGGTCCGAAGTACAATTATTTTAACTAATATTTTTTCTATGTACTATGAGGTAATGACCTAACAAATTTTGAAGAACTCAAAAAATTAGGGATGTGCATGGAACATTTTGAAAATTGAGATTATCCCGAAATTTGTATTTCGAGGAAATCCACTGTTAAGTTAGAAATATCAATATTTCAATAATAAAAAACATTAAATACCGTATAATAAATGAATATTGCTTATAATACACTTATAATATACTTATAATAAATTCATAATAAGCCTTTCATGAATTGGAAAATAAAAAAGTATTTTTCGAAATTTTGGATGATTTTTGTCGATTTGAAGGTTCGCCTTCGCCTTAATAATCAAATCGCTCTTTTAACACATATACAGTTGAGCGTTATGGAAAATATTTCGATTTATCACATTTAGCGGACGAACAGAAAAATTAAAGCATAAAATTATGCTTTAATTCATAATTAAGCTCTAAAAATATTAAAATGTTTTATTTTCATCAAAAAATACTTCCTTCCCGTAACAATTATTTCGTTAAAGCCGTTACATTTAAAATGTTAAAATTATTTTACGCTAATTTATTCTAATATTTCTTTCGCATTATTAATTTTCATTATAAAGCATGTTTCACGCGCTGATCTTAGGAAGCCTCTTATCACTTCAAAAGTCTTTGTCAGATACTTAAATAATTTTGCCGATCCTTGACTTCTAATTGACGAAAGGCTTGATGCAGTGGATAAATATCCCTCGTAAATATCTCCGGTACGTTGTAATGAAAATCCGTTAAATTTACGGCAAAATTGCTGTAAAATTATATGTAATTTTTTTATTACATCTGACTTTACTGCAATTTTTAACGCAAAAAATTGCTGGCACCATTGATGTCAGCGACTTTTACCGTAAATTTATTTTTTTTTCCTTACAGTGATCGATTAAATAAGACGGGAAGTGTAGATTTTCACGTGGTTACAGTTTGCTAATATGTCATAGTTGTCTGGGTGTTCTATAGTCCACATAGTACAGAGAATAAATATTTATGATATCATGGAACGTGTTTCAACAATTAACCGCTAATATGATTCAGATATTAATTAGGTTTCGAAAGTATTCATTATTTATGGAAGACATGAAGAGTTATGTATGAAAGAATTAAAAAAAAAATACATTACATTTTCCTCCGTCATGACAATATTTAAGGAGAAATTCCTGGAGCGAATTTTTAGCAATTGTCCTTACATCGACTGCAATCGTGATTTTCACATGCACATTCAAAGATTCAGACTTAATGGAAAATACTTGTTTTTTAGTTTGAGACAGCATGAGCATTTTGAATATTCTTTGAGAAGTTCTAGTTTAACGTGTACTCATTCACAACATACATATTACAATATATATATATTATTATAAATAATCTAAAATTGCATGAAAATATTTCTTATAGAGCAACACTTGCATAACCTATAAAATTTTAAAAAGCTGCTTTAAGAGCTGCTTCAGCGACTACATTTGAAATAGTCTATATGTCTAGAACATGTATATATATATATGTGTGTGTGTGTGTATGTGTGCATTAACCCGGGAGTACTCGCGCCCTTTTTTAGAACGTTAGTAGTCGCGCTCGGTCTATTCGCCGCCGTTCCCGTTAGACCGAAGAAACAGAGGGAAATTGTCGAAGATCGAAAACGGGGGAAATAAGGCATAAACATTGCTTGTATGCGAAATAATATATAATATAGCAATTAATACAAATTTACGTTAAGTTTTTATTTATTTAACATTTAAATTTTTTTATATTTTTTTGACAAAATTTGTCAAAAAGATAAAAATTATTATATAATCTCACTGAATTGGTAGAGATATAATAAACAGCAAATAAAAAGATTGTTTTCAGCTACAAATTTGAAACCATAATATATATTTTTTTAAAGAACAGAAAAGTAGTAAGACTAGTTTTGATGATGGTCCATCGTTAGTAACCAATTGAACTTAAAAAATACATCTTTAATATTTTTTTCTTGTGATATCTATATAGATAATTAAAGAAATAAATAAAATAGCCCTGCTTTGGAAAAAAGAACTTCTTTCAACGAAGTTATTAATATAAAAGCAGTAGCTAATTTTCATTTCTTTATCATTTCTTTTCGTTGATTCACTTTTGAATGCGTAATTTTAAATGTTTTATAGTTCAGTACTTTTTCTAAAATGAATGCACATATATATGCACAAAGTGGAAACATATGATAATATAAAAATATGATAATACGAAAATATAAAAAAAAGGAAAATAGATAATTTTTTTTTTTTTTTTTTTTTTTTTTTTTTTTTTACAAATTTGGAAAAGCTAATAAATATTTTTTGACAGGATAGGAAATCAGTCAGTTTGGTTTTGAAGGTGGTCTGGCACTAGGAGCCAATTGAACTTAAAAAATACGTACTTTGTTTACCATATCTGTCTAGGTATCAAAAGAAAGAGATAAAAATTAACCATTTCTACGAAATAAATAATATAAAAGCATTTGCTACTTTCAATTTCTTTGGGGTTTTTTTTCTTTAACGTATTTGAAGTCTAGTTCTTTTACTTAAATGTATATATATATACATATATGCACCAAAATAAAATATATAAAAAATATAAAATAATAAACAAATAATAAATGTTATAAAAACTTTTTTTTTTTTTTTTTTTTTACAAAGTTTGCAAAAATGATAAATATTATTACATAATGTGACTGAATTTGTAACAGCACAATATATAACGAATTAAAAGAAGTTTTCACTTATAAATACTCATTATATATATATATATATATATATATATATATATATATATATATATATATTTGCAACGCCAGCAACGCAGTCAGGTAAATTTTGTCGGCACTAGGAGCAAATTGAATTTAAAATATACATTCTTTAATATATATGCATTTTTTAACATTTCTATATAGATAATAAAAGATGCAGATAAATCAAGCCTATTTTGAAAAACCTTCTTTCATCGAAATTATTATTATAAAAGCAGCAGTTAGTTTTTATTTCTTTATTTTTTCTTTTCTTTGATGCGTTTTTGAATGTGTAACTTTAGATATTTGATAAATCAGAACTTTTCCGAAATGAATATACATATATATGATCCAAATGAAAAATATGAATAATATAAAGTAAGAAAATTTATAATAAATATTTTAATACATTATTATTATTATTATTATTATTATTATTATTATTTGCAAAATTTTCAAAAATGATCAATATTGGCATATAATTTGACTGAATTTGAAGAGATATAATGAATAACGAATTAAAAGATATTTCCAATTATAAATTTGAGTCCATGATAAATATTTTTTTAAAGAACAGTAACGTAGCGAAGCTTGTGATGGTGGTCCGGCACTCGGAGCCATTTGAACTTAAAAAAATACATCTTTAATATTTTTTGTTGCCATAAATAATAATGAAAGAAGATAAATTCACCCTGTTTTGAAAAAATCCTTTATTCGAAATTATTAATATAAAAGAAGTAGCTACTTTTAATTTGTGTTTTTTTTCTTTTTGTTGATTTGTTTTTGAACGTGTAACTTTAGATATTTGATAGTTCAGTACTTTTTCACAAAATATATAGATATAAATATGCACCAAATAAAAATATATGCATAATATAAAGTAAAAAAAAAATGCATAATAAATATTTTAATAAGTTTTTTTTTTTTTTTTTTTTTTTTTTTTTTTTTTTTTTCAAAATTTATAAATAATATTATGCAATTTGACTTAATTTGTAAAAATACATTAAATAATAAATTGAAAGATATTTTTAGTTATAAATTTGAAACCATTACGGATACTTTTTCGAAGGACAACAATGTAGTGAAGCTAGTTGCTAGTTTGGACGGTGGTCCGGCACTAGGAGCCATTTAAGCTTAAAAAATACATTTTTTTGCCATATGTATTTTGATATATGAAGCAAATGATAAATAATTTATCTTTTTCTTTTTCTAATTAAATATTTTATTTTAAAAATTTCCATCCTAGATTTTAATCAACAGTTACAGATAATTCTAAAAAACTGAACTGCCGAAAGATTAATTTTAATTATACTTTTTCACTTAATTAATGTAAATATATATTTGCTTATTTACATTTTTTCAAAATTCACTAATATTTGTTTCTTACGATACATATCAAAATATAAAAAAAACAGGAATACAACAAATTTTCTTGAAAATTATAAACATACAGTAATAATGTAATTTGAATGAATTTTCACATGTAGACATTAAATTTAAATATTGTTATTTTTTTTTATTCCTAACATTGATTTTGATAATGTTTTATATTTAATTCCAACCAAAGTTAAAATGATGCAATTATTTAATTAAAATAAATATTAAATTGTAGTTTTTAATAATATTTATTAAAGTATATTTTAATTTAAATGAATTTTACTTTTGTAATTAAAATTTAAAATAATAAAAAATGGTTTATCCAATTAAATATTATTGACTAAAGTTAATTTTGTTAGATCTCGGCACTAAGAATTCTTTGAAATTTGATTTTAAAAAAAGAATTGCTGCGGCGCTGTTAAATAAAGTATTCAATGTCAATCAAAGTAGACATTTTAAAAGTAAATAAATTTTAGAAAAGTACTTACCCATTTCTTCTAATTACAGTATAAACATCAACTGAATTATCCAAAAAAAAAAAGATTTTTATTAGCATACGTACTAATCTACATTAGAAACAGCTTATTATTTAGCACATTCGACACACAAATTATAAGTATGTTCTTTGCAGATATAGAGACTACAGTGTCTACAAAATTGTTTTGTTTTTCGATTTTGTTTTGTCGTGCAAAAGCTACATCTTTCTCTTTTGGGAGATCGGACAACTTTTTCTTCTGGTTCTCCACAAAATTCTCTTATCTTCCTTTTTAAAGGATTTGTCAATGATGTTGTTTGTTTCCTTTCATGTATATAGTCCCTTATTAAGTCGAAAGCAAGTTCTTTCAAAAAATATCGACGAACAACCTTTTTTCCCGTATTTTTCTGAAAAATAATTTGCGCGTTTATTCCCGCGATATTCATCAGCGAAAAAAATAAAGTAAGTGGCCATCTGTTGCTTTTTCTTGCCACAGAATATGATCCTTTCATTTCATCAACCACATCAACACCTCCTTTTGTAGCATTATATTGCTTTATTATGTCTGGCTTCATTTGTTGTGATTCGTCTATCTCTGTGTCGTGATGCATTGACGAAATCAGTAATACGGATGCATTTTTTTTTGGCACATATGATACTAGAGTTAAGTCTCCATTAAATCCAAAAGTGCTTGAAAACACTGGTCTGCTTTTAGATGGCAGAAAATCTTTGGGTATTTCTCTTTTATTTTTTCTCAATGTCCCAATCATTGTAAGATTATTATCCTCTAAAAGAGATTTTGCTAGTGGAACTGACGTGAACCAGTTGTCCATAGTGACATTTCTTCCTGTTCCTGATATGGGTGTTACAAGACGTTTTACCACATCATGTGGTGAATTACTTAAATCAAAAACTACTTTAGGTTGCTGACCAGCATAAATTTCTAATTTCGATACATAAAAGTTAATAGCATCAACCAATGCATACATTTTGATTCCATATTTTGTAGGTTTCGATTTCATATATACACGAAATGAACAGCGTCCGCGAAATTGTTCCAGCATTTCATCAATCGTCACGTACTCACTCAAAGTAAAGTGATTTTCAAAAGCAGTATTTATTTCGGAAAATATTTCCCTGATTGGAGCTAACTTATCTAATTCACGCCTTTCTTTTCTGCTGTTCTTGTCATCAAAGCGTAAACATTTTAATAAAAATCTAAACCTTCCTAAAGACATTGTTGTTTTAAAAACATCAACGCCCGTGCCATCTTCGCTCCATAAATCACTTAAATTTTGATGTGAGGATCTCATAACGCCAGCAATATAAAGAAGTCCCAATACTGCTTTCAGTTCCGTCAAGGAAGTTAACTTACAGTCTCTTTCCCTAGAGAAGTTAGGTTGTTGAGTTTCTATATAAATATTTGTATATTTCACAATTTTCTTTAAAACAGAATCATTGAAAAATAATTTCCAAGCATCGAATACCGTTAATGCACCTTTTGCGCTTTCGCGCACTCCTGGTGTTTCAGAAACAATATTGTGTTGCCTCCGACGTACATTTGATCTCGGTGGACTCTTTTCCCATTTCGTAATGTTATCTTTGCCAATAAAAAAATTGGACGGTGATGCAAAACATTCGTTTACTATATCTTCATTTTCCGATTCTTGGCTATCAATTTCCTCATCTTCATTTAGAACTGCATTATTTTCTTCATCCGATGAACTTGCATCATCACTAATACAGTCTTCTTCTAAATTATCAAAAAGATTCAAAGCTTCTTGAATAGTTAAAAATTTTTTACGCGACATTGTAAAAATAATAAGCACTCTAGCAGCTAAATATCAGAAAGAGAAAAAGAAGCAAGAGAGAGAGAGAGAGAGAGAGAGGAGAAACGGAGAGATCACTAGAAGAGAGATCACCCCTCCCCCTCTTCTGAGAATTTCGGTGTAGCGGGAAAAAGAAGAATGCTTGAGAGAAAATACTCGAGCGACGTCACTGGTCGCGTCGCGGTCATTCAGACCGAAATTCAACTTTAAAAAGCAATAAAATCATGAGAAAACACAGGAATGACTTGCAATTTCTGTAGACAGAAGGTCGAACAGTGAAGGTCAGTTACACGGCGTTTCACCATTGTATCTTTAAGGGGAGGTGGGTTAATAGGAAGCTAACGAATTTCGGCGGCGAATTGACCGACGCGCGAGTATTCCCGGGTTAACCCGTGTGTAGTCGCGGCTTTTTTTCGAACGTGATTAGTCGCGCTCGGTCTATTCGCCGCCGTTCCCTTTTGGCCGAAGAAACAGAGGAAATGTGCCGTTGTTCCTCGAAGATCGAAAACAGAGAATTCAAGGGGGAAGTATTGCTTGAATGCGAAAAGATATATGTTATATCGATTAGTATGCATTTACGTTAAGTATATATTTGCTTAACATTTAAATAAATGTTTTAATAATAATTTTTTAAAAAAATGTAAAAATGATAAAAGTTTTTATACAAGCTGAATGATTTTCTAAAGATACAATGGATAATGAATAAAAAAATATTTTCAGTTTTTTGAAAATTTGAAATCGTGATACATATTTTTTGAAAAGACAGCAATGCAGTCAGTTTAGTTTTGACGGTAGTCTGGTACTGGGAACCAACTGAAGTTCAAAAAATACATCTGAAGAATAATTTTTCTTACTATTTCGACGCAAATATAAGATTAGAAGAGAAAATAACCCTTTTTTAAATTATTAACATAAAAACAGAAGCTACTTTTCATATTTTTTTCTTTTTCCTAAATCTACTTCGTATCGTCGTAATTCTTTTTTTGCATGTAAAATCTTAGAGGTTTTATAATTCAGTAATTTTTCTCAAATGAGAAAATATATTTGCACCAAATGAAAATGTATGAATAACATAAAGTAATATATACATAATATTTTTTTTTCAATAACTTCGTTTCATCTTTTTTTTTATTTCAAAGTTTGTAAAAAAGATAAGAATTACTATATAATCTGACTGAAATTTTAAAGATACAATGAATAACGAATTAAAAGATACTTTCAATTATAACATTGTTATCGTGATACAGATATTTTTTTTGGAAAAACACCAACGCACTGAAGTCCGTTATAACGGTGGACTGACACTTGGAGCCAATTAATGTTGAAAAAAAACATCTTAAATATTTTTATTACCATATCTATACAGATATAAAAAAAAGCAGATAAAATAATCCCTTCTTTGTAATTAGTAACATAAAAGCAGTCGCTAAATTTCATTTCTTTATTTTATTTTATATATTTATACTTTTCGTTGATTCTTTTTTTTAATGAAAAATTTATATGCACCAAATGAAACTATATGAATAATATAAAATAAGAAAATAAATAATAAATGTATTAATAACTTTTTTTTCAAAATTTGTAAAAGGGGTAAAAATTATTATATACTGGGACTGAAATTGTAAAGATACAATAAATATCGAATTAAAAGAGAATAAATTTTGAATAAACTTTCAAATATAGATATTAAATTTGATATAGATAAATCAGTTTTTTTGGGGGGGGGCGGGGGAACTGTCAACATTGATTTTGACAATGTTTCATTTTTTGGCGCCAATCAATATTAAAAAGATGCAATATTTAATGTAAATAAATATTTTGTAATTATTTACAATATTTATCAAAGTATAATTCAATTTCAATGAATTTAGCTCTAGGCACTCTTTAAATTCGATTTAAAAAAAAAAAGAATTGCTATGGCGTTGTTGAATAATGTGTATTTGTATTAGCAACAAACATATTTTAGAAACGTAGTTATCCATTTCTTGTATTTTATAAACATTACCTGATTATCAAAAAAAAAGTTTTTTTTTACTTGCATACGCTGTAATATACATTAGAAAATTCGCATTATTTAGCACACTCGACACATATATTGTAAGTATGTTCTTTGCAGATATACAAACTACAGTGTTGAAAAATTTGTTTGGCCTTCTTTTCTGATTTATTGTGCAAAAATTACATCTTTCAGTCTTCGCAGATCGAACAATTTTTTTTTAATTTTATTTCTATGGTCCACAAATTAAACACAACCATTTTATGCGTATTTTTTGGAAAAAATAATTTCAGAATTTATTCCCGCAGTATTCATAAGCTTAAATAACAAAGTAAGCGGTTTTTTATTACTTATCCTTGCTTATTCTTACATATTATATTAAAAAATTAGGTTGTTGAGATTATATTTATATATTTATATAGTTCATAATTTTCCCTAGAACAGAATCATTAAGAAACAGTTTTCAGAAATCAAATATTGTCAGCAGAAAGAGAAAAAATACAGAGGGAGAGGAAACGGGACTTCCCGATTCCAAAAACCCTCTTCTGAGAAATTCGGGGGAGTAGGAAGGAAGATTGCTAGGAAGAAAAAAACATCGGCTACGTGAGTAATCGCATGCCGATCATTCAGACCGAATGTAACTTTGAAATACAATAAAAACATGAAAAATCGTAGGAATGACTTGTAATTTCTCTAGGCAGAAGGTCGAACAGTGAAGGTCAGCTACATGGCATTTCACCATTGTAATTTTAAGGGGAGATGAGTTAATCAGAAGAGAAAGAATTCGAGCGGCGAAAAGACCGACGCGCGACTAACCGCGGGATAACATTATAATCAGCCAAATTTTCCGATTTTATAGAATCTGTTCAGAAAAACATCTATTTCATAGTGAGCTTGTAACGGTTGGACACTCAGCGGGGGGGGGGGAATGGAGACATAACTCAGGAACTAAGATAAAAACAGTTTATTTAAAACGGTTAGGGCTGAAGGGTAATGGAGCAGTTCTTAATTTTAATAACTGGTAACAATGCTAAAAGATTAAACTCATACTCACAGCTCCGGCACTAACTCAATCGGGGCACTTCAGATTACTTCTCAGCTATCTTTTGGCTAAGCTGCTAGATAAAATCTTATTATACAGCCCTTGGCTGTATAGATTTTTTTATTAACTTTGAACTAGGCAACGTAATTACTATTAACTTCTTACCACCGCCCAACTTCTCGAGTCGAATTCCAAAACTCCTTGTCAACTCACTGGATTCTCGCTAATATTTGATATCGCTTGCTCTAGATTCACTACTAGCTGTCCAATGCCGTTAGACACACTCGTAGCTGGCTACTGTCGCCAGAGACACTCATACACACTCAAACTCCAAGCTTTTATATGCTGCAAACTGAGATATTACAAATTTACATATTACTACTAACCGCGACATAACTGTAGAATCCGAAAGAGACACACACGCTCTAGAAAATTAAAGTAAAAGAGAGGATAGATGTGGCTTTCACGCTTACACATATTAAATCATTGACGTCACGATTTAAAATATTAACTTTAGCCCACCACTACAAAAACATCAGCTCCAATATTCGCATATTCAATCCAATCATTCTCTTATCTTAAAAATAACCTCCATAAAACTTTCAAAACTCTTAAAACTTCTAAAACCAACAACTTCCTCTTACAGAACAACCCAATCCATTGGGAGTGCTAAAATTCATCAAAATACCAAGCTTACGAAATTTTCCTCAATACTGAAATACAACTGTAACTTTACCAAAAATTTCTCCATAAAACTTTCCTAATACTAGATTTTGCACCAAGTCCAAAAAACCCAATGCACAAAAATTTTCCTCAGCAAAATTCTGAACTCATCTAAAATTAAATTTACTTCATACTATAATAACTCTATGCTACAATAACTCCGTGCTACTACGTAATACCTAATACCTATATGCTAATGGACTAACTCCCAAAAATTCGCCAGAACTAGCTCCACTTTATCAATACTTGGGGTAACATACGTACAGCTTCATATAGCTGTGCTTATGCAATACTCTAAAAGACCAAATTTACAAAGTGACGTCATCACATACTCTTCATCTGTATAAACTAAAAGAAAAATAGCAGTATCAATATATAACACAGGTATACTTCCCTGCAAGAAAATCACATTAACATTCAATTTTAATACAATACAATTTCATATTCAAATGTAACATAAAACTTTGCAACTTGCGGAAGCCACTCTCAACTAAAGTACAAACGCAACGCATAAGCCACGAACGATAAGAAGAAAGTTAATTCATTAAATGTTAGTACAAGAGATAGAAACGCGTGTCAAAGACTTCTTGACCGCAAAACACGTGCCCGCCTGATTCGCGGCGTGTACAAAATAACCCAAATTACTATCTATACCTAGCGTTGCAAAGGTTAGAAAAAACCCGGTTTAAACCCGGGAATAAACCGGGTTTTTAGGAATAAACCTGGAAAAAACCCGGGATTTTTTGGAATAATTCGGTTTTTTGGGAATAAACCCGGGAATAAACCTGGTCTATTGGAAATAAACCCGGGAATAAACCGACTTTTTGCAACTCTATCTATACCTTTCTGAAAATTAAACATACATTAACATACATTTTAAAACACATGAACAGTATAAAAATATAATAACATTTTAACAAATAACATAACAACTTAACAATAGATCCTGAATTTTTGAAAGCAGTTAACAGCAAAATTTCAAACATACATAAAAGTAACAATTTTGCAAACAAATTTTGAACACAATTAAGCACCATTCGCGAATCCGTCAAAAAATTCCAAAAATGGCCAAAAATACAAAACAGTCTATCTGCTTTTTATTCCTTCACATTGCTACCCCATATATGCACTCTAATAGAAAATTAATAAAGAACATGATCACCCAATTATAGAGATGATTCGCTGCTAGCCGGATTCATACTATAGGATGGCTCTCTCCTCTTGTCCCAAAAACCTTGCACGAAGGATCTTTCGTCATCAGAACTGTACGGTGACGCCACAGTTGACTGTCGTGCCTGCAGCCTGGTCCTGAATGGGACACTTGTAGAATCCCCTCGACGACACCGCTCTGATCGGTTCGCTGGGGTCACTCCATGGCGAGATTCAAACTGCTGACGCTGGTACTCTGAATGTTGTCTTCTCTTTCTAGACGCACCTGAAGTTACTGAAGATCCTAGGCCACGTTTCTTTCCGGATCTACGCTGTCCCTTATTTGGCAAAAAGTCCGATTTAAAAGTTCTTTTCTCAGTTTGACGAGTGTCCATATGAAGTTTTTTCCGAGGATTAAGTACTGAAGACGTTGAGCTATTGGATAACTTATGTTTTTGAGGTTGCTGTCTAATAAGTGGAGGAACGGGACAGTTTATGATCTTTTGCCTTTTATGGCACACTGAGTCTGACGTATTTGACACTGCTCTTTTATTTTTATTATCATACTTTGCTCTCGGTTTGATAGACTTTCTACATTCAATAACAGTTTTTGGAGCTTTTGACCAGATTTTCTTTTTGAATATTGATGAAAAGAATTAGATGAAGAAGTGCTGGACTCGGGACACTCATTGGATAGGGAATATTGCGAAACACCGCTCGACACAGGAGAACCTTCACTACCATTTTCTCTAAACTTAAAAACTCGAACCTGATCCAGATTAACCGTCATTCTTTCACCATTGACATTAACAACCAAATTATTATTTCGAACTTCCAAAACCTCAAACGGACCCACAAACTTTGGACCAAACTTAGCTAACCTCTTCGGACGGCTTGAACTTAACCAATGCTTTTCTACTAACACAAAATCTCCAACTTTAACTTTCAATTCCTTTCTGCGCATATTATAATATTGGGCTTGCTTTTCCTGCGCTTTTCCCATTTGAACTTGAGCCTCCTTAACCAACCTCTCAATATCCTGGCACATAAAATGACTTTCCGCATCCGACACCATAACTAGCCTTTGAAATGGAGTAATGACTTTTCTACCCAAAAACAATTCAGCCGTCGTTTTCCCCGTCGACTCGTGAACTGCCGTAAGAAGTGCGTACGCAAAATGCTGCAGAAACTGGTCCCAATTCGAATGATGCGAACCAACATAAGAAGAAATCATTTGAATTAATGTACGATTTACACGCTCAGCCATATTAGATTGTGGAAGCTCCTTACCGTCCACAGTCTCCAACTTTTCACACAAAGACTTAAAAATATTAGATATAAAATCATAATGAAATGGTTTACTAGCAGAGAGTATGTCAAAACCAATATGAATTTCATTCGTTAAACTCGGTTTATCTGAAAAGACTTCACCAAAATCGACCAAAGACTTATTAAACTCCTCTTTCTCGAATTCACTTAAACCAGACTTCCCCAAATCAACTGGCACTGAAACAGGCTCTTTCTTACTCACATTCTCATCATTATTCACGATCAAAGACTTTTTAAAGAAATCCAGACTAATTCCTCTATCCTCCATATAATCCACACCAACTATACAATGCACTGTTAATCCATCTAACACAGAAAACACCCAACATGTCTTAACCGAACGAATTTCAATTCCTAAATCTATTGAACCCTTATCACAAGCTACTCCCTGCGCCGACTGAACCACCAGACTTGACCTCTTCAACTTCTTATACGAAAAATACTTCCGATAACAATGAAAAGAAATGAACGACTTATCTGCCCCTGTATCGAAGACACTCTTAAAAACAATACCATCTAACACAATTAAAACTTCAGGAAACTCAACCGGATTAATAGTAACTTTATTCAAACTCACAGAAGACTTTTCTAACTTCTGAACACATCTCTTTTGCATTAATCTACACCCAGTATTCTTATCCGATGTTAATCTCCTTACTTGTGAAGAAACATTCTTGTCCCGAACTCCTACTCTCCGATCATAACCACTATTCTGCCTATTTCCATACATATATCTATCACACTTTTAAAATTATTAGCACAACCACAATTCCTATTACCATTACCAGTATTCGACACATTACGACCAAATCCATAATTCCCACTACTCAAATTATTATCCGGAAATCGCTGTCCCCCTCTCGAAAAATTACGCTCCCTCTCATTTCTCAAATTACTTCCCGTTACAGGCCTCTGTCGAGGGCTACGCGAATCCCGTTGATACGAGCTATGCCGAGTCTCATACTTCGATAATATTTGGTGAATTTCTGAAAAGTTCTTAGTTGCTCTAATTTCGATATAGTCCTGTACATTCGCATTAAAGAGAGGAAGAACTATGTCCAATAACTCCTCAAATGCGATGTCTAAATCCAATTTATTTTTCAGTTCAAGTTTACGTAGGTAAAACTTTGATGCTGATTCGTAAATATTCTGCTTATTGCAGTAAAATTCTTTCCTCAAAATACTCTTATCTTTAACACTAGGAAACGCCTTTTTTAACTCTATCACAGTCTGCTCAAATCTTTTAGCTTCATCATTAATCAAAAATTTTCCTATATTTTCTAACCACAAAAGTGCTTCGCCCTTCAATGAGCACTTAAGCACTATGTATCTATTCTTCTCAGTTATATTATTAAACAGGATATAATCATCTAGTTTGATTAAAATTCATTAATGTCACCTTCACCGGTAAAATAAACACGTGGCACAATCTCACAATGTCCGACATTTCGTTGGGCGCCATTTGTAACGTTAAACACACGTTGGGTGTCATTTGTAACGGTGGGGTGGTCGTGGTGGGAGTTAAATGCAGACATACTCAGTAATTAAAACAAAAAAAACACAGTTTATTAAAATGATAAGGGCTCAAGGGAAGTGGAGGAAGTCTAAATTTTCACAACTGAGAATACCACGAAAAAGCTAAGCGCATACTCACAGGCTCCGGACTAGCTCAATCGTGGCACCTTCTATTACTTATCAAATATCTTTCGGCTAAGCTGCTAGATAAAGCTCAATTAGACAGCCCGTGGCTGTGTGTAATTCTTTATTCACTTTCAAATAATCAAAAATGTAATTACTATGAAACTTCTTACCACGGCCAACTGTCAAGTCGAATACCGAAACTCCTTTACAACTCACTGGAGGCTCGCTGCTACTTTCAATGTGATAGCACTTTGCTGACTAATATCTTCAGAACATTCGGCTGGCTATCGACAGTGATTCACCTCGCTAACTAATGCCAGAGATACTTCGCTGAAGAATATCGCTAGACACGCTCACTCCTGGCTGGCTAATGCCAGAGACACTCTCACTCGCTTGCTAATGCCAGAGAGTAATGTCCGACTTTTCGTTGGGCGCCATTTGTAACGGTTGGACACTCAGCGGGGGGGTGGGTGGAATGGAGACATAACTCAAGAATTAAGATAAAAACAGTTTATTTAAAACGGTTAGGGCTGAAGGGTAGTGGAGCAGTTCTTAATTTTAATAACTGGTAACAAGGCTAAAAGATTAAACTCATACTCACAACTCCGGCACTAACTCAATTGAGGCACTTCAGATTACTTCTCAGCTATCATTCGGCTAAGCTGCTAGATAAAATCTTATTAGACAGCCCGTGACTGTATATATTTCTTTATTAACTTTGAACTAGGCAACGTAATTACTATTAACTTCTTACTACCGGCCAACTTCTCGAGTCGAATTCCAAAACTCCTTGTCAACTCACTGGATTCTCGCTAATATTTGATATCGCTTGCTCTAGATTCACTACTAGCTGTCCAATGCCGCTAGACACACTCCTAGCTGGTTACTGTCGCCAGAGACACTCCTAGCTGGCAATTGTTGCCAGAGACACTCACACACACTCAAACTTCAAGCTTTTATATGCTGCAAACTGAGATATTACAAATTTACATATTACTACTAACCACGACATAACTGTTGAATCCGAAAGACACACACGTTCTAGAAAGTTAAAGTAAAAGAGAGGATAGATGTCGCTTTCACGCTTACACATGTTACATCATTGACGTCACGATCTCAAAAGTGCTAGAGTACCTTTATTATAAAGGTCACTTCCTCACAAGCTTTTCCAGCCCCACCAGTGGCCGAGAGGTTCGGACCTCTCAACTGGTAGACGGCAGGTGCTGGGTTCGAACCCAGTCGCGGCTGTCGGCCTAACCGTTCGGAGTTTTCGTGGTTTTCTTCGAACCTTGCGTAAATACGGGTTAGGTTCCCTTAGAAAGACCCCCACGAAGGGCACTCCCCCCTGGTCCTATATCCCTAGTGTAGATAATCGGACGACAAAAATCAAACAAACAAACACAAGCTTTTCCAATTTAAAAGTAAACTTCATTATAAAAACAATATTCCTCTCAAGTTCATAAAAAAAGTACTCTGATTTTGCAGATTCTCTACATTTTTGATCGTTTGCTACTCAGTGACAGCCAAATGTCTTGTATTACCTACAGCCTGCTTAAAGACGGTTTTATGATGATGAGCTGCATTCGGTGGCAACAGACCTGGGTAGTTTTTGGATTGATTTCGAATACGGTTTCTACTTTGTTTTGTTTAATTTGTTTTGAGTTGTGGCATTGCAGCTAAGTTGGGGATGTGGTTTTTATTCAGAGAACATATTTTTGCATCGTTTACAATGTTCCAGGTGAGACATTCGTTTACTAATGTGGCGTATGGTCTGGTGGGGGAGCGCGTGAATTATAGTTATCGGGTGTTAAACATCTGATTTTTTTAATATAAATAGAAGTTTTCATATACGTCCATTAAAAACATTTCAAAAATATGCATTAAAATATTTAATTGCTATAAAGGACGTTAAATACTAATAAAAACATTAAAAGATCTTAATAATTTTTTTACATGTTTCGATTGAATTTACTCTATCATCATCAGAAAAAGGAAATACAAATAAACACAAAGATGGAAAATGACAAAAAACTATTATAAATGAAATTTAAAAATTTTTTAAAAATAAAAATCACGCGCGTTATATTATAATTATGTATCACGTTCCTTAATTTTTAAATTATTTAACAATTCAATCCAAATATTTGGGATTTAAAATGACAAGGTGTCATTGCAGACCATTGAATTTCTGACGTAAATTTCAATACTCTCTGTAATAAAAAGTTGCAAATAAAAATCTGACCTATAAATTAATCTACTTTCATTAAATAAAATATCTATGTTTTCTATTTGATTTAGCCTAGATAATGCGGTTTTACCTCTATTAAATTTTATGTCTACAATGTGTTCTTTACATTATGTGTTCTTTACATTATTAACTAAAACTGTCAAAACCAAAGATTTTTAATTTATCCAAACACGTTGAACATGAAACTTTATTCCTTTAAAATGCATTTGACTAAAAAAGAAAAAAAAAACTTTTTTGAAATTGCTTTTAATCGCCAACCGATGATAAATCGCCAAATAACGAAATTTTCAATATTTTTTTTACGGGCAGGGTACGGTGATTCCGCCTAATTTTTTTTATAAACGTATATATCCTCATAAGAAGAACATTCTGTATTTTTTTCAGATTTTTTGGAGTATGCCCGTATGGAGACCTTCCTTGTTAGTTCTTACGCAAGCTGTTTCGAGCTGTCCTTGGACTTGAACCCGATATCTTTTTACAGTGGAAGTACACTACACTGACTAAATTGTACTGACTAAGCGCGGTTGTCATTTTATTTAAAAAAATTTCTTATATGATTCAGGGAAATCTACTGTGGTTTTAAAATATCTGTTTCTAAATTATCCTAAAGAGAATTCGTAAATGGTTTATTTAAATTTATTTCAGACCGATACATTATACTTGTCAATTTTTAAGTAATTATAATTTTTTAAAGAGTTTATTTTTTAAATTAGAAAAAAACCAATGGATTTTTTTTTTCGATGCAAAAATTACGATGAAGTTTATTTTTTACATCAATAATGTTAAAGAAAAATTCCCAAATTTTCGCCCACTGTTTAATTCTTAATACACTGTTTTTTAAATATTACCAAGCTTCTGGCCAATTTATAAAGTATGAAAAATTACAAATTAGCTGTCGATAAAAACCCTTATTGTCTCGGAGGATGTGATTTTTCACTTTATAAGTTATTCTAACGTAAAACAATTTTTAAATTCAATTTTCTTCTTTAAATTTATAAAATAATTTTTAAAAGTGTGTATTCTGAATTACAAGTTTAAACAAATATAAACATATCTTCAAATAAAAATATAGAAATCCTTAAAGGAAATCGGATATAATATAAGGAAAATGCCTGTAAAATGATGATCGAAAATTTGGATCGAATGCATTTAATCGAGAACTAGTGTAAATTTAGAGGGAAACTCGCTTTCTTTTCTGTGTTTTTACAGAATTGTTTAGCAATGCACTGTGTTACAATAGTATGCATAATACAGTCCAGTATCACCCTGTGTTGTCCTTTACAGCACAATCAATAATGTAATAATAATTGTAACCAATACTCAAGTTTGTTTATTTATTATGGTGTATTTTTTATTTAATGTTTACAACTTCTATACTTTATTGTATTTTTTTGTTACATTCTTATTAATTATTTAACTAATTGTTGTATTGCTTAAAATATTGAACAATGTTATGTATTTAGAAATGTTAAAATAATGTCTTGATTATAATTAATTATGAACTTGATTTGCAATGTAAAACAAGATTTGCAAATGGCAAGCATTTTAGTGTTCTCTCTCCTGATTCTTAACAGGTAAGTACCAAAATGTCTTTAAAATTACTCATAAAAAATATCTAGTTTAATTAAAATATTTTTTTATGTTTTTAAGTTGATATGGTACATCAAAGATTCTTTATACAGTTTTTCAGAGCTGAATGCAACAGTAGACGGTAGAAAACGACAAATGTCCGGTATGGAATGATGTGAAGCGAAAGATTTTCATGATCTTTCTCATAAATTTTAAAATTTATATGAGCTGGAAGAACTCTGCAATTTACATATCCCATAGCTATTCTTGGCTCTATATTACATGTTATACTTTAACAACAATATGGTTTTAATTAATTTTTTTTCGCTTGAATATATGAAGAGTTTTGTATGTTTTTCTTTTATCAATCGATAGTTCAAAAACGCAGTTTTTATCACTTAAAATATGCTATTTAATATGTATTTTACAACGTAGAGAGTAGTTCCGTTCATAAAATATGTAATGCAAAGCAATATTCTAAAGTCAGAAGACCTTTTAACCATTTAACTCCAAATTTATTTCATCTTTTAAAAAAATAGAATATCCTCTGTTACCCAAGTACACTGTAAAAAAAATCTGCAAAGGTACTAAATCTTTTCTAGGAAACTGGGTTTTCCAAGAACTTTTCCTGTAACGGTAACAGCAAAAATTCAAGTTTCAGAATCGATTACATGAATTTTTCCTGTTATCGTAACATGAAAAGTTCTTGGAATCCCAGTTTCCTAGAAAATGTTTAGTACCTTCACAGATTTTTTTTTACAGTGTACGCATTATATAAATAATTTTATCAGGCTAATATGTTACTTAAAAACCAACATTTTTATTTCATCGAAAGCACTTGTAGATTTTATATATATAAAAAAGAAAGTAATAATAATCTAAGAAATCTGAAAATAGTGTAAAAAAGTTACAAATTATTTTAAACGTCCTCTTAATTATAGCATATTTTTTAGTATATTCAGAGCATTATTATACTAATTTCTTGTTTTATATACTAGTTTCAATGTTATAATTTTCTCTTTAAAAACTAGAGGAAAAAATATTAAAAATTTATGTCATTGCCGACAATATTAAAAGGATTTTTTTCTTTTTTTTATCAAAATGTTTTTGACCGGAAAAACCTACTTAACGTCCATAAAAGTGTCTTATTATGCGAAGGAAAATAATCTGCTAAGTAATTCATTATTTATTATTATTAAAAAATACACAGACGGCGTTTTATTAGTTTAATACGTTATGATATATTTAACGAGCCAATAAATTGAGTATTTTTATAGCAGTGATAAAAATCTTCGTAATCAGAAAGTAATTTTGCAAAATTGTAGCCTCCTAATTGCATACTAATTTACTTTTGTTATCGCTGTGATTTTTGTCTCTTTTTAAATCGTCATTAACGTGAGGTCATTACGTTAATTATATTCGCTCATTTTTTCTCGATAAATTGATAAAAATATGTGATTTTCTTTTAGCGTATAATTAAACAAAAGGTACAAATGAGGAATGCACTTTTATTGCTAAAACTTTTTGGTAAAACTTTTTAAACCTTCTTAACTGCATGTATTTTCAATTGTTACGAGGAGATTATTTGTTATTACTTAAGTTGTTTAAAAGTGCAGAGATAATTACAAAATGCAGTCTATTTACGCTATAAAATTGGCATTGTTTTTTTTATACTAAAATGTTATAAATCCTCAAAAGATAAGTTAAGGTAACTTGTTTTGTGTTATCCATGATTCGGAAAAGCGTTCTTTTATGAATAGAACCTTAGAAACCAATGTAGTTTTGCAAATTAAAAAAGCCGCCTTTAACGTGACCTCATTACGTTTATAATAATTGCTCTTTTTTATTGCAAAATTTATAAAATTATGTGCATTTCTTTTAGCGCATAATTAAACGAAAGGCATAAATGAGGAATATATTTCTGTTGTTAAAATGTTTTTGAACCTTTTGAGTGTATGTAGTTTTGCGGTTTAAAGAAAACACTCTTAATACAAAATCATTATATCAAAATTAACTCTTTTTTTCTGTAAATTGATAAATGTATATGCTTTTCTTTTAGCGCATAATTAAACTAAAATTATAAATAAGGAATGCGTTTTTTTAACCTTTTGACTATATGTATTTTTGTATGTTGCGAGAAGGTTATTTGATATCATTTAAGTTGTTTAAATTACAGAATATCATTACAAAAAGTATTACTTAATATGGTTAACTAAATTTACAAAAAAAGTAAATTTTAAGTTTTAGCAGTACATAACAGGTACAAAATGCAGTCTATCTAGGCTGTAAAAAATGCAGTGTTAATCTTACTTTATTCTTCCTATTATATTACAATAAGATAACAAAATTTATTTTATGTTAGCCATAATTCCGAAAAGCGTTCTTTTCTGAATAGAAATCTCAAGAAACGCATAATCTGTAGTAGACAAAAATATACTTTATATTTTTTCTTGTATTACCATGTATATTACTTTCAGCTTCTTATACAGACTGTACATAAATTCGTAATGTATTTCAGAACAAAAGCACGCTTAGAAAGACCAAGATTTACTATGCGTTGGCAACCATGTATTTATTTTTAGTACTGTATGATTTTTTTATTTTTAGTATTTGTAGTCCTGTGTATGATTTTAATTATTTGTAAAAACCCAAATATAATATAATTCTTTCTAGCAAGAATTTTTTTACACAGTTATCACCATTTGCAAATAATTACCTATGTATATATATATATTGTTCCATGTAGGCAGACAATACCGTGCTACCTATAATTAAAATGTCAGTGTTGAGAAAGTGAAAAGAAGTGAATTGTTTTTTCTGTTTTTATTCTAAAGTTGTGTTTGTAATAAGTGCAGACGATAATGCAGCAGTGAGCTGCTAGTGAATTTATTGTTTATAAATAAAGAGTTTTTTTTTAAAGAACGAGTGCATATGGAATAATTTGTGTAGTGTGTGCATTAATAATTAACATGGACCGCCGAGCCGTGAGTTTAAAATAATTATTTATGTGAGTGAATAATCATCGAATTTGAACTATGTGCTGATGTTATATTAAGAGTTCTATTATAGATCTGTCAACGTTCAACATGAGAATCTTCGAATAATATTGTGCTCAAACAAGTGAAATATTGTGTTTAAGATGATAAATTTAAGAATTATAATGAGTCTTCCTCGGAATTTCGCAGCGATTTAAGTGAGGTAAGAGCAATTTTTTAGTTTATTTTGATTAAATTATGTCTGTTATTGATAATCTAAATAAATACGAGCTTAAGCTTGTAGTTGAGGAATTGGGTTTAACTGCTCCTGAAAGTAGTAAAATTATTGATTTAAGAAATATTATAGAGAATAGTGAATATTACTCAAATGAGCAGTTATTAAAAAGCATCGTTAATTCGGTTGTTGAGGAGTATAAATCACGAACAGAAACTGAGAAAACAAAATTAGAATAAGAAAAAAAATAAATTAGTGCAGTTAGAAAAAGAGTTAGAATTAGCAAATATTCGTAAAGAACCATCTCAGAATTCGGAATTTGAAAAAATTAAACTAGCTCAGTTAGAGAAAGAATTAGAAATAGCCAAATTGCGTAAAGAATCTCGAGAAAATTTGCCGTCCGTAACAGAAAAATCGGAAACGGAAATAGGGAACAATAACTTGGAAAGTTTTATTAAAAGTATTAAAACTTAAACTATTCCTTTACCAACGAGAGCTGAGTCATTTAATCTTTTTTTTCACTCTCTTAAGAAAGCGTTTCGAACTAAAAATGTACCTGAAGAGTTTATGGCCGAAACTCTATTAAATATTCTCGGCGAAAAAGCGAGCAATTTAATGATCTATTTATCAGAGGAAGAGTTGATTTGTTATGATAAATTGAAAAATATAGTCTTAAGGGAATTTCAACCTACTGCACAAGAATGTTTAAACAATTTCAAGAGTGCGCAAAAATTACCGTCGGAAAGTTACGTTCAATTTGCAGCTACGCTGAGTTCAATTTTTCAGTATTACTGTAATTTGCGTGAGGTAAATGATTTAAAATCATTATGCGATCTGATTATTACAGATAAGATTTTCAGTTCTTTAGATCGCGAATTAATGAATCATATCGCAATTAAACAATCAGAGTCATATTTTAAACCACAGCAACTAGGAAGAGAATGCTATATTTTTTTGTCAATTAAAAATAAATCTAAAGGTGAATCAAATGTGTATTCGAGAAATACGATAAATGAAAATAAACGTACAGCGACAAATAAATTTCAAAATCGGCCTCAAAGGAGTGCTTCAAATATATTTTTTTCGGAAACAAAAAATGTCAAATGTGTCTTGTGTAAATCTAATGAGTATCACGGTTTACATTCTTGTCCGCAATTCAAAAAACTGTCCATTAAAGATAGAGTAGAAGTTGTGAAATTAAATAAAGCATGTTTCAAATGTTTCAATTATAACTGTTGCGCACAGAAATGTAAGTCTAAAAATTGTGCTAGATGTAAACTACCGCATTCTGAGCTAATACATTTTCCTAGAGAAGAAAAGGAATTAAATAATCAAAATAAAAATGTTGGTCATGTGTTTCATTCGGCTGCAGGAATAAAAAATTCACAACCCGAGGAAATCCTTTCCTACCCTCCGAGTCAGACTGTCGCCTCTAGTTTTGTGAAAAATAAAACAAAATCCGTTTTATTAAGTACGGCGCGTATCTTCATTAAAGATAAGTTCTCGGAATGGCAGGAAGTTAGATGCTTACTAGATGTCGGTTCACAAGCATGTTTGATTACTTCACAGTGTGCTAATCGATTGCAGCTTAGAATTAATAAAACGAATACTTTAATATCATGTTTGGATGACACTTCTATGACAATAAAGGGCTGCGTAAATACAAAAATCGCGAACAGAGATAAAAGTTTTGAAAGAGAATTGACTATACTAGTAGTAAGGAAAATTACAGATTTAATTCCGCAATAAAAGGTTAACATAAATGTTGAAGTACCAGATTTAATTATATTAGCATATTATAGATTTAATTTCCCTGATAAAATTGATATGTTGTTGGGGGCAGAAATATTTTATGAGTTATTAAGACCGGGACAAATATATTCTCAGAGTTCAAAATACTTTTGCAAAATACCGTATTTGGGTATGTGGCTAGTGGATGCTTAAAGCAGGAAAGTAATGTAAAAGTTCATTTGGGCTAATTCGGGAGGAAGATTTAAACCAAACATTAAAAAAGTTTTGGGAAGTTGAAAACGTCGAAGTAGAGTTATCAAAATGTAAGGAATTTGAGATATGTGAGCAACATTTTGCGCGTAAGCATTGGAGAAATGAGGAAGGGGGATACGTGGTGAAAATGCCTTTAAAGGAAAATCCTTCGTGTTTAGGCCAATCTAGGGAGCTTGCTCTTAAAAAACTCAAATCGCTGTGGACTCGCTTATCAAAAGATAAGAAATACTTCAAACTGTATAAAGATTTTTTAAATCAATATGAAATGTTGGGGCATATGAAACAGGTTAAAGAAGTGAAAGACCCTGACGTCGTGTATTATGCTCCACATCATGGCATTTTTAGACCAGAAAAGTCCACCACAAAACTGAGAGTTGTATTTAACTGTTCTGCCACAACAGATGGCACATCACTTAATTCATTGCAATATAATGGCGGTGTAAAAAATGACTTATTTACGATAATGGTTAGTTTTCGAGAGCATACTTATGCACTGACTGCGGATATTCAAATGATGTATCGAATGATCAATATTGATCCTAGTCAGCACGCATTGCAGAGAATTTTGTGGAACGATAATTTCGAGGAAGAGCCTAAAATTTTTGAACTACAGACCGTTACATACGGTACGGTTAGTGCGCCTTATTTAGCAATGAAAACTCTCAAACAGGTATGGATTGATGAAGGAGATAATTATCCTATGGCAGCATCGGTTCTTCGGGAAAGTATTTACATGGATGATATTTTTTGCGGTACACCTACGCTTGAAGAAGCCAAAGAGTTGCAGCGGCAGCTCATAGCGATTATGCATAAAGCAGGTATGAGACTCCATAAGTGGTGTACAAGTGATAAAAATCTTTCGCTGACATATGAAGAAGGGTACAAATTTGAAAATTAAATTGAAACTAAAACGTTAGGTGTTTCGTGGAACCCAAGAAATGATTGTTTCACTTTTCGAGTTAAGGTGGAATTGAGCAATTCCTACACAAAGCGAGAAGTATTGTCAACAATCGCGAGACTATTTGATCCACTGGGACTTCTTGATCCAGTTATATCTAAAGCTAAAATACTAATGCAGAAACTGTGGAGAATCGATATTGACTGGGATGACGAGCTTCCTGAATCAGAGTTTCATGAGTGGCATCAATTTCTTATGTCATTTAAATGTGTAAATAATATAAAAATTTGTAGGCGTATTATAATTGAAAACCCAGAAATTATAGAAATACACGGGTTTGCTAACGACTCAGAACGTTGCTATGAGGCAGCAGTTTATTACAAATCCAGTGATTCCTTAGGAAATGTGATGGTGAATTAAATCGCTAGCAAGTCGCGAGTTACACCGATAAAGAGTCTAACTATTCCAAGATTGGAATTATGTGCAGCAGTGTTGCTAACCAAACTGGTAAACAGAGTATTATCATCCATGAAAGTAATAGTGACTAATGTTTTCCTTTGGTCAGATTCAATGATTGTGTTAGCATGGATTCAAAAAGAACCTATCGAACTTAAGCAATTTGTTCAAAATCGAGTGGCTGACATACAGGAAAACTCTAGTGCTGAACAGTGGCATCATATTTGTTCAGAAGAAAATCCTGCTGACAAACTTTCCAGAGGTATGGATTCTGACAAACTTGGAAACTGTGAATTGTGGTGGAAGGGACCTTCATTTCTTCAGAACAGTGATTATCCTCAACGTACAATAACCATACCAGAAACAAATCATGAGTTCAATAAAGAGCTCAAATTTAATGTTAAATCCTTGAATGAATTTAATGTTATAAATTGTAATATCACCGAAAATTGTTTTGTATATAACTTGATTAATCTTAGTAATAATTATTTAACGATTGTGCGTATTCTTAGTTATATTTTCAGAATTGTGATGAATACAAGAAACCCTCTTTATAAGTGTAATGGACCCTTGAGTACGTCAGAATTGGAGCTTGCAGAGAGACGTTTAGTTAAATCAATATAAAATAATGAATTCAGTGCAGACATACATAGTCTTCAGACTAAAGGATCGGCAAGTCCGAGTAGCAAGTTAAAAGGCCTCAACCCTTAGATGAATTTAGAATTTTAAGGGTTGGTGGCAGGTTAGATAATAGTAATTTAAATTTTTCAAAAAAGGACCCGCCGATTTTATCAAAGAGTAATAAATTTACTGTAATTGTTATAAATTATTATCATAAGAAATATTTGCATGTTGGTGCGTCAACTTTACTATCCTTAGTAAGAAATAAATTTTGGCCAATAAATGGTCGTGCAATGTGTCGAAAGGTGGTTCATCAGTGCATTCCATGTTTTAAAGCTAAACCAGTTATTGCAAATCAATTGATGGGCGATTTGCCCAGGGATAGAGTCCAATTAGACTATTGCTTAAATATTTCGGGTCTTGATCTGTGTGGGCCATTTATGATCAAAATTGGTTATGCACGTAGGACCATCTTACAAAAAATATATGTCTGTATTTTTGTTTGTTTTGTATTTAAGGCTATACACATGGAAATTGTTTCAGATTTAACTTCCGAATCATTTATTGCGGCACTGAAAAGATTCATAGCACGCAGAGGTAAATGTGCCAAATTGTATTCTGATAAAGCAAAAAAAATTATTGGGGCAGATAAAACACTTAGAGTCTTTTATGAATTAGTAAGAAAACCTGATGAGAAATTACAGTATATTTGTCTAGTGAAGGCATTGAGTGGAAATTTATACCCCCCAGATCACCCAATTTCGGGGGTCTTTGGGAGGCCGCTATAAAATCCTTTAAATTTCATTTTAAGAGAATTGTGGGAGGTGCTAATCTCACTTATGAGAAATTTCTTACAGTAGTGATACAAATAGAGGGAATATTAAATTCGAGGCCTTTGAGTCCATTATCAGATGATGCAGATGATTTTGGAGTCCTAACTCCAGCTCATTTTCTTATAAACAGACCATTATATGTCATTATTGAGCCTGATTTAACCAATATAAAAGAAAATTGCCTCAAAAAATGGCAAAGAATAACTAAAATTTTACAACTTTTTTGGCGCAAATGACATCATAATTATTTAAGTGAATTACGACAGAAAGGTAACTGGAGATTTGAAAAGGATAATGTAAAAAAAAGGAGATCTAGTGTTGTTAGTAGAGGAAAATATATCAAGCAATAAATGGCCTTTAGGCAGAATTATTGAAGTATATTACAGTAATGATAAGAAAATTCGCGTAGTTCAGGTAAAAACTCAGAATGGAATTTTTAAAAGATCGATTAGTAAAATATGTATTTTACCTATGCCTGAAACCCATAGTACTTAAAAAAAAAATGTATATATATATATATATATATGTGTGTGACTGTTATATGTTTTTTCTTTCAATTTTATATTTAAGTAAGATATATAGTGACCTTTTGTATTTATTTGTGTAATTAGTGTACTTAGTAAAAAAAGAGTTATTATTGAATGTGAAACATGTCAATGGGGGCCGGTATGTTCCATGTAGGCAGACGATACCGTGCTACCTATAATTAAAATGTCAGTGTTGAGAAAGTGAAAGGAAGTGAATTGTTTTTTCTGTTTTTATTCTACAGTTGTGTTTGTAATAAGTGCATACGATAATGCAGCAGTGAGCTGCTAGTGAATTTATTCTTTATAAATAAAGAGTTTTTTTTTAAGAACCAGTGCATATGGAATAATTTGTGCAGTGTGTGCATTAATAAATAACATATATATATATATATATATATATATATTACAAATTTAAAATTTTTTCGCCAAAACTAACCTTTATACTACCTTAATTTTCTTATATTAATGTTCCGTACTTACTTCAAATTATTAAATTAAAATCTTGTTTCTAGATCTAATCTGTTAATCTGTATGCAGACGATATAAATTCTTAATTTGCCTTAAAAAACATTATTCCAGTATGCGTAAATTTAAAAAGATGGCTCTAAATTAAAAATATTCTTAATTAAAACTTTATTTCTTAATATTCCAAATAAAACTGATTTCTTCTATGTTTTTATCAACCCTTTTTAAGAAAATCTTATTAAATTTATTCCAAAACCATACCTTTCAAAAAATATCATTATTTTATTTTATCTATTTATTTATTTTTCCGCCGTCAACCTTTGATGTGTGCATTGATAAATTCATTTCTTTTCTTTTTCTCTTAAAATTAATCATTGATAAAAATCGTCTGCCTAAGAAATTATGAGTCGATTATAGATTGGTTAAATAATATCTTTTTTTTAAAAAAAATTATCGTCTGTGTAAAATAGCCTCGTATCTGGACAAGAATTCTGTTTACATAAAAGGATGATAGTTTGAGATTACAGAAAGTTCTAGAATTTTCTTTTTAGTTTTAAAAGGTGGAAGTCTCGAGATGAGAGAGGGAGAGAGTCTGGAGTTCTTTCGTCGATGAGTACGGCTGATTGAAGTAAATGATGGAATATTTTTTGGACATTTCGGTAAAAGATCGTTTGCAAAAAGGAGTTTTTCCCTCTATAATGACTACAGTTGAATAAATAAACTTACAGCCACCAATGAGTGATTTATTGGATATTCTACATTTATTTATTTTTTACTTTTTTCCTCGCTGGCCATGACTTCTGTGCAAAGAACGGGGACCCTGGCGATGATGTTTCTGGCTCCTAACTTTAAAATGTCACAGTCTTTTCTAGAGCCGACAGGATGTTTTATGCCTGCGCTGCCTTTTTACGTTTTTAAAGAAACTAGCTATGGAACGAAGTGATAATAAAAACTGTGGATCGCTGAATAATTTGCCCTTCATTATTGGATGTGTTCTTAAACAAAAACTGCCATAGTCTCATGATTTCTGGAGTGACAAAAACAGAGGAATTGTTCCTGTAAAGTGCTTTGGTCGAGAAAAAGTAGTCCTCTTATGATGAAAAAGAAGAAAAAAAAATAATAATTACAAGACCATTTCTTGTTAATTGGTGAAAATAAAAATATTTTTTCGAGATACTTGAGACCCATAGGATTTCGGTGAGATTTTTTTTTTTTCGTAGTGTTTTGAATATTATTATTTGTATACTTTTTATGTATTTATTTAAATTAATTATTCTCTGTTTGTCAGGTTTATTTATTTGATTATTTGTCTGTGAATTTTATTTACTTGCCTATTTATGAGTATTATTATTATCATTATTATGTGTTGGAGATTTAAACATTTTTGTTCTTAAGGATTAAATTGAAGAGTATGATATTCTTAGACAATTACTGTTAATTATTAAGACAGTTACGATATTTTTATGCACGATTAAAGGCAAGTTTGTAATAATAATGAAGTATAAAAAAACTTAGAAGCTCAAGTTATTTTTTTAAAAAAGTACATTTTCTAATTTATTGATATTTGTTTGTTATCACGAACTATTCTCTGAATGCAGTATTTTTATGATGATGTTCCTGTTACTAGACATTTGAGATAGAAAACTAAGTTAACATTTATGTTTTTTTTTCTTTATTTGTTAGAATTTCTAGTGACAGTGAGCTTTGGTTCCCGGATTCTTATAATTTATTTATATTCAGTAAGAAATATGGAACTGTGCAAGGCTGTTGCTAGAATTTTGACTGATAAATATGATTAATTTTTTCAGTAAATTGTGTGATTTTAAGTAAGAAATTACCTATAATTAAAATTTTTGAATATGTTTATGATCTATAAAATAATAGAATTAAAAGTTGATCCCAATTTAAGGTATATCTATGATATTTACAATTTCTGTTTTATTAGATAAAATTTCTGTTGAATGTTAACAGCTAAATATAGTCACAATTTCACGATAATTTTGATTCAGATTTTTTTTTAATGGTGGGTAATGGTTTTGTGTGAGGTAGTTAAAATGTATACAACACCAGTAGACAAAGCCCTCAAAATTGCGAAAGCGCGAACTCAGGAATTTCACCTTAAAAGTAAAAGACTCTATGATCGAAATTTTGTCGAATGCCCATTAAAAATACAAGACTCTGTAATTTATGAAGAATTTAAATACCCTAACACTCGAAAATTAGAACCTACTTTCTCTGGACCATATAAAATTATAAATAAACTTTCTGATGTTACTTATGAAATAGATAAATTTAATTATGAGACAGGACAGAATTCCGTTATTGTGCATGTTTCTAAATTAAGACCCTATTTTTCACCAGAAGATTTTAAACTGTTTCATGAGCAACCCAAAAAACAAACAAATCCTCAGATACAATCACAATCACTAGATCAAACTAAAGTCAAGACAGTAGATTAAATTTTAATTCTTATTCTTTAAATATTTTATCGCCATAATTTTCAACATTAGCAGGTATGTTCTTGGTGCGCAACAAGAATATTACTTGTTTTTTGGAGTTTTTGGGATTAAATTGGGCTCCTTATGCAGGCATAAGGTGTGCACTTTGATTGTAAAGGCTTTCAAATTGATGTTGATAAATTAATTTTAAGTGTATTTAAGTCTAACTATATTTACTCATTTATTGACATTAGTATTATTCTACTTATTCAGCAGATATTTATGTTATAACAGTTATAAAATCTGATGATTCTACTCAAACCTATAACATAATATGTGATTTTCAGTGATTGTGAAAACTACAGATATAAAAAGTTTTTCAAAAAAGCACACTATTTTTATTTCCATTTCTCAATTAAGAATGACACCTTTTATTCCTATTGTATTTTATTATTAAAGTTTATAAACCATGTGTAGATAAAACATTATTCTACATTTGGCATTTGAAAACTTATAACCAAATTTGACAATTTTGTAAAAGAGTATCAGAGAGGAATTATTGTAAGGAAATACTGGTTGAGAGTCCATTTTCTAAATAGTTAGATTTAATTTTATTTGGATTTTGGAATTATTATGATTTTTTTTTATTTATACTTTCGACTAGCAAAAAATACTTTCTTATGCTATTAGAAGATAAGAAAATTATTTAGTTGCTATGTAATTATTTTTATCCTCAACCAATATTTTCCCTATCAATAATAAACAAATTGTGATATTTTCTTTTGATTATACTCTTGTTTTATTATTATTATCATTATGATTTCTATAATGAAGTTTAGTATTAATTATACTCTTATTGAGAAATATTAGGATATGGAGTCTTATTATACTATCACTTATTATTGTTGTTATTATTATTATTTAAATTTTTCTATATTATTTATTATTGATATTGAGAGTGATGCTATTTATTATTAAAAAAATTGATATATTATTGAAAGAAAAATTTGATTGATTGTTAAAAGATGTTGGATCCAACATAACATAAAAAACAAAGATTAAAAAAGATTTGGAGATCTTTAATTAAAGAGACTGTATTCAGTGAACATTGGAAAAGACTTTTATACACAATGGAAAGACTTTTTTCATTTGAAGACCTTTATTTAAAATAACCTATGCATTAAGTTATTGTAATTATTTAAACTTCCATGAGAACGAATTGTTATTGTTTTTATTATATTTTTTATCTCTTGCTTATTTATATTTATAACTTATTTACTGTTATTGTATGTATTATCTCCTATGCACTTACAAATAGTAAGTGATATTGTAACAGCATTGTATCTCTTTCAGGGAAATGCTCCTACCTAAATTTAATTCAGATTAATTTCCTCTTAACTATTTTATTTTAATCGCTAATATTTTTTATATTGCGTTAATTTTCTTTTCTTCCATCTCTTGGCTTCCTGGGTTTGACAGTTTTATTCCAAAATTTGACTTTTCTAAATTATTATATTTCTGTTGTCTGAACTTGTAGTTTTATTTAACTATCAATTTCATACAAATTTTCGAGGAGGGGGGATAATATTACAAATTTAAAATTTTTTCGCCAAAACTAACCTTTATACTACCTTAATTTTCTTATATTAATGTTCCGTACTTACTTCAAATTATTAAATTAAAATCTTGTTTCTAGATCTAATCTGTTAATCTGTATGCAGACGATATAAATTCTTAATTTGCCTTAAAAAACATTATTCCAGTATGCGTAAATTTAAAAAGATGGCTCTAAATTAAAAATATTCTTAATTAAAACTTTATTTCTTAATATTCCAAATAAAACTGATTTCTTCTATGTTTTTATCAACCCTTTTTAAGAAAATCTTATTAAATTTATTCCAAAACCATACCTTTCAAAAAATATCATTATTTTATTTTATCTATTTATTTATTTTTCCGCCGTCAACCTTTGATGTGTGCATTAATAAATTCATTTCTTTTCTTTTTCTCTTAAAATTAATCATTGATAAAAATCGTCTGCCTAAGAAATTATGAGTCGATTATAAATTGGTAAAATAATATCTTTTTTTTAAAAAAAATTTATCGTCTGTGTAAAATAGCCTCGTATCTGGACAAGAATTCTGTTTACATAAAAGGATGATAGTTTGAGATTACAGAAAGTTCTAGAATTTTCTTTTTAGTTTTAAAAGGTGGAAGTCTCGAGATGAGAGAGGGAGAGAGTCTGGAGTTCTTTCGTCGATGAGTACGGCTGATTGAAGTAAATGATGGAATATTTTTTGGACATTTCGGTAAAAGATCGTTTGCAAAAAGGAGTTTTTCCCTCTATAATGACTACAGTTGAATAAATAAACTTACAGTCACCAATGAGTGATTTATTGGATATTCTACATTTATTTATTTTTTATTTTTTTCCTCGCTGGCCATGACTTCTGTGCAAAGAACGGGGACCCTGGCGATGATGTTTCTGGCTCCTAACTTTAAAATGTCACATATATATATATATATATATATATATATATATATATATATATATATATATATATATATATATATATATATATATATATTTTACTAGCTGACCCGCACGGCGTTGCAATATTAAAGGAACATAAAATTGGGATTTTATCTCTGACTCGAATTACGTGAAGTTACGTTGTCTGAAGTACACGGCCACTGACTGTGTGAAAAATTGATTTAAAAAATTAACAAATAATAATTAGCGGTAAAAATGTTCAAAAAGACCGGAATGGGAAATGGGAGAGGAATTTACATGTAATTCAAGAATAGATAAGATCATGATGCTTATAAAAATATACAATTATGAAAAAATGACAAAAATCAATGCTAAACGCAGCAAAAAATCGAAAAATCGCTAAAAATCGCATCGAAAATCGCATTGAACATAGCATTAAAAATCACTGAAATTGAAAAATCATAGCAGACAAAATTTAATTCATTAGGCTGAAAATTTGAATCAATTTTCTTCTTATCATTGTCGAAATATAGCCTCAAAATGAGAAAAAAACACTAAAAAACGCATTAAAAATATTCGCTAAAAATCAAAAATCGACGCACAAACTCCAAATAAACTTTATTGAAAAGAGAAAAAAAAATTACTATATTGGGTGAAAAGAATGAAACCGTATTCATTTCACTAATATGGAAAAATCGCCTCGAAACATAAAAAAGAACGCTAAAAATCGCCTAAAAAATTAATTTAAAAAATTCTAATCAAAAAATCAAAAATCGGGCTTCGAGGTGCAAAACTACATGTATATAAGTACTTTCCCTCCAAATTTTGTAATTCTACATGCAGCGGTCTTTTCAGATTAGCGCTGACACACACACAATTTTGTCTCTTTAATATTATAGATAAAAGACAAATATATCTGTGCATAACGTATACTTCACTTTTTGAATGACTACACTTTCTGATGAAATTTGTGTTTTGCAATTTTTTTCTACTGCAAATTGTTAAATTTCTAGACACACCCTATTTTTAAACTTTACAACAAAAATTAACTTTTAAGGTATTTCTAAATGAATATTGATTTTTAACACTGTAGTATTTATTACAATAAGTAATTACAATTAATGCATACAATGAAAGATCAAACACTTTTGTCTACAAAATTACAACTGTTCAATATGAGCACTTTTCGTCACTTGGCATACATCAAGCTAATATCTCAGTTCTTCCCAATTGTTGTTTAGGAAAAAAGTTCTGTTCAGAAGCTTACCCGATCTGTCACTACTAAAACTGTTATTTTTACTAGTCAAAATATATAAATATTTTCTGTAAAAGCACGATGGACATGCTTTGAAAAACATTTTAATGTGTAAAGTATTTTTTAAGTAATTTTTCAATCTTCATTTTGAAAACATATTCTTTTGAAATGAGCCCTGTTTACTAATACAATCAGTGGCTTGTAAAGTGCGTTATAAATGTGCAGCAGCAATTCTTTTTATTGGCTTTATAAAAATATGAAGTCACATATTTTATTCACGAACAATTCAGTCTATTCTATATTAAAAATTTCAAATTTATGTTTTCCTTATAAAAGCATGCATGATATATAGCTAAATAAACTATCCAGACTAATGACGCTATCGAAAATTTATTGGCAGTAAAAAAGATGTGCTTTAAAACTTTAACGTGTAATTTCAATGAACATATTTCACCCTGGAAGAAACTTCTTGCTGTAATGAGCTAATAAATTCAAGGTACATGACAATTAAAAAAATCATAATGGGGCTTGTGTCACAAGAAATTACTAGTACTAGAAATAATGCTGCATTAATTTATATGAAAGAAAAACTTTTATCTCTAAAAGCATATGAATTGCATTGAGATATTTTTTTTATTGCTGTAGACATTTTATAAGAATGATTTTAAACTAATATTTAGATTTCATGATTGGAAAAATCAAAACAATTTTATATTTTTAATAATCCATTGACGAATTAATCCGTTCTTAACGAATTCCTCACTTAATTTTCGCTAACGAGAATATTCATTAACCGATTATACATTGTATTGTTTTGTACACGATTTCAATTATTTGTTATTAAAGGTTTCATAATGTATAGAAAATAACACAAATCCCTCCACCTTAGAGTCAAGGGGTCCGGGACACATTTTGAAACAATTTTAATTTATGGAATCATAATTTTGATTTTTTTATGGTTAACTATATTATTTGTGTACAAAATAACCTCATAAAACGAAAAAAAAAAAAACCTGTCATATGATGTAAAATTGCACTCTTCAAAGAAAAGAAATCACTTTTACGACATTTTTTTTCTTAAAAGATGGATTTTGAAACAAAACCAGGACGGAGAAATTAATATTTTCACTTTTAATTAAGAAAGAAAAATAATTTGAACGTCATTTTAAACATAAAAACAGAAAAAAATAATGCGATAAAAGATTTTAAAAAATTTAATATTTTTATCTCCCGGACACCCTCAATACGCATCGTAGTTTAACTTGAACAGATGGTCTTTTTATGGCTTTGTTCCTGTTATGATGTACTTAAAAATACGTAAATGATACCTACTTTGTTAAAACTTTTAAAATTACATTCATTAACTACGGTACTAAATCATACCAGTTTATCGCTCTGACCTTCCAAAAACGCCTTATTTCTCTTAAATTTACATATTTACTGCAAGACTCAGTAACGTTCAAATTAAGCTTCGGGTGTAGAAATAATTTGAAAATTACATTTTAATGAAATTAATTTGCAATTAAAAATATTTATTTATAAAAGGTACACAAAATATAAAAATTTGTGTGAAACATCTTATCAGTCTAATTTGGAGTTTCAAAAATGTAGGGCTTAATTACTGGTATCATTTAAATAATTTCTTCCATAAGTATACAACTGTTATAATGATAAAGAAAATATGTCAAAACTGATGTGAATCAATTGAAAAAAAAATTCTTAAAGACACGCTAAAAAGCACTTAAACTAGCTAAGTCTTTCAAAAGAAAGTCTCAAATCTTTCAAACTTAACAAAAAGACTCCGAATTTAAGTATTCTTATGCGGTTTTTAAGAAGTTTTTTAAATTCATGTTAAAATTTTCTATAATTTAACAATTTACGTAATTAAATACACCTTGGTTAATTTGAAACACAGCATAGCTTATTTTTTGTGTTCGTTATCCGAACATGTACTCGTTATCCAAACATAAAATCTGATTTTATTGTTCGTTAACCGATCACCTACGGTATAACTGGTAAAGGAACTAAGTTATTGCTTATCCTCAATAAATATGAGACAGAATTCATAATTAATATAGGTTCTATCAAATCACCGTTAATACATGCTGTATTCAAGGCAATTAACAAGTGCAGCTAACAATGAAATAAAAGTAATTAGCATTCTACCTTCCAGCTAGAGATGCTTCAAGTTGAAAATGACGACTATTGAAAAACGACTCTAATAAATAATTTATAATAAAAGCTATTTTCTGTTTATTTTTTTACCTCTTTCGGATACAAGAGAACCACATTTAGCACTGTTCGCACCCAAAATCAAACCCTGGTGCATTTTTTAGTTCAATGCATAAAAATTATAAAACTGATAAAATGTTTCCATTAAAATCATTTTTTTTTTTATTTTACAGCAGCATAACTTTTTGTAGATGCAGTTTTCGAAAGAATTTATCGGATTATTTTTTTTTAAAGAAAAGTATTTAGAAATACAAATTAGTCAATAAATGTACAAAATACAGGTAAAAAGTAAAAAAAAAACTTCATTTTGAAAAATTTTATTATTATATTTATATTGTTGACAGTGAAAAAGAACGTTTTTTTAAGTACAGCATTCTGGCAAAACTAGTCGAATGTTACTGGTATTTGTTTTGTGGAAGAAGTAGTTTATACTTCACTAGAAATTGTAATGTCTGACATATTTAAACACAGTAAATTTTCTAAATTGCGTAAAAATATTAAATCTCTTTGTCATTTATTCCATTCGAACCATTATGTAACCGAAAAAATAATCTTTGTTTTTTAATTGCATTTTACTAAATAAGTAGTTTACATTGATCTTGAAAGCTTTTAGTAGTAATATATTCACTATTTATATATTTATCGTCAGCGTAAAAAAAATATTTATATTTTCTTATGCTATCAGTTATCAAACTAAACGCAATCTGACTTCAATCTTATACATGCAGTGCATATAGTCTTTGGATAAGATGGGCTAAAAAATTATATTGGCGACTTAGATTACTTTTGGCAGTTAAACGAAACATTGTAAAATGAAACTCAACTGCGTCACCGGCTACGTCATTTGCAACAAAATACCATCTGCAACAACTTATTTCAAGTTCTCACTAAATCTGAAATTCGACATAAATCCGTGTATTAGTATATGATGTGGAATTATCGCAGAAATCGTAAAAGGAAACTTAGACAGAAACTCCACTTGTTTCTGATACTTTCTCTTAATACTAAAAAATACAAATTTATATCAGGGACAAATTAAATTTGAAGTTTAATAAAAATCTGTGCATTAGTTCCTGAGATAGAGCAATTGCGATAATCATTAACAATGCCGCATAGCAGCCTCAACTTTTGAGCGATTTGCATCAACTAAAAAATGCTCATTTATATCAGGAATTAACCGGATCTTAAATTTTATGAAAATTCATGCATTAGATCCTGGGATAGTGCTATTGCGATAATCATGAATAATGTCGCATAGCAAAGCCACCTCATGGGCGATTTACTCCAAAAAATATAGAATACTAATTTAAATCAGGATTTAACTTAATCTGAAATTTGATGAAGATTCGTGCATTAGTTTCTGAGATAAATCTATTAATCTATAATCTCCTGAGATAAATCTGCAATAATCATGAAAAATACGCATATAATCGACACCTTTTGCGCTATTTATACCAAAACGTTATCAGAAGCAAATTATATCAAAGACTACAGGAATCTGAAGTTTTATGAAATCCATCAATTAGTTCTTGTGATATAGCTATAGTAGAAATCATAAAAACGGCAGCATACCAGTACTACGTGACAGCCGATATACACCAAAAACTAATCAGATCCAATTTATATCAAAATCTAATTGAATCTATAGTTTTGTGAAATTCGAGGCATTAATTCTTGAGATAGAACACCGACAATATCTATGTCACATACAAACAGACACTCAGACTGAATGACTGACACACTTACAGAGAGACATTACACCCATACACGTTTATATGCATTGAAAACCAGAAATCGAAAATTTTCACGAATCCAATACCCTTTTATTGTAAAGCTAGTAATAAAAATTTAAAAGTATAAAAAATACATAAAATATGATTTTAACAGAGAAAGTTTAATAATTTATTAACCTTTACGCATAATTCTACAAAATTCACCAGGTCTCAATGCTTGGTGCGAACAGCTCCAAAAGTGGTCTATCAGAAAAACAAATGAACCGGATTTAATAAAGATAAATTTAAGTAGATTCTATTATAAATTGGTGCTGATTAAGTTTTGGTACTAATTGCTCAAAAGTGGCGCTGTTATGGTGTACTTTTTACGATTTTTTCAATAGATCTCACTCAAGAACTAATGCACGGATTTTCATCAAACTTCAGATTAAAGTATATCTTGATAAGCTTTATTGTTGATTATGTTTGGGAGTAAATCGCCCGAAAGGGGTGCTTTTATGCTGCTTTTTTCTGACATACGCAAAAGTCCTACATCAAGAACTAGTTCATGGACATTTTTATTTTCAGAATGATAACGATGAGCATATATTGTCATGTAATTTAAACGCTATGATAACGAATTTTGAGAAATTAATGTGTATTAGACAGAAGAAAAAATTATTGTTGTTACATCCGACTAGTTTGTTAGATTTTTAAAGTAAGTTTGTTTAATTTTTAAAATATAAGTCTACAATATGGGAGAGAGTCACATTTAGAACAATTAAACTGTTTTACAAATTAAAACTTATAGCATACCTTTTTTTTGTCAAGAATAAATAACTATCGTTGCTTTTTCTAAACGAGACATATTTTTTTTCCGTTTTACATTTTAAAATTTACAGAACGTTTTTGAGACTCTAGAAAGCCAATAAAATGTGTATAATATATAATTATAAATATAAGTTTAATATATAATATGAGTTTTTTTTCTTGTTAAAAATTCCTATTCATACGTAAAATCATGCTTATGTATGTCCACGCTTTTTTATGCAAGTGATTTCAAGCAACTAATTTTATGAGTTTGTGAATAATTTTTATACAAAATAAGACTTAGGGGGAACTGGGGTACATTGATACTTGGGGCACATTGATACATCCCCTGTACAGCACACAGGGTCATTACAGGAAGTTTCACAACAGCTCCAAAAGGTGATACTAATGAAATTAACTACATACAGAAAGTTTTGGAATGATTCAGTAGTTTGATGAAATGGGACGGGTGATTAATTGTTTTTGTAGGTCAAAAGTAAATTTGAGTTGTACCATTGAAATGGTATTATACAACTGTTCCAGTATTTTCAATCAAAAAGAATACCCTCCCTGGCAAGTAAAGCTACACTTTATCAGTTCCTCATTCTTTATTGTTAGATAAATTATGAAGTGTTGGATTTGCGACTCATTTTATTCAAAATGGCTGTATGAGGCACATTGATACAGTCTTTGTCGGGGCACATTGATACAACCTAAATCCTTTTCTAGTTCACTTTTTCATTACCTTTAATTTTTCTTTTACTATACACTCCTTAATTCAACCATTTTTCGTCAAAAATTTCTATTATTAGTTTTTATTGAAATGAAATAGCTCTAATTTCTTTATATTGGAACATTATATAGTATTTTTGCAAACAGAAGACGTACAAACTTACACAATATCTAGTGCTAGTAGAATTAACAAAAGAAATGGACGGAAGCCTGGCAAATCTCAAATTTACATCGATTCTCCAGAGAAAAAAAAAATTATCGTCATGAGAAACGTTAAGTAAGAGAAACAAGCTGCAGAACAGTGCAGGATAATTATATTATAAACATAAATTTTAATACAATTAACCTTTATTTACTGTTTGTAAACCGATTTATAATCAGAAAATCTGGTAATTCTTTCACATTTCCTAAGAAAAAAGATAATTCTGGGGTCAAAGTGACAGATATGACAAAGTTACCACAGCCAACAAACAGACAAGGAACAGCCAGAACATCAGGTCATTATACATTTTGTTTTGATTGCTTTAATATTGCTTACAAATAAATTGTATGCAAATTTAGTGTCTATAAATGTATATAAAACGGTTTGCTAACTATTTTTCTTTGAAAAATATGCATTGGTGTTATTTTGTCTCCATTTTTCCCAGACGTGTCAAAGAGTATCAATTTGCCCCGGAGATGGGGCACATTGATACAAATTACTTTTTTTGATTTTTTTTTTTAAATTACATGCAAAAATAATATATAAAACAACTATTGTACATTTTTATAACACACTACACAGGTTTTGATGACATCACATACAAAAATAACTTGAAATTTCTGCTTTCTAGACACCAAAATGTTTTTTTTTTTGAAAAAAGCTGTATCAATATCCCCCAGTTCCCCCTACTCTCTCTGTACTTTGGAAAAAAGGGATCAATATCCATTTTTCTCAAATGGCAGAAAACGCAATTTAAGTTTGAGGGATTTTAAGAATCTTGCTACGACTTCTGTACTATTATTTTCCAAAGTTGTCTCTTTCAATTTAGTAATTTTTTCTCACTACAACTTAATGTTGTATTTAGTTTTTTTTCCAAGGTACAGAATTATGAAGAAAATTGATTAAAAGGTGATAATAAAATCCATATATGTCTCCTGAATTTCCCTTTCACATTTTTTTTTCATAACAACAATAATAAAACAAAACAAAAAATTACATGATCAATGTTTATAGAAAACCAAATTAATTAAGGATATGTTAATGTGTTAACTGATATAGAATTCAATCTGATACAGGTTTATATTTCTAAATATTAAAATTATAGTATTTACGAAAATGGTTTTATTACTTTACAGCAACATACATAAAAATATAAATTTATCCCATTTTATTTATTCAACAGGAGATAACTTTCTGTAGCATCGTGAAAAATATGAAATCTATATATTTAGGACACGATGAACTTTAAAATTCCAGACACAAAGTTCAAAGTAAGAAATATAAATTTGCTAAAACCTTAAATTTGTCATAAAGAATCTAATGAAACGTGACTGATATAAAAACTCTTCATTTACTTTTGCAGTCTCTCTCAAACAAAATATTTTTTCAGGAAGTTTCTATTTTTAAAATAGAAATACTCTGTAAAAGTATTGTTTTTTAGAAGAAATGTACATGAGATTTATTCTACATCATATAATATGAAACAAAGTTATTGCATTTAAAAACTGTGTTTAGGTATTTTTGTTTGATTAATAGTATAAATATTGGAGAGTTCATCGGAAAAATATCTTTTCATTAGCGACTTAGTAAAATGTTCTTTACTTACTTTATAAATTTATACAATTATGTGCATGGACATTGTATGTTACTTATTTATTTATTTATTTACATACAGGGTGACTCCAAATTTTTTTACAATAAAAGAGGGGTGATAGTACACATCAAGACAAACAATATTAAATAGGAGACCAAGGGTCCAATACGTTTTCCTAAGGAGATAGCCGCCATTAAAGTTTAGGGACCAAAATTTCAAATAAACGAAAAAAACGGAAAAATCTGTCGATTAATTTGCGGTTTTCACTAAAATTATTCTTTATGTCGGCATTTTCTTGAAATTAAATTATAAAGTTAAATTTCAAAAAATGCCGATAGAGGGCGCTTTAGACTTTGAAGTAACGAACAACTATTTTTTGCCGGTATTTTTTGCATCTCATTAAATGTTTTAGTAAGCTTAGACTCAAACTTAAATTTTGAGCTCAAAATCTGTAGTTGGGAGTGGTTAAGTAACACAAACTGAGCTGTGTTCAGAGGGTTCAAATTTCAAATGATTAAAAAAAAAAACGGAAAAATTGGTCGATTAATTTGCGGTTTTCACTCAAACTATTCTTTATTTAGGTATTTTCGTGAAAATAAATTATAAAGATAAATTTCAAAAAATGTCGATAGAGGGTGCTTTAGACTTTGGAGTAACGAACAACTATTTTTTGCCGTTATTGTTTGCACCTTTTTAAATGATTTAGGAAGGTTAGACTTAAACTTAAATTTTGAGCTGAAAATCTGAATAGTAGGCAGTGGTTAAGTAGCACAAACTGAACTGTGTTCAAGGGGGAGGAGGAAGTTCAAATTTAAAGTAATTATAGAAAATGGAAAAATTGGTCGATTCGTTTGCGGTTTAAATAAAACTATTCTTTAAGTCAGTATCTTCTTGAAAATAATTTTTAAAGATAAATCTCAAAAAATTCCGTCAGAGGGCGGGGTAAACTTCAGAGTAACCAACAATTCATTTTAACCATTATTTTTTGGTTCTTTGTTTTTTGGTTTCTTGCAAAAGCACTTTAAATGTTTTCGGAAGCTTAGATTTAAACTTAAATTTTGAGCTCAAATCCTGAATCGTTATGAGGAGTTAAGAAGCGCAAACTGAATTGTGTTCAGGAGTTAAAATTTAACCCTCTTTCCTCCTCGAGCACAATTCAATTTTTCGCTACTTAAACACTCCCAACGATTCAGAATTTCAGCCCAAACTTTAAGTCTATGCATTTGAAAGCATTTAATGAGATTAAAAAAATAACAGTTAAAAATAGTTGTACGCTACTCCAAAGTCTGAGGCGCCCTCTATCGGCATTTTGTGAAATTTATCTTTAAAAATTCTTTTCAAGAAAACACTGATTGATCAAGAAAACTGCTGATTTAAAAATTAGTTTTAGCAAAAACCGCAAAGGAATCGACCAATTTTTCCGTTTTTTACAATTATTTGAAATTTGAACCCTCTGAACACAGCTAAGTTTGTTTACTTAACAACTCCCAGCTATTCAGATTTCGAGCTCAAAATTTAAGTTCAAGTCTAAGCTTACGAAAGCATTTAATAAGATGCAAAAAATAACGCCAAAAAAGAGTGTTTTGTTACTCCAAAGTCTAAAGCGCCCTCTATCGGCATTTTTTGAAATTTATCTTTATAATTTATTTTCACGAAAATACCTAAATAAACAATAGTTTTAGTAATAACCGCAAATCAATCGACCAATTTTTCCCTTTTTATAATCATTTGAAATTTGAACCCTCTGAACACAGCTCAGTTTGTGTTACTTAACCACTCCCAACTACAGATTTTGAGCTCAAAATTTAAGTTTGAGTCTAAGCTTACGAAAACATTTAATGAGATGCAAAAAATACCGGCAAAAAATAGTTGTTCGTTACTCCAAAGTCTAAAGCGCCCTCTATCGGCATTTTTTGAAATTTTTCTTTATAATTTAATTTCAAGAAAATGCCGACAAAAAGAATAATTTTAGTGAAAACCGCAAATCAATCGACCGATTTTTCCGTTTTTTATGTTTATTTGAAATTTTGGTCCCTAAACTTTAATGGCGGCTATTTCCTTAGGAAAACGTTTTGGACCCTTGGTCTCCTATTTAATATTGTTTGTCTTGATGTGTACTATCACCCCTCTTTTATTGTAAAAAAATTCGGAATCACCCTGTATGTAGGCTATACAAATGATACATTTATTTAACACATATAGCAGGTATTTATTTAACACACATTTAATTACAGTAAAAATATATAAAAAATCTATACAATTAATATGCACGTTAAATGTCAAACATTTCAAGCACGAACAAATAATTTCGTTTCAGTTCAGAATGAATAGTTCAAGACATCGTAAAAAGACAAAAGAACTACTCTGCTGCTATCTTTACATCATTTCCCTGTAGAGGTCTTGAGACATATCTAAGTATATGATCACCTTTATGTGGCACATGATTCAAACGAGTTTGCAGTCTATAGATTTATCTGTAACTATTTTCAATAAGACTTGTTGTCCAACTTTAAGGTTTTGCGAGGACTTTTTAAATTTGCTGCGAACTTGCAATTCATTTAAATAGTCTTGGCTCTAGCAACTCCAAAACTGATTTTTTAAATCTTTGAACTAGTGTCCACTTAGAAGAAAGATGGAAATAATCTAAAATAGCATTATTTTCAAGAACATTCAAAAGAGGTCCTCCAACAAGTAAGTGCCTTGGATTCAGTGATTTTAGGTCATTAACATCTACAGATAAAGGGATTAAATGGCATGCATTTATAACTTCTCCGATATGTATCACAAGTATTGTCAATTTTACAAAATTTATAATAGAGGATTTAGTTATTTTAAAAAGACACTTTTCATGGCTTTTATATTTTATTTCCATATTCCGTCAAAATGTGGAGGTGCAGGTGTTATGAATATGCATTTTATTACTTGAATTTGCATTTTATTTTATCTTCAGCACTAAATTGTTGAATTTCTTCCGAAGCTGAAATCTAACAAAAAGATTTCACAACAGCACAAATAACCATATAATTATCATTCTATTTGACACGATGATTTTATTGTCGAGATATAAATCATCTCAAACAAGAGAGAAATGCTTCGGTGGTTTGAAGCAACTTCTAAATGGACGGATTTGGTAGCAATACAAATAAAAATTGCAGAGTAGGATTTAACAATTTTATTAATCGTTTTAAGTTAAGTTTTGTTTTAAAAGGACCTACTAGATCTATACCTGTTTTCTCAAAAGGTCTTGATGGTGCAATTTTATCATAGGGCACGTCCCGCATCAATCGTTGAAAGGTTTGGTGTTTCATTTGAAGACAAGTGACACACCTATTCATAATGTTTCTTACTTGACGTTGACCAGATGGTATCCAATAAAATTGTCTTAATAAAGAAATAGTTGTCGGAGTAACCAAAATGGAGGATGTTTCATGTGAATATTACACTGTAAAATTAATCCGGTAAATTTACGCTATAAACTGCTGGCAGAAGTGTTGACAGAAATTTTTGTAGTAAAGTTAGAAGTAATTTTTTTATTACATCTAATTTTACTAATTACGGCAAAAACTGCCGGAAACATTGTTGCCAGAAGTTTTACGGATATGTTTTACAGTGTATAAGATCGGTAAAATAGTGAAACTTTGGAAAAAAAAATGGGTTTTTGACACACTGATAAATTAGAAAATTTCAGTCTTATCTTAGAAAATTTCATTTTTTATTGAGTTAAACCATTATCAATGTATCCGCATCTAGAATGATTTATCTTTTACTGTTGTTTGGGAGATAACGTTTTTCTTTTAAGCATGGATTTTCTATTTAAATGTGAACAATTTTAATCAGTTTCTTAGTATCATTCTGTAAATCAGAATACTACTAAAATACTGAGAAGTATCTAAATAATCATATTTTCTAATTTGTGATTTCAATTAACATTTTTTTTCAGAAACCGTAAACAATATGCAATATTATATATATATATACATGTGTGTGTGTGTGTGTATGTGTGTATGTGTATGTATATATATATATATATATATATATATATATATATATATATATATATACAGAGTGTTTCCAAAATTTTTTTACAATAAAAGAGAGGTGATACACCTTAAGACAAACAATATTAAATCGGAGACCAAGGGTCCCAAATGTTTTCCAAAAGAGATAGCCGCCATTAAAGTTTAGGGACCAAAATTTCAAATAAACATAAAAAACGGAAAAATCGGTCGATTGATTTGTGGTTTTCACTAAAATTATTCTTTATATCGGCATTTTCTTGAAATTAAATTATAAAGATAAATTTCAAAAAATGCCGATAGAGGGCGCTTTAGGCTTTGGAGTAACGAACAACTATTTTTTGCCGGTATATTTTGCATATCATTAATTATTTTCGTAAGCTTAGACTCAAATTTAAATTTTGATCTCAAAATCTGAAAGTGGGAGTGGTTAAGTAGCACAAACTGAACTGTGTTCAGAGGGTTCAAATTTCAAATGATTATAAAAAAAAAAAAAAACGAAAAAATTGGTTCATTGATTTGCAGTTTTCACTAAAACTATTCTTTATGTCGGTATTGTTTAAAAATAAATTATAAAGATAAATTTTATAAAATGTCGATAGAGGGCGCTTTAGACTTTGGAGTAACGAACAACTATTTTTTGCCGTTATATTTTGCATCTCATTAAATGTTTTCGGAAGCTTAGACTTAAACTTAAGTTTTAAGCTAGTTTAGTAGGGAGTATTTAAGTAGCACAAACTGAACTTTGTTTAAGGGGGGAGGGTGTTCAAATAATTAAAATAATTATAGAAAATAGAAAAATTTGTGGATTTGTTTGCGGTTTAAAATAAAACTATTCTTTAAGTCAGTATCTTCTTTAAAATAAATTTTAAAGATAAATTTAAAAAAATTCCTTTAGAGGACGCCTAAAACTGAGTATCCAACAATTAATTATAACCATTATTTTTTTTTGTTCAAATTAAATGCTTGCGAAATCTTATTGAATGTTTTCGGAAGCTTATATTTAAACGTAAATTTTGAACTCAAAATCTGAATTATTAGAATTAGTTAATTATCGCAAATTGAAGTGTCTTCAGGAATTGAAATTTAACACTCCCCCCTCCTCGAACACAATTAAATTTTTCACTACATAAATACTCCCAACGATTCAGAATTTGAGCCTAAAATTTAAGTTTATGCATTTGAAAGCATTTAAAAAAATAACATTAGAAGATTAAAAAAATTGAGATTAAAAAAATAACAGTTAAAAATAGTTGTACGCTATTCCAAAGTCTAAGGCGCCCTCTTTCGGCATTTTGTGAAATTTATCTTTAAAATTTATTTTCAAGAAAATACTCAAATTAGTTTTTAATAATTAAAGTTTTTTTACTTAACTGTGTTCAGAGGGTTTAAATTTCAAATGAATATAAAAAGCGGAAAAATTTGTCGATTTATTTGCGGTTTTCACTAAAAATTTTCTTTATGTTGGTATTTATTGAAAATGAATTATAAAGATAAATTTCAAAAAATTCTGATAGAGGGCGTGTTGAGTCTTAAATCTTCAGAAATGACACTGTTACTTCTGAAACATGATACTAGATGGCAGCATCAAAACTTTGTTCCTAATAATACAAGACTGCTAATGACTTTATTAATTAATTATTTCTCCTTATTTCTTGTCCATCTGTAATTTAGAATTTCTAATATGTTTTTTCATATATATGTTTTGTATTTATTCATCTGTAATCCATCGTTTTTAAATTACTCTTTATTCCGCAGATTTGACTGCGTGACAGTTCAGAACATGTTAATTTCAAAAGTATGTTTAAGAATACTGAAGTCTATTAAATCTCTTTAAAATCCCTTTAAATCATATTTTTTTTGTGTGTGTGAAGAACCAGACGTAAATGGTATAATATTGCCAGTGGGCAAAATTCCTAAATAACTATTTTCAAGACATCAAGAAATCATAAAATAGAGAACTGTTATTCAAGTTATGAAACCAATATTCGTGACTATGCACGATGCCGTCTACGACGAAGAATTCAAAGGTAAATTTATTTTGATTAAGAAAAATAAAATCTGTGTTAAGTTAGTATTAAAATCTCAACAGGGCGCTTTAGACTTTCGAGCAACGAATAACTATTTTTTACATTATTTTTTGCATCTGATTGAATGTTTTCTTAAACTTAGACTTAAACTTAAATTTTGAGCTCAAAATCTGAATAATAAACTTAACGACTCCCTACTATTCAGATTTTGAGCTCAAAATTTACGTTTAACTCTAAATTTACGAAAATATTTAATCAGATTAAAAAAATAACGTAAAAAATAGTTGTTTGTTACTCCAAAGTCTAAAGCGCCCTCTATCGGCTTTTTTTTTAAATTATCGTTATAATTCATCTCCAATAAAATACCGATATAAAGAATAGTTTTAGTGAAAACCGCAAATCAATCGACCAATTTTTCCGTATTTTATAGTAATTTAAAATTTAAACCCTCTGAACACAGTTCAAGAGGGTTCAAAATTCAGCTCAAAAACTGAAAGTGGGAGTGGTTAAGTAGCACAAACTGAACTGTGTTCAGAGGATTCAAATTTCAAATGATTATAAAAAACGAAAAAATTGGTCGATTGGTTTGCGGTTTTCACTAAATATATTTTTTAAATGAGCATTTTCTTGAAAATAAATTTTAAAGATAAATTTCACAAAATTCCGATGGAGGGCGCCTTAGACTTTGGATTAGCTTACAACTATTTTTACCTGTTATTTTTTTTAATCTCTATAAATGCTTTCAAATGCATAAACTTAAATTTTAGGCTCAAATTCTGAATCGTTGGGAGTGTTTAAGTAGCGAAAAATTGAATTCTGTTCGAGGAGGGGGAGGGTTAAATTTCAACTCCTGACGACACTTCAATTTGCGCTACTTAACCACTCCTAAATATTCAGATTTTGAGCTCAAAATTTAAGTTTAAATCTAATCTTCCGAAAACATTTAATAAGTTTATGCAAGCATTTAATTAGAGCAAAAAAATAATGGTTAAAATTAATTGTTGGTTATCCTGTTTTTAAGTTTAAGGCGCCCTCTAATGGAATTTCTAGAAATTCATCTTTAAAATTTATTTTCAAGAGATACTGACATAAAGAGTAGTTTTATTTTAAACCGCAAAAGAATCGACAAATTTTTTCCATATTCTATAATTATTTTAAATTTGAACACCCCCCCCCCCCCTTAAACACAGTTCAGTTTGTGCTACTTAACTACGCCCTATTATGCAGATTTTGAGCTCAAAATTTAAGTTTAAGTCTAAGCTTCCGAAAACATTTAATGAGATGCAAAAAATAACGGTAAAAAATAGTTTACCGTTACTTTAAAGTCTAAAGCGCCCTATATCGACATTTTTTAAAATTTATCTTTATAATTTATTTTCAAGGAAATACAGACATAAAGAATAGTTTTAGTGCAAACCGCAAATCAATGAACTAATTTTTCCGTTTTTTTTTTTTTATAATCATTTGAAATTTGAACCCTCTGAACACAGTTCAGTTTGTGCTACTTAACCACTCCCAACTATTCAGATTTTGAGCTCAAAATTTAAGTTTAAGGCTAAGCTTACGAAACCATTTAATGAGATGCAAAAAATCACGGCAAAAATAATTTTTCATTACTTCAAAGTCTAAAGAGCCCTCTATCGGTATTTTTCGAAATTTATCCTTATAATTTATTTTTGTGATTAATTTATTTTAGTAATTAATTTTAGTGAAAACCGCAAGTCAATCGATCAATTTTTACGCTTTTTATGTGTATTTTAAATTTTGGATCCCAAACTTTAATGTAGGCTTTCTCCTTTGGAAAACGTTTGAGACCCTTGGTTTCCTATTTATTATTATTCGCCTTGATGCTTTCTATCACCCCTTAGCGTATATACCATTAGTTGAAGAACATCCTGTATATCAGAAGGATATCCATTAATCAAATGAAAGTTTAACTGATTACAATTTCCAATAGTTAAATTTAGAACACTGTTGTCTTTAGTTCTAGCGGATTTAGAATCATAAATATCTACTTTATCGATTACATTATCCAATTTTGGTCAAAAAGGATTGTCTTGCTTTAACCATATGAGTTTATCTCACCAAAGATTGTTATTGTTCATCTCTGAAACTTTCAAAGCTCTAGTAACTTGATCGGCAGGACTGTCCTTTGCATGATAGTGAAATCAATTTAATGGATAACTAAGAATTCTAATTATCTTTATCCTGTTTCTGATAAATATTATAATTATATCTATCGCGTCTCTAATCCAAATTAAAGTAATAGTAGAATCAGTCCAAAAATAGCAGGTTGCAGCAAAAGTTAACTCTATAGAAATGTTATTGCAAAGACTAGCAAACAAAACAGCACCTAAAAGCTAAGTCCAGGTAAGGAGACAGTATTTGAAGAAGTGACTGAACTTTTTGCAGCCAAAGTATTTTAGTTATTCCTCAACATTCTTCTAAACTACACAGCACTATTATATGCCTACTTTGAAGCGTCGGAGAAAATATGTAACTTTAAATAGTAAACTTCATTAGAAGTAATATCAGTCAAATAGTACCTAGAGACGTTAATACAATTTTGTTTTTTTATTTCCTTGAAACCAATCTATAAATGTTTGGGTAGGTTTTCATCCCAATTAAGTACTAAACATCAAATTTCTTGAATTAAACATTAATTTCTCAACGTATAAGGATTTAAAAAGAAGGGTAAGTGAATAGCTTCATTTTATTATTTATTAGTTGTTTTTAATTACTTTATAGTATTACATTTTACTGCAGTTACTTTTTTAAATACATTTTTAATGCAGGATAAGCGAGTATTCAGAACCCTTCAAGATTTAAACTGTAAAGAGCATTGGGAGTTAGATTAATCTGTCCTACCTTTGGGGAATAAAATACTTTCTTACTTGTTTTTTATATTTATTTTGTTTTTAAAATTTTCATAATTGAATGTTACATATTTGGATATACACATCCTCTCTGATTTTAAAACTACATTTGCATTGTTTTACTAATGAAATATATATATACACACACACACATTTAAAGAGTATCTATCTATCTATATACTCTTTAATTGTGTTACAAATTACTACATTGATTCATTAAAAATATAAAAGGAATATGATAGAAATTTGTAGTTCTAAACGTCTCTTCAGGCTCACAAATGCCAATTTGAGGCTATCTACATGGACAAAAACCAGAAAAAAGGAAAAAAATCAAATGGTAATTGCATAGAAAAACAAAAGCATACTATCGCTAAAATTCACTTTATGGCTAGATAATTAATTTAACATATAAAATAGTTATTATGCCAAAGACAATAATTAATATAAGCTGTAAATTATTTTTAAAATCTTTATTTGATATTATGGGATGATAATATTGTGGCTGTTAATAGAATTCCCTATGAAGAAGTATCAGAAAATTATAAGATAGATATCACATTGATAATATACAAAGGCGGAGCCATTTGCAGCACTGATCTTAGCACATGATATTTATGTGATTTCTAAAATATATAGCTAGATTTGTTATATCTTAAAAAAGTATATCAATTATCATTTAGAAGAAAAAAGTTCAAAATGATATGGATATATGTGTGTGTTGTATCATTATCTTTTTCCTCACGGTATTTCTTAAAAGGAAACTCCTTACTTAATCCCATGAAATGAATCATTTGGTTAGACGAAATAAAAGTAATTACCTCACATGTTAAAACTCGATTGTTAAAACGAAAAACAGACATCTTAATTTAGAAGTACAAGTAATCTATCGGAAAAGTAATATCAGCTTCTTCAATTTTATCAAAAAAAATTAATCGAAGGATTAAAATCTACGAAGGTTAAGATAAAAACAAAGAAATTAAAAATTTTCTAACTTTTTTGTGGGTAAGTTGATTTGATTTGACGTTATTAAATCGGCGAATAAAAAATAGAAATTTATGCATGGAATCTTACAGAAGTTTCCAATCTCTATTATATACAATCCATCTTTGAATTAAAAAAATCAAGACCCACCTTATATAAGGATTTATTTAAAATCTGTACGGAAATTGTTATATGACCGCTGTAAACTATCGTCAATCCTATATCGTCAATCCTATTATACAAAAAAGTGCAAATATTCACAGGATAGATGCATATTCAATAAAATCACGAATGAATAATCTCAATGAGTGTAGTTGAAATCTAAATTTAAACAATACATATGCTACAATTTAATGAAAAAAATGAATTTAGTTTCTGTAATAAAACAGCTTTATAATGATTCAGATTTCTTCCACTGGTGTTTTAACGGTGATTTCGTCCCATGGTTAAATATCATTAATAATATTAAATTAATTTTTACTCGCAGTTTGTTTCTGGACATCGTTTAATGAAAATAAAATAAAATAAAATAAAATAAAGAGAAAGAGCCTGTTCAAATACGATTTTTTATAATGAAAAACATCAGGGACTTTAAAAAAAAATAGATACTTCTTGCTATCATTCATGTATTTTCATCCAGTAGAAAGTAAGTGACTTTTCCTTGAATTTCTCTAAAAAAAAATCGCAATATTGGTTGATTAGGGAGTCTTCTTCTCCCGGACTTGACAGTTCTTGACATTTTATATGTCTTTCTTCAAGCGTATTTCGAATCAACAAGTTCGAGAAGGGCTGCCAAGGTTCGTGATAACAACTGCGTGACTGCATCCATATTTCACAACGAGGTCATAACATATTGCAATCTATTATTAAAGAAAAAACTGTATTCCCACGAAATTTTAGTTTAAGCTAATAGCGTTTATGGTTATTTAAGTTCTGAAACATTTTTGTCATTCATATTTTTTAAACAAATAAAATAAAATATTATTTGTGGAACAAACCTCGATTTTTCTAAGACCATCCAAACATACATATAACTAAAATACTCAATTGTATTTACAAGATAAACATATATTTAAAATAATGCATCTCATATCCTTTTAATTTAGTGAGCTACTAAGAAAAAATTACTTAATCTTGGGATGTGAATTATTTGATTAGACGAAAGGAAAATAACTATCTCACATGTTAAAACCCGATTGTTAAAACGAAAAACACACATCTTTATTTAGAAGTACAAGTAATCTCTCGAGAAAAGTAATACCAGTTTCTTCAATCTTATCGGAAACCTTTAATCGAAGGATTAAAATCTACGATGGTTAAGATAAAAGCAAAGAAATTAAAAATTTTCCAACTTTTTGCAGGTAAATTGATTTTATTCCAGCCTTTATTAAATCGAGGAATAAAAAAAGGAAGTGTATGCATGGAAGATTTTCCGAATCTCTATCATATACAATCCACCTTTGTTTTAAAAAAATCAAGACCCACCTTATACGAGGTTTATTTAAAATCCGTACGGAAATCGTTATATGACCGCTATAATAACATTTTAAATGGCCGCGACATTTTAAATGGTCTATCTTCAAAAGGAATAGAATCATATGAAAAATGTAAATAATCGCAGGAAAGATGCACAATTAATAAAATTAAGAATCAATAATCTCAATATGCGTAGTTAGAATCTAAATTAAAACAACACATAAAATTCAAATTTAAGGAAAAAATGAATTTAGTTTCTATAATAACACAGCTTTACAGTAACTCAGATTTCTTGCACTGGTGTTTACCGGTGATAGCATCCCATGTTTAAAAATGTTAAATTGTCTTAAGGCCCCACACTAGGCACAGAAAAAGACCCGCATGATAATGTAAAGACTATGGGGGCGTTGTTTTGAAATATCTCTCTCAAATTTGACAGTTTTGGACATTTTAAAGAGTCTTTCTTCAAAAGGATTTCAAATCAACAAGCACGAGAGCAGCTGTCAAAGTTCGTTACAGCAAGTGAGTGACTGTCTTCATATTTTACAATGAAGTCATAACATATTGCAGTTTATTATTAAATAAAAAACCGTATTCCCACGAAGTTTAAGCTAACAGTGTTTATGGTTATTTCAGTTTTTAAACATTTTTGTCGTTCTATTTTTTTGAACAGATGAAATAAAATATATTTTGTGAGGCAAACCTCGATTTTTCCTAGATCATACAAAATAAAGAAATAAATAAAATAAAATAAAAACTAAAATATTCAGCTGTATTCACAAAATAAATAGATATTTAAAATTATACATACCATATCCTTTTAATTTAGTGAGCTACTAAGAAAAAAAACCATTACTTAATCTGAGGAAGTGAATCATTTGATTAGTCAAACTGAAACTAACTACTTTACATGTTAAAACCCGAATGTTAAAACGAAAAAAAGACATCTTAATTTAGAAATACAAGTAACCTATCGAAAAAGTTATATCGAAAAGTAATATGTTTCTTTAATCTTATCGGAAATCTTTAATCGAAGGATTAAAAACTACGATGGTTAAGATAAAAACAAAGAAATGGAAAATTTTCCAACTTTTCTAGGCAAGTTCATTCTATTTTCCAGCCTTTATTAAATCGACGAATAAAAAAAAAATGTATGTGGCACTCGGGGTTTGCCACGATAAAACTATTGCATAGCATTTTTTATCAACTTATGCAAAAATACCGCGTCAATGTCTGCCGAAGTCTACCGAAGGATACCGTGGCGAAGTCTGCCGAACTGAAAATACGTTACATGGAGTGTTAGTATTTTTTCTCGTTACGAAATTTCTAGATTCGGTCGCCGCGCTCAAAGCCCGCGATAAAAGCTATGCAATAGCTTAATAAATCACCAAACAAAATTTGGTCGCGCTACGAAAATTAGATCGCGATTTATAAGCATTTTAAATTTTTCGATCCTCACGGCGGGGGGCCTCCTGTCACCAAAAATGAACACTGTCTCATAATAAATTACCAAACAAAATTTGGCCACGCTACGAAAATTAGATCGCGAGTCATAAGCATTTAAAATTTTTCGACCCTCACCGTTGGGGGTCTCCTGTCACCAAAAATTAACAATGTCTCAAAATAAATTACCAAACAATATTTGGCCGCGCTACGAAAATTAGGTCGCGAGTTATAAGCAATTTAAATTTTTCGACCCTCACCGTGGAGGTCTGCTGTCACCAAAAATTAACAATGTCTCATAATAAATTACCAAACAAAATTTGGCCGCGCTACGAAAATTAGATCTCAAGTTATAAGCACTTTAAATTTTTCAACCCTCACCGTGGGGAGGGGGTGTCCTCTCACGAAGAATTAACAGTCTCATAATAAATTACCAAACAAAATTTGGCCGCGCTACGAAAATTAGATCGCGGGTTATAAGCATTTGAAATTTTTCGATCCTCACCTTGGATGGTCTCCTGTCACCAAAAATTAACACTGTCTCATAATAAATTACCAAACAAAATTTTGCCGCACTACCAAAATTAGATCGCGAGTTATAAGCATTTTAAATTTTTCGATCCTCACCGTGGTGTATCTCCTGTCACTAAAAATTAAAAATGTCTCATAATAAATTACCAAACAAAATTTGGCCGAGCTACGAAAGTTAAATCGCGAGTTATAAGCATTTTAACTTTTTCGACCTTCACTGTGCGGGGGGGGGTCTCCTGTCCCCAAAAACTAACACTGTTTCATAATAAATCACCAAACTAAATTTGACCGCGCTTTGAAAATTAGATCGCGAGTTATAAGCAATTTAAATTTTTCGACCCTCACCGTGAGGGTCTGCTGTCACCATAAATTAACAATGTCTCATGATAAATTACCAAACAAAATTTTGACAATCTACCAAAATTAGATCGCGAGTTATAAGCATTTTAAATTTTTCGATCCTCACCGTGGTGTATCTCCTGTCACCAAAAATTAAAAATATCTCATAATAAATTACCAAACAAAATTTGGCCGAGCTACGAAAATTAGATCGCGAGTTATAAGCATTTAAAATTTTTCGACCCTAACCGTGGGGGGTCTCTTGTCACCAAAAATTAACACTGTCTCATAATAAATTACCAAACAAAATTTGTCTGCGCTACAAAATTAGGTCGCGAGGTATAAGCATTTTAAATTTTTCGACCCTCACGGTGGGGGGGTCTCCTGTCACCAAAAATTAACACTGTCTCTTAATAAATTACTAAACAAAATTTGGCCGCGCTATGAAATTTAGATCATAAGAAACATAAGTTTGAGTGTTGATATCCTAATATCTGAAAAATACCGCGTCAATGTCTGCCGAAGTCTACCGAAGGATACCGTGCCGAAGTTTTCCGAAGTGAAACGATGTTAGCCGAAGTGTTAGGTTTTTTCGTTACGGAAGTGTTAGGTTTTTTTCTTGTTACGGAATTCCTACATTCGGTCGCTGCGCTCAAAGCCCGCGATAAAAGCTATGCAATAGCTTAAAAATGGAAATGTATGCGTGGAATCTTACAGAACTTCCCAATCTCTATTATATACAAATCAATTTTAAATTTTAAAAAATCAAGATCCACATTATACGAGGATTAAATTAAAATCAGTACAGAAATTGTTATATGATCGCTATAATCTATAGACAACCTATCAAACGAAAAATGCAAATATTCGCAGGAAAGATGTATAATCAATAAAATCAATAATCAATAATCTCAATGTGGGTTGTCGGAATCTAAATTAAAACAACACAATATTACAAATCTAAAAAAAACATGAATTTAGTTTCAATAATAACAATGTTTTACAATGACTCAGATTTCTTCCACTGGTGTTTCCCATGACATTCGTCGTTCAAAATAAAAAATTGTCTTAAGTCACTTTTTATACGCAGTTTGTTTCTGAACATGTAACGTTAAACACATGTTGGGTGTCATTTGTAACGGTTGGTTGGTCGTGGTGGGAGTTAAATTCACACATACTCAGTAATTAAGATAAAAAAAAACGCAGTTTATTAAAATGATAAGGGCTGAAGGGAAGTGGAGCAAGTCTAAACTTTCACAACTGAGAATACCACGAAAAAGCTAAACGCATACTCACAGGCTCCGGACTAGCTCAATCGTGGCACATTCTATTACTTCTCAACTATCTTTCGGCTAAGCTGCTAGATAAAGCTTAATTAGACAGTCCGTGGCTGTGTGTAATTCTTTATTCACTTTCAAATAATCAAAATGTAATTACTATGAAACTTCTTATCACGGCCAACTCTCAATTCGAATACCGAAACTCCTTTACAACTCACTAGAGGCTCGCTGCTACTTTCAATCTGCAAGCACTTCGATGACTAATATCTCCAGAACACTCGGCTGGCTAATCGCCAGTGATTCACTCGCTGGCTAATGCCAGAGATTCTTCGCGAAGTAATATCGCTAGACACGCACACTCCTGGCTGGCTAATGCCAGAGACACTCTCCACACACTCAAACTCCAAGCTTTTATATGCTGCAAACTGAGATACTTCACATTAACATATTACTAATAACCGCGAGCTAACTGCAGAATCCGAAAGAGACACACATACTCTAGAAAGTTAAAGTAAAAGAGAGGATAGATGTCGCTTTTACGCTTACACATGTTAAATTATTGACGTCACGATCTCAGAAATACTAGAGTGTCTTTATGACAAAGGTCACTCCCTCACAACCCCCCCTCGGATTCCACAGAGAAAAAGGACTGGGCCAAATGCATGCCCAGAACATTTTCTTGTTACAAATTTCAAACCGTAAAAAACAACACAGTGATGGGTGAAATTTAGCGCCGAAACATAACTCTTAAAATATTAACTTTAACCCATCACAACCAGAAAACCTGAGTTTGCCTCAAATATTCACATATTCAATCCAATCATCCTCCTATCTTAAAAAATAGCCCCCGTAAAACTTTCAAAACTCTTAAAATTTTCAAAACTAATTACTTCTTCTTTCAAAACAACCCGCTCCACTGGGAGTGCTAAAATTTCTCAAAACACTAAACTTTCGAAATTTTCCTCAATACCGAAATACAACTATAACTTTACCAAAAATTTCTCCATAACTTTCCTAATACTAGAATTCGCACCAAGTCCAAAAAACCCAATGCGCAAAAATTTTCCTCAACAAAATTCCGAACTCATCTAAAATTAAATTCACTTCCTACTACAATAACTCTGCTACTACGTAATACCTACATACCCATTAGCCAATGAACTAACTCCCAAAATTCTTCAGAACTTAACTCCACTTTAACAATAATTGGGGTACATACGTACAGCGTCACCTCGCTGTGCTTATGCAACAATCAAAGATATCAAATTTACAAAATGACGTCATCAAGTAACTCTTCATCTGTATTAACTAAAAGAAAAATAGCAGAATCAATACATAACACAGGTATACTTCCCTGCAAGAAAATCACATTAACATTCAATTTTATTACAATACAATTTCAAATTCAAACGCAGCTTAAAACTTCGCAACTTGCGGAAACCATTCCCAACTAACGTACAAACTCGACACATAAAACACGAACGATAAGGAGAAAGTTAATTCATTAAATGTTAGTATAAGAGATAGAAACGCGTGTCAAGGACTTCTTGACCGCAAAACACGTGCCCATCCGAACTGCGGCGCGTGTACAAAATAACCCAAATTACTATCTCTACCTTCTGAAAATTTAAACATACATTAACATACATTTTATAACACATGAACAGTACAACAATATAATAACATTTTAACAACTTACATAACAATTTAACAATAGATCCAGAATTTTTAAAAGCAGTTAAGACCAAGATCTCAAACATACATAAAACTAACAATTTTGCAAACAAATTTTGAACACAATAAAGCACTAATCGTGATTCCGTCAAAAAATTCCAAAAATGGCCAAAAATATAAAACAGTCTCTCTGCTTTCTATTCCTTCACATTGCTACCACATATATGCACTCTAATAGAAATTTAATAAAGAACATTATCACCCAATCATAGAGATGATTCGCTGCTAGCCGGCTTCATACTACAGAATGGCTTTCTCCTCTTGTCCCAGAAACCATGTACGAAGGATCTTTCGTCATCAGAACTGTACGGTGACGCCACAGTTGACTGTCGTCAGGGCTACACTAGATACCGGGCTTGCTCATTCCTTATCACGACGTCACAAAAGGTGGCTGGCCGCTATCTTTGATTGGTAAAAACAGGGCTCAAAGTGACGCACCCATCGTTTGTACCAATCGCTGGACGTCATTCAGCCACCTTTTGTGACGTCATGAAAGGAATGAGCCAGCCCGGTATCTAGTGTTGCCTTGCTGTCGTGCCTGCAGCCTGGTTCTGAATGGATGCCGTGGATAATTGTAGGTTCTACTCAACGACTCTGCTCTGGCCGGTTCGCTGGGGTCACTCCATGGCGAGATTCACACTGTTGATGCCGGTAATCTGAGTGTTGTCTCCTCTTTCTAGACGCACCCGAAGTTATTGAAGATCCTAGGCCACGTTTCTTTCCGGATCTATGCTGTTTCTTATTGGGCATAAATTCGGAATTTAAAGTTCTTTTAAGAGTTTGACGAGTGTCCATCCAAAATTTCTTTCGAGGATTAATCACTGAAGATGGTGAACTATTAGATAATTTGTGTTTGTAAGGTTGCTGTCTAATAAGTGGAGGAACGGGACAGTTTATGATCTTTTGTCTTTTATGGCACACAGAGTCTGATGTATTTGACACTGCTCTCTTATTTTTATTTTCATACTTTGCTCCCGGATTGCTAGGCTTTCTACTTTCAATAACAGTTTTTGGAGCTGTTTCACTAGATTTTCTTTTTGCATACTGATGAAAAGAATTAGATAAAGAAGTGCTGGACTCGGGACATTCATTGGATCGGAAATTTCGCGAAACACCACTCGACACATGAGAACCTTCACTTCCATTTTCTCTAAACTTATAAACTCTAACCTGATCCAGATTAACCGTCATTCTTTCACCATTGACATTAACAACCAAATTATTATTTCGAACTTCCAAATCTTCAAACGGACCTACAAACTTCGGACCAAACTCTTTTGACGACTTGAACTTAACCAATGCTTTTCTACCAACACAAAATCTCCAACTTTCACTTCTAACTCCCTCCTAGGCATATTATAATATTGAGCTTGCTTCTCCTGCGCTTTTCCCATCTGAACTTGAGCCTCCTTAACCAACCTCTCAATATCCTGGCACATGTACTGACTTTCCGCCTCCGACACCATAACTAGCCTTTGAAATGGAGTAATGACTTTTCTACCAAAAAACAATTCAGCCGGCGTTTTCCCCGTTGACTCGTGAACTGCTGTACGAAGTGCGTACGCAAAATGCTGAAGAAACTAGTCCCAATTTGCATGATGAAAACCAACATAAGAAGAAATCATTCGAATTAATGTACGATTTACACGTTCAGCCATATTAGACTGAGGACGATACGGAACAGTAAAAGAATGATCGATCTCCAGCTTCTCACACAGAGCCTTAAATATATCAGAGATAAAACAAGGGCCATGATCGCTAACTACCCTAATTCATGCACCATATTTAGAAATATAATTATCGAAAAATGCATCGGCAACTGCAGGTGCAGAAGCCTTCCTGAAGGGGACTAACTCTACCCATTTACTAAAATAATTAACTATAACTAGTACAAATCTATATCTTTTAGGATTCGACAATGGATAAGGACCGATTAAATCTACACCTACACATTCATTAGGAAAATTTACTTTAAGAGGTATTAATTTGCCAGCGGGACTTACATTTTTATAATTGTAACGTTGGCATGTGTTACAGCTGGAGACATAAGCGCGACTGCTTCCCGCATTTTAGGGAAGTAGCAGGATTCACAAATTCGAGCATAAGTTTTCCTGATTCCTAAGTGACTTACTAATGGATTATCATGAAATTCTTTCAAGATGGCCTTACGAAGACTAGCCGGAATAAAAACTCTTAATTCACCACGTGAATTTACAATTTTAGAATAAAAAAGAAGACCATCGATAAGCTTAAAAGATTGGGACCATTTCTCAAACGTAGGCACATCTGCGCTTGGGACATCATCAGGGTTTTCCAGGTAACGATATAAACTACCAAACTCTTCATCTTGCTTCTGTTCCCTTATCAACTGCTCTCGTGACCTTAACACCAACGAAGACAATGCACAACACTTAACTTCCTCCATGACCTCTAAACCACCATGCGGGTTTCGAGACAAAGCGTCCGCTACCGCCTTTTCCTTGCCAGCCCTATGTTCTATAATAACATTATACTCTGCTAACTTCAAACACTATCTGACCATACGAAACGGCAAACCCTTTCCATTAGTTAACTTTGTCAAAGCTGAATGATCCGTAATGACTTTAACCGGTATATTAGTGAAAAAACAACGAAATTTATTCAAAGCCCAAATTACTGCAAGACACTCCCTTTCCGTAATCGAATAGTTCCTTTCCGCTGCATTTAAAATTCTGGACGCAAACGCTACAGGTCGACCTTTCTGTGTTAACATAGCTCCAACCCCCACTGCACTTGCATCGCAATACACTTCAAACTGAGACGAATAATCGGGGTGAGCCAAAACAGGAGGGGAAACTACTGCCTCTTTTAATAATTCAAACGATCTCTGAGCCGCCGATGACCATACAAACTTCACCCTTTTCCTTTTTAAATTATACAACGGTTCACATAGCTCTGAAAAACGTGGAATGAACTTGGCAAACCAAGCCACCATCCCTAAAAATTTCGCCACTTCCTTACTATTTTTGGGGGGATTCATTGACGTAATTGCCTCAATTTTCGCATTATCTATATTAATACCTTCACGCGTAATTTTAACTCCTAAATACTTTATCTCTTTTCTCAAAAATGTACACTTTTCCAACTTAACTGTTAACCCAGCATCTCTTAACAACGTAAAAACTTCCCTCAATAATCTTAAATGCTCTTCAAAAGTAGCTGCCATTATAATTATATCGTCCAGGTAGACCAGGACACCCTTATCAAGCAAAGGTTTAAGGATATTATTCATGGCTTTCTGGAACGTTGCCGGTGCTACCGATAAACCAAAACTCATTCTCTTAAAACCAAACCAACCGTCCCGAGTAATAAACGCAGTTTTAGGTATGTCCTCCGGTTTCATTGCGATCTGAAAATAACCTGACGTAAGATCTAATGTTGACATATAATTCGTACTCGTTATATTAGTCAAAATGTCGTCAATTACTGGAATAGGATACTGAGGGTATTGCGTTATCGCATTTAACTTTCTATAATCTACTGCAAACCTATACGCCTGTAAATTATCTAAACTTTTCCCATTATTTTTACGACATAACACTACTGGTGATGCAAAAGGAGACTCAATCGGCATTATAATATCGTCCGCTAGCATTTTTTGAATATGATAATCAATTATACCTTGTTTAAATTTATCATAACGATATGGTTTACTAGCAACAGGTGCTTTTAAACCAGTATCAATCTCGTGCCACGCAACATGCGTTAAACCCGGTTTATCAGAAAAAACCTCTCCAAACTCATTCAAAAACTTTTTAAATTTCTCCTTCTCGATTTCACTCAACCCCGACTCCTCCAAATTAACTGATACTGAAACAGGCTCTTTCTTACTCACATTCTCATCATTATTCACGATTAACGACTTTTTAAAGAAATCCAAACTAATTCCTCTTTCCTTCATATAATCCACACCAACTATACAATGCACTGTTAATCCATCTAACACACAAAACTCCCAACATGTCTTAACTGAACGAATTTCAACTTCCAACTCTACTGAACCTTTATTATCACAAGCTACTCCCTGTGCCGACTGAACCACCAGATTTAACCTCTTCAACTTCTTATACGAAAAATATTTCCGATAACAATCAAAAGAAATAAACGACTTATCTGCCCCTGTATCGAAGACACTCTTAACGACAATACCATCTAACACAATTAACACCTCAGGTAACTCAACCGGATTAATAGTAACTTTATTCAAACTCTCAGAAAGCTTTTCCGATTTAATATGTGACTGCATACCTTCCGAAATACAGTCACCTACCAGTTTAACTGACCCGACCTCTGAACACATCTCTTTTGCATTGACCTATTTTCAAAATTCTCATCCGAAGTTAATCTCCTTACTTGCGAAGAAATATTCCTGTCCCGTACTCCCCCTCTCCGATCATAACCACTATTTTGTCTCTTTCCATACATATGCCTATCGCCACTTCTAAAATTATTAGCACCACCACAATTCCTATTACCATTACTAGTATTCGACATATGACGACCAAATCCATCATTTCTATTACGAAAATTACTATCCGGAAATCGCTGTCCCCCTCTCAAAAATTACGTTCCCCCTGATTTCTCAAATTACTATCCGTGACAGGTCTCTGCCGAGGGCTACGCGAATCCCGTTGATCCGAGCTATGCCGAGTCTCATACTTCGATAATATCTGAAGCATTTCTGAAAAATTCTTCGGTGCTCTAACTTCAATAAAGTCCTGTATATTCGGATTAAAAAGAGGAAAAACAATGTCCAACAATTCCTCAAATGTGATATCTAAATCCAATTTATTTTTTAGTTCAAGCTTACGCAGATAAAATTTTGACGCTGACTCATAAATATTCTACTTATTGCAATAGAATTCTTTTATCTTTAACGGGAGGAAATGCCTTCTTTAACTCAATCACAGTTTGCTCAAATCTTTTACCTTCATCATTAATCAGAAATTTTCCTATATTCTCTAACCACAAAAGTGCTTCGCCTTTCAATGAGCATTTAAGCACTACGTATCTACTTTTCTCAGGTATATTATTGAACAAAATATAATCATCTAGTTTGACTAAAAATTCATTAATGTCCTCTTCACCGGTAAAATAAACACGTGGCACAATCTCACAATGTCCGACATTTCGTTGGGCGCCATTTGTAACGTTAAACACACGTTGGGTGTCATTTGTAACGGTGGGGTGGTCGTGGTGGGAGTTAAATGCAGACATACTCAGTAATTAAAACAAAAAAAACACAGTTTATTAAAATGATAAGGGCTCAAGGGAAGTGGAGGAAGTCTAAATTTTCACAACTGAGAATACCACGAAAAAGCTAAGCGCATACTCACAGGCTCCGGACTAGCTCAATCGTGGCACCTTCTATTACTTATCAAATATCTTTCGGCTAAGCTGCTAGATAAAGCTCAATTAGACAGCCCGTGGCTGTGTGTAATTCTTTATTCACTTTCAAATAATCAAAAATGTAATTACTATGAAACTTCTTACCACGGCCAACTCTCAAGTCGAATACCGAAACTCCTTTACAACTCACTGGAGGCTCGCTGCTACTTTCAATGTGATAGCACTTTGCTGACTAATATCTTCAGAACATTCGGCTGGCTATCGACAGTGATTCACCTCGCTAACTAATGCCAGAGATACTTCGCTGAGTAATATCGCTAGACACGCTCACTCCTGGCTGGCTAATGCCAGAGACACTCTCACTCGCTTGCTAATGCCAGAGACACTCTCCACACACTCAAACTCCAAGCTTTTATATGTTGCAAACTGAGATACTTCACATTAACATATTACTAATAACCGCGAGCTAACTTCAGAACCCGAAAGAGACACATACACTCTAGAAAGTTAAAGTAAAAGAGAGGATAGATGTCGCTTTTACGCTTACACATGTTAAATTATTGACGTCACGATCTCAGAAATACTAGAGTGCCTTTATGACAAAGGTCACTCCCTCACAAACATAGTTTAGAAAAATTAAAATAAAATAAAATAAAATAAAAATAGTTTGTTCACATGCACATTCATGCTCAAAAACATCAAGGACCTTGAAAATAAATTCAGATATTTCTTGCAATTATGATTGTATATACATCCAGTAGGAAATAAATGACTTTTCCTTGGTTTTCTCAGAAAAATATCGCAGTGTTAGTTAATTAGGGAGTCTTCTTCAGGACGGACTTGGCAGTCAACTAACATCAGTTTCTTCAATCTTATCGGAAACATTTAATCGAAGAATTAAAACTGCGGTGGTTAATATAAAAAGAAAGAAATCAAAATTTCATTAACTTTTTAGTGGCTAAATTGATTTGGTTCCAGCCTTTATTAGCTCATTGAATAAGAAAATGGAAATTTATGCATGGAATATTTTTTATTGCCATTCAAAATGCATCGATGAATTTCATGCAACATATCCCATATTGATTATTCAATCAATAAATTAATTATAACACATGTAAATTTTCCATTTTTTCATTTTTGGGTGAAAAAATCCGGGCCAGGATTCGAACCAGGGATGTATTGGCTAAAGCTGCCAATGCCCTTCCAACTGAGCCATCCCGGACACGAACACTGGAGGGCTATTTCACCCAATTAACCTCAACCATAACTTTATCTGGTCTAATACTCTGGATCATCTCAACAGAATAAATCGAAGGTCAATATATGGAACTGCAGAAAATCGCTGCACACGAAATTAAATTAGATTGATTTTAAACATGATTATTCAATCGGTAAATTAATTATAACAGATGTAAATTTTCCATTTTTCATTTTTGGGTGAAAAAAGTCCGGGCCAGGATGTAACCAGGGATGTATTCGCTGAAGCTGCCAATGCTCATCCATTGAGTCATCCTGGACACGAACACTGGAGGACTATTTCACCCAACTGATCTCAACGATCACTTTATCTTCCCATCATCATTTATATCATCCATTTTTTCATTTTTCACCCAAAAATGATAAAATGGATTATTTACATCTGTTATAATTAATTTACCAATTGAATAATCGTGTTTAAAATTAATCTAATATAATTTCGTATGCAGCGATTTTCTGCAGTTCCATATATTGACCTTCGATTTATTCTGTTGAGCTGATCCAAAGTATCAGACCAGATAAATTGATCGTTGAGGTTAATTGGGTGAAATTGTCCTCCAGTGTTCGTGTCCGGGATGGTTCAGTTGGAAGAGCATTGGCGGCTTCAGCCAATACATCCCTGGTTCGAATCCTGGCCCTTGACTTTTTTCACCAAAAATGAAAAAATGGAAAATTTTACATCTGTTTTATCCCTTATAGCACAAAAGCTCCTCAATATCTTCCCAGGAGCTTCAGATCATCCCATATTAATCCTAATACTAAAATGACAAGATCAGGATGTCCTGCGGAAGAGTCCTTTACGATGTCCTCAGGAGTGAGCTCCCAGTTACGTCCCACGGATCAACTTCCTATGGACGCTACTCCTGAGGAAGTACCTGGGAAATCATTCCTAGGGAAGTACCCGGTTAGTCATTCCTGGGGAGGTGCCGAGGAAGTCACAGTGCAGGCGTCATCTCGTGAATGATTCAGAAGTACAATACTCATTTTTTTAAATTAAAATATTGAATTGAATTTGATCAGTATCAATTTTTAATAATTTAATTTTATTTTATTAATTTTTCGATTTCTTATTTTTTAGCAAGTTAGATAATTGTTATTAACTTGTAATTATTTTTAATTATTGCTATAACTTTTAATCTTTTTTGGGTAAATTAAAATTTTAATTTATTATTTCAGTTAATTCCTATTTTCATATACTAATTACTATTATGTATCTTTTAAACTAAATTTTGTTCATTTATCAATGTTTTATTAATTATTAATAAATAATCTATTGCGCTTTGCTTTTTTATTATTATTACATATTTATTAATTAAGAAATTAATTTAACTTGTTTAAATTAACTAAATAGTAAGTTTCTAAATTAATACACTAAAATCTCTAAATAGAATGCAATTGTAGATCATATATTTTTTCTGCTATTTAGATTATTTTATGTCGGCCGATTTCCTACACGAGGGATTACAGGCCCGAGAGGAGGAGTGTCCTTCGTGGGGGACTTTCTAAAGGAACCTAATCCGGAACCTAATTCAAGAAACGAAGAAAACCACGAAAACTACGAACGGCTAGGCCGACGACCACAATTGGGTTTGAACTCAGCACCTGCCGTCTACCAGTTGAGAGGTTAGAACCTCTCGGCCACTTGTGATGCCCTGATATTTAGAGGTAAAGGTATTTATGCAAAGAAAAAAAAAAGATTCTTAATGCAAGTTTGTTCATAAATACCCATTTAAAATTTGTTATGAAATATTATTATATTTATTATATCTAATTTATTATATATATATATATATATAATTAGCTAACATACTTACTAAACACTATTTTGAAAAAAAAGTGTCGCGACGATACTAGACATTTTTATCACAGCACATAACACCAACTCAATGATAGTACAGTTCCCTTTAAAATGGTATATTTGGATTTAAATTATATAAATATTGAGCCGCAGCTCCCTCTACCCTAAATGCATAAAAATACGTGGTTCATTTGAAAAGATTTTCTATTTAATAACTATAAATTTTTATACAATCAGTTTAAAATTATAAATTCACGCACATTTAAAGTTTAATTCAGGTTATTAACAATTACCTAGCCAGTTTAATTTATATATGTGTTGAGGATAAGAAAATGTTAGCTAAATGGAAGCACAAATTTAAATGTAATTTTTGGTAGTTTAACCTATATTGTTTTATTTATCATTAATTAATTTTTTTAAATATAAGTTGCCTTTATTAACAAATTATTTTTCTAATATCTTTTATAGATTATCAAACATATTATTATTATTATTATTATTATTTAAATTCTGAAAGATAAAGTGAACTCTTTATTTTAAAAAACTTCAGAAATATGATTTTTTTAATTCTGAAATTACAGATAAATATTTATCTGCATTTCCTTAATAACATATATTTTATCACAATTTTCAACTGAAAAAATCGCAGCACTTAAAACCTTCATTTAACAAACCGATTTTATCTTATATTTCTTTAATTTCGTATATCTATAAAGGATGGAATTTCCTGTTTTACCATGCATATATTCTTAGTTAGGTGACATTGAGAATATTATAACGTAAGATACTGCATACAATACTCTCAACAGCAAGCAGCGACCGTCCCAACCTTCCATCAATTAGACTATACTACAATTTAACATCCATAATGAACATAGAATAACCCATAAAATAAAAAATTAAATAAGAAAAGAGGAGCTGGCAATATTGGAACAATTACGAAGCATTGGAAATGTGGTATTTGGCTTGTTGTTTTGTTTATTAACAAAACAACGAAATTCTTTATTGCTATTACATTCATAAAAAAGCTATTTATTATTTTTTAATATTATTATCTTATTATTATTATTATTATTATTAGTAGTAGTAGTAGTACTAGAAATAGTACAGTATTTTATATTTAAAATTTTAAATACATTCCATTGAAAGCTATGATTAACAATTAAATTGTGATAATGAAGGTGGTTGAAAATTAAATATTAAATTACAAAATGTTTATTCCAATAATATTTTATTATGTATTTTTAAAAATAAAAAAATACAGTCTCACACAGAAAAGATTTTTTTTTCGATACTTAAAAACACTAAAATTATGACGCAATCAGATTTATTTATACTTTAGCTTTTCATTTTAATGTGTTTTTTTAAGTCCAAGGATTTATACAGAAATAGCCAACTTTTGTGGATCAGAGTGTTGTTTAAATACTTTTAAAATATGCCACATATTTGGTGTGAATTGGGAACTTTAATAAAATAACTTTTTAATATTATTGCCTATATTAAAAACAGTTTAAATTTTACGCCATATTTTTTGTAATGAATTGCAAATCACGATATAATAATTTTATTTTAAATCTTAGTGATATTTTATTGATTTTATGTACTGTTTTTAAAAAAGACGTGATGAAATATCTTTTTATTAGAAAAATCCCCGTAAATAACATCCTAGAACTACAAGAAAATATATAAAAATAACTGTTTTCTCAATCAATCAGGATTTAACTTTTGGCTGCATGTTTATACCCCATTATGAAAAACACAATCTAATCGTGTTTCATTTCTATTAATTTTTAATATTCCGACATCTAAAAATGTCTTTTGACATATAAACTAACAGAAATCGTTTGCGGCTGCTTCATAATAAATCTTTCAAAATTAATGTGACGTAGAATTTCGAAGTAATCCTTTACAAGAGGTACGCTAGCATCGCTGGATGACAATAATTAATCTTCATTACTTAAAAGAAATACATTTTGTGTCTTCATTTTGTTAAATACTATTCAGTAAAATAATTCTCAAATATATGTACCAGGCTTTTGTTTGTGAATATTTGTACTAAATAAAAATACGTGTGGCACTCGGGGACTGCCGCGGTAAAGCTACTGCATAGCATTTTTTATCAATTTATGCAATTATATTTATTTATTTTTTTTTATTTATGCAGTTTTTGTCTTTGATATTAATTCAAGTTACACTTTTTGAGCGTGATGACCGATAACAATTTTTTTCTTTTATTGAATAAATGATAAGTTAATATCGTTTAAAATATTTTTTTAATCTTACAATACATGTAGGTTAATCAGAAATTTTTTATCATTGAAACAATACGTTTGTGGTAGCTGAAATAAAAAACATAAGTTTGAGACTGGATATTTTCAAAATATCTGAAAAATACCGCGTCGATGTAAACCGAAGTCTACCGAAGGATACCGTGTCGAAGTCTGCCAAACTGAAGCGATGTTAGCCCGAGTGTTAGGATTTTTCTTGTTACGGATTTTCTAGATTCTTTCGCCGCGCTCAAAGCCCGCGATAAAAACTATGCAATACCTTAATAAATTATCAAACAAAATTTGGCCGCGCTACGAAAATTAGATCGTGAGTTATAAGCATTTTAAATTTTCCGAACCTCACCGTGGGGGTCTCCTGTCACCAAAACTTAACACTGTCTCATAATAAATTACCAAACAAAATTGGCCGCGATATGAAAATTAGATTGCGAGTTATAAGCATTTTAAATTTTTCGACCCTCACCGTGGGGAGTCTCCTATCACCAAAATTAAAACTGTCTCATAATAAATTACCAAACAAATTTTGGCCGCGCTACGAAAATTAAATCGCGAGTTAGAAGCATTTTAAATTTTTCAACCCTCACCATGGGGGGGGGGTCTCCTATCACCAAAAATGAACACTCTCTCATAATAATATACCAAACAAAATTGGCCGCGATATGAAAATTAGATTGCGAGTTATAAGCATTTTAAATTTTTCGACCCTCACAGTGGGGGGTCTCCTATCACCAAAATTAAAACTGTCTCATAATAAATTACCAAACAAATTTTGGCCGCGCTACGAAAATTAAATCGCGAGTTAGAAGCATTTTAAATTTTCCGACCCTCACTGTGGGGGGTCACCTGTCACGAAAAGTAACACTGTCTCATAATAAATTACCAAACAAAATTTGGCCGCACTACGAAAATTAGATCGCGAGTTATAAGCATTTTAAATTTTTCGACCCTCCCCATGGGGGATCTCTTATCACCAAAAATGAACACTCTCTCATAATAATATACCAAACAAAATTGGCCGCGATATGAAAATTAGATTGCGAGTTATAAGCATTTTAAATTTTTCGACCCTCACAGTGGGGGGGGGTCTCCTATCACCAAAATTAAAACTGTCTCATAATAAATTACCAAACAAATTTTGGCCGTGCTACGACAATTACACCGCGAGTTGTAAGCATTTTTACTTTTTTGACCTTCACCGTGCGGGGGGGGGGGGGGGTCTCCTGTCCCCAAAAACTAACACTGTTTCGTAATAAATCACCAAACTAAATTTGGCCGCGCTTTGAAAAGTAGATCGCGAGTTATAAGCATTTTAAATTTTTCGACCCTTAACGTGGGGTACCAAAAGTAACACTGTCTCATAATAAATTACCAAACAAAATTTGGCCGCGCTACGAAAATTACATCGCGAGTAATAAGCATTTTAAATTTTTAAACCCTCACCATGGGGGGGGGGTCTCCTGTCACCAAAAATTAAAACTGTCTCATAATAAATTACCAAACAAAATTTGGCCGTGAAAATTAGATCGCGAGTTATAAGAATTTTAAATTTTGCGATCCTCACCATGGAGGATCTCCTGTCACCAAAAGTAACACTGTCTCATAATAAATTACCAAACAAAATTTGGCCGCACTATGAAAATTAGATCGCGAGTTGTAAGCGTTTTAAATTTTTCGACCCTCCCCATGGGGGATCTCCTATCACCAAAAATGAACACTCTCTCATAATAAATTACCAAACAAAATTGGCCGCGATATGAAAATTAGATTGTGAGTTATAAGCATTTTAAATTTTTCGACCCTCACCGTGGGGAGTCTCCTATCACCAAAATTAAAACTGTCTCATAATAAATTACCAAAAAAATTTTGGCCGTGCTACGACAATTACACCGCGAGTTATAAGCATTTTAACTTTTTCGACCTTCACTGTGCGGGGGGGGGGGGTCTCCTGTCCCCAAAAACTAACACTGTTTCATAATAAATCACCAAACTAAATTTGACCGCGCTTTGAAAAGTAGATCGCGAGTTATAAGCATTTTAATTTTTTCGACCCTCACCGAGGGGGTCTCCTGTCACCAAAAAGTAACACTGTCTCATAATAAATTACCAAACAAAATATGGCTGCGCTACGAAAATTAGATCGCGAGTTATACGCATTTTAAATTTTTCTATCCTCACCATTGGGCGGGTCTGCAATCACCAAAAGCTACATTATCCTACCTCTTTTTATCTTAAGACGATTATTTTCTATACACATTCTATCAGGAATTTTTATTATTGAAACTATAGATTTAAATAACTGAAATAAGAAATATAAGTTTGAGACTTCATATCTTCTAAAAATCTGAAAAATACCGCGTCAATGTCTGCCGAAGTCTACCGAAGTATACCATGCCGAAGTCTGCCAAACTGAAACGATGGTTAGTCGAGTGTTAGGGTTTTTTTTCGTTACGGAATTTCTAAATTTTTCTCGTTACGGAATTTTTGGATTCGGTCGCGCGCTCAAAGCCCGCGAAAAAAGCTATGCAATAGCTTAAAAATTCTTTTAGTAAACACAAAATTACTTAAATTGAAAAATACATACATAAATAACTCATTTTGAAAGCTAAACTTACATATAAAATTATTATAATATATATATATCACGCAATTTTATATATTAAAATATCATCGAATTCTTATAAATTTATAAAATTTCTTAAACATAAGCGATATTTGATGATATAGTATTTAAATGTGATGGGATGATTTAAAAAAGACTTTTGTAGGGAAAGTTGCTCGACTTATCCTTCTTCTACAGGGATATCAATGAAAATCGTGCACCGCTATCCAGACTAAATCAAATTGATATCTAATTCCAAAAACATCGGGCACATCTTCTCATTTTATTACTAGATTCTTGACTTCTAGGTCGTGTGGCAAAACTTTTTTATGAACGTATTTTTCTATTGGAATTATTAAGGGATTACTTGGGATGTTAAAAATTTATTCGTTACTTTTCTTTTAACAAATTGAGAAAAAAATACATTTTATTTAAGTTCAAAATTTCATCTTATACCACTAACGTATTTTTGTTACCAAACAGATTGTTTTTCCCTCATCAAACATTCCGACTACGAGTGAATGCGCAGTGTTTCAAAATGTTAAGCAGATAGATTATATCATTCATTTTTTACTAAGAAAAAAAGGAGAAAGAGCAACATTTTTAAAGTATAAATAAACTGCTTTTACTATACATATTTAAATAGACTATTAAAAAAATATTCAGCGAAACATGTCAAAAACTACAACTAATAGTTTTATTAATTTTGTAAATAAATTCCAGTGTATCATGAAAGTTTCATGTTTGATTTATAAATACGATTTCTAAAATTTAAATATATTCATTAGCTAATGTAATGTTTTCAAGTAATAAAATTACAGGCGAAGTAGTAATAGGGTTAATATCAAATCTAGAAGTTATCCTGCATGTTAATTAAACTTTTAAATATTAAATAAATGTATATAAATTGAATACATTTATAATATGGCTTTATAAAAAATAAATGGAAATATTGTTTGTCTTACGATATAGATATATATACATATCATATAATTAAGTTTGAAATTTCTGTTTAAGTCATCTTTAAATAGCTTTTTTCTGCGTGTTTTAAAATAAACACATTTATGGGAAAAAAGGAAGATAATAAAATTAATACTTTTGGGAAATAATATCTTTATTTAATAACTTTTTAGAATTTTGTTTTTTTATTTAAAAACATTCATGAAACAAATATATATATACGTGCAATAAAAAAATAAAAACAAATTCCTATATAGTATCTTATTGAAGTCTTACAAAAAGTACAAAAATTACATTTTGCAAATTACGTGATTTTTATGTAATTAAAATTTAATCGGTAATTTAAAAAAATAGTGACATAAGATGAAGCAGATTTCATAGGTTGAAAGATATTTGAGAAATTTGCCGACATAATTTTATTTTCAAATTTTATTTATTTTTTATTTTTTTTTATTTTTATTTTTTTTTTGTGAAAATTAAATTTTTAATCCAAAAATTTAAAAGCAAAACATTTATTAAGTTGCTTTATATAAGTAATATTTTTTATGCAAAAACTTTCGATTAATATGTTGAAGTACTTGCTGATTAAACTTTCGGAAACTGGCTTTATTCCGTGTTTTCTGAATTACACAACAAGTACCATGTTTTGTTTACAGATGAACCAAACTGTCATGGATTATCGAGTCATATCTTATTTTTACTTTTTTATGGGACTATTCAATCAATTCATATTAAGTATATATTTATATCTTTTGAATATTAAGTAATCAGAAGAATTTTCAATAAAAATCATTCTACAAACATTGTAATCGTTTTTTTTAACGTATGTAATTTAAAAAGGATTTAAAAAAAAGTTCATGACATTGTTGCTAAATGTATTTATAGTATTTTTTTCTGTATTTTTATTTTATAACAGATATGCAATCGAAACTGATTGATAACAATTCAGCTCGTAATGCCTATTTTCAAACGACTGTTTCATGAATTTAATAATGAGTCTTTGATTGAGACGCGTTTTAAACATTACTTTGAACGACTTCATAAATTTATCATCAAAATATTTATTTAACGTGATAAAGACTACTTTAAAAGTTTTAAGCGAATTATTTAAATAATTATATCCAAATATTTTAATTAATTAGATGCGTTACAAATTTTATTTTAACAATTTACTTTTAACAGTTTTTATCAATTTAGTTTCTTTCTTTTTTTTAATTACAGAAAACATTAAAAAGTCATGCTTTAATTGAGATGCATTTTACAATTTGTATTAGAGTATTAATAAATTTACTATTTAGATATATCATTAAAATATAAATAATACTGTAAAACATACACTCGAGTTACGTAAATAATTACATATATTTTAATTAATTGTTATGCATTTTAAACTTTACTTTTTTAATTTATCATTTAACGTTTTCTTTTAAAGTTTTATAAATGTTTAAAAAGTTATGCTTTATTAGAGATGCGTTTTAAACTTTCTTAAAAAAAAATAAATTTACCATATAAGTCTTTAATAAAACATATAAATAATGCTTTAAAAAATTACAGGTAATAATTGTTTATAAATATTTTAATTAGTTTAGTTGCGTTTTAAATTTACCTTTACCAATTTCTAATACTTACCATCTGAAGTGAAGTTTGAAGAAAATAAAGATCAATGTAAATATTTTTTATCATTTTATATCTACTATAATTATATTTTTTAGAGGTTTTGGTCTTCAATACAGCTATAACCTAAAACGAAATATAAGCTTACTTTTCCCCTCGCCCCCCCCCCCCCCAAAAAAAAAATAATTTATCATGAAATAATTCCTTATTTTTCCAATATTAGGAAAATTTTAAATGAATAATGTTGTACTAACTTATAATTGTAAGCAAAAAATATTGATTGAATTTGGATAAAATATTTTTTTTATAAATATTACACTGCTTAATGGATTTCCTAATAATATTTTGCATTTTACAGTAAATATTTGTGTTTAATTTGTACGTTGAATTCATAATAACACAACATAGGCTTTGGACATTTTTCTTCTTTTCCTTTTTTTTCGTTAAGTTTTGTGTAAAATTTATATTGTAAAAAAAAAAATAAATAAATACAATTTTAACCATGTATAGTTTTGCAATATATCAAAGTCCTATATTCGTTTGAAAAACATGAACTTCTCCATCAAAATACCGTAAATTTTAAGTTGTAAATTTCAAAATTATAGTATATATATAAATTGCATACAAATATATATAAATTTCATAGATTTATATATATATATTTTTTAATTGTGCTAATTAATGTCTTGATTCAAAAGAAACAAAATGCGTTAAACAGAACTCTAATTTTATTTTATTTCCGAACTGATAAATATTTGATTAAAGTCAATTAATGCACTTGACTACAGATATAAAAATAATTTGGTAAATAGACTGTTACACTTGAAAAATAGGTCATAAATATCACTAATATAACTGGTTCAGATTAATCGTAGAAAATATTGTACGTGATTTTATTAAATTTTATAATTTATTTAAAATCTGTACAAAGTGTGTGTTTTTTTTTTTTGGGGGGGGGGGGGCTTTTCTAATCAACTTATTAAAGGAATTTAGAAAAAGAATATACATTTTATAACTTTCAGGTTTTGGAAAGATTGGAATTATTTTCTCCGTTTTTCATTTGCTGTGCGTGTAACGCGTATTAAAATTTAGATTTTGTACTAATATCTCAGTATTGGAAAAAATATTTAAAATTAGAAATGTGATTTATTCGGATTAGGAATTATTCTACCGTTAATTTGAAAATAAGCTTTAAAAGACATATTCAATAAACACAATTAAAAATTAAATACTTCAGAGAGGTTTCTAATTTATCTTTCAACGTGTAATCAAATATTCCCAATATTGTAGATGACTTATTCCTGAAATGGCTATAAGTAGCATATTTTCAGATGTTTGAAAGGGTACACTTAATGTTGCATACAATAAAAACAAATAAAAAATAAAGGTTTATATATTTTACAAATAGTAACAGATTGTTTTATTATTAAGTAACAATTTAAATTCTAATGTTCACAGTCTTCTTCTTGTTCTAGCCGTTGAGTTAACTAACATTTTGTCTCATCCAATTTTGCATCATAACGTAAAACATTAACTTTTATGTGACCTATCTAAATTATTCCACAAGAGAGATTTGGCCATAGGGTACACCCTTATTAATTGTACAATATTGGATTGCAGCTTACATATTACTGGCTTAGTTACAGATTGTCATTTTTATTTACATATACATTCACAACATCCTGTGTATCGCTTACCAACGTGCTCATTCATTTTTTGGATGATTATATTCAAAGAGTTGGAGAAAATTTATCTTGAATGAACTTATCGGTTTAAAGATTTAGTTCCCTAATTTGAACAATGTCTCTTTTTTAGAAAAATATAAATGATAATAAGAAACAATCTAAATATAAACATTAAGTAAGAGAATTACACACTCACAAAGACGCTACTTGGTCAGCAGAAAAAATTATGAAGAAGCTAACGAAGTTGAAAAGTTTTTATTCTTAAGTTCTACAATCCCTTTCACTCCGACTAAAAGTATTATAGCCTTATTTAATAAGGTTGTTTCAACATATTTTAAAAGTCCCCAACATTCAATCTATTAGGTACATCAAATGACTGGAAGATTAAAAAATCATTAGCACGAATAGTATGGAGTGTCATTTATAGTGCAAAGATTTACGTAAACATAAAAGTTTTTCTCTTTTTTCAGTATCCGAACTTAGACAGATAAACGTGAAAAAATTTAACAACTTCTTAAGTTATCAGCTGTACATTTACTCTCAGCTTTTATTTTAGATTCTAAGTAAACTGAGTTTATAAAGCTAAGGATTATTCCTAAATGTGTTCAAAATAATAAGTATAAAATAAGCTTTTTCTAAAAAAAATATTAACCGACTTCAAAAAAAGCGCTAAAAAGTATTAAATAATTCTTTAAAATTCTCTAATGACAAAACGTTATCCAATAAGCACACACTGAATATCAGGTACCGGCATAAAAACGGTTAAATTTAATATATATAATTTAATATCCACCAAACATAGATTTTAGAGAGAATATTTATTACAAGAGATGAATTTACGTCTTTATGATTTAATTTATGAATATATGCATATAAAAAGCAATGAATTTCTTTTTGAAGTCGGCACCAAACAGTCACAATTTATAATGGTCATCACCATTTTTGTTATGGTACTAGGCACAATGTATTCATAATTCTTATTATATTTAAGACAGTTTGGCACCAACTTCAAAAAGAAATTCATTACTTTTTATATGCATATATTCATAAATTAAATCATAAATACGTAAATACATCTCTTGTAATAAATATTCTCTCTAAAATCTATGTTTGGTGGATATTAAATTATATATATTAAATTTAACAGTTTTTATGCCGGTACCTGATATTCAGTGTGTGCTTATTGGATAACGTTTTGTCATTAGAGAATTTTAAAGAATTTTTTAATACTTTTTAGCGCTTTTTTTGAATTTGGTTAGTATTTTTTTTAGAAAAAGCTTATTTTATTTCCCACTTTTTAGTTATTCATACTGTAATACTCAATTATGTGTACTGCCATATGGTGTCCCTTTTCAATGCATTGACTAATTGATGAATTTTTCTGGGTATTCAATTTTCTAGTCAATTTCCAATTTCATTTTCAGCTATTCGACAGCAACTTACTATGTTGGCTAGTATCGTTGTGGATCTTCAGGTTTTTAGGATGTGGTAACTCGTTTAGATAAGATCTTGCTCTTCGAAAAGTTACTGCAATCACCGAACTTTAAAGTCCACATCGATTCTTACGGACATCAGAAATGGGTATCGAAAAGCTGACAATCCATCAAGTAAAGTGATCTTACGCATCACAGAGGAGCAAAGTGCTTTCTTACATATATAAGCACAGCAAAAATATATATCAATGCATAGTAAAGTGGTTTTCTAGTATTGTAAAAATTGATCACCCTTCAATCAGAATAAGCAAAAAGAAATATTTTATGAAAAATCCCTCTATTCTTCATCAGGCAAACAGTACAATCTAATTCGCATAATGGAATGGGAAAGGAACAGTGATGATTGTATGAGGAATCGGAAACTGATAACCTAAACTTAGCTGCCTCTACGTGAGAATGACAACATTTGATGCTGAGACACTTCTTCGACAAACGTTTTTGTCCAAAGTATAGCACAGCTAGGCATTTTATATTACAGATCTGAATGATAATTGCCTGAAATAATTCGATTGTACGCGTTTTAGAAGTTATCAAGATTGACGATAATGGTAGACACAACAAGATGCTTGGTGACTCGCTTTTGTCCAGAATCATTTCACTGAAATACTACATCCTGTGTATCGTCATTTGCATATCGAGGAATTCTACCTGAACAAAATTTAAAATCGTTCTAATATATAATCCGGTAATCAAATCTGAATCTAAAGACAATGTCGCTGCACATAGCAATGTACATTATTGCGCATTGACTTATGGAGATACTTTTTTATCCGGAACAACACATATAGTAGTGAATTTTTATCTTTTAGGCACCTACTTAAGATTTCGGTTGGTATCGATGTTGGTTTTTGGTTTATTGGATGTGCGAACTTATCCAGTTAAGATTTAGCACTTTAGAATGATCTCGCATTTCAGAAATTTACTACATCCAACAACTATTAAGGTCTACATTGTAATCTACGGACATCGAAGGAGAGCGTCGAAAATCTGAAAATCCGTCAGTAAAGTATCCTTAAACAATCATAGCGTGTTAAAGTGCTTCAATGAGTTAATGAAGAGCAAAGAATTTTCCTATGTTACTACATATTAAAATACTCTCCTTTCAGTCATAAAAACTAAAAATTAAGGTGTTGCCTAAAACGCACTATGATTTAATAAATAATCTGCAGTCATCTAATTCATCAATAATGGCATTCGAAATGAGCACTGGTGCTTGTATGTTGAGTTAGAATCTGATAACAGGAACTTGACTGCATCCATATGAGAGTGGAAACATTCTACACTGTTAAAAATTTGAAACTTTTGCTGCATCGTCACTCCACAGTTTTTATAAAATACATATATTTTGACCAATAAAAATGCTCCACAATACAATGAAGTAATCGTTTTTTAAAAAAGGGATGGACTGATAATGCAGTATAAGTTTCAAATTTTTAACAGTATATGAAACAGACTGCAATTTGACAGCCTCTGTTTTTCAAACTACAAAAAATGTGGGAATTTTTTATTCCCAAACTTGACGATAGTCGTCTGAACGAGTACTATTATAAGAGTGCAAGAAGTTAACTAGCTTCACTTTAATGATAAGCTCATCAAAATATTTCGCCATTTTTTTTTCTCTCGACTTATCTTAACTTATGAAATATCCCCGTATATTACCACTTTGATATCGAGGAATTCCGTCAGAAGTAAATCTGAAAGAATTCTGATATTTAACTCGGTAACTGAGTCTGAATCTCATGACAGTGCCAATACACATACACTGAAAAAAATTTTAGCCTTTTGACCCATCGTCACTCCATAGTTTTTATAGAAAACGTTTACTTCAGCCAATTATGGAGCATTGTCATGGTTCAAAAGAGAGATATTCTATAAAAGCGAGGGAGTGACGATACAACAAAAGGGTCAAATTTTTTACAGTGTAGCAATGAACTTTCATTTCTTTGTGCATCCGGCATAGAAAGGACCCTGATACACAGGCACTTGTGCTCTGGCATATAAGGGTACTTTAAATGTGGATTTTTGACACCTATTTCCGATGTCGGTAAGCATCCATGTAGATTTTCCATTTTGGTGTATACGAGAAATTATCCAGTTAAGATTTTGCCCTTTGGAAAAAAAAAATCACATCTGTGCAACAATGGCTATGATCCATATATTTTTTTCACTATTTACCGATACGAGATAGACCAATCAGAGCCTGCATTTTTGAAAGCTTTTCACTGTTTGAAGTAAACCGCGAAATGTTCGCAAAAACTCAGGCTTTTAATTGACCAATATCATTTCGCTAACAGTGAAAGAGAACTTTGGGCGGGATCCAGTAAATTTTGTGCTATTAACTAAAACAGATTTATCTTAGAAGCCTGCATTTTTGCGAAATTGACGTTGCTTAAAGTAAGTAAATTTTCTTATTGGTCAATCTTATTTCGCAATAGCTCAAAATCTACGTGAATCCAGTCCAGTCAAAATTTCGCAAGATCATGTATCGATGTAAGTGTAACAGCACGAAAAATAAACGCTTCTGATTGAACGACTGCTTGGAAAAAAATCTGAATTTTAAAGTTTTTATTTTTAAAAAGTTCTAATCAACAGATGGATGGAGCATTGTCATTGGTTAAAATAGAGATCCATAGACATGGTGGAGTGATAATGTAGCTACAGCTACAGATTTCTAACAGTGTAAATTTTCACAATGATCAATCTACTTTCACTAACAGCACAAAATCTATCTGAATCCCAATAGTTGTCTAGTCAAAATTTCGCTCTTTGAAGTAAAAATATCGCGTGTTGGTACACTGTTAAAAATTTGAAACTGTTGCTGCATCGTCATTCCACCGCTTTTATAGTAAACGACTGTATTATGGAGCATTCTCATTGGTTAAAATCGACATATTCTATAAAAGCGGTGGAGTGACGATACAGCAAAAGTTTCATTTTTTAAATAGTGTATAAGAGTAATAGACTGAAAAATGAACGCTTCTAAGTGGACAGCTGCTTCAAGAAGAATTTGAATTTTTAATGTTTTTGTTTTTTAAAAAGTTCTAATCACCAGAATTTGATGAAATTCACCGCTGGACCCTGGTTCGAATCCAGCTAGCGGCATGGATGTCTGTATTGTCCCTGTGATGTGTATTAAATGTATGTACTGTATTTCATGTAATAATAAAGTGTTCTGTATTAGTTTCTGTGTATTGTGGAACATTCGAGGTAACAGCCACTGTAGCTACAGACCTCAAAGCATTGTAAAACTCAAACTCAAACTTGATGAAATTGAAATGGGACCACACGGGCATCTTGCACTTTTAAACAAAAAAAAAGAATTATAAAAATCGGTTCATATGTAGAAAAGTTATGAGTGAACAACAAATACATACAGGCCGAAATCATAACCTCCTCCTTGAAGTCGGTAAATAAAACTAAAATCACATTGAATGATTGGATATTATTTTGAATAAATTAATTAATAATATTTCTTTGCATGATTGTGAAACAACATTAACAAGCTGCAAACCTCTGAATATTTTACATTTGCTTCATTTTTTTTTCCTTTAAACTAAACACATTCGTAACAATATATCGATTATCTTACATGATAGTTTTCTAAATTGTTTTAAGATACATTCTTAACATTTCGCAATTAACATTAGCTGCCAAAATAGCTTATTTCACATTTCTCCATATACTTTAAATAATTAAAATCGTAGTTATAAAACTATGTTCTAAAACTCTCGTGCCTTTAAATTATTATAGTTTATGCAAAACATTTCTATCAGCCAGACATGATTTTCTTCGCTACATTGTAGAAAACACAGATGTATTGCCCACATAGATCTTCCATCAGACTCACAAATTCCAGTTGATATATTTTTTCACATTCATTTCGTGTAATTGTATGCTGTTTGTATAGTTCAGAAAATAAATAGTAATATAAAAACCTATAGAGAAAGTTGGTCAAAATATTATAATAAAACGCAATTTATTTCTAGTAGTTAAGAGCACTAAAATAGACATCACGAGAATCATTTAGGAAATGGGTCAGCCATAACAAAATATGCTCAGAAAAGGATTTCGTTTTGCATAGATAAACCTTAATTTTCCGCTACATAAAGAACATCTATTGCTGCATTTCTTTCAATGAAACGTTAGGTTTTGTAATATTTCTTAAAGAAATTTGAATTTATAGGATTGAAAAAACTATTATGTAATGGAATTCATTTATATGATTTATCTAGAACCTAATACAGTTAAATTAAAGAATTTTCTGTTCACAGTAACATGAATAGAAGACCTGTTTGCAAATTAAAAATATTTTCAAATAAATACGCTACTTTATAAAATTTTAAGAAACAGATTAAGTAAAAAGAAGATAGTAAAATCTGGTTACTGGAATGACGCTACCATCATTTCAATCGTTTCAATGGTTAAATCCTTTTGTCGCCTTTGATCGGAACAAACATGAACGTCATCCTAAAAAATCCACAATTCAAACTTGGTGTGACCGGAAATGAAAACTAAATGTTTACACAAAATTCACATAATCACAATAACTAATCACAGATTTAAATCGTTTTACTTTAGATTCAGAAAATATTGACTTTAGATTCACAAAATATTTCAATTTACTAGAGGAAAAAAAGTGTAAAAATTATCAAATTCCTCCATCTTCTTAAAATAAACTGTCCTTAATTATCTAATTCGTTATACTTTTATTTTGTTCTTTTTAATATTATGTAAAACGTTTAGACTACAGACATTCTCAAATATTCATCCGTTTAAAACGTCACATATTAAAATCACTGTCAGTTAGATTGAAAATCATTTTTTACCACGTAAATATATAAAAATAAATTACTTTTAAACACACAATATTTATAATTATTTTATGCCCAAGTGCATACGGCAGAGCATTTTTAAAAAGTATTTCAAGGCAGCGAAAAGTGTAGCGAAAGAATCTAATTAGGAATGTTTGGAGTTTTTATTTGCTAAAATAAGTACTATTTTTACAAATGATGCTAATATTTACATTTGTTCTACCACTAAATATCCATTTAGGTTACACAAACAAAAGAGTACGTAACTTTAACAGAAACAAGTGTTGCAATCAATCTACGAAGTAATGAAAATTGTAACGTACAGTGGAATCAGCAGAAATATGTTTTCTTTAACAATACAAATGTAACATTATTTGACATAAATATAGACAGGGATAAAGCAGTAAAAGTGATATGGAAATAAATTGTAGAGGTAATTAACTATATGATAAATCTAGTTTTTCTTATAGCATAGCATAAAGTAATAAGTTATCTCCTTGTGTTTTTCTTCATTATAAACACAAATTAGAATTATATGAAAATTCGAGAATTATTCATTTCATCATTTTCTGATAATTTACATGATAATACAAAAAATCAGGCTCTTTTATTAAGATTAAAATTTATATTCCGTATTTTTAATCATAATAATAATAATAACAATAACAACAACAACAACAACAACAACAACAATAATAATAATAATAATAATAATAATAATAATAGTGAAAACGACTACAACATTCGATTGTTGAATGGTTCAAGAGAAAATATTTACATCGGGCTAGAAAAAAGCGCTGACACAGTTTATGGTGTTCGAAAGTGTTAAATTAATATATTTTAAACACTGTCGAAAGAGGGAGGGGGCAATACATGCATAAATTTCCCTTTTTATGTTTTTTTAAATTATTTTTGGTACACTCTATAAATTATGTTTTAGATAAACAGTTGAAAATATTCATCTTTTCAACTAATTTATCTCTTGAATAATTTCTAAAATTATACATCCGGGTAAAAAAATCTTTAAGATAATAAAAAATATATTCATAGAATTTTTGTGTTTTTTAGTAAAATAATTTATTTTAATTTATTTTAAGCCAAAAGGAAAATGGCTTCTTATTATTCTTAAACAGTACCTTTTCTGACACCGTAACGAGTTATACAGTGATTTATTCAAAAGTTTACGAAAAAATTTCCGAACAGACATATTGTTCAAAAAAGTTTATAGAACTTTGTAAAAAGTTAATTAGTTTTTGAAAACTAGTTTATTCATGAAATTTATTCCTTTTCACAGACAGGTTAAATAGAAGGATCGAGTTAAATCGTAAAAATCAACAAGTCTTCCTTAGTAAAGTGAAAAAACAATGATAAAAAAAAATCTATTACAAATTTTATTTAGGACGTTTTAAGATTATCCCGAGTTCACGAACTTAATTTCGATATTGGGAATTATATAATATAACTTAGTATATAATTAGATATACATAATATTACAATTATATAATATTACTTTCAAGCAATGACATTTAATCTTTAAATATTATGACCGAAAATACAATAGAATATTCTTTTAAAAAAATAAGTTACATTATTTTTTTCATATTTTCTTCCATATTTCCGTTTTCAAGAATTAGCATTAGTCAAATAAAGGTCAATTGTCCTTATACACACACACACATATATATATATACATATATATATATAGAAACATCATCTCCAGGTTTCCCTTACTCCGCACAGAAGTCATGGCCAGCGAGAAAAAACAAAATAAATAAATGTAGAAGGTCAAAATAATCACTCCTTGACTGCTGCAAGTTCATTTTATTAAACTGCAGCTATAATAGAGGGAAAAACTCCTGTTGCAGACGATATTTTACCGAAACATCCAAAAAATATTCTATGCTTTACTACATCAAGTCGTACTCATGCAAGAGCGCACCCAAGAATCCTTCTTCTTGGCTCCCTTACCACCTCTCGAGCTTACTCTCTTAAATCTAAAAAGAAAATTCTAGGACATTCTCTAACCTCAAATCATCATTCTTTTATGAAAACAGAATTGTTGTCCAGCTACGAGACTATTTTCCACAGACGATAATTCTATATAAAAAAAAATATATTTAACCAATTTATAATCGACTCAGAATTTCTTAGCAGACGATTTTTATAGATGATTAATTTTAAGAGAAAAATAAAAGAAATGAATTTATTGATATGCACACTATCAAAGGTTGACGGAGGGAAAATAAATAAATAGATAAAATAAAATAACGATATTTTTTGAAAGGTATGGTTTTGGAATAAATTTAATAAGACTTTCTTAAAAAGGGTTGATAAAAACATAGAAGAAATGAGTTTTATTTGAAATATTAAGAAATAAATTTTATTAAGAATATTTTCAATTTAGAGCCATCTTTTTAAATTTACGCATACTGGAATAATGTTTTTAAAGACAAATTAAGAATTTATATCGTCTGCATAAAGATTAACAGATTAGATCTAGAAACAAGATTTTAATATAATAATTTGAAGTACGTACGGAATATTATTATAAGAAAATTAAGATAGTATAAAGGTTAGTTTTAGTGAAAAAAATTTAAAATTTGTAATATTATCCCCCCTCCCCAAAACTTTGTATGAAATTGATAGTTAAATAAAACTACAAGTTCAGAGAACAGAAATATAATAATTTAGAAAAGTTAAATTTTGGAATAAAATTGTCAAACTCAGAAAGCCAAGAGATGGAAGAAAAGAAAATTAACGCAATATAAAAAATATTAGCGATTAACCCATATCGTACCAAGCATTGAAAGAAATATTATTTTAAAATAAAATCTTAAATATATGCTTTATTAAGCCTATGTATACATACAAAATCAAAAAACTTACCAATTTTTTATTAGCTTGATTGGTACAGGCTGTCCTAAAAATAGGACAATGGTATAATCCACTGCTATTCATTATTAGATGAATGGAATGGGACAAAACATCTTAAGCATAGTCCGACGTTACATTTTTTACATATTGTGGTGTGTTTTCCTATACAAGGTTTTAGCTGGCATCTTCTTTGTCTGTTTTCTGGGTGTTTTATCAACACATGCTCATTCTGAATCCTTAAAAAATCTGCATTACTCTGTTGAAGACCCAATTTTCTGTAAGATGGTTTTCTTGGAATAGAAATCCCCAAATAGGCAACTGTTATGTACCTTCGAAAATCAAGCAGGCTCAGACTATTTTCTCCAAATAACTGATTGAGCTTCCATGAAGCAACAAGCGCTGTTTCAAATGCATTAACAAATAATGGCCAATACCTTTTTTTTTCCCTTGAATTGAAGTTAAGTAAGATGCTGCATGATTATCAAACAAGTCAACTCCATTTTTGTATTTATTGTAGGATGTAATGCACGCAGGTATCTTTACATGTTTTCTACCACCTTTTACTCTTCTTTCTACTGTTGAGATACTTTTTGTTTCTTCGTAATTAGTGATTACAGAAACAACCCGATTGTTATTCCACCGAACTGCGGCTATTTTGTTCCTTGTATCGAATCTGATGTCAGAAAATCCACGTTCCAATTTCGACATTGCTTTTGAAAGCATAAGTGGACACTTAGAGATTCTATTTTCTCTAACAGTACCTGTAACGAAGAAGTTCTTGGTTGCCAGAATGGATAGCAGTTCATGGGAAGTAAAGAAATTATCCATGTAAATTTTATGTATCTCAGGATTTGCAATTATTGACAGCAAGTTCTGGACAACTTTGTGAGATAATGGCTCATTCACTTTTTTTTTTGATGATCGATGCACACGTGATCTGCAGGTGTTAGAGAAACTATTTGAAGATTATCCGTACAAATGTTTGGAATATCACAGAGAAGAATAGATTATTCCCATTACTTAATGTAGGGATTATGTATCAGTGGATTATACCATCGTCCTATTTTTAGGACAGTATGAAATATGAGGAAAATAGACCATTTAGATATATATTTTTAATATATCTTTTTTATCTGTAGAAAAGTATAGAATATTACCTCAATAAATTTATATAACCGTTATTTTTAATAGCAAAATCTTTTAAGAAATAATGTATTGAATATGTAAGAAATAAATCTTCAAAAAATCACCATTTTGAAAAATTAAAAAAAAATATTTAACATTAATTTAAACTAACAATAAGAGCAGAGATATACTTAACAGACTTATATAATATATATCGCCTTTAATTTAAATTAAAATACTCAAAAGAATTTATATAAAGGCCATTCATACATGGTGTCCTATTTTTAGGACGATGGTGAAATATGGGTTAAAAAAATAGTAAGAGAAAATTAAATTGAATTAAATTTAGGTAGGAGCATTTCCCTGAAAGAAATACAATAATGTTACAATATCACTTACTATTTGTAAGTGCATAGGAGATAATACATACAATAAAAGTAGATAAGTTATAAATATTAATAAGCAAGAAAAACAATATGAAATCTCCTTCATGGTAGTTTATAGAGTTTCAGTAACTTAATCAATAGTCCACTAAAGAAAGTTCTCTAAATAAAAATCCTCCGGATCCTGTCTATTAAACAGTATCTCTTTAATTGTGAACTAAATTTTTTCATTGATATAGTTCATTAAATATGTCTTTCGTTGGATTCCAACATCTTTTCATAATGTATCAAATTTTCAATAATAAATAGTATCACTTCAAAACATTAATAATAAATAATATACAAAAATTTACATAATAATAATAACAATAATAATAAGTGGCATAATAAAACTCCATATCCTAATTTTTCTCAATAGGAGTATAATTAATACTAAACTTCATTATAGAAATCATAATAATAATAATATTATTAAACAAGAGTATAAACAAAAGAAAATATCACAATTTGTTTATTATTGATAGGGAAAATATTGGTTGAGGATAAAAATAATGACATAGCAACTAAATAATTTTCTTATCTTCTAATAGCATAAGAAAGTATTTTTTGCTGGCCGAAAGTATACATAAAAAAATAATAATTCCAAAATCCAAATAAAATTAAATCTAACTATTTAGAAAATGGATTCTCAACCAGTATTTCCTTACACTAATTCCTCTCTGATGCTCTTTTACAAAATTGTCAAATTTGGTTATAAGTTTTCAAATGCCAAATGAAGATTAATGTTTTATTTACACATGGTTTATAAACTTTAATAATAAAAAACAAATAGGAATAAAAGTTGTCATTCTTAATTGATAAATAGAAATAAAAATAGTTCGCTTTTTTGAAAAACTTTTAATATCTGTAGTTTTCACAATCACTGAAAATTACATATTATGTTATAGGTTTGAGTTGAATCATCAGATTTCATAACTGTTATCACATAAATATCTGCTGAATAAATAGAATAATACTAATGTCAAATAAATGAGTAAATATAGTTAGACTTAAATACACTTGAAATTAATTTATCAACATCAATTGTAAGCTTTTATAATCAAAGTGTACACCTTATGCTTGCATAAGGAGCTCAATTTAACCACAAAAACTCCCAAAAACAAGTAATATTTTGGTAGCGTTCCAAGAACATACCTGCTAATGTTGAAAATTATGGTGATAACATTTTTAACGAATAAGAATTAATATTTAATCTACTGTCTTGACTTTAGTTTGACCTAGTGATTGTGATTGTATCTGAGGTTTTGTTTGTTTTTTAGGTTGCTCATGAAACAGTTTAAAATCTTCAGGTGATAAATAGGGTCTTAATTTAGAAACATGCACAATAACGGAATTCTGTCCTGTCTCATAATTAAATTTATCTATTTCATAAGTTACATCAGAAAGTTTATTTATAATTTTATATGGTCCAGAGAGAGTAGGTTCTAATTTTCGAGTGTTAGGGTATTTAAATTCTTCATAAATTACAGAGTCTTGTATTTTTAATGGGCATTCGACAAAATTTCGATCATAGAGTCTTTTACTTTTAAGGTTAAATTCACGAGTTCGCGCTTTCGCAATCTTGAGGGCTTAGTCTACTGGATATGTTTGCATTTTGATTGCCTCACACAGAACTATTACCCTCCCTTTTAAAAATCTTAATCAAAATTATCGTGAAAACTATATTTAGCTCCTAACTTTAACCAGAAAATTTATCTAATAAAATAGAAATTGTAAATATCATAGTTATACCTTAAATTGGGATCAAGTTTTAATTCTATTATTTTATAGATCATAAGCAGATTCAAAAATTTTAATTATAGATAATTTTTTACTTAAAATCACAAAATTTACTGAAAAAATTAGTCATATTTATCAGTCAAAACTCTAGCAACAGTTTTGTACATTTCCATCTTTCTTACTGAATTTAAATAAATTATAAGAATCCGGGAACCAAAGCTCACTATCACCAGAAATTCTAAAAAATAAAGGAAAAAAAATAAATGTTAATTTAGTTTTCTAGCTCAAATGTCTAGTTGTAGGAACATTATCATGAAAATACTGCATTCTGAAAATAATTCTTTATAACTAAGAAATATCAATAAATTAGAAAATGTACCTTTTTGAAATAAACTTGAGCTTCTAAATTGTCTAAATTATCTAATTTCAGATTTGAAAAATCAGAAAAACTCGGGAAGTCAAATTCAATGAGTCTTTCTATCAAAATTTTCTTAATTTGTTCATAATCCGTAAAATTTAAACAGTCATTAATATAATTTTTTTGCGCTTCCCCTTTCAAATATTGCGCAATAAAATTAAATTTCCATTCTAGATTTTTCTTCTCCTTTTCACATGTTGTATCAAAATAAGTTAACCACGACAAAATGTTCATTCCAGAACACAGCTCAAACGGTACGAATATAGGATCTTCCATATTTTTTTTAATTCTTACTCATTAGAATAAATGAAGCACTTCTACTTTCTTTATTAAATCCTGATCGTAAAATCATTCGCAATAAATTTCAAAGTTAATAATTTCTATCAACTACATATTTTTTTCAAAATTACTATATCAGATCCATAACATACAATAAATAATAAATAAATAAATAAATAAGTAAATTAATAAATTAACTTCAAATTACTCTCACCAATAAAATAATAAATAAATAAATAAATACATAATAAATATTTTTCCTCAATCTTAAAAGGAATAAAATTAATAATCAAAACATTTACAACAATAACTTACAGTTTCTCGAAAAATCTTCAATAAAATTCAATCATCTTTAAATTCCTCATCAAATACTTCTCGCATACTCACCACTTTGAAGCCATTAATTTTCAAAAATTTGTCACTATGACCATGAATACTGAATCACAAATTATGCATCGACGACGACAGATCGGCATCAGGCGTCAGGACATCCACAATTAGACTCGAAGCAAGTACTTATGAGGACGGTTTCAACATCGTATAGGAAGTTTCTATTGATAAATCGTAATTGTACTTTCAATCCCAAGTTCGTATATAATCCATGAATAATTGAGAAAGGCAACACAGGAGGCTAATTTACTGGAGACAAGTTTTTATTAATTTCACAGTTCCAAGAAAGGTTGCCGTGCCAGAGAGGGACCGTCGCAGAGACAGGTCCGATCGTTAGTACTTACAGAGAAGGAGTGGTCACAAATACATTTTTCACATCGTCAAGTGTTGGCGCGATACATGTACATAAAAATAGCCAAAAACGACTGATAAGCACAAATTGCGGTGAGAGAAGGCACGTGGAGAGTTTCCGTTAAATAGACTTTCAATGATATGAACCAAAGTGCATGATTTGAAATAATTAACGCCAAATGATAAAAGATAGCATATGGCTCGGGAAACCACAAGGATTGAATTCTTTACATAGGGTTAACAAAAGTCTCACGGGTTCAGAAAGGAAATTAATTCTAATGAAATAAAATAAAAGACAAACTTAGCACATCTGGTTCTTAAGTGAATAGCGTTTAACTATGCTTAACAGCAGCCGAGAAATAACTCTTTAAAAGGTTGTTGCTATGGGAAATACTTACATGTACATGAACAAACGGATGTACGTTGTGGTTTTAAAGAAAGAATTAGAGATAACTGAAATTATATTTTAAAGGAAAAATGGCCGTTAGTAACTGAATAGAATTAAAGGGATTAAAAATCTAGCTTATTAAATAAAGTTACAAATTAAGGGAATATTGTAATTTTAACTAAGGGGGGAAAACAATTATTAACTAATATGTAAAGGAAAACGCCTTTACAGTACTAATTATTTCAGATTAGCACCTTTCCAAGCATAGTTCTGAAGTTCTTTAGAAAGAACATTCTTTTACTTAATTAAGTAAGAAATTACGGCGATTTTGGCACAAGAACATTCACAAGAAGTCGATTATTGGCAATTCGCAAACCTATCATCATTTCGTTCCACAGCAGACTCCATTAGCAAGCCGAAACTACCATATAGAATGCCCTTCAGAACATAGAATTCAATCGAACTTCGGCGATAGCATGTTCTTTTTCGTTCCATAGCAAATTTCTTTAAAATCTGAAAAAGGCAGCACAGGCATAAGCTATCCTGTCGGACTTTTGAGTAGATTGTGACATTTTAAAGTTAGGGGGGCCGAAACATCATCTCCATCTTTCTCTTACAACGCACAGAAGTCATGGCCAGCTAGAAAAAACAAAATAAATAAATGTAGAAGGTCAAAATAATCATTCCTTGGCTGCTGGAAGTTCCTTTTATTTAACTGTAGCTATAATAGAGGGAAAAACTCCTGTTGCAAACGATATTTTACCGAAACATCCAAAAAATATTTCATGATTTACTACATCAAGTCGTACTCATGCAAGAGCGCACCCAAGAATCCTTCTTCTCGTTTCCCTTACCACCTCTCGAGCTTCCTCTTTTAAATCTAAAAAGAAAATTCCAGGACATTTTCTAACCTCAAACCATCATTCTTTTATGTAAACAGAATTCTTGTCCAGCTACGAGACTATTTTCCACAGACAATAATTTTATTTTTAAAAAAATATTATTTAAACAATTTATAATCGACTCAGAATTTCTTAGGCAGACGACTTTTATAGATGATTAATTTTAAGAGAAAAAGAAAAGAAATGAATTTATTGATATGCACACTATCAAAGGTTGACGTAGGTAAAATAAATAAATAGATAAAATAAAATAATGATATTTTTTGAAAGGTATTGTTTTGGAATAAATTTAATAAGACTTTCTTAAAAAGGGTTGATAAAAGCATAGAAGAAATAAGTTTCATTTGGAATATTAAGAAATAAAGTTTAATTAAGAATATTTTAAATTTAGAGCCATCTTTTTAAATTTACGCATACTGGAATAATGTTTTTTAAGGCAAATTAAGAATTTATATCGTCTGCATAAAGATTAACAGATCTAGAAACAAGATTTTAATTGAATTATTTGAAGTACGTACGGAATATTATTATAAGAAAATTAAGATAGTATAAAGGTTAGTTTTGGCAAAAAAAAATTTAAAATTTGTAATATGCACTGTATTGCCATTGATTATTGCACACTTGCGATTTTAGACATTTTACTAAATATCTAGAAAAATACACGAGGAATCATCTCGAAACTCTTAGTGTCTAAATATAATAGTATACGCCATACATCGCCGTGAAGATTTGTTACCGAAACTCCATAGGGGACCGTCAACAAATTAAAAAAAAATAATATCTTTTGAATAACCCTGTCAAAACTAATGTAGCAAAAGCGCTCAAACTCTAGATTATGATTGAATGCCTTATTGTAATACGCCTTGTTCATTTTTATGCAAATAGCATGCATACTCGCAGAGTAATTAAGGTTTTCATAAAAATGGTCCCAAATTTTTCCAAGTTTTTTCCTTATAATTTTCAGAGTTCTGAATATAAAATAATATTTTTTTCAAAAAATAGGACAAACAACATTGCAGATAGTACCCTGTAATCAGAATTAAAAAATAATAAAAATTGTATGAAAAATGAGTAGGTTTACTAAATAATTTTTTACTGCGCATGCGTCAAAGATATCAAAATTCCATTTCCATATTATATTAGCTAAATGTATAGAGCAACTTTTGTAAAAGTCTCAAAACCATAGCTTGAAAATTCTGAAAGTAATCGTCTATAGAAAAAGGACAAAATCCGTTGTTTCCAAAATGAAGCAAAAAAATGAGGGATTTTATCCAAATGTAGTAGTACATCCCGTATTGTGTATTCTATATTGACACTAATCAATGAATATATGGATACAACCCCTCTTGTTTTTGCTTCATTTTGAGAATAACGGATTTTCAACTAATTCAATTGACGATTATTTTCAGAATTTTCAAGTTATGATTTTGTGACTTTCACAAAAGTTGCTCTATACATTTAACTAACATAATATGCAAATGAAATTTTGATATCGTTGACGCATGCGCAGTAAAAAATTATTTAGTAAACCTACTCATTTTGTACAAAATTTTCATTATTTTTAAATTCTGATTACAAGGCACTGTGTGCAATGTTGTTTGTCATATTTTCTGAAAAAAATATTATTTTGTATTAAGAACTCTGAAAATTATAAGGAAAAAACTTGGAGAAATTTGGGACCATTTTTATAAAAACCTTAATTACTCTGCGAGTATGCATGCTATTTGCATAAAAATGAACAAGGCGTATTACAATAAGGCATTAAATCATAATCTAGAGTTTGAGCGCTTTTGCTACATTAGTTTTAACAGGGTTATTCAAAAGATATTCATTATTTTTTAATTTGTTGACAGTCCCCTATGGAGTTTCGGTAAAAAATCTTCACGGCGATGTATGGCTTATACGATTATATTTATACACTAAGAGTTTCGAGATGATTCCTCATGTATTTTTCTAGATATTTAGTAAAATGTCTAAAATCGCAAGTGTCCAATAATCAATGGCAATATAGTGTATATATAAGAATAATAAAATTTATTTTTCGCTAATAATGACTTCATTTGCGACATCGATAACTTAGCGGTACAGATTATTGACATTTTCTAACCATTTTTATTTTCAGTTTTCTGTTTTGTCTTAATTCAAATTATTACGATGTATTGGCGACATTTGACCGAAAAGTTACTTTCAAAATAATTAATACAAAAACACATTAATTAATGTCGAATGAAGAATGTCTCCAAACTTGACTATAGTCGGCGAAAAAAAAAAGTTTTCTGAAGGTAAAATAATTTTATAAAGATTCTCAATCGGCACGACATACCTGGCTAATTCAGCTAGAGTCGAACTAATAATGTAATTTGGATTGGCGTCCTTTAGTTATAATTATGTGAGTAATATGAAATTGAGTAACATGTATGGGCATAATTATAATATCACTATTTTGTAAGTAATACTATTACCAAAAAAAAAAATGAATTCTAGCAACAACACACCGAAAATCATACAGTGAGAATGATATATGAGCTTCTTATCCACTTGAAGAATTTTAAAAGCCGTGTAGCATAAGTTCTCCAACTGACATTTTTTTTCATTTCCATACATATAAGAGCTAACAACAGAAAAATGTTTCCGGATAAGCGTTATATTCATTAATTTTTAAAATATTTGCATATGACTGTTTTGATCAAATTACACACCACTTAAATTCGTTTCTTGCTATCACAACATAAGTCAGAAACAACCGTCCTATTATTATTGTTTTATTATTCATAAATTACAAAAATTATTCAATCCTTACAAAAATTAAAGTCCAACAATATTATTAGTCCATAGAATTCCTTAATAACCGTTCAATTGAGAATAACACAGATTTGTTTTTCTTAAGTTTTTAGATTTTGCGACTCATGTGGTTCCTGAACGATTTAATTGTAGATCGAAAATGTGTAAAAAGATAAAAATAATTTATTTATATATATAATAGGAGATATCTGTCTGTCTGCCTGCGTAACAGAGGCTAACCCGAAATTAAAACACTCAGGCTTCCGAATTTTTGGTCATGTGTAGATGCTAACACTGGAAAGTGCACTTCGCCGCCGGATTTTTAAATTTCAATTTAATTTTTTTTATTAAAACTTATTGGGTAAGAGGTTATTTGCAGCTTTTCATCAATCCACGGTAACGAAGAAGCCTAGTTGGAGACTATTTACAGCTCGTCAACAATTAGGGGCAACGAAGCAACCAGCCAATGCGAGCAGGTGGTAAATATCGGATTTAACGACTGGATTTCATGGTTGAATGCTAATCGTATATTACACACGCATTTGTTAATAGTTCCTGTTTTAATGATTTTGTTTTTCCCAGATTGATTTACAATCGATCTTCAAAATCCATCAATGGCACCATCCAAATATAGTGGTAAATTATGTAACTACTCCTTTTATGTTTTCTTATGGTTTCTTCAAATGTGCAGCGCAATTCACGTGCGTGCACAAAAGATTTTTCATGTAGTAGGTCCCATTAAAGAAAGGAATTTTAAAATAATTCAATGATTGTATTTTTTTATGGTCCAAAACAGCTAAATCAACAACTATATTTCTTTATCTTTCTCAAACATGATTTTCGTAATCGAAATCCATACCTGTGTACACTCAGAAAAAATTTAAAATATTCTTCAGACAAATACAGGGTGTTTCTAAATTCATGGTACAAACTTTAAGGGGTGATAGTACACATCAAGCCAAACAATATTAAATAGGAAACTAAGGGTCCCAAACGTCTTCCGAAGAAGATACGCGCCATTAAAATTTAGGGTCCAAATATTCAAATCATTATAAAAAACAGAAAAATTAGTCGATTCGTTTGCGGTTTTCACTAAAATTATTCTTTATGTCAGTATTGTCTTGAAAATAAATCATAAAGATAAATTTCAAAAAATGTCGATAGAGGGCGCTTTAGACTTTGGAGTAACGAACAACTATTTTTTACCGTTATTTTTTGCATCTCATTAATTTTTTTAGAAGCTTAGACATAAACTTGAATTTTGAGATCAAAATCTAAATCTCTGGGAGTGGTTAAGTAGCGCAAACTGAACTGTAGGGAGAGGTTCAAATTTCAAATGATTATAAAAAACGTATGATTTGTAATTTTCACCAAAAGTATTCTTTATGTCAGTATTATTGTGAAAATAAATTATTAAGATAAAATTCAAAAAATGCCGATAGAGGGCGCTTTAGACTTAGGAGTAATGTACAACTATTTTTTTACCGTTATTTTTTGCATCTCATAATTTTTTAAGAAGCTTAGACATAAACTTAAATTTTGAGATGAAAATCTGAATCGTTGGGAGTGGTTAAGTAGCGCAAACTGAACTGTGTTCAATGGGGGTGGGAAGGTTCAAATTTCAAATGATTTTAAAAAACGGAAAAATTGGTCGATTCGTTTGCCGTTTTCAGTGAAACTATTCTTCATGCCAATATTTCCTTGAAAATAAATTTTAAAGATTAATTTCAAAAAATACCGTTAGAGGGCGCCTTAAAATTTAGAGTAACAACAACTATTTTTAACCGTTATATTTTGTATCTAATTAAATGCTTGCAAATGCTTAGATTTAAATTTTGAGCTCAAATTCTAAATCGATGGGAGAGGTTAAGAAGCGCAAAGTGAAATGTGTTCAGGAGTTGAAATGTTACCCTCCCCACCCCTCGAACACATTTCAATTTTCCGCTACTTAATTACTCACAACAATGTAGATTTTGAGCTCAAAATTTAACTTTGAACATTTACAAGCATTTAATTAGATACAAAAAATAACGGTTAAAAATAGTTGTTCGTTACTCTAAAGTTTAAGGCGCCCTCTAACGGTATTTTTTGAAATTAATCTTTAAAATTTATTTTCAAGGAAATATTGACATAAAGAATAGTTTTAGCGAAAATGGCAAACGAATCGACCAATTTTTCCGTTTTTATAATCATTTGAAATTTGAACCTCCCCACCCCGATTGAACACAGTTCAGTTTGCGCTACTTAACCACTCCCAACGATTCAGATTTTAATCTCAAAATTTAAGTTTATGTCTAAGCTTCTAAAAAAATTCATGTGATGCAAAAAATAACGGTAAAAATAGTTGTACGTTACTCCAAAGTCTAAAGCGCCTTCTATCGGCAGTTTTTGAATTTTATCTTTATAATTTATTTTCAAGATAATACTGACATAAAGAATAATTTTAGTGAAAATCGCAAATCAATTGACCAATTTTTCCGTTTTTAATAACCATTTGGAATTTGAACCTCCCTCCCCACAGTTCAGTTTGCGCTGTTTAACCACTCCCAACGATTTAGATTTTGAGCTCAAAATTTACGTTTATGTCTAAGCTTTTAAAAAAATTAATGAAATGCAAAAAATAACGGTAAAAAATATTTGTTCGTTACTCTAAAGTCTGAAGCGCCCTCTATCGGCATTTTTTAAAATTTATCTTTATAATTTATTTTCAAGGCAATACTGACATAGAGAATAGTTTTAGTGAAAACCGCAAACGAATCGACCAATTTTTCTGTTTTTTATAATCATTTGAATTTTTGGACCCTAAACTTTAATGGCGCCTATCTTCTTCGGAAGACGTTTGGGACCCTTAGTTTCCCATTTAATATTTTTTGTCTTGATGTATACTATCACCCATTAAAGGGTGTACCATGAATTTAGAATCACCCTGTATATATATATATATATACTATTTTAGTATGAATTGAGATTTTAAATATTAGCAAATTGTTTGAGAACACCTATGATCCCGGCAATGCCTGGAGGATCAGCTAGTAAAATATAAAATAGATGCATAATATTTACCTCTCATGGATGTTTTACCTGTTCCTAGACGAGTATTTTAATGTGGATGTATTCTTTTATCCAGAAAATAATAATCATATATGACATCTACTTAATATATTATATAATTTCTTTTATATTCTTCTGTATTTTAAATATTAAAAAAAAATGTTTTCTTTTAATTGATTATGTTTGAAAATATAAGGTAATCAATTTAACACTTTCTACTATTTTGGTAGAAATATTTTCTTACAGTATTAATACTTAATAACAAGTAAAAATTTGTTTCTACTTTAAGTTTTGGGAAAATCTGAAATTTCATAAATTTGAAAGTATCATAATTTTATGAGATGTTATTTGGTTGTTACTATGGCATTTGTTTTAAAATGGAGAATTATTTTCCCTAAACATAAATTCTAGGTCAAAGATACCTTGTAAAATAAAAAAAATTCATAACATGTAAAGCAATACCTACATATTTTATTATCAATGTAATTCTCAGCTTATGTTGAGAGTTAGAAGAACATGTGATATTTCTTATTTTCTTTCACAATAAGTATATCTGATATAGTTATAAAAAATCTGCAACAAAAAGATTTCCTGAAGGATATGATATTTCACTGACAAAAGATAACATTGATTTGGGATTTATCAATTGGAGATCGCAGATGTGTAGGAGGAAAAACATTATAAGACTTAATGCAAGCATAAAACATTTATCTTTAATGCATTATTTTTATAGATTTCTAGGATTTTTTTAATTTAGGTTTATTGCTATGTTCAGAAAATAGAAATAGTACATCTTATTCCTTAATACATCAAAAGAAGTCTGATTTATTTGATGGTGCATTTTTAAATTTGAATATAAAAATGTAATTTCTATTTTTTAATAGTTGAAAATTCGATATAACTTTTTTACCATAATTTTTCTTACTATGATAGTAGTAAATTTATTCAGTATTATTACTTATTTTTTAAGTATGGATAGGAAATCTATCAAAAGAACACATTTAAAAGACATTTAATGTCTTGCGATTTTTTTCCTATAAACTTGGATTTGTAGATTTTAATATACTTAGTCACACACAATTTGATTAATAATTAAACACATACAGGAATATTTTTACATTATTCTGTTATATCAATTTTTAATAGATGAAAATACGATATAAAATTTTTACCATCATTTTTCTTACTGAGCAATCTAATGTCCAAAACTCACCACCTTTCTAGGCGCGCGAGAATAGTAATGTAGTTAGGAATGATCAAGGACATGAGCGAATTAGGGAAAACTCAAATCAAATATCCTCTTTAAACTGTAAATTGGGAGGTCAAGATAAAAAAGCCGTAAATTTCTCCAGTCTCCCCATGGAAATATAACAGTCGATGTCAGAGGTGTTAAAAGTACAAGGAAGCAAAATATCTTACAACCCTGTTTGTACGTTAAATTTGACAGTAGGAATATTTTTTTCACGAAACAAGTTAGTACGCAAATATTAAACGATAAAGACGTCTGTTTTAATTTACCGTTAATAAAAATATATATAAGTACAGAGTTAGTATTTCTTGTTGATACTAGGATTCAAATTTCTTTGTTTAATTACGATGATTTTAGACGCATTAAAAATATATAGATATATAGTGTACTAACATAACACTAAAATCCATCTCTGGTAATACATTGAATGCCACTTATTCCAATCACGATTGTTAATATACAATTTTTCATAAATTCTGTTTAAGATATAGTCACCTATCATACCATTAGAATGCCATACCTGGGCATGATTTTTTACATAAACTTATATTCACACTTAGTCTTTATCCAATTTCTTTCACAACAGGAAATATTTTATGAAATTCAATATGTTCAGTCATTGTATTAGAGAACCCATACCGAGTGAAGAAAACATTATTAGAAACATAATCTCAGAACATTTTGATAATAGATATTTAGAATAATTTAAAGAATTTAAGTGTAAAAATGTGTGTGAATCTGATATTAACTTATTTTATTTTTAACCAATTATGAAATCTTATTTACTGAAGTTACTTTTAGAATTTTCCGATATATCAGGTAATCCTCAAGTAAGTTTCTTTTTCACGTTTTACCGTGGAAATACCGTAATCCCGATCTTACGCATGTGCATCAACTTCTATCACTCAATGGGGACAAATGAAGCTATTTTTTTAGATAGCTGAACATTACGCGGCTGTATGTTAAGCGTTCAAAATGTTTTTAAAAAATTACATATCCCGCCGCCTGTGAATTATAGTCAGTCTTTCACTGTTTGAAAGCTAGAAACTCTAAAATAAATTGGAATTCGCCAATATATTTCTAAATAAAATTACGAACAAAATGTTTAATTTTATGAACGAAGTACAATGAGGAATTCGACGGTATAGAGATGGATGCGAAATTTTAATAAAGTATTGAAGAATGAGGTGGGCGCCATCTCTTAATCGCAATGATTTGCTTATAAAAGTTCAAGGAGAGAGTAGGAAGAACCGAGTCATACCTACCTATTATGACCTATTATGAACCTATTATGACACTGTCCATGTACTTTCATCAAATTTATCACTCACTTATTTCAACGGTGTTACCACATGATTGACCTCACAGGCGGCATCTTTTCTTAGAAATTCATACAAAATAACATACTAAGCTATGATAAATACTTTAAACTTGATGTTAACTGTGTCAAAAATAATCTAAGAACTGTATTTCCTTATGAAATAATTATTTTTTAATAACCATTTCCTTTTGTTTAGTGCTTAACTTAACTTACCCTCAGAATTAATAGATACTTAGTAAAGATATATATGTAACTGATCATAACACTGCAGTTAAATCTACTTTAGACCTAATTTAAACCTAAGTGGTTTGCGAGGCGCTACTATCTTTACGTCAATACAGGTTTGCTTACATTTAAAAATTAGAAAAAAAAACCAAACAATTGGCAGAACATACATAATAGAAAATCTGATAGTTAGGTAAAGTTACCTTTGCATATTGTTATAAAATAGAAAACAACTGCGGATCCAACTAAACCAAAATATCGACTCATCATTCATTACAGATCTCTAAACAAACACCTTAAATTTCCCCGTTACAAATGATTTTTGATAAATCAAGTGTTCAAAAATCTTAGTGGGGCAGCGTATTTACATCTCTAGACTTGCCTTTGCCATTTCAACAAATTGCCTTATGCCCTTACTTAGAGACATGATAAATTTTATTGCCCTTTTTGGTCAATCCTGCTATGTTTACCTTGCTCAAGGTCTCTGTTGTTTTACGTTTTAATAAAATTTTACATGCGATTTAAAATTCTCAAATTATGTCAAAGGTTTCGTTTTTTTAGCTGATGACGATACCAAAATGTAATTTATGCTTAAAAAAATATTTAAACGAGAATTTCATCTTACATTTAAAAAAAGAATAATGTACGTTCATGGAAGGTAAAATAGAACTTTCAGAGAAATATATAAAACCACTTCAAGATAACATAAAAAATCAAACCTTTTCTATTTCTACAGCAATAACAAGTTGTAAATTGCAAATAAAGTGGAGGAAATGAGATGCATTCGTACTATAACGAAGTTTTAAAAAAATATTCAGATATTGCTTTTATAATAAACAGTACTTCGGATACAGCATAGTGGGCGAAAATTTCTAATTGTTTCTGTAAATACTATCTGATTGTATTATACGGGAAGCTACTTCTACTAAAGTTCAGCAATGTGTAGCAGTTTCATAAAATGTGAAATATTTTGATGTAATTAAAATATGACCGAAACAATGTTTTTCCATGTAACATTATGTAGTAGAATACTTTTGTGTATCCCTGTAAATACCATTTGCTTTATATTATACAAAAAGTAACTTATATTAAACCTTACCAAAGTATATCAATTTCATAAATTGTGAACTAGTTTAATATAATTAAAACACGACCCAAACAATATTTCCCCGTATATCACTATGCGATCGAATAATTTTGTGTCGCCCTGTAAATTATTAATAAAAATTATTTTCATCACAGATTGTACCTAATGTATCTTTTAGTTTATACATGATAAGTTCACCTTAATTCTATTGTATTCGAAAGAGTGTAACACCATTAAAATATACTTCAAAGTATTTTTTTTCTTTTGACCACAATGTTATGGAATAATTTTGATTGCCTTGTAATTAAACTATATATTCAATTTTTATAAAATTGAAATGACTATATATTGTACTATATATTATGAATATATATGAATATATAAATTATGGCTATATATTATGCTCTAAATTATAAACATACATGAATATAAAAATTATAAATATGAATGAATTATAAATTTTAATTTTTTAATTTGAAAATTGCCAATTTTAAATAATCAGTAATAGTAATAAATAATAATTGACAGTAATAAATAACATTATAATACTAAATTGGATGTGTATAATACTCTTTAACTTAACATGGAAATATTCATTAAGTTTCACGCAAATTGCTTTATTACATTTTCAGATATGTTGCGCACAAATGATGCAAATCAAAGAACAATTTCAATATTATTTTTATGAAAAACAGACATAAAAAATAAATTAAAATTTCATTGTAGAATATTAAAAAATATTTTAAGTAGAAGAGCTATGGAGTTGTCAAGATTAAAAAAATATATATGTATTTAGATTTCATTAGAACTGAGAAAAATTAAGTGTGACATGTTACTAAATTGCACCTTAAGACAAAATTTAAGCCTCCTAAGATCACATAATACCGAGAGTTAAAATATTTTGAAATTTGGTATGGCATTCACTGAAAAGACTCAAATGCTTTCTGTGATTTCTCGAAAGAAAATTTCAAATTTAAAAGAATAAAATTAGCAAATAGCTTTTTTAACAACTATTTTTATGCAGTCTCATGAAATACAAAATTATTTAAAAATAATAATGGTTAAAATTTTTGGTGACAGAACTAGCTTAAGCAGAACCTATGTTATATTTAGGTATCAAACCACTAAAGGGTTGCAGTAAAAAAAAAAAAAAAAAAAAAAAAAAAATCAGCGTTTTTGTGGTTTTGAAATTCGCAGGGTATTCCTGCGGGTGTGTTACAAGGTACAGTTTAGCCAAACTGAGGATTAATTAAAAAATTTAAATTTATTCTAAAACTATAATTTCTAATAAGAATTCGCCATAGAAATATCACTTGTCATATTTCAATATTTACACGAGCAAAGCAGCGATGTTCGCTAGTTTGTTATTGTTTTTTTATTAAAAAATTGCGGAAAAGTAAACTTTTAAAAATGTACTGCTTGTAAAAATTACTCTTTTACAAGCATTACATAAAACATATTTTAAAGTGATTTTTAAAAACTATTTTAAACATGTACTTAGTAATTTCAAAAGCAACTGTCATCCATAAGAAATTGCTTTCATTACGTAGTTCTTAATACAGATGATTGTTGAAAATAAACTTTGTTATTAATTTTCAAAATGCCTTGTTTCAATATTATACATTCAGAAGTCCTTAAAAAAGAAATTTCTGTAGCTAAATTGGTACCATTTATAGCTATAATTTTTAGTTTCTTGTAGATTAAAAGTTCACTCTTTCACTCGTGAATCTGGATTATTTATATAGACTTCTGAAAGAAATAAATTTTTTGATCAAATATTGTGAAATGAAAAATGCACACTACTTGTTCGTCGTTTATTAGATTTACTTCTTTGTCTCTTAGAAGGTTATTTTCTCAAAACTTAATAAAGTCTGACGAAATGTTTAGAAAAGCAAGTAGTATCTGAATAACAGAAAATGGTGTAAAATATCCATGACTTTAGAAATATTTTATGAAATGCTTCTTCTCTCACAACAGAATATTAATTAAATAATATAAACCTTCCTATTGAAACATATGAAATTTTTAATACACATACATTTAATGTCTAAATTGAAAAAATATATATATTAAAAGATTGAATAATATAAATTAAGACAGACTTGAATACACTTTTTAAAAATAAATAAAATTTATATAAAAAAATAAACCACTAAAAATACAAAAGTAAATGTTTCGCCAAGCTACACGAAAGGCCTCGTCAGTACAAATTATCACGGCAGAATTTTCCTCGAAGGTTGGTTCACTTGTTTACGATTGCCATCTCTGAATGAAGCTCGTATTCTCCGAAATGAATATTATCATTTTCTAAATTAAAGTAAATAACTGTAACTGTCTTGATTTGTTCCAATGTTTGTTTTGTACTGAAGAGGCATTGCGGGTAGATTGGCAAAACGTTTACTTTTGTATTTTTAGTGGTTTATATTTTTTATATATAAATTTTATTTATTTTTTAAAGTGTATTCAAGTCTGTCTTAATTTATATTATTCGATTTTTTAACATATGAAATTTCGTTTTCAATTTAAATTTAGTGCGACTAAGTACAAAGTAATACGTCATCTGATAAATAAGAGGATAAGCACTGCGTGATATGACCTCACAAATCGCTGCAGGCACCACAGGCAAAGGGGTGACTTAATTAAGTAATAACATAATGGCAAACGAATGTCCCCAATTTTTCGAAATAATGTAAATTTATCATGACTTACGTCCCGAAAAAAGATATAGATATAACATTGATTTTAAGATTTCTTTTCAACATTACACGACTACAATGGGGAGAAGAAAACGTGCATTTTGATTACGGCATAGAAACTTTTTTTCAACACTTTGAACATTTGTCTATAACTGTTTTTCGAATAATTCACTTTGCTGAATGTTTACAAAGAAATTAATACGTATTTTTAATTTTTATATTACATTTATCCAATTTTACTACAACAGAATACTTGGCATCTCCTTAGAATATCCGGTGTGTTGTCGTTGTTTAAATTGTCGTTTTTAGATAGAAATTATAAACCAATAGTACAGCAGCTATTATCTATGTGTAAAAGAGTATCACTCTTTTTTGTAAGAAATTTGTACAGTCAAAGCAGATTTATTCTTTTATATATCATTGAATAGAAAACAAAATTTACCATTGCCAAAATGCTGTAATTAAAAAAAACAGCTTTTCCTGTTTAATATCATAATTCAAAGATATTTATGAAAAACATTTTGATAATTAGTCCTATTTAATAAAAAAAACTATGGAACAGATTGATATTATCTAAGAAAGGCCAATGCAAGAAGACGCCATGATATACAATACTGCACTTTCAATGTCTTCTTGACCCATTTTCAATGTTTGTTACCGCAAGTTTTTTGTATTCGTTTTTAAATATAGCATTATTAATATTTATATGTTTTATTATTACTACTTTAGACACAAGTAATATGTTTCACTCAGTACCATGCAAATATGCTACTTACAGATTCGTTCCAGTAAAAATATTTTCTTAAATTACTGTCAATTAATTACCAGTGTACTACTTTTTTATTAATCTGTCAACTATTTTTAGATGACGTTCCTGTAAGGTTGGGCTGATCTGATTATTATAGAAAGATATATGTATTTGCATTATACTGGGAGAAACATTTAACATGAATCTAGTCATTTGAATAACAAAAAAATTATTTATTTAACACCAGATGAACAGTTTCCCGGTTTACTTAAATGTTTCACTTGCCTAATCTAAAATGTAGACAATTGCGAAAAGTCATAACCCCTGGCAGTTGATTGGAGGGTAAACATCATTTCAAACATGTGCCAGTTGATATATTTTAAGTACAGAATGGAATTTTCTAACAATGTTACTGTTTTAAAGTTGTTTGTTCCTTAAAGACACATTAATGAAAATTTCCCGTTAATTTTGAAACACATTACGTGCAAAATGTTAAAAAAAAAAGAAACAATAACTTTTTAGAAATATTCAATACACTAATAATAATCAAAAATATACATTTCCAATTTCGTTTTCTACATCAATAAAAAAAGACTCTAAAATATATTTTCAAAAAAAACATTGTCATATTTGGAACTCGTAAAAATTTTAGTTAGACGCGCCATAGCAAGAATAAATCAAAATTTGATTTTTACGGCTTTATAACACTAGCGGCTAGCAAGCAGAAAAAAATGAACAAAGTTTAATGGCGGGTATGAACTTCGAAAGCACATTTCAATTCGGTAGAATAATATGGCTATATGTTAAAAAAAAAAAGACAGTTATTTTGTTGCAATAATTATTATTGTTAATGCTAAAAATGCAACTACTTTTGTTTGGTACAAAACAATGATAATTTAATACTTCACAGCGATAAAAGAGGAAATATTTACTTTTTACTTTATAATTCTATATCATAGTGTGGAATCATTTGAGTCAATAGTGCATTTTGGAATGTAAAGAAAAAAGTTTGTTCACACATATATATGTATATATATATATATATATATATATATATATTTAATTTAAAGAACAAAGATGTTCACTGGTATTTATATATTAGCAGAAAATTATTCCGATGTGTTATATATATGTATATAGAAACGGTATTCTTTACACTAAATAGGCGTTCATATATCATTCTCCACATCTCAACTCTCATCATCCAGGTACTCTAGAAGTCAGCTGAAAAAGTAGCCGTGGTTTTAAGCCTGCCGCAGAAAAGAAGAGAAGAGAGTTTGTTTGGAACGATTGTTGTGGGTCGGAAAAGAATGTTCGGCGGCGAAGCATAAATCTCGAGCCGCCTGCCAATTCAACAACCAACCAAGAATGTTCGATGATGATGAGTTCCCGCGTGGGATGTGATTAATTAACTAAAATTTATGATGTTTGAGTTGTAAATAGAACTATGTAACTAATCTTCTTTTTTGTAAATATTTAATTGTTAATAGAAGTTTCAAAAGTTATCGGTGTCAGAATTTATGACTCGGAGTTTAATTATGATTTATAAGAATTCCACAAACATGGTGCACAAACGTGGAACGAAAAGACGAACGCCCACAAAGCTAATTCAGAAGCGGTAAAATTTAGTGACGAAAGTACTATCAAAGTGTGTGAAGCTGAACATCTAATTATGAAGTGAGTTTATTATTTTATTTCATTTTCAACCATGTCAAAACTCACAGATTTCAAGGAATTAGAATTTTCATTGTAAACAGAAAAACCGTCTAGTATTAAGACATTGCATAAATTAATTTTTGGACAAATCGGTGACAGAAATAACAGACGTAGAATCCGAAATTTTACTGGGTGCGCGTTTGAAGTAGATTCTGATGAATATCAATCAAAATTGAAAGATGTTAAGGATATTTTTTCCGTTAACGATTTAATTAGCATTTGCTATATTTTATGTATAAATATTCGGGAACATTTGATGAAATTGCTGCCAGAATAATTTGTAGTTTGTGTGATTTTAGCATTGTAAAAATTAATATTATGCCCGACGAAAGTACTCTTAGTGATGACGAGAGTGCCGATGAATTTAATGATGATTTAAGTAAAACTAGAAATATTTCAAATGTTTTTGGGAATAATGTAAGAAATGATCCTGGTAGTTCTAGTTGTGAAAGTAATGAAAATCAGAAAATTCTAATTCCTGATTATGTTATTATACCTTCTTTTTCCAATAATGATGTCGAAACGATGATTACGATGTTTGAGGGTAAAATGTTCAAAAGTGGCTTGCCGATTTTGAAGCTGTTGTTTCATTATTTAATGTTAGCGATATGCACAAATTGATTCTGGCTAAAGGCCGTATGACAGGCAAAGCTAAATTATTTATTGAAATTGAAACAAAAATTAACTCGTGATCTAATTTAAAGTCATTACTTATTTCTGAATTTGGTCAGTTGTGCAATTCAGCTGAACTACATGAATTGCTATCCAAAAGAAAAATTAGACCACGTGAATTATTAGATGAATATTTTTTAAACATGAAACAACTATGTACAAAAGGCAATATTGAAGATTCTGCACTTATTCAATACGTAATAAACGGAATTAATGATCCAGTTTTTAAAAAATCTTTTTTTGTACGGTTGCCCCAATATTGCTGAATTTGAACAAAAATTAAAGATCTACGAAAAAATAAGGTCGGAGTATGAAAATGCAAAATCTCATAAATATGAAGGGGCTAAGCCTAAAATTACACCCGGAAGTTAAGAAAGTTGAAGTTAAGAACAAATTTAAGCTTGTAAAGCCAAATGTGCGTTGTTCTAATTGTGGCGGGAATAATCATAAGATCATTAACTGTGTAAATAAAGATAAGGGGCCGCTTTGTTTTTCTTGTAATGCTTATGGTCATAAATCATTTCAGTGTAATAAATCTAAAGATACAAATGTTAATGATGCTTAGTCACAAGTAAACATTATTACATCCCAAGATTTGATTCTGAAAGAGTTAAAGCATTATTTTTTGCGTTTAATCTGTTTAATAGATACTGGTAGCCAAAAGACTCTGCTAAAGAAATGTATTTATGATAACTTGAAGAACTTTGTAGAATTAAAACCTACGAGTATCACTTTGACCGGTCTAGAAAAAGCTTCAATTAAACCAGAAGCTTATTTCAATTCAGAAATTGAAGTAGATAGTTCAAAATTTAAAGTTACCATTTTTGTCGTTAATGACAGTTGCATTAATTTCGATTTAATTATTGGCACTGATGTTATTCATCAAGGTACATTAACTATTTCTGAGAATGATGTGAAACTGTTTAAAGCGGAAGTTCAGTCTAATGACTTTTTAGTTAATATGGTAAATGCTTTGGATGAGCCTAAAATCGGTTTAAATCACATTGGTGACAAAAATTTACGTTCAGAGTTATCCTCTTTAATTGAGAATTATGTACCAATTAAAACTAAACCAGTAGATGTTAAAATGAAAATTAATTTAACGGATGAAATCCCAGTTTGTTCTTCCCCTCGAAGATTACTGCCATGTGAGAAAAAAAAATAGTCGAAGACCAAATCGAGGAGTGGCTACATCAGGGGATCATTCGGAAAAGTTCTTCTATTTTTTCTTCGCCGGCTGTATTATTTAAGAAAAAGATAACACAATGAGACTTTGTGTTGATTACAGACGTCTTAACAAAAAGACAGTGCGTGAGCATTTCCCCTTTCCAGTTATCGATGATGTAATAGACCAATTACATTCTGCCGAAATATTTACCACCATAGATTTGAAAAACGGTTTCTTTCATGTAGATGTTGAAAAAGGCTAGCGGAAATACACCTCTTTTGTCACTCATGAAGGACAATACGAATTTTTAAAATGTCCATTTGGACTGACCAATAGCCCTAGTGTTTTTCAAAAATACATTTATAATGTATTTCAATACACATTAAAAGATCACACTGTAGTTATTTATATGGATGACCTAATAATACCTGATAAAAACGAAACTAAAGGTCTAGAAAAATTAAAACTAGTTCTCGAAACTGCATCGGAATATGGGTTAGAATTAAATCTTAAAAAATGCAATTTTTTAAAGCGTGAAATTGATTTCTAGGGGTATAGAATCATAAATGGTAAACGGTATCGATCCCCACTGAAGACAAAAGCAGTAATAAATTTTCCCGAACCAAAGTGTATCAAAGATGTTCAAAGTTATTTAGGATTAATAGGATACTTTCGAAAGTTTATAACAAATTTTCCGGTTATATCTAAACCGTTCAGTGACCTGTTAAGAAACGATTCGAAATTTAAATTTGATATAGAAGAATAAAAAGCTTTTAATGAACTCAAACGTATTTTGACGTCAGTACCAGTACATTTGATTTACAATCCAAAAAGCGCGACCGAAATCCATTGTGTTGCCAGTATTGATGGCTATGGAGCTGTTTTAATGCAACAATCTCCAGTAGATAATCAATTTCATTCAGTTTATTTCGCCAGTAAAAAAAAACACCGAAGCTGAACGAAAGTACAATAGCTGCGAATTCGAAGTTTTATCTGTAATTGAAGCCCTGGAGAACACGAATAAAAAATACAAACATATCATTTCGGTCATTGACGCATTCACAAAATTTGTTTGGTTGTATCCCACAAAATCTACCAATGCTGTCAAAGTAATTTGTAAATTAGAAATCCAAAAAGCTGTCTTATGAAGTCCAGTTCGCATAATCCGAGATAAAAGTCCTGCATTTACCTCTAGCGCTTTCGAAGATTATTGCGTCAACGAAAATATTAAACATACCCCGATTACCAATGGATTACCCGAATTTAACGGCCAAGTCGAGCGTCTAAATTCTGTCATAATATCTGTTCTGTCTAAATTAACTGTCGATAATCCTAAAAAATGGTATACACATATAAGCAATGTCCAACAGGTGATAAATTCGAATTTTCAGAGAAGTATTATCACAACCCCTTTTGAATTGATGTTTGGTACTAAAATGAAACTAAAAAATAACATAGAGATTTCTATCCTTCTGAATGCTGAAATAAAATCTGATTTTACTAATAATCGCGAAGACATGAGAAAAAATGCTAAAAAACAAATTTTAAAAGTCCAAGAAGAGAACCGTAAAACTTACAATCTCAGACGAATGATACCTAAGATTTTTATGCTTAATGATGTCGTTGCTATAAAACGCACACAACAAGACCCAAGTTTGAAGTTAAAACCAAAATATTTAGATCAATATAAAGTGATAAAAGTAAAAAAAATAATGATACCTACGATATAAAGGAATTTGGATTTAATGAAGGTCCCATGATCACCAGTACTTGCGCGTAGTACATTAAAGCCGTGGTCTCACAAAGCTTGACAAAGAAAAAAAAGAGAATTTAACCGATTGTGACACTATCCCGACTATGACACACCACTGGACTGACAACTAAAAGGATTTTAACTTAATAATTCCCGAAAAGTCGTAAGAAAAGGAAGATGAAAAGACGTAAGTAAAAAGAAGACGAAAAGACTGTAAGGTAAAAGAAGACGAAAAGACGTAAGAAAAAAGACGACGAAAAAAAGTAAGGTAAAAGAAGACGAAAAGACTTAAGGTAAAAGAAGACGAAAGGACGTAAGAAAAAGAAGTCCAAAAGATGTAAAAAGAAGACGACAAAAAGATGTAATGAAACTGAAAGAAGAATTGGACGATAAGACGTAAATAGAAAGAAAAATAATACGAATTTTCTTTTAAACAAAATAATTTAGATTTTCATCATGATGAATTCTTTTTTCAAATAAGACTTTGGATGCTGCTGTTTTTTTTTCTTTGTCTTTCCAGGTGATCCAACTGCTGCTTCCAACGAACAGAGATTCATTCGAGGACAAAGACATCATCAGGAAGGCCGAATGTAGGAACGGTATTCTTTTCATTAAATAGGCGTTTATATTTCATTCTCCACATCGCAACTCTCATCATCCAGGTACTCTAGATGTCAGCTGAAAAAGTAGCCGTTGTTTGAAGCTAGCCGCAGAAAAGAAGTGAAGAGAGTTTGTTTGGAACGATGTTCTGGGTCGGAAAAAGAATGTTCGATGGGCCTCCGTGGCCGAGTGGTTAAGACGCTGCTCTGTTACGCTGGAGGTTGTGGGTTCGATTCCCATTGGCTCCATTGCACACACAATTTGTGTGGAACTCCTGGTTGTATTTCTGTAGTGATGTAAATTTCCTTGTGCTATCTCGTCCTTTTTATATTGACGATGACTTACAAGCATACTTTGATGTCGAGCACACAAGTCAGATGTATGTTCAAATGTTCATGATGATGACTTCCCGCGTAAGATGTGAGTAATTAACTAACACTTATGATGTTTGAATTGTAAATAGAACTATGCAAATAATCTTCTTTTTTGTAAATATTTAATCGTTAATAGAAGTTTCAAAAGTTATGGATGTCAGATTTTATGACTCTGTGTTTAATTATGATTTAGATGAATTACGCATATGTACATATATATTATGATTTACGAATAGCTAATTACTGTCAGTTTTAAAAGCGTAGTTTCAATTGCAAAATGCATTACATTTTATTCTGAATAATATAAAATCGATTCATGTTATTCAACTAATTTTAAAATATGTAAGTGGAAAAAGAAGAAACGAATCAGAAAAAAATTATCATGACAACGGTCTTGTGGAGCAGCTGTTTTTTCGTCGAACGGAATTTATTCGAAAAAGATTCTCGCTGAAAATGCGTGAAACAAGAAGTTTATTCTTGTTTTTAAAATTATACTTTGCGGGTTTTATTCTAGCTTTGAAGTATTTGATGCGATTTAAATTCTGATTCGTTTTAGTCTGTCAGTATCAGTATACTTGAACCGACTTTTCGTTTTTAGAATCTGTGCGACTTATGTCGAGAAAATGCACTTTCATACTAGTGCACATTCATATCAGTGAAATGAGTGTATTAAAGTTTAGAAAATTGATGTTATTTTCTAAAAGTTTCATTCATCATATTCAATAGCACGAAGTTGTAATGTTAATATCCTGCCAGAAAATTCAATTAAGATAGGTATTATCCAACATTAATTTTGATAATTTTAAATTCTTGGTTTATACATGTCCCTCGAATATAATAAATGTTGTGACTATTTAATTGAAGCATATGTTATTTTTTCCAGCCTTTGTTTGTTTCTGGGGAGATGGGGTGAGTACCTTTAAAAAATACGTTTGTTATTCCAAACATTTAAATTCTCATTCATTTAAAAATTGTGTTCTGCCTGATTTTAATCGTCCTAGTCAGTTTTTAAATTTTGTCATTCTGGTCCAACATTTAAAATTTTATCATTTGAAATTTATTCTTATTCGAACCTTTTAACCTATTCAAAATTCTTCTATCCGGTAAGTAAGAACAAATTGTGTGGAAAGTTCCCAACGTTTTTTTAGAACAAGTTCCTCAAGTCAAGTTTTTAACATGTAAAACACTGAAATTGGATTCTTGTTCAGGCAAAACTTACTGTGATATGATTCTTAAAATTACATTAATATTCAATTTTTAGTCATCATTTCTTAGAAAGTAATTACCAACAGTTCGTTTTCTTATTAAATGTCGAGCGCTCCTTAGCTTATATAATGAACTCTCGTAAGTCAAAATTTTTGTGCAATGGAAAAAAAGTGAATTTTTCGAAAATTGTGTGACGTAGGATGATTGTTGCCGTTTTGCTGCAGTTTCTAATTAATGTTGTGAGGGAGTGACCTTTGTCATAAAGGCACTCTAGTATTTCTGAGATCGTGACGTCAATAATTTAACATGTGTAAGCGTAAAAGCGACATCTATCCTCTCTTTTACTTTAACTTTCTAGAGTGTGTGTGCTCTTTCGGATTCTGCAGTTAGCTCGCGGTTATTAGTAATATGTTAATGTGAAGTATCTCAGTTTGCAGCATATAAAAGCTTGGGTGTGAGTGTGTGGTGTGTGTCTCTGGCATTAGCCAGCGAGAGAGCATCTGTGGCGTTAGCCAGCGAGTGAGTATCTCTGGCATCGGCATTAGATAGCGAAGTGCTAGCAAATTGAAGGTAGCAGCGGGCCTCCAGTGAAGTGTAAAGGAGTTTTGATATTTGACTTGAGAGTTGGCCGTGGTAAGAAACTTCATTTTGATTATTTGTGAATAAAGAATTACACACAGCCACGGGCTGTCTAATTAAGCTTTATCTAGTAGCTCAGCCAAGAGATAGTGAGAAGTGTTAGAAGGTGCCACGATTGAGCTCGTCCGGAGCCTGTGAGTATGCGTTTAGCTTTTTTATAGTATTCTCAGTCGTTTAAAATTAAGACTTGCTCCACTTCCCTTCAGCCCTCATCATTTTAATAAACTTTGTTGTTTTATCTTAATTACTGAGTATGTCTGCATTTAACCTCCACCACGACCAACCAATCGTTACAAATGACACTCAACGTGTATATAACGTTACAATGTCTACTATCACTAGTTTAAATTGTTCATTTTAGTTTAAGTAGGTTCTTAAATAGATGGGGGATATACTTTTGCACTAATGTTTCGACGACATTTCTGAAAATATAATATCTACAATTAAAAGAAATGTAGTGTTGACTTCACCGTAACGAAAGCTTTCATATGATATACAATAAAAAAAACTCTATTTTTTCCGCAGTAACTTCACTAGCCCCTGTACATTATCCCTAAAGAAATTTTGAAACGGTCAGTAATCAATAAATATGTAGGTCAACACTCTTTTTTATCTCGCCCAATTTGACCTTTCCACATTTCACAAGTTACGAGTAAAGTGACTATGACAGACAGACACTGGAGTGATCTTAATGGTTCCGTTTTTATTTTTTAAGTACGGAACCCTAAAAACAATGTTTTGTATAATGTGGAAATATTTAAATAGAAAAAGTCTCAAAATAAATTTTTAACACGCCAATAAATGGATATTCTCTTAGAAACTCAACATAATTGAAGATTTAAAACACTATAATTAGACTCGTAAATGTTGTTTAAAAAGAAAAACAACAACAACAAAAAACTATGTCAAGATTACTTCTTTTCCGTCGCTGACAAAACCAAACATGAAAACGTTATTAAAGTCAGACTTATTTTTTATTCTTAAGTGTTTGCTTTCATCTTTGAAGTTTATTAGGGAAAATGATGAAGTGGATAGTTTTAAAATAAAAGTTTAATCATTGTTACTTGAAGGTATTTTTTTACAATTATCATAAATAATTAATGTGAAAAAAGGAGTATGTCCATTAACTTTTAAAGTGTTTTTTTCAATAAATTAAAATGTGTTCATAAAAAACATATTAGCATTTTTTTTTTCACGTATTTTTCGGTGTGATATTGAAATGTAGCATTTAAAGAATTCATGTCTCGTAATACTTAAATTTGCAAATGATCATAGAATTTTTTTTCATAAACGCCATTGTAAATTTCATGATTTCGTGCATTTGGAAAACTTATTTTTTTTTTCTAGAGTTGATACAAAAATTATAATTAAATCTTATATTCTGTAAGATACAAATATTACTCTATTGCTGCATTTATAATTAAACGTTTAAAAATGCATTTAAAAATTTTTCGAATTAAATGTAAGCAATCTTAGTTTTTATGATTCCTATATACAAAGCGTAATCTTTTCTTTTTTGTTATGTTCGCTTAAATTAAAAATGCTTAAAATTGATGGTGAGATTTTCTGTAGCGACCCGTCGACACATATTATCCTGCTCCAAGGGGAGGAAGGAGGGGAAGAGTTTGTGAAATTGTGACAGTTTGTGACAAGGGGATGGTGGTTCTAAAATAAATGTGAGATGTCACATTTTGGTTAAATAAAAAGTATTAACATTCAGGAGATTTAAGAATGAATTTATTTTGAAATTAACGTATTTAGTATTCACAAAGTAATAATAAGTTTTAAAGCCAAACATATTACATTCCATTTCAAATTTAACTAGTTGAATGTGCCAATCCCAAAATTTTCTTCTATCTCACACGAACATATTAACATTAAAAAAAATAGTTACACATTGTTAACACTTTAATAATTTTAATTCAATACTATACCAACTTTTATTTTCATATTAAATTTCTGCTTCAGTCAATTAAACGGAGTAGAAGCGAGTTTCCCTCTCTGCACGAGCCGATAAACAATAGAATGATAGGCAGTTCTTTTTCATATTCAGGGAGGACCAATTGCCATACCAAAAATAATCATACGAAAAAAAAAAAATTAGTTCAGCTCTGTGCATGACTTCATACACTTTTTTAGGGCAAAATAAAGAAAATGACACAAGCATAGTGGTTATAGCGCTATTTTTTAGCGGATTTTTTCCAAATTCAGGGCGGACCTACTAGCCATAACCAAACACTTACAAAAAAAATTGTTCAATTCTATGCATAACTCCATACACTTTTAGGTGGTACAATATTGAAAATAGTACAGAAATCGCTAATCCACCGCTCCCTTTCGGCAGATTATTTCAAATTCAGGGAGAACGAACTAGCCATTCAATTCGATGCATAACTTCATACACTTTTAGTCTGTACAATATTGAAAATGACACAAAAATAGATATTGCATCCCCTTCCGGTGGAATATTTCAGAATTGAAGGAGGGCCTGCTTGCCACAGCCAAAAATATTCACAAAAACTTGGTTTAATTGTATGCTTATCTTCATACACTTTTTGATGTTAGAATGGCGACATATGGACACAAAAACATACAAACACACATACACACGGATGCACAGACAGACATTTTGTAAAAACATTTTTTGGAATCTCTGACCACTAAAGCATGTGAATCCGTCGAAAACCGGAAGTTGAAAAAAATTGATTACAACACCTTCTTCTATTAAAGATAGAACAAAGTAATAATACTACTGTTTTCTATTGCTCCTTCATATTAATTTTTCATTACCATTGAATATTAATTATGTTTTTAGTTGTAAAACTTTTTTAGTTTTATTTGATGCAAACTAAGCACACGAATCACTTTTAATGTTATTCTCACAAGCGTCGCACACATAATTAATGTTAAAAATTTAAATTCGAAACATGTTTCCTACATTGTTACATTGTTTTTCGTCTCTGAACGTCAAGTATATGTTTTTATAATATAGTGTATGCAAGGAAAGGGCAAAAGGGATATGGGGAAATGTGACACATTGTGACAAAGCAGGAGATAAACTCTCTATTGTAAAAAAAGTAACTGATGCTGTCAACGCCGCTGACAATGAATTTTTAATGGTCTAGGCAATTTCTTCGGTAATATTTATAAAACTACTGCACACAAAAATATGAAAAATGACAATTATACAGAATTGCTCGAGAAACTGTTACATGCAGTTTTTAAATTTAAGAATCATATTAAGAGATATTTAATGATTAAGTTAGCGGGAATTGTTACATTAAAAATGTTTTATATTAGCCAAAACTATACAAAGGAATTTAAAAAATAGATCATTTTGTACATCATAAATTCTCGGTGTGCAGACGGCATTTTTTTCACTCATTGTTTTGAGAATTTATTTCCATTTTAAGTTCAAAATTTCAGCATTTTGAGAGACAATGTTTGCATGTTTTAGAAAACGTTAATATTTAAAACTGTGGCCAAATGATCAAAAAATAACATTTCCTTCAAATTAAATTAAATTTATTTATTTACTCGAGTCTATCACAAAGAGAAAAAAGAAACTTTCGAATGAGAATTTTAAATTTACATTTTAAAATCGCAAAATATTGAAAATTACGTCATGAAACTTATTTATATTAAAAGAGAAAGAAAATATTAAAAGATATAAATCATTAAAATGAGTAAGCTTCCGTAAATAAAAAAATGTAAAATTAAATATTATTTCCTATTTAGTTATAAAAATATCTCCATGTGGCTATCAAAAAGTGAAAGAAAACTTAAATAATTAATAAATTTATTATTATGTGTTAAAAGCGGCAAATAAAAGAAATTGCGTCATATTTAAAAATAACAAATAATATCGCAGAAAATCTGAAAAAAAAATAGATGAGGCATTTACTTGATATTCTGATGTGATCTTTTTAACTATTGTTGTGAATTCTAAGACGGATCAGATAATATTTCCTTTCAAACATCAAATTTAATTTTCAAGCAAATATTAACAAGTGAAAAAAAACTAGTGAAAATTAAATCAGATTTAAACAATACATTTAAAATGTCATACTTAAAATTTTCCCTTATTCCGCGGTTCAAAGAATACCAGGATATAACGACACTGTGCGTTCCACTATTTGACTTACCTTGTTTAATCAAACAAGGGAATAGTCAGAAGATGTTAAACAACAGCTGATAAATCTTAAAGTCCCACAACCATGCACTATCATAAGGAAAATGTATGGAAATCCGTTTGTAGGGAGATCGACACGTTATATATATATATATATATATATATATATATATATATATATATATATATATATACAGGGTGTCCGAAAAGTCTGGAAACGTTCGAATAACTCGAGTAATATACAGGGTGGTCATAAAAAAACTTTGCCGATATATGGAGCTCTAGCGGCCAGTCCGCTCAACCGATCGAGGTGAAATTTCAGATATAGCTATTCAGAGGTATGAGCTCGAGATCCTGTGAACGGCAACAAAATGGCGCTCACGGTTACGGTTATAGTTACAGAAACTCGAAAATTTCTAGTGGCAACACCAATTTTTTTCATTTCAAGAGCGTTGTAACCGTACGTGTATCGCAAGAAACGGACATGTTATGCACGCACAAAAAACCGGTCTGAGAAACCTCCCCCCCCCCATAAAAAAACTCGATTGAGGCGCAAGGAGGAAATTTGCATATGACACAGAGTCAGTACACTAATCTCTGATTACAATACAGATCGGAGAAATTAAAACTTTTATTTTGATTATACATTTTCCACATGGGTGCCATCACCATGCAATGTGTAATTGCCTGTATATCAGATAGAAAAACAAAAATATACGTATTAAATATTTTTAAATAAGCTACTCAGTGATACTAAATTGGACCCCCGCAACCGACAAACTGGGGGTCAAAGGGGGTCCTAATTAATTTGTCTTAATTAAGGGGGTTTCTAATTAATTGAAATCTTAAATTATAACCTCCATTTTTTATTGCAGGTTCAGAATCTATAGACAAAAAATGTTTATTTCAAATCCTCCTTGATAACGGTGTAATCAGGCATAATCGACAAATACATATTTTGGTTTTCCCAACCGTGTTTCGCCTTCTCGAAGCATGATTGACCAGAACTTTTGACGTCAAATTCGCCGTCTTTTGTAGGAATACCGTTTCTCGAAAACCGCGAGTGGCGATTATTTCGATGGTGCTATGGCATTTTATATGATTTTCTCTACAAAACGTCATTGAAATACATTACATTAGTTTTCTATTCCAATTTTTATTTTATCCTGACAAACATTTGTAATTAAATACTTGCGTATTTCAAACTTTTAACGTATAAATAAGCACCCCCCTTCTGAATGAAAAAGGATAAACTTCATTATTTGGGGGCGGGATGTTTGTATATTATGCCCTTCAATGGATTTTGCTGTTTAAAACAATCATCTAATACGGCTGATAAGGGTGTATTTTTTTTTAAATTATTACTGTAGAAAAATATAAGACAAAATATTAAAAAATAAACATATGAAATCTTTTTATGCTGGCTGTGCAACGAATGAAGAAGTATCGTTAATTCAGGGTACTTATAGGTCCCGTTATTTTCCAAATGAAATATCAGTATTTTTTTAAATAAAATAAATAAAGCTACTTCAAACACTCGTATTTTTTCCTTTTTTAATCAGTGATTTTGAAAAAGAAAATTTTCTTCTTCTAGAAATTCCAGGTTATGTACGAACCCTTAAATTTCAGGTGGGGAGTGGGATTAAATGTTTTCATGATTGATTAATTGCTGCAACTTCAAAATGACAAGTGGGACAGAAAATTTTTCAATCGTTCTTAGAGATGTATCATAATTTGTAGTAAATTAATACATTCTTTTAAATTTTAAATTGTTTTTAATAAATTTAATCACTTTACTGATCAATATTTTAGCAAAAGCTTTCAAATATTTCCAATTTTTTCATGTCTTTTACAGAATATTTAATCTTTTATCGCCGGTATTTCGAAACAGAATTTTTTGCCAAATTGAATCAGAATAATGTTGTGATTAAATAGCGCAAAATTTACTGGTGATAATAATAAATTATGAATGGAATATGGATCCCCGTACGTGATATGGGCAAATCATGATTGGCAAAAACACATTGCTCTTGAAATGTACGTCCAAATCAGGGAAACGATTAATTAATAGAAAAAGAAATTGGTATTTAATCTTTTAAATCTAAAATATATTTTAATTCCTTAGTACTTTCGGGACTTGTGGTGCATATGTGCGTCATCAAAAGGTGCATGTGTAATTTCTTTTTGACAACATTAATAAATAAAAATTATTAGCTGATTTTTTTAATTATTATTATTAATTAGAATATTTGTTGGTAATTCATAAGTAAAAGAAATTGTTAAAAAAACACGCTGAATTAAAGAAAAAAATGTGTAAGCAATGTGGTCTCGGAAAACTTTAGTCAAAATGATTATTTGTTGACGGAGACGACTTATTAGTTTTTATAACAGGACGTTAGTGTAGAAAATTATTTATTTATTCATTAGAGCGATAAAATAACAAATATGACAAAATACACAATGGACGAAAAATTGGAAAACGGTCGAATAATTTGCGAAATACATACATTGAAGAACGAAAAAAAAAACCCTTATTAAATATCTAAAAAAAATGTGCGATCACCTTTTGATATTGCACATATGCACCAGTCCCGAAAGTACTAAGCAATTAAAATATATTTTAGATTAACACTAGAACCGCGGGAAATTTTACCCAAGTTTTATAAAAATAATTCACACCAGAATTTTTATTTAAGTCTATTCAACTTTTTTAGTTTAAATAATTTTTGTGCAGCTTATATGCAAATTATTTTTAAAAGACTTATCTGGTTCGAATCGACATTTTTTCAGCGGTTGTAGTGTTAAAAAGATTAAAATATTTTTTTTCTACTGATTAACCGTTTCCCTGATTTGGACGTACCTCATAAGAGCAACGTGTTTTAGCAACGCCAATAAGGATTTGCCCATATCACGTACGCATCCATATTCCATTCATAATTTATTATTCTCATTCAATTTGGCAAAAAATTCTGTTTCGAAATATCGGCGATAAAATATTAAAAATTCTGTAAAAGACATGAAAAAAGTAGGAATTATTTGAAAGCTTCTGCTAAAATATTGATCAGTAAAGTGGTTACATTTATGAAAAACAATAGAAAATTAAAAAGAATATATTAATTTACTAAAAACTATGATATTTCTCTAAAACTAGTGATAATTTTTCTGCCCTACTTGTTATTTTGTAGTTACAGCAATTAATCAATCATGAAAACCTTTAATCCCACGCCCACCTGGAATTTCAGGGTTCGTACGTATCCTGGAATTTTCTAAAAGTTTATTGTTCAAAAACGCTGGTTAAAAAAAGGAAAGAATACGAGTATTTGAAGTCTCTTTATTTATTTTATAAAATAAATACTGATATTTCACTTGGAAAATCACGGGACCTATAAGTACCCTGTATTTACGATACTTCTTCATTTGTTGCGTAGCCAACATAAAAAGTTTTCATATGTTTATTTTTTAATTTTTTGTCATATTTTTCTATAGTAATAATAATAATAATAATAAAATACACCTTTATCAGCCGTGTTAGATAATTTTTTTTAAACAGCAGAATCCAGTGAAACGCATAATATACAAACATCCCGCCACCAAATAATGAAGATTATCCTTTTTTCAATTCAGAAGGGGAGGTGCTTATTAGGGTGGGCCGAAAAAAACTTTTTTTCGATTTTCGACGCGGCCGTCGGCCTAACCGTTCGGAGTTTTCGTGGTTTTCTTCGAACCTTGCGTGAATACGGGTTAGGTTCCCTTAGAAAGACCCCCACGAAGGGCATCCCTCCCCATAGGGCCTATATCCCATAGCGCAGATAATCAGCCGACACAAAATACAACAATACAACTTTTCGATTTTCGATTATGGCGGGTGCGCAAAAGTGTCCACTGGTGGCATTCAGTTCATACAAAAAATTTGAGGTTTTTTGGACATTTCCTTACCCTGCCGCAAACGGCTTGAAATTTTGCAAAAATGTTCATTTTTGAACTTTTTTCGAAAAAAATTAAAAAAATTTAAATTAAATTTATTTTGGTTGTATTTACTTGAAAAGGCATATTTAATGTACCAAAAGTTTAAATAAGATCTGATCATGCATTATTTAATATCTATGTGTATTATATATTAGGCTATTTTTATAGCTTTTTCGCGTATGATAGGCAGAAGTTGTATTTGTTTGAATCGATCATTAGTTTCTATATTATTTATGTGTGGTGAAGCAGTACTCTAAGCGAGCGCAATGACTCGGCGTAGTACTCAGGGAGTGAAGGACGAAATAGTTGAGAGCCAAAATGCGATAAAGGATTCTTATTATTTATCCTTGCTCAGTTACCTGCGACATTTGTTCAGTGTTAACGTGAAACCCTTTTGTAGTGATTATACAGTGCTTTTTGGGTCGTTTAATGTGCCATTATAGTGTTTTGTGCGTTTTATTACGACGAGATTAGAAATGGCTAGTATAAAGGTCCGTGACAATGCAAAGACACGCGATACCGTGAAAAGTAACTTTTTAGGGGCATCATGCATATTGAAAGAATTGCAATTGCCAACTTATGCTGATAATCATGCGCCACTATTACTGGTTGCTTCACCATGTAGAAGTTGTGACAGCAGACGATACGAGTCTCGTCATCGATAAAAACAAAGTTAGAAGAGAGAAATAGAAACTTGGAACGAAGATACAGGCAGAAGTTATTGAAAGAAGGAAAATTAAAAGCATGTTTTTGATGGTAGATAGGATAAAAGTATATTAAGAGGAAGAAAAATAACAAGCGGCACCGTCGAGAGAAAGGCGAGGAACACATCACTGTGTTGTTTGAACCTGGTTAGGAATACTCGGGTCACTTGATACCTCGTTCCGTTACCTTGATACCTCGTCAATTCAGAAAAGTCTAACTTGTGGTGACTTGGAAGATTGTATAACGATTTTGCTATTTCTTTTCCGTGACCGGAACGCGGTGATGTGTTCCTCGCCTTTCTCTCGACGCACAGTGGGGCAAAATCCCGAAAAGCTGGCCAAAATATGAAAATGTTATTCAAATTGCACGAAAATTCGTATACAGGTGTTTTTGAGGATACTAAGTAAAAATACAAAATTAAAATAAAAAAATGGCGGATACAATATGGCGGAACAAAAATTTAAATGTCTCGAAAATTATTCAATTTGTATAAAATTTCTTAAACTTTTCAGGATGCTAATTAGGATTCAAAAGCTAAACTTTAAAAATAAATAAATAAATAAAGACAAATTAAAAGTAAAAACATTTAGATTTAAATAATATTTAAAATTTCGAGGCTAAACTTAAAAATAAATTTTGAAGGAACCAAGACATATTTAATCGAAATTAATTAATGGAAAGTAAAATATTAGACTGTATAATTTTTATATTATTAAAATAAAAATGGAAATATATTCCAGAGATTCACCTTTAGAATCAACTGTAATATAATAAAAAGATTCTTCAGACGTCCAGGTGTCGAAATAGTTAGCAAAACTTGTTGTCGGCATTAGAAGATCCTGTGACTCTTAGGATCAATGATTTTAATTTGTTTTGCGATAACTGACCTAAACTGGAAATGAAAGAATCTGATGACATTAAAAGGCGTAAAAATATCTTTTTTTTTCGCGCTACCGCATGTTTGTCATAAATCTTCTCGATGCCTTTTCATCAGTTTGTTGCATGATTCGTGAGTATCTTATGGCATTTGACAAATATGCAGTAATGAAGATAATGTTATTTCTCATTAATAAGTAGTTTGTGTTCTGAAGTAGGCATACAGAACCAGGGATGTAGTTCAAATCTACAAGCTGTTTGTAAAGAAAAATCTTTGAAATATATCAAATAAATAACATGGCAACAAGAAATTACTTATGACATAGAATCGTTTAATCAAATCTTCGTATACGCTTGTTATAGAAGCACAAATAGTTGAGTTTCAAAGAATGGTTGAATTATATTGCCATCATTTGTGCTTCCAAATATGGGATTTGATTTCTCGACGAGAAGTCTTAATTGTAAATGAAATATTTTTTGCATATTTTATTTTGCGATTTCAGTGTTCTTCTTTTCATGCAGAGTACGAGCTTTCCATTTTTTACTATGCAGTTTGTCTGCCATGTGGAAGCCCTCTCAAAACATCTTAGCATGTAACGTAGCTATTCTGAATTCCAAATTATCTCTATCCAATTTAATTAAAAATGTCATATCAGTAAGAATCTATTTTGATATTGCCTGACATAGGTAGCAACGTTGAGTATTATACTAATTCGTTGTTAAGAGACTATTTCTTCTGTATCAATGATTGTATTAAAAGAAGTAAGTTAATTATCCTTGTGTTTAATACAATCGCATTCATTGACATTAGTTTCCTTATTTCTTGAAAAAGAAAATGGATCTTGATTGGCCCGATAAAATCAGTGAAATGAAGATCTCGGAATTTTCAAATTGACGATTCATGATTTATTCGCAATATTTATGTATTCTAGTAGCATGAGAGAAATAAAAAATATATTAAAACCTCCTGCCATCTTCATGCAGAAATATTTGTTTCAATGTACTTAGAATAAATTTGCAATCACATCCTTATTTGCAAACCAAATCGAAATTGCTAATGTAGGTAAAAGTCATATTCATGATGATTTTTACTCGCATTAAGGAAATACAATATTCTCAGTAGTTTGATCTAGCAAATATTGCCATTGACAAAATAATTCTTCTAATTACAATAGAACAAACAAAATTACTACCTATAAAGATAAGAAAATGTTATTCTATCGGATCAATAATAGAGAATTATTTTCATTTTCCATTACTAAGCTTACTTATCAAATTAATTTAAACTTATGATTATAGTATTTATTTAGAATATAATAGGTAATAAACTATTACACAATTGAATAATTCAAAAATTTAAAGATATTTATCAGCTAAATTAATGTGAGAAGTATTCAATTTCAGAATTTTTGAAGCGCCCAAAAAAGTGGCATTTGTACTTGGGATTACTAAAATATGCGTGAAATGCAGAAAGGCAGTTTTAGGCAGCTGGTTTTTCAAGAATCATTAGACAATAGCCCAGGTTATTATTTCCATTAAATTTCGTTGCGGAACACTGTGGAACATTTAAACTTTTTGATGTTTGAAAGCAAAACAATAAAATATTTTCTACAATATTTTATCAAAAATGACTATGAATTTATTAGTTTTTATGTGCTTAGTACAAATTTGGTAATACATGCAAATAAAGTACACACTATTATAGTGTGAATCCATTTCAAATCATTAAAATCGGATAATATGATAAAATGTAGCACGCGTTTAGAGGAATTATTGATTTGCTGTTTTTGTTCGCTCTAAATGATACTCCTTCAAACATCATTTTTGAAATAATGCTGTTTGTAAGGGCGAAGCAAAAATTTTTTTTTAAATACAGATTCTGACTCTCCAAACATTATTCTAGCCAACTAAACAATCGAAATTCCCTAAATCGTAACTTCCTTTTTCGACTTTTGGCCAGCGTTTTGGGTTTTTGCCCAACTGTGCGACGGTGCCATTTGTTATTTTTCTTTCTCTTAATATACTTTTATCCTTTCTACCATCAAAAAATATGCTTTTAATTTTCCTTCTTTCAATAACTTCTGCCTGTATGTTCTTTCCAAGTTTCTATTTCTCTCTTCTGACTTTGTTTTTATCGATGACGAGATTCGTATCCTCTGCTGTCACAACTTCTACATGGTGAAGCAACCAGTAGTAGTGGCGCATGATTATCAGCATAAATTGGCAATTGCAATTCTTTCAATATGCATGATGCCCCTAAAAAGTTACTTCTCACGGTATCGCGTGTCTTTGCATTGTCACGGCTCTTTATATTAGTCATTTCTAAGCTCGTCGTAATAAAACGCACAAAACACTATAATGGCACATTAAACGACCCAAAAAGCACTGTATAATCAATACAAAAAGGTTTCAAGTTAACACTGAACAAATGTTGCAGGTTACTGAGGAAGGATAAATAATAAGAATCCTTTATCGCATTTTGGCTCTCAGCTATTTCGTCCTTCACTACCTGAGTATTACGACGAGTCATTGCGCTCGCTTAGAGTCCTGCTTCACCACTTTCTCACCTTCTAAATTTGTTTTTGAAGTATACTGCTGTCTTTTCCCCAATTATATGACGTTTGACACATAGAAAAAATATAAAGAAGACCAAGAGACATAAATAATATAGAAACTAACGATCGATTCAAACAAATGCAACTTTTGCCTGTTATACGCGAAAAAGCTATAAAAATAGCCTAAGTTATAATACACATAGATATTAAATAATGCATGATCAGATATTATTTAAACATTTGGTACATTAAATATGCCTTTTCAAGTAAATACAACCAAAATAAATTTAATTTAACTTTTTTAAATTTTTTTCGAAAAAAGTTCAAAAATGAACATTTTTTCAAAACTTCAAGCCGTTTGCGGCAGGGTAAGGAAATGTCCAAAAAATCTCAAATTTTTTGTATGAACTTCGTGCCACCAGTGGCCACTTTTCCGCACCCGCCATAATCGAAAATCGAAAAAAAGTTTTTTTCGGCCCACCCTAGTGCTTATTTCTACATTAAAAGTTCGAAATACGCAAGTTTTTGGTTAGAAATGTTTGTCAAGGTAAAATAAAAATTGGAATAGAAAGCTAATATAATATATTTCAATGAATTTTTATAGAGAAAATCATATGAAAGACTATAGCACCATCGAAATAATCGCCATTCGCAGTTTTCGAGAAACGGTATTCCTGCATAAGACGGGGAAATTGACGTCAAAAGTTCTGGCCAATCAGACTTCGAGAAGTCTTTAGTTAGTTTCAATCATTGAAATTTTTTTAGACATATTCAGACGGTCAAGGTAATAAATAGTTTAAAGTACAAGATTGGAAATGTTTTCGCTAAGGTCTGTAAATGTTCTTACAATGATCCTTATTTTTATAAGGCGTTTGGAAAATATACATATTTTTTTATATAATCTTTAAAAATTCGTATAAAACTGTAAGTACAAATCTTGTAAATTTAAATAATGTCTAAAGCATCCTCACCATTAAGTTGTTTCCCCAAATTTATTAACATAAACGAGTAGCCTAATATATACATAATAACTAACTTTCTGCATATAATACTCATTTATAGCTGTGTAGAATATTAATTTGTGAAGCCATCATATCACAAAATAAATTAAAATCCATTCTATATAACTCTACTTTTAAATAAATGCTTTCTTAGAAATTCGTTTAGCAGCTCAAAAAACTCAATGTTTATTATTAATGCGCGCATTAAGTATCATACGCTGCATATAAATTCTTATTTTTTTAAATGAATCCGTTAAAAAATAATTTATTAACAAACTGTAGAAAAATTTAACTCTATATATACATGAAAACAAAAGATTCTATAAAACTTTCTGAAAACAAAACATTTACGATAGAATATAGTCACATATTTTCTATAAAGCCCTCAATACCAGCTGATAGAAATTTCAATCCCACTTTTTTAAATTCTATATTTTGAGTTTTTTTAAGTAAACGCAAAACATAACAAAAAACCGTTTTCTATAACAGTTATTTTTTTATTAAGAAAGTTATTGATACATTGCAGTTATACGATAGTTTGAAGCAACATTGTGGATGTCTTTTTTCAAAAGCGTTGTGTTTTATATGAAGAAAGTTCAGTAATATCAAATTGAATTTAATAGGATTTTATTTCGAAACAAATTTCAAATTTCATTTAATGATACAAAAGCATTTCTTTATAAATGTCGATAAATAAGCAGTAAATAAATACCACTTTCATATAATTGCCGAAACGTCAGTGAAGGCTTACTTTGGAGACACGAAATTTTTTTGTTTCTGTCTGTCTGGTAGTTTGTAAGCCTGTCTGTCTGTTCCGGGATAAATGACGTAAAAAGCATTCGATTGAGTTGAAATTAAGTGGGTATGTTAGTGAGGCACTGGGATTAAGCTGTATAGTTTTTTGTTAGATTTGATTTATTCGTTCTGAAAATATAGAATATTTTATTTTCCGCAATAATGGTTTTCTATGGCAAATCCAATGATTTTCAATTTTTTTTCTTGAGAGAAAATGACACATTTGATTAATGGAATTCAATAATAAATGAATTCTGAAATTTACAGGTTAAGTTATTCGTATTGTTTTGAAATTTTGTCTACGCATTTGTCAGATTTTTTAAATTCTTACTGTAAATTTTGGAGATTTTTTATAAATGTGTTCCAATAATATACACTAATTTGTTTTAGAGATTTATTTATTTCAAATGCATTTATTTTATTTTCTTTATTTTCTCATACTGGTTGCTAAGCAACCATTCATCCTAATTCTTATCCATAATTTAAAAGCGTGTACGAAAATTTAAATGAAGTCAACATCAAAACTAATGAATTAATTAATGTCTATGTATCTTTGCGTATAAATATAACACAGCCCAGAAAAAACATAGGTTATGTTTTATTAGTTTTATTCAAATATTTTCCTTAATAATTCAATATTTTATTCTTTTTCATACACAATCAACAGAGACTTTTTAGATACCAAATTCCTTTATCGTTGCCAAAAAATTAAAAGCTGGAATAATTATTTTTCAACGGCAATAAGTTTCAATTGAAAAAATAAATAAATATGACGTCAGAATTAAAATAAAAATAGCTATAGTACTTTTTGTTAAATATTAAACACGGATATTTGTTTCGTTAATAAGAATTTTTCTGACAAAAATGGAGACATAATTAGAAGTAAAAGAAATAAAAAAGATTTATAGTTTTAACAAACAAATTGCTAGGTAAAATATGACGTCATAATTGAAATAAAACAGGTATTTTATAGTAGTTGTTAAAAATACAAGAAACATGAATATCAATAACTCATGAATAATGACATCATTGCCGAAACTTCAGTGAAGGCTTACTTTGGAGACTCGAAATTTATTGTTCATGAAATTGTTCGAAATTTATTGTTTATTGCGTCTATCAGTCTGTTCTTCTGTCTGTCTGTTCGGCTATAACTGTTGCAAAATGCAATCGAACTTTTGTTTTCGGAAAAAAAATTGTAAAACTGTAGATTACTAATTTTACACTTTAAAAAGTTCCTTATACATCAGATTTAGGAGTTTGTGGTTGGCACGCATGTATAAGTATGAGGTTAATAGAAAATGCTTGTCCAAACTGTTACTTATCCTTATAAATCAAAATGTAAAAAGAAAGGCAAGATATACGATAACCATTAGCACAATTAATAGAAAGTTGAAAATTGAAATTTAATGAGACTACGGTGTTATAATAAAAAAACAAAAATAATAGATCATGAAAATTTCAAAATTTCCTAACATAACTAAAGTTTTAATTTAACGGATTTGATGGCTGAAAACTTCTTATTCTTATTCTATTCTTATAAATAATTACGTAATTTCAAAATTTTAAATTACAGTTTCCGGAATGTTGAATTTTGCCCAAAATGAGTTTAAAAAAATGATGTGCAAAGCAGACGTTGAGGCTCCTGATCTGTAGATTTACTAGGGTATATTTTGCATAAATCGTTTACCTTGTAAACGCTTTATGCAAAATATATATCATGTGAAAGTGATATTTATTTATAGCTAATTTATCCGCATTTATTAACAAGTGTGCAGGACAACAAAATATCTAGGACAATTTGAGATTCTCTTCAGCAACTACAATAATCACAATACGAGTTTTAAAAGTAATTACATCAGAATTTTTTGTCTTGAACTTTCATTTGACTGATCTAAACTATGTTAAACTATGTAGTATAGAGCATGGAATTCCAATTTATATGCAGGGTACATTATTTTATTAAAACTTTTTATATAACCATTGCGGCTCATATAAATTACGCTCCACTAGACACAGCTTAGATAAGCTATACAAATAAATAAACATTACCTATGATAAATACCAAGATTGTCAATGACAATTTAATCTCGAAATATTTATCCACATCTCCGAAAATGGAAATTCTCGTTGAGCCAGATGCCAAAATTATTGGTTTTTATTTCATCTCTGGGACTTAGTGATATGCACCTTTTTGGATTTCCAATGGTGCATGGATTTCATTTTGTAATGATACTATTAAATCTGTAGTAGCTCGTAGACGCCATGTTGAAATGATCAAATAAGCACCATCTATCGCAAATAGATACAAATGACATTTTTTTACCCTTAACACATAATTAAATTTCAATGAAAAAATACAGAGGACAAATATTATTGAACATATAACTTTATACAAAATAGAAGGTATTTGTACCCTATATGGACAGGGCTCTCAATATGGACACCCCTAATATTTTTAAAGGTAATAATTTTAATCGAGAGATGGCTCAACATTTTCGCGAAGAAAAGCAGTTGAAAAGATAATTAAGGCTGGAAAGTGTAAAAAAGCGCGCTATTCGCTATTTACGAGGAAACCTGTTGTTTCGAGATGTGCTGATCTTAATTACTTGTAAGCTTAAATTCTTAAATTCTTATTAGATATGGTAAAATTACATTAAATGTTGCAAAGTGGAGTATTTTAGAAAGCTAATAAAACATATGTTCGATTGCCATTGCATATTTTGCTTAAAATTATTTTCCTTATTCATTTGTTACTAGATTTAGTAAAACTACGCCCGGTTCCCAATATTGACAGCTTATGTTCCCATCGACTACAGCTGTAAGAAAGAAGAAAATTCAACGTTGCCAAGCAATAAATTGAAAAGGCATCAAAGTTTTAAAATCTTTGTTCAACAAGATGCCATTTGAACAATCCCCCCAAAACCTTCCTGCAAAAAATCCTTGCAGAAAAATAAAAAGACCCCCCCCCCGCCAGTAGGATATCTGTTGGCGAAATCATAGGCACCAATGGTATGACTTCCTCAACAAAAGAGAGCTGGTACTGCTTCTTTTGCAGTATTGATGCTTTTTCAAACATGCGGCCATGCATCACATGTGCAGATATGTTCATGAGGATTATATGGGACTTACTGCCCATGGTGAAAAAGTTTCTATTTGTTCATGCTGTGAGGACTGGGTAATAACAGATGTTTATTCGCAGACAGATGCTATAAAGCTAAGTAAAACCAACAATATTATTTCAAAATATTAGTAACTAAGGTGCTTTGCATGGGTCATCGAAGGGTAAAAACCGAAAACGATCCTCCCCTTTCGAAAATGCATGTTCTAAAGATATTTACTGTCTCCCCTCCTCCTCCGAATACTTTAAGAAACATTTTTTTAGTCCATCTCCTCTAAAATCCCTTGGAAAAGTGGCTCTTCCATACACACTGTGTAGAGAGTCAATAAGGAAACACCTGTCCATAATAGGGACAGGTAGTTCCTTATATGGACACTTGTAAACATTTTTTGTTTTTATCACATAAATTAAACCAGAATAATTACAAGGTCGCTAATTTTAATAATTATAGTCAATAGTCCAAGGATAGTGGACGCACATTTTTGGAGTCCTCTGACGTGTACATGGAGGTGAAAAAATACATTTTCCTTAAGGTGTCCATATAGGGTACAGATACTATATATACTTCTTAAGATTTTATTGTAATATGATTATTAACATTTTTAATTGGATAAATCGATAAAAAAACATTTGCGGTGAGAGAAAGCGAATCTTGTTCCGCATTTTAATGCATATTATTTTAAATTGGATAAGACACAGTAATTTACAAAAAAAGTAAAACTGGTGAAACAATTGTACTTAGTCTGTTAAGAATTAACCTTTTCAGGTCCACAGTTGCATATATGCTACTTCGATTCGTGCTTCCATCGCTTGGTTTTCATATCGTTAGAAAAGTAAAATTTTTCTTATTTAATTAAGACATGCTCTTGTTTTCTAAACTAAATTTAATTGTTTGACAAAATGTAGAGTCATTTGAATAAAACTCTTGATAAGATGTACAGTACATTTGGACATTTGTAACAACATTTGGACATTTGTTACATTTGTAAAAGATGCTTGTCTCCACCGGATTAATAAATAAGAAAAACTTTAGTCTTCTGCATTTCTATCATGTTCACATTTCTGTATCCAAATAACTTCAAGCATCATAAAACAGTTCTCCTTTCTGCTTATGCTTGTACATGAGTTTATTAAATAAACACGCACATGATAGTGTGACACATGTTCTTGAAAATCAATATGATACCAGATTCAAAGAAGCTTCAAGAGCAAGGTGACTGTCATTCCACTAGATCTCTAGATAGCCTTTTCCTTTCACTATCTGTTCCAAAAATCAATGGTTCGCATTACCTATAGGTAGAGTGTATTACTACATGGCAATGCGATTCCATAGACTACTGGTTTTACAAAAAAAAAAAAAAAAAAAAAAAAATCTCAGATTACAGCGCAATTACTTGATACCTGGTGTAATTTTGCTTTTTATAATAAGGGTAGTACACTTACGACTTACGCTCTTTCTTTGTTTCCTCTGATAAATCAACTACAGTATCAAATGCCTAAAGCACATCTCGAAACTTTCTGTTATGATTCATCTTTTCCCTTGCCTGCAAAAGCGCTTATTGTATCGTACTTGGCAGTGAATGCATTTCAAGGTATTTATTAAATACCAGTTTCCTAGAAATCCATGCATCTTGCTCAACTTGGAGTATTTTCTTTATCCGGTCATTGGATCCAAATTTCACAAATATTAATCCTTCATAGTTTTCCAAATCTTTTTTCGAAAGATAACAGTGTAGAGAAAATAATATTTCTAAATCCAGACACTAAAGTAAGATGTGCGCGAAATATAAGTTACACATTACCTCTTCTTGGAAGCAGGTCAATTTCATGGATACTTCAACTAGTTATATCGTGAATTTATAACTTTTGTCTCCGTATATAACATACAACATTCGTGTATTCAACTATTTCTTCAGATAATGATTATTTTGCGATTCTTGAGAAACGAAATGCATAAGTTCTTTTTTCTCTCCTCATCAGATAAAATCTGCTTCCATTTCCGTACTGTTTGTCTAAGAGTATATAACTTTTGTAACATCGCCAACAGTTTTTATATTTCGTTCATTTCTTTTCATTGACAACTGTCTCTATGTATCAAATACAACATACATCCATTGAGAGAATGTATAATCTTGTATTACTTCAAAAGACAGATTCTTTGGTAGTTGTCCAAATGATTGTAGCTCCTATGGTAACTTTGAACATAGTACATTATATCATTTATATTACCAACACAATCTTTTGCATTCTTTAATCTCTCGCAATTTTGTCTTAACATCCATCAGTTTGATTTTTCAGTTTTTTGCATTCAACCATCAAGTATTGCTAAGGATTATAGAAGATCCCCTAGTTGGTAGGAAAAGACAGTATACTAATATCTCGTTTATTGGTTACTCTGTGTTTGAAAATATCATCAATAAATATCCTGTTGTAGCTTTCTGGTGAATCGAAAAATGTACGGTTTACAAAGTCATGAAAATACACGAGCCCCTGGTTCAGCGGTGGCTATTTTCCAATAAGGTGGCCATAAGCTATCTTGGTTTTGTAAATATGGATAAATGTCATTCTGATATTGTGGTGAATCCAAAAACTGTATGTGCATGATTTCACAAGACTTATGGCATGAAACTATACGAGTCCCAGGCTCAAAGGCGGCGGCCATTTTATAATATAGTGTCTATTAGCTTGTGTCATTTTGAAAATATCTTCGATAAATGTCATTATCACATTGTCGTGAATTCAAAATAGCATCGTTAAACAAGTCTGCAGACACCCGAAATCACAACAGTCCCTGCCTCAATGACCACGTGACCATTGACGACCAATGACGACCATTTTCCAATATGGTTTCCATGAATTACCCTAGTATTGAATGTGCCATGGACAAATGAGATGCTGATGTTATGTTGAAACCAAAAACGTATGTTTTACGAAGTCTGCTGATATGAAACCACACGGCTTCTTAACTCAACGAAGGCGGTCATATTCCAATATGGCGCCGAAACGGCTATCCTCCGTTTGAAAGTATCATAGATAAATGAGGTGACGTTGTTGTTGTGATTCCAAAAATATATTGTTTATCAAGTCCACAGTCATGAAATCACACCACCCTCTGGCTCAACGACTATTTCCTGCATGTCGCAATTTTCTTATATTTTTTTTATTTATTAGCATCAAAATAACGTTGCTCTCAAAATAAAATTATTTATAATTTCAGCTATCTGAATCAATACTATAATAATCAGTATTAACCTAAATAATGGTTACATTGCAGTGAAACATGGAGTTTGGTGAACGAAATATTACGTTCAAAACACTTAGAGTTCAACTTAAATTCGATTTTGTTTGCATTGAATAAACTATCACATATTATGCAAATGAAACGAACCGGTTGTTGCGCAGTTAGTAAAGAATAAATTTTTGTTAACTTAATAAAAAAAAAATCCAGTTTCATGTTAGTACCCAATTTTGTTCATTTATCGGGATCCATATCTTGTATTGCAAATTTTTTTCGAAAATGGAATAGCATAAGTTGCATAACATGGCCATGTGTAAAACTGTATTCGAAACGCAAGTAATTTTTTTTTACATGAAGAAAAATACATTTCAATTATATACTACAAAAAATGTATAAGTGTTCTTAAAAATTTGCATTTATTAAAAATTTGTAATAACTAGCCTCAAAAACATTCTATAGTATTTTTAAAACGAGAAAATATAACAAAAATGTGGCTTTAAAAATATTCCTACATTAATATTCGAGATGCCGTTTGAGTTATCTTAAATGGTGGCTTTAATTAACGTCTGTCATTAACACTTGTTCATTAAAATAACAAATTAAGCGATATATGACATTAAAAAACATATTTTATTCCTAAAAGAAGCAAAGAGTGTAAATATGTGAAATGTTTTTATAGATATCTATCGATCATCAGCATATTTCTGAGAAAAAGAAAAAATATATTTTCCATTGGAAACTAATTTCAGATTACATGTTTTTTTTTCTTTTCATAGAACGCATATGGTTCGGAAATATAATTTTATGCAAAAAAATATTTATGAAGTTATTTTAATTAAATGTATTGATGTAAATTGATGTAAGTGAAAATATATTTTTGGTGTAAATAACATACGAATTGTTCGTTATTTAACATAAACGACTTTCCTCGAATGCCTATTTTGAATAGTACATAATAAGAATTAAATAATAAACTTGAAGATTTTTATTCGATGGAAAGAAAATTTAATTATAAAATGCAGGGACTGAAAATATATATTTATAAATACATTGCTAGAATTTCTCGCTACGAGTCATTAAAATATCTAGTTTCTATAAATAACGCATAAGACTTTGCAAGCATTACTGAACACACTTCAGAGATACTTTCTTCATTTTACTTAAATATTTCTGCCAGCAAGACCACCGGAGTACATCTGAGAAATGAATTGTTTTACTCAGCGACAAGAAAGACAATATCTGCCATTTTTATTAATACTTCTTTCACTCTTCAGTTACTTATTCTAAGCATAATTATCTCAAAACTACTGCTGTTTAATTGTAGTTATTCCTCTACAATTGTAGATTCCATTTTTTGAAACCTGTTTATATTGAAAAAAAAATATTAATAACAATTGTAATACTTCAGGTTTTTTGTATTATTTACAAAAATCAAACAGCAAGTTGCTAAAATTTTCAGAGAGTTGATTTCAATGTTATGTTAATAAAACAGCTTTTTCAAATCACAAACATTCCATTTATCATATAGATAGCTGTGATATCTACCAAATCTCGCCAGTTTGGTCATTCTTATATTGGATAGACTAAACGTCATTTAAGATTTTGTTTGAAAGAACATGAGTTAAAAATCAAAAACTTTACAGTTCTTTAATTGTTCAACACTGTTCGTCTTCCAAAGTATTCCTTCAGCTATAATTATTTAATAAAGCTTGCACATTATAAAAAATTCTCAATCATTAGTTGAAGACTTCCTAGTACTAATGAATTTCCAAGCATTTGGAAAAAATTAATTCAATTTCACTTTTTTCATTTCTTTTATTTTAGTTCACTGGTAGATGTGTCTACCTATCTACTCAGTTTTTTCATGCTATTCTCATCTCATTGGCTCTTTTTGAAGCGTTCTCTCTCCTCTCGGATATACAAGTCACCGGCTGTTTATCGTCATGGCATTGTTTTTTCTAGTATGATGTGCTGTACTCTCTGCCGCACTGAATAATCTCGCTTGTGGTTTCGAAATAGCTGTTTGTAGCTTTTAGTGCATTTTTGTAAAGCTTTATACATATACTGTCGAACTTTTAATTTTGGGAACAACATATACAGAAAAATAATGTTTTATAGAAATATGTAAGATATTAATTTTAAAAAACGAATAATTTAGCATAGAAAGACACATTTTTCTGAGAGTATATGTTTGTTTTTGTATGGAGGATATACGTATAATTTTGGTAATTAACAGAGGTATTTTAATTTTTTTCATAGATGAAAGTGATTTTAAATATCTCTTCGTTATATTATCTAAGTACAGAACTTCATAAATGTGACAAAATCTGGTAGCCAATAAAAAATCCCCCCCCCCCTTCTGCACCATTAGTTTTCGTAAAGTACAAAAGATATTTTATGAATAAATTCAGGAAATTGGTAACATAAATATTTCAGAATTAATAGTCAAATACTTTAGAATAACACGTATTTTAAAAATATATTACAAACTATATTTTCTAATAACACTTATAAAAAAGATGGATGAGATTATATATTTTCTCAAAAACCAGAGATTAGAAATTGAAGATTAATGCAAAAACTTACACCTCTGAAGTGTTATGAATATACATTTTTTTTTAAATTTTCAATTACTACCGATGATAATCGAGCTCATACACCAGGAGTCTTGCTTTATGTAATACAAAGACTAAAACAATAATTAGTGAAAAAGAGGGAAAAATTTTTTTTCAATAATTTTCCTATTTAAATAACAAACAAAGAATAAAAAACACTTCACAATTATGGAATGTTTTTAATCATCCACAATACTGCCACAACATATGTATATATTTACTATATTTCTAGTAGTCATAATAACCAACGCAGTACCAGACAATTTTCTCCTCAACAGGACTAAACCCACCGGCGGCCGAGTAGTTCTCTCAAAACAAGTAGACGGGAAGTTCTGCGTTCGAACCCAATCGCGCCCATTGACATTATCGTTCTGAATTTTACGCTTATTTCTATGAACCTTGAATTTTGTTGCGTTAATAATGGTTAGTTTCCCTTTGAAAGAAACTCTCGGAGGACACCCCCACTCTTAGTGGTTATATCCATAACAGATAATAGGTCGTAATAAATTACTACCCATAACAAAGCGCGGCATAAATTGCGCAATGTGTGCATTGAAAGAGTTACCAAGAAAATAAAGGCACCCACCATTTTCAGTAAGGAAGTAATACTTAAAAATGCATTTTTTAATGTTAATTTATGTTGTTGTTGAAGTTGTAATTTTATCCATATTTTTCAAATGAATTATTTATAACCAATTATATATTGTTATCCTTAAAATGACAATGTCCCATTAAACTACTTCAATTCTGCACACATATTTTGATATAAAACTTATATAAAACGTTCGCAGCATATGAATTTAGATGTTGCAGATCATGATTGATACGATTAGTTAATTTTTTATTATAACCTCCCTAATCAACCAATATTCTAATTAGAAACATTCGAGGTGAAGCTGCTAAAATAAAGTGTTTTCAATGCATGAGATAATAAAAGCCTATGTAATCATGCTTCTTCAATAAAACATATGAAACACATTGCGGTTGTTTTCCTTCCTTAAGTCAATATTTGTGCCAAAAAAATAGAAAACGCATAGTTGCTATTGAACACCTGATAACCGCTTTTCATGATTTCTTGTATACAATAAAAGCATATAGATATATATATATATATATGTGTGTGTCTGTAAAAAACAGTAACTTAGGCATAAATAAATATTTAACTTTCACCAATCATAAAATACTACCAAAGTACAATACTCGTAAACTCTGTCTAAATCGGATTTGATCAGATTTAAAAAAAAAAATCCGTACTAGAAAATATTCCGTCATAGATAGTTTTACTAAATGTCTTTGGATTTGCAGGGACTTGAAAATATTTTCATGTTAGACCGATTTCTGTATTACACATAGTCCGTTTTACAGGGAATTTACAGTATTTTAGTATATGTGTATAAATATCACAAATAAGATATAATAAAATTGTCTCTATACTTAATATAATTTATTCTTTTAATGACAGTTTAGTTAAAAAATGTATTAATTTTTATATTTTTGTTAAAAAATATTTTTTTTAAATTAGAAAATTGTTTTAAGATATTCTTTCCTTTAAGCAATATTTAAATTGTGCTGCTATCTTTAAAATATTCAGATTTAAAATTACCAGTATGGAAGAATGAGTTTGCACTGTAACGCCATGAGTTTCTGAGATAGATATGATATAAATTCTACTAGGTCATGCAAGACCGAGTTGTGTAATCCTTTATCTTTAAAGTGAATTAAACTTTTCACTATTCGGTGACACATTTTATGATTTGAGATTAAAATAAATGAATTCTAGCCTCTGGACGATATGTTCGAAATGTTATATTCTTGAAAATGATTTTCTAGAATCAGGAGAAAATCGATAAAGACGCTATTGTTTCTTTTTAGAAATTATGTATTGATATTTACTTTCTCAATGTTATTGCATGAATGCACTTTCTTTGCTAACATTTTTGAAAATATTTGTAAAATGCTTATGAATTCCGTGTTGTTAATTTCCTATGTATGCTCATATTTCCATGAAACATTTATGATACTAAAATTTATTAAAAAAGTCGATACTGAATATAAAGTACGTATTACTTATACAGGGTGGGACATAAGTATATCCCCATTTTCGGAGGCCAATAAAAATACATAGGACATTAAAAATAAATATTTTATGTTTACATTCGGAAAGAATAATGTTTGCCATTTATCAATTTTACAATCTGTAGCAATTTTTGCTATTAATTTCGAGGTTTTGTTGTACGAAAAATGATAGCGTCTAAATGTTTTCCTTCTATTTCTATACACTTGTGAAGTCTCCCCCAGAAATTCAGCATAACCATTGCTGCAATTTCAAATGGGATAGCATCCTGCAGTTCATCGAGTGTCTTAGGACTTAGGTCTATGTTTGTAAAATTCAGTCTTCAAATAACCCTACAGGAAGAAGTCACATGCTGCTGCTTATGACAGTATCATTTTTCGTGCTAGAAAACCTCGAAATTAATAGCAAAATTTGTTACAGATTGTAAAAATAATAAATGGCAAACATTACTCTTTCCGAATGTAAACATAAAATATTTATTTTCAATGTGCCATACAGTTTTACTGTCCTCTTAAAGTGGGGCGATCTTTGCGCCCCACACATTAAAGGGGAAAAAATCACTACATTATGCGAATGGGAGAAAAACCATTTAGTATATATTTTACTAGTTTTACGATACTTTAAATATTATGCAATAACTGTGTTATTTAAAATGGGTTAAACGTGCATTTTTATGAACATGGAATATTTAGTTATTATAGTTTTTTCCAGAGATACACAAAAGACTTTAATTACATTACGGTCTACAGGGATTAACCATTTGAGATAAATTATAATGATATTCCAGTATTTCAAGAAAATTTACATTGAAAAGTATCCTTGAAGTATGCTTTAATATGTTTTCTATTAATTAATAAGATTGTAGAGTTTATCTATATTGAAAGATGCTCACAAACGAATTCAGTACGGACAATGGTACATTTAACTTTAGGAAACTGAAATTTCTAAATAATATTCTTATTTAATAATAATTCTAAATAATATTCTTATTTAGATTATTCTTATTCTTATTTAAATTTATGTGTTAGAAAATACTTCATTAAAGGATGCCTGATGAAAAAAAAATAATTTCTATTTATTTTAAATAGTATTTTAAGCCCTAATTCTGTAAAAGTATCTAATTGTTATACATGCAAGTATAAAACGCAATTTTACTTGTTCACATTATCTAAAATGCAATTTTTTTTCCTCCCAGACGTTGCCAATTAAATTAAAGCATAAACCTAATGATTTATCTTGTTAAGTCTTTTTAAATATGATTAGATGTACATTCCTTTCAAATTAAAACAGAAACATGTTTACATTTTTCTGTTAAATACAGGGTGATTATAATTAAAGTCCGAGTTTCAAAACGCTCTAAAAATCGAACCACCCGTTAGAATGGCGTCAAAATTTAACAGCGTATTATTTAAGAAGGGGGAAAGAACATGAACCAAAAAAAGTTCCAAATTTGAGTGACAGATGGCGCTGTAAGCGTCAGTATATGTAAATTAAAATACCTGGCATGCGCACGATAATTTCAGGTGTTATAAAAGCTTTGGGTAAACGGCGTTTCCTCATTTCGCTTCTCAGACGTTGGCCATGAGTGTCTCAATGAAGGATCGTGCTCTGCTTGTAAAGCTTTATTACAAGAACGGTGATTCTGCACCAGAGGCTCTGCAGAAGTTCAGGACTCTCAAGGGTATGAAAAAAGGCTCTGGACCGATGACTGTCAGAGGTCTGGTGAAAATGATGCAAAAATTCAGCAGGAGTTGTTCCCTTCTGACCTGCCAGCAAGAGAGCGTTTTGCTTTGGAATTTTTTGCTCTCATGGAAGTGGACAATGATTGGCCGTGGAAAATTCTGTGGACAGATGAAGCCCATTTCCACCTGACGGGATATGTCAATACACAGAATTGCTGAATATGGGCAACGAACCCGCAACGAACCCGGTACCACTTCATACTGCAAAGGTCACTGTGGGGTGCGGATTTACGGCATCATTTATCATAAGGCCGTATTTTTTCGAGGAGACGGGTGCTTTAGGTCCTGTTACCGTCAATGGTCAGCGCTATGAGTCCCTTTTGTGTAATGACGTCATTCCAGTTCTGCAACAGCGTGAATGACTGGATAGTATCATTTTTATGGAAGATGGCGCTCCTCCGCACATTGCAAATCGAGTGAAGCAGTTGTTGAAGCGGCATTTCGGAAATGCTAGAATTATCAGTCGTCATTTCCCTACAGCCTGGCCGGCCCGATCACCTGATCTTAATCCGTGGGATTTCTGGCTGTGGGGTTATCTGAAAGATATTGTGTTCAGTACTCCGATTGCCAACGTAGCTGAATTAAAGACACGCATTGCGCAACACATTCTGAACATGACCCCGGACACACTTAACAATTAAAAACCGAGTTTTCCCATCCGATGTGGTACGACCTTGCTGTGGTGGACGGGCTTACGTAACTAACAGTATCACACGGGTACAGTCATACACACTGAACAATACAGTTGGTTTAAATCGTGTAACTTACGCCTTAGCCGTTGTTTTACGATTTGTCCTTTGTTGTCGAAATTCTGATTCTTAAAGAGCCCTCTGTCGCTAAAATTTCTAGCTTTTTTGGTTCATGTTCTTTCTCCCTTCTTCAATAATACGCTGTTAAATTTTGACGCCATTCTAACGAGTGGTTCGCTTTTTAGAGCGTTTTGAAACTCGGACATTAATTATAATCACCCTGTATATGTGCTTGATAATAAGCTTGATATAAACAGTATACAATAAATGTCTACCTAAAATAATCTACAATATTTTTGTTAAATATTTTTAGTGTTACTTAATAAATGTCAGTTCCGTATGTACAAAATATTGTTACGAATTTTGTAAATAGTTAGTGTTTGTACTGTAAAATGATGTAAATAATCTTAATAAGCTCCATTTCTTTACTAATATTAGTTTTTGTTACATTGTTATCAAGCAAACTTGTCTATTATTTTCAGTGTATGTCTACGGCAGATTGGCGAAATATTAGAGATATCGCCAAGTTGGCGTCACTTTTGGCGACTAATTTTGGTCGCCAAATTTGGCGATATATCGCCAAGTTGGATACAAAATTGGTGATTGTTGGCGATGGTAACCCTTCCCTATTTATGGTAAACCCCCCCCTTAGGTCTACTGATACATTGAATGTTGTTCCGTGGTTTTCCAGTTTTTTCTAGAAGTTTGTAGAAATTTCCACCGCATGCGGCGAGACTATATATAAGGAGAGCGATGCGAGCTGTGTGATTATTTTTTACCAGTCAGTCACTGAGTGAACAAGGCGTTTGTTAGCAAGTTTGCTTGAGTTTCATTTATGTTGTTTTGAATGTTATTAAGTGTTGAGACGTTGTAAAAAGAGTCTCTGGGATCTAAAGCTATACTTGTACGATAGATTTGAGCTGTTATTTTTGAATATCAAGTAATATTTGTGAGTTTTGAAGACTCTGTTGTTCTGAAGTTCTGTAAATAAATTATTTTCTACTTTTCTATAAGCAAGAGTTTGAAGTTGTCTAACCATAAGATCAAATGAACCCTATATACGCCGCAATATTTGGTGTCAGAATTTGGAATCTTATGGCGAAAACGAGAGCAATGGAAGAGCAACTGAATGAGTTGTTGAAAGCTATTAATGGATTATCAAATAAAATGGATAAAGGCCAAGAGGAGTTGGCGGAAAAGATGATTAAAGGCTAAGAAGAGTTGGCGGAAAAGATGAATAAAGGCCAAGAAGAGTTGGCGGACAAAATGAATAAAGGCCAAGAAGAGTTGGCAGATAAAATGAATAAAAACGAAGAAAGAATGAAAGATTTGACTGAAGAATTGAAGAAAGAAGTTAATAAAAGTCAAAAAGAAATGAAAAAAAAACTTTAGAAGAAAAGTTCTCGTCGGTAGATAGAAGAATAGATTCGGTAGAAGAGAAAATACAGAATGAAATTAGTAAAGTAGAAGAGAAAATTCAGAAAGGGGTATAAAAAAGTACAAGATCTTGAGAAGAAGCTTTCAGAGTCCAGTGGTAATTATGAAGAATTTAGGAATCTGTCTGCTTCTCCCGTGCACATCAAGCTGTCGACATATGACGGAAAGAGTTCCTGGCAAGTTTACAAGACCCAATTCATCATTGTAGCCGAAGCGAACAAATGGAGAGACGGGGTGAAAGCTTGTCAACTGGCAGCATCTTTAAGAGAAGAAGCCGCCGACGTGCTGCAAACATTGCCCGATATGACGCAACTCAATTTTGAGACTCTAAGTTGTGCACTTGAAATGAGATTCGGCGAAAAATTCTTCAAGGATTATACGAGAATACAAATGAAGAGCCGCCATCAAAAATCGAGTGAAACTCTTCAAGAGTTTGCCTCGGAAATTGAACGACTTGCAAATTTAGCATTCATTGACTGTCCAACAAATGTACGGGAAATGCTCTCACTGCAATATTTTGTAGACGGAATAAAAGATCCAGAAGTGCAGAGAGCGGTACGAATGGCAGATGTACAGGATTTAAAGGCTGCATTACTATATGCCTTAAAGTTGGAAGCAGCTACACAAGCCAGCCGAAGAGATCGTCATTCAGTCCGAGGGACAACGGTGAACAAAAGCTCAGACACTGAGAGCGACGTCTTGAAAGAAATTAGGAAAATAAATCAAGAGCTGGAAGCTTTAAAATACGGAAGAACAAGTTCAAGAAGACAGAATCTCACGTGCTGGGGATGCGGCGATACAGGACATCTCCGAAAAAATTGTCCCAAAATCCACGAACGTGAGATAAATTCAAACAGTCAGCAGGGAAACTAAATTTTGGCCATCTCGCGGGGCGGAGGTTGCCAGAGAATGAAAAGCTCCACCTCAAGATCCTCCAGATATCAAAAATGAGTGGCGGTGATAATGAATTATATGTGATAGGCTTTATTAACGGAATTCAATGCCGTATGATTGTCGATACAGGAGCCAATGTGACAATAATAAGAGAAGATTTGGCTCGAAAATTGAAATGTAAACTCATCTAGACTCCACCATGCGTTACCCTGCAAACTGTGACGGGCGACAAGATAGGCATATATGGAAAGGCCAATTTAACTATCAACTTTGGAGGAACGAAATATTACCATAAGGCATATGTGGCTGACATAACAGATCCTTGCTTAATCGGGCTAGATTTTCTGAAGAAGTTTGGCTTCAAACTTGATTTCAAAAATAACAAAATGCTCTCAAAATTTGAAGAAATCAGTTTTTTTGGATTAAATAACGAAATTGAATGTAAACAAGCAGTAATAGCCAAAGAAGACATCAATCTAGATCCAAGAACAGAATTTTTAGTTCCAGCTGTAATTAAAAATGAAACTAATTACCGATTTGGCCATATAGATTATCCAGAAGTCAATAGTACACAAGCAGGAGTATTGGTGGCTTCTTCTGTGGTAGACCTCTCGAAAAAGACCATTCCAGTCAGAATTGCTAACATCAGTGATAAGACGAGGACTATCAAGAAAGGAGAGGTGATAGCGTCATGTGCTCCTGTGACGTGCATAAGTCAAAATTCCAGTCACTCTGAGAAATCTTCAGATAATTTAGTCAAGGATTTGTTACAAAATACAGACTTAAATCCAAAACAGATGGAAGCTGCGGAAAATTTAATTAGAGAATAGGGTGGTGCGAAAAAACAAAAGTTTTTATTTCCGAATCGCTATAGTGCGGAAAAGTTGCGATTGGTAAATACAAGAAAAACGAAAAAAGAATTTTTCAAATCGGACTATATCTTCCGATCGCGCAAACCACCTAAAAATTCAAAAAAATTGAAAATTTCCGATTTTTTCAGGATTTTTTTAAAAATATTACATATACATATATTTTATCGCTATAGTGAAAAATATTTGCATATTGTACTGTTTAATAATAATAAAAAAATAAATTGCGTTTCGAGAATATTTTCCGATCGCGCAAGCTCATTAAAAATCGGGGAAAAATTCAATTTTCAGTGATTTTGATGTATTAAGAAAATAATTAAATAAGTTCAGTTAGAGCTCACATGTTAAAATTTAAATGTAAACTAGCGCACCCGACAGACGTTGTCCTGTCACCGACAGACGTTGTCCTTCTTGGCATCGACTCCAGAAAATCAAATAAATGTACGTAAATATGGTAATACGCAGAATAAACACTACGCTCTTAATTTAATTTTTTGTCTCAATTATGTAAGGAAATTATTTTTCACTCTTCATTAGTTTTTGAAGTCGGTTTAATTTTTGATAGAAAAGTTTATTTTTCTCTTTTTAGTTAAAAGTTAACAATTGTCTGAAGTCGGTTAATCAAAATTATAATACAGGAAATATTGTAAAGCATACACGTTTGTCAGCAGTGGGGTTCGAACACGCGATCTCTTTCTTCAAGAAGCTGAGCTTAAATCTGGCGCCTTAGACCGCTCCGACATTCCGTCCGCACTCCATTCATCGAACGTATTCAACACTTTTAATTAGCGAAAAACACTAATTATTAGTTTTTGTGTAATTACTGAAAAAGTACTGAATCAATTTCGACGAAATGTGAATCTAAACCATTCTCGAATCTACTGGAACGCACACACAAAATTTCATCAAAATCGGTCCTGTCGTTTAGGAGGAGTTCAATTACATACACACGCACAGAAGATTTTTATATATAAAGATTAATAATATTGAGCACATTATGCCCTTTTTGAACAACCGAGATCTTACCACAACGAGATCGCTGCAGGGCGAAAAGGTGTAGTAGTTTGCACCAGTAGCGTAGCTATGTTTTTCGGCGCCCGGGGCCAGCAAGAAATTTTGCGCCCCCACCCCAATATAGATATATAACAATTTCTCTCAATTTCGCGCCCCTAGGCCTCAGCGCCCGGGGCGGACGCCCCCCTTGCCCCCCCCTTAACTACGCCACTGGTTTGCACAACTCTTATTAACCACGTTGCGAAACAGCGCTGAAGTCGTCCTACGTGTACCCATCGCTCCCCAACCTCGTCTACTTGCACAGTGCGCCATTTCGTATCACTGAGCCCGTGAACGAATTTCGTTTGTTGATTGGGTGTATTGTGTTATTTTAATTACATTAACAAGTGACATGGATACGAATATGCATGTGTCGTTGAGTAAGAAAATTTCTAGACAATATTTTCACTGTCCTATATTCGGTCATTCAAGGGATTTTCTGCCAAATATTCTACCAACACACGAATATAGCGCCTGTATACCTAAGAACTGTATAATTAAGCCTGTATACCTAAGACACTAAAGAACAACCTTTAAATGAATTTAAATGCTTCTAGAATTGTTAAAAATACTTCTAGACTTTTTCAACAAATGCGTCCAAATAATACGCATTGATATGTTGAATGATGCATGTTTGAAGATGTTTTATACTGATCTTAAACAGAATATGTTGTCTCTCGTGATGTTTGTCTCAGAACGCCAGAACTGAGGAGGATAAATAAAGTATCGTCCTTTCTTCCATCAAAATATATGTTATGTAGTTTTTCTGAAACCATTTGACTTTGACGTAAATTTTTTCTAGTGCGGCTGATTACCATTCTAATTTTGTATCAATCAATAACTTAAGAAGCATCTGTTTTAGTTATTACAGCAATATCTTCTAGCACGCTCAACGCTATAGCAACACCTGCAGGGTCAGATACACCATTGCAATCGTAATGTAACAATGTAGATTGTAACTCCACATTCATTTGCCATGGTAATTTCTTCGTAAATTTGATAAGCTGTATCGGTCGTGGTAATGAGATTTTACATATACCTACATTAGCATTAAAACTCTCCTGTATTTCATCTAAATGCTCAAGATCTTTCATTTCCGCTTCAACAGATTTGAAAGGTTACTTTTTTTAATATATTGTTTCGTCGTCCAAGTCTTGTATTCAGTTTTTTTCCTCCTTTTGATTTATCATACCAATTTTTCAGGTTCTGTACTTTCGCTGGAGATAGATAAATCTATGCTCAATGACTGGAATTTTGTTGTGTTTTTCAGACGTACAATTAGTCTGAATCGGACACTCCCTCAAATCTGGAGACATTTTACAGGCGCAATTTTAATTCATTACGTATTTGCAGGCTGTAATATCACACAGTTGAGCTCCTTTTTTTTTAAATTCATCAACCTTTTATAAAATCTAGCTTTTCCTTGTGTAGAATATAAGATTTCGTTAGTTTATAATACTTATCTTAGTAGGCATTATCTAAATGATTCTACACTCAGAAACTTTCCGGATTAACGTCTTCTAATAGATATATTTTATTTTTTGTGCCACTGTATTGCTGACAGATGAGAAACTCACTTTAATGTTGTTGAGTTTACTTGCTAATAGAAACCTCTCCTCAAAGCAGCATCGAAGCTTCATGTGTTGGAAGAATATTTGGCAGAAAATCTTTTGGATGACCGAATATAGGACAATGAAAAGATTGTCAAGTAATTTTCTTGATCAACGACATATGCATATCCGTATCCATGTCACTTGTTAATGTATTTAAAATAACATAATACACCCAATTAACAAACGAAATTCGTTCACGGGCTCACTGATACGAAATGGCACACTGTGCAAGTGGACGAGGTTGGTAAAGATGGGTATGTATGTATACGTATGGCGACTTCAATGCTGTTTCGCAACGTGGCTAACAGGAGTTGCGCAAATTACTAAACCTTTTCGCCTTGCTTTGATCTCGTCGTAGTAAGATCTCTGTTGTTCAAAAATGGCCTAATGTGCTCAATAGTATTAATTTACATTTCAAATTTAACATGAGACCGCAAATACTGAACTTATTTAATTATTTTCTTAATACATCAAAATACCTGAAAATTGAATTTCCCCCCGATTTTTAATGAGCTTGCGCGATCGGAAGATATTCTCTAAAAGCAATTTATTTTTTTATTATTATTAAACAGTACAATATGCAAATATTTTTCACTATAGCGATAAAATGTATGTATATGTAATATTTTTAAAAAAATCCTGAAAAAATCGGAAATTTTAAATTTTTTTGAATTTTTAGGTGGTTTGCGCGATCGGAAGATATAGTCCGATTTGAAAAATTCTTTTTTTGTTTTTCTTGTATTTACCAATCGCAACTTTTCCGAACTATAGCGATTCGGAAATAAAAACTTTTGTTTTTTCGCACCACCCTATTAGAGAATTCCAAAGTTTATTTTCCCAAACATCTGAAGGCTTTGGACGAACTAAAATGGCACAACACCGAATTGACACGGGAGATCACTCTCCTATTAAACAGCATCCTAGACGATTACCTTTTGCCAAGCAAGAAGAGGTGCAGAATTTAATTAAAGATATGGAAGAAAATGACGTCATCGAACCATCAACAAGTCCATGGGCGTCTCCCATTGTATTAGTAAGAAAGAAGGATGGTTCTACAAGATTTTGTGTAGACTACCGCCGACTGAATGACGTCACCAAAAAGGATAGTTACCCTCTGCCAAGGATTGACGACACTCTTGACACACTTGCGGGCAACACTTGGTTCTCGACTTTAGACCTGAAGAGTGGTTACTGGCAGGTAGAGATCCATCCCGACGACCGCGAGAAGACTGCCTTTACAACTGGACAAGGATTATGGCAGTTCAAGGTAATGCCTTTTGGTCTATGTAACGCACCTGCAACTTTTGAACGCCTTATGGAAACGGTTCTTCGGGGACTGTCATATGAGGCATGTCTTGTTTATTTAGACGATATCATAATCATAGGAAAATCTTTTGATGAACATCTGAACAACCTCAAGCGGGTGCTACAAAAGTTAAAGGAAGCTAATTTGAAGTTAAGCCCTTCGAAGTGCAGTTTGTTTCGCAATGAAGTCGCCTACCTTGGACACATCATTTCGGCGGAAGGAGTTAGGACTGATCCGGAGAAGATATCGGCTGTGAAAAATTGGAGTCGTCCAGCAGATATTCACCAACTTCGGAGTTTTTTAGGATTATGCACCTATTACAGGAAATTCGTCAAAAGCTTCTCGATGATTGCAAGACCACTTCATAAATTAACAGAAACCAATCAAAAATTTATGTTGACACAGGAATGTGACGCTGCTTTCGAAAAGTTTAAGGAGGCCTTAACATCCACTCCAATTCTGTCATATCCTCAAATCGATAAACAGTTTATACTTGATACGGATGCAAGTAACGAAAGCATTGGCGCTGTACTGTCCCAGGAAACTGACGGCCAGGAGCGTATTATCGCCTATTTCAGCAAGTGCTTATCAAAGACAGAGCGAAACTACTGCGTCACAAGAAAAGAGCTTCTTGCTGTAGTGAAAGCCATAGACCATTTTCATCACTATCTTTACGGTCGAAAATTCCTGATCCGAACTGATCATGCTTCTCTAACTTGGCTATTGAATTTTAAGAACCCTGAAGGCCAGATAGCCAGGTGGATACAAAAGCTTCAAGGATACGATATGGCGATACGCCATCGAAAAGGCTCATCACATGGAAATGCAGATGCTCTCTCAAGAAGACCCTGCTCAGAGAATTGTAGATACTGCGACCGGGTTGAGAAGAAATTTAATGCCAAAGGTCCTATTATAAGACAAGTTACAACTGGGTCTACATCATCGCAAGATCCGTGGAGTGACGAGAGCCTGCGTAAAGATCAGCTTACTGATCCTGAAATTAAGTCAATTCTAGAGCTGAAAGAGGAGTCCAACAGGAAGCCCAGCTGGCAAGACATGGCCAATTACCATCCTACGACTAAACGTTATTGGGCTCTCTGGGATTCCCTACATTTGAAGAACGGTATTTTGTACCGAAAATGGGAGTCTGACGATGGAAAGACATGTAGATGGCAACTACTACTCTCCAAGTCGAGAATTTCTATGGTCCTTCAAGAACTGCATGGTAGTCCCACAGGAGGTCATTTTGGTGTAATGAAGACCCTGCAGAAGGTTCGAGAGCGTTTCTACTGGAATAATGTTCGTAGTGACGTGGAGAAGTGGTGTCGAACTTGTGACACCTGTGTAGCACGTAAAGTTCCAAAGAGGCGCACCCGCGGACGATTGCAACGTTATAATGTAGAAGCTCCTTTCGAACGAATTGCTCTAGACATCCTGGGTCCTCTTCCTATAACATCTGATGGCAACAAGTACATCCTCGTTGTCATGGATTACTTCACCAAGTGGCCTGAAGCCTACGCCATACCTAATCAAGAGGCAGTAACCGTAGCAGAGATACTGGTTCAACACTGGGTTTCCAGATACGGAGTTCCATTTCAAATCCATTCTGATCAAGGAAGAAACTTCGATTCGACTGTGTTTAAGGAATTGTGTGGACTACTCGGCATGGACAAAACTCGAACTACAACTCTACATCCTCAATCGGACGGCATGGTGGAGCGTTTCAATCGTACCATCCTAAATAGCCTCTCTCTCCTGGTGTCTAGAGACCAACAGGACTGGGACAAGAAACTGCCTCTTTTCCTGCTTGCCTACAGGAGTGCCACTCATGAGGCCACTGGTTACTCCCCTTCTCAAATGCTCTTTGGTCGTGTTCTTCGTCTGCCTGCTGATCTTTTGTTTGGCCGTCCTCCTGATGCTCCTTCATCGCCTGAGGAATATGTCGATGAACTCCATGCACGGATTGAGGAGATTCATTGTCTAGCGAGGAACCGAATTGGACTGGCATCAGAAAAGATGAAGACACGGTACGACACAAAGGCAACTGGACATGAGTTCAACGAAGGTGACAAAGTTTGGTTGTGGAATCCGATACGTCGTAAGGGACTGTCGCCAAAACTACGAAGAAACTGGGACTGTCCTTACACAGTCGTCAACAGGCTGAATGACGTCGTCGTACGCATACGAAAATAGCCACACACCAAACCCAAGGTCGTACATTATAACCGGCTAGCCCCTTATTTTGGCCAAAGTGATTAAAAATTCAAAACTGGAATTTCAGACCATGGTCATGAAAGTCGCTTTTTGTAAATATGTAAATAGTAATTAGTTCTTATTTATGTAAATTTTATTATTATTATTTATTTATTTATTTATTTGTTTATTTATTTTAAGTGTTTTCCTCTAACTCAAGGATTGCACTGCCCGGGACGTGCAGTCTTTGAGGAGGGGGTAGTGTTACGAATTTTGTAAATAGTTAGTGTTTGTATTGTAAAATGATGTAAATAATCTTAATAAGCTCCATTTCTTTACTAATATTAGTTTTTGTTACATTGTCTCTGTTATCAAGCAAACTTGTCTATTATTTTCAGTGTATGTCTACGGTAGATTGGCGAAATATTAGAGATATCGCCAAGTTGGCGACAAACTTGGCGATTGTTGGCGATGGTAACCCTTCCCTATTTATGGTAACCCCCCCGTAGGTCTACTGATACATTGAATGTTGTTCCGTGGTTTTCCAGTTTTTTCTAGAAGTTTGTAGAAATTTCCACCGCATGCGGCGAGACTATATATAAGGAGAGCGATGCGAGCTGTGTGATTATTTCTTACCAGTCAGTCATTGAGTGAACAAGGCGTTTGTTAGCAAGTTTGCTTGAGTTTCATTTATGTTGTTTTGAATGTTATTAAGTGTTGAGACGTTGTATAAAGAGTCTCTGGGATCTAAAGCTCTACTTGTACGATAGATTTGAGCAGTTATTTTTGAATATCAAGTAATATTTGTGAGTTTCGAAGACTCTGTTGTTCTGAAGTTCTGTAAATAAATTATTTTCTACTTTTCTATAAGCAAGAGTTTGAAGTTGTCTAACCATAAGATCAAAAAAACCCTATATACGCCGCAAGAATATTTAGGAATGATTTTTCTCATTCAAATTTAATAAACATGCGTGTTTGTATTTTTTCAAAAGTGAAATGTCTTAATGGAAACAAACGAAAAAAAAATGTAAATAAACGCAGTCTAGAATTACCTAAACTTTACCGAATAAAAAAAAATGTTATTTAATACCATATGCATCTTTTTTAAAGATCAACTTTTTAGAATAATGTAAGAATTCAATATCATAAATAATTATGGGGAAAATATTTACTTTGTTTCATTTTCATTTTTTTACATTTAAACCAGTTATTTCTCAATAAAATAAATTAAATCAATTTTTTCGATAGGGTGAGAATCATACATTCTGGCTAAATCGAGTAATATGTACGATAGAATTTATCTAGAGTATTTATACATTTTCAATCAAGATGGCGCGTGTTAACCATTGCATTAGATAATTTCGAAATGTCAATTATAATGTTTAAATTGAAAATGGTACATGTCCAGTTCTAGCGCCGTATTATTATGTATTTTACAGAAATTGATTCATTGAGTTAAATGGAACTTTTTCGATAAAGTCGAAAATGAAAATATTGTAAATCAATAAGAAAAACCCACATAAAAAATACATCGTAATGTTGGTCTTTAAAATCAAATGCCGATCGAATTTTAGTATCCTTATAATGGGAAAAATATTTTGCTACGTTCTGAATAAAGATTATCCACAGAGAACAACTCGGTTGCGTATTCTTTCCATTGGAAATATCACGCACATATGTTGAATGTAATAGAATATCTTGAATATATATCGACAATCATACAAATTAGCAATTGCTAGCAACTCATGATCGGAATCAGCATTATACACTAATTGTGGTGCTCTGCATGGTTACACCGTATGGAAAAGTGCGAATTAAATCATTCGTTTGAAAGTCAGAGTAGAAAAGCATGCAGTTGGAATGGTGAGATAGCAGAGGATTGCAGAGATGCATTTAATGTACAGAATAGCTCATGGCAATGGACAAGACATTGAACAAATTTATTGAGAAGGCTTCCAGACAGGTATCAAGTGCACTACACTTAGTTTATCCGTATGCATCAACATTTGAGCAATAACAGGTCTTTAAGATGTTGTAGACTTAGTGAGGGTAGGCCGTGAGTGCCGTCTCTTTAAAAGAAAGCAGGTGGGATGCTTTGGAGACTACTTCGAGCACTACCATACGAGCCTTTGCCTCATCCAAAATTATGCAGCCAGTTTTGCTCATGAGTTCTAACACGCTTTTTATTTTTAAAGGACTCAGTCATGCTCCCGTTGATCATTCAAAAAATGTGCCTTTCGTGCATTCTAAAAATGATCGAGGCACCTACAGTCAAGTGACAAAGATACAAATTTCTCAGCGTATGTACTGTTCACTGAAAAAACCATATTCACTAGGGAAGGGGAGTTTCAACAGAAGGTTGCGCAATTGTGAGCTGAAAAGAACTCCAATAGTGTGAGACGTAACATCACTTTGTAGTAAATGCGAAGTCTTGTTCGGCTTGAGACTAATTCGACAAGCCATACTTATAACATCCGACTTATCGTGATGTATCAAACGTTTCAGAACAAATTCTTATTCTTTTTGGCTTATTTGACTATACATTGGAAATATTATCTTTCATCTTCACATGATTTAAGCCTTAGTACGCCTATTATTAGGCTTTAACAGTCGGAATTCTCAATTCGATGAAAATTTGTATGTTTTTACTTTAATTTATATTTTGTACATGTTTTTAGAAGAAAAATATTTAAAATAAGTAATTAAAAAAATACTAAGATGTATATAATATTCTTTCTAAGATGTATATAATATCGAATTATATTTAAATTTTTACGGGAAAATACATTTATAATGTATTTAGTAAATTACTGTTGGCTTGAAATTTTGTCTAGTTTTTGAATCTTCAAAAATAATAATTCTTGCATTTGGATAAGTACTTTAACTAAAAAAATTATTAAATTGGTAACATTTTAACCATTAATTCTTTCCGTTTGTATTTGTCTTAATATTTTTTCTCGAGGCATCAGATTTTATTCAAGATGTAATCATATTATTTTAAAACATAGCATATATATTAACATTAAGAAAACTGTATACAAATGTGTAATGATATTTAGGTACTTATGTAATAAGTATTCATAAGAGAAATCTTAGGAAGAAGTAAGATCATGTTTTAAATTAAGACAAAAGATTTTCTATACTTGTGTCGGAACAAATTTAAATTCTTATGATTTTAAAATGTACCAGTGAAAGCAATTTTTAATGTTTTTAAAAATCTTTTAGGTGTATATCTTCAGAAGATATATTTTAACTACGTTTTAAATCAATAGTAATATATTCATTTAAGTTTCTCTTCCCAAGTTTATTAGGATTCTAATTAAAATATAGTAAATTAAGAAGTTTAAAATAAATGTGATTTCATATTTTGTAATTATTTTATCAATATCTTTACCATGCATTAGAAATTCATTTTGATAGAAATTATGGAATTGTTTATTAGTATTCAAGATTTTACTCAAGATTTTCTAATCGATCATGAACGAAAATCTAAGAAAATATTATCAAAAAATATTACATATTTATTTAATACTTTTAGCGGAGTGTTGTGTATTCAGAACAGTAAAAAAACATTTCTAAGAAAGGTGTTGATAATGTTGTATCAAAGATCTAAAGAAAGGTAGAATTATGCATTACAGGTATATTTTCTTTCATTAATTATATTCAAATTAACATGAAAATCTTAACATTCATAATGTTCACTTCTTTTTTTTAGTGTGTGTTATTCAATATATACATGTTGAATATATATTTTTTATTTACATTTTTAATAATATGAATGATAGGGTATAATAACCGTGCTTGCAAGGTTACATAAGATGAAAAGGAACTTTCATGTTCTTATATTTCAATATTTAATCGAAAATGCTAATTCCAATAATATTTATTGCTTTAGATGTATGATTTTCTTTTAAATAAATCAATATAAGTTCAAATTGATGAAATATAAAAATAGGGATATCGAAAAAAGATGTATTTCACATACAATGATGTTACTTATGATTGGTGTTTTAAGTGAATCTATCGAATACAGTGAAGTTTGTTCAAAGCAATATGATATTAAATTAATTAAGCTCTAATTATATTTTTGACAGAGTCACTTCTAATTTTCTTTAGATTGTATTTATTATATTTAATTACGTTTTAATTTTTTTCGTAAAATAATGATTTTAAATATTTTCTTTTTTTCTCCTTTTTCTACGAGTTATTATTAAACATGAAAAATTTTAAAACATCTCTATATAGCTTAAGAATATATAAACCAAACTAAATGTAAAAAAAAAATATTAGACATAGTTATTTATTTAAAAGATATCATTTTACTAAAATACAATAAACTTAAATTTAAAACATACATTAAAAACTTGCTATGATCAACTATTTCATTAAATCATCATCCGAGTGTAAACAAAGTGGGCTTGAAAACCGGAAAATATAGATAACAAATTTAAGTTAATTTACAACGTCTTCTATATTTTAAATAACAATTCCTCAAGTTGTTTAATAACACGATCCATATATTTGGGATAAGTAAAGAAAAGGCATTGTTACATACATTTAAACTGGTTTAAAAAATGTCATTGATATAAATTTTAAGTAATCTACTATCGTTAAATAATACGTTAACATTTTATTTGATAATTTTATTCAGTCTTGACAAAGAATTATACCTCCTTTTATATTTAATATCTGCCTAATGTTTTTTTTTTTGCATCTCAATGTAAATATATTATCTGATAGTGGATTTTCGCTAGATTGTAGGAATATAATATTTTCTGACTCCTAGCTGCCAGAAACATATAACCATATAAACTCCTAAGATGTCATCTCTACATAAAAGATCAATTTTGACATTTAAAAGTATCCTTAATATCATGATATTTTAAGCAAATAATTATTTTTGATATGTGTTTTGACATTTTTTTCTAATATATATAATTATGGTATAATTATTACAGATGTAATTAGAACTTTTCACTTTTAATTATACTTACATCTGTATCTCTACATACTTCATAATAGGATGTATTGGAAACTAATGAATATTTATAAAGAAGTGAATCTTTTTTGTTTTCCTCTTTTATTGCTTAATATTTGTATATTTTCTGCATTACATGGAGAAAAAAAATTCGGTATATTTTATGTCTTCTCTGAATATAAGGTACCATGGGTTAATAACGCCACGTTAAGGTTCTACCAATTTTCACGGCTCTCTTTTAGTTTGTATTTTTCAAACAAATATATGATTTGATACAGCAATTCATTGACTATCTAGATAAAAAAAATAATTTAACATATATGTATTCATAAAATGTTATGGCGTGATTTCTTGACCAGTGCTACTTGGCGTTATTACCCACCTATAAGGGTAATAACGCCATGCAAACAAAACTAAGAAATAAGATGGAATAATTGCATGTATTGCCCAATTGCATGTAATTGCCCAATTCTAAAAATACAAACTCTACAAACTTCAAAATTGACAAATTGCATTCTAAGCTATTGCAAATGTTAATTTTTTGTGAAAGTGTAAGAAAAATAAAGGTGTGGTGTGCGTGGGGGGGGGGGGGATGAGGCAAAAGAATATCAGACCGTGAGCTTCTTTTCGCTTAAAAAGGACCGCTTAAATATAGAATTATTAGAAACATTGCACAGTTTTAACTGTGTTTATTTGAATCGATATTTAAGATGTAGCTCGGCCACTATAGGGAATCAACCGGGGTATTAATGCCAAGGATTGGCGTTATTACCCCGTTATAGTTATTGCGCTGTACATTTTAAATTACAAATTATCTCGAGAAGATATCCAAAATCTTCAACAACATTTTGAAAGTCCATGAAATGTACTACAAATTTATGTAATCAACAAAGTATTTCGGAATAAAAAAAAATAGTCTTCACATCACAAAACGTATTTCGCAAATTTTAGATCAAGTGTTAATTTTAGTTGTTTGAAAAAACAATAAGACCTAAAAATGAAACAAATTAACTTGAAGCTGTCTTTTGCGATTTATATGACTCAAAACCCTTCTGCGCAGAGCACATGGGTGTCATTTACCAGATTATTTCATAATTATGCAAAATATTAGCACTTGGCGTTACTACCCAGCCTGGCGTTATTACACCAGACCACCTTATTATGATTTCATGTAACCATTTTGTTTTAAGTGAGATGATACGTGTTCAGAAAAATAAATTTCTTAAAAATAGCAAAGTAACAGCAGACATAACATGAATTTTCTTTCATAACTTTAATAGTAATAAAAAAATTCAAGTGATATTCTTTAATATTATCTATTTACCTGATTATCCCGAATTACTTCGTGTTAGTGCATATTACAGGAATTATTATTCCAGGAAAACTCGGGGTGGCGTTATCTGTCACTAAGATTTGTTTTGCCATATTTTTACTTGGCCTGATATTTAATAAGTAATAAAATAACTTTACATAATTAGAAAAAAATATATATAATAACAAATTGCATGTAATATTTGATTAACAGTTTTAAAAGTTTTGTGGTATGAAATGCAAAGGATTAAATTCAATGATATTATTTGTATATATATATATATATATACACTATATTGCCATTGATTATGGGACACGCGATTTTAGACATTTTACTAAATATCTAGAAAAATACATGAGGAATCATCTCGAAACTCTTAGTGTATAAATATAATAGTATACGTCATACATCTCCGTGAAGATTTTTTACCGAAACGCCATAGGGGACCGTCAACAAATTAAAAAAGAATGAATATCTTTTGAATAACCCTGTCAAACTTAATGTAGCAAAAGCGCTCAAACTCTAGATTATGATTGAATGCCTTATTGTAATACACTGTGTGCATTTTTATGCAAATAGCATGCACACTCGCAGAGTAATTAAGGTTTTTATAAAAATGGTCCCATATTTTTCCAAGTTTTTCCATTATAATTTTCAGAGTTCTTAATATAAAATAATATTTTTTTCAGAAAATATGACAAACAACATTGCACACAGTACCCTGTAATCAGAATTAAAAAATAATAAAAATTGTATGAAAAATGAGTAGGTATACTATATAATTTTTTTACTGCGCATGCGTGAAAGATATCAAAATTTCATTTGCATATTATGTTAGCTAAATGTATAGATCAACTTTTGTAAAAGTCTCAAAATCATAGCTTGAAAATTCTGAAAGTTATCGTCTATAGAAAAAGGACAAAATCCGTTGTTTCCAAAATGAAGCAAAAAAAATGAGGGATTTCATCCAAATGCAGTAGTATATCCCATATTGTGTATTCTCAGGGCTACACTAGATACCGGGCTTGCTCATTCCTTATCACAACGTCACAAAAGGTGGCTGGCCGCTGTCTGCGATTGGTACAAATAGGGCTCAAAGTGACGCACCCACCTTTTGTACCAATCGCTGGATGTCATTCAGCCACCTTTTGTGACGTCATGAAAGGAATGAGCATGCCCGGTATCTAGTGTTGCCTTGGTATTCTATATTGACACTAATCAATGAATATATGGATACAACCCCTCTTGTTTTTGCTTCATTTTGAGAATAACGGATTTTCGACTTATTCAATTGACAATTATTGTCAGAATTTTCAAGTTATGATTTTGTGACTTTCAAAAAAGTTGCTCTATACATTTAGCTAACATAATATGCAAATGAAATTTTGATATCGTTGACGCATGCGCAGTAAAAAATTATTTAGTAAACCAACTCATTTTTTATACAATTTTCATTATTTTTTAATTCTAATTACAGAGTACTGTGTGCAATGTTGTTTGTCATATTTTCTGAAAAAAATAATATTTTATATTAAGAACTCTGAAAATTATAAGGAAAAAACTTGGAAAAATTTGGGATCATTTTTATAAAAACCTTAATTACTCTGCGAGTATGCATGCTAGATGCATAAAAATGAACAATTCTTATTATATTAAGGCATTCAATTACAATCTAGAGTTTGAGCGCTTTTTCTACATTAGTTTTGACAGGGTTATTCAAAAGATATTCATTCTTTTTTAATTTGTTGACGGTCCCATTTAGAGTTTCGGGAAAAAATCTTCACGGAGATGTATGACTTATACTATTATATTTATACACTAAGATGATTCCTCATGAGATGATTCCTCATGTATTTTTCTAGATATTTAGTAAAATGTCTAAAATCGCAAGTGTCCCATAATCAATGGCAATATAGTGTATATATCTACAGGGTGATTCCAAAATTTTTTTACAATAAAAGAGGGGTGATAGTACACATCAAGACAAACGATATTAAATGGGAGACAGAGGGTCTTAAACGTTTTCCAAAGGAGATAGCCGCCATTAAAGTTTAGGATCCAAAATTTCAAATAAACATAAAAAATTGAAAAATTGGTAGATTGATTTGCGGTTTTCACTATAATTATTCTGTATGTGGGCATTTTCTTGAAATTAAATTATAAAGATAAATTTCAAAAAATGCCTACAGGGGGCGCTTTAGATTTTGGTGTAACGAACAACTATTTTTTGCCGGTATTTTTTGCGTTTCATTAAATGTTTTCTTAAGCTTAGACTCAAACTTAAATTTTGAGCTGAAAATCTGAAAGGGGGAGTGGTTAAGTAGCACAAACTGAACTGTGTTCAGAGGGTTCAAATTTCAAATGATTATAAAAAAAAAACGGGAAAATTTAGTTCATTGATTTGCGGTTTGCACTAAAACTATTCTTTATGTCGGTATTTTCTTGAAAATAAATTATAAAGATAAATTTTAAAAAAATGTCGATAGAGGGCGCTTTAGACTTTGGAGTAACGGAAAACTATTTTTTGCCGTTATTTTTTGCATCTCTTTAAATGTTTTCGGAAGCTTACACTTAAACTTAAATTTTGAGCTCAAAATCTGCATAATAGGGAGTAGTTAAGTAGCACAAACTGAACTGTGTTTAAGGGGGGGGGGGGTGTTCAAATTTAAAATAATTATAGAATATGGAAAAAATTTGTCGATTCTTTTGCGGTTTAAAATAAAACTACTCTTTAAGTCAGTATCTTCTTAAAAATAAATTTTAAAGATGAATTTCTAGAAATTCCATTAGAGGGCGCCTTAAACTTAAAAACAGGGTAACCAACAATTAATTTTAACCATTATTTTTTTGCTCTAATTAAATGCTTGCATAAACTTATTAAATGTTTTCGGAAGATTAGATTTAAACTTAAATTTTGAGCTCAAAATCTGAATATTTAGGAGTGGTTAAGTAGCACAAATTGAAGTGTCGTCAGGAGTTGAAATTTAATCCTCCCCCTCCTCGAACAGAATTCAATTTTTCGCTACTTAAACACTCCCAACGATTCAGAATTTGAGCCAAAAATTTAAGTTTATGCATTTGAAAGCATTTAATGAGATTAAAAAAATAACAGTTAAAAATAGTTGTACGCTAATCCAAAGTCTAAGGCGCCCTCTATCGGAATTTTGTGAAATTTATCTTTAAAATTTATTTTCAAGAAAATGCTCATTTAAAAAGTAGTTTTAGCGAAAACCGCAAACCAATCGACCAATTTTTTCGTTTTTTATAATCATTTGAAATTTGAACCCTCTGAACACAGTTCAGTTTGTGCTACTTAACCACTCCCACTTTCAGTGTTCGAGCTCAAAATTTAAGTTTGAGTCTAAGCTTACGAAAATATTTAATGAAATGCAAGAAATACCGACAAAAAATAGTTGTTCGATACTCCAAAGTCTAAAGCGCCCCCTATCGGCATTTTTTGAAATTTATCTTTATAATTTATTTTTAAGAACATATTGACATAAAGAATAGTTTAATGAAACCGCAAATCAATGAACCAATTTTTCCGTTTTTTAAAATCATTTGAAATTTGAACCCTCTAAACACAGTTCAGTTTGCGCTACTTAACCACTCCCACTTTCAGTTTTTGAGCTCAAAATTTAAGTTTGAGTCTAAGCTTACGAAAACATTTAATGAAATGCAAAAAATACCGACAAAAAATAGTTGTTCGATACTCTAAAGTCTAAAGCGCCTTTTGAGGGTATTTATATAAGCGGCATTTTTTGAAATTTATCTTTATTATTTTATTTCAAGAAAATGCCGACATAAAGAATAATTTTAGTGAAAACCACAAATCAATCAACCGATTTTCCGTTTTTTATGTTTATTTGAAATTTTGGTCCCTAAACTTCAATGGCGGCTATTTCCTTAGGAAAACGTTTTGGACCCTTGGGCTCCTATTTAATATTGTTTGTCTTGATGTGTACTATCACCCCTCTTTTATTGTAAAGAAAATTTAGAATCACCCTGTATATATATATATATATATATATATTCACAAAAATAGCTAATATAAGCTGATAACTACACATGGTATGGAAAATTGTTATATCATAGAAAGTGTTGGTAACTTTGTCTATGACTCGCACTGAGCTCCATATAGGAGAGAAATGGACACGTGTGAACATTTTTTTCACATTCTACTATTTCTCAAAACGTTTTATGACTACATGAACAATAGATGATTTATATAAATATTTAAACTTTGTTTTGTTCTTTTGATGAAACTGTTGATTGCATTTGTTTTTAACTTATATCACCATTCTAGAAATTTGCCTATTTTTTTCACATGTGCGAGTTTTTTTAACATGTGGACAGATGGTTGTAAAAGTGCCTGGGACATTTGTGAACAAATGCGTAAATAGTGCAAAAATAATTTTTTATAAATAAAAACTGTGATTTAAAACTAATTTGTTCCTCTCTTTCTAGTTGCGCGAATAAATCAATAAATGTTTCAAGGCAGACACAAGAAATTATTTGTGAAATTCTATATTAATATACTTACTGCTTTTTTAATCAAGCATTGCAAAACTATTTTACTTTTATGTAGGTCATTGAAAAATTCTGTTATTGTATTTTAACATTTTTTTCTATATTTTATGCAATATCTATAAATGCACTGTAAATGCAATCTCTTAAACACACGGAAAAACTGCTGGCAACAAGGTTTCCATATTCTGTAAAAAATTTTACATTTTCAGAAAAAATCTTGTCCTTCTAGTTTCCTGATTCCAGATATGTGACCCTCCGTTTTGTCTCATTTTATTATTAACTAGCAGGAGTGACACATCGATCCAAATTACTTTTTTTAGCTGGACTCTGATTGGTTTAAACATGCATCTCGAATTCTATTAAGAATGCCAAAAAAATTCTTCAAATTCTGAAAAATAATTTTTTTTGCCAGATATGACCAAATTTGGCGACATTCTTTCATTTGGGACGAATTACGTGTCTTGGCTTTCGTAATCTTAATAGTCGATTTTTCGACCAAATATTACCAATATGCTGTCAAATATCGCCAATGTATTGGCTGTTGCCATTTTTTCGTCACCATGATCCGTATTTCGCAAAATGACCCACTAATCAAATTTGATGAAACATGTGACTAGGTCAATGGTCTTCAGGAAATCAAAAACAGTAGAATATAAAATTGAATCAAAATCGTTAATGCCATTTCTTAGGTAAAATTAGCTTGACAGCATTTAGCAATGAAGCCGAAATGACTCAGTAATATATTTTTTAAGATGTGACTTAGCTCAATAGTCTTCTCTAATGACAAAAAACATTTCATTACAAAATTTAAGTCAAATTGATTGAGTCGTTGTTATATATAATAAGAATGACCCTGACCCATTATGACCCAAAATGACCCACTAATCGAATTTTCGCGATCATGTGTCCTAGCCAAATGGATTTCTCTTGACCGAAAACGATATAATACAAAGTATAGTCAAAATGGCAAGAGCCATTTTCTAGATAAAATTAGCATGGCCCATCATGACCCACAAATCACCCTTATAATCAAAATCTCTCCAACATGTGACCCAGCTTATTAGTTTTTGCGCGCCGAAAAATATATATTATATATAAAATTTCGTATTATTATACATAAAATTTCGTTAAAATCGATCCACCTGTTCTTTAGATATAGCTTGACCATGACCCATTATGACCCATCATGACCCACAAATGACTCTTATAATCGAAATCTTTCGATCATGTGACTTAGCCCATTAGCTTTCTTGTGTCAAAAAACTGTTACAGGCAAAATTTCGATGAAATAGATTCTGCCGTTCTTTAAATATAAATAGTTTGACCCAGACCATTAATGATCCATTAAAACTTTTTCTCGAACATGTAACCTAGCCCAATGTTTTTCTCGTGTCCGAGAACCATAGAATGCAATTTTTAGTCAAAATTGCGTGAAAAAATCTCTAGATAAAAATAGCATGACCCACAATGACCCCAAAAATGACCCACTAACTGAAATTTTTCGAACATGTGACCCAGCCCAATAGTTTTCTTGTGCCAAAAAACGATTTGATACAAAATTTCCTTAAAATGAATCAAGCCGTTCCACAGTGGGCCAAAAACCAAAAAGCTGGCCAAAAGTCGAAAAATTAAGTTATGATTTGGGGAATTTTGATTGTAAAGTTGGCTAGAATAATATTTGGAGAGTCAGAATCTGTATTTAAAAAAATATTTTTGCTTTCCCTTACAAGCAGCATCATTTCAAAAATGATGCTTGAAGGAGTATCATTTAGAGCGAACAAAAACAGCAAAACAACAGTTCCTCTAAACTCGTGCTATATTTTATAATATTATCCGATTTTAATACTTTGAAATGGATTGACACTATGATAGTATGTACTTCATTTGCATGTATTACAAAATTGATATTAAACACGTAAAAATTAATAAATTCATTGTCATTTTTGATAAAAATTTATTTTTTTGCTTTTAAACATCAAAAAGTTTAAATGTTTCACAGTGTTCCGCAACGAAATGTAATGGAAATAATAAGTTGGGCTATTTTCTAGTGATTCATAAAAAACCAGCTGCCAAAAACTGCCTTTCTACATTTCACGCATATTTTATTAACCGCAAGTAAAAATGCCTTTTTTTTCGGCCTCCTCAAAAATTTTGAAACTGACTTTTTTCACATAATTTAGCTGATAAATATTTTTCAAATTTTTGAATTATTCAATTTTATAATAGTTTATCTCCTATTATATGCAAATAAGTACTATAATCATAAGATTACATTAATTTGATAAGTAAGCTTAGTAATGAAAAAATGAAAATAATTCTCTATTACTGATCCGGTAGAATAACATTTACTTATCTTTATAGGTAGTAATTGTTTGTTCTATTATAATTAGAAGAATTGTTTTGTCAATGGCTATATTTGCTAGATCAAAATACTGTGCGTATTTGATTAATGCGAGTAAAAATCATTATGAATATCACTTTCGCTTGTATTAGTAATTTGGATTTGATTTGCAAGTGAGGATGTGATGGCACATCTATTCTGAGTACATTTAAACAAATATTTAGCTATGAAGATGGCATTATGTCTAATATATTTTTCTTTTCTTCCGTGCTACTAGAATACATAAATATTGCGAATAATTCATGAATCGTCAATTTGAAAATATCGAGATCTTCATTTCACTGATTTTATCGGAGCAATCAAGATCCATTTTTCTTTTTCAAGAAATACGGAAGCAACTGTCAATGAATGGAATTGCATTAAATACCAGCAGAATAAACTTATTTCGTTTAATGCAATCATTGATACAGAAGAAAAAGTCGTTAAAAACGAATTAGTGTAATACTCAACGTTGCTCCCTATGTCAGACAGCATCAAAACAGTATCTTACCGATCTGACATTGGATTGAGATTATTAAGAATTCAGAAGATCTAAGTTACATGCAAAGATGTTTAGAGAGGCCTTACACCTGTCAGACAACTGGATAGAAAAAATGAAAAGCTCATACTCTGCATGAAAAGAAGAACACTGAAATTGCAAAACAAAATATGCAAAAAATATTTCGTTTACAATCAAGACTTCTCGTCGAGAAACTAAATCCCAGATTTAGAAGCACAAATGATGGAAATACAATTCAACGATTCTTTGAAAACGCAACTATTTGTGTTTCTAAACGAGCTTTGATTCGAAATCGAATAAATTAATCGAATTTTTGATTGTTTAATCGAAGATTTGATTAAACGTTTCTATGCCATAAGTAATTTCTTATTTCCATGTTATTTATTTGATGAACTTCGAAAATTTTCCCTTATAAATAGCTCGTGGATTTGAGCAGCACCCCTGGTTCTATATGCTTACTTCAGTACACAAACTGCTTATTAATGACAAAGAAATAACATTATCTTCATTACTGCAAATTTGTCAAATGCCATAAGATACTCAAGAATCATGCAACAAACTGATCAAAAGGCATCGAGAAGATTTATCGCAAAGATGCAGTAGCAAGAAAAAAAAAGATATTTTTACGTATTTTAATGTCATCAGATTCTTTCCTTTCCAGTTAACGTAAATTATCGTAGAAGAAACTAAAATCATTGATCCTATGAGTCACAGGAACTTCCAATACCGCCAACAAGTTCTGCTAACTATTTCGAAACCTTGACCTCTGAAGAATCTTTTTATTATACTACAGTTGATTCTAAAGGTTAATTTCTGGAATATATTATCGTTTTTATTTTAATAATATAAAAATTAAATAGTTTAATGTTTTACTTTCCATTAACGTACTTAAATTTCGTTTAAATATATCTTGGTAAGCTACTGCATAGCTTTTATCGCGGGCTTTGAGCGCGGCGACCGAATCCAAAAATTCCGTAACGAGAAATATCCTAACACATCCGTAACGAAAAAACCTAACACTCGGCTACCGTCGTTTCACTTCGGCACACTTCGGCATGGTATCCTTCGGTAGACTTCGGCAAACATTGACGCGGTATTTTTCAGACATTTAGAGGATATCAAGTCTTAAACTTATATATCTTATTTCAGTTACTATAAATCTATAGTTTCAATAATAAAAATTCCTGATAGAATGTGTATAGAAAAGAATCGTCTTAAGATAAAACAAGGTAGGATAATGTAGCTTTTGGTGAGTGGAGACCCGCCCAATGGTGAGGATCGGAAAATTTAAATGCTTATAACTCGCGATCTAATTTTCGTAGCGCGGCCAAATTTTGCTTGGTAATTTATTATGAGACAGTGTTAATTTTTGGTGACAGGAGACCCCCACGGTGAGGGTCGAAAAAGTTAAAATGCTTATAACTCGCGGTCTAATTTTCGTAGCGCGGCCAAATTTTGTTTGGTAATTTATTATGAGACAGTGTTAATTTTTGGTGAAAAGAGACCCCCCCCCCCATGGTGAGGGTCGAAAATTTTAAAATGCTTATAACTCGCGATCTAATTTTCGTAGCGCGGCCAAATTTTGTTTGGTAATTTATTATGAGAGAGTGTTAATTTTTGGTGACAGGAGACCCCCCCCACAGTGAGGGTCGAAAAATTTAAAATGTTTATAACTCGCGATCAATTTAAGTAGCGCGGACAAATTTTGTTTGGTAATTTATTATGAGACAGTGTTACTTTTTGTGACAGGAGACCCCCACGGTGAGGGTCGAAAAAGTTAAAATGCTTATAACTTGCGGTCTAATTTTCGTATCGCGGCCAAAATTTGTTTGGTAATTTATTATGAGACAGTGTTAATTTTTGGTGAAAGGAGACCCTACCATGCTGAGGGTCGAAAATTTTAAAATGCTTATAAATCGCGATCTAATTTTCGTAGCGCGGCCAAATTTTGTTTGGTAATTTATTATCAGACAGTGTTACTTTTGGTGACAGGAGATTCCCCCATGGTGAATGTCGAAAAATTTAAAATGCTTATAACTCGCGATCTAATTTTCGTCGCGCGGCCGAATTTTGTTTGTAATTTATTATGATACTGTGTTAATATTTAGTGACAGGAGATCCCCCATGGAGAGGGTCGAAAATTTTAAAATGTTTATAACTCGCGATCTAATTTTCGTAGTGCGGCCAAATTTTGTTTGGTAATTTATCATGAGAGAGTGCTCATTTTTGGTGGCAGGAGATCCCCATGGTGAGGGTCGAAAAATTTAAAATGCCTATAGCTCGCGATCTAATTTTCGTAGTGCGGCCAAATTTTGTTTGGTAATTTATTATGAGACAGTGTTAATTTTTGGTGACAGGAGAACCCCACGGTATATTAACTTCTCATTTGTTCAATACAAGATAAAAAAAAATGTTATCGGCCATCACGCTCAAAATGTTTAACTTGAATTAATATCAAAGACAAAAAAAACTGCATAAATAAAAAATAAATTAATAATTATAATTGCATAAGTTGATAAAAAATGCTATGCAATAGCTTTACCGCGGCAGTCCCCGAGTGCCACACGTATTTTTTTTTAATTATCTTTTACCTCGAAATTTTAAATTTTATTTAAATTTTATTGTTTTTACTCTTAATCTGTAATTTTATTTATTTATTTATTTTTAAAATTTAAATTTTGAATCCTAATTAGCATCCTGAAAAGTTTACGAAATTGCATATAAGTTGAATAACTTTCGAGACATTTTAATTTTTATTCCGCCATATTGTATCCGCCATTTTTTTTCAATTTCAATTTTGTATTCTTACTTAGCATCTTCAAAAACACCTGTATACAAATTTTCATACAATTTGAATAACATTTTCATATTTTGGCCAGCTTTTCGGGAATTTGCCCCACTGTGCGTTCTCTCGATATAAATAGCTTGATCCTGACCCGTTGTGACCCAAAATGACCCAATGATCGAATTTTCTCGAACATGTAACCTAGCCCAATGGTCTTCTCGTGCCCGAAAATGGTAAAATCCAAATTTTTGCTAAAATCGTTAGAGCTGCTTTTGAGATAAAATTTACACACACACACACACAATTTTTGCTCGCATTATAGTATAAGATTAAAATTTTGAGATAACAAGGATATGTTTTCAAGTCTGATTTATGTTCCAATGAAAATAAAATAAAAATTATACTTTGAAGTTAAATAAAAAATTATAAAAATTAAAAATATTGCATTAATGTACTCAATAGTGAAGAGATTAAAGCACATATATAAACGCAAACTTTCGTTGGCCGTTACTAAGCAACGACAATAATAAAGTTTTTCAAAGTTTAAATTCTCAAAATTAACCTGAGTTTCCTGTAGTTTAATTTTGTTAACTATAAATAATTGTTATGTGTTCACATTTTTTCAAATTGCTTCTATATTGGGCCGGAATATCCTTTGGAACCCGTTGTTTTCCCTTCGAGATATTGAAATAAGTGTCTAAAACATCATTCGTTTATACGTAGTAATCAAATTATCCACAGCAAAGATGTCAATGTAGATAACTTCAGGTATCTTTAATATTTTGATAAATCCAGATTTGCATCCTATATTAAAGAGTGTTTTCTCGCGCTCAATCAGTTTCAAATTTGAAATATCCATATTAATATTTTGAAAATGTAGAAAATTCCATTGCTTATACTCATAGCAGGGAAAGATATCTGTGAAATATGACGAATATATCCTGGATTTTAAACTGAGAGCATGTGCTATTATTCCTGATTTTCCGCTTATTTCCTTGTTGAATTCAAGTTCAATAAATCTATCGACTGAACTATTATCTTCTAATCTACCTTCTTCTGAATTTTCCTCTTAAATAGAGATATTCATCAACATACTACGTTTTTGTTTTAAAATAACTTTATTCTTCCTTCATATTTGTTTTGCAATTTTCCTATATTGTGCATCATTTTCATTGTATTTTTAGAAAATTATATTGTTTTTTTAATGCATGAAAATATTTTGTTTAATTACACACACACAATTAAAAAATGGTGCATACTTAAACTTTTGAATTTTATTGGCTGTGGGTTTATTTTTTTTTACTATAAATATTGTTCTTTAAATTATGGAATTTTTCATGATAGGCTACTCATTTCTTTTTTATTTCAAACAGTATTGGAATTGAAGCTTTGGCCATAAATTTTATCTACACTGTGTTATAGATTCTAGCTGTCAAATATAAGTAAAGCCCATTACGTTGGCTTCTACCAATGTCAAATAAATTGGGGCCATATTTTTCATGATATTTAAAATTTATTATTCCCGTTATTACAAAACTTTATTGTACTTTTTTTTAGTATTCTAAAAAAAAAAAAAAACTTTTCACTAAGCTTATTTTTTAGTGCAAATATTAGGTTTTATTTCTTTTTCAGGAAAACAGATGCTTTGAGAAATCTCAAAATATTATTTTAAAATTAAATAAAAAATAGTACCTTTATACGAAATTAAAAAGGAGAAAAATTTAGAATATAAAATTCAAAAATCCGTTTTTTAGTTGAAATCTACAACTCCATGCTGCATTTACTAAAGGGATCTATTTCAAAAATCTAATGTGCATACAAATATATATATATTATCAATATTATCAATAACACTGTACAATAGTTATTAACGTTAACTACAACATTCCTTTTTCAGGATTTAACTGCATTGCGAAACTTTTTTTAAATATAATAAAGTTTTTCATTTTATTTTATTTTTTATTTATATTTTTAGTATAGTATAACATTTACAACAGAATGTAAATTTATTAGAATTATGAAAAATGAAAAAACAAAATGTGCCCACGTGTAACACATAAATTTATGTAACTAAATTATATAACTTATAGACTCAGAGTTAAATATATAGTTCTCAAATTTCTTTCGATTTCATTTAACTTTGGCTCAAAATACTTTATTTAAACATACTTACGCTCTTTTGAACAAACACAAATTTTATTTGAATAAAAGTTAAAGTGAATTCTCTCTAAAAGTCAGTTTAAATTTAAATAGTCTTATGACTAGAAGATAAGGTAACGAGAAATAATATTGTCTTTTGTTTTGAAAGTTCTTAAGAAATAGGAAATTGATTTAAAATGCATCTTTCCTCAGGAAATAGTAAAGATACACCGTGACTCCTTTTGTTTTGTTTACTGAGATAAAATATTTAATAATTAAGGTATTTAAAATTAACTGAAGTAAAAGATTGTGATTGAATTTTGAATGACTAAAAATTAATTTTTCAGAATGAATGAGAAATGTTAATAAGTTACTGTTCCTATAATTGTTTTCTTTTAGACAAACTTCCATTTGTTTTTTTATTATTCTATTAAACTTAATTTTCGCTCTACTAAATATAAAAATGTGATTTTTATAATTTGGAAAACATAAATAAAGGAATATATTTCAGTTATATTAGTTTGAAACAAGAAAATGAAATACTCCATGAAATATAGAAGATGGAAAAATTTCCAATGCATTCAAAATCATGTAAAAAAAAATCATCTTTTCATGTTGTGAAAAGTTGATGAAAAGGGTAAGAAAACGCATAAAACTGTTCAGAGCACAATTAAATTACCATTTACCCTCTGACATTTATCCGAAATTATCTATAGAAACCAGTATATGACCAATAAATTTGAATGTGAATCCTTCGGCGACGACATAATTTGCAATATATATATATATATATATATATATATATATATATATATATTATTTGGGAAATAATCAACACATTTAAAAATTCATATTCGCTAACAAGCAGAAATTATCTAGGAACGTTCTGTGTATCCCTATAAATAACGTAGAACTTATAGATTGTCCTAAAGTGCCAAACATTTTTAAAATAAATATTATGTGCCCAAATATACAAAATTAAAATTTAATTATCAGTCTTCCTTGTTTAGCGTGCGGCTCAAACTGACTTTCAATGACTCTGGCAAAACCTTTTTATTTTCGTATGAAATGAAATGCAATCGATTCATCTGTGACGCAGAATGATTTCATATTACACAAATTCCATGTAATTAAAAATGTTTTAATTGTACATAGTTCAAATTATCTTTAATGTAGATTCGTTTTGAAATATTGGAGGACCAGTGTACGAGCTGATTAACTGTAAAAGAAAAACTTTTACGCTTATCATAAATAGAAATTTGCATTTTGTTATCTATTAAAATTTTTATTTTTAAATCTAGATAATCAGCCTCCGAACTATTTTCATTAGTTTTTTTTTAATATTAAGGAGTCAGGATAAATTTCTTGAGAAATTTCATTAAAATCAGAATTAATATTCAAAACAATCAAATCATCAATGTATCGGTAAGCAAAAAATTTTAGATCAGCTTTATTTATAGTATATTGAAATTCATAAAAAAATAAAAATAAGTTAGCTGCAGTGGATGAGTAACTAGTACCTATACCAATCCCATTAGTTTGTAGGTATATTTTAGAACCAGTATAAACATAATTATTATAAAGGCAAAACCAGCATAATTTATAAAACAAGTTTGAATTAAAATCAGTACCATCCAAAACCAATTCAGCTGTTTTTAAAAGTGCATCCTTTAAACTACTAATAGGAATGGTGGTAAATAAATTTTCGAAATCATATGTATGGATAGAATGAATTTTATTGTTTTTTAATTTTTCAACAATTTCAAAACTATTAGAAATAATCCAAAAAAACTGTTACTGTCTTTATGTTTATATTTCAGCATGTTCAAAAATTTTTTAAGTAAATCCTCAAATTTTCTATTTAAATTATTACCTATCTATTAACATAACTGCAAATGAACCTGTATTTAGTCTGTACTTTATGGAATTTTGGAGTAAGAAATAAAAACAGAAATGACGGATTTTTATTACGTGGGAATGGAATATTGGTTTGTTTAGAGAAAGCCAGATGTTTATTGAAAATTTCTTGTACAGAAGATTTACAAATTTTATAGGTTATACTATTATTTAACTCTGCATTAAGCATTTCCGCACAAAACTTTTTTTCAAATTACTGCAAAGTTACAGGGCCGTGCAAAAGAAGTCCAATACATAATAATAAAGGGGGGATTGTTTGCGACCTATTTTAATTAGGGTAAACGATTTTATGTATAATCAAATTGATATACGTTTCTGAGGATTAACATGGGTTATTTCATGGATAATACTAGTGCAAAGCATTTACATGGACACACAAATAATTTCAAATAGTATATTCTACCCGAAGCCTGTATATTACAGAAGAGGGCTGTTAGATGGATGAAATGCATTTTTAATTATGATATATGCTTTTAAGTTTCACTATATGTATGCATATTATATGGTTTATATGAATGCTAATTGTTACACAATTTAGATTTACAGGATTACACAATAGATTTCGGTAAAGGTTACTGAATATGAGCGTAATTTACATAAAGGAGGTTTTTAAATATATTATGCTATTTTAGGATGAACTGCATATTGTTTCCTGAGAAATATTTGCTGAATATAGATAAAATGCTATACAGGATCAGGCAAATAACTCGGTACATGGTCGCCTTTCGACGATAAATTCTAGAAATTTGATTTCAAAAGTAAAAAAAAAAATTAACTAAATTTTAACAAAATACTTTCCTTTATAAGAGATACTATGTATTTTACAGGATTAAACAAAAGTATTCAAGTATGTTTCATTCTTTTAGTATAAATTGCTGAAAGGAAAATTTCAACCAGTTAGACGTTTTCTTGCTAAACTAATTTTTACCATTATATAGACTATATATTAATCGAAAGATCAAATAAGATCAAATACAGGGCTTTTCAAAAGTATTGGAATGCATATTTAGATATGAACAATAATACGTTGTTTCCCTGGATAACGATGTTTTGTTAAAGATTTCAAGAAGTCTTGGAAAGTGCTTTATAATCTATGTTTAACACATGACTTTTCTTGCTTGCTAAATTAATTCTTAAGCAGTATTTTTAGGAGACAAAATATGGAATAGTATTTTTTATTTATAAATTATATACAATAAAGTCTTGTTATTTTTTAAACTGAGTGATTAAAGAGAAAAAATTAAAAATAAAGTTTAAAATAAATATTAACTTTAATTCTGATAATTTGATTAGCCAATTCTAATTAAATTCTAATTAATGAAGTCTGTTTTTAGCAATTTGACGTTTGTAGTACATACAGTATGCCACTCTTGACATTATTTATGTCCAGAGCACCCGTGTTTTAAGGGTTAATATATCAGCTGATTACAGCGATAACATTCAAAAATCCTTATCAACATTTTCTTTATTATTTTTCTATGATAGGTACCTCCACAGCTACTCAACAAATATCTAAGTGCCCGCAAATCGAAATTTGCAAGAAACGGAAAAATACGCTTTTCTAAAACTATGTGACCAAGAATAATCACTATTCTTCCTGCAAGATTAAAATTAACATATATTACCACTAATTTTTCATATTTTAAATTCAGTAGATCCGAAAGTAGATATGAGGGAAGCATATTTCTGAAATACATTTTCAATTGTATCTCTGAAAATATAATGCCAAAAAGAAAAGCATTTTTGATTTCAGCTTTGTGGAAGATTTCACATGATACATATATGTATATAACACTACTTTTCAAATAACGTAATTAGTTCATTTAATTTTTCTCTAATTATATTTGTGAATGCTTAATAATCTGTAAATATGTGGAACAAGAGTGTTTTATAACTTCCCCCAATTTGAACTTTTCACATTACATATTTTACGAGTAAAATTGCTATAACAGACGGACACATGAATGATCTTATAATGGTCCCCTTTTCCCTTATTAAGTACAAAAGTCTAAAAATTAAAACACATGCCATATATTAAAGATTTATAGATTGAAAAAGTTTGTTTTGAGAATAATGCTTTTAAAAACACATTAATACATTATTTTCTATAGTTAATTCTAGAATAAATGAAACCTCATGTTTTCATGTATATTAGATACTTACAGACGTATTGTTAAAAATGTTTAACGGAGAAATCTATACATATAATAAAACAGTAGGACCCGGTGTGTCTGTACATTGAAGATAATTGACAAAAATGGAGTCAGGGCGATAAAAGAAAACCAATGAAACACAAAATTTTTTTTTTGAATTTTTTGTCTGTCTGTCTGTCTGTCTGTCTGTCCGTCTGTTTGTTCGAGGTTATCTTCGTAACTACTGAATGGATTTTTATGCGGTTTTCACTAATGAAGAATGCACACTCCCGGGCAGTGTATAGGCTTTGTTTCATCAAAATCGGACAACAGACAAAAAAGTAACAAAAAGAAACAAAAGAAACTATTAGGTGCGCTGCTCACGTTTTTTAGTACATAACGTTTTTTAGTACATATAAAATCCAATAGATGTCACTGTGCGATTTTAAAACGCGCTATCGTTATGTTTTCGCCAGTCTACTTAAGTATGAGAAAGTTTCAAGCTGGCTGTCGTTCCATGTGGTTTAGTCGGTAGAACGTCAGTGCGCCATACTGATGGCCCGGGTTCGATTCCCAGCATGGAATTTTTTTCACTATGTTGGCATTAACGCCTATAAGCAATTAAAAGAATTTGAAATATTGTATTCAAGGCGAATTTTCTCTCTGGGAAAATTTCCTTGCATTAATATGTCAGTGTAATTTTTTTTTCGATTTAATTTTTTTTTTTCGAAACTTTGTTTTTCTTAAAAAATTACAGTAAATATTTGATATTTCCCAACGTTTTTTGAATGATCGACTTGCTTTTTTTTTTTTTTAATGTATGTCTGAACCTTATCTAACTACTTCTTCAAGATTTCTTTAGATAAACCGACCAGCGTAGCGGGCGAAGGCCGCTAGTCTATACATATAATAAAACAGTAGGACCCGGTGTGTCTGTACATTGAAGATAATTGACAAAAATGGAGTCAGGGCGATAAAAGAAAACCAATGAAACACAAAAAAAAAATTTTTGAATTTTTTGTCTGTCTGTCTGTCTGTCTGTTTGTTCGAGGTTATCTTCGTAACTACTGAATGGATTTTTATGCGGTTTTCACTAATGAAGAATGCACACTCCCGGGCAGTGTATAGGCTTTGTTTCATCAAAATCGGACAACAGACAAAAAAGTAACAAAAAGAAACAAAAGAAACTATTAGGTGCGCTGCTCACGTTTTTTAGTACATAACGTTTTTTAGTACATATAAAATCCAATAGATGTCACTGTGCGATTTTAAAACGCGCTATCGTTATGTTTTCGCCAGTCTACTTAAGTATGAGAAAGTTTCAAGCTGGCTGTCGTTCCATGTGGTTTAGTCGGTAGAACGTCAGTGCGCCATACTGATGGCCCGGGTTCGATTCCCAGCATGGAATTTTTTTTCACTATGTTGGCATTAACGCCTATAAGCAATTAAAAGAATTTGAAATATTGTATTCAAGGCGAATTTTCTCTCTGGGAAAATTTCCTTGCATTAATATGTCAGTGTAATTTTTTTTTCGATTTAATTTTTTTTTTCGAAACTTTGTTTTTCTTAAAAAATTACAGTAAATATTTGATATTTCCCAACGTTTTTTGAATGATCGACTTCCTTTTTTTTTTTAATGTATGTCTGAACCTTATCTAACTACTTCTTCAAGATTTCTTTAGATAAACCGACCGGCGTAGCGGGCGAAGGCCGCTAGTATTTATATAAGTGGTGAGCGTTTCATTAAATGTACGTCATCTTACCTATACATTGCATAGCATTATCTACGCAGTTACAGATTAAATATTTTCCTTGTTTTAATTAACATACGTTTGTGTTATCTTTCAATAATTTGGATATGTTTCCAGATGACATTGTTTCATTAAGTTACTCTACTAAATACAATTTTAAAATTCATCAGTTTCAAGAATTTATATTTTGATGAGATACTTCCTTACATTTGAATTTTATAATTCGTTTAAGCCCATAATTAAAATTACGGTTAAACGGATACTGCAAATAACATGATATGTAATTAGAAATTTTTCTATTTCAAATTGTAAAGATAATCAATTTTTGTTTAAACTTTAGAAACATACACAGGAGGTAATTTAAATATTATTATGGATACTAGTATAAATTAAAAAAACATTGGTTTGATTTTAGTTTTAATCTCATGTTTGTACGTATAATAAATAAATGGCTATATTAAAAAATGTAATTTGTTTTATTTTAAAATAAAATTATGCTGACCTAAGGTAATAATGCCACATTAAGGTTCTGATAATTTTTACGGCATAGTTTTAGATATATTTTCAAACACATATCGGATTTCATGCTTCATCTTATTGTGTATGTATAAAACAGCAACAACAACAAAACAAAAATAAAATATATGTTTTATTTAAATGCAATGGCGTGAATTCTTTACCAATGTTGTTTGATGTTATTACCCATCTAGGCGGGTGTTACTTCCCACATTAATTATCAACCACACTATTAATGACATATTAAGCCACCCAAACAAAAAAAAAGAAATGGAATAATGGCGTATAAATTGTCCAATTCTAAAGATACAAGTATTTAATGCAGAGACTAAGGCTGTAGAGTTTACAGCCTATAAATTGATAAATTTTTCTTACTAACCATTAACTGACATAGTAGTATTAAGTTATAATGATCTAATTTTTTATTCTTCTCACATGAAAAAATGAGCAGCAATTAGGGTATACAAATTTCTCTGTATCCTTTTTAGTTTTTTCAACAATGACAACAATGTTCTCTTGTGCATAAAAGAAATATATATATATATATATATATATGTGTATATATATATATATATATATATATAGAGAGAGAGAGAGAGAGAGAGAGAGAGAGGGGGGGGGGTAATGTGGGACTTCTTGAGACGTTCTTCTATAAATAATTTTTCTAAATTTTAATAACATTTATTCTTATTTAAGAACCAATAAGATATAAAATATAAATATTTCTGCATCAGATAAACTTCATAATAATATAGTATATAAATCAAAACATAAAACATTTGAAATGTCCCAACTTTCCTCACAAGGTGGGCAGGTTGAGATGCTAATTATAATTCGAAATACGTGTAAAATTTTATATTTAATTGATGAACAAATCTTTATTTATAAAACTTTAGTTTAATATGAAATAACTAAAGCATTAATACACTTTAATGATTTGTATTGAAACGCATGTTTCAGTTAACAGATCTTATATTTAAAATAAAAAAAAAATTCTTATAATTCTAATGAAACACATCTTTGATTTATTTTGTTTTTAGGAGTGCCAAATTTTAACAGAATGCATGTTTAACACACAAATGTGCTATGATGCTTATTAGGATTTAAAAAAGACTACTCTCGATCTCGTCTCCTCGAAATGGTTAACATATTCTTGCTGCTGCCCTCAAGATTTTGAATATGCACTACAATTGCAAAAATGCTTTATTTTCTTTAAAAAATTACCAATGCACACTATCTCACAGTAGGTTTGTCTGAAAATCTCTGAACCTATCTTGAGAAAGTTTGCAATATGTAGAAAAATCAGCATCACATGAATGGTTAAAGTCATCATTGCGGCCATTACATAAATCATTTATATTCTTTTTATTTACAGGGGTAATTTTCACCACTTTTGCTCGTGCAACTGCTTTATCCTCACTGGTTGATGAAAATCCCAACTTATTGTGTACTATTTTTCTTTCTGTTGGTTGTATTTTGTCTTTTCAGCCATTTTGGAATGTTCCAAGTTGCCCCACAGCTGAGTGTCCAAACCTGCACCATATCGCACATTAAGTAATACAAACATTTGCACTGTTATATTTAGCATTAAAATCTATTTTTTATCAATCAAATAACAATAAATCTACGCTTTTTCATCACAATGTGCTCCCACTTCTATTATTGCATTTCTTTAATAGAAAAAAAATGTTCTTTAAAGCATATTTAAATGTTACTTAACCTTATTATGAACAAAAATAATGGTGTTATTTGTTGCCATTAAACAACAGCGATTCCAAAACACATTAGAAAGTGTATTGTAGTATCATATATTCGTATTTATGTGATCTAACTTTTAACTGTAAATTTAGCCTGAAAATTGATGTATTCGAAAGAAGGCCGTGGCCTAACGTGCCCATCTTTCCCTTACCATTTTATGATATAGTTCCATCAGTGAAAAACATCAACAAGCGTATTCACGCTAAGGGATGGCGTTATTGCACCAGTATGCTACAAACAACCTCGAAAACAAATTCAAAATTTTCCACAGCATTTTGAAAGTAAATGAAATTACACTATCACTACCTTTGAATTGGCAAAAATAGTTTAAAAAATCAGCTAGAAACTTGAAATGTTTTAAATAAATATATATATTTTTTAATTAAATTGTTTGCAATATTATTGTTAGGTTATTTTACATGTAACGCATTTTTTTATTTACGACGGTTAATGCATGTTATTGAATTCATTATTTTAATAATTTTTTTCTCATGTAATATTTTCACATGTAAATAAAATTTTAGACGAAAATTTTAATAGTTACTGAATTTAACTCGAAATTATTTAATTTACATTTGATAGTTTCTTATCTTTTGTTTTTGATGTTTGCGTGTAAATATTTCATTTTAAATTGAAGGAAAATTTTTTTGATCATTTGGCAACAGATTAAAATTATAACTTTTTCTAAAATATGTAAAAAATGTCTCTAAAAGGCTGATATTTTGAATTTAAAATCCAAATACATCCTTAAAATATGAGTCAAATTAAAAAAAATAAAAATATATGTGGTATGTACACTTCAACTTGTTATAAATAAAATGATTTGAATTGTTTAAATTCTAATGTGTAGTTTTTGCTCCTTTAAAGCTTTTTATGTGGAACCATTTTAACCAAACTTAACGTTAAGTATGTCTTTAAATAATTATTCTATTTAAAAATTGTCTACACCAGCGTATTTATCAAACATTTCTTTATAATACTACCAATTTGCATAAATCTCTGTGGTAGTTATGTTAGTATAATTCAAGAAAAACCCAAGATCACAGAAAAATTATTAGCAGTGGTGGTGACAGCGTTAATTACTTTTTTTTCGAATAGAAAGAATATTAAAGAATTTAGATAAAAATAAAAATATTTTCACAGAAAACATCACTAGTTAAAATATTTAAAATTAAAGAATTGCAATCTCAATTTTTCCATTTAAAAGATTATTTACAATTTTGATTCAAAGCATTTACTTATTATGTGTAGTTTTATTAAAACCGCAAATATTCTTCATTATTTTTTTTCGGTGAATGCTAAAATAAAATCATTGAATATTCTGTAAATATAGTATGATAGATTGAAAATAGAAATTTTGCAATCATTCAAAACCCATTAATCTCTTGTAGATTAAAATTCCTAGAACATATCTTTCTTCGATAAAATGATCATAGTTTAGGGGAACTTAATTGTTCGAATGGTGGAATCATTGTATGAATCTATCAAAAATCCTATTACGCAGGTGATTGATGACATGGCATATTCGATAGAGTATATTGAAGAATCCATTAATAAGCTATTATGTGGTTAAAATTAATGTCATTTTATGTAAAAAAAAGTGTGTGTGCATTTAAAAAACTCATATGACTTAAAATATTTAATAAATTTTCAAGTTTTCGAAAACCGAGAAGTTCGAAAAAGAAAGGACTTTTCAGTTAATATAGACACACATGCACACGTTCCTTATTATATAGTATTATACATCTTATACTATAATACGAGCAAAAATTGTATGTGTGTGTAAATTTTATCTTAAAAACGGCTCTAACAATTTCGACAAAATTTTATAATGTCATTTGCAGGCACGGAAAGCTCATAGAATTACGACACATATTCGAGAAAATTCGATTAGTGGGTCATTTTTCATCATATCGGGTCAGGTTCAAGCTTTATATATCTAAAGAATGTGTGATCGATTTTAACTAAATTTCGTATACAACTAATTTTTGGCACGAGAAAGCTGTTGGAGTAGATCACAGGTTTGAGAAATGATGATTAATGGGTCATTTTTGGGTCATTATGGGCAAACCAACATTATCTAAAAGGCGGCACTAACGATTTTGACCAAATTTTGTATCCTACCAGTTTGGATTACAAGAATACCATTGAGTTAAGTCACATGTTATAGAAATTCGATTAGTAGGTCATTTTTGGGTCAGTGTAGATCACGCTAATTTTATCTAGAAAATAGCTCGCACGATTATGACTAAATTTTGTATTCTATCGTTTTCGGATATGAGAAAGTTATAGGGCTAGGTCATGTGTTGGAGAATTTCGATTAGTGGGTTTTTTGGGTCATAATAAGTCAGGATCTATCTATTTATAGCTAAAGAACGGCTTTATCGGTTTTAAAGAAATTTTGTATCCAACTGTTTTTTGTTACGAGAAAAGAATTGGGCTAGGCCACATATTCAAGAAAGTTCAATTAGTGGTCATTTTGGATCATAATGGGTAGGGTCAAGCTGTTTATATCTAAAGAATGGCTGGATCAGATTTAACAAAATTTTGTATTGAATCTTTTTTTTCACCAAACGACTATCGGAATAGATCAATTATTCCAGAAATTTTGATTAGTGGGTCCTTGTGGGTCGAACCAGTTTTATCATGAAAACAGCTTTAACGATTTTGAGCAAATTTTGTATTATACTATTTTGGATTATGAGAAGACCATTGGGTTAAACCACATGTTAGAGAAAATTCGAATATGGTTTCATTGTGGGCCTTGCTAAATTTATCTAGAAAATAGCTCGCACGATTTTTAAATTTTTATCTTATCGTTTTCGGACACGAGAAAATCTTTGGACTGAGTCACATGTTCGAGAAAAATCTATTAGTGGGTCATTTTCGGTCATAATTTCTTTAGGTAAAGCTAGACCATATGTATCAGAAACTTCAATGGTTAGTTATTTTGGAGTCATTGCGGGTCAAACAAATTTTATCAAAAAATGGTTCTAATGATTTTACTAAATTTTGTATTTTTTTATTTTCGGACAGAAGAAGACCAACGGGCTAGGTTTCATGTTCAAAAACATTAAATAAGTGCGTAATTTTGAATATCAGTCGGTCAGAATCAAGATTAATGATCCTGAAAAATTATGAATAGATTTTCACAAAAACTTATATTATGCTGTTACAGGGCACGAGAAGAACACACGGCTAGGTTATATGTTCAAGAAATTTCGAGTAATGGTTCACTTTTGGTTAACTATGGGTCCGGGTCAAGCTAATTGAATTAAAAACCGTCTCGAATGACATTGAGAAAATTTTACGTTATACCATTTTTGGGTACGAGAAAAACACTGAATTAGATCATTTGTTCGAGACATGCTGATTTGTTTATCAGTTTTGGGTCAATAGTGGTCCATAAAATTTTAACTGTAAAAAACCTCTAACGAATCATATTAAATTTTGTAATTTTTCTCTTTTAAACTCGAAAAGCCCATTTGGTTAGATCGCATATTCGAGAAAATACGATTAGTTGATATATTTTAACCAATATGGGTGCAGTTCAAGCTAATTGTATCTAGCAAACAGCTCAAATGATAGTGACATATTTTTGCATTACATCGTTTTGGGCACGATAAAATCATTGAACTAGATCACTTGTTCGAGAAATTTCGATCAGTGTGTCATTCTTGGGATACTATGGGTCAAGCTAATTTTATCTAGAACTAGCAGGCGTTGCCCGCTACGCTGGTCCTCTATTTCAGACGAATCCTTGTTTTTTAAAGTACGTTCGATTATAAAATGACATAACAATATGCAATTTATAAAAACTATGAAAATTTACCTAACTAACAATATAAGTATCATCAAAATCTGTCCATTAATAGTTTTTATAAATACTAACCTTATCTAATCGTTTTTACGTTATTATAGAAATTTACTCCAAAATAACTGACTAACACTGTAACTAAGCATTATAGAGCAAAAAGCAATACACTAAAAACACTCTTGAAAAATTATCTTACTTTGCCAATTTTCTGTAGACAATACGTCAGATCAATTTAACCCTTCCTTATAAAAGTTCATTACAGTCCAAAACAAGCCAATTAATTTACACCAATCATCGGTTGAATCGATTATTTAATTTTACCTTCTTAATTACTACATATGTAACAAACTACCCCTATACTTTCCAGTTTTGCAGATTTTATGATTCGCTTTCACAGCTAGATGTAAACATGTCTATCATTGTGAAGGTAATTATGTTTGACCTGCGGAATAGTGTCATAATAATCAATATTAGCAAATATTTATAACATTATAAACAGTCCTCATTGTTTGCATTTTTGTCTACCAAATGCTTTTTTCCCATTTAGTAAAAAGGAAGAATAGAGGTGAAGTAAGTAGCTGTGGGTGACGTCAAAAACACAACCGTAAAATGCATTACATTAGCACCAATCTATAACACACATCATATTACAAACCGATTTTAAGGCATATTGCACCTCCAATTATCTCTTTCCTCCATATCTTTTTCTCCTTACTTTTAATAGAGATGGAGTACTTCTGTTGCCACAATTATAAAAACTGTATTAAAAACTACAAAAATATAATATCTCAAAAACAAATTAAGATACAGTTTTCAAACAAAATGCATTTAAAAGTAAATTTTTTTTCTCTATAACATGGTGTAAAAATTGAAAATGTACGATGTTCATAAGGATAAAATTTACAGTACCGAAAATTACAAAACCGAATTGCATGAGAAAGTGCTGCCATTATCAAAATGACGTATGCGCTACGCACAGATACTTTTGGCCTTTATAATATAGAAGATATAAGTAGGTACCACTTTAGCTATTTTTAACTGAATTTGACCGGGGAATTATACGGTTTTCAAACTTAAAATGATCACTGGGCTGGGCCCCCCGTTCGAGAAAATTATAATAATGAGCCATTATGCGGTTTACTGCCGGTCGCGTTAATTTTATATAAGAAACGACTTAAACAAGTTTGACTATTTTTTTTTTTCATTTTAAAATTTTTTATTATATTTAAACCGTTGAACTATGTGAGATATTTGAGCGTATTTGACTAGTGGGTCATTTTGGGTAATACGGGTGAGAGTCACGAAGAAGAGAAGATTACAACAGTCAATTGGCGATATTAAAAAAAATATATTGTAGTCATTTTTTAGAAAAATCAAGATTAAAATTCCAAAAAACGTACTTGGCGCAAAATGAAAAAAAAAATGTCACCAAATTTGACTACTTGGACAAAACACTTGCAGAATAGGATGAAATTTTTTAGACATTGTTAATAGGAACCGAGATGCATACTTAAAACAATCTTTGACGAGTTAGAAATATGATTTGGATAGATATCCTTTTGTTCTAAATGTTTAAATAAGTTAAAATTTATAAACATTTACGTACATACGTAGTTTTTATATTAATTTTTTTTGTAAATAATATGCTTTATAGAAATAATACAGAGAGAATATTTACACTGAGTTAAGCACAAAGTTAATTTTGACCGAACTTAGCTCGGTACCCTTACTAGTAAAACGTACAAATCGGACAAACGACTTGTGGGAGAACGCGAGTACATACATGCGTAGTTTATTTTTTAATGCCAGTGTCTTTCAATTTTAAAATAAAGAAAAATAAATTTCTAAAAAAAATATTAAAAATATATTGTTCTTTTAAATAGTCATAGAAGTTTCATTTTTTTACTGGTAATGTGCGTGATGAACAGACTCTGGTATTTATTATTGTCATTGATTTTCACTCAGGTGAAGTGAAAACGAATTTTACTGATCAACAGCAAAGTGAATTTAAACACTGAAAATAAGGAGAGTGTCAGTCTCATAATTTTTCGATATTTTAGAAGTATTAACAAAGACCAGTTAAATAATTGGATGGATTTGGCTTAATTAGACTAGTCTACATATTATATAGTGTAAGTGTTAAGAGTGTATTATTGATGAAACTAGTTATAAAGCAGTCTAAAATATTCTTTCAGAAATTAGTTCAAGGTTAGTATAATTTAAGCATTCAGTTATTATTTGCATAATTCAATAAATTATTGTTTTCCAGACCATTTTCCTAGATATAGTATTTAAAACGACAGTTTTCCAAAGAAAAATAATGTACGTTTTACTATTATTTGGCACTACTATAAACACTACTTATAAACATCCATTGTTATTGTTTTTCTTGTAATAGATTTATGCAAACAAAATCCTATTATATAAAAGAAAAGCAGGAACAAAAGCTTCAGCGGGAACAGTCCATTATCCAGATTAAACTTTTATGTAACATACTAACGGACCCGACAGACGTTGTCCTGGCACCGACTCCAAATAATTAAATAAATGTACATAAGTATAATAATACGCACGATAAATACTACGCTCTTAATGTAATTTCTTATTACAGTTTTGTAAGGAAATTATTTTTCACTTTGCAGTAGTTTTTAAGTCGGTTCAATTTTTGATAGAAAAGTTTATTTTTCTCTTTGAAGTTAAAAGTTAACGATTTTCTGAACACGGTTAATTAAAACTATAACACAGAAAAAAATATTGCAAATCACACATATATGTCAGGAGTGTGTTTGAAAACACGACCTCTTTCCTCGAGAGCCAGATTTTAAATCTGGCGCTTTAGACCGCTCGGCCATTCCGTCCGCACTATATTCAGCGAACTTATTCAACACTTTTAACTAGCGAAAAATCACTTTGTTTTTGCCTATTTACTAAAGAAGTACTGAATCAATTTCGATGAAATGTGAATTTAAACCATTTTCAAATTTACTGAAACACACATACAAAATTTCATTAAAATAGGTCCAGTCGTTTAGGAGGAGTTCAGTGACAAACACACGCACAGAAGATTTATATATAAATAGATGAATTCAAAAATATGCTTAAGAATAGTCATACCTTTAAGATATTTTGTTGATTGTGATTTTGTTGGTGATTTCCATGATTTAATGTAAAATAATTAATAATATGTCTTCTTAATAAATAATATAACATCTCTGTGATAAATTATTTTAGACTGATATTTTTATAGCTTCTGATTTTAAATATTTTATCACTGGAAATAATTATTTTATCCTGATAGAAATTTTCAGCATTCAAAACTGTATTAGATTGTTTACCTTGAAATTAAGAATTGAAATGCATTGCATGTATGTGTGGGCTATTTTTATTGAAATGAAAAGTGCATCAAAAGCCATGGTGTCTGTTTTATATATAAATAATTTTATAACGTTAGCATTAAAAAATTATTTAGAGCTTAAATGCTAAAATTAAGCGCAGTTTTGAGTGCAATTTTCGACAAATTTATCGAACAGTTAAGGTCGAATATAAGCAACAATGCGGCCATTGACCATTTTTATGTGATCCAACGTCTGTGGTTAATCGGCATTGAACAGCGATATCACATATCGACACAGAACATAATCCAGTGGTGTAAGATTACATGCCATAGAAGGCCACTTCAAAGGTTCGTTACACAAAAATATTCGTTTATCGAATATTTTCTGCAATTAACAATACCACACTGTCAATGTTTTGGAGAATTTTCAAGCGTTTATCTGTTGTTTTCCGTGTAATATTAATGGTGATGATATTCTTTTTATTAATAAATTATTTAATGCCATAAGTGGTAAATAATGATTTGGTGCGTAAAGGTCTCGTGCCTTGCTCAAATGAAGTGCCGTCAGGAATATAATGTTTCGACCACTTTATCGAGCAATTAGCATCATATATCGGCGATAATGCGGCTAATGTTGATTTTTATGTAGCCCAATGTCTGTGGTGCATCGATCTCGGACAGCGACATCAAGTATCGTTACAAAAAATAATCCAGTGATCTGAGATCATATGTCAATGGAGACCACATCACTAGCTCATTACTCAAAATTATGAGCTTACCCAATGTCTCATGTAATTAACAATGACGGCACTGCCATTGATTTTCAGAATTTACAAGCATTGTTCTGTCGTACGTCGATCCATGTTAAAATCGCAAAACTTATTGAGCACAAATCACCTGGCTTAAGTGTGTACGTACAAATAATATACAAAAATGAAAACAATAAATGCAATAAACCCAACTGGGGTGAAAAATTAGCCAAAGCAAGGAAACGAAACCGGAATCCAGTTTCGATTTCTTGCTCTGGCAAAACTTTCACTCCAGTTGAGTTTATCGTATTTATTGTTTGTATGTCTAATGTTATGTGTATGTAAAGTTATGATTTGAAATTTGTATGTGTCTTTCAAAATCTGTCAGGTATTGAAAAATTCAATGGTAAAAAAATTCAATTGTTTTCACCACACTTAAAAAGATCACGCATTATATATAATTATGTGGATTGTTCTGTAAATTTTGTGTATGCTGTGCATGTAATTACATTTTTTGTATATTTTATTCTAAACGGAAAAATGAAAAAAAAGCACATTATACATAAATATACAACTGTATATAAAAATATAATTTGCATGAAAAAATTATTTAATTATCAACTGCACTTTCATTACAGTATTAACAAGAATTAAAAGGCATGATATCGCAAAGACTGAATTAAACTGAAATTTTACAATGTTAAAATTTTAATACTGCATATAATTCAAAAACGTTTTAAAAAACATACAAATGAAAAAAAAGTAAGAATGTTAATGAAAAAACTGACACTTCGGTAATTAATGATATAGCTACAAACTGCTTTCATACATTAGTGCACTGAAACGAAGATTAATGACATCCGAAATCTCAGTATTATTGAATTGCTCCCCTAATGATGCTTTGCATTGTTATATTTATCACAGCATGAATCACATTCTTTTTTCAATTTAATGCTATATCAAAAGAGAAAGATTATTTTCTTTCAAATGGCGAAGCTTTTTTATCCCCAAAAATTTAACAAACAAAGAATCGAATTAGAATTGTAGGACAAAATTTAAAAGGTTTTGTTTATTAGAATTACAAGAGTTATTAATTATCGAATTTATAGTTACTGACGAATTTACAAATAAACAATGTATTGAAATGTTACATTTTGGGATGCTCTAAAAACTATGTAATCTTCAGGAATATAAATATCAACTAGCGGACACGACAGACGTTGTCCTGGCACCGACTGCAAAAAATCAAATAAATGTAGATAAATATAATAATACGCATGATAAATACTACGCTCTTAATTTAATTTCTTATTACAATTGTGTAGGGATATTATTTTTCACTTTGCAGTAGTTTTTGAAGTCGGTTGAATTTTTGATAGAAAAGTTTATTTTTCTTTTCTTAGTTAAAAGTTAACGATTTTTTAAAGTCGGTTAATTAAAATTATAATACAAAAAAAAAAAATATTGTAAATCATACACGTATGTCAGGAGTGGGGTTCGAACACACGATCTTTTTCTTCATGAACCAGTACTTAAATCTGGCTCCTTAGACCGCTGGGCCATTCTGTCCGCACTCTATTCAGGGAACTTATTCAACATACTTTTAATTAGCGAAAAATCACTAACTTAATTAGTTTTTGCCCAATTACTAAAAAAGTACTGAATCAATTTCGATGAAATGTGAATCTAAACCATTCTAGAATCCACTGGAACACACACACAAAAATTTCATTAAAATCGGTTCAGTCGTTTAGGAGGAATTCAGTCACATGCACACGTACAGAATAATTATATATATAAAGATTTGCAGTGGATACTTAATTTTAATTTTGAAATTGGTTTGGCTGGCACCGCCTCCAAAAATTCAAAAAATTCAAATAAATGTACATAAACATAACAATACACACGATAAATACTACGCTCTTAATTTAATTTCATATTATAATTATATAAGGAAATTATTTTTCACTTTGCAGTAGTTTTGAAGTCGGTTCAGTTTTTAATAGAAAAGTTTATTTTTTTCTTCTTTTATAAAAGTTAACGACTTTCTGAAGTCGGTTAGTTAAAATTGTAATAAAAAAAATGTAAATCATACACGTATGTCAGGAGTGGAGTTCGAACACACGATCTCCTTTTTCGAAAACCAGAGCTTAAATCTACAGACTTAGGCCGCTCGGCCATTTCATCCGCACTCTATTTAGCGAACTTATTAAACACTTTTAATTAGCGAAAAATCACTAACTATTAGTTTTTGCCTAATTGCTGAAAATGTACAGAATCAATTTCAATGAAATGTGAATCTAAACCATTCTCGAATCCACTGGAACGCACACACACACACACACACAAAAAAAAAAAAAAAAAAAAAAAAAAAAAAAAAAAAAATCATTAAAATCAGCCCAGTCGTTTAGGAGAAGTTCAGTGATATACACACGCACAGAAGAATTATATATATAAAGATATAATTCAACGAACTTTGAAGATGTTACTTAAATAACTCAAAAAATTAAATTTATTGAATGTATCACACAGCAAAAATACGTCCGTGAGTAAAGCTGGCGTAATATTGCAATTGATAAAATTTATCTTATAAAATTTTCTTTTATGGAATTTTTTCTCTATTTCAATGTCACGTAAATTTAATTTCACTCAGTTGAAGAAGCGAAAATGCATTTTTTTAAAATATACTCTGTTCAAAAAAATTGTCTGAATGTAGGTATATTTTAAGGTTTTTATGATTTTTTTGAAAACATGATATAAATCTGAATTAGGTTACGAATGATTAGCCCATTTCTGCTTAAAAATGAAAATAATCTAGCATTATTTTCAGGCAAAAAAATTATAACGAAATCAAATCGTCATTAATCAATATAGTAACGTAAGCAAATTACACATTTCACAATCATAATCTAAACGACTATTCTTATTAGAATAAAAATGGGTGTCGTAATGGAATCTTCAGCAATTTAGTTTTAACATACTTTTTGTTACAAGGTATTATTTTAACATAAGTGCAATTTTTAAAAGAAAATATATTTGTTGTTATAAGAAAGCGATCTAAAAAATACACAGAGAGAGCTTTCCTTAAAAATAATATTTGAATCTATATTTAGTAACGCGGGAAGTGAGAATCGTATATCCCAGCCTATAACCATTATGTAAATAGCATTTATTTTATAATTAGTTTGCCGTAACTTGTTAACTACTGATATACTATTTCTCGCAGACAACAACTAAAGAATCGTCACGAAAAAATACTTGCCACCTCACCATAAATTTCCTGTAAAACTAAGTAGATGTATTATTTTACGGTAATACGGGGAATTTTCTGTATTTATTTTTATTTATTTTTTTCTACTTCTAAAAACATCACATTGTATATTTTCATACCGTTGTATGCATAAAAAAAGTACTTTTATATGCAGTTTGTAAAAAACAACATCTCTATTTATTTTTGAGATGTTTATTTTTATTTATTTGTTTAGTTAGTTAAGAAAGAGAAGAATGCTTTTAGAAAAAAAAAATTATTTGCAACGTGCGATAATTTTATCTTTTATTATAAAAAGGCGACATTAAGTATAAACATAAACAAAATATATACGTTCTATGTTTATTATATATTGTGTTATATCAACCATTTGCACTCGAGGGATAAGTCTCACTGGCCACTAGTGATCCGCGTAATTGGGTGCTCCGAATACTCTTTCACCAGTATTTTGAACTAGATTTCTTCATCATATCTAATAGCAAAATAATCTGTGATAAAAAATGGCGAAATAAACTGTAAGATATTAGTATTGTCCAACGCATTTGGTGTTTCGATTCACAAGGAACACATGCCATCAGTAGCGCTGATTGAGAGTCACTTCTCGAATGCATAGGGTTAGAATACTCAAAATTCATTTCTCATACAATATTCAAAAAATCATATTTCTACTAATTTGATATTTTCGATCGCATTTCTAAATTACTTCATGAAGAAAAAAGAAAATATTTATCCGAAACATAAGAATGACATCTCAGATAAGAAAATAATAAAAGTCAATTTAAGAAAAAAGACACACTCCATATTATATGAGATGTAATTGTCATGCAATTAAAAATACGTTTAACCAGAAATTTACTTTTTCTATTTGTAGAATTTTTGTGAATAAAACTTTTTTTTTAATAAATGCTTGTCTTTTAATAGTTTCTTTGTACGTGTAGTTCTTTGTAGTTTCTTTGTAGTGTTATTATTTGCTTTTAAATTAAATTAAAGATTTTCCGATGTACAAAATGAATTACTAAATATTATAGTTAAGTGCTATATTCTTTGTATTTGTATAAATCGGATCTTTGTAAAATAAAACTTATTACAGAAGCAGTTTAAACTTGGGTGGTTATGGCAATAACTTGTGAGGGAGTGTCCTTTGTGATAAAGGCACTCTAGAATTTTAGTGAGATCGTGACACCAATGTTTTAATATGTGTAGCGTGAAAGCGACATCTATCCTTTATTGAACTTTAACTTTCCAGAGCGTGTGTGTCGCCCTCGCTTCCACAGTTAGTCGCGGTTAGGAGTAATATGCAAATTCATAGCGCCGTTTTCAGTTTGCAACATATAAAAGCACTTGAGTTCGAGTGTGTGTGGTGAAGCGGCAGTAGTCCGCAGAGATAGATAATAGTGTGGTGAGGCGGCGAAAGCCAGCCAGGTGAATTGGATTGCGCTATAGCGAATTAGATTATTAGCCTCCAGTGAATTAGATTGTGTTTTAGAGTGAGCTAGCCAGCAGCGTGCGCCGAGTGAGTTATCGTGAGCGAAGCTACCCAAGAAGAGTGCCAGTGGTAAAAAATAGTTTAATACGTTGAGTATTTTGAGTAATAAAGAGTGTTCGCAGCCACGGGCTGTCTTATAACGATTCAATCTAACGTTTAGCCGAAGTCTAAACGAAAAGTTGGTGTGAAGTGCCGCGACTGAGTTTAAGCCGAGGTTGTGAGTATAGTTTCGACTTAATCTCTTGGTATTGTGATTAGTTATTGAAATTCTTGAACTGTAGCTCCACTTTCCCTAAGTCCTAGCGATTCAAATAAACTGTTCATTTTACCTTATACTTAAAATTATGTCTGCATTCAACGAACATAACCTCCCTCCCGTTACAAACTGAAGTACGAAAACAAAGTTAGAACAATGGTTACAACTATAAAATTAAGAGCCTATGCTGATGCTTACAAAAATTAATGAGATAAATTTAATAGATGCATATTATAGACATACTTTTATGATAAAATATAATCAATGAAATCATGATTGAAATTAAATATTTGATGTTATGCATGTTGATTTTTTTTTCTGTTTTATGCCTTGTTTATACAAGAAGGTTTACTAACTTTGAAGAATATTTTTGCATAGCAAATTAATAGTTTCTTAAATAAAAGGGTGATGTATATAAACTCAAGCTGACGTGTTGGTATTGAAATACGTATATAAGGATCGATTCATGGGCTCAGCGTCAACATCCAACTTCTCCGCATTAATGCCGGATAAAAAGGTAACAATTGATAATCGTTTTTATGAGTTTCAGGTTTATATTTATTAGGTACATCAATTGTAGTAAGTAATTAATTATTTTACCAATTAACTTACTTTTAGATATTGTTTCGCAATCGTTATTAGTTTTTTAATTAAAAACTGTTACGATTAACTTTAATTTCATGCGACCTTTTAACTTAAAATATGTAACATTCTGACCAGAATGAAAAATGCAGTACTTAAATAAAAGGTTTCAAATTACCTTTTAGCAATTTTCAATTAAAGAATGTCAGCCTACTCCAAGAAGACGGGCTGTTTCAAACGAGAATACGAAATAACTGACAACGGTTAAAGGTTCGTTTGTCTTTTATTTTGAAAATCAGTGCTTCTTTTTTATAAAGTACATTTGTAATTATGTAAATACGTAGCACCTACAGTCGTTGTTTAATCCGTCCGCCCGTCAGTCTGCATATAACAACGCAAAAACTACCCAACCGAGTCGTCTGAAATTTAAAATATATAATCACTGCATAACTTTGCTGAGTCATTTCAAATTTTATGAAAATTGCATATATAGTTCAATTACAGGGACAATCAAAGTATTCCGTTATATGATGTTCAATGGGAAAATACTTCCGAGTGTATTTTAATGATGTTACGCTTTTTGGAACAAAATGCATATATACATCTGTGAAATATATACTAAACTATACAATATGTACAATCTGTGGTGCAAAGAATATTTTTATTAATATACAGGGGCACTCAAAAGTAGGTGGAAACATTGCTTGAGGTGCGAGGTTTAATTACATTAAAGTATTTCATGTTTCATTAAATTAATATGCGTTGCTGAGGTTTACTACTAGTTATTTCTTGTATAATAGAAAACATTTAGTATTAACAGAGACACACAAAACATTTTGGATACTATATTGCATCCGAAGTACTGTATATTTTAAAAATTCCGTAATAATACACACTCATTGTTACCTGAGCGTCTTCATTTGTTACGTCTGACGTCTAATTCCTGATTTGTTCTACTTCATCTTGATCAGTAGCATAGATCGGTTGACTCACATTTATCGCTCCAGAAGTAACTAATTTCATTTTATAATCAATCCATAAATGTTACAAAGACAAACGAATCTTGTTTACGGACCTAGCAATAATAAAATGTAAAATTTTTATGGAACAAAGACTATTTCACAATATTAATATTTATATTAAGATTATATCACTGTTGTTGAAATACAGTAAAATTTCTTACTTATCGAAATACACAATGCAAAGGTGGCCATTGAGAAAGTATGACACGCGTCAGTTTTAATGTTCAATATAAAATTATTATACCCGAAAAGTTAATATTTAAAGAAGCTATATTAAAAAATAAAACAAACAATAGAGAAGTATGAATATTTAATGTTACCTAGAATCAGGTACTTCAATTCTCAGTTTTTTTTTTTAAATATATATAATTTTTAGGCAACATGGTATGATGTTGTGTAAATTAAGAAAATTAAGTAAAGAATAAAAAAAGTTTATTTCATGATGTCTCAGTGTCATTTTATTTAAAAAAAAAATACATATAAAAATTTACAGGTTGGTACCTTCGAATAATAAATAAGTCTGGTTTTTTAACCGTACCTTCAAATAAAATAGTATTAGCAATCGGACACTTATTTTCTATGTTGGATTTTTTTCCTTAAGTATTTTTATGAGAAGATATTACTGTAGCGATTATATTAATTTGTATTTGTAAGGTTTCTTTTATAAATTACTTTTATAAGAATAAATAAATACCGTTTTTTCCTGACTTGAAATCAAACATACAAAAAATATTTAAATTTAAAATATTTACATATTTATATAAAGTATTTTTGCAATAATCAACATTTTGCGAAATTAAATATTTAAAATACATATTTTTGAAACAATAAAATACATAAAAATAAACAATCCAAAACCTTGTCAAATTTAGAATTTGAAACTAAACAGTTTCAAACATATTATATTATTTCACTACGTATCATTCGATATTTTCTTAAGTATGTTAGACATTTCAAAATGCTGTCATAGTTGCCTCCAGATCTGAATGTCACTCATGGTATTATATTTTACAAAATTGTATAGCAACATGCATGGCAGCGAATTTATTGGTTCAAATAAAATGTCTCACATCGTATTTCACTGTCAGAAATAACAATATAATGTAAAGAGAGAATATTTCATTTCATGGTTCTTAATGCCATTGTCTGCGATATTAGGGAGATAATATTTACTGGTCAAAATATTTTCTTGTGATTGGTTGTCTTATATTTGTTAAGCAGTCTTAACTGAAAAAATATTTTAAGTGAAAAAAAAATGAACCATATATATTAAATCCCTATTTAAATAAAAGGTTGATTATTCCATTTTAAATTTCTTTTGCATTAAAAATTGGATTAAAATTATGGATTAATTTCTTTTTTGAATTATGGATTAAAAATACATTTACTATTTTATGAAAATTTGTTTTTTATTATTCTTTCTTAAATATCAATAATTTTTGATACAGTCTTTCCAATCCTTAGGCTAATAATTAAAATTGAAAATTCAAGCATACAGAAAAAGCCTCAATGTTGCATCAAATTTTTATGTAAATATGAATACTTAGTTAGAAATCCTTTAATCAATTCTTTTATATTTACTTATAAATAAGTATGATTGACTTATAGGCTGATTTTAATGAAAATCTGATGTATGCTAGCTAGATTTAGAAATGATTTGTTCATTTTGTATGGAATGACCCAAATACTGATGTATCCACACTAATATTACGAAAGTTGCGACTAGTTTGCATTGATTGGGTTTCTCAATTCGCCTCGCTTGTCTTTAAATATTAATTAAAAACTATCTGGAAAAATTCTAAACGGACCATGTCGCCGATACAACTTGCCACCTCCTTTCAAAGTCAGCTCTTCACAATGTTAAGTTTAAATTTTGAACATGTGTTTCTTATAGGCACAATGTAAAAACGAAAGTTTATTACTGTTACGCTGAATAGTGAAATGCTTTGTTTTATGAAATGCCAAATGAAGTTAAAATATGGACTATTTTTATTGTCAGTACAGATTTAAGCTCATCATAAACATATTAGGATAAGAAGGAAAAAAAAGAGTCATCGAGAATTGTAAAATTTCATATTATTTTGGACTTAGTTTTTTTTGTTTCATACATTTCTAATATATACACCTATACCCAAAACTATGTTGTGCAGCTTTTTACAATACCGCACTATTTTTTTGCCAAACAATCACAATCGATAATGATCATTACCACTTTAGTTATGATACTAGGCACGATATGTTCACAATTCTTATTACAATTAAGATAGTTTGGCACCAACTTCAAAAACTAATTCACTACTTTTTATGTGTATATATTCATAAATTAAATCATAAATATACAAATTAATCTCTTATAAAAATATTCTTTATAAAATCCATGTTTAATGGATTTTAATTTATATATATTAAATTTAACCGTTTTTATGTCGGTACCTGATATCCGATGTCTGATTTTTGGATAATGTTTTGTCATTCGAGAATTTTAAAGAATTATTTAATCCTTTTTAGCGCTTTTTTGAAGTCTGTTGATATTTTATTAAAAAAGCTTATTTTATTTCCTACTTTTTAGTTATTCATACTGTAATATTTAAATATGTATACTGACATATGATTTGTGTTTGCAATGCATTGATTAATTGATGTAGTTTTCTGGATTTTGAAGTATTCAATTTCCTGGTCAATTTTCCATTTCATTTTCAGCTATTCGAAAGCAACTTACAATTTCGGGTAGTATCGCTTTTGGAGCTTTAGGTTTTTTGTATGTAGTAACGTGTTTCGATAAGATCTCGTTCTTCGAAAAGTTATCGCATTCATCAAACTTTAAGGTCCAAATCGATTCTTACGAACTTCAGAAATGGATATCAACAGACACGGTTTTCCAAACAACATGAAATGCACTGTAAAAAATTGAACCTTTTGCTGCATCGTCACTCCATCGATTTTATAGGAAATGATTACTTCGCAGTATTACGGAGCATTCTCATTGGTCGAAAGAGTGATATTCTATAAAAGCGGTGGAGTGACGATGAAGCAAAAGGGTCAGTTTTTTTTACAGTGTGCAGGAATTTTCTATCCCAAAACTATGCGATTGTCGCTTGAACAAGTACTATTATACGAGTGCAAGAAGAACACACACACATGCATCTAATTTGTGTGCTGGACATGAAAGTCTGCTTATAGCGCATCGTCAATATATAGAGGCGAAATAGCGCAAGGAAATTTTATTACACGAAGGAAATACAGCCGGGAACTCCACGCAAAGAGTCTATGCAATGGAAACATGAGATTCGAACCCACGACCCCCTACACTTACAAGAGATTAGCTGCGTGGTGTCTTGACCATTTGGCAACGGAGACATCAAGTGCAAGAAGTTAACTAGCTTCACTTTAATGGCAAGCTCATCAAAATATTTCACCATTTTCTTTTGTCTAGATTCGTCTCAACCAATGAAATATCCCTGTATATTTATTCTTTGATATCGATGAATTCTATCAGAACAAAATCTGAAAGCATTCTGATATTTAACTCGATAACTGAATCTGAATCTCAAGGTAGTATCGATATACATAACAATGTACTTTAATTTCTTCGTGCATCCAGCATAAAATGCCACTGATACACGGACATTTGTGTTTTGACATATAAAGGTACTTTAAAGGTGAAATTTCAGCATTTTGACATCTATTTATGATGTTGGTAAACATCGATACAGACCTTCCATTTCGGTGTATACCAGAATTGATCCAATTAAGATTCCGCACTTTGGAAAGAACTCTCATCTCTGCAACATTGGTTACGATCCATATATTTTTTCTATTATTTAGCGTACACTGTAAAAAATTTTACCCTTTTGCTGCATCGTCCCTCCATTGCTTTTATAGAAACGCTTACTCCACCAAATTATTGAACATTCTCTTGGGTCAAAAGAGGGATATTCTATAAAAACAGGGGAGTGACGATGCAGCAAAACTGGTCAAAATTTTTTAAAGTGTAACGAGATTCACCTATCAGAAGCTTGTATTTTTGAAAGCTTTTCAGTGAAGTAAACAGCGAAAAGTTCGCAACAAACGCAGGCTTCGAATTAGCCAATCTGATTTTGCTAACAGCAAAAGAGAACTTGGCCGCGATCCTGTAGATTTTATGCTATTAACACTGAGCTCGACATATAACAGGAGATCCGGCTTCCTATTTCCCAACGTTAGCTCACGCGGTCAGCGCGGATGAATACAGTGACGGCACTTTTAGCTGAGTTTTGGTTCGTATACTAGGCAGAAAGCGCTGTTTCGCTTATTGCCTACTATGTGAGCAGTTTATTTATTTTCTAATTTCTTTTAATTTTCTTGATATAATTATTAACCATATATCATGGTGAGCAGTTGTTCTGCTTACGGCTGTAAAAACCGTTGGACAAAAGAGGGAAATTTGCAATTTCACAGGTAAAATGCCTTTTTTTTTTTTTTTTTACTCCTATGCACATGTTAACCAGCCACAAGTGTGATACAGTCGAACCTCGTTAATGTGAATCTCAAGTGGTATCGAAATTTTGTTCATATTAACAGTAATTCATGTTATTAGTATTAAACATTTGTATTCATTTTCGTAGGGGACTGTAAAAACAGTTTATGTTAAATGTAATCCACGTTAAATGTGTTTTTGTTATCGAGGTTTGACTATGTGCAAACTTTGTGAATGATAATTTTTTGTTTTGATTTATTTTAATTTCAAGTATCATTTTTTGTCTAGTGTTTAATACAAAGATTACTAAAATACTTATTGGAAAATATTTTGAGAAAATGCTTTAACATATATATTGGATAAATATTTAATAAAAATACATAAATATTTAAATTAATATTTAGTTAGATAGTTGGTGTAAAACATTATTCCATTATTGTTATTATTATTATTATTATTTTAATGTATCATCGTAATTCTATAAATTCATTTATTGTAACAATTATTGTTATAATTTTTTAGATGCATTTTAAAATTTTCTGAAAAATAGTGTATAGTTATCGTACAGCTTACTTTTTAATTTAATATTTTCACGTTAATAAATTTATCGTTTATCTATAAAAAATGGTATTATGTTTATATTTGCACCAAAACAACATTATCTGCCGATTTCGAATGGATGTGAAAGATGGGGTTTATAAACAATTTAATTAAAAATATTTCTGCTAAATAAGTACTAATCAGGTAGTTCCTGTTCTTATAGATCACTTACTCTCATTGTTTTTATAATTTACTTAATTAGTGAAGAATAAATTGGGATAATAATAAAGAGATTTCTCCTATGTCTAACATTGAAAAAGCGGACTATTTTTTCTCTCTTGCCTACTATGCTTCTCCGGGTTGTAATTCGGCTAGCAGACGACTGACCGCAGAGTCGGACCTCCTGTTATATGTCGAGCTCAGTTGCTATTAACGATAACAGATTGACCAATTTGAAGTCTGCATTTTTTGCGAAATGTTCGCTGCTTAAAGTAAGTACATTTTCTTACTGGTAAATCTCATTTCGCAGTAGCGCAAAATCTACCTGAAATCCGGTCCAGTCAAAATTTCGCAAGATCATGTATCTGTGTAAGAGTAACAGCACGAAAAACGAACGCTTCAAATTGCGCGACGACTTGTAAAAGACTGAATTTTTATTTTATTTTTAAAAAGTTCTAATCAGCATTGCAAAAAATTGTACCAAGGCAACACTAGATACCGGGCTGGCTCATTCCTTTCATGACGTCACAAAAGGTGGCTGAATGACGTCCAGCGATTGGTACAAACGATGGGTGCGTCACTTTGAGCCCTGTTTTTACCAATCACAGATAGCGGCCAGCCACCTTTTGTGACGTCGTGATAAGGAATGAGCAAGCCCGGTATCTAGTGTAGCCCTGATTGTACCCTTTTGCTGCATCGTCACTCCCTTGTTTTTATAGAATATCTCTGTTTTGACCAATATGAATCCATAATACAGCGAAGTAATCGTTTCCTATAAAAGCGATTTAGTGAAGATGCAGCAAAAGGGTAATTTCTTTACAGTGAACAGATGGATGAACATTTTCAATGGTCAAATAGAGATCTACACTGTTAAAAATATGAAACTGTTGTTGCATCATCATTCCACCGCTTTTATTGAAAACGATTATTTCGCTGTATTATAGAGTATTTTCATTGGTCGAAATTTTGATATTCTATAAAAGCGGTGGAGTGACAATGCAGTAAAAGTTTCATATTTTTGAGAGCGCATACAAACGGTGGAGCCATTATGCAACTACAGCTACAGATTTCGAATAGTGTAAATTTTCACGATGATCAATTTTCTTTCGCTATCAAAACAAAATCTATCTACACTGTTAAAATTTTTAAACTTTTGCTGCATCGTCACTCCATAACGTTTCTAAAATATCTCTATTTTGACCAATGAGAATCCGCCATAATACATTGAAATAATCGTTTTATATAAAAGCGGTGGAGTGACGATGCAGCAAAAGTTTCAAATTTGAAATTTTTGCTGCATCGTCACTCCATTGCTTTTATAGAAAACGATTACTTCACCCAATCATGGAACTTTCTCACGGGTCAATAGAGAGATATTCTATTAAAGAGGGGAGTGATGATGCAACCAAAGGGTCAAAATTTTTAGAGTGAATTTTTAACAGTGTAAATCTCAGCCGTTGTCCAGACAAAATTTCGTACTTTGATGAAAAGAAAATCTCGTGTCAGTTTAACAGTAAAAGCCTGAAAAATGAACGTTTCTAATTGGACAACTGCTTCAAAAAACATTTGAATTTTTAATGTTTTAGCTTTTAAAAAAGTTCTAATCATCAGAATTAGATGAAATTGAAATGGGACCACATGAGCATCTTACACTTTCAAACGAAAAAAGAATTATCAAAATCTGTTCATAGGTACGGAAGTTATGGGTGAACAACAAATACATACAGGCCGAAATCATAACTTCCTCTTTGAAGTCGGTTAAAAATACTTTAATCATGTTGATGACACCAAGAAATTATTGATTTTTTTTCTGTGTATTGATTTGTGGTTTATTAATGTTTAGTAAATTAATATTTATAAAAAATAGTTAATTACTTAATTAAAACTGTTATTTACGGAAAATACTTATGCATGCATTGGTTGACACATTAATATTATTAAAATATCATTTTCATCATACGTATTCGATATGATATTCGGTATGTTGTGTTAAGGAAAGCACATCCTGCTGTAATAATCTATTTTTTAACCGACATTCTAATTCATACGCCGTAATCAGGCACTGGGTAAATACTTATATTTACTATAAAAAATAACCGATTGTGTATTTAAAAAAATTAGAAAAAGTATTTCTTTAAAAATAAATATGAAATTTAACTTAATTTCTCCTAGATTATTGTTTAAATAATTCAAAAATAGTAAAGAACAACGACTTTGATATATGCGTAAAACTTAATAACTCAAAATTTTTATAATAAATTGAAATTTCACCAGTATTGTGTAAATTTATTTTTGTATGAAAAACATTAAAGATTTTTTTCTATTATACAGTTAATAAAAATGATTTACAATAATAAATGTAACTAAATTTGTTTAGCTATAACATAACATACTACATTTAGTTTCTAAATATGGTATGTAAATTAAACTTTAAAAATACACACACAGAGAAAAAACTGATCTTCTTCGAAAACATTAAAAAACAATGAAATTCAAAATAAAATAGCACGGTTAATTTTAACTTTCGAATTTAAATATTTTTCCTTGTTAGAACATTCCAAATGCTGTCCTAACTATCACTTATAGGACAAAGAAACATAATAATAATTAAAATTTCGTATGTTTTAAAAGATTAATTTTTAGATGTAGGAGATTATTTTTTATATTTCAATTATTTTTTATATATTTTTTGAAGAATATTCCTAACTCTAAAGGTTAAAATAATGAGTTCTGGTAAAGAGGTAGCAAGAATCCTGCATAATGAATTACATACTCATTTATTTTCAAGTAGTTTAAAATAAGAATTTAAATTTCTGTAAATTATGAAACAAATGTTGAAGTTCTTCTATGACAATTATTTAGAAGAGCTTCTTCAAAAACACTTATTTTTTTATTTCATAATTTAATAATGCGTTTTTTGGTAAATATCTCAATTATATGACTCATTTGATATTTATATATGAGCTCATTTTCTAAGGTCTTGGATTCCATTTTATACTTTTCGCATTTAACTCTTCCGTTCAATTTAAATATTCATGCTCGAAAACACAAAGAGTGGTTAAAATAAAAAAAAAAATGTAAGAAAATTAATATGCAACTATAGGAGATTTTAAATTGACATTATGTAAACAGTGTAAAATTAAAAATTCAATTTTGAAAAAACTCAGTGGATTAAACATTTAATCTTTAAGGTTGTTATAATTATCATTTCATTTCAAAATTCACATAGTAAAGTGTCATTTAATATTTTTGCAGAGTCAAAAGATTAAATGTTATTACCGTGCAATGTTTATTCCATTTGGAATTAAATTCGACTCCAAGATTTACGTCTCTAGCTAATTATTAAGCTCATTAAAATAATTACAATACATGGAAATGAAAATTTAACAAATTTTCGGCTTTAGTAATAAAGATTCTAAATAAATTATAAAACGGATTTTTAAGATACAATTTGAGCACATTTTTTAATGCACGTAACAAATAGTAATTTCTTTTAAAATAAAATAATATCTTTGTTTTAATTTTATCATTAATTAACCAAACATAAACAAATATTTTAAAACAATAACTAAATATCTCACAACATAACGGTTAACTGAAAATGTATTAATCTATTAATTTTTGTTCTCAAAAACCATCGGTAATGTTTTAAGTATCTTCCCATTCATAAAAGTAGTTAGGTTTCAAAATTTCGTTTTAACGCTAAAAAGCAATTGAATTGTGAAAATACATTTACTAAACATTGAAAATTGCATGCTGTAAATAAATTTTAATACTTGTAAACATAGTCTGCAAAGTTTAGTTGATGGTTGAAAGAAAATATGGATGTAGAGTGAATATTTGGAACAGCATAAATTTTATTATCCTTTTAGTATCCTAAATATAATTCAGCATAAAAATGCATAGCTAATTTAACAAGTAAGAAAAATCATGCATTAAGCATAGATTATGAAGCACTTTCCAACACATCATGAGATCTTAAAAAAAAACTTCGTTAATTAGGGAAATAAGGAAATATATTCAAATATGCATTCCAATACTTTTGAACAGCCCTGTATGTGATCTCTCCGTCGATATATATATTATAAAATGGGAAAATTTAGTTTAGCAAGAGAAAAGCTTAAAATTACTTTTTGAGCATTTAGTATTAATAAATGGGAAACATACTTGAAAATTTTTGTTCAGCCCTGCAGTTTAACTTCTACCTTTTATTACACGTCAGTAAGAATCTAAAATTCATTTTAAACTAAAACTCTTAAAACAACTGAAATCACATTGTTATAAATTATCATTCATAGGTGTCCATGCACACAATTCTTTACGTGGCTCTGTATATCATTTTATCTATATTCTGCAAACATTTCTTTGTAAACTGAATGGAATTCAGCGTAAAAATGTATACCTTATTTAACAACCACCTTTAAGTATCATACGTTCATACTCAGTAACGTTGGAGAGCTCTTTTGGATAACCCTGTACATACTCTATAACATTTATACACACCCTTATAATGTACAAAGATTTAGTGAATCTTAAAAGCGTATATCATAATCAAAATGTATTACATCCATCCATCAGCCATCATCAGAAACATACAGAGTCCGTCGGAAGGAATATACTATTTGAAATCTTTTGTGTGTCCCTGTAAATACAATGTACTTCATATTATGCAAGACAGTATCGTATAATTTATATTAAACCTCAGTGACATATATCTATTTTGTTATGCATATTTTTTAAATGTCGCACACTATTCATCCCTTTACCATTATCCAATGGAATTATTTTGTGTGGCCTATAAAGGAATAAAACTATATTTTCACCGCATATTTTATAGAATGCATATATTAGTACACCTCTTAAATGCATGTAAATTTTAATATATTTGACAGGTTTTATAACATCTTTAAAACGCCTTTGAAACGATTTTTCACAATAGGCCATAATGTAATAGAAAATTTGTGACTCTCCCTGTAAATAAACTAATCATGATAGAAACTTCATTTTCAATAGGGTTCGTATTAGAGTAAACGTCAATACCATAAATAAATTTCAGGGCAATTCGAGTATATTTACAGGTGTTACAGCACGGACAGACAGAAAGGCTGTCAGACGGGCAGACGGATAGACAAACCGGATGCATAAGCACTTTTCAAACTTTTGGAAATTGTTATAAACGTTGAAAATTCATTTGAAACGATTTTTCCCGATAGGCCGTAATGTAATGGAAAATTTTTAACAATCCCTGTAAATAAATTAATCACGGTACAAACTTAATTTTCAATATGGTTTGTGCTAGGGTAAACCTAAATAACGTCCAAAAATTTCATGGCAATCCGAGTATATTTACGAGAGATATAGCGCGGACAAGCGGCCATCCTGTCAGTCGTCCAGACGGTTAGACAAACCGAATACATAAGTACTTTTCAACTTTGTTGGAAAGTGCTAAAAACATGAATTAAATTATTCCTAGGAAAATGGAACCAAAGATATTTTCTGATTGGTTTGTTTTCCTGCAAATGAGATGCCTGTAGTTTATTATTGATGATTATAACTGGTTATTATTGGTCTGACATCTTTTCGCATTTGACATTAAATTCTAATGTATCCAAATTCGTTGTTAGAATCCAAAATTGTTACTTAAGACATTTAGATAGCAGACACATCCGTACTTAAATACTGGTGTTGAAATTTAAAAGTTTTGTCCAGGTGTAGAAAATCTATATGGTATCTTTGGATGGTAACGGGTTAAATATTGGTTAGAAATTCGCGTAAAGGAAAGATGGCCGTAAATCGATATGATATAAAATACAATTGGTTAATATTATTGTACAAAGTTGGTTCGGTTGGTACAATTGGTTCGGCAGTTCCAGATTTTACTCTCTTTAAATAAACATTTTACGGTAAAATCGCATTTCATCATACAATGACGTCAAAGTTGTTATCTATGTTGATTCTTTGCTTACACACTAAGCGAATATCGTTTACCATGATTCTCTTTTTATGTAAAAATCACGTTCAACTCAATTTTTTTCAAAAGTTTTGTTTACACTAGGAATGAAACTTTAAATGCTAATAATTTTAAATGACTACATTTTAGAAGATATCTTTTCCTTCAAAAATAAATTTTATTTTTAAAGATCTTTCTAAAAATGAACTTTTACATTGTTTTATTAAAAAAAAAAATAATCTCGAAGAAAAATATCTGAATGGCGTATGAAACTTGAAGTGGCAGCATTTAAAATGTTTTGCTTTAGTACAATGCAGCTAGTACACGATTGGCGTATTTATCACACTTTGGCATGATTTGTTAATTAATTAGCAGTTTTTTGATTATTAAGGATAGAAATTTTGTTTTTTAAACTGAATTTTACAAAAGCACGTAGCTTGAATAATTACCTATCCGAAAATGCATTCTATACTTCTTTCTGTCCCTTATTTAAGTCTGTACCTTGATTGAAATAAAATTGTTTGACGAAGAAAAAAGTGATCATTTTCAGTATCTCGACAGCTTTTTTTAATTCTGTATCCTTTTTAATAATTATTTTAAAAAGATGAGTTTGATCTCAAATTGAAGCTTTTCATCATTAAATTCTTCTAGTTTTTGTTTTATTTCTCTGCGATACTTAATTTTTTAAATATCCGAAATTTTTAAATGCCATGTTTGGTTGATTTAACATGGTAAAGTTGTCTCGAGTATATTAAGCAGTTAAGCGGTCGTTATGTTCTTGGCGTTTGTTCGTTTGGCGAGCTTATTATTTTTTTCTAGCTTAACTTGGCAGAACGACCGTCCTGCTTGAGAATTTGTGTTACAATCTTTAGAAATATCAAAAATGTATATGAAATAATGAAGTACCAATTGAATGTCAGTATTTTATACTTTAAAAGCAATACATCTAAAAAAGAATATGATTATATACTTGTTCTTTTATCCTTATTTATTTTCCAAAGATCTACAGTAACAATTTCTACTTTTCTTCGTGTTTGAAATATCTAATAAATTGGGAAAATATTTAATAGTGTATAGCATAAGAAGAACCATGCTAGTATCCGTTACGAAGAATGCTGCCAAAACCATTTTACTATACTTAGAAATGTTGGTGCTTATAATGTTCTTTTAAAAAGATAAAAATGAAAATTCTGATAAAAAGAAAAAAAAAAACAACAATTTTAGGTGTATATGAACAATTTACCGCAAGCCACAACTTACTATCTATCGCTATAACTGAAATTTTAATTTGAATCTGAATATGTCATTATTTAAAAACAATAAGTCATATGCAGAATTCGATTGCAAATTAAAATTTGGTGAACTCTTTTTACTTATTTTTCAACTATCTGCCCTGTAATAAATATCGCACTCATTCAGAATCTAAATATCTAATGATTTGGAAGATAATGAATACTGCACACAGAGAAAAACAAAATAACTTTTAATCACTAATTTCATTTATAAGTACGTTACGAAGATTGTAGTTAAAATCATTCCAAAATGCTTAGAAAAGTTGGTGGTTGTAATGTTCTGTTTAAAACATAAAAAGAAAAAAACTATAAAAAGAACGAGAAAAAAAAAACAATTATATAGCATAGAAATACAAAATAACTTTGAATCACAATGCTAATTTCAAAGTACGTTGCGAACAGTGCTGCTGGCCAAAACCCTTTCACAATGCTTACAAAAGTTAGTGCTTACAATTTTCAGTTGATAAGATACAAAGAAAATTCTGATAAAAAGAAGGAAGAGACATCTTTAGGTGTATATGAACATTAAACCTCACTCACATCTTTATACACATCTATCTTCCTGAAATATTCTTTAAATTCTGAGTATGTCATAAAAAACAATAAATCAGAGAAGAGATTTGATTATATATTAAATTCAGTAAATCTCATTTACTTATTTATTTTCCAGTTATTTGTAGCCGCTTAATATATTCTACATTTGTTTGGAATTGAAATAGCTAAGAAATTCGGAAGATGCTTGACGCTGTATAATAGCATAGGAAGACAAAATACAATTAAATCACTATGTACATTTCCAAATATATTTAGGTACTACTTGGTTATCCCGTCGAACAATTTCGCCAAACTATAAAAACCGCCAAATTTTTAGCCAAACTGATGCAATTTTTTGAATAACGAAAGGATAATTATTTTAGTAGAACATTTATAAAAATACAAATAAAAAATCAAATTAAAAATCACTTGATAACGTAACAAACACGTATATCATGTTTAATGTCAAGTGAATGCGGCATTTGCGATCACCATTATTGGCGTTTACTCTTAGAATTTGGTGACGGTAATTTTGTCGACGGGTTAACCAAGTAGTAACTATATTTATAAAGAGTGGTACAAAAACCATTTCGCAGTACTTAGAAAAGAGCTCAGAAGTTCTTCAAGGAAAATAAATAGAAAAGATTGATAAATAGAAAAAAAAATAGGTGTCTATGAGCATTTTATCGCAAGCCACACCTTTCTACTTTCCTCATTACTGAAATTTATGTGATCATTTTTGTAAAGATAATTTCAGAAAACCCTGTGTAATAGTCTAAGAGTCCGTGAATGGCAGACCTTCGTTATTTTATAAAAGCTGAAACTTTCTCTGTGCAGTCTTCCAACACAGATAGGAACGATGGGTAATTATGAAATTTGGATCATGGTGGCTTTTTGCAGTGACCAGGGAGCAAAGGTGTAAAAAATACCAACTAACTTTCGTCATTTTATAAAGCGTAATTTTTTTTTTATATTTCCTTTGGAATGATATTAGAAATCACGTTCTCCATTGGCAGACACTTCCTATGGTTCCACCCCCGGCCGACAGACATATACGGCGGCTTCTCAATACACTAGAGTCTCTGTATAGCCCGGCCCGAAACTTACATTTTCCCTTTGGCTCTGAAATTGGCACACAGTTATTTGAGGTTGTTGCATGTAATTCTACGGTTGTTGACATTTTAAAAAAAGACCACAATGAAAGAAAAAAAAAAATGTAATTTAACAAATTAGAACGGCTATTTGGAAAATGATATTTTCAAAGACTAAAATTTGAAAGACTTAAAGAGGATTTCTATTTATAAACTAATAATGATAATAAGCATCATTTTTAGGATGATCATAACGAGTCATATATTACGTACGCCATGCATTAAACATTAATATTCCTAGACCATAGATAAAAAAAAAACTAATTTATGGAATTAATCAAGCTGACTGCCTTGTATTACATATGATATGGATTAAACATTAATATTCCTGGACCCATCACAAAAATTTTAAATGAAATTTGAATTTTAGAATTTTTTGAACTACAAATTTTTAAACTTCTAAACATTACACATTCCAAATTTTTACACCGTTGCATAGAGAAAAAAATGCACTTTTAAATGAAATTTTTATGACAAATTGTTTTCAAATTATTATTATAATTTAAAGTTTTTATTACTTTTTTGTCATTGTGGCAACAGAAGTATAGTAAAACCCCGATAATTCGTATTAATTGGGACCAGACCCAATCCGGATTATGGAAAATCCGGATTATCCGGAGAATTAGAAAAAAATGAAATAAAATATAATATACTAACAGAAAATCACCTTTATGTTAAACTTATTGAATATTTGCAGACAGTAATAATGTTTACTTTGCTTAATTATTCCGAAAACATGTCAGAAAAGTTTTTTTATTTAGAATACGACGATGAAACAAGTTAATGTTATGGAAATTAGCCAATCGCTTCTCAAACTTGAAAAAAAAATGACCAAACCGATCCGAATTATCCGAAGATCTGGATTATCGGGGTACAAATTAGCGGGGTTCTACTGTATTCTATTTTTGGACTTTAAACATGGACCAACCAGAAAACGAATAAAATGCGGAATTCAACCAATAAAAACATTCAGATATACTTCGGATTTTTCAATTCTCTACCGAGGATAACAACTATTTTCCAAATAACTAAAAATCAGTTATTTATGTACGAGTATTAATGAACGTTAGCTTCGAATTCTCTCCAAGCTTGGAAACACTTTACGCCAAATATGGAAAAATATCGCCAAATTTGGCGACAAAAATTAAGAAATCATAAATATTGCCAATTTGGCTATAGTTTACTAATTTGGCGCAATTCTCATTCAAATTCAGCATTTGCGAAATTTCCTTTTATAGGGTTCGTAGCTTTTTATTTTAAAATTTCAGTAAAATATTAATAAGATAAAAATCAAGCATTAAAGAATTTTTATGAACTCATCTAATCGAGTCGTAAAAGAAGCTATATTTAACAAAAACAACGAATATGAAAGCTACTTCCTCCACCTTTATATGCTAAGCAAATGAAAAAATAAGTACTTTGAGAAAATATCCGTTTGCGTGTAAACAATTTCCATTTTTTTTATTTATTTTTTATTTTTTGAGAATTTTAGAAGTCAGTTTTTATTCAGACTAGGATGCAAATGATGTTTTACAGTGCCAAAATTAACATGGGAAATACTATAAAAAGCAAAATGCAGATGTACATAGTTTTAACTAAAAATATCTGCACATATATTTTTTAAAATAGTGAAATGTATGGGATTTTCCTACTTCGCCTTCTCTTCAATGCAGCAACCTTAAATAACTGTCGCCAATTTCAGAGCCAAAGCCAAGGGGAAAAGGGGGGAAATGTATGTTTCGGGCCGGGCTATACAGAGACTATAGTGTATTGAGAAGCCGCCGTTTATGTCTGTCCATCGGAGGTTGGGACCAAAGGAAGTGTCTGCCAATGGAGAACGTGTTTCTAATATCATTCCAAAGGAAATATCAAATAATTACGCTTTATAAAATGTTGTAAGTTGGCATTTTTTACATCTTTGCTCCCTGGTCACTGCCAAAGCCAGCATGATCCAAATTTCATAATTACCCATCGTTCCTATCTGTGTTGGAAGACTGCGCTGAGAAAGTTTCAGCTTTTAGAAAATAACGAAGGTCTGCCATTCACGGGCTCTTGCTCTATTATATCAGCCTTTACATATTTTACATTATCAAACAATTTGAGATAAAAAATTATTTAATTAGATTACTTATCATAATATAACAATGATTATAATTAGAATAATTTGAAAAAAAATACTAGCATTTTTTTTCAACCTTTTTCAGGTGCGTTCGTAATTATTTAAATACGTAGCTCCTATAGTTGTCGTTCAGTCCGTCCGTCTGTATGTCCGCATATAACAACGCAAAAACTACCCAACCGAATCGTTTGAAATTTAAAATATACAATTATTATGTAATTTTGTCGAGTCATTTCAAATTTTATGAAAATCGGATGGATAGATCAATTACAGGGGCAGTCAAAATTATTCGGTTACATTACGGTCAATGGGGGAAAAGTTTCAAATGCATTTTAATCGTTTGAAATTTAAAATATATAATTATTACTTAATTTTGTCGAGTCATTTCAAATTTTATAAAAATTGGATGCGTAGATGAATTACAGGGACAATCAAAAGTATTCCGTTACATTACGGCTAAGAGGTAAAAAAGTTTCAAATGTATTTTAATGGTGTTAAACTCTTTCAAATATAATAGAATTGACATGAACCTATGAAGAATTGTATATAACTAAAATATACATTCTGTACAATCTGTGATGCAAAGTATATTTATTATTAAATTACAGGGCCACACAAAAGTATTCCACTACATAACGCTGTACGGGGAAAATTTTTTGGGGCGTGTTTTAATTATATTAAACTATTTCACATTTTATGACTATGATATACGTTACTGAGGTTTACTGCAAGTTCCTTCCTGTATATTTATAGGAACACAAAGAAAATTTTGATCACTATACTGTATCCGAAATATTTTTTACTATAACGGCAAGAAATGAATATTTTTTGAACGTCGTTATCGTACGAACGCACCTTATTTGCTACGCTTCACGTCCAATTCCCAACTTTTTTATATTAAAATCTCTAAAAATTGATATTTTTTTTATAAACATAAATTTTAACGTTCTTAAAAGCAACAAATTAAAACTCAACATTAATTTGAAAGAAAAGATAAATGAAAACACATTCTTTACTTAATATTATTTTATGGTGAAATCAGTGAGTTTCATAACATTTTATTTAACACAGAATATTAACGTTTATGGTTACAGAAATTTTATAGTTAAATATATTTTGTATATAAAATGATCGTATTTTTGAACGACAGTTATTATCGAATTACACTGAAAGCCCATTCTTTGCTTTAATGGTATCATATCTTAACCTTATTCAAAGGTTCTTTGAATCCATTAAAGTGAAAAATTTTGAGAATTTGCTAATGTTGTTAGCATTTTTCAACAATAAACTAGAATATTCAGAGGTGATGAAGAGGTAAATTACTGAAATTTATTTTTGTATTAGCAACAATAAAACAAAATACTGTGGTGATTTTTTTAATGCTAGTGTTTTGTTACCTATTTATTCCTTTTTTTTCATACTTCTTTTTTTTTTTGCATCATTCAGAATTTAAATCGTGCTGCATTGTTACCAATTTATATGAATTGACTTGGTAAATTATGTATTTTAACATATGCGATTTTTTTTAACGATTCCCTTCATGCTTAAAATTGTTTATAGATTTTTTTTTTGTCTTTTAGCTTATGTCTAACTGTGATAAACAAATTCAGATTTCCAGACCGTTGATGTATGTTACTGTAGACTATCATTGCGAAAAACAATTGAAATTGCACGTAATTTATAATTCCGTTCCATTACTACACTAAATAATTTGATTACAATAAGGGTAAGCAGAAAATCTTTTAAATTGAGATAACGCTCTTAAGTGATGTTACAGTATTTAAAACATGATAATACTGGTAAGCATTTTGAAAGTGCACTAAAGCATGTTTCTATATCTTTAGAGTCCAGAGTATTTGTTTTATTTAAAAAGTATCACAAAAAATTCATTTCATAATAATATATGGGGAAAAATCGTTTGCAAAGTATTTTCAGATGATACTCCACTAAAGAAATAATACATATATAAATTGACATGCATTGCTAAAGTGAATTATAGAATTTTTTTAATTATGATGTAAAGAGGTTTTATTATTTATTTACAGGAATGTGAAAAATCATTCGGCCTATGTCGAATATGTTAATTGATAACAGCAGATTTTTTTGTTATGAAATGCGTTTTTAAATTTAATTCAGTTATTGTATAGAGCAGTTTTAGTATACTGATCATATACAGGGCTACATCAAATGTTTTGTATAATATTAGGTTTATGACTGTGAATCGCTGTGAGAATGGTTTTAAATGCGTTATGCTATGCTTGTTGAAATGCATTTATCTTTGTTGTATTATAATTAAAAAATTTATGAAAAAATACAATATAAGTAGATAAATGAAACGTGTATAGAACCTTAACGCATTTACTTGTAGCACACTGCTTTCGATAGCCATATCATACTGTCATGTGGAAATTTTTGTTGCTCGGAAAGGGAAATTGGCACAAATATTTACGAGAAATCTATTCAAAGATAAAGTTTCCTTGTCAATAGAAATACAGAAATTTTAGGAAACAGCATATGAACCAGAAGCGGATTCAATATAAAATTTGTAGGCCAATATAATTGACATTCGAAAATTTAGGAAATCGGCAATGTAGGAAGCTCTATAAGTACAATTTTATTGGTCAATTAAATTTCTGGAATGTTCATGCAAAAGCCAATAATATATTTACTCAATATAATATGAAAACATGCAAGGGGGGGATTTATAATCTAGTTTTTTATGTACTTTTTTCTATAATCTTAAAACGGAAAGTAAAAATGCGTTAAATTTATTGGATTTTAATGTTCGCCCATCACAATTCATACATTACCAAATATTCTCTATATTTTGTAAAATTGTATACGAGTTAAAGATACATTAGTTTTAATGGTGCGTGATTAAATATTCGCCAAAATATGCCAAATCGCTGTGAAACTGTACGAATGAATCATTTTATACGCTACAACAGAAAAAAATATTTTACATAAAAATGAGTTTTATATTTAAACAATACTTTTTTGTTAGTTAATAGTTTGGCATTAATTAAATTACGATGGTACGTGTAGAAATCAATTTAAAATCCGAAAAAAGATTTCAGTAATTTTTCTTCTGTTCCGTTCCGTACATGAACTATCTTAAAAACTAGCCGTTGGAGGTGTGTGGGGGGGGGGAGGGAGGATCATCGTAATACTTACCCGTCATGGATATGATAATATAAAATATGAAAATGTGTAAACAATATGTAATACAGATATGTAAATTCGTGTAAACAATTTATAAAATGCATTGTAATTCCAAAATGAAATTTAAAAGTATATTTAATTATTTTAAATACATAGAAATAAATGCTCTATTACTGAACTGCGTGTACTACTTCATTATCTTATCGACAAATTATATAAATCTACAAACTACTTTTAAATTATACAAACTGGCATAGTTTTGATTTTAAACAATGTAATAAGAAATAAATTAGTAAAAAATTAATAAGCATACAAATAAAGCGTCAAATTAAAAAACACTTGATGACATACAAACACATGTAACGTGTTTAATGTCAAGTACATGTGACAGTTACGATAAGTTATTATTGACATTTAATCTTATAGCTTGGTGATAGTTTTTTGGTCGACGGATAATAAAGTATTAAAAGAAACATCCTTATAACTCATAAAATTATTAATCTATTAACTGAGAGTTTACTGCGTCAGAGGAATTGTCTCATTAAACTTGCTTTCGATGTCACCTGCTTCAGAATTATAAATTTAATAGGATATTTATACTAAGTATAATTTTCAATCGGAGGACCGTATGAAATTTAGATTTCGGAATTTTCAAAAAATGATTTTTCTTGAACGAAATCGCTTTTAAAATACTTTTTATTCTGTTTTTAAACATATATCTAGATCTAACATTTAAGGAATTAGCCATTGGATTGTGTTGAGAATGGACAGTGTGCATTCACTTCATTCTTACTTTAAATTGCCCTTGAAATTTAAAGTGATTTATTTAAGAATATTTCTATGTTTATCACATAAACTTATGGAAGAAATATTCTAATTCAAAGATTGCGATATTCTAAAGAAATGTATTATAATTTAGTCATACTGTATTACGTAACATAACAAAATAAATAAAAATGTGTGTCTCATATGTTTTCCTCGGTGAAAGCTTTTTACTAGTCAAAATTTAATTATACTACTAAATTGGAGTATAAATGTATCATCAAGTTAAAAAGAACCATAATCCAGAAACACTAGATAAGAAATCCGTGAAAAGCAAATTTTCTTTAGAGTTATGTTCAATTTACGCTTTTAAATAAGTTATTTTATGCCTTATTTAACCTTTTGAGCTCTGGTGTGTAAATTTCTTCAAAATTCCATACGTCATATTAGCACCAGTATTTTGCAAAGAAAAAAGTCGGTAAACGATGTACACGAAAAAATGCATTAAACCTCTTTCAAATAAATTTGGTCGAACTTTCTGGTGTCGTTGTGACATTTCGGAATTAAAATTTAGTGGTAGGAAATTCAACCAACAGAGCTCAAATTGTTAATGTATTGTGATAGGCTTTATTAACGGAATTCATTATCGCCGCCACTCATTTTCAATATTTGAAAGATCTTCAGGTGGGGTTTTTTATTCTCTGGTCTTGAATTCATCTCACGTTCGTGGATTTTGGGGCAGTTTCTTCGGAGATGTCCTGTATCACCGCATCCCCAGCACGTGAGATTCTGTCTTCTTGAGCTTGTTCTTCCATACTTTCTGGCTTCAAGCTCTTGATTAATTTTTCTAATTTGTTTCAAGACGTCGATCTCAGTGTCTGAGCTTTTGTTCACCGTTGCCGCGATGGTAACCCTTCCCTCTCTATGGTAACCCCCCTTTAGATGTGCTGATACATTGAATGTTATTCCGTGGTTTTCTGGAATATTCGAGATGCCAGTGGAAATTTCTAGCACATGCTGCGAGCCTATATAAGTAGAGCAATACGAGCTGTTGTGGTGATTATTCATCAGTCAGTCATTGAGTGAGCTGCAATTGTAAGCAAGTTTGCTTGAGTTTTCTCTACATTATTTTGAATGTGATTTAGCGTTGAGACATTGTATAAAGAGTCTCTGGGAACTATATCTGTACTTGTACGATAGATTTGAGCAGTTATTTTTGAATATCTAGTAATATTTATAAGTTTTGAAGACTCTGTTGTTCTGAAGATCTGTAAATAAGTTATTTTCTACTTTTCTAAGAGACAAGAGTTTAAAGTCGTCTAACCATAAGATCAATAGAACCGTATATACGCTGGAACATTTGGTGTCAGGAATCGGGATCTTATGGCGAAAACAAGAACAATGGACGGACAACTGAAAGAACTGTTAGATGCTATCAATGGCATAAAGACAGAATTGACAAAAGGTCAAGAAGGGTTGGCGGAAAAAATGAATAAAGGCCAAGAAGAGTTGGCGGAAAAATGAATAAATGCCAAGAAGAGTTGTCGGAAAAAATGAATAAAGGCCAAGAAGAGTTGGCCGATAAAATGAACAAAAACGAAGAAAGAATGAAAGAGTTGACTGAAGAATTGAAGAAGGAAGTTAATAAAAGTCAGGAAGAAATGAAGAAAACTTTAGAAGAAAAGTTCTCGTCGGTAGATAGAAGAATAGATTCGGTAGAAGAGAAAATAGAGAATGAAATTAGTAAAGTAGAAGAGAAAATTCAGAATGAAGTTAGTAATATTGAAGAGAAAATAGTTGAAGTAGATGAAAAGCTAAATAAAAAAGTACAAGATCTTGAGAAGAAGCTTTCAGCGTCCAGTGGTAATTATGAAGAATTTAGGAATCTGTCTGCTTCTCCTGTGCAGGTTAAGCTGTCGACATACGACGAAAAGAGTTCCTGGCAAGTTTACAAGACCCAATTCACTATTGTAGCCGAAGCGAACAAATGGAGTGACGAGGTGAAAGCTTGTCAACTGGCAGCTTGTCAACTGGAGAGGAGAAGCCGCCGACGTGCTGCAAGCATTGCCCGATATGACGCAACTCAATTTTGAGACTCTAAGTTGTGTACTTGAAATGAGATTCGGAGAAAAATTCTTCAAAGATTATACGAGAATACAAATGAAGAGCCGCCATCAAAAATCGAGTGAAACCCTTCAAGAGTTTGCCTCGGAAATTGAACGACTTGCAAATTTAGCATTCATTGACTGCCCAACAAATGTACGGGAAATGCTCTAACTGCAATATTTTGTAGACGGAATAAAAGATCCAGAAGTGCAGAGAGCGGTACGAATGGCAGATGTGCAGGATTTAAAGGCTGCATTACTATATGCCTTAAAGTTGGAAGCAGCTACACAAGCAAACCGAAGAGATCGTCATTCAGTCCGAGGGGCAACGGTGAACAAAAGCTCAGACACTGAGATCGACTTCTTGAAGGAAATTAGGAAAATAAATCAAGAACTTGAAGCTTTAAAATACGGAAGAACAAGCTCAAGAAGACAGAATCTCACGTGCTGGGGATGCGGTGATACAGGACATCTCCGAAGACACTGCCCCAAAACCACGAACGTGAGATGAATTCAAGACCAGAGAATAAAAAGCCCCACCTGAAGATCCTTCAAATATCGAAAATGAGTGGCGGCGATAATGAATTATATGTGATAGGCTTTATTACCGGAATTCATTGCCGTATGATTGTGGATACGGGAGCCAATGTGACAATAATAAGAGAAGATTTGGCTCAGAAATTGAAATGCAAACTCATCTGGACCCCTCTCCTGACACCAAATGTTCCAGCGTATATACGGCTCTTTTGATCTTATGGTTAGACGACTTCAAACTCTTGTCTCTTAGAAAAGTAGAAAATAATTTATTTACAGATCTTCAGAACAATCAGAGTCTTCGAAACTTACAAATATTACTAGATATTCAAAAATAACTGTTCAAATCTATCGTACAAGTACAGATATAGGTCCCAGAGACTCTTTATACAATGTCTCAACGCTAAATCACATTCAAAACAATGTAGAGAAAACTCAAGCAAACTTGCTTACGATCGCAGCTCACTCAATGACTGACTGATGAATAATCACCACAACAGCTTGTATTGCTCTCCTTATATAGGCTCGCAGCATGTGCTAGAAATTTCCACAGGCATCTCGAATATTCCAGAAAACCACGTAATAACATTCAATGTATCAGCATATCTAAAGGGGATTACCATAGAGAGTTAAGGGTTACCATCGCCAACAATCGCCAAATTTGTTGCTAATTTGGCGACATATCGCCAAATTTGGCGACCAAAATTAGTCGCCTAAAGTGACGCCAAATTGGCGATATCTCTAATACTTCGCAAAGCTGCCATAGACATTTACTGAAAATAATAGACTTGATAACAGTTGATTGATAACAGAGACAATGTAACAAAAACTAATATTAGTAGAGGAATGGAGCTTAATAAGATTATTTACATTATTTTACAGTACAAACACTAACTATTTACAAAATTCGTAACAGTATATTTGTTACGTGCATCCGAGTGACCAGCCTCCAAAAGGAGGTTGTTACACAGCTTTGGAATTCTTCTCTGTATTGTTAAATCTAATGACTTTTGATACATTCGTATATTCAAATTATCTTTTCGAGAAATTTATATTTTTAGCCCCTTTTTCTTTATACTCTTCTAAACAGATTTATCTTTTTTAATTAGTTTTCAAAATATTTCTAAAGTCTAATCTGAATATTTTATGTATTAAAAACGAAAGAGCTAGGAGTAATATTTTAGCAATTCATATAAAATTAAATCTATAATAACAATTAAAGAAAAACCTTGTGTGGAAAACTACAATGATTAAAGTCCAACGTTTGAACACACAATAATTATTAATTAATAATTATTATAATTTAATAATAATTATTATTTAATTAACTAGAAGATAGCCCCCTTTTGCGAGTTATTATTAGGAAAATGAATTTAATAGCATGAAAATAAGATATGTGGAAAAAATAGGAATTCACACTCTCTTAGAATTGCAGCCACAAAATAACTTAAGTTGAGCCGAAATTCACTCATCTCGCGATTTGAAAGGCAGCTTCTCAAAAACAGTTGAAACAAATCGAGTAGCGAGTTGTTTGTAAGCAATTTAAATCAAGCTGAGTAATTTAAAAAAAAGCAATTTAAATCAAATCGAGTAAAACGTTTAAAAAACAACTCATTCAAGATCCAATAAATTACAGCTCTTTCCCGAGAGGCTGTTTCGTTTTAAGAGTGTACACCGTAAAAAAGCTGCAGGAGAGATTTACTGCGGCGGCTATTCCAGACAATGCTCGTAAAAAACCGGACTTTATTCCTATATCAACGGACTTTGCCATTACATTAACGGTATTTGTCCTTAAAACACAAAAAATTACGAGAGTTGAAAAATTTTGTGAAAAAAGTGACACATTCCAAAAATTTACTGGATAATTCATGGTAAAGTACCGTAAATTTAAAATTTTGTTTTACAGTGTATGCTGAATTTCGTCTCGATTTATCTCTTTAGTTCTGAGACAAATATCACTATGAGTTACAGAAACTAGTTTAAATTTACCATAAAAAATCTCAAAAAGTGTATCAGTCTATAAATAACGTTTATGATATGCAAAATTTTATTTAATAAGTCTAGAAGTATTTTTAACAATTCTAGAATCGTTTAAATTAATTTAGAGGATGCTCTTTAGTGTCTCCTCCAAGCGACATCAAGACTGAGGAATGTATAAAATCCGCTCATCTGAGTATGCACAGTCAATTGCTGTAGGAACGTATCGGATTCTTTTGATACCTAATCTTTTTTGTGCATTTTCTTCATATCAGAACATCACTTTTGACAACTTCTAGCATCGTAAGGCTGCTGGTCATCATTAGGTCTATGGGTGTTTAGTGGATTTTTATCTTCAAAATATCCCCTCAAGAAATTAATAATTTTTAAATTCTTTTTTTAGTGTTCCCTTCTTTAAGCATGTCTATTTTTTATTAGTTTTATATTAGTTATTAGTTTCAAAATATCTCTAAAAGTTACGCTTCATTTGATATGAAATGTTAAAATTTCACTCCAAGTTTGTTAGTTTTTAAATCATAAAATATTAAATTGAGCAAAGATTTTCGAAATATTATGAGAACTAAGAAGAAAACAGGATATCCTTTAAGAATAAAATACTGAAAACAGAAGTTAACAAAATTAATTTCGGGGGGGGGGATACTTTGAATATAAAAATGCATCAAAGCCCCTAGACGGGAATTCGGAAAATGAGTGACCAGCTGCCTGAAAGTATAATACCGATTAGGCATACTTTTATGAATTTTTTATGTGTACTGTCGCCTCTTAAGTTTCTGTATGTTCAAATTACCAATGTTTTGTATGTTCAAATAGGTTTTGTTCATCTTTTATTTAACACCCTGTATATACTTAAATTATTAGTGATTTTCAATTATTGGTGTATCAGAAAGAATTTGCAGTTTCTAAAAAGTAGCTATGTAATAATTATGAAACTATCTTAAATATAAGAATAATTATTTAGAAATTAAATATAGTGAGAATAAAGTGGAAATTACAGAGATACAAGATTCATAAAATGTAGATTTGTTGTTTATTAGAAGTATGACTAAAATTTCCATAGACATCAACGCTAATTACTTTTACTTAAAAAATCACAACAATAAAATGAGTATAACATAAATTAACTGTTGACTTTCAAAATATTATTTCCATATGTATAGACCAGTAACTTAAGTTAAATAAAATAGGTTAAAAAAGTCATCGGTCGTCGATTATTTAGAAAAAATATGTTTGAAAGAGAAAAAAAAAAGTATAGATACTGATAGAAATATGAATTATGATGCTCACGTAAACTGTTTTGAAACATTACCAACAGAAAATGAAGATTAATGACATTTAAAATCTCACTCTATTGAAATGCAAATCTAATGAAAATTTGCATTGTATGCCTTATCCTTGCTTAGTTCTAATTTTATTTTATTTTTATTTATTTATTTATTTTTAAATTTCGAACAGAAGTTTTATAAAAGAAAATGGTTACATTTAAAAAATAAAGCTTGAATATTTTTCTATAAAAAATAATTGTGAATTTTTCGAAACCTTAAATTTGTTTATCATCTTAATGTGCTTAAGATATGAGTATTTAAGTGTAATTGTGTTTAGAAAATAATTCTTTAAAATATTATGTTCAACAACCATTGCAGTGTTAAAAAATTAGATTTTAAATAAAATATTTAAAAATGATTTAATAGGTAGAATGAAAATCTCAGCACTCAAATTATGTAAAATTAATGTAAGTGTTATGAAATTTTATTTAAAGAAATGAAAAATCGGTCCTCAATATCGGACTGGCTGGCAGGGTTGTCATTTATAGCATTAAATTAAAATGTAAGTATTTTGTAGATGAAAAAAAGAAGTTTTCCACTTTAATCTGGTGGCGAAGCGATTAACCTTAAAATTAATAAACTTAATAATAAAAAAATTAAACGTCAAAATTTTCAAACTTTGTAAACTCTACACTTTAAAAAATATTCGAAGTGCAATTGTTTCGCTGACTCCGTTTTAAAAGTCGAGAGAATGAAATAATATTGTAAAATTAAACGCTAGTATCTAAATTAATATGAATTAGCTAACAGTCCGCGATTTGTTTCAATAAATGTATTTTCAATAACTAAAACTCACTGTCTCAGCAACTGGTTATTTTTATCCAATGATCTCAACGGTCGGGGCTGCATAGTTCCACATCATGTAACGGGTATTTTTTCATAAATATATACAGGACAGTTGCACCATACAACTTAACTAATAAGAATGTATTTATTAAAATACAACACATTACTCAGTGGTGCACAAAACAGGAGTTTTAATATACATTTGTACAATTAATTTATCCTACAATATACCAAAAATATGGCATAACATCACAAAATCTTAAAATTTTATTTCGTTGCAATATTTTACTCACGTGTAAGTGGCAACATTTTTAAATTTTTTATTCATTTAAATTTTAATTTATTAGAAATATTATCTCTCGATCATGATGCAGACTTAGTCCTTCCGTTATCGTATTTTCCTGAAGACGTCCGCAGAAGACGGCGCGAAACGTTGATAGTTTTATTTTATTTTAATTGTACAAATGTATATTAAAATTCCTGTTTTGTGCACCACTGAGAAATGTGTTGTATTTTAATTAATACATTCTTATTAGGTATTTTTTCTATCAACAGACCCGCTTTTAATAGAATAGGTTTTGTTGCCACAAAGATATGACACCCGCATAAAAAATATATATAACCGCTCGTTGTGGTCTTGTAATTAAAATCTTATTCATATTCTTATGTTGCTGTATCCTTCTAACCAATGTGATATATATGTATGTGCTAAATGTCGTGGCAATACCACTAACCGATAGGCTTTCAAGGATTTTAGGTTTGTGATCTTAAATTTAGACATGATTGTAGCTTTATAAAATAGGTACCAGTTTCCTGGTTCTTTTCTTTTTTTTTCTTTTTTTTTTAGAATAAAAATGCGTATCTACATTGAACTTATGATGTAGTTAGTCCACATTTATTTATAAATAATACTAAAGTGGCAAATTTTAAAATATCAACTAAATTTCAGAAATATAACATTAAGAAATATATTCTGAGTTTAATTTATATAAGTTTATTCTAATTTATTACATTAATGAGAAATCAAAGCAACATGAATATTTGATATGAATACATTGCTAGTAAGTAATTAAAGTAGTTCAAGTAGAATCTATTTTACCTTTCAAAGTTCGTTATTCCAAGAATTCTAATAATTTAAGATGTTTAGAAATTATTTTGATATATTTAATATTTCATCCTTACGGCAATATTGATTCTTAGTTTTACCTTTTTTTTCCAGTGTATGTAACTAAACAATTCGGGGAAAAATAAAGTTTACAGAAACTGGTTGTTTATTTTTTTAAAATACGCAATGAATTTATTCCAGATTTGGGCATACGTTTCAAAGGTTATAAATTGGGAAATACTTGTTTATGTATGCATGCGATCAAATGCTTTTACGTATTATGTAATATATATATATATATTTTAGATTGAATAATATTACACTTAGTAAACAGAAGCTCACATAGGTTTTTATATCAGGATTTTAAATTAAAAGTAATATGTATATGTATATATATCATCATCATCATCATCATCAACCGTTTTCGATCCACTGCTGGATGTAGGTCTCCCCCAGATTTTTCCAATGTTTTCTGTCTATATACATATATATATATATATAGACTTACATAATTTAATTTTTACTTTAACATAAATCATAATTTATGATAAATGATGCATTATGTTAATTTTTATGGTTGCAATTCGTTTTCTTCAAAATATGTTTTTAGTATTTTTTAAAAAACTTTTTATATACAAAAAATACATTAGAATTAACTGTTAAATATACAATTAAATGTATTCTGAAGAAACAAAACTACAGTCAAAAGCAAACCAGTTTCGTCTTGTAAATTTGGATAAATATTTGTTTTCTTATCGCAAGATCGTAAATTTTCTCAGAAAACAATGCTGTCAGAATGCTTTCTCACTTGGGAAAAGCACCTTAGAGTATAATATATCAGATAAAATAAATGTTAAAAGAGTCACTTTTGCTTTTCAGCAACTTAATAAAAACAGCCTTAACCAAAAAAGAAAAGTGTACATCAGAGAATTTATTTATGCGTTTTTTTGTTTTTTATTTTATTTATCTATTTATTTAATTATGTATTTTTTTTGCAAAACGTTTTTCCGAACTTAAATAAACCAAACAATATAAAGAATTTAAATTTACTGTATTTATGATAAAAGTGAATTAACAAATTAAAAAAAAACTGTAATACACCAATATATAAATAATAAAAGGGCTATAATACACCAAATTACATGAAATTATAATTACGCTTTATGTTGCATATTTCTAATAGAATGTGGAAAATTATTTTAGATAACAACTCTATCAACAAAAAAATAAGAGTTTATAATTTTAAAAGAGTCAAATTTTAAAAATTAAAGACATGTATTGGACAATTCAGGAGGAAATGTCATGCATGTTAATTAAAAATGTGTTAGTTTATTATTTTCTACGGTGTTTATGTTTATCAAAAATCGTTTTCCGATGTAACTCTGGATTTAATCGGAAAAAATTTTGAAACAATTTATAGAGCGACAGCTACACATTCAAAATAGTTCTGACTAGCTGAAAAAATCGATGAACAACACTTAAATTTCTACCACTATTTTTAAGTAAAATTTTTAAGTCAAAGACTTGTGATATTTATATTAAATTAAAATAAATTTTTATGACTTCTTTGTTCATATATCATTTTCAAATGTAAATCTGGTAAGAAAATTGCTGTAAATAACTCGACTTTGTTTTTTCTTGGAAACATTTTGTACTAAATAGTAATATTTAATATTATTAATGTAGTCCTTGAAAAATGTAAAAAAATATTGCCGACATTTGACTAACAATAGTAATACAATTTTTAAACTACTTATGAATAACATATTAATAGTGCATATTTTATAATCATTACGGAATATACTACGGTATACCTCAAGAACAAATATTACTTTCCTGGTAATTATGCATATATACTTAAGATATAATGCACATATATAGTACATATCATATGCGGCTGCACTGTTAAAATATTCCTTTATCTAGGAGAATATGAGTATGAACCTAAAATATACAATAACATCTTCGGTGTTACCGAAATTCTGGAAAGCTTTCCTTATCTTTATAAAACTCCAGATCTGACAAGTGTTTATATTTTAACTAAGTTTATTTGTAATAAAAGTTTCTTTTGATACTATTAATAATTGAAAAGGTTTTCGAATTATTATTATAGTTAATTAAGTAGTTTTATAAACATGGGATGAAAGTATTCGAGATGTTTTCAGTTTTCATGGAAACCTTTTCATATTCAATAAAGATATTTTACATACTGTTATCGTAGGTAAAGAATCACTTTATTTTTTTTACGGTACAGATTATAATATTTTTTTTAGCCTGATTTACACGTTATAGAGGTAAAAGTTTTCTCAATAGATGCTTATACAAAATGTCGATCTGCAAGTGATACGGTGTGTTGCCATTGTACCTTCGACGAGCGAATTTAGTTATGCATCGAGTTGAAACATATTTTTAATATTTTAAACTATGGCAAACAAATCCTCCTTGAAGTTTGAAATATTTCACAGGAAGGGACGCTGTATAAGTGATTTTTGTGCCATTTACATTAGTAGACTGTCGAAAAACGCATGAAATTATGCATAGATTTGAATCATTTTTCTGTGTTTTCTTTTGGATATAACTTATAGATGCTCACTTAATTAAAAATAAATAAATAAATCTGCCGAAACGGGTACTGCAATAGCGATTTTTGTGAGTTTTATGATTGTACTTTCGTAAAGTGTATGTAATTATCCATAGAGTTGAAATAAAACTTTTGTGTATGTTATTTGGCTATCACCAGCAGGTCTTCCATCAATTTGAAAATATCCTGATGGGTGAAGGTGCAGTTATAGCAATGTCTGTGCCATTTTACATATTCTACCATAAAAATGTATATGATGATATGCATATAATTTAACAAAATTTAGTGTGTATTTTTTTGGCTATGGCAAGGTAATTCTCCTTGAATTTGAAAGTATTAAGGCGGAAAGGAATCAATGCAATAGCTATTTCTGTACTTTTTTTAAAATTTTAACATTAAGAAGTGTTACGAAGGTATGCGTGGAAATATAGTAATTTTTCTCCGTGCACTAAATTATCAATTACGTTTAACCACTATGAACGTTTGTGTAAGCTTTCTCGTCTGCCCACCTAACGCTCGTATAAGGTTTACTTTGTGTTTTTTGGGTCGCTGAAGCCGAAGTTTAACTTATCATCAAGATCTCCATCTCCGAAAAAATGCTAAAATAATCCCCAAAATAGGGAGGGGGGTAATTTATTTAGGAAAAAAGTATCAAGAAATTCTGATAGTAGATAAAATTTACAACACATGTATTATGACAGAGGATGAATGGGGTAGTGGAAGCTCGTCTCTCACCATTCGTCGTGTGCAGTAAGTTATGTAATTCCACTTACACACACGCATTTTTTGCGTGTACCCTATCGTCTTAATCACAAGGTAATTTATAGGGGCTCTACTTTGTAAAATTCATGGTAGTTTTTAAACTTACCAAAAATTTTACCCCTTCTAACCTCCTCTTCAAATATTGTTAATATGCCCCCCCCCCCCTTAATATAGATTATTTTATTTTTATTTTTAAAAAATAGCTAGAAATTCTGAAAGTAGACAAAATTTATAACAAAATAATAAGATATGTGATAAATTAGATAATAAATAAAACATATGATATTATTTTGTCTACTTTCTGAATTTCGAAATACGTTTTTCCCTTACACAATTAAAAAATATATATATATTTCAGTAGCATTTTAACAAGATTTAAGTAGCATATTTGGGTGAGAAGTGAGAAATTTGAATTTAGCGACCCAAAATACATGAAGTAAACATTATAGGGAAAGTTCGGAAGTGAAACGGGAGAGCGGATGCAAAAGATGCAAGTGATTAAATGGAAATATATAACATATTACAACCAGCGCCTCGGCGCATGCTAGAAGCGGGCTCTCCCTCTCCGTTTCTACTATATCATTATGTCATTTATCTTATTTCCAGCAAATCTTGTGATCTTTTTTAATTTCTAGAAACATTTTACCTAAAAAAAAAAAAGTTTTTGAGATTTTTTAACCCAAATTGGTGGCAGGCAATTTCGGTGAAAAATCAAAAATTCAGGTTTAGCACCCCAAAAAAAAAATTAAGCCTTGTAGGAAAAGTTTGGAAAAGTAAACAGAGTGCTAATGAAAATGATGCGAGTGGTTAAGCGGAATTGCGTAACTTACTGCATGCAGCGCCGCAGCAAATGTTGAGCGGGGAACAGGTTCTCCCCTCTCGGCTCATCCTACATAATATAATGCATCTTAATTATGCAATCTTTTCAACTTATCTTTGCTTTCAAAATTTCTAGATACTTTATCACTAAAGCAATAACAACAAATTTAATTTTTTTTTAATATATAGTTTAGGGATATTTTACCAATTTTGGGGGGGAAGGGGTTGCAGCGAAAAATTTTGATGAGAAGTTACAAATTCTGATTCAGCGACCGTAAAAATATAAAGTAAGTGTTTTTCTGGAACAATAATTAATTTTGCCAGGTAATATCATCTATTCCATAGGCAAATAGTATTAATGGTTGAGTTAGAATATTGGAATATTAACATCTGTAACTAGATTTTCTGATATTAAGATACAAGAGATGGAAGAAAATTTTGAGATTGGCACATCCAACTAGTATGTTTCATACTTAAAGAAGTATTAAGGGTGAGAATGAGAATGCACTGAATGCTATTTCCCTGGCGCAAACAAAAATTTTGGCGTTGCCATTCCCTCCTTTATAAAATATAATTACAAGGGTCAAATATAACGTTATAACTATAACGTATGTGTTACGCAAATATAACGTTATCAACATTTTGCTTATTTTGGATCCTCTCCTCCCTTTCGATATCATGCGTTATCATCCTTAGTACCTACATCCCTTGTAATAATATCAATATAAAACTTATTTTTTTTTTGTTTTAATTGATATACAAAACTGGTAAAATTGTTTTCGCATAATTTATTGATTCAAATCAAGAGAAGTGAACAAAATATTGTTTTCTCAAATAGCAGTTAAAAGAAATATATTCTAATTTAAAATATTTTATAATAGCTTTTATTACACAATGCATGCAACAGTAATAAAGTGTCAATGCCCTTTGTCCCTCGGAGAAGGGTTTGGGGTGTAAATAGAAATTTGTATCAACAAAACAAATGGACACCATTCTTTCTCTTTCATTTATTAGTAAATGAAAGTTTCATTTCAAATGTATTTCACATATTTTTTTTCGAACAGTGATTATGTATGTCTACATATATGAAAAGTATCGGGATGTCAGACGTTGGAGTTGGAGTATGAAATAATTTTATAATTAATTCAGTAATTTTAATAATAATTTTGTTTTTTTCATTTTCACCCTACAGATATGTTTCGATATCATGTGCGAGGTTCCTCTATCCCATACAAAAAGTCGGAATTCCTCAAGGGGGCTCTACGTCAAATATTTCGTCCGATTTATATTTATATCACTATGAGCGCAGTTATTGTAATGATCATCTTTTAATGGTTCGCTATATTGATGACATCATCATTAATTCACACCACTAACAGTATTAGTACTTCCTTTCCTATAATTTATCCCACTAATCTGGAACTTACGAAAAAACATTTATCAAACAATAGTATTAACTTTTTGGATTTAAAAATTGCATTAGATGAGAACAAAATATAAACTGATCTAGATGATAAACGTAAAGATTTTAAATTTAAAGTTAATACCATTACTCATTTTAAAGCTTGCCTCCATATTTTTGTTTATCGAAATATACTCCTCAATCACTTGTTCAGAATCAAAAGTTTATGTTCCCCTCATCTTATAAACGAAAACATTAAACAATTAATATATGATGCAATAAATCACGATTTTCCTAAGAAATTCATTTACTCTTTATTATACAAATAATACTTTTTATTACTTATAATTTGCAATAGAATGGTTATTGTCAGTTACTTTTAACATTTTGCGCATAAAAAATATATCAATAAAAAATATAAAAAATAAAAATTACACAAAAAAATAAATAAAAATAATATTGCCCAGTTAAACTGATGGAATTGAGCTCACAGGCTACGCATACTAATTGTACATTACAGCCTTGTATTTTCGTTAATTCCGTTCGAAAAAAAAATTAGAAGGGGAAACAGCTCTCCCCTTTCTCCTTTTTTATACTTAATCATTGAACCTCCTAAACTATCAAGTACATGCTTTATCATATTAAAAAATCTATATCCAAAATTCAGAGCAAATCGGATAATTCTTAATAAAAACCCATTTAGCATTTATATAATTTAAGAGGAGTTATTCCCCTCTTTTATACATAACCATTAAACTTCCAAAACTATTCAGAGATTTGAACGAAATCTGACAATTCTGATTGAAAAATCCATTTATGCAAGTTAAGGGGAGGGGCATTAGAACCCCCGTTCCCCCTGTTTATACTTATTCAATGAACACCTAATACCAGCGCGGACTCGCATCATCAGAATGATCCTATATCTAAATTTTGAACGAAAACTGTTAATTCGGCATGAAAATCTCGTTCATATCAATTAAGGGGAGGGGCATGAGCCCCCCATTCCCCCTCTTATACACATCGAATGAACTCCAAAAACTAATCAGGGAAGCGCCTTATCAGGATATACCTATATACAAAATTTCAAGTGGATCCGATATTTTTATCATGAGTTATCGCGTTACGCACGAACGCACATACATACAGTATGTGCGGGCACACAGTACGGGCACATAAGCTCTCAGGCTATGATAGCCTGTGAGCTAAAAACTATAAAATGTTAAAAAACATTAATCAATTGGTTGGATCGGTGGGCATGAGTTAGATTAAGGCGGTAGAGAGGAGCTGCTGGAAAATATATGCGCATACATTAATTTATTTAAAAAAGGGGGATGTTGGCGGTAGGAAAAGGTGCAGTGTAACAAGAATATAGTGTTAATTTATTAATTATGGTAATCTGTTGTTATAGCATTCCTTGTTTATTCCTTTGGCTTTAATATGTAATATAGTTTGAGGCTGATCAATGGTTAATAATTTAATATTATATTGTATTATTTTTAAAATATTTTAAATTCACATGTTATTTATCAAAATAAGCTATCCTTTGCTGGTGTATTTTAAATTGGTATAATAAATTATTACTTTCCCGATTTTTGCTTTAAACCAGGGTTGGCACGGTTTAAGCCGGTTGGTTTTAACCACGGTTTAAAACAGCTTGTTTTATTATTCTCATGGAAAACAATTGTTTTTCTTCGAAAATGCAGATTAGTTAATGCAATCTATGATAACATGCACAAGCTCTTGAATATGGAGCTACATAACTTGATGATTTTTTTAGGTTTTGATAAAAATATAAAAATATTTTTTTTGATTGGGGAGATCATCTTTAAAAATTAAAATCAAAATATGAAATTGTATAAGAGAGTCTTCAAAAATTGTGTGCTATTTATAGTATTTTAACAATAACAAACCAATTTCTCCCCTTTGTTATCTGCTAAATCTAATGACCATAAATGTTGATTTTAATTTGTTTCTCAAAAAACAAAACCCCCAAGAAATATCTCAAAATTATTTATCTTTTAAATTGTGGAAAATAATATTTGCATTCATCAAACTACATCAGATATTTATTATAAGTCACCAAAAGTTTGTCTATAAAGGTTTTCATAGTATGAATGTTTCACTGTGTAGTGTAATTTATTGTATAACATAAGACTGTTTACTTATAACTGTTTAAATTGAAATATTTTTTTTCAGTTATCTACATAATCCACTGTAAATAAGTTGTTTTAAAAAAAGTTACACGGTTTAAACCAAAAAACGTAGTTTAAACCAAAAAAAAAGTTAACCTTGTTTTTTCCAACCCTGCATTAAACAAATAAGTATCGTAAATTGTAAAATTTAGTTTTTACGGTATTAATCAATATTTTGCATTAATTAATTCTGTTTAGAAAGTAAAGATGGCACCACTGGCGCTCTTTGTAGTAAATTCGTATTTATTTTACATAAAGTAAATATTCATCGATATATAATCGATGTAAAGTAATTGTATAGTTATTAATTGTTATTAATTAAAACTTGTTATTAGTATAAAATAATTTAATTATTTTTATTAAGTTCATAATATTTTGTTTACTAATGTTTTGTAATTATTTTTAATAATAGTTAATTTAATTATATTTCATAAATCATATCTTTTTAGTTTCTGATGTAACTTCGTTGTTAACTGTCAACTGTAACTGAATGCAAAGTGAGTTTGCAAATTTGAAACTCTCCACATGGTAGCGAATGATATTTGTAAGTTTATCTTTTTGCTAATTCAATTATAGTCTAATTATTTTTCTAATATTTTTCGATGTACGATGTTTATAAGTGTAAAATTTACAGTATCAAAATTGCAAGACCAAAATTGCATGTCAAAGTATTGCCTTTCGCAAAATGACGTATGCGATACGCACAAATACATTTGGCATTTATAATATAGATACCGCTTCTCCAGTCCCAGTAGTTGGTTAAAATATGTAAATAATTTTAACAGCTATTCTGACACAACATGGTATGTTTAAATGATACTTTAATATACTTTTTTGTTGAAAAATTGTAAAATGTATAAATGAAACAACGAAATTTAAACTCTAATCAGTTTTAAACTAGTTGGATGTGTCAATCCCGAAACATTCTTCTATCTCATAAGTACATTTTAATAATAAAAAAAAAAAAAAAAAAAAAAAAAAAAAAAAAAAAAAAAACGTGGTGACCCCAAAGTTACTCACTATCGAATTTCCTCGAACATTTGACCTAGCCTAATGAGATTCTGGTATCTGAAAAGCCTAAAACAAAAAAAATAATTAATATTCTGAGAAAATGAGCTTAGTAGTGCCTCATGTTGGGTAATTTATACTAAAACCTAATAAGCATCTATTGATGTCAAGACCTAACAGAATCTGAAATTTGATGGAATTTCGTCCATTAGTTATTGAGATATAATTATAACAAAAAAATTGCACAGCAACACCATATCTTGGACAATTTATACCAAAATGTAAAAAAAGTCTAATTATATTATGGTGTAAAAGAATCTGAAGTTTGATGAAATTCTGTGCATTAGTTCTTGAGATATAGCTAGTTTTAAAAAAACGTGTAAAATATACACAGCAGCAAGATCAGTTAAAAGATTTATAACAAAAAGTAATCATCGTGTAATTATGTTATACATCATTTTGTAACAAAATCTGAAGTTTGATGAAATTCTGTGCGTTGGTTGTTGAGATATAACTATCGGAAAAATCGTGCAAAATGCAGCATAGCTGCACAACCTGTTGCAAGGTTAATACCAAAATGTAATCAGCGTCTAATTATGCTATATATTCTAGTGTAACAGAATCTAAAATTAGGATGAAGTTCTCTGCATTAGTTCTTGAGATATAGCTATCGCAAAAGTCGTACAAAATGTAGCATAACAGTGCCACCTATAGGGCAGTTCACACCAAAACCTTATCAGCGGCTATGTATCTCAAGGTATCGCGGAATCTGAAGTTTGGTGACATTCTGTGCATTAGTTCTTGATATAGAGCTATCATGAAAATCATGAAAAACGTGGCATAGCAGCGCCACCTGCTCGCCAATTTACACCAAAACTTAATTAGCGTCTATGTATATCCAGAGGTCACAGAATCTGAAGTTTGGTGAAATTCTGTGCATTAGTTCTTGAGATATAGCAATCTTCAAAATCATGAAAAACGAAGTATAGCAGCGCCATCTGCAGGCCAATTTTCACAAAAAACCAATAGACACTAATTCATATCAAGTTCTAACTGAATATAAAATTTTATTAAATTTCGAGGATTAGTTCTTGAGAAGAGCGCCCACAATTTTTTTGTCACATACAGACAGACAGACTCACAGACAGACATTTTCTAAAAATAGTCAAAACGTGTTCAGGACCTTCTAAAACGTATAAATCCGACGAAAACCGGAAGTCGAAAATTATCATGAATCCAATACTTTCTTCTTGTAAAGATAGAAGAAAGTAAAAAACTGATATTATTTCATTTATTTTATCAAAAATTTATTTTATTGCATGTGCAATATCGTTGTAAAACATATTTCATAAAATAAATTATTAGTTTCTATCCATTGCAAAAGTTCAGGAATAAAGTTGTTTAGTAATACATTCCTGTGCTATTTCAATTCATTTAAATATATTTTTCTCATTTAAAATTCATGAGCTGCAGTGCTTCGTTCTGATTTAAAAATCTATTTACTTCTATCTTGTTTCCATTTCCTTCAAAGTAATTTCACTTTAAATAAAAAATCTTTTGTTTAAAGAAAATAGGAAAGACTTTCATTTTAACAGGTCGTTGAAAATTTACAAGAAGTTTTCTTTACATTTAAAAGAAAATCTGTCAAGAAAACTACTTCACCTGGAAATGAAATCGAAATTTCAGAAAAATTAAATCTGGAAAATGCAGTTAAAAGTTTCCAAGTTGTACAAAATATGGATCGTAGAAAATTGCTAAAATATGATTGATTTTCAGTGATAACGTTTGATATCGCATTAAAATAAATTTAATGTATACACTTGTAAAATAAATATTTTTTATTATTTATGCTTCAGCGGCTGTATTAAAGAGGGAGAATGTCCAGTGTTTAAAATCATTTTTTCCGTACTTTAAAATAAATTTTTTCCTTTTCAAATAGCTTATTATATAATTTTATTTGTGAAACTCTCTCTATATACATATATTTATTATTTTAAATAAGAAAAACAAATACTTTTAGTTATTTAAGAGTGTTTCCCACTTCAATTTCCAATTATTAAAAGCATTAAAAGTTACATTTTAATCAAATTGTTAAGCGAATTGCATATACACTACACAAAAAAATAAAAGAAAATAAAAGAAAGCCTATAAATTTACTAAACTTTTTCTATGAAACTGGGATTGCTAGAACTTTTTATGTAAAGATAACAGCAAAAATAAATATAACAGAAAATATTACATGAATTTTTGTTACTACCATAACATAAAAAATTCTAGAAATCTCAGTTTTCTAGAAAAAGCTTATGTAGATATAGATACTTTACAGTATACTTCCGTTTTTAGTTTTTGAGGCTCATTGCATGCATAGATTGTTTCATTTTTTCAATATGTTTACAATAATAGTATTATTATCATTGTAATTAATGGAATTTTTGGGTACGAGAACGGGTTTCAAATACTTAATTATGTGTAGCTTAAGAAAAATATCGTACATTCATAGTTTACTTATCTATGCCTTTTATCAGAAAATCACTTTAAAAACCTTCCGTCTGCATATTTATCATATTGAGAAATAAATGAATAAATTATAAATAAAATATATATGTAACTATTTAAAACTTAGCTCTTCTTCAAAGAATTCCGGTGTTTATTTTTATTTGAACTTTTCTTAAAAATTTTATGTAATGTTTTAAATAATAAAAAATATATATATTTTGTATGTTGTATATTGTACTTTTATAGAACACAATTTTTTGCTAATTTTGAAATTTTAAGAGAAATGTTTAAAAGATGCGCTAAATATTACACTGAGCTATCTTCTTCTGATGTCTAAAGTAAAACTTTACTATAGAACATAGACCTTTCCTATATAAACTATCACAATTTCCTCTCCAAAATTATTAAAAAATGTACTCGTTAAGTAAACTTCCTGAAATGAAAAAAAATGATATTAAATAGGATATTCTGTATAAATATGGTTTTTCTGATAATTTTATAAGCGATTCTTTAACAAGAATATATAATGCAATTATGTGGATTCAAAAAAAAATATCTATATATATATATATACACAGAGAGACTAAATATTACTTGGTAGTTATAAGTACACATTTTAAAACAGTAAATAAATCATAATGTATTTTTCACAGCGTATTTCTCAGTTTTTTTTAATTTTACATTGCATCACTGCTCTAATTCTGTATGTTCATTGCACTTCATTGTACGCTATAAAACAAAATCTGGAAAGCTATTATGTTGCTTGAAATACGTTGCGAAATTTCATTTCTATCCTAATATCTAACCTATATCGAAAAAAACATTTATTTCTTATTTATTTATCGTATTTTAAATTAGATGAATGGAAGATGTACATTTTTAATGTATCTGAAAAAATTACTTCAAATTTATGTGTCTTAAATTAAGTATTCCTAAATTTATCTGTTTTAAAACGTTTCAAATTAAATGTTTGATAGGTTTTTATTAAAATGAAATGATGATGGTGGAACAATGTGTGGCGATTTATTAACTATGCACGACTAAGTTAAAAACAACAAAATGGCAGCCTTGGCATATGAGAAATGAAGCGGTCAACCCGAAATTATTGATGACAGTCACATGACTTAAGCTTTTGTTATGTACAAAATTACACGTACACTTAAAAATTTCTGTAAATTTACTATTATTTTTTTATGAAACTGGGATTCCTAGAATTTTTTATGTAACGGTATTAGCAAAATTTCATGTAATAAAAGAGTTTACATGAAATTTTTTGTTACCATTACATATACACTGTAAAAATATCCGTTAATATACAGAAATTGTTCCTTAAAATTATACGGAATAGTTCCGTTTTTCCAAAAAAACAGCAGAATTTCCGTTATTGATATTTTGAGATTATAAAAACAGTAAGTTTTCCGTAAATTTTTTTGAAAACAGAGGAGTTCCGTATTAAAAGAGCATAAATTCCATAAATAACTCCAGTGTCGTCATCTATATCTGGGATAGAAAAACATTATAAAGTTGTTTTATGAACAACTTTATATAATAGTTTTCTTTATTTTTTTCTGTTTTAAAAATAAAAAGCTAACATATTTTTACAATATAAAAAAATAATAAAAATTATGTAATTTTATTAATCCCTTTTAAGTTTGAGATTAGTTAGTTTATTTCCATTATCATTTTTAAATGATGTTTAACACATTTATAGCATATTTTTTTTAATGTGCTTAGGATAATGGAAAAAAGTTCTACTTTTAATTTTAATGTATTTTAATAAAAGTAATAATGAAATATTAATAAAATAATTTTAATTTCAATATATGTTATTATTACTTTAAGAATATCCTTTCAAAAATAAATAAGTAAATAAATATGAATAATATTACAATAATCTTTAAAGTCAAAAATTTATTTTTTTATAGAACTGAAATTTAAAACTAAATATTTGAAATTATGGAAATAAAATCTGTTAAACATTTAGAACTGTACCCTCATATAGAAAATAATTCTCAACAAAAATTAATGCCGCGTTCAACATAAGGCCTTTGCTTTATAAAATCATTCGAAATAATTAAAGACATTTGCAAGCACTGTATGCGTAACTATGGCGTAATGGTATTACACTACTGCAAGCTGCCATGGGACAGGTGCTAGATTCGATCCCCATCGAGGGTAAGTGACATTTATTCACTGTTGTTTAAATTAAATGTATGTGTTTTAATCTTATGTGTCTTTGACTAACAAATAAAAAGGCCAGTTTGTTCTTGATAATTCTTTTTTGGCTTTCAGGCGAAAATTTTTATATAAAAAAATATGAAAAAACGGAAATATTTTGTAAAAAAAAAAAAAAAAAAAAAAAAAAAAAAAAACGGAAATATTTTTGGAAAAAACGGAATTTTTTTCCGTTAAATAACGGAAATAATACTGGCGTCTAGATTACCAGTAGTATTTCCGTTATTTAACGGGAAAATGTTTTACAGTGTAATGAGTTCTAGAAATCCCAGTTTCCTCGAAAAAGATACTTTTAAAATATTGTATAATTTATGAAGGTATAATTTCAGATAATTGAGGCACATTGTGTGCATAGACTGTTTTATTTTTTTTCATAGGTTGTGCAAGAATAGTATTATTGTCATTGTCATTAATGGAACTCTTGTGTACAAGAATTCCTTCTAATTACTTAATTATCTACAGCTTAAAGAAAAGTGTCGTTCATTATGAAAGCAGAGTTTATTGATCTGTGTCAACTGTCAGAAAATAACTTCGAAATCTTTCTACATAAATATTTATCATATTGAGACATAAATTAAATAAATTATAAATAAATTAAAATATATATGTAACTATTTAAAATTTTAGCTCTTGTTAAAAGAATTTGTGCGTTTATTTTTATTTGAACTTTTGTTAAATTTTTGAAACAACGTTTTAAATAATAAATAATATATTTATTTTGTATATTGTATATTGTACTTTTATAAAACACACATTTATGCTAATTTTGAATTTTTATAATAAATATGTAAAAGATCCTACTTAAATACCACACTGAATTGTCTTCTTCTGATGTCTAAAGTAAAACGTTACTATAGGGTTCAGAATTTTTTTGTATAAACAATCACATTTTACTCTCCAAAATTATTAAATAGTACACCGTTAATATATTTCTAGTGAAGGAAAGAATATTCCACTATTATATAATTAACTGATCAATATTTTTAAAAAAAAAAAATGTTCATATAATGCTTTTTTCATGTCTTTTGCAGAATTTGTAATCTTTTATCAGTGATTTCTCAAAGCGGAATTTTTTGTCTAATTGAATCTGAAAAAAATATTCGAATTAAACAATATAAGATTTACAATAAAAATTTACTGATCAGAATAATAAGTCATGATTGGAATATAGATACCCGTACGTGTTACGGGCAAAACATGATTGGCAAAAGCACGTTACGCGTATAACGTACGGGCAGATCAGGGAAGCAATTAAATAAAATTTTCTGAATAGATAGTGTTTTTCTAATTATGGATTTAAAGCCAATTCATTAACAAGAATATTTAATGAAATCAAGTGGATTCAATATCCTTTCATTATGTACATACACATAGACTAAATATTAATAGGTGTACATACAGTACACATTTTAAAATAGCAAATAAATCATAATGTATTTTTCACAAAGTTTTTCTTAATTTTCTAAATTTTACATGGCATTACATGTGCTGTTTTGCATATTAATGTAACCTTCATTCTACACTGTAAAAAAAATAAAATCTGGAAAGCTACTAAAAGTTTACTAGAAAACTGATATTCCTAAAAATTTTTGTGTAACTGCAAAAGTAATCATTTTTGTAACTTACAAACATTTGAGTTGTATATGAAAATATGTATAAGGTTATTAAGATTTTTTAAAATTGAGTTTGTATAGAATTTTTTATGTAACTATAATCCTGTTACAAACAAAGTCTTAGTAATATTACTGGAATCTTAATAGAATTTTAGTAATGCTATAAATTTCTGTAGCTGTACAAAAACTAAGTTTGTTTTAACTACATACTTTTTGTATATTGTACAGATAAAGTTTTAGTAAACATACAGATTTCTCTAACATTACATTTGTAGAATTACAGATTTTATTAAAATTTTGCAAGATGTTTCCCATGTTTCACATTTTTGTCTTTCCTATAATCGTCAAATAACTGAACTGGCTAATACATCGAACGGTACATAACGAACTTAATTAATAACCCTGCTTTTCTATGGATATTTACGCACATATGATACATATCTGAAAATTATGAAAACTTCTTTCTCAGATTTTAAGCATATTAAGAAATTATTCTAAACTTAATTTTATGCTTTATTTTACTTAATTTTATTCTAAACTTAATTAATTTTATGTAATTAAGGGGTTTGAGGAGTCTTACTTTTTACCTGACGATGCAATTTAGGAACATGTCACATATAAATTTTAGTATCAGTCCCTATTGTGCATAAAGTCTCAAAATTTTGAATATAGACAATTTAATATCCCTTCTATTTAAAATATTTTTAATACTCTATATTGGAATTTTACTTAATTTTTTTATGTTTGATTATGAAAAAAAAAATTATAATCGCTTTCTGGATTTTCCTGTACACAGTAAAAAAAAAAAAAAAAAAAAAAAAAAATCAAGAGTTTATTAGAAATTTTTTAGTAATTTTGTATTCCACAGATTTTTTAGTAACCATTACAAACTTTTTTTTGCAAGTGAAACAAACATTTCTTTTGTAAACTGAACAAAAGAAATTATTGTATAACTAACTTCAAACTTTTTAGTGTGAGCCACCAAGCAAATTTTAGTAATTGCTCCAAAATTATTTTTAATAACCAGTACGTGCCGGAAAGGCAGGAACTTTCTTCGAGCTGCATCCAGTGGGTAAAAATACAGACTTCTGAAGCTTTTCGGCTAAGCTGCAATAGATTACAGCACCGAACATTGCTACCTGCTCCAACAAGATTTTCACAATCCCTTTATTTAACGAGTACTTACACTGCATACATTCGGTGCGTGTTTGGTGATGTCCAGCATCCAACCCGAGACCTCTCAGCCAGGAGTTCGGTGCTATGACCACTAGGCTATCAAGGATCCACCAAGTGAGTTTTAATAATAGCTATTAAAAATATAAAACTATTAACTCTATTCGTTGCTAGTTTTTTCTAGTAATTCTTACAGATTTTCTTGTAACCGAGTAAGAATACTAAAAAACTTTTAGTAATTGCATGGATCACTAAATTTTTTTTAGTAGATCGACCCTTTTTTTTACAGTGTACGTCATACGGGAAACGTGTTTTTACCAATCAGGATTTCTCCGTATCACGTACAGACAAATAATCTTAAATCATGATATATTTTTCTCACCAGTAAATTGTTATTGTAAGTTTTGCATTATTTAATTCTAAAATTTTCCAGAATCTATAAGCCAAAATTCTTTGATTTAAGAAAACCAGTTATAAATGATTAACAATTCTGTAAAATATTTAAAAATATAGTCGCTTTTTTAGACTTGTTTCAAAACATTCATCAGTTAATTGGTTAAAAATGCTTTTTGACGTGAATCCATCGTGTGCAATACCGTTAAAAAGCTATTGGTTCTAGAGCTTCTCAAAATATTGATACCGACGTAAAACTAATGTATCTTGAATTTATATTTAATTTATAAGCCATTTATTTATTTATGTATTTGAAATTTGCATTTTAATTATAAAATTTTGAGAGAAAATTCATTTTTTATTAAAAACTTGCCAATTTAAGTAAATAAATAAACAAATTGCTTGCGTATTTCTATAAATAATCTGTTTTTCAGAATATTTATGCAAATGGTTTATATCGGGGAATAATGGACATCCTTATTTCAAACTTATAGCAGGCTTAATAATTAATTGAGCAGAATAATTATTAATTAAATTATTTCTAAATATTTACGAGAAGATTATCAGCGATGAAATATAAAAACAGATTTATTTTACACTTTCTAAATATACAAGTTAAAGTAAGAAATGACAAATGACAAATGCTTCTCCAGAGAATGCAATTTATTATTTTTCAAAGAAATAGATTTTGCAAGTGGATTTAAAGGGATGAATTTGGTAAGTCTTTAATAAAGATGCATTGCTACTGAGGGAATATATTGAAGCTGTCTTAAAGTTTTGAAAAACGAACGAAATTGAATAAAATATCCTATATTTTGTCTGGAGCGAAATGTTATAAAAATATGTATTTAATGGAAAATTTAATTATATACTTGCAAGGGGATATAAGAGGCGCACGTCAAATTATTTTCTACATTTGATAATTTGAAGATTCCACAGAATGCATAATATACCATACGTAATGTTATGTTATATGCATACAACAAAAGTTTCACCCATCAGTATTTTAGGAGATGGGGATTCTTATCTCCTGCCTTTGCCTACTCAAATCATCTTCCCATATTTGTTGTATTGTCTCACGTGACGTTTCATTGGTCTCAATCAATTAAAAAGTTGTTAATCAATGACACGTAAGAAATATTTTACGTTGAACAGTTTGACTACATATCGTTATCGAGTCGCTAATTAATAGTCCGTGAACTATTACTTTTATGTTTCAATCGAAAATTTTGAATCCCTTTTAAATGCGTTTACGTCAAATTAGTTGTTTTGTAAAAGGTACAGACATATCTTTAAATATGAAAAATCTTGTCATTCTGTAAGCAGTCATTGTTATTTCTTTTACAAGAATCTTTGAATTTCTTATGCAACAGATGTATGATACATTAACATAGCTGAATTGTTTCACAGTTAGCCTGTGTTGGTTATAGTTATTTATTTCTCGATAAAAATAACTATCGAACTCGTCAAACTGCTAGTACTGAATATCTATTATTCACTTTTTGCTAAGCTGTGGAGACAGCATTCTCAAACATGTTGCTTAATTACTGGTGTTGCCGAATGCTTGTTGCTCCTTATCTCATTCTACGGTACTATTTCATTTACATAATTTTTTGTTTGATGAGATCGTCTTCATCGCAAATTCCCTTCATTCTCATTTCGAATCTTTTTATACGTAGTGAAATTGAGTGTTTTTCTTCGACTAAAAATGCATTCTAGTTATGTATAGCTAAAAGTTACATAGACATTTTTTTTCTTTTTCTATTCAGTTTTCTGAAAGATTTTCGAGCATTTTAAAACATCCTTCTAAATATACAGAAAATATAATTCTGCATATGTCTTATTACATGATATTACATTTTATTTTCAAGATTGCTGAAGACATTCTTTTGAATTGTAAATGATGTTAAATATCAAGAATGAAATCAATATATATTTAGAATCATGTTGTTCTTGTGATTAGGCAAAGAGACTACTTGGCAACCACAATGTTTACGAAAGATAGAGATACTGCTCGTGCTCATGCAGCCAGTTTGAAAATAATGTGATTCAAGCCAACTTAATTGAATACGCGTCATCATGCATTGTTTCTAGATTGCCTGTATAGCAAGGCCATCAGATGTGAAAATTTTGCCTTATGGACGTGGAATTTTCTCAAAAATCGTTTTCATGAAAGACGTGTACCTTCTAAAATGAACTTCAATGCTAGTTCGTATGCCATTTTCCCCACATTTTCATCATTTGCGTATATATTGTGCGACCGTTGATAACGTACTGGTTTGCTTTCAGGATATTGTTGATGCGTAAGGTATGCTCACACATGTTTACACAAAAGTGTGTAAACAAATAGAATACTCCGTAAATTTTTGATTACTGAACATATATTTTTATTTTCCTGTAAATAAATGCCAGCTGATGGCAAAAATTCATTTTTATTTATTTATTTCTTTATTATTGTTATTTTTTTAATATTTGTGAATACTTTCGCCGCATGATCTACACTACTGAGTTGTGAATAAATTCAAATTCAACCACCCTGTATTATAATGAAGCAGGCTTATATACAAGTATCATAATTAGGTAGGTTACTTCTGACAAACTTCATTCGTAAATATTTGCAACATTTAACAAAGAGGATTCTTCATCATTATTTTATAGAGGAAATGAAGTATGTGTATTAACAAATGTATAGAAACACTTACTAGTCTTACAATTGTATATATATAAGAGAAGATGAATGTAGAAAATATATATTGTTATATTATTAAACAGTAATGGGAGATTAAAACACTTTGGTAAATAAATGTTTTATTGATGTCCATTTCCTGATCATATGAAAAATTAAAGAAATCAAAATATGTCTTTGCTACATTTTTATAAATAAGAAGGGTTGGAAAATATCGGTAAGTTTTTTCCCTTTTACCAAATAAGAGCGCCATGAATTCAGATAAGAATCATACATTAAATCGATGACAAAACTGTTTCTAAAAAAGTAACCGTTTCCGCCGTGATTAGCATTACTTGTTTGCCGTTAAGTTAGAAAATAAATATAACATACAGATAATTAATTTAAAAAAAAACTTATGAATGCTCATTTTTAAAAGTCATCAGACTTTAATTTTTTTTTTCTTCACATATTTTCTTTGTAATTCCTTATTGCAATTTACAAAATTTGGCAAAATAACAGAACAGATACTTACTTAAGATATAATTCATCTGAATACTCGTACAAACAAACAAACAGACACTTAAAATGTTTATGAAAATGGTGGGAATACATTAATAATTATTTTAGCAACGATCAGAAGCTTTCAAATATAAAAAATGAAATCTTATGGATTATTTTTCGAAACAACCAGATTTTACTTTTTTTTAAAATAAAAATAACAATCTTAAAGAAAATAAGCTAATAAATCATTATTCTTTCCCAACTTACAACGCTAGATACCATCAAATTAATTAAAGTTTTGTTTTGAAAAGGGATATTATCATTGTTTACTTACTTTGTTGAATTTTTTCGGCAATTCAGCTTCAAACACTTTTTTTAAAGCATATCTTTAAAGAGAGCATCATATTCATGAGAAAATGTGTTTCGTTGATAATTAGCGTTATCCATTCTTTTTATTTTGCATAGAAAATAAAAAAAATCTTATTATATTTCTCTTACAGAAAATTATTTATTATTTTTATAACAAACTATATCTAACAATATTTTCAATTATTAAGAAATTAAATAGCATATGTGAAATTTTTTAAGAAGACGAACCTCTTAAAAAAATCAGCTGCATATTTTGATAAATATGATAGATTAAGTGATATACAATAAAAGCTTTTTCATTTGACATTCTATTTTTTGGCACATTCGATAATCCGCAATGTTAGCATGGGATTACTTTTCTTCCTATTACACTTCAATTAAGATTCAATTAGACGTGTCCTGATTTTGGTCAATATTTCGCACTACTATGGGCTTAGATTAGTTTGCTCAACGTTTATCGTCAATGTTTGCATATATAAATACGGCATATCCCGTTTTTTATAGTAATTACATTTGCACAGAAACAAGCTCGTCTAAAATATTCTCGAAGACAAGCACGAGTTTTTCAAGTGATAATACAACTACTTATAAGCGTAAGCATGTAACTTGCATTATGCATCAAAAATTAGAGATAAATAATCGTCTCGAAAGCAAATACTTAAAATTTAAAATACGTGATTTCAACATTGGTTCTTCGAGAGTATACAGAATAAAAAAAATGAAAAGAGAGCAGCTGAAGAAATTTGCTACTCAATGCAAAACGTTAAAAGTACGAAATCAAAGCAGACTTTGAAGAAACCTTAAATTCATGAAAGCGTTTTGCACGCTTGATTTAGTGCAAAGCGACCAGAGCAAAAATCTTTCACTGCGCCCATGATCAACGAACTAGCAAACAAATTTTATATTGATCTAAACCTAGAACGTATTTGTGTGTTTTTCGAAGGTTAGCATAAAAAATTTAAATATTGGCACTGAATACGCAAGCTGAATGTGGTTGAAGAGAGAATATCAGCTTATTTCACCGCTCTTGATTAAACAAGCCCACATTTAGAAATCTTATTATAAGGTGACAAATAACTAGTTGTGAAGATGTGTACTTTATCAAATGAAAAGAGAAAAATTGCTAAAGTTTTTGGAAAAATAAGACAGATTGGCTGTTCTGTAGTGCGCAAATCTATGTAAAGGAAACTTTTAATAAGCCAAGGAGGCCAAAAGATAGTAGATGCATTTTATTATTAGACAACTCTTCTACTCATCTTCTGACAATATATTTACCACCAAATGTCGCATCCTTGGATAACTTATGGTTTAAGATTTGTTTCAAAATTTCAAGTGTTTTCGTGGAATATCTTTTTAACAATTCTTTTTACTTCTTTTTATCCTTTTAATCCCGAGTACATGTCCCCTGACTGCGTCATAAAAGATTTCCAAAAACAGTTTAATATCAAAAATTCGATTTCTGTAAATGCTTTAGAGTGGAATGACGTGAAAAAATAATCCTACAGGAATACCATCTGAACTTGTGACCGATTGGAGAAGATGATGAACGAGATTCAAATATTTAAAATCGTACATAATATAATGCTTGATTTTGTATAAGCAGTGCTAAACAATCCTTCGAAATATATAACTCGTAAAGAAGTTATAGATTGGATGTAAATCGACATGTACATCGACATGTCGACACAAGCATGTAAATCGACAAACATCGTGCCAGTGATTGGAGAAATCGATGAAGTACTTATAGTAAAAAATATTTTGAATCCAAAAAAATCCCAAATTAATAAGATAAAACCGGATGAAGAGGAAGATGTGATAAATGAATCAAAAGTCTTGTGAAAACAGTAGTTTGATGCATTAGATACAATCATTAAATTTGGCTAATCGAATTTGCAAAAACTAAATTTTTTGCAGAACTCATAAATATGGCATAATCTAGAAAGCTATTTTACTTCTTTCCAGCGTAGAATGTTTGAAATAATTAACGTAGCTGTTTGAAATTATTAAATTACACCAGAATTAACATACAATTTTTTATAAAATACAAACTTTCTTATCTATGATTGATCCCTATGAGGGGAAATTTTAATTTAATATTCTTGATGCCAGTAAAATTAAAACAAAGTATTCATTTTTAGGACAACCACGCTGGAAGGAGTTAAAGAATATTTGAATGATATAAGTAGCCAACAAGCTTCAAATTCCAAGTCCTTTCAGTATCTCAAAAGATGTAAGTTTAGCACTTTTTTCCTAGTTCACGTTTTTAAATTTAGATGTTATTTTAAGCTTTTATATACGTGCATTCAAGTTTTAAATGGAGCACTCTTGTTGAATTTTAAATTTCTATCACCTTAACCAAATTTCAATCTCCGCGCTATACACATTTATTGGTCATATACAAGGTTGCACAAAAATATACATGCACTTTTTTGACAATGGATGGTAATCAGTGAATTGGGGTTTTCTAATCTCGCATACATTTTCTACACTGTTTAATTAAAAATCCTTTATTTTTTACACTGTTACGTTTTGTTATCTTGCTTTTGGAAGTGTTGGAATGTGCTTCATAGATTCTTTTAAACTCATAATTTGTATTTCTCTGTTATTTGAGATTGTATTTGTATTTATATCAGTTTTAGAAAAGAAAGTAATTGAAATACATTAAAGGAAGGATTATTCACGAAAACGTTGCGAATTTATTTTTAATTCTTTGTAGATTAAATATTTTCATCATGTTTTCATAATTTTTTTTTATATGAAAAATTTCACACTTAATAATAATATATCAGGCAAGATTATACATAAGAAATATCTCTGTCATGTGACTAAATTTTTAACGTAACGTAAAATCAGTAATTAGATTTAGAAATTTATCAAAAAATAATTTTTTTTTCTTCAAAGCTTTAACAGTTAAATTCCTGGTTTCGAGAAAAAAATAATGAAACAATTTTGGCTTTTATTTCTACACCACTTATTAACATTTTTGAAAAACTTTCAAATATTGTCTATTTTTGCGTTTTTTACAGAATTTTTAATCTTTTATTACTGATTTTTCAAAAAAGAATTTTTTTACCAATAGAATCATAAAAAAATGGTCGGATTAAATAATACTAATTTGAAAATATAAAATTACTGATGAGAAGAAAAAATCATGACAGGAAAAAACAAGTTGCCCGTATGACACACGGTCAAATGTAAAATAATTTTGAATAAATCCCGTAAAAATATTTTTTTTTATAATATTTTCTTTTAAGTAAGTTTTACGGCTAAAAAACCGTTTGTTCCCAATAGGCAATGGCAAACAATAGGCAATGGTTAAATGGCAAACGCCACCTTCATGGGATTGGCTGTGCTTGTTATTTTATGAATAGTTAACCAGGTCCATTCTTAAATTTTCTTGTGGAATAAAAAGATGAAGACATTCCATCAAGAAAATCATTTCTTAAAAATATTCTTGACTAATTCTTTTATTTTCCATAATACAAGAAAACAGAGCACTTATAAACAACATGAATGGGGCACTAAACATAATAAAGAAATATCTATCATTTTTGACAACTGCGAATGTACGAGTTAACAGGACCACGACAAATCGTAATCTGAATAAATTTTTACATTACACAAACGCCAAGAGAAAATGTCTTGGCATACAATAGATTCCCGTAGGAAGGACCGTTATATAAAAAGCAAAGGGAAAAATTTAAAATGAGTGTTGTCAAGAACAAAACAGTTATCCCCTTCGGAAAAGCGCGCAACGTACAGTAACCCTAAAATAAAGTTGCATAATCGGTAAAAATTAATCTTTATACAGGACAAATGAGATGATAGAAAATAAATATAACAGTTATTTAAAGCAAAAAAAAAAAAAAAAAAAAAAAAAAAAAAACATTTATTTCGTTTGATATTTAATCAACTGAAAAGTAAGAAAGAAGAATCTAGAAATGAAATGATATTTTAAAACTAATTTATTATTGGTTTTAATGCAATTGGAGACGAACACTCAATAAAAATACCTATTCAAAATGTTTTTCTTTTAAAATTAAATTTTAAAAGAGAGTGGGGGGAAGCTAACATTTGAAATATTAATAGAAAATATGTGTAAATAGAAAATATATAAATATAAAATAGAATATGTGTTACAACACAATTGCCGGGAATTAATTTAGAAAAAACTTTTCCTTCAAGTAATTTTATAATAATAAAAAACTCGAATTTTAAGAATATATTGGGAATAAATTTTATTTCTAACAGTAGAACAAAATAGGGCATTGCACAAGTTGTTAAACAAACGAAAAATTCCATATATAAACAGTTTAACATAAAGAAATCTGCCTTTATTTTGAAACAACACTACACGGTAAAACATTTGTGTAACGTTACTCCATAAAATTGGTATAAAAATGGTGGCAAATGCTGCCTCCAATTTCATGGAGTAATATTTTTCACATATGCAATGGTGTAATTTAAACATATAAATTTCTGGTGTGACATTACAATGTTACACCGGTTTTAACGGTTAAAATACTCCATAAAATTGGAGGCAGCAATGCTGCCACCAATTTTATGGAGTAACGTTTCCACAAATGTTTTACAGTGTAGTGATGCGATATTCATGTAGTAAATGGATTTCATAATATTTTTCAGTGTGCATTTTAAACGCAATATTTAGCGTTAAAACTTTAGTATTATTCTGCATAGTATTTTAAACACTAAATTGGCTATGTTGACGAAATACAGCAAGCGGAATTTAAGTGTTATATTTTACCAAAAAATTATTCATTGTTGAGTTAGTTTCAAAGCTTATTTTTTTAAATATTTTAGTCAAAGATAGTGATTTAAATAAATTAATTTCGGCAGTAAAATTTGAATGTTATTTGATTCTATAAACATTAAAATACACATCTTTTAGAGATTAGGTAAGATCATTAGCAGAGATTCCCAGCATTTTTAACATTTATAAATATATATTTTTTTTCAAGTGCATATAATTTTAAATAAATTATTGAAATGGATTTTATTTAATAAATTTTATGTAAAGAGTTTCATATCAGTGTAGTTGTTAAAAAACTTTATTTTCAAAATATGCAGTTATTATTAAAAACCTTAAAATGTTTTAAGCTTCTCCTTTGAGACACATTTCTTTATTTTCAAGAGATGGAAAATATTTGTGAAAACGTCCAGGGGCACATTTACAGTAATTAGCTATTTTCATTTAGGAAACACTTTAATGTTCTTTTATTCTATTTTAAATAAGTTATATATTATGAGGAACTTTTCACTATATTAAAAAATAGATTATTAAATCCGTTTTAAGTAGTACATACTTATTCATTTAGAAATATGAAATCTTTCTCTAGTGATATTTGTACTGCATGATTTGTAAATTTATTTAAGAAATTGCTCACATTTCATGTGAGGCTTATTTAAAATACTAACTATATAAAAGAAAAAAGCATTGTAAAAACGTAATCCGTTATTTATGCAATATTAAGAAAGTTGTTAAAAAAATCTTTAAAATTGGAAAAATAGATTATTATTCACGAGAATATTATAAAAATTAATTTTCGGAATTTTTTACAATATCGTATAAAAAGAATGGTTAATGTAAAAGGAAATTACCTATTCTTTATTTATTTAAGGATATAAATATATTTCTTTACATGATAAAAACGCTTAAATTCCAATAATATAGTCAAGCAAATTAATATCTGCTAAATAACGGATCAATTGTTTTAATACGAAATGGATGTATTACCATGCTTGCTATTTTGTGTTTTATAAAACAGACAAATCTGAAGAACACCTGTTATTGTCTCAAGTTTATATTTTTCATGTGTATTTATTTGTGCTTTTAGATTTTAACAGAAGTGGAATCGAATATGTGTTTGGTATTTTGGACTTAAAAAAAGAAGAAGAAAAGAAAGCGCGATATTTTACATAAAAATTGTTTAAATCGTAAAATGTTTGCAGTTTACATACATTAAATAAAGGAAAATAGAATTTTCTGTGATAAAAAATTTTGCATGTGCCTTAGACACTTTAGGAAAAATATAAAATAATAATCATAATTATAATTAGAAAACATATTTTAAAGGATCTTTTAAAATTTCGAATTATAAGTTATCAATATGTTTTGATTTAAACACTTCATATGTTTGATGATATTGCAAAAATTTATGTGTTTATAGTATTTTCTTTGCATTTATTTATATATCGTGTAATTTATAAGTACCTTCAGTCTTTAGCTGATTGGCAGAGGGCTTCCAGATAAATATCAAGATCTCCACATTTTACTGTCCCATATTTCACCCACCTCTGTTAACTAAATACCAAGACATTACATTACAACATCACAAGTTTAACATTATTTTTCGTGTGATTCCTGTTATAACAAAATAATTATTTCAATGTTAACAAATGTGGCTACACATTCTAATAAAATCAAACAACACAACGATTTTTTTTATCTTTGAGTACACCCAAAATTTAAATTAATTTCTAAAGCTGCTTGTTTATTAAAATAGTAAGAATTTTTTGAATTATATGGAAGTGCAAATAAAAAAATCTTTTATGTTATTGATTAGGGAGGAAAAAGTGATTATTTCATGCATGATCCTTATAAAGGCAAAATAATTAAATAAAAAAGAGAATATTTTAGGAATAATATGCAAAATCATTATATTAATATAATAGGTCAAACTGTTTTCAATAAATCATTCTGATAAGAGATTAGATTACTGAATACTTTTCAGTATGTCTCGAGTACATTTGGGACATCAATCTTTAGGTGAGGATTCCGATGGTGAGTAGATATGTGGCATGGTGTTAAATCTAGTAGTTCAGCAAGTATGCAAGAATATTTCATAAATTTCTCAAATGTTTGAAATAACATAGGAGAAAATTGTTACTACAAAAATTGTTGAATAAGGTGGATAATGACACATTTAAGTCAGATGCTGCAATTAACTATTGATAACGATAAAATAAGTGAATTTAAGGCAGTTTTAGAACGTTTTTCGCTCATTTTCACCCTCTTTAAATGTCGATTTTTTTTGGGGGGGAGGGGTGTTCTTAGACATCTTTTTATACCTTATAATTTATTATTTCTCAAATTATCGATCACTAGGCTCTTCAGTAACACAAAAACTGCAATTAAGAACTTTCTTTGTTCCTGTAACTCCAAGAGGTTTGTACCATAAGCACAATACAACCTATATTTGAGATAGGAGCTACACCAACAATTCTAAATCAATATTATTGAAATCGATTTGATTCTTTCTGAGATAGTGTAGAAATAGTCATTTAGAAAGGATTTTAGAAGGATTTTAGAGCCTTAATACTACTTTTAAATTTCAAGTTCTTTAAAAAATTATGCTCAGAGATCATTTATATCTAATAAATAACTGCCTTGCCGACACTAAACTGTTTCTAATACTTCTAGGCCTGCTAAAGATTCTAGGCCATTCAGTAACTCAAAAATCGCATTTTTTGAACGTGTATTGTTCCTGCATCCCGTTTGTCGAAGTTAAACAAATTTTCCTTGGAAATATGTAGCTACATAATTCCATTAGCTATAAAGTTTCATAGGCTAATGAAACTATGTAGCTATGTTCTAACATAGGCTACATAAAATGTAGCCTATTTTAGAACAAATGATATCACCACATTTCCAGCTAAAAAAAATCTGTAGCCTGTTGGCCCAGAATCGTGGGAAATCCGAAGGTATTTGGGTCATTTTGCAGATATTTTTAAAAATATCTTTAAAAATTCTGCAGATATTATAAAGATAAAGCTAAGTCTGCAAATTTTCTTCAAATTTCTGTGGAAATTCTGTAGAAAGTGGCAATTTCTTCAGATAATCTTAAGATTATTTTTAGTGGGGTTGCTACATATTTAAATTGCAGTCGGTACTTCCTAATATTAGATAGAAATTGACATTTAGAACGCTTTACACGCATTTTTATCTCTTTTAAAATTCGAAATTTTAATGAAATGTTCTTAGAGGTCGTTTATATCTTGTAAGAATCTATGTTTCATGCCTAATTTCCTTTTTCTGGGCTATTAAGTAACACAAAATACGCATGAAGGTTTTTAGCTCACAGGCTGTCAAATCCTTAGAGCTTCTGTGCCCGCCCGTATTGTATGTATATATGTATGTGTGTATCTTACGCAATAACTCATGATAAAAAATTTTACCCACTTGAAATTTTGGATATGTTAATTTTGATAAGTCGCTTCCTTGATTAGCTTTGAAAGTTCATTCAATAAGAATAAGAAAGGAAAAGAGGATTAATGCCCCTCCCCTTGATTTATAAAAATAGGTTTTTGATTCGGAATTATCAGATTTGATTGACATTTTAACATAGCCTTATACTGCTAAGGCTAATCCTCCTTAGGGGGACTGAGGGAGGGGGTAATCTCCCTTTCTTTAATTTATTTTAATGGTATTTCAAGCAGAATTTTCAGATTTCATTATAATTTTAAACACAGGATCTTACTAGTGAGAGCACTTAAATGATTAGTTTTGGAATTCATTGCATAAGCCTAAAAGCGACAAGGCCTAACCACTCGCCTTTAATTTAAATAGGTGTGTTATTCTTGCAGAATTAACACATTTAAATCAAACTTTAAATACAGAATCACTCTGATGAGGCGCCTCTATGATTATTATTGAGTATACATTGCATAAATATAAAGTACGGAAATGGAACTCCCTCCTTAATTTAGATTAATGGGTTTTTCAAGCAGAATTTATAGATCTGTTCCAGATTTTGAGTATAGGTCCATTCTGATAAGGCGTATACCTGATTTGTTTCGGGAATTCATTGGATAAATATAAAATAGAAACGTCCGGGGATTACCCCTCTTAATTTAGGCAAATAGTTTCGTTTTTTGTCAGTAGCATGAACATGAAATATAGCCTTTGTTCTTACAGAGATTATCACCATCTTTTTGATACCAGTACATTTGAAATTGTTTAGGTATTTTCAGAGATTACAAACAAGAAGTTAAGCCGGAAATAAACAGAAATGACTTCTTTATAATATTAGTACAGAGTGGTAAAAGTACATATAATCCTATCATATAATATATGTATAGTTTTACTTACATATCGTTATCGAAGGAATTGTTTCTGACTGTCTATCACCATCCACCTGCTTACATAATATTATGTCTCCTTCTTTTCCTTCTTTTGTCCTATTTTTTCGCCCTTTGCTAGTTAACCAAGTGCTTCTTTCAAACTATAGTATTTTCTCATTTTAACACTCCTGATTATGATTAATATTTTTAGCTGAAAGCTCAAAAGACTTATGGCATCATTTGTCATCTATATTTTCAACATGTTGATAATTTTAATACTTTAAAACTTTGAATATTTACGTATTGACAGTGTCTACTGTTATTAAGGTTTATTTCGAATTTTGAAATAAAACACGAGCATGTATATTTTCAGTCACTTATTTTTATATGTTTATACATTTCTTTACTTTAAAGATGAAGACAAATAAAATTATTTTACTTATCTTTTTTTGTACTATTACTAAAGCATTTTTAGAAAATAAGTTTATGAACTAATAGCATTCTTTTTTCACGTACATAAATAACATTTTCCATTGGACAGGAAATAAAAAACATCTTATTAAAACAAGTTTTGTAAGTTTTTTTCTCTAATTTGTTTAATTTATATTTCCCTAGGGATAACTCGAGTATTCTATAAGGATTCCTCCATAATGAAATTTACTTGATGAACAGAAACAAACACAAATATAGAATAATGCTTGAAAATAACAACGTGTTTATAAACTTTTGTTAAATATTATAATTTTATATAGATAGGAAAAAAATACACTGATTTAACAAACATAAACTGATTTGAAAAAAAATTTAATTCCCAAATATATTTTTACTGTTTGACATGATGAATTACTGAACGTAGGACCTTCATAAAATTATGTGACATAAAAGCGTTTTCGTCTATGGATATTTAAAAGTTATGTATATGTATGCTTCAATTTTGCGTTTACTTAGAATAACAATAATCAGAAAGCCATTATTCGTAAAATTAACATTTGTCATCTTTCATTTATGCATAAATGACAGTTTAATTTATTGAGTTATGCAGTATTTTCCTTTTTATTCAATAAAAAATAGTCATCAACGAGGTATCTTTCTAACATATAAATAAATAAATAAATAAATAAATAAATAAATAAATATATATATATATATATATATATATATATATATATATATATATGGGAAATCTCCTCCACTATTAGATCTGCATATTATTTTCTATGCATCGCAACTCTGATGAACAGGCTCTCAGTGAGGCAGACGATTTTGAAGAAACTATTAATTCCTAAGAAGCCAGACGATTTAAGCGGTAGAAAAAAGAACTGAACGGAAGAAAGGAGAATGGAATGTTTTTAGTTTTAAGTTGGTGTAAAAAGAACGTAAGATGAAGACGAGTTCCCGTATAAGATGTAATTGATTAATTAGAGTTATGATTGTTTGCTTTGTAAATAGTCTTATGTAAATATCTTTTTTGTAAATATTAACGTTTAATATAAGTCATTTAAAAGTTTAAAAACGGTGTCAGAATTTAATTTACCTCCGAGTTTATTTACTTATGTGTTCAAAAGAACTTTTTAAAGAAGAATCTCCATAAATAATGGTCTCAGTAAGTGAGATACAGACGCACGCCCACAGAGATGGAAATATATTTTTTTTAATATCTTGGAAGCCGATATTTTTTAGAACTGTGATGGAATGTCAAGCCTACAAAGCTATTTCAAAAGAGGTATAAATTTGCGACGAAAGTGCTATCAAAGTGTGTGAAGCTGAACGTCTAATTATGAAGTGAGTTTATTATTTCATTTTTCTTTTCAATAATGGAAAAATTAGTTGATTTAAAGGAATTAGAGTTTTCTTTGAAAACTGAAAAATCAGCTAGTATTAAGACATTGCACAAATTAATTTTTGGAGAAATCGGTGACAGAAATAATCGACGTAGAATTCGGAATTTTACTGGGTTTACGTTTGAAGTAGATTCCGATGAATATCAAACTAAATTCAAAGAAATTAAAGATAATTTTTCTGTTAACGACTTAATTACCATTTGCAATGTTTTGTGTATAAATAATTCGGGAACTTTTGATGAAATTGCTGCCAGAATAATTTCTAGTTTATGTGATTTTAATATTTTAAAAATTAATATGATAGCCGATGTAGGTACTCTTAGTGATGACGAAAGTGTCGATGAATTTAATGATGATTTACAAGATAAAACTAAAAATATTTCAACTGTTTTTGAGAATAACATGAGAAATGATTCTGGTAGTTCTAATTGTGAAAGTAATGAAAATCAGAAAATTCTGATTCCTGATTATGTTATTAAACCAAGCATTTCTATTAATGATATTGAAAGTATGATTACAATGTTTGAAGGTACTCAAGTAGAAAATATTAATAAATGGATTGCCGATTTTGAAGATATTGTTTCATTATTTAACGTTAGTGATTTGCACAAATTGATTTTGGCTAAACGCCGTATGACAGGCAAAGCAAAATTATTTCTTGAAAGTGAAACAAATATTAATTCGTGGTCTAAATTAAAAGCCCTACTCATATCTGAATTTGGTCAAACGTGCAATTCAACTGAATTACACGAATTGCTGTCCAAAAGAAAAATTAGACCACATGAATCGTTAGATGAATATTTTTTAAATATGAAACAAGTATGCTCAAAAGGCAATATTGAAGATTCTGCCCTTATTCAGTATGTAATAAATGGAATTAATGACCCCATTTCTAAAAAATCTTTTTTGTATGGTTGTCTCAATATTGCTGAATTTAAACAAAAATTAAAGATTTATGAAAAAATAAGATCGGAGTATGAAAATGCAAAATTTCATAAATATGAAGGAGCTAAGCCTAAAATTAAATCCGAAGTTGAAGTTAAGAACAAATTTAAGCCTGTAAAGCCAAATATGCGTTGTTTTAATTGTGGCGGGAATAATCATAAGAGTATTAACTGTGTAAATAAAGATAAAGGGCCGCTTTGTTTTGCTTGTAACGCTTATGGTCATAAATCATTTCAATGTAATAAATCTAAAGATACAAGTGTTAAAAATGCTCAGTCACAAGTAAACATTATTACATCCCAAGATTTAATTCTGAAAAAGATAAAGCTTTATTCTTTGCGTTTAATCTCTTTAATAGATACTGGTAGCCAAAAGACTTTGTTAAAGAAAAGTATTTATGATAATTTGAAGAACTTTGTAGAATTAAAACCTACGAGTATCTCTTTGACCGGTCTAGGAAAAGCCTCAATTAAACCAGAAGGTTGTTTCAATTCAGAAATCGAAGTAGATGGTTCAAAATTTAAAGTTACTATTTTTGTCGTTAAGGACAGTTGCATTAATTTCGATTTAATTATTGGCACTGATGTTATTCATCAAGGTACATTAATTATTTCTGAGAATAAAGTGAAACTGTTTAAAGCTGAAGTTCAGTCTAATGACTTTTTAGTTAATATTGTAAATGTTTTGGATGAGCCTAAAATTGATTTAACTCACATTGCTGACAAAAAATTACGTTCAGAGTTATACTCTTTAATTGAAAATTATGTACCAATTAAAACTAAAGCAGTAGATGTTAAAATGAAAATTAATTTAACTGACGAAATCCCAGTTTGTTCTTCTCCTCGATGATTACCGCCATGCGAGAAAAAAATAGTCGAAAACCAAATTGAGGAGTGGCTAGCTCAGGGAATAATTCGAGAAAGTTCTTCTAATTTTTCTTCGCCGGTTGTTTTAGTCAAGAAAAAAAATAACACAATGAGACTTTGTGTTGATTACAGATGTCTTAACAAAAAGACAGTACGCGAGCATTTCCCCTTGCCAGTTATTGATGATGTAATAGACCAATTACATTCTGCCGAAGTATTTACCACCATAGATTTGAAAAACGGTTTCTTTCATGTAGATGTTGAAGAAGACTCGCGGAAATACACCTCGTTTGTTACTCATGAAGGACAATACGAATTTTTGAAATGTCCATTCGGGTTGACCAATAGCCCTAGTGTTTTTCAAAAGTATATTTATAATGTATTTCGAAACCTATTAAAAGATCACATTGTTGTCATTTATATGGATGATTTAATAATACCTGCTAAAAACGAAGCTGAAGGTCTAGAAAAATTAAAACTTGTACTCGAAACTGCATCGGAATAAGGATTAGAATTAAATCTTAAAAAATGTAATTTTTTGAAGCGTGAAATTGATTTCTTGGGGTATAGAATCATAAATGGTAAATTGTATCCCTCTCCACTGAAGACTAAAGCAGTAATAAATTTTCCCGAACCAAAGTGTACCAAAGATGTTCAAAGTTATTTAGGATTGACAGGATACTTTCGAAAATTTATAAGAAATTATTCGGTTATAGCTAAACCGTTAAGTGACCTGCTAAGAAAAGATTCAAAATTTAAATTCGATATAGAAGAACAAAGAGCTTTTAATGAACTCAAACGTATTTTGTCGTCAGAACCAGTACTTTTAATTTACAATCCCAAAAGTGCGACCGAAATCCATTGTGATGCCAGTATTGATGGCTATGGAGCTGTTTTAATGCAACAATCTCCAGTAGATAATCAATTTCATCCAGTTTATTTCGCAAGTAAAAAAACCACCGAAGCTGAACGGAGGTACACTAGTTACGAATTAGAAGTTTTAGCTGTAATTGAAGCCCTGAAAAAGTTTAGAGTATATGTGCTAGGTATCCCATTTAAAATTGTAACCGATTGTAATGCATTTAAAATGACTATGGATAAAAAAGAAATGAGTACAAAAATAGCTAGATGGGCAATAATGTTATCCGATTTTGATTATGTTATTGAACATAGACAGGGTAGCAGTATGAGACATGTCGATGCATTAAGTAGGTATCTTATTTGTATGGTAATCCAAGATAGCTTAACTTTAAAAATTATCCAAGCTCAAGAAACCGATGACCATATTAAAACAATAAAAGAAATCCTAAAGGTGAAATCTTATGATGATTATCTAGTTAAAAAAGATGTTCTTTATAAATGTGTTAATGGTAATGATTTATTAGTTGTACCGGAAGACATGCAAATGAATATAATCAAGGCCGCTCACGAAAAAGGTCATTACGCAGTTGCAAGAACAGAGAAAAGTTTAGAAAATGATTTTTACATCCCTAAAGTTAAACAAAAAATTGAGAAATGTATAGCAAATTGTGTTCCCTGTATTTTAGTTAATAGAAAATGTGGTAAACAAGAAGGCTTACTTCACCCAATAGAAAAAGACGAAACTCCATTACATACGTACCATGTTGATCACTTAGGTCCATTAGAAAGCACTAATAAAAATTACAAACATATCCTTTCGGTCATTGACGCATTCACAAAATTTGTTTGGTTGTATCCCACAAAATCTACCGATGCTGCCGAAGTAATTTCTAAATTAGAAATCCAAAAATTTATCTTTGGAAATCCAGTTCGAATTATATCAGATAAAGGTCCTGCATTTACCTCTAAAGCTTTTGAAGATTATTGCATCAATGAAAATATTAAACATATCCCGATTACCACTGGATTACCCAGGTCTAACGGCCAAGTTGAGCGACTAAATTTTGTCATAATATCTGTTCTGTCTAAATTGTCTGTCGATAATCCTAAAAAATGGTATACACATGTAAGCAACGTCCAACAGGTGATAATTTCGACTTTTCTGAGAAGTATAAGCACAACTCCTTTTGAATTGATGTTTGGTACTAAAATGAAACTAAAAAATAACATTGAAATTACTAGTCTTCTGAATGCTGAAATACAATCTGATTTTACAAATAATCGCGAAGATATGAGAAAAAATGCTAAAAAACAGATTTTAAAAGTCCAAGAAGAGAACCGTAAAACTTACAACCTCAGACGAAAGAAAGCTAACAAATTTAAGATTAATGATGTGGTTGCTATAAAACGAGCACAACAAGGTCCAGGTTTGAAATTAAAACCAAAATATTTAGGTCCATACAAAGTCATAAAAGTAAAAAATAATGACACCTACGATGTAAAGAAACTTAGATTCAACGATGGTCCCATGCATGGTCACCAGTACTTGCGCAGAGTACATGAAGCCGTGGACGGACGAAGCTTGAAAAAAAAAAAAAAAGAATTTCACCGATTGTGACACTATACCAACTATGACAAACCTCTGGACTGACAACTAATAGAATTTTAACTTTATTCTCGAAAAGACGAAAAGACGTAAGGTAAAAGAAGATGAAAAGACGTAAGAAGGAAGAAGACGAAAAGACGTAAGATAAAAGAAGACGAAAAGACGTAAGAAAGAAAAAGACGAAAAGACGTAAGAAAGAAAAAGACGAAAAGACGTAAGGTAAAAGAAGATGAAAAGACGTATTAAGGAAGAAGACGAAAAGACGTAAAATAAAAGAAGACGAAAAGATGTAAGAAAGAAGAAGACGAAAGGACGTAAGATAAAAGAAGACGAAAAGACGTAAGAAAAAAGAAGACGAAAGGACGTGAAAAGAAAAGAATACGAATTTATTTTGAACGAGATTATTTAAATGTTCATCATGATGACTTCTTTTTTTCAATTTAGACTTTGGATGCTGCTGTGTTTTTTTTTCTTTATCTTTTCAGATGATCCAGCTGCTGTTTCCAACCAACAAGAATACATTCGAGGACGAATGTCTCATCAGTATGGCCGAAATATGGGAAATCTCCTCCACTATTAGATCTGCATATTATTTTCTACGCATCGCAACTCTGATGAACAGGCTCTCAGTGAGGCAGACGATTTTGAAGAAACTATTAATTCATAAGAAGCCAGACGATTTAAGCGGTAGAAAAAAGAACTGAACGGAAGAAAGGAGAATGGAATGTTTTTAGTTTTAAGTTGGTGTAAAAAGAACGTAAGATGAAGACGAGTTCCCGTATAAGATGTAATTGATTAATTAGAGTTATGATTGTTTGCTTTGTTAATAGTCTTATGTAAATATCTTTTTTGTAAATATTAACGCTTAATATAAGTCATTTAAAAGTTTAAAAACGGTGTCAGAATTTAATTTACCTCCGAGTTTATTTACTTATGTGTTCAAAAGAACTTTTTAAAGAAGAATCTCCATATATATATATATATATATATATATATATATATATAATTTGGTATTTAAAACTCAAAACTGTCTGCTTATAATTGATGCCTATCCGGAGTTTGGGAGACAGAATAGTAAAATGTGTCGTACTGATTATATTAATTTTGTATAAAAACACGTCCGAGGCAACCAAAGTAATCCGAAATCGAAATAATTTAAAGTTAATTTCTAATTAATAAAAAATGACCAGTTTAATAGCAATTTCTTATCATATTTAAATTTTTTTCACATTAGCAGTTGCCACAAATTTAAAGCCCATAATTTAACCCTTACCACAACTCCTTTTCTCTTTTAAAATTTTCATCTGAAAAATAAAAATTAAATTTACATACACATATTAAACCCGGTCCCTGTGTGTATGTTCCTTATACAAATCTTTAATTTTTATCTGATATGCTTGCTGTACATATGTTTTAGTATATAGAAACGGTCGCTATTAACTGCGTAAAGTACCCTGGGGTAATAACGCCACGTTAAGATTCTACCAATTTTCACGGCTCAGTTTTAGATTGTATTTTTCAAACACATATATGATTTGATACAGCAACTCATTGACTATCAAAATTATTGATAAAATCAAATGATTAAAAAAATTATTTAACAGATATGTATTCATAAAATGTAATGGCGTGATTTGCGCACTCTGATCATTGAATCATTGCGCTTTCTGATTAATGTTATTTGAACCAATGCTGTTTGGCGTTATTACCCACCTATATGGGTAATAACGCCATGACTATGAAATAAGATGAAATAATGGTATGTAGATTGCCCAATTCTAAAATTACAAACTCTATAAACTTAGAAATTGAAAAATTGCATTCGAAACTATTGAAAATGTTCAATTTTTTGTGAAAGTGTAATTAAAATAAAGTTGTGGGGGGGGGGGGGAGGCAAAAGAATATCAGACCGTGAGATTCTTTTTCCTTAAAAAGGACCGCTTAAATAGAATTATTAGAAACATTGCACAGTTTTAACTGTGTTTATTTGAATCAGTATTTAGGATGTAGCTCGGCCACAGTAGGGAATCAACCGGGGAATTAATGCAAAGGATTGGCGTTATTACCCCGTTATAGTTATTGCGCCGTACATTTTAAATTACAAATTATCTCGAGAAGATATCTAAAATTTTCAACAACATTTTGAAAGTCCATGAAATGTACTTCAAATTTATGTAATTAACAAAGCATTTCCGGATAAAAAAAATAGTCTTTACATCACAAAACATGTCTCGCAAATTTTAGATCAAGCGTTAATTTTAGTTGCTTGTAAAAGCAATAAGACCTAAAAATGAAAAAAATTAACTTGAAGCTGTTTTTGCAATTTATATGACTGAAAACAATTCTCCGCAGAGCACATGGGTGTTATTTACCAGATTAGTTCATAATTATGCATAATATTAGCACTTGGCGTTATTACCCCGCCTGGCGTTATTATACCAGACCACCTTATTACTTTTCTACAACCCTCCATGCATTAACAGAGAAAAAATATCTCTTTTTATATTTTCTAATTCAATGGTTTCTTTCTTGTTGCCACACATCTAAAAAATTTGCTCAAAAATAAGAAATAAATTAATTGGATGTGCCGATCCCAAAACATTCTTCCATCCCATACGTACATTTTAATAATAAAAAAAATAGTTACACATGTTAATAATTTAATAATTTTAATTCAATACTATGCCAACTTTAATTTTGATTTTAAACTTCTGCTTCAGTCCGTTAATCGGTATAAATCGACTTTCCGTCTCTGCACGAGCCGATAAACAATAGAATGGGTTATTTTTATCAAATTCAGGGAGGACTTACCTGACATACCCCTAAATAATCATACACAAAAAAATTAGCTCAGATCTATGCGTAACGTCACACATTTTTTTATGGTAAAATAATGAAAATGGCTCAGACATCGTGATTATAGCGTCCCCTTCCAAAGATTTTTTTTGAAATTCAGGACGGACGTACTAACCATAGCCAAACACTAAAAAAAATTTCGCTCATTTCTATGCATAACTTCATACACATTTATGTATTAGAATGTTTAAAATTACACAAAATTCGCTATTATAGCGCCAAAAACTTTCACAAAATAATGATATACACCTCATACACTTTTTTATTGTAGAATGACGACATTCTATCAGACACACTTACATTTTGTTAAAACATGTTTTTTGTAATCTCTGACCCTAAAACGGGTAAATTCGTTGAAAGTGGAAGTCGAAAAAACATTCGATTACAATACTTTTTTCTTTTGAAGGTAGAAGGATGTAATAATAACAATATGGTTAATTTGATTTCTAATCCAAAAAAAAAAAAAAAAGTAGACTTTGTCTCTATACTTTTTCATTTCTGAAATCGACGCCATTCTTAGCAGAAAATTCACATTTTCAATGATAAAATTAAAGCTTTATCTATATGTGCTGTAAAAAGGCTTAATGCCTTAATTTGATTTTTTTAAATTAAATCACATACTTTAAGACAATCATTCCAATCTCAGGAAATGAGTTTAGCAAAAAAGATAAATATCACGTCAGATTCTATCAACATTTTCCATGGTATATTCAAACTCGGTTAAAATTTTACACAGGGGGTCGAATAGCATTTATCCAAGAACACATACAATCTCGGACTCTAATGAAACTCTGATGAAAATGTAGTATAAATAACTTTTATATTTTATATACTACTTCGATTGTATAGTACCGATTGTATAGATTGTGAATAAAAAAGGATTCTTCATGCTGAATGTTTCAGAGGGGGGCACCTTTGAACATTTTTTCAGAAAATCAATATATTTCTTATTTGAATTATAGTTATTGAGTTTAACCCCTTGAAGGGCGCCGGTATATTACATATACCACTTAATTTTAATTCAATTAAGCCACATTGGCACCAGTATTTTAAAATTAAGTTATGGTTTTTGCATTGTACGTGAGAAACAGCTTTTACTTACTATTATATAAATTTGTTTGGGAATCCCGGTGTCAATCAATCATTTGAACATTTTAGGAACAGAAGTGCTTTGCCCCTCAAGGGGTTAAAACATTTCATAATTAAAACAACACATTTCTTCATCATATGAACCATAAACTAATCATTTTCCAAAGAAATTAAATAAGTTGTGAGGATTTAAAAAGTTGAAAGATTTTTGTTCAAACGTGCCCCATGTAGCCTTTGAACAAGCAAGGGGCACCTTTGAACAAATGAATAAAATATGGAACATTGAGAGTTTTTATAAAAAATTGCATATGTTACAGAAATATAAAGTAATATGAATAAAATTAAATAACTACATTTTGTTGAAATTACATTTTTTTTTTTGTTTTTTAACCAAACTTAAATCCATCAAAGTTGATGTTAAAACTCATTGTTGATAAAACACAAAGTGTCCCTCCAGTTGTGTTTGGCTGTAAAAACGTTTTTACTATATCCTTGAAAAACACCAATGTGATATCTGATGCTTCTGGAAAATTAAAATTTTTTATTCGTTACTTTTTTAAGAGACCTGATATTTAATTCCGTTTTATCCGTTACGTAAACCAGAAATAATGCTTGGAAACCTCTTAAATCATGAATCATTATTTTTTTATCCAGTATTTGCAATTATCCAATAAATGAATTTAGATTTGAAACTTCCCATCACTTATGCATACAGAGGTTGGAACCTATGTGTGCAGTAAGGGGAATTGTTAGCAGTATAAGTCCATGTTCTTTGACATTCTTAATTAATCTCTTTTCACATAAAACAAATTCAGAAATAATAATATTTAGATGCATTAACATCTCTTTACTTCATAGTTTTAAGTGTTCTCTTTAAATTATTTTAATTATTATTTATCACCAATATATTCGGTGTTTCTTCGCTGTTCAGTGGTTCCCCATCACATGAAGTTCAACATTATAACGGTTTACTCAATTCGGCTGAAGAATTTGAATAAAAGAAAAATTATCAACTAAAGCTAACATCTTTTTTTAAGCATTGAGCAATAAATTAAATTTTTAGGGATAGAAGTTTCTAAAAAAAAATCTTGCAACATTATTTTCTTAAGTTTAGATTCAAGAGGAGAAAAATACATATCTTGTTTAGACAGTACTGTTCAAACAAAATAGTACAGCTTTGTATAATTATTCCCTTGAAGCAGCAGCAATGTTTAAATTTTTAAAAAATAATTTATTTAAAGGAAAATATTTAGAGTGCAAAGGTGCCCCCAGTTCAAAGGTGACCCCCTCTCCCGTATATATATCTGTCTACTCTGCAACAGCTCGGATACTCTTACTAAACTGACTATAAACTATTTTTTAAATATTTATTTATCTTCTTGAGGTGCAGGTTCATCCAAGTTCTCATCTATATCATTCTTGTCTTTGGTCGTTCTATTTCCCTTTTTGAAGTTTTTAAACCATTCAGATACATGAGTGAATCACACATGTATGATACATAAACATTCATGTCCAAACATTTCATTTAAGATACAGTAATCTTCTATAGTAATTTTGCCAAGAAATTGCCGAATAACTTTAAAGTTAACCGGTTGATTATTTTGAACACTTTTAGTTTATCAGGCGCGTGACTGGCGACCTGTGCACTAGCAGAAAATATTACAGCAAGACTGAGCGACATGCGATGCTTAAGAAAATTCATGTAATGAGATATCTACCATCTAACAGCTTTCCTACCAAATAAAATGAAATTTCTGTTGCATATCGCTGTCTTATCTGTGGATGCACTAATTTGGGTTTAAAGTAGCCACATGTCGTATGCTGATTAATTTCTTTGTTTGAACACATTCAGTTATATATACATAATTCAATTTAAGCAAAATATAATAAGTTCCATAAAAAGAGGTAAACATCGCCAGACACATAATTACATTGCTAAATGTTAAATAAATATTTTGGTGTTGAAATGTTGATTTCATTTTAGAAGAATAAATATCCAAGCATGTATTATTGATCCATGAGGAAGAAAGAATACATGAACAAAGCATCACTTAAAAAAGTTTCGTGAACAATGTAAATCCTTTTTACAGAGAATAAAACTTAAGGACAGAAAAGCCTTAAATCCATTAATATCAAAGCAGCTTTCAATCATTCTACGGTAATACATATTTTTATAAAATATACATTAAAATGTAGATACATAACATTTTTATCAGTACAAAATTTAAATATCATTCGAAACTTAAAAGAACTTTAAATCTAATGTACGTTTAATTTAATGAATCTAAAGGAAATGCTTATTAACATACATTATATCAGTCGCTTTAATAAATCATATCCATAAATTTATCGAATGGTATTACTTTCCTGGATATAGATCCATAACAGTAAAACTTTATCATAAGCGAACGTTTTATCTCCTGTACTATAAATTTAATCTTTTAAAATTCTTAGAACATTTTGAACACAAATGCTATCAATATAAGTGTAGTTAGAATAAGTCTTTGAAGGTTTCAAGTTTAAATTAAATACACTAACAAGTTGAAATGGAACTATAGTTTCCCGAGGCATTTTAAATTTATCTCACGCATTTAGTCTTTCAATCAATTTGACTTTACGCTGGTTTACAAACATTCACTTAAGAATTTATTTAACCTAATGAATTAAATTATATTATTCCACATATCTTCCAAACAAACAAACAATGACAACTAATAATTTTTTTACAAAAATATATTTAAGACTTAGTTACTTTTTTAAATTTAATAAAAGTATTGTTTTTATTTTAATTTTGGAATAAAATTCTCTTAATTTTCCTTGTTCGGTGAGATTTTAATAATTGAAATGAATCTATGTTGCTTGATTTTATTCTTATTTTACTTTTCATTTAATGTTTGATGAAATCATTATACTTTTTGCAAAAAAAAAAAAAAAAAACTTCTTTAAATTTGTCATCAATTGGTAAACATCTCTGGAAATGTTGTATAATAATTCTAAACAAGTTTTTGTAGGGGTATGTAAAATTTGTCTCAGGACTGAGGAAGTTATGTTTTTCTGCTCGGTAAAACTTTAATTAATTTATTAAATCTATGTCGTCTGATTTTATTCTTATTTTATTTTTTATTTTAATTTTGATGCAATTATTATACTTTTTGCAAAGCAAATTTATTTAAATTCGCCATCTAATACAATATCTAAACTAATGACAATTCCGAACGGAATCATAACAAAAATTACACAAATGTAAGTCTGGTTTTATTGAAAATACACGTGTGATAGAAGCTATTAATCATTTAATTCATTTTATTAAAAAATATATTCATATTCTGGACTAAAGCAGTCTGTTTAATAAATCATATCTTTACATTTATGGAATGGAATTACTTTCCCGGAAATGACTTTATAACAGTGAAAATTTATTCATAAGCGAATGTTTTATCTTCTGTATTATATCTTTAATCTCTTAAAATACACAGAAATTTTTAAACACAAATGCTTTGAATATAAATGTAGTTAAAATAAACCTTTTGAAGGTTTCGAGTATAAACTAAATACCCTAACTAGTTGAAATAAAACTACAGATTCCTGAGGCATTTTAAATTTATCTCACGCATTTATTCTTTCATTCAATTTGACTTTACGCTGGTTCACATGAATTCTCTTAAGAATTTATTTAACATAATAGAATAAATAATTTTATTACGCATATATCCCAAACAAGCAAAACAATGACAACCAATTCTTTTTTTTAAATGCATAAGATTAAGAATATTTAAGACTTAATTACTTTTTAAATTTACTAAAAGTATTGTTTTTATTTTAATTTTAGAATTCTCTTAAGTTTCCTTGCTCGGTGAGATTTAAATAAATGTAATGAATCTACATAGCTTTTTATTCATATTTTACTTTTTATTTAGTTTTTGATGCAATCATTATATTCTTTGCAATGCAAACTCCTTTAAAATTCGTCATCAATTTGCAAAGAAAAATCATGTTTTAGACTATTCTACATGCATACAATTTTACCGCAGCGTTTTCATAGCGTTATTAATTGCGATTTTTCTTTTTTTCCCCCGTCGCCACCCCTCACTTGCATATAAAAAATATAAAATAGGAAGAATTTGTTATTTAATAAAATAATAATATACTCTTTGATTCAATTTGACTTTACGCTATTTAACATACATTCACTTAAAAATTTATTTAATATGATAGAATAAATAATTTTATCCCGCATGTTTTCTAAAGAAACAAAACAATGACAAGTAAATATTTTTAAAGAATATTAAAGCCTTAATTTATTTTTAAATTTAAAAAAGGGATTTTTTATCTTTTAATTTTAGAATAAAATTCTTTTAAGTTTTCTTGATCAGTGAGACTTTAATTAATTTATGGAATCTTTGCCACTTGATTTTATTCTTATTTTATTTTTCATTTTACTTTTGATGCAATTATTATACATTTTGCTAAGCAATTTTTTTTATTCGCCATCTAATAACATTATTGACAATATAATGACAAATGGGATCCTGAAAAAAAAGAAAAGAAAAAGAAATACACAGATGTAAGTCTAATAAGATGCATTGTTTTTATTTCAAGAATTTAGTGAAAATATACGTGTAATAGAAGCTAGATATGTATTTCTTTATACATATAAAATAATCATGTTCTGGACTATAGCAGTGTGTTTAATAAATCATATCTATAAATTTATGGAATGAAATTACTTTCCCGGAAATACGTCTATAACAGTAAAACTTTATTCATAAGCGAATTTGTTATCTTCGATACTATAAAATTAATCTTTTAAAATCCTCAGAAATTTTGAAACACAAATGCTTTCAACATACAAATAGTTAGAATAAACCTTTGAAGGTTTTAAGTTTGAACTAAATACCCTAACAAGATGAAATGGGACTACAGTTTCCTGAGGCATTTAAAATTTATCTCACGCATTTGTTCTTTCATTCAATTTGACTTTACGCTGGTTCACCATGCATTCACTTAAGAATTTATTTAATATAATAGAATAAATTATATTATTACGCATATCTTCCAAACAAACAAAAAAAATCTAATTTTTGTTTGTTTCGCATCTAGTTATTTTTTAAGGAATATTTAAGCCTTAATTTATTTTTAAATTTGATAAAAGTGTTGTTTTTATTTTAATTTTGGAATAAAATTCTCTTAAGATTCTTTATTCTGTGAGACATTAATTAATTTAATGAATCTCTGTCGTTTGATTTCAATCTAACGTTATTTTTAATTTAAATTTTGATGCAATAATTAAATTCTTTGCAATGAAAAACTTTTTAAATTCGACATCTAACGCGATTATCTAAACTAACGACAGTTCAGAAAAGGAGAAATATACAAAGGTAACTCTAATACATTAGATTATTTTTATGAAAATACACTTATTGAAATTTACACTTATTGAAATTTACACTTATTGAAATTTATTGAAAATACACGTGCGATATCTATTATTAATCATTTCTTTCTTTATATATATTTAAAAAATCATGTTTTGGCTATTTTACTTTCGCATAATTTAAACAGACATTAAAAGTATTATTTTCATTAAGTCATAAGTCGCGTTCGGTCTTTTTGCCACCGCACTCCCCTCCCCCCCTTCCTGTATACAGAAAATAAAAATTAAAAAGCATTTTTCGTTTAATAACTTAATATTATATTTTTCTGAAGTTAATTTTTTATTTTTTATTTTTTAATGGGATTTGAATTAATGGAAAAATCATAATTAGTACTTGCTGCAGTAACGTATTTTTAATAACGTATTTTGTTGTAATTTGATAATTCAGAAATCTGTTGTACTATATTTTTCCCCTTGATACATATAGCCATCCGAAATAATTGAAAGTACTTGTTTTAACATAAAAATAGAACATTGAAGAAATTCCGAAAATATAATATATAGCTTATGTTATTTGATAAAGAAACAGCTTACTCATTTTTGTTGAAATAAAATTGATTATTTAAAGAACGGAGTTAAGTTTTCTATTATTATCATGTCATAAATAATATGGACATATTCATTTATAATCTATTAAATTGAAAAACACTGCCATTCAAATCTGATGCCGTTTTAAAATTATGTCGAAAAATGTATGTTGTTAGTGTTAGGTGCGATAATTTATTTTTGGTAACATATTTGGTATACTTTGAAATTGAAGTAATTTACTATATTGTATTTCATCAGTTGATCCACATAATGAAAATAATACAGAATATTTTTTTATAGAAGCCACATAACTTAATTTGAAAAATGCTTAACCAGTTCCTAATTTAAAAAAGTTAAGAAGTTCCGAATTTACAATATTTCGTTTTTCTTATTTAGAAAAGAAATTGCTTACTATTTTTTAAGGTTTGTGCCTAACTTCATGGCACTTTTTTAGAAAAATGTGCGGTTTTTATCAAACACATAAGTTTTTAGTTGAGAAAGGGAATACAACTATGACTTCATATAAATTTTTAATGAAATTTTAATAAAATTATCTAATTTGGAGAATATATATTCAAATTTTTGTAAAGGAGTGCGTTTATGCCAAAGTTTCTTTAGCGACAATTATTTAATACATTTCTCTTTTCTTTTCAACAATATATTAGCAAACCACTTTCTTCATTATGCGGCGATAGATTTACAATACACAATAAATTTACGAACATATGCCAAACTATGCATACAAAACATGATTTTTTTTAAATGTGTATTTTTTTTATTAAAATAGCTCTTAAAATAATGCATATAGACTTAAATGCTATAGATATGAAATTTTGTGCATACATACATTTCTGCAAAAAGCATATAAAAAAACTCAAAAAATTTTTCAATCTAATTAAAATTTTTACATTAAAAAAATAATTTTTAAACGAAATTTTTAAATGCTCCTCGTGTTTTAATTTTTGAGATATTTTCTTGTTTTTGCGGTTTTATCACTTAAAACTCTATTATAAAGAAATTTCGAAAGATTTTTTAAATCTCTTGAATAGTTAATATTTTGCAGATTTTCTTTTAAATTCCAAATCAATTTTATCAAAATGTTGCCTTTTAATAAGTTAAAAAATCAAATTTAACTATCTTAATAAAGACGGATTTTTAAAATCTTACACAATTTCTTTCTAAACAATATCGAAATACTTCCTTATCAATTTCATAAATATTGATCAAAAATTACGTCGCAAGGAGCATTTCAAAAATCTAATAAGGCTGAAAAATAATTTTTTATAGAAAAACAGATTTATAGTATGTAAATACATTTACCTTTATTATTTATTTCTTAAAACTTTCATAAGAGATATTTTAATAAGAAAAAAAAACTGTTTTGGACTATCATATCACAGAAATAGACTTTTTTTGTGAGGATTTTGCTCAAATAAAGGTTCACTGTCCTATTAAAACCTTTTGAGAGGAGATGTGTCTCATAATCCTACACATTGTAAAACACAAAGAAAATGGAAAAAGCGCTGTTTTTACAAAAAAAAGTAAATCAATTTTTTTATATAACAGAATAATTATGTATAAATATTACAACTTCAAAATCCACCATATTCCCAGATGTTTATATGTTTGCAGTACATATTCAATTTTATAACATCAATCTTTAAAATGTATTCTTCACTTTTCTGTAGCTTTTTAAACGTCAATTCCAGCTGGCTTTAATTTCCGGCCATAGCTTTACTTCTAATTACCGCTAAGAAAGGTGTAAATAAGACATACTTGGTATCCCAAATGTAAAGCAATCTTTAATTTAAAATAATAAAAAAAAATTCAAAATTCTCACATTAACAGCGGTTTGAGGGCATGTATTTATTATAAATAAGGAAATTAAATTTTTTGAGTTGTACTACTTAGTTGAATATACTTCTCAATATTTATAATTTAAAAGAAATTAGAGAGATTTCTTATTTCTAAATAAAAATTACACTAAGCATTTTTTGAATAGCTTAGATTTTACAACGTAAAAGACAATGATAAATCATGCAAAACCGACCGCTTTTTCTGTTTTTTTAATACCAAATTACCATTAAGAAATCTTATTTTGAAGAAATATTTGCATATAATATGTAAGTTTGTTTCTGAAATAACAACAATGAATTTTTTTTAAACGATTTTGGGCCAAATTTACATTGATCTTGAAATACAGTTAATGACAGTTCTTAAAGTAGATTTGACAAGACATAATTTCTGTTTATATTAATATTTTAATATATCTTACTACCCAGCCGACTGTCTAAATATTTACGAAATTCTAAGCACGTTTTGCGTCATTACTAAATTAAGAAACTCAAAATTACCTACTCCATAAGTGTTAAAACTATCATAACAGCTTCTAATAAAAATCAAGTGTTTCGCCTCTAGCATTATTAGATAAAATGGAGTTTATATTAGCATTAATAAAAACTTCTTACACGTAGTACGTGACTACGAACAAAATGTATTATTAATAAATACGAAAAAAGCTTATAAATTTATATATTTTTTTCAGTGTAAATAACAGAAACTTATGAAACATTGGAAAATCTGTTATCTTTTTTTCAGAAAAAAGGCCTATGCAGTCGTTGCATATTTAACTTTATTGATGCAAACTTATGAAATGTCATAGAAGAATAAGTAAATTTGTGATAAACAATATGAAGTAAACAGTTGTTTAATTGAAGAATTAATTTTGACCGTTATTTAACAATGAAATTTGCGAAATTAGTTTAGTTTAAAGTTTTTCAGGGGATTGAAAATTATTCTTATCAAGTTAATAACATATTCTACCGAGATATACTGATTACGTTATATATGTAATATTCTAAACACATGTATAATTTAATTTGTTTCGGCAACTTTTTTTAATTTTATTTAAAATTTTTTGTACGATTATATAAAAATGGTGATTACGTTATAAACCATGATATCCGAAAACGTTCCTACAGCTGTGTAAACTGCACTTATATTCATGTTTCACCTATATTTTTTCTTTTTTTTAAATTCTAACGATGATAAATTTGTTTTTACATATTTTTTAGGAAAATTTTTTAATGTACTGGAATGCTTTTAAGTTAATTGATTAAGTATGAAAATTTAATGTTATATATATATATAATGATTATCTTTTCTTGAATCAGAATAGTTCTTCGTAATTCAAGTACGAGGGGGGGGGTTCAAAAATAAGTTTCCCATGTCGATTGGGGTCAGAGTTGTGTTATGAAAATCAAAAAATAGATTGCGACATTTAATATAAGACATAATCCTAATTTTCCGCATAATTACAATGTACATTCAGTCAGTTTTTATTTCGCTTGATAAATTTCAAAACGCCCTCTAGGAAATCTCAGGTTTTGCATACGAAAGATGCGTTTAACGACTTGTATGTATGCAACGCCTTGGTGATTTCCTGGAAGGCTTCCTGGAACACAAATGTCTCCACATACTTCGTACTTGTTGATAATTAAAGATATGTCTTATCTTTAATGTCCCATTCTAGTTTTTGACTTTAATACACAACTCTGACCACAAATGGCATGGAAAACTTATTTTCGAATTCCCCCTTGTATTTTGTTTCTCTATTTTCTTTTGTTTGTTTCAGTAAACCTATTTAAGGAAATTTAATCGTTTACGGTCTTATAAAATGTTTTATCACTAAGTGTACATTAATAATTATGTGCATTTTTAAAAAAAGGAATTACAGAAATAATGATACATGAATCGGTTTTCATACTAACTATATACTTCATACTAGTCTTTCATAAAAAAAGAAGAAGCATAGTTGAATTGAATATATTTAATCAAAAACACAGCTATGTACTAGTCGAATATTTTTAGGTACTAGTATGCTAGTATATTTGCCTTAATTTTATAATCAGCATCATTAAACCTTTTCTTATTTCAATCTACTGTTGATTTTTAAATAGCTTTTCTCTGTAAGTTTTCAGTACGGTTACGCCGTACATCAATACAACTGCAGTTTATATAAAAACAAATCTTGTAAAATTTTTCTATTGAAAATAACCTCGCCTATTTCTACGTCAGAGGTATTATTTCATAAATTAAAGAAATAGTAAAAAAATGTTATACTGTGAGTTATGCGTTACGATTCGAAGGCAAAGGGTAACTATAATGCTGATTATACTTGCGATCGACATAATGCAAGTGATTATTTTATCGAATTTTATTCTTATAATAATATTGAAAATGATATAATGATGTAGTAATGTACTTCTTAAAAGAATCATATAATACATGACATTTTAAATGCAAGAGCAAGAAGGAACGACCTGAAATTAGTGCAAAATTCAAAGAAGATGCACGTCACTGAGTTTTTCAAACGATGAGAACTGCTCAGCTCTCCAGCGTGCGTTGAATAACATCATGAAGAGGAACATTCAGATGGGACAATATTCGTGCCCTTAGGTCTACTAAAAAAATTATCATAGAAATTCTGTTCTTGTCTCAGAGGACGAGTGCAATAGTAGAGCATGCCAGCACATTGTTAACGGATGTAGTACCAGCTGATAGACGATTTTATGAACCGCATGGCCATTGGATTGAGAAGTGTATGTTTCTTTATACGATAAAACCCATCTGAGACACACGTGGACGTGTTCACAATGCATTGTATGGGACAAAGGTGGTTAAAAAGAAGAAATATGGTAAGATTAAAGGAAGCCGGTGCAGCCATAGTGACATCAGCAAGCGTCGATTGATGCATCCGCCATCAAGTGGTTGCGAACTTACAATTCCTTCTACATCATTTCTGCAAGAATATTCATAAAACCTTGAAAGTCCCATATCGAGCAGAACCATTTCCTGCCGATTGGTTACTAGTGGACTTCACACGTGGTATCCTTTAAGAAGACTGCTATTGACGCCACAATAAACTTGACAATGTCTGCAAAGGTGCTTGGCTAGGATGATATGGAAAACAAAATGGCACATGGTTGTGTTTTCATATAACTCGCGCTTCCCTTTCTCCAGTTTTCCATCGCATACCAGTGTGGCATAGATTTAGAAACAGGTCCAGTGTGGAACGTCCCACCGAGTGAAAACACGACACCATGGCTTGAGACCTATTTGCGTAAGATTCCAGGGCATCTCTACAAACCTGGTATTAAGGGCATTTTGACGACCTAACGATATGTGTTTTATGTGCTGACACCGATGGTACTTCCCTACATTCAGGAAGTACCTAGTGTCCATTATCAGCAGGATAAAGCCCGGTCACACACTGTTCGCATCAGGCAAAGTAGTCTGCTAGTACAGATGCTTTATAGGCCAGGGGTACTATTTTGATCTCACAGCAGTCGATCACATTTGGGATGTAATTGGACGCCGTTTACAAGCCCCGTCACTACCGCTTTCAAAAGACAAATTGTGGAAAAGGGATGGAGAATAATTCTTCAAGGTGTCATCCATGCTTTCATTGATTCTGTGCCTTGAGGTGTTGTTACATATATCATCGTCCACGGTGCTTACTATATCCTGCTGAGTCAACTCTGATATCGCTCTGTATTATGAATATCATTTCGAAATAAAGATCACTTGCTGTTCGTTGCTGCCTCTGTCTATTTTTCGAGTTTCATCTCTTTCTAAACATTATTTCTTGGTGTTGGATTTCCAGTATCACGTAGTGTATTTCAAAAATTGCATTTTATTTACACTTAAAAAATTAATTAAATTGACTGCATTTTTAACATTTCCTAACAATGTTCGTAAGTCACTATAACTTTGTTTTGCCTGCCTGTCTTCACTCTATTTGTCCTAAATATACTTCGATTTCTACGTAACTGATGTTTATCATATTATGTTACATACTAAAAATGAAGTGTGTTTGCAGTTCATTGACAGAGGTACGCAAATGATTTTAAATACATTATGGTCCGTTGAAGATGGTTGTATTTAAAGTAGATTTCAGAAATGTTACATAAAACATTACAAAACGAGGATAGAAAGTACATGCAAACTGCGTCAGGTTGTCTTTTAAAAGCTGGCACATGTAATATTTATTTTACCATTTGGGGGATTAATGAAATAATTTGATTGTATTGCTCACAAAAGTTAATGATTCGTTTAAATGCGCATTCAACATTGATATTCATTTTTGAAATATACGAAAAATACTTTTAGTTTTAAAATAAGACATGTAAAATAGAATTTTATTTTTATAGGTTTAAAAAAAAAATGTTAAACTGTCCTAAAAAACACAGCCATACAAGAAAAATGTTTTATTCATACAGTGCCTTTCTCATGAAATATATTTGCTACACAATATGTTTGGTAAGTATATAAAATGATATTATTGAACCTTTTTGAAATTAAAAATTAAATCGCAATGTCACAATTTTTTTAAATCCTGTACAACGTCATTTAATCTATAATGTTGTCTTAAAATGACACACCCATGAGTTGTTATTAATTGAACTTACCTACATAAGATTTTTTGGCACACCAAGTAACACCGTTAAATCCATTATATCAACTTTTTCAACATATAACACATATCTGTTAACACAATCATGTCAACATAAGGTGGTCTGGTGTAATAACGCCAGGTGGGGTAATAACGCCAAACGCTAATATTATGCATAATTATGAAATAATCTGGTAAATGGCACCCATGTGCTCTGCGCAGAAGGGTTTTGAGTCATATAAATTCCAAAAAACAGCTTCAAGTTAATTTGTTTCAATTTTAGGTCTTATTGTTTTTACAAGCAACTAAAATTAACGCTTGATCTAAAATTTGCGAGATACGTTTTCTGATGTGAAGACTATTTTTTTTATCCGGAAGTACTTTGTTAATTACATAAATTTGTAGTACATTTCATGGACTTTCAAAATATTGTTGAAGATTTTGGATATCTTCTCGAGATAATTTGTAATTTAAAATGTACAGCGCAATAACTATAACGGGGTAATAACGCCAATCCTTGGCATTAATACCCCGGTTGATTCCCTACAGTGGCCGAGCTACATCCTAAATACTGTTTCAAATAAACACAGTTAAAACTGTGCAATATTTTTAATAATTCTATTTTAGCAGTCGTTTTAATGAAAAAGAAGCTCACGGTCTGATATTCTTTTGCTTCATCCTCCCCCCCACACCACATCTTTATTTTTCTTACACTTTCACAAAAAAATTGAACATTTTCAATAGATTAGAATGCAATTTGTCAATTTCTAAATTTGTAGAGTTTGTATTTTTAGAATTGGGCAATCTACATGCAATTGTTCCATCTTATTTCATTGTTTTGTTTGTATGGCGTTATTACCCATATAGGTGGGCAATAACGCCAAATAGCATTGGTCAAGAAATCACGCCATTACATTTTATGAACACATATCTGTTAATTTTTTTTTATATAGATAGTCAATGAGTTGCTGTATCAAATCATATATTTGTTTGAAAAATACAAACTAAAACTGAGCCATGAAAATTGGTAGAACCTTAACGTGGCGTTATTACCCCAGGGTACCTTATTTTTTTTTCTTCTGGCTTTGTGTGATTGAATAAATCATTGTAGTTAAGAGATTTATCATCATCCTCATCATCCACAGCAGGAATCGAAATCTATCTCTTTATCATTGGATCTAACATAACGATTTTTTTCTGAATATGAGAGCTGAATGTCTTCATTGTGAATTATAGTTTTCAGCAGCTTTTGCGGTTTCTTAGGCAGTATCAAGATTGTTAATTCGTATACCTTCATGTTTTCTCTCATTAGTGTATGGTATAACATAAGGTGTACAATGATTTAATAGCCCATAGAGTGCTCTGAAAAAGGAAGATGATGAGTTTAAAAATACTTCTTTGTTGAAAAAATACATACATTTTCGTTTATCAGATAAACATGTTGTGGGCGCTGGAATTAGAGAAGGAGACAGTCAAGACAAATTATTTCTATATAAGCTGTTGTCTGTATAACTTTTGTTCTTGTCGTTACTTTTGTTATTTTTCAGTGAGCTTTCCGTCACAAATGAAACTCAGAAAACATGTTTGGGATATATATTTCTATAGCCCATGTATGATATGTATCTATTTTTCCAAAACTGTCATGTCATTTTTACCAACAATCACCATAATGTACGTACAGAAGCAGTATTCGATACCATATTCCTTTTTAATTTTCTCCATATACATAAAATAAACTAAAAGGAGATAATCCTTCACAAGAACATGGCATGTACTCACTGAAATAAAATAGATGTGAATTAGCACCAAAGAATAATTTTCAAAGATATTTATTTAACAGAAAGAAAAAGAACATTTTGTAAATGAGGAAATATTGATTTACGATTAAGAGTATATCAAAATCTTTTATCTTGTAAACATTTTCATGTTTAGTTAATTTTCTGTATTTCTTTATTAGTCTAAAAGCCCATACGCAATTTCTAATGTAAAAAATAGCTACTATTTGTTTCATATTTTTCCGGACGTAATATATAAGAACCTTTAAATAATGAGAAATGTGTCGGGACACGATATATATTTTTTTTTTTGTACGTAAGGCTAATTTACGAATTTGCATAAATGAGATTGTTCATTTTAAACATGGAAAAATCTAATTTAGCTATATTCCCTTAGGAGGCTAGTAATGGAATATCACTTTAATGCCAAAAATATTCTTCTTTTCTTTTAACAAACATGTTTAAAACGATGGTAAAGGTATTTTTATATGTTTTATTTTAGATTTTGTTTTCCTCTTGACAATTAATTTCGCAAATAGAATGTCTAGTTTAAGTGTTACATGTATTCCTAATATACCCGTAAGTCTTACAACCTCGTTTTCCCAAGAAACCCTATTTATAATAATTAATATCTATTTCTTTATTTATATTGATTAAAATAAGCAAATGTTAATAGTCTCTGAAAGACACCATTTCAAGATTGTGATTTAAATTATTACTATTATTACTTTCTTTCATACTGACTTTAAAAATTACAAATAGTTCTCTTAATTATCGTTAATGCTTTTGCATTCGAATTGTCACAAAAGTATTTTATTTGTTTTATTTAATACCTAATTTGAATAAATATTTGGTAATTAGAGTACAATTTTATTGAACAAAAAATGTGTATGATGAATTAAATTTCATATTTCATAATAAGATCCATTTATCAAATTACCAAATTACTGCTATTCTTTTCTTTTCTTCATTTCACTACAAAATGTCACACTCGTGTTCTATGAAAGGCAACATTTTCTGAATTTTTAAACGATAATTATTATTCATTTTTATTCTTATTTCTATGATTTTTATCTTTTAAACGGACTCATTATTTTATAAATATTTATTTTAATTATCCTTCTTTGGTTTTACATTCGAATTTTTACAAAAAAATCTATTTTATTTATTTAATATGTGATGCAAATCTACATATATAAACATATAAATATATTATCATTAAATTTTAATTTCGTTTAACGAAAAATTTACGAATGAATATACTTTAAAAAATCTGATTAAATGTTTTTAAAAGTATCTACATCTTCCTTGAAATTTGGGCAACTATAATTATAAAAAAAAAAATATTAAATAAATAAATAAACATATATATACAATACGGGGTGTACAATAAAGAATGCAACAAGCTTACATTTTTTTTTAAATTTCGAAGTAAATAGGCAATATAAATTGTAAATTTTCCAAAATAAAGTAGGGAAAATGATTTCATTATTGAAATATACCAACCATTAATTTACATATTGTTATACATTTTAAATTTTGTCTTCGCAACAAGGCATATTTCATCAATTCAAAATTTAACATTAGTTATTGCGAATGGAAAAATTGGAGTTACAAATATGTGAGATATGGTAGAACATGAACTAACATGTGACGTGTTTTCATACACTGACATATTTCTTATTTATAGTATTTCATTCATTACAGAACTGATATATTAATATTGTTTCAAAATTTTTATTAAAAATTATCTATTATAAAAATAAGTGTTTGTCAAAGTTCACGCAGCATTATAAATTAAAATGCAATTATCTTATAAAAATATTAAAATCTAGTCGTTGAGGCCACCATAATACTTACTTATCACGAATATGCATACTATAAAATACGAAAATAAAATATGTATAAAATGCATTGCAATTCCAGACTTTTATTTCGTTTAACGATAAATTTACGAATGATTAAATTTAAAAAAAAATCTGATTAAATGCTTATAAAAGTAAATGCATCTTCCTTGAAATATGGGAAATTATGATTAAAAAAAAATAAATAATAAATAAATGATAAATAAAAAAAAACATATATACATTCACAACTATACGGGGTGTACAATAGGGTGGATCGAAAAGTATAGGAAAAAAATTTTTTTTTAGAAATCACTATCGGCGCGGCGTGCAAAAGTTGCCTTTTATGCATACTAGTTTACAGGATTTTTTTTATTAAAATCCATTCATATCTTCCAGTGCCCCAAGCGCCCCAAAAATAATTAAAAATTGAGTTTTTTATGATTTTTTTTATTTTTTTGTTTATTTATTTTTTCTTAATTACTTTTGGCGCGGGGTGCAAAAGCTATCTTTTATCTATCTTAGCTTACATATTTTTTTTAAATAAAATTCATTCATATCTTCCGGTGCCCCAAGTGCCCCCAAAATAGTTTAAAATTGAAATTTTCTTAAAAAAAGTATTTTTGTTTTATTTTATTTTATTTTATTTTATTTTACTTTTTGAAATTCATTTGGCACTGGGTTGGAAAGTTGTTATTACAACACTACATAACTCTGCAGTTCCCATATATTTTTTTAATCAAAATCCATTCACATCTTTGATGCACCAATTATAATTAAAAACTGAAATTTTTACAAAAATGTATTAAGAATTATAATTTACGAAAAATACTTACAAATTTTGAAAACAGTTTAATTAATAACGTATAAGGTTATAGATAGCATTAATTTTACAATAATAAGTGACATATAAATTTAAAAATTAGAGCACTAAATCATAAAAATTACAAAAATTGAACTTACGTAGAGAAAAGTTTTACATCCTTCAATTTGGAAATTTACATATTTTTAAAGTTTGTAACCTTTTTTTGGTATCATAGTGTTTTATATGGCTTCTTGATTTTATTCTATTCAATATAAAACCGTGTCTTTTTTCTTGACCAGATACAGTTTCTGATGCCTCAGACACTAGTCGAACGCATCTTTCAATCGCTTGGGTATGGCATGGATATTTTGACCATTCATTCGCTTTTACGACTTTTATCATATTCTCAATTTCTTCGCAAGGCACATTCATCAAAAGAGGGGGTTCAAAACGTCCAACTCGTTGGCAGTCAATAAGTTCAAAATAATCCTTCGCTTTGAAGTTTATTTGGGGTACTTTGAAAGTTCTCACTTCTGGTGATTTTCTCTTTTTATTTCTAGCATAAATTAGCTTTCACATTGCTAAAGATCTGATATGCTCTCTGTCATCTGTGAGCATTGGCAACAGCAAATTTTCAGGGTGGCAAAAAAAAAAAAACTATTTTGTTGAATAACAGCATCTGCGATCTTTCTTAAATTGGGTTCCAAATATCTAGACTATATGATAAGTTTCCAAATACGACGCGCTCCTTCAGTTATGGATGGCTTTGTTTTGATTTGGAACCATACAGGTGCATATACCTTCATAATACATGCTGTAAGAGTAATGAGATTATCAAAAGGATTTTCTGTAGCCACTTATAACCTTTAAATTCTACACGCAGTTGTTAGCCATCTTGAGTGATAAACTGGACCAGGTTTCATTAATGTTAGATCAGAACCGCATTCACCACGTGATGCTTTTATGTAAATATTATATAAATATTGCTGGTCATTGCTGAGAACTCTTCTATCTATGTTGTCTTCCAAATAATAAAGTACAAAAAGTTTATTTTATACATTTAATAAAATACATAAACGATTTCTCATCCTCTCGATCTACGTTTTACGTTAGATAAATTATTCTTTAACTGTTAATTTTACTTGTATTTTTTAGCTCAAAATTTGCATGAAACTCGATTTTCGGCAAATAATTAAAAGTTTTGGGGCATTGGAAGAAATTTATCAAAGTCGAAAATTATTTGGTTGCATGTTAATATATTATAAAATGCATCTTTTTATCCCGCTGATAAAATAGTTTAAAAGAAATTAAAAAAACAAAAATTATAAATTTTTATAAAAATTTTAATTTTTTTTACTATTTTGAGGGCGCTTGGGGGCACCGGAAGATATGGATGGATTTAAATTTTAAAAAAAAGATTGAACTAATATATATATAAGGCAACTTCCGCAACCAGCGCCAAAAATAATTTTAAAAATATTAAGAAGCAAAAAAAAATTATAAAATTTATAAAAATTTCAATTTTTAACTTTTTGAGGCGTTTGGGGTACCGGAAGATATGAATGGATTTCAATAAAAAAAAAACATATGTGATTTAGTATGCATAAAAGGCAACTTTTGCACCCCGCGCCGATTTGATTAGCTGAATTTCGATTTTTCGATCCACCCTAGTGTACAATAAAGGATGCAACACGCATACATTTTTAAAATTTTTGAAGTAAATTGGCAATATAAATTGTAAAATTTCGAAAATAAGGTAAGAAAAATGACTTAATTATTGAAATATACCAACCATTAAATTACACAAAGTTATACATTTTAATTTTTTTCGACGCAACAAGGCATTTGTCATTATTTTAAAATTTAGTATTGGCTATTGCGAATGGGAAAACTTGAGTTACCAAGCGAGATCTGGTAGAACATACATTAATATGTCATGTACATTTCATACAATGATGTGTTTCTTATTTATAGTATTTCATTCATTACAGAACTGATATATTAATATTGCTTCAAATTCGTTGTTAAATATTATCCATTAAAAAATATAAGTGTCCGTGAAAGTGTAAGCAGCATTATGAATTAAAATGCAATAATATTATCAAATATTAAAAAACAAGTCGTTGATGCCACCGTAATACTTACCATCATGGATATGCATATTATAAAATTATGAAAATAAAATATGTGTAAACTAGGTATAAAATGCATCGCAATTCCAAAATAAAACTTAAACGTGTATTTAAATATATTAATACGTAGTAATACTGTGTGTCCCACTGAAATAAAGCCAGCAAGATTTTGTATCGTAATTCAACAGGAAACAAAACCATGCGGACGAAAAATGTGTCATTTGTGACTATTTTGACATTAACATTGTGACGAAACTGTGACAAAAGCGACAATATTTAAATTGCCAGAAACATGTTTTTTTTTTAAGTAAATAACATGTTTTGAAGAATATTTGTAATTTTCAAAAATTTTTAAGAAAGTCACATCTCAGTCACAATGTGGCGTCACTGAATGGTGGCATTTTCGTAACAGATGCGATGTGACCAAATTGAATCACAGTGACGTAATTGTGACTTCACTGTGACAATGCATGCTATGAGGGTATTTATTAGTCCCTAGAATACAGTAGCATAAATATTATCCCAGAGCTCAATTATGGAGGCCTTCAGTTCTGCCACAGGTATGAACTGTCTGCCATTGTCATTTATATCTCTTCTGAGAATACACCACACATTTTCATGGGGATTTAGATGAAGAAACTGGTCAAATCATTCCATGACATATCTTTAATTATCCAAAAAGCATTCCTAGGAGGATTTTACAAAGGTTATGGGGCATTTTTTTGGATGGAAAATCCAATTAGGTCATCAATTCACCCTTCAGTTAGCATGAAAGTGTCTTTGACAATTCTTACTAATTAGTACCCAAGATACGGTCTGAGGGAAGAGCCAGGTTCAGTTTACCACTATTGATGATGATTTCAAACACCCCTCCACATACCCATATGTTGAGCGTGTCTATGTTGGAAGCTATCCAGAATTAAAAGAGGTGTCGATGGGGCCAAATATTATCAAACCTTGAAAGGCCTGGTGCATCTTGTCATATTCTCAGATGACAAAGGAATTAGTTTGGATGGCTCAGACTGCCCTGCTTTCTCCAAAAGACTACACGATGGAGGCTTATTAATACAGTTGAGAAAATTTCGGCTATGATGGTAAACTTAACATGGCTCTTCCATCAGATTCCATCTTGGCTACCAATTAACATCAATTGTCAGAATTCCATTTTTTACCAACGCAAAGGGAAATTGACAGCCTGAATTGGATTTTCCAGCGGGAAAACGGCCCCATATTATTTACAAAATACTACTAAGAGAGTTTTTTAATAATTAAGGACATTTCATGGTATGGCCTGTCCTGTAACTTAATCTATATCCTCAATAAAATGCGTTGGGTACCCTCAGTAAAGCTTTAAATACTGATGGTGAACAACTCAAGTCTGTGGCACAACCGAAGGCCCCCATCATTGCCTAGGATAATATTGATGCTACTGTCTTTCAGAGATTGCTAAATGGTATGGCACATCATTTATTCCACGTCATATATAAACGCCAGAGGCGTATATATTGTCTAAAAACAGTTGTGATTTTAGTTCGACAGGGCACTTTTCACCCCCTCTTTTTTATACATTTTTATTTCGACCCTGGTGGCGCATTGAGTGAGATACTCCTTGCAAATATGTATTTGTATATAAACTTTCTTTTTATATTTGTTTGATTCTCATTGGTTTCTTTCCTGTTCAATTGCGTTACAAAATCACAGAGGCTTTATTTCTGTGGGGCACACTGTATCTTTTTAATGAATTACTGATGAACAGATTTCGACAAATTTTATAAAACGTCAAACTACTCAAGTAAGTACCGAATTAAGTAAAAGAAGCATCCTTATAACTTCAAAGAATAATAATAATAACTATCAGTTCACTGCGGCAGATTAAGCGTCTGATATCCAATTAAAATATACCTTTGAATTGAAATTTGAATGAAATACAGGGTCATGAAAAATTTAAATGTGTGGAAAATAGGATTAAAAATATCTCGGCAGCTATTTATCTGATCGACTTCTATTTTATGCAAAATTTATATTATTTTATTGTATTTTGTATGCTTCAAAATTTTGTATTAGAAAATGGATAATATTTATGACAAGTATGTAAATTTATGTTTACTGTATATATAAAAAAATTACCTTTCGGTCAATAATTATTTTAGCTTTACGATCTAAATTTCTAAATTATTTTTTACATTCTTAAAATAATATATTCTAACATCTGAGTCAATATTTTATTAAATCAGAGCTGTTGTGCCACAAAGGTTAGAGTCATTCGTTGAGATAAAAATGTCAATGAAACGAAAATTCATATTAAGAAACCTACCCTAGCTCCCTTATCTTTAGAGCATAGACAGGTCATGGAAAAATAATTGAATATTTTTGCGATTATTGATATTAAGTAATGACGTTCAATCTCCAGATGCATTATGCGCTTTTGATATTATTTGCTTATATATATACTGGAAAGTTTATCTCATTTTTGAATTTGTTCGAAAATACATTATAATGCTAGACACATGATTCTTCTTTGCTGTTCATTTTTGTTAGAATTATACATATTTACTATTGAAACGATAACAATTTTAGACGAAAAATTTTAACCACAACAAACGCCCATCCTCAAAGCAATGATATACATAAATAAGGAAAGCTCATCTAAAATTATTGCACTAATACAGTTGAATTCTGTCAGTAATATAAAACTATGACACACGCAAGTCACACGCTTTAACATTTTGATTCTGTTTTTTTTAGATCTGAAATAGTTTTTTAAAAATTAATTTTCTTTTTTTTTCTAGTTAAATAAACGCTGAAGTCAAATTGTGAATCTTAATGTAATTCATATTCTAAGTACATATAACAATTTGTTCTTTAAATATAAACAATAGATTTTTTTTTTGTAACTAACTTTGAACATCTAATGCAGTTCTTCGAGAAAATATTTTATACTATTTAAAATACTTTTGTTTTAAATAGATTTATTGAGATTACTATTAAACAAGTTTACTTGCATCATTTGGGAAAAAAAATTCTTTCTCTTTTTTATACATAATGCAATATATCTTTTAACATGCAGATGAAAATAAATAATTCAGAAAATATATTCAAATTACTTTGAACCGTTGCTATTGTATCAAAACTATCCATTACTAGGGAGGATTGATACACTTTATAACAGTAATTTTTTCAACTCTAGAAAGTGTTTTTAAACAAATTTCGTGTTTTTCAATATAGTAACCTTTTATGTATTTACTAAAAATATTATGAGGTTAAAAAAAAAACTCAAAGATATATTTCAATTATTTTGAACGGTTACTATTGTAGTAAATCTCCCCAATACCGGAGAGGTGATTGAATATTTTTTTTGCAATTTTTCTTGGTAAGAAATGACGATTAAAATTATTTACTAACCTATGTATTCTAAGATTAATAAATGGGAAAGTTTTATGACAGCATTTGAGTTAGTTGGAAATTTATTTCATGCCACATGATTGTTTTTTGCAGTTAATTTTCTGAAGAATTATATATTTGATAAATACTGAGAAATACCAAGAATCTGTAACGATTTTAGACGAAAAATATTAACCGAAAGAAAAGCATACCCTCAAAGAAATTATATTTTTTCGTTGCATAAATAAGAAAAATTCTCTATAAATTAGTGCACTAATATAGTTAAATTCTGTTAGTGTTATAAAAAGTTTGCATACGCAGGTCACACACATTAACATTTCAATACTTATTTTCTAGATTTGAAATTACTTAAAAAAATTTTAATTTTCTCTTTTTCAAGATAAATAAACGCTAAAGTCAAATGCTGAATCTTAAAGTAATTCATATTTTAAGCACGTAAAACAATTTGCTCTTTGAATACAAACAAAAGTTTTTTTTGTAACTAACTTTGAGTATTAAATGCCCTTCTTCCAGAAAAAAAACTTTTATATTATTTAAAACAGGCTTTTGTTTTAAAAAGATTCATTGAATTTTTTATTAAACAAGTTTACTTGCATAATGTTGAAGAAAAGTAGATTTCTTTCTCTTTTCTTATACATAATTTAATATATCTTTAGGCTGAATGTCACATATACGTGCATTTTAGTGTTTCAGACCTTTAATATTAATTTTAAGCAAATAAAATGTAAAATTTTATTATTATTCTTTAGATCTATTGTTTTAGAAATCAAAAAATATAATTTTATTGCTTTATTTTTTAGACAATTTTAAACCTTAAAATTGTGAATTTTGTGACAGTATCTAGGACCAAATGTCTACATATAAAGTATGTTTTCTACTAGCAAAAATGAAATAACATTTATAAAAATTGCATTTTGTTTTTAAAGGAAAATATTTTTTAAATTAATATTAAGTTAATTATCATGCATGAGTAATTAAAATGTATGCATGCAAGCCTATGCATGCAAGCCTATGCATCATTTTCCGGACACGTGAAAATAACTTCATAAACGTTCAAATGATGGCACTAGTATTCATTATAACAATATTTTGGTGATTGGAAACCTACATTAAACACTTGTGGCAGAGAAAGTTTGAAGAAATAAAAAATTGATAAGTGGTAACATTATTTTTTTTTTTTTGTTTATATGCTGTGCGTATGTTTATTGCTTGTCATTTTCGAGATGCTTAAAAAATAAAAAATATAATTTTAAAATTTAAAATAAAGTTTTATTTTAATATAGAATGCGAATCAGAAGAAGGATACGTGCCAATGTAGTTTTAACGAAAGCATACTTTTAATAATAGAACAAATTATGGGCGATCCGTCATTTTCGTGACATTTTATTGAAAATTTTAAATAAAAATTTTTTAAATTACTTTTACTGAAATTTTTTAATAAACTTTTTAAAATTTATGATTGATCTCTGCCAAACTCAGAATGTCTAAAATAGAAAAAAATCTGAAAAAAATCCAAAATGCACGTTTATATGATATTTAGCCTTTTAAACATTCAGAGGAAAATAAATCAGTCAGAAAATATAATCCAATTACTTTGAATGGTTACTATTGTATCATATCTATCCATTACAGGGGAGGATTGATACATTTTATTGCAATATTTTTTTTTTAATCTTAGAAATAATTTTTTGCAAATTTTTCATGCTTTTTAATAAAGTGACCTTTTATTTATTTACTAAAAATATGGTGAATTTAAAAAATAATCATTCGAAACATGTATTTTAATTATTTTAATCCGTTATTATTGTATTAAATCTCCCCATTACCGGAGACGAAATTTTTATATATATATATATATATTGCAATATTCCGTGGCAAGAAATAAAGATCGAAATTATTTACTTAGATATGTATTCTTCGATAAGTAAATGAAAAAGTTTTATGACACTGTTTGAATTAGTTGGAAATGATTGTTCCTTGCTGTTCATTTCTAAAGAATTATATATTTGATAAATACTAGTGAATTCTAACGAATCAATAACGATTTTAGACGAAAAATATTAACTGAAACAAACGCACATCTTTAAAGTAATGATATTTTTTTGTTGCATAAATAAGAAAAGTTCCCCATAAATTAGTGTACTAATATAGTTGAATTCTGTCAGTGTTATAAAATAGTGTCATACGCAAGTCACATACATTAACAATTGGATACCGGTTTTCTATATTTTAAATTGCTTTAAAAAATTTAATTTTCTCTTTTTCTAGATAAATAAACGCTAAAGTCAAATGCTGAATCTTAAAGTAATTCATATTCTAAGCACGTATAACAGTTTGTTCTTTGAATATAAACAATAGTTGCTTCTAACTAACTCTGAACATCAAATGCACTTCTTCGAGAAAAAAACTTTTTATACTATTTAAAGAAGACTTTTGTTTTAAGTACATCCATTGAATTTTTTATTAAACAAGTATACATGCATAATTCAGGGGGGAAAGTGTAGATATCTTTATTAAACACCATTAAAAATAGTATTTAGTGATAAATTCTGTTGATTTTCAGAACAATTCTTGTTAATTCTTTAAAGGGCATATAATGTTTGCATCTTAGAAATTAACTTGTAAATTCCGATTTAGACTAAGTCTTAATATGATTCACGTTCAGTGTTGCCAGTGGGCTACTTCTTTAAAATTCAGATTCCTTCATTGGCGCCACTTTTTTGAAACGGTAAATTACCTTTTGTTTTCACCTTAATTATCATGACATTCAATAAGGCACATTTAATCATTTGTAAAAAGTAATGCCAATCAAGAATCTGGATTTTAAAAAAGTAGCCCATCTGGCAACGCTGCTCATGTTGGTCGGTTGTGTTTAAGATCTTAATGTTCTTTATGTTTAATAAGAAGTCATTCCTTTGTATTTGAATTAAATATTCTCTGTTTCCAGTGGAATACAATGAACTTATTCATAAAATATCACTTTTCGGTATCGGGTTACTGGAATGGCTTCATTAGTACGTATTAGCTGAGTTTCTATATTTAGATGACAAATATAGTAAATTCGATGCTTAATTTTGTAATCTTTAAAATTCGTTTAGTTTTCATTTTTTTTTTTTTAATTTTAATGTACTGATAATTCGGTAGATAAATTGCTACGAGATACGAGGAAACGTCGTTTCGAAATGACGATCACTTTGGAAAACTTAAAATATTAACTTTCTTGAAATCCCCGATAAAATATTTGTAGTTTTAAACGTAACAGCCATTTTTATTTATCTGGGAGTTTCAGATTGGCAATCATATTAGAAATGAGATTTTCGCTTGACAAGATCTTTGGCAAGTTCATAGAGTTGAGTGAACCACAAACGTATTATTTTCCAAAATAATCCTCAGAGACTGTTTTAACCCCTTCAAAATAAGCATCTGTTAATGAGTTTTTAGGTGCGTTCGTAAATACGTAGCACCTATAGTTGTCGTTCCATCTGTCCGCATATAACAACGTAAAAACTAACCAACCGAATCGTTTGAAATTTAAAATATATAATTATTGCATAATTTTGTCGAGTTATTTCAAATTTTATGAAAGTCGGATGCATAGATCAAATACAGCGACAATCAAAAGCATTCCGTTACATTACGGTCAATTGAAAAAAAGTTTCAAATGCATTTTAATGGTGTTACACTCATTATAACATAATAAAATTATAATACATAAACACAATAAAAAATTATAAAAAACGCATCTATGAAGCATATAATATAATATACATTCTGTTGAATCTGTGGCGAAAATAACATTTGTTATTGATTTACAAGGCCACACAAAAGTATCCCATTAAATAACAGTATAGGGAGAACATTGTTTGGTTCGCATTCTAATTGTAATTAACTATTTAACATTCTTTGAGATTGATATTCATTGTTGAGGAATGCTACAACTTATTTGCTGTATAAAAGAAATACAGATAGTATTTACAGTGACACACAAAAGATTTTGGCTGCTATACTGTATCCGAAATACTGTGTACTATTTCATCAATAACTGAATATTTTGAGGTGCGTCAGTAATTATACAAATAGGTAGCACCTAATATTCGTCGTGCAGTCTGTCAGTCTGTCTGTCCGTCCGTCTACCGGCCCGCATTTAGCAAAGCAGAAACTGCCCAGCTAAATCGCTCGAGATTTAAAATATGTAATTTTAGCGTAATTTTGTCGAGTCATTTAAAATTTTATGAAAATCTGATGTACAGTTTAATTAGAGAGACAATCAAAATATTCCATTACATTACAATCAATAAGGAAAAAATCAAGCACATTTTAATGATGTTAAACTCTTTCGAATATCATAGAACTGGCATGAACCTATGAAGCATATATATACTAAAATATTCATTCTGTAAAATCTGCGATGCAAATAATATGTATTATTAAATTACAGGGCCACACAATAGTATCCCACTGCATAATGCTATACGGGGAATAACTGCTTGGGGCGTGTTTATTATTATATTAAATTATTTCACATTTTATGAATATGATATACACTGTAAAAAAAAATCTGCAAAGGTATTAAATGTTTTCCAGGAAACTGGGATTCCAAGAACTTTTCCTGTAACGGTAACAGCAAAAATTCAAGTTTCAGAGTCGATTACATGAATTTTTCTTCTTATCGTTACATGAAAAGTTCTTGGAATCCCAGTTACCTAGAAAAGGTTTAGTACCTTCACAGATTTTTTTTTACAGTGTACGATACTGAGGTCTAATGCAATTTACTTCCTGTATATTTACAGGAACGCACACACACACACAAAATTACCACTACTGTAACAGGAAGACCTGATAATTTTTGAAACTTTGTTATCGTACGAACTCACGTTATTTGCTACGCTTCACGTGCAATTTCGCACTTGTTAATCTTTTATCACCGTGTTTCCAAATCAGAAAGTATTGCGTAGCTGAAAATGGAAAATGCTTTGATTAAATAAGGCAAAATTTATGATAAAATATTATTTGGTGAAGATAATGATTCTGACTCCTTTTTGAGGAGCATGTATACAGATCACTCGTTCCAAATTGTTTAAGCATGCATTAAAAAAATGAAAATTTCTTGTGCACCATCAAAAATATAACACTGCTTTATAGAATTTTATGACTTGAATATGATATTTAATAAAACATAGAAACCATATCTGTAGAGACAAGTTAAATAAAAAAATGTCAAAATGCAATAAAAAAATCAATTTCTAGCTTTATATATTTTAACATCACATATAAAATGCAATATGACGAACCTATGTCAGAGACGTATGACGAAAAAGGAACTTCTTGATAAATAGTAAGGCAATCAATGCAACAATTACTTTGAGATAGTTTTCCATAACATTTAAAATAAAATATAATCTAATTTAGTGTTTCCATGCTTTAAGAAAAATATTTTTTGCATGATTTATTGCACTAAAGGTTTTTCTTCAGTTTTAAATGTAATACATATGCGTTCATGTATATTTATATTTATGTTTAGCTTAAATATAGATTAACACAAATTGATTTATTAAACTTGGACTAAGGCAATGGAAGATTATATTTTTAATAGATTTTTTCAATTAATTATTTTTTATATCATATATTTAACAGATTGTTACCCAGTGTTAAGCTAATCATGCATAAAATTTACATAGAATATTGTTAAAATAAATTCTACTCTTTTAAAATAACTGACAAAAAATAACTGAAGTTAAGCCGAAATTCGCTCATCTCACGTTTTGAAAAACAGCTTCTCATAAAGAGTTGAAGAAACTCAAGTGAGGGAGTTGTTTTCTAACAATTTAAATCAAGAGGAGTTATTTGAATAAGCAATCTAAAAGAACATGAGTAAAGCATCTAAAAAAACAACTCATTCCCTATCCTATAAATTATAGCTCTTTCCTGAGAAGCCAAATCCACCCTTTCGTTTTAAGAGTGTATATGATGTGTATATTAAATGTATATTTTCGCATCTATATATTAGGAGCGTTCAAAAGATTTTCTTTTGAAGATATAAAACCTCGTAAAAATAAAAAGGGTTTAAATTTAAATATGACGCTTTGGGATTATATAGTCAGGCATTGACGGGTGTGATTGGAATACTCGGCGGGGATATGCGCACGCATGGGCTTCCGCGCATGAAGGAGAGGAGAATTAGACATTTATCTGTTCCGTCCAATTAACATCACAGTACGTGTGATAAAATCATGTCTTTCTTATTGCAATATTCGATGACTGAAGAGCAGTGAGGTGTCACATTAAAGTCTGTGCAGCGTGAAATCTAGTAGCACCTCGCTTTTCCTCAATCGTCGATTTTTGCAATGAGAAAGCCAGATGTCCTCACATGATTTGTCGAGTTAATTGGACCGAACACATAACTGCCTAATTCTCTTTTCCATTAATGCGTGGACGCAAGCGTGTTCGCACAACCACGACGGATATTCTACTCCTGTCCTTCGATGTCTAACTACGTAATCCCAAAGCGGCATATTTAAATTTCAACTGGTTCTGTTTTTAATGACGTTTCGTACCTTTTCATTTCAACACCCCTAATGTATAAATATGTTTTATGTATATATAGAATTAGAGTACTATGTTTGTGATCCTCTATATATGTCTCTTTTTTTTTTTTAACAGTATCATTGTGGCATTTATTGCACAAATAATAATTATTATTTTAATCAAGTATAATGTTTAAAGGATTAAAGTAGACAACTGCAAATTTTAAAGCGTTAATTACAAATAGGATATTTTTAAAGAATTATTTTAATTATATCAATGCAGAATCTTACTAATTTTTAACCCCCTGACCGCCGAGGGAAGGGTAGTATTGTAATGCTTTTTTTCTCTTTAATTGATTTTAAATGTTATTAAAAGAGGGATTTTCTAGCATGATATTATTTTTTTAAACGTATATGCTTATAAGCCTTGAAAGTATGAATCATACTTAATTTCTTAAAACTGGATTATATTCGTTGAATTATATTAATTTAAATAAAGCTTCAATTGCACAGAAACCTGCAGCCTAGTGAACGGATATATCAGGTCGCGGCAGGGGGGAATTTAAAGGGATATTTATTAAAATGTCATAAACTTATATCAAAAGACATTCAAAAAGTTTCTTAACATGTGCTTGGCAGGCATTCAAAATTTAAACAGGCATATCTCGGAAAAAAAAGAATGACATAATACAGTTGACATTGATACACTGTTTTCATCGCACATGCTGCATGACATCTGTGGAACGTTTTGACAGGGTATTATTTAACTATGTCAAAAGCGTGGTTCACATTTATGTGGAATGTCATATAAGCGACAAAATAAATTGCGCATATAAATCACAATGTATAAATATTAAAAAGAAACAACTAAAAAAAATGTTGTATCGAAGTTTGGTTAAGTAATAGTTTTCTTTCGTAATCTCAATATATAAGAAGTAGACAGAGTTGTTAAAGTTCAATAACTTCCAAAAACAAGTATTTTTTACAGAACTTTGAATGATCATCTCTATTTATAGCGAAAAAATATATTACGTCTGTTCATGATTATTTAAAAAGAAATATACCAAAACACATATAATTTAATTAAATATATAAATAAATAAATCTATTTATGAAAAGTTTTGAACATGCTTTGGGTTTCTTATCAGTAAATTTACAAAAAATTAAATTTACGCGAGATAACGTACTTCAACTTTAAGTTAAGACTATATTCTACAAAATGTTAAATTAAATGCCAAATTGCTGATTGTTTTCCCCTTTTTTTTTCTTTTCTTGTTAATTATTCACTATGTAATTAGTTCACTTTGCAATATTTTATATTAAATTAAAATAAATTATGTTTTCATGAAGGCAAAAAAATGTTGAACAATGTGTATATGTGTATAAGTATATTAATATTTCAAAGAGTTGATAACACACATGATTGTTTATTTAATTTTTCATCAGCTTATTTTTTGTGTTTAATAGAAATTTGATTCTAAATTTGGAAGTTAATAAATATATGTTTTTGACAGAGTAAACCCGATTACCATGTACAATATATGGTCAAAAGTGACCTGTCATTTGCAACTTTAAACATTGCAGATTTCTTAATATAAGAAAGTTTTCCTTTCCCAAAATATGACAAACAACACTGTACACAATGCCCTGTAATCGGAATGAAAAAAAAATGCATGATAGAGGAGCAGATTTATTAAATATTGCTTCTCTATGCATACATAAACTTAATCAAAATGTAGTGTGCATAATCCATTAGCTAAATGCATAGAGCAATGTTTATGAAACTCTCAGAAACATAGCTAGAAATTTCTAAAACGTAATATCGACAGAGTAAGTCAAAATACGTTCTTTAAAAAAGGAAGCAAAAATATGAGATTCCGAATACAAATGTAGTACAATATTGTATGAGCTATATTGACACTAATAAATGGATATATGGATACAACTTCTCATCTATTTTTCTTCAATTTGAGAACAAAAGATTTTGAGATTTTCGGTGGACGTCATTTTTCTGAATTTTCAAACTAGGGATTTCAGACTTTCACAAAACTTTTTTCTTTACATTTAGGTAATACATTATGCAGAATACATTTTGATTATATTTGCGCATGCGCAGTTATTTCTTATTAAACCTCCTCATCTTTCAGGTATTTTTATTATTATTATAATTTATTAAAACGTATTGTATGTGATATTGTTTATAATTTTTTACATATTCTTTTAGATTTAAATCTGAAAATTATAAGCAATAAACTTGGGAAAAATTGGAATTTTCTTTTATAAAAACCTTAATACTCTATTAATGTACACGATATCTGCATAAAAATCAACAACTTATTAAAATAAGCCTCTTAATCAGTTTCTAAAGTTTAAACTTTTTGTTACATTAGTTTTGACAGGGTTATCCAAAAAATATTCGTTCTTTTTTAATTTGTTGACTGTAACCATATAGAGTTTCGAGATTAAAAAAAAACATTCTAGGAAATATATGACCTGTAATATTCTGTTCACACACTTGGACTTTCAGGATAATTCCCCATGTATTTTTCTAGATATATAACAAAATATCTAAAATTTCAAGTGACTGGTCACTTTTAGGATATAGTGTATGTAAAATATCTTAAAATATTGAATTACAAAACAAAAAAAAATTTTGATTGATTTCATATAGGAAACGTAACATTGTTTAAATGAAAACTCATATCGCAAAATCAACATATATATATATATATATATATATATATATATATATATATATATATATATATATATATATATATATATATATATAATTCACATTATGTAATGAAATTTCATAATTTTCAAGGAAAGAGTGTATGTTAAAAATGGTAAACAATGAACTGTGAAGAATTAATAAATTAAAACAATTAAAAAACCAAACAAATACAGGCAAGAAAAAACAGTCTGTTCTTCTTCAGAGGGAGGACAGACGAAACCTAGCCCCACCCCCCTACTTTAAAAAAATGAAATGTTTTAGGTTTCTGAACGCCTACCAAACCTGCATTCATTCAAAAATAACGACAGAAAAATATATACCAAATTTTAAAAACAAAACTAATAATATGAAATATATGAAAAAAACTTTGAAAAAAATCTTTACTACGTAAAAAATCTGTGCAGTAGCTTATAAAGTAATTTAAAATGAATGGAGAGTTTGGCAAGCCTCCCCCCTGACCTAAAACAAAACATTGAAATTATGAACAATCATACCTGCTTCAAGCTCTTGCCTGTAAAAACAACAAAACAATTAGAATGCTCACTCCATGTCCAAAGGTGAATTGCATGTTAGGATTAATGGGCATCGTTCTGCTGTGTATAATGAAAATAAAGAATGCTCTACATTTGAAATTTCACACTTTAGAATTCATTCATTTAGCAATATTCGTATTTATATTTTGGACCATGTAGAAGATAAAAATGAAAGACTTAACAGAGAAAATGATTTTATGTTTAAATTGAAAACAGTTTATCCTTATGGTTTAAATACCTTAATTAACAATATTAATTTAGCAAAAGTTGCAAATGTTTATAATTTATTTTATAATTTTAATGATAAAACTAAAATATTGAGAGGAAAAAGAGGTTCCAGGAGATTTTCTAAAAATGTCAATATAATTATTCCTGTTAAGTGGTTGAAAGATTTGGAAGATAATTTTAAGATTACATATAATGTCAAAAATATAAAAAATAATTTGTTTAAATTGAAAATTAACACTATTATAAAAATTAAGAAATGTTTAAGTACATATAAATTCAAGATCATGCAATTTAAAAATTTAGTTTGGGATTTAATTAATTTCAGGCTAATTGGTAGAGATGATTCACAGAAAGATATTGTTTATTTTAATATTACATTCTTGCAAAAAGTATATGATTGTTTAAATATGAATAAGATTTTGGGGAGTGTCTATGACCTCTTTCCTCTTAAGAATTGTAAAATTTCAATAGCTTTTAATTATCAGAAGCCAATTAGTAGTAGAATTTTTAATTACAGGCACACTGCCTCTTTGGAGGTTGATGGGTCTGTGGAGTGTTTTTGTAATAAATCAAATTTTGCAGATTTTATCGATGATCATTATGGTCATGTAATTACTGGTAATTTAGAAATAATTAAAAACAATAATGTTAGATATTTAATGAATTTTGGTACGAAATTTCGAATTAATAGTAAAATTAGTTATGATAAAGCCTTGAAATATTTTATTAATGATGTGAATAATTTTATTAAAAAACAAAGTTATAAATTTAGCATGCCCTTGGAGGCATTTTTTGAGTGGAAGTTTCAACTATTGGAGCATTTTAAGGATTTTTTGAAGGACTTTTTAAATTCTAGTGCATATGAATATCAGACTTTCAGTAAAGAAGACATAATTTTCATCAATGATTTACATAAAAATTTTGTAATAGTTCCTGTGGACAAAGCTGCCAATAATTTTGCTATTATTTGTAAGAAATTTTATATAGATAAAAATAAATGATGAATTAAAAAATACAGAATTTTACGAAAAAATTGATATTAGAAGGGATCCTATTGTCAAAAAATTCTTTTCATACAAGAAAAAGTGTAAAAGTTTGTTTTCGTATGCTTTTGATGTTTCTAGTCATCACTGTTTGCCATTTATATTTTTGACTCCTAAGTTTCATAAGTCTCCTATTAAATTCAGATATATTTGCAGTACTACCAATAGTGTTAATAAAAATTTTAATTTAGGTTTACAAAAGCTTTTAAAAGAATATATGGTTTTCTTAAAGTTAAATTAAAAAATTCAAGTTATTTTTGGTCAATTGATAACAGCTTTGAAGTATTACAAAACCTTAATTTCACTACTCACTTAATGCAGGTTTTCGATTTCGAAAACCTTTTTACTAATATACCTATAGATCAGTTATTTAATGTTTTAATTAATATATTTGATTTATTTAATTTAGATGATGAATTGAAAATAAATAGGGATTTGTTTTTAAGTTTATGTCATTTTTGTTTATACAATAATTATGTGAATTTTAAGAATAACATATATAAACAGATTTGTGGTATAGGTATGGGAACTAATTATTCATCTACTGCAGCCAATTTGTTTTTAATTTACTTTGAATTTAATTACACAATAAATTACAATAAATCTTTAAAAATCTTTAGGTATATAGACGACATTTTAATTTTCAATTTTGATTTTACTCATGAATTTAAAAATGTTTATCCAGATTGTTTAAAATTAAATAAGGCAAACGATGACGATTTTCATGTTGATTTTTTTGGATATTTCTTTCGCTATTTTGAATAATACAGTAAATATAGATTTATATGATAAAAGAAATAGTTTTAATTTTTTCACAAGAAGTATGCCACACTGGTACTCTAACTTACATAAAAAAATTTATATAAATATAATAATTAATCAAATAATTCGATTTTATAAAATTTGTAATAATGAAAAACATTTTTATAAGCAGGTTTATAAATTTACAGCAAATCTTTTTTATAATAACAATTTTCCAATTAATTTTTTAAGATATTATGTAAAAACAATTGTAAAAAATAATTGGCAACACTGCGGGCTGTTGGCGTAGCTTGTAATTTGATAGCATGCTTCCCTGACATTCTTTTTGAAAGTTCTATTCTAAAGTCTATATTTTTAGAACGAATATGACTGGATGTTTCGAGTCTTAGGGAGGTATGCAGACCTGGCTTTTGAAGTTTTATGCAATTTGGACATGGAGTGAGCATTCTAATTGTTTTGTTGTTTTCACAGGCAAGAGCTTGAAGCAGGTATGATTGTTCATAATTTCAATGTTTTGTTTTAGGTCAGGGGGGAAGCTTGCTAAACTCTCCATTCATTTTAAATTATTTTATAAGCTACTGCACAGATTTTTTACATAGTAAAGATTTTTTTCATATATTTCATATTATTAGTTTTGTTTTTAAAATTTGGTATATATTTTTCTGTCGTTATTTTTGAATGAATGCAGGTTTGGTAGGCGTTCAGAAACCTAAAACATTTCATTTTTTTAAAGTAGGGGGGTGGGGCTAGGTTTCTTCTGTCCTCCCTCTGAAGAAGAACAGACTGTTTTTTCTTGTCTGTATTTGTTTGGTTTTTTAATTGTTTTAATTTATTAATTCTTCACAGTTCATTGTTTACCATTTTTAACATACACTCTTTCCTTGAAACTTATGAAATTTCATTACATAATGTGAATTATAACTTGTGGCATTATACATGAGCTGCTTAAAGCGCCAATGGTGCTGCAATTTTTCATGGTGAATTGACACTATATATATATATATATATATATATTGTACGAATTGCTTTTACTAGGAATGCTCCTACGCCGAAATGTAATGAAGCGCCAGTTCATATAACCATGCTTACACATTGAAACTAGTCGTTGAAGGCAACCGTAATACTTACCCATCATGGATATGCATAATATAAGGTGGTTTGGGGTAATAACGCCAGGCGGTGTAATAACGCCAAGTGCTAATATTTTGCATAATTATGAAATAATCTGGTAAATAAACACCCATGTGCTCTGCGCAGAAGTGTTTTGAGTCATATAAATCGCAAAAAACAGCTTCAAGTTAATTTGTTTCTTTTTTAGGTCTTATTGTTTTTACAAGCAACTAAAATTAACGCTTAATCGAAAATTTGCGAGATACGTTTTGTGATGTGAAGACTATTTTTTTTATCCGGAAATACTTTGTTAATTACATAAATTTGTAGTACATTTCATGGACTTTCAAAATGTTGTTGAAGATTTTGGATATCTTCTCGAGATAATTTGTAATTTAAAATGTACAGCGCAATAACTATAACGGGATAATAACGCCAATCATTGGCATTAATACCCCGGTTGATCCCTGCAGTGGCCGAGCTACATCCTAAATACTGATTCAAATAAACACAGTTAAAATTGTGCAATATTTCTAATAATTCTATTTAAGCGGTCCTTTTTAAGCAAAATGAAGCTCACGGTCTGATATTCTTTTGCCTCATCCTGCCCCCCCCCACCTCCCACACCACACCTTTATTTTTCTTACACTTTCACAAAAAAATTGAACATTTTCATTAGCTTAGAATGTAATTTGTCAATTTCTAAGTTTGTAGCGTTTGTAATTTTAGAATTGGGCAATCTACATCCAATTATTCCATCTTATTTCATAGTTTTGTTTGCATGGCGTTATTACCCATATAGGTGGGTAATAACGCCAAATAGCGTTGGTCAAGAAATCACGCCATTACATTTTATGAATACATATCTGTCAAATTATTTTTTTTATATAGATAGTCAATGAGTTGCTGTATTAAATCATATACAGCTCATATTCAAAATATTAGAATAATTGAGAAAAAGTAATAAGAAAAAATTTTTTGTCATTTATTTATTTTTTATACTAAGTAAATGCAATTAAATTTCTTATAAATTAAATCTGGAATGTTTAGATAATATTTTAACATTTATAAAATATAAAATACAGCACAATAAATTAGGTATACAGCTTCCTTAAACACATCAGAATATTAGAATAAAATTTAGATTGGTTCAAAATATTAGAATATTTTATTTTACGCAACAATATTACCTTATGAATATGAAGTAAATGGTAGTTAATATTTTGTAGCATCCCCTTTAGCTTTCATAACAGCGTACAATCGATCTTGCATACTATATACAAGGTGTTTACAAACATTTCTATCAATATTAGCCCAAATAGACTTTATACGTGCCACTAACTCAGTTTTACTTGAAGGAGGATTTTCTTGAAGTTTTTTCTTCATTATACACCATAAGTTTTCGATGGGATTAAGATCTGGTGAATTTGGTGGCCAAGGAAGTACCTTAATGTTGCGTTGGCGGAACCAATTCTTAGTTGACACCGAGGTATGCGGGGACGCTAAATCTTGTTGAAAGATGAAATCATCTTCAAATAAATCTTCTGATGATGGAATCATGTAATATTCTAAAATTTCTTGATATATCAGAGAGTTAACCTTTCGTAGACGATGCATAACTTTCCAGGTCCTTCTGCACTCATACAACCCCAAACCATGACACTAGCAGCAAATTTTACGGAACCTTTAAGGCATTCTTTATCAAATGCTTCTTGCTTCATTCTCCAAACTCGAATACCTTGATTACCATATGAAACACAAAACATACTTTCATCACTAAATAATATATTTTTCCATTCTTCATTGCTCCATAAACGTCTTGATTTACACCAATTCAATCTTATATGCTTTTGTCTTGCAGTCATGAGAGGTTTTGTTTTCGGTACACGAGATTCAAATTTAAATTTATGGAGACGTCTTAATGTTGTCGATGTAGAAACTTCAACTCCTTCTTCTTTCCATTTTCGTTGCAAGAATCGCACACTTTTAAAACGGTTTTTCTTAACTATACGCTTCAGTTTCCTGTCATCTCTAGCAGATGTTTTTGGTTTTCGGCCACCATTTCAGCGATTATTTTGAAATTTTCCAATTTTTGAATATTGTGTTAGTATTTTACTAACGCTCGATTGCGAACAATGTAAATAATTCGCTATAAAACATTGATTTTTACCGTGCCGATACAAATCAACCATACGAAGTTTAGTAGATTCAGGAATATCACTCACACGGCCCATTTTAAGACGAAAAAAAAACAAACTGCAAAAAATAATACTGATTTTAAATAAAATAGTCTGAATTTAATCAATGATGCCACCAGTTAAGAATTGGTAATAATTAAAGGAGAATTAATGTGAAATATTCTAATATTTTGAACCACTTGAATAAATATTCTAATATTTTGAACCACTTGAATAAATATTCTAATATTTTGACTTTTCAAAATAATTTTTTTTGCAATTAATCTTTTCAAAAATGATATTAAATTTAAGATAACAAGTAAGTTTAATCAACAATAAGTTCTTAATAAAAATATCGTTTGCATATTTTCATTAAAAGACATTAAATTACCAAACGATATTTTCAATTTCTAAAAAAAAGGTAATTATTCTAATATTTTGAATATGAGCTGTATTTGTTTGAAAAATACAAACTAAAACTAAGCCGTGAAAATTGGTAGAACCTTAACGTGGCGTTATTACCCCAGGGTACCTTAATATTTGAAAATAACACATGTGTAAACTATTTATAAAATGCATTGCAATTCAAAAACAAAATATAAACGTATATTTAAATATTTTAAAAATAAATAGTAATGCTCTATTAATGAATTGCTGATGAATAGTTTTATATAATTTTTATATAGATATATTATATAGATATATTTCATATAGTTTTTATTATATTGATGTAATTTACATATAAAATTCGTCGAAAAAATCTTGCTCTATTCCATTATCTGATGGAATTATTTTGTGTGGCCCTGTGAATCTATTATAAAAATTCTTGTACCGCATATTGTACAGAATGCATACTTTACCACATTTCATAAAAGCTTATTAGTTTTCTTTTGTTTGAAAGGGAGTGATAACTTTAAAATTCATTTGAAAGAATTTTCTCCCACTCACTGTAATGTAACGGAATAATTTTTATTTCCCCTGTAAATAAACTAAACATGCTGTAAACTTTAGTTTAAATAGCGCTTTTGCTAGAGTTAACATCAATAACTTTCAAAACTTTTAGCTCACTCCAAGTATATTTACAAGAGTTAGAGTGTAGACAGACGGACAAACAGTTCGAAATCATAAACTCTTTTCATTTTATTGGAAAATAACAATTGAAAGCACTTCTTTACTTGAAATATATATTTACGCACGTGAATATTTATATATGTAAAGAAGTCATAAACATAGACATTCACACACAGTCATAAACACTTTCACAACTTTACTGGAAAGTGTTAAAAACGATAGTCATACTGGAATTTTATTGGATCATTATTTTATTATTGAATGCAATTCGAAATATAAATTTGTAAAATTTTAATATTTTTTACTGTGTATGTAGGTTACTTATGTTAAGCTATCTTCATTATTCAAGATTGCTAATAATTTCTATTGTCTGTAGCTTGGCATATGAAAAAAATCAATCATTTACGAATCATTACTTTTATTTATTTGTTTGTTTACTACAGTATGAAAAACACCGAGTAAAATCAATCATTAGGATATTTTTTTTTCCTTTAACACTTTTTAGATGCTTTTCTTATTATTTTGTCCTGTTAACGAGAAACATTTGCAATTAACAAATGGAGTGAAACACATTAAGAAAATGCGGTTGAAAAAGTTCATGCATAATTGTTCACACATTCTTTAGATTTTACATTATTCTTTAAATGAATGATAGCTGATAAATCCAATAAAAATATCTATCAATATTTGTAAAATATTTTGATAAAAACATATGGAGGGGTTCTGAAAACTGAAATACACTATATTGCCATTGATTATTGGACACTTGCGATTTTAGACATTTTACTAAATATCTAGAAAAATACATGAGAAATCATCTCGAAACTCTTAGTGTATAAATATAATTGTATACGACGTACATCGCCGTGAAGATTTTTTACCGAAACTCCATAGGGGACCGTCAACAAATTAAAAAAGAATGAATATCTTTCGAATAACCCTGTCAAATCTAATATAGCAAAACTGCTCAAACTCTAGATTATGATTGAATGCCTTATTGCAATACACTGTGTTCATTTTTATGCAAAAAGCATGAATACTCGCTGAGTAATTAAGGTTTTTATAAAAATGGTCCCCAATTTTTCCAAGTTTTTTCCTTATAATTTTCAGAGTTCTTAATATAAAATAATATTTTTTTCAGAAAATATGACAAACAACATTGCACACTAGGGCGGAGCGTAAAAAACTTTTTTTCGAAATTCTTTTCTCCCTAGCTCAGAAAAGTTGTGTAGTGGTGTCACTAACATACTCACAAAATTTCACAACAGTCAATAAATATCTTCCGGTTCCACTTTTGGGTCGAAATATGCAATTTTAGCCGAAAATGTTGTAAAATTTCACATTTCAGCAATATTTTTAATTTCCGATTTTTTCTTCGCCTTAGAGCGGAAAAGTTGATAGAGTACATAAGGAATATAAGTTCAAATTATTAAAGTAATTAAAAAATATTTTCTGGTTCCACTTTGGGTTCTAAATATGGGAAATGAAACATGAAAATGATACAAACATCGAAAACATCGAAAATGATACAAATTTTCACATTTTAGTCATTTTTTTATTTTTTTATTTTCTATTCCCGCTTGCATGGAAATGTTCGAAGAATATGCAAAAAACATAAGTAAAAAACTTTAGAATAATAAATAAATGTATTCCGGCTTCTCTTTGGGGGTCTAAAAATGTCAAAGTAGCCAAAAAGTATGCAAATTTTCACATCCGAGGGATTTTTTTTCTTATCAACTTTCTCTTCTCACTGGAGCTGAATGTATGGAAAATCATATGAGAAGCATAGCAGAAAAAGTTATTGGTGACACTTGCCCTATGTAATCGCAGTCATATTCTTCTATAAGTGTCAATTATTCTTCAAACACTTTTCGTTGATGGAGCGTTCCCTCAATATTCCTTTGAATTTAAGTTTGATCTTTCCGACGTTCAAAATACAATCTTTTCAAGGTATTGGTAACTCTAATTTTGGTATGGGACTCTAATCTTGGACTTTGCATTTACTGCAATACTTATTTTTTCTCTTCTTGTGTTATGCCTGTATATAACATGTCGTCATGTGTACCAACTCTTAAGTCTTCAAGAAGTGCGCCTGTTACTGTTACTGCAACTCGGTCGGACACTCCCATCAAGTTTCAAGTTCTGGCTAGGGCAGGACGACGGGTTGTTCATGATATACTTATAGTATTTATGTTTGACTGCATTGACATTAAAAGGATTATCACTAAGATGGTGACACAGTTGTTCATCAACAAGACTAAAAGATTTAAATAGCTCTAAGTCTTCGATGAAGCAGTAGTGATTGTTTTTTCTTTTTTATACCGTTTTCTGAAACTTTCTTAATCTTTTTTGAGTCTGCTCGTTCATTTACTCAGTTTACGTGTTGTGAGCCGTGTTTCCGAGTGTATCAATTGGGTCTATCGACAATTTCCTTGAAGTTGCTTGATCCTCAAGAAACTGTCTTCCAATTCTGGAATTTTTATATCACATGGGCATTTACATCTTTCTAGATATGTACACTTGTAAGAAAAAATTTCAAGCGTATGTCTTTTCCTCTTCCAACAGGAAGATTTTCAATTTTGATTTCATCTGTTTCTTAGCGTCAAACTTCTTTATACTCTTGTACTTATCATTATATGATCCAATCATTTGGACTTTTCTTTGCCTAAAAACCATTGGAACTGAGGCAGCCTGCCAAATTACTTTAACTATTTCAGCCCATAATTCGCTATCGCCCCAAAGGTGGGTCCGATTTTTAATTATATTTTTATTCATTTCTCACCAACAAAAAAATACATTATATCTTCATATGTTGGTAAAACGCCAGCTCTTAATTCTGTAGTACCCGAAAAAATGGGATCAGACAAATCCCGTGTACTGCGCCTTAATTGTGATAATTCTGTGTAATATTTTTCATGCACACCATTATTTCAACACAATATTAAAAAGTTAAATTTTGTAAACACTTTCAGATGTATTTTTTTCAATAAAATATAGAAGCTAAAATTAAATATTCTCATTACGAACCTTTCACGAGCAGAGTATTAAACCAACAATAACATTACAGCTAACGAACAGAAAGCTGAAATAATTAGGGGAATTTCCCTCAGATCGCTTTTTATTTGATTGTTCTATGATTTTTGTGTACATTATTGCCATGTATTTTAAAGTTTAAGTAATAAAAGTGAAACCAGAAGATATTTATTAATTACTTTAAATTTTTACACTTATGTTTGTCATATGATTTTCCGATTTTTCCGAGCCGGCGAGAAGAGAAAATTGATAAGACAAAAATTCCTGAGAAGAAAAATTTTACATAATTTTTGGCGACTTTGACATATTTAGATGCCGAAAGAGAAACCGTAATACATTTATTTATTATTCTAATGTTTTTTACTTATGTTTCTTGCATATTCTTCGAACATTTCCATGCCAGCGGGAATAGAAAATCAAAAAAATCAAAAAATGACTAAAATGTGAAAATTTGTATCATTTTCGACAAATTTTCCATATTTAGAACCCAAAGTGGAACCGGGAAATATTTTTTAATTACTTTAATAATTTGAACTTATATTGCTTATGTACTCTATCAACTTTTCCACTCTAGGGAGAAGAAATAATGGCAAATTAAAAATATTGCTGAAATGTGAAAATTTGCAACATTTTCGGCTAAAATTGCATATTTCGACCCAAAAGTGGAACCGGAAGATATTTAATAATTGTTGTGAAATTTTGTGAGTATGTTAGTAATACCACTACACAACTTTTCCGCGCTAGGGAGAAAAGAATTTCGAAAAAAAGTTTTTTACGCTCCGCCCCATTGCACACAGTACCCTGTAATCAGAATTAAAAATAATGAAAATTTTACACAAAATGAGTTGGTTTACTAAATAATTTTTTACTGCGCATGCGTCAACGATATCAAAATTTCATTTGCATATTATGTTAGCTAAATGTATAGAGCAACTTTTGTGAAAGTCACAAAATCATAACTTTAAAATTCTTAAAATAATCGTCAATTGAATAAGTTGAAAATCCGTTATTCTCAAAATGAAGCAAAAACAAGAGGGGTTGTATCCATATATTGATTGATTAGTGTCAATATAGAATACACAATACGGGATGTTACGACTACTTTTGGATAAAATCCCTCATTTTTTGCTTCATTTTGGAAACAACGGATTTTGTCCTTTTTCTATAGACGATTACTTTCAGAATTTTCAAGCTATAATTTTGAGACTTTTACAAAAGTTGCTCTATACATTTAGCTAACATAATATGCAAATGAAATTTTGATATCTTTAACGCATGCGCAGTAAAAAATTATTTAGTAAACCTACTCATTTTTCATACAATTTTTATTATTTGTTAATTCTGATTACCGGGTACTGTGTGCAATGTTGTTTGTCATATTTTCTGAAAAAAATATTATTTTGTATTAAGAACTCTTAAAATTATAAGGGAAAAACTTAGAAAAATTTGGGGCCATTTTTATAAAAACCTTAATTACTCTGCGAGTATGCATGCTATTTGCATAAAAATGTTCACAGTGTATTACAATAAGGCATTCAATCATAATCTAGAGTTTGAGCGCTTTTGCTACATTAGTTTTGACAGGGTTATTCAAAAGAAATTCATTCTTTTTTAATTTGTTGACGGTCCCCTATGGAGTTTCGGTAAAAAATCTTCACGGAGATGTATGACGTATACTATTATATTTATACACTAAGAGTTTCGAGATGATTCCTCATGTATTTTTCTAGATATTTAGTAAAATGTCTAAAATCGCAAGTGTCCAATAATCAATGGCAATATAGTATATTATAATGTTTCAAAAAATAATTTCTAATATACATTGATCGATTATAGTTATTTTAAATTTATGTAAAACTATTCGGAAGCTTGTATTTTACAGTTTCACTTTTGATATGCATTTGCTCTCTGTGTGATTTTTTTATTTAATGCAATTGACAAAATATAAATTATCCTTCAACTATATTAATGCGTTACTTTGTGTTCCATATGAAAAGTTTAAAAACATAAGAATGTCATATTATGAAAACCTCGTACACATACACAATGCTATTAACATAGGAAATAAATGCGTAGCGCTTGTCAAATATAATTTTATCGTAAATAATTTATAAATGGTTTATTTTAAGATAAAAAATTAATCTGTTTTTCCTTCTATATGTACCAAGCATAGTTATATTAGAAATATCATGTTTATAATTAAATCGTTTTATAAAACATTCTAAATAGATTCTAATTTTTTATTTTTAAAGTATTTAGGGTGCTAAACGTTATACGTTTACGTAATTTTAAAATTTAAGCAGAAATTGTAACAAGAAGATGTACTATAACTCTTTTGTAAATGATATATTATGTCGCCACATTTACGTCCATTAAAAACCACAAAATTTCAATCTTTTAATGAAGCATAAATTATTTACACGCTAAATTAAAAATATTTTAATTCAACATAAATGATTTGAATTAGTGATAACAAAATTTGATAATAATTGTTCAAATAAAAGCAGCATTTTTATTATTTTTATAAAGTTTGCCTTATTCATACACAATTTAAAAGCTAATTCAGCATTAACAAAACATAATAAGTCGTTTACTAAGCCTAATCGTGCACTGCAACCACCACATCAATACGTGACACACAATTAAAAATATAAAAACTCACATTATGTGCCTTGAATTTGCCCAATATGATCAATGTAACTGATCATATACAGTCCAAAGAATTTGATAACGGTTATTTTCTCTATGTCAGATGTCTGCATTTGACATAAAATAGAGTTTGTTCTTCGAAAACAAAATCGACTAAGCTAATAAGTCAAGACATAATTTAGATTTTTCTTTTTTAATGAATACACGTAAATAATGAAATGTGAATATAAAGTAAGCTGCAGATTGTTAAGTAAATCAAATTAAATTAATTAAGCCGATTTAATTGAAAAATATAGCAATACAATATTAGAAAATCCTGGTTGTGTATATAGAGTACACGCCATAATCTATCAAACTTTAGCTGTAAATTTAAAAAAATATATATTATATTTCTTATTATTTGACCGATATATAAATTTCAAAAATATTATTTACATAAAAAAAGAAGAAAAATCATACAGTGAAGCATTAATTTGCATTTTAACAGATTTCGTATTTTTATTTATTTATTTATTTATCATTAAACGAATATTTTTTACCACATTTTTCTCCATGTAATTTTATTAAAAATGCTTTGAAAGAAATAAATTTATAGAAAATTTTGAAGAGTATGTATTGATATAAATTTCTTAATAAGTGAATGCCTTTACTTTTTGTAACGTCACATTATACAAATATTTCCCACAGGATTTCGAAATTTTTGGATTACTTTAATTTAATTAGATTTGCTGAAATTTTTAGAGGCGAATATCACTTAATGTTCTGCTGTAATTAGATGTAAACTCTTTTAACAGCCTTAATGCGAGGTAATCCGATATGTGTGAAACTAAGTGTACGAATAAAATATTATTCACCCGAGTGGAATCAAACATTATCAATCAATTTTGTCAATCAAGTAAACAATATATTAATATAATAATATAATAATTATAAGAAAATAAGTTTTTAAAATAATTTTTCTATAACTAAATAACGGTTATTTAAAATCTCAAGTATTTTTGAAATATATATTTAGGAAAATATTTTTAATAGTCACTATTCTCCTTTTTGAAGTAGAAATATTGTACAAAAACATAAAAAAATATAAAATAGTAAAATAAATTCGATTTTGTCTAGACTGAAAGTGGTTTAGAATTTAGAATCGTATTCACTTATTCAACTGTATTTTGTGTCGGATTTTCAGACAAAACAAAACAAAAGTTTCTTTCCGATCTTCGTGCCCTATTTCAGAAAACAAAATCCTTAAATATTTCTGCTTAATGATCTGCGTAAGGAATTCAGATAACATGGTCTTATTCAAAAAGAAAAAAAAAAGGTATAGTAAGATAAATTAAGAAATTTCCGCTTCTTTTCTTTATTAGCAAAAAGGAATGAGAACGTTTCAATTATGGAAACAAATTTAATAATAATTTGCATGTTTATAATTAATTTAAATTATGAATTAATCGTTTTAATTATGTACTAATCGTTTATTTCACAAATTTTCTAAGTCACGTAGATTCGCAGAAGTTTTAAGAGGTAATTTTCACTTAATGTTCTACTGTAATTAGATGTAAAATTCTTAACTGCCTTAATGCTAGATAATCCGATATATATGAAACTAAGTGTACGAATAAAATATTTTTTACCTTAGTGGAATTAATTATTATCAATCAATTATTTTATAAAAACAATATTTTATAAAATAATCTTTCTATAACTAATATGACTAATCTTTCTATAACGCACTTGGCGTAACTGCCCACAAAAATTGAAACTTTAAATGTTTTTTTTTTTTTTTTTTTTTTTTTTTTTTTTTTTAACTTTATTCCTTTTTTTAACTTTGATGTTTTTAAAAAGCTACGGCTTTTATTTATTTATTTATTTATTTTTTGTATTATAGATAGAGATTTGTTTTAAATTTATATTATAGAATTAATTATTTTATATAACTATCCTTATTTATAGATAGTCCTTGTTATCCTTGTTATAGATAGATATTTAAATGTTTTTGTGCATGAGTTTAATTATGTGTGTGTGATAAATCTGCGCATGGATTTAGTTTTTAATTTATAATTATTTTTTAATAGAACTATATGAGGATTTGTTAGATGTCATCGTTTTACACTATATTTATTAGAAAAAACTACACTAAGTTTAGTATTAGATGAATATAAAAACCCTTATGCAGTGTTGCGTAATACATACTTAAAAAGCTTTAAAAAAATTGACGAAATTATCAATATTTAAAAAAGTTGTATGAATACAAAAAAATCAGATTTTTATAATCTTTTGAAATTTAATTAAATATTCACTTAATTATTTTTTTTCTGAAATGTACTTTCAGTTGAATATTGGAATGATTGAAATGTAGCGGATTCACCAATTGAACCCTATTATTTAATATAAACAAAATTGATGAAATTTTAATATGTCACGGCGAGATTTTAAGAAAAATTCGGTTAGATAATAATATTCAGTATAAAATATCTTAAATAAATATATAAAGCCATATTAGTCAAAACAAATGATGAAATAAAATTTTAAATGGTTTTTAAGCTCAATTCATTGTTAACAAGATGAAACAACATATATATTTCTGGTTTACACCTTTTTCAATTCTTTTTTTTCTTTCTTTCTTTCCCTTCTTACTGAAATCGTGAAAAATTTGTGAAACTGGTTTTACTGAAAGAATCGTGAAAAAATAAGATCCAAATCTGACACTGAAATTTATTCTGTAAGTTGATAATACAGAAGATTCTCGGCTAAAATCGTTTAAGATTACTATATTTATGACTTATTAATATCGAACGAAAAGTTTATAAATAGCTTTTAAAATCATTTCCTTTTTTCTGTGTAAAAAAAATAAAGGAAGGTAAAGCAGAATAATGGCTGAGAGCGACAGAATAAGTTTTTAATTTATTCATGGCGATATCGATATGATATAAAAGCATACATAGAGGTATTGTTATGTTATTGCATAATGTTTTATTAATGTACGTATATATTTATAAAACTTTTTTATGTTTTCCAATATTTATGTTGTTGTTTATTTCTCATTTCTCTCATTTTTACCTTCATTTAAAAAAAAATATATATATATATATAAAGAATTTCATGTTTTCGTAGAAATAACTGAAATTTATATCTAGAAAAAAAGAAGAGGAAAGAAATAACTATAATCACTAAAATTTTATAAATTTCCACACGTAGTAATGATTCGTTTTAAACAGTATAGCATTTACCTGCAATTATAAGTAAATGTAATTTTAAATTGTAATTTTTAAATAATTAATATTTTATCTTAAAAAATAATTTTCGGTCAAACTTGCAAAAAATTAGATATATTTACAACGATTATAATTCAAGAATTCCCTGTCACAAAACAATTCTGCTATACAAATTTTCCGCTCTATAAAAGTTATTAATTTACTTTGTCTTATATTTAATCAATCGTGTTTTCTATTTCTCTTTTGCGGTTTGTATTGCTATAAGTGTTGCTCATAAAAACACGAACACTAGTATTTGTGTAGAGTAATGCATGATAAATATAAGACAGTTTGTTTCTAAACTGAATAATTATTGTAATCGTTATTCAGTTTTTGAACCAATCAATGCAACAAATCAGTGAAACATGATTTAAACAAGTTCTATATTGCGACTAATAGGTATAAAACTGTTTAAAGGGTTCGCCGAAATAATGTTAACCATTGGCTATATTCTGATGCACAATTTTTTATATATTTTCTTTTTTTTATTTTTCATTATCTAAATATACATTCATTATCTAAATAGAAATAGCTTATTTTCTTAATTCCTTACAGATTTTTCACTTTAAATATCCAAATGATAATACTTCCAAAGGCATTTTCAATTGAAATATTTACTTATATGTGAATACTAAAAGGGGGAAAAATTAACGTAATTCGATTGTGTACAATAAGCGTTTGCTGGCAAGAGCATCATGTTAAATGTGCCATGTAATCTTCATAAAATGAAGTAACTTTTAATGATATATATTGCACGGTTATATGTAGGTTCTAGGTCAAAAACTACAATTTTCTAAATAGAGACATCTTACTTTATTTTTATTTTAAAGAAAAAGTTTGTATTTTAACTAAATATTTTTTTTTTGCAATGAATTTCTTATAATTATACTTAATCAGTATCGTCTACAGCTATCGTATTTCATAGAGACTATATAATAATATTTTGGAAACATAATGTTAGAGATATCATAAATAAACACAACTGTATCAAAGTTTCTGATCACATTATTCTTTACAGCAATTTGTATTGCAAAATATACATATATATTTTTAAAATGCATTCAATTTATATAGACTTATTTAAAAAAAAAATAAGTTTTTTAAATATTTGTTGAGATCAAAAATTAGTAATGGTAATAGTAATAAGAAAAAGTAAATAAATAATAAAAAAAAGATTTTGTTTAGATAGTTAATTTTTTGTTTAAAAAGATAAATTTGTTTAAAAGATATATTTTTTAAAATTTTCTCATCTTTCTTTACATCAAAAAAGTACAAAATTGCATGGATCAGCATTTATTTCCTCACTGGTACTTTTTAGCTAACATCTACATTTTTGACAGTTAAAAAAAATGACTCGAAATATATTTTGAAACAGTGATCCGAGAGTTGTTTTTATCATAAGTTAGAAATACAAAATAATAATATTAATGTAAAATAGATGCAATAATAATGTAATAATAATAATGTAAAAATATATAGATTTAAACATAATGTTAAAAAATAAAACTCATTTTTCATTTTTTAAAGATATTTTTTATCAAATAAATTTGTATTAAAGAAATAAATCTTTAATTTAATTGAAATTTTAAATTCATATTTATGCATATCAACTAATATGCGATTTGATAAGAAAAACGTAATATTCCGTGTGATAATAAAACCGCTCGCACTGACCCGCAGTAAAACAAGTATGTTGTATAGTGTAAAAGTGGCCACAGTGGCTCTGAAAACGAGCCTAAGCTGTTATAAAATTAGTTACGCCTTTCAATAGTTTGACATATAACAAATGTAAGCCATTTATTCTTTAACATACTTTTATGTAATGTATTACACAATAAAAGATTTTAAAATCGATAAAATTTTAATTTTTCAATAACAAATCCCCTCTTAATTTATCTGTAATTTTCACAGCTTGTTTGAAAAATTATAGTAAAATATAGGAAAACAGGATTCTAGAAAAATATTAAATAAATATTAACACATATATGCATTTTATTAAGATAGGCTCAAGCATTTGTGATATATACTAACGAAAAATAAATTATATTAATCATATTTTTTTACTTATGTACCTCCCTTAAACATTCATATACAAAGAAATCATCTTAAAGCGTTTATTTACGCCTTGAATAAAATTTTAGAAAGTGTTTTAAAAAATTTCTCAACAATCTACGACTTGAAGAAATGCGTTTTAAATAGCCAACGACTGTTTAATGCGACGAGTGCATAATTTTCCCAACACCTTAGATTGTATTTTAAAATACTGGATTTAAGGTTTTGTGGGTTTTTAATGAACTTCCTTAAAAAAAAAAAGAATTACAAAATGTTTTAAATTCCATTTAATGTCCATTAAAACGTCGCTGGAAATCTCTCAACGTAATCATTACAGCAATTTAGTATGCAGAAAGGAATGTATAGACATTTATTTGTTTAAAAACATTTCGTTTGTTAATGCACTAGATAAGAATAACTTTTTAGCAAGTGTAGATAGTTTAGGAATACACTGAACAGAAAAACAAAAAACTACTTCGTTTTATTTTTAAAAAATAACATATTATCGACATTTATAGAAAATAAGTGAACTCCATCACACTGATGCACTAATGGAGATATCATTTTTTAAAATAAGGCTTAGTTTCTCTTTAGTATTTTTCTTGAAATATAAAAAGTACATTTAAGAGATTGAATTCTTTTTAAACAAATAAATAAATACAATGATATTTTGGAAAGATGTTTTCTTTTTAGTTGTCCTTTCAGTTGTTCGTTGAGTTGCCCTTTTAACTAGAAGTTGCTTATATTAAAAATATATTTTAATATAGCAAAAATGAATATTTATGCTCGTTTTACAAAATTATAAGCTAAAAGATATATATAGATATATATGTATATATATATACATATATGTATATATATATACATATATGTATATATATATATTTTTTTTTTCATGACCACACTAATTTAGCAATATTGTCATCGTAGAAATCTCATAATGTAGAATTTCTCGCCTATATCATAGGGAAAAATATTTTATAAGAATTTCTACTAACGTGTGTCTCAAAAGCTTAATTAAAATATTAAATAGATACTTATCCACTCATACTGGGCATCATGTTTTTGTTTTGGGTCTTTCTCTAGCAATAAATTAGAAGAATTCATTGAATTAATCAAAGAAATGATTAATTTCCGGAATGTATGTCCATGGAGAATATATCATCTTGGGCTGCAGTTGCAGCTTTCCAAACATATGTGAATGAGAGATGCTTAACTGGGTATCATCCTCGTAGCTTAAATGGTAGAACACTCAGAGTGTCATTCCAAGTATTCTGGTTCCATAAGCGGCTTCGATATATATTAATCTGTTGTATGTACGCTTGGTAAGCAATGTGATAAATCCAGTCTTTTTAATTTATAACTAGATAATGCCCGTCAAGATTTGACGGTAAATAACTTGAATGTTTCATCAAAAAAATTCTTGCATTTTTAATTAGTTGCTTTTAAATTTGTCTATTCAAATTGTGATGAATTACTATATTACATTAGTGATTTTTTTTTTTTTTTTTTTTTTTTTTTTTTTTTTTTTTTTTTTTTTTTTTTTTTTTGTAATACGATAGATGGTTTAATCTATTCGATGAAGTAAAATAGTTTTAAGTTTATAATTTACAACTAATTATATTTGTATTTTATCAAAAAATTAACTAAAAATACTGTTTAAGGTACTTATTTTTGCTTACTGCGGCCCATTTTCTTTCTGCCCCCCCCCCCTCCCAAGTAACAATATTTACGCTACCATTCAAAGCTGCTATGACTTTTATTTTGATCTGTCTCATTCTCTAAAATCCTAAATTTGAAATTTGATGCAGCTAACTATTTATAATATAATTTTTTATTACTTGAATTTTCTTATACAATTTTATACATAATTTCAAATATTAAATCATGGGTATCAATGTAATTTATTTTATAGCTGTTATACTAATATTTTTATTTATTTCCTTTTTTTTTCTTTTTAATGAATGACAAACTTTTCTTCCTTACAGACATTTATATTCTTGATAATGGTAGAAAAAATGTAACGAAAATATTAGATCAGTTCAATTTATGTAATTGATAATTGCGTGTAAAATATTTTAGGTTAAATATTTTAAATATAAAATAATTACTTTTTTTTTCAAGATATTGTTCAGTGTTAAATTTTGTTCAATTATAAAGCATTCAAATTGTAATAATAATAAAAATCCTAAAACTATTCTTACTTATAAAATATGTTATTATTGAAATGAATTATCGACAAAAATTCTACACAAATCATTTTGCCGAGTTTGGATTCGAATCTGCATCCTCTACAAAAACTCAAAGCTTAAAACAGCTGCGTTACGCCACTACGCTATCAGGAACACACTGAGTAACCTTCTATAACGGAAAAGTTCTAGAATCAGTTGACGCATGCGCAATTGTCTAGAATTTGCATTTTAATTTTATAGAACTGTTTTGTGTCTTAATGTTTGTGATAACTTATTATTATTTTTTTTATATATTTATGTCAGCTATAACTTAAAATGTTAACATTTCCAATCTTCGTGTGTAACGGTAATTTATAAGAAGGATTACTAGTCGTAAATTTTAGCCTCAGATCATTCAGTTTAACTTTTATATATAGTAGGACACCTTCTGAAATAAGCCATATTTTTGAATTGTTAATAACACTGAAAGAGACAAATAATAACTTTGTGATAAAAAGAAGAGCTTGTTTACAATAAGATCGAATAAATTATATTTGAGATGCAGACGCATTTAAAACTAAACTTCTAGCTATGAAGTGACAGTTCAACTGAGCGAGGATCTCTACTCATGTGCAGTGCGTCACTCCAAAGGCAGGCTTGTACTTATGTACTACGCATGCGCATACGTAAAATTTCAATTTAAAATTGTGGCTAATTAATAAAAGTTTTGAACAACAAATGTACGATAACAAATCTGAGGCCAAATAGCTTTCATTAAAAAAAAAAATGGTGTGATTTGATGCAGTAGTTTGCTCTCACGAACTGTCGAAAGGAAATGCTTAGCGTTTTAACTATATAGATTTGCCTAGGATTTTTAATATACTCTTTTGAAAATAATTAATTAACATAATCACACTTTCTAAGCTAAAATTGCAAATTACTAAATTGTACGAACTAAATTCTCAATTTGTTTAAATTTTGATAATCTGAATATAAAAATTACTAATATTCTCAAGACATTAATTTATGATTAAATATTTTAAGATAATATATATATATATATATATATATATTGAGGATTTTTAATCAATTTTTAGAAAAACTGCAAGAAGAATATTATATGAATAAATGATTCATTTAAGAGAATATTTAAAACAGCATACACTACGAAAGTTTTCTTAAACTTGTACGCAATTGAAAGTGTAATGACCAAATGTAATGGCATTTTTGTTTTAAAAGTAATTTTTTTGACTCAATACATCTTATTTAATTATTCTCTGACAAGTTTAAATATTGTTAATGTTAGTAAACTCGAGTTCTATTTAAAGTTATCTTTTCAGAGAAATTTGATTTATATTAGTTCGCACCTAGTGTCAAAAAAATATACTTTCAATGATAGTTAATATCAAAGTAAAGTAAATGAAAAAAAGGGAAAAGAAATGAAAAGGTAAAATACATTTACAGTCGAATAGATGTCTTATTTTCTCTTCGCTAAAATTTGTTAGCGTATTCGGTGTTCTATATAACTTTATCCATGAAAGCTAAACGCATTCATGAATTTGGATTGTCTGTCTGTTTGTCGTTTTTCTGTATGTCTGTACGCTACTTCTCGTAAATATAGTCCGATTGCTATGCAATACATAGGTATGTTGTGTCATTATTACCAGCATTATCAGTTTTAAAAATAAAGTAATATCTAGAATTTATGTTTTAATCACAGCGATACTCAAGAGATTTCCGTTACATTACGGTGTAGGGAAACGCCATTTTATTTTAATGATGCTATTCTGTTTCAAAGATTCTAAAATTTATATATGTCACTTAAGTGTACTATATTCTGCTTACTGTGAAATATGAGTGTGTGGAATTTATCGTTAATTTAGAGGAGCACAATAAAAAACTGTCTACGGAAGAATTTTGAAAACATTGAACAATATTGTTTATGAACAATAAATGCTGAAAATATGTTCTCAGTTGTGTTAAACGTTTTAAAAGTGAACTATTTTTTTCGATATTAGATTACGTGCATAAATTCTATAAATCGTATACAAGGCTGCAGAAAAAAATGTTAATTGCAGAAACAAATTGCTGACATTAGATATTAAAATTCGGTATGTCTTTTTTAAATTGAACTATTTCTTAGTGTATATGAATTCTACAGAGTACATAAATGGCTGTTAAAAAGTTTTCAAGTATATTTTCATTTTATTCGAGGAAATCGCTGAAAGGAAAATTCCAAATGTGATGTTTAAGTAACTTAGCTAAATTTTAGAATATCGTGCTGTGCATACCCAGGTCAAAATTCATGCTTGTGCCAGCAACAAAAATATGCTAGTTATTGCTAGGTCTGCTAGATCTTCATGCTATTATATGCTAGCTTGCATCATATGCTATATCGCTAGCTTGCACAACAAAAGCATGGCAAGCTATATGCAAGCATTTCATGCTTATTTCCAGAAAAGTGGGCCAATACACACCATGAATTGCTGGAAAATCTGCTGGAACCAGCAAATATGTAATGCTAGTTTATGCTAGTTTATGTTATTTTACTTGTTGGGTTATAGCACTTGGTGCTTGTCTAGCAAACAAATACCAGCATGAATTTCGACCTGGGTATAAGCATCTTTAAATCATAAACAGAGCTGCCCAATGAAAAGATAAATCAGGTATTTTTAAGCGATTGATTCCAGTAGCAGAAATTCGGTTTTAAAAAGCGCTAAGCGTTTTTCAAATTTTTATTCAAACAATTTGTTTTATTTTAATAAAACTACAATAATTTGTTTCATCATTTTTAATGCGCTAGAAAGTGTTGTCAATCTATGTTGAACACAGAATTTTTCGTTCTAGTTTTCATATTGATAATACACAGTAATCGATCAAAAGGTCACTTTACTTCCAAACTTCTTTATATCCAATTTACCAACAGTATATTTATAAGCAAAGAAAATTAAACACTTTGAATATCTCAAAAAAGAAAATGAATGCCTGATTTTTTAAATAAATTAATGAATTATTAATAATTAACCCTTTAATATCAAAAGTATTCTATGTGACGTTATAGGCATATTACAATGATCAAGAATTGTGTCTTCAAAAATGATAAAGAAATGTTACTTCAATTCGTACGATTTCCAATTGGTAAAATTACTCTGACCGTTGATTCACATAAATGATGTAAATTTTAGTGCCACAGCAACTTTTATTTCCTATTTTTTTACATCATATTCGTCCAATGACATTAAAGAATGAGAATAAAAAAATCCCTGTTGGCTTGGCCTATAGACAAAGGCAGATTTCGTTAAGTGCTCATTTCAACAACAAAACAGTAAAATGTAATAAGAGAAAATATCCAGTTTAACAATTTTATTTGGCCGCTTTTGAAGAAATCTTAATTTCATTTTTCTGTAAGAGCCGGTTTTATCAGATTCATCTTAAGCTAAATTTGGCTCAAATGGCCACTTTGACAGCATTTAAAAAATATATTCTGACGTTATGAAAAAAATACCAATATTGTAAATTATATAGTTCCTAAATAAGAAAAACTGCCAACTGGATGTATTTGAGAGCAAAAATGGCTTTAAAAATGAGTCATAAAATAAGCAATTTATTTTTTTAACGCATCCTCAAATCTTCAATAACGATCGCTTCAGAAAATTTTGCACAAAATTGCAATTTTAACAGCATCTTTTAAGATGTATTCTGCCTTTATCGAAAAACTGACCAATACGGCACATTATACAATACAGTTGATAAATACGAGAACCTGTCAATTAGATGCGTTTGAGAGAAAAAATGGTTTTAAAAATGTGTCATAAAAAAGAAATTTGTAATATGAATACTGTTAATTATTTTCGTAATATTTAGATAAAATTATAATATTTTTCACGATAAATATGACTTCTTCTATAAATACAGAAAACATTTATTAGACGGTCACATCATAAGACATATATAGAAAACATACGTATCGAAAAAATACAAAGAATAACAATAATAACATATGTGCATCATCTCACGTTCATCGTCTGAAAACAAAAAACCTAATACATGGAGTCATTAAATAATGTCTACTGTCCAAAGTTCTTTTAAACAAAAACAATTTAATTATTGCCATGCAATTTACCTTACAAAACCCTCCTTTCGCATATCAATAATGCTCAGCAATGCCCAGACTTGTAATATGTTTTCTCGTGACATCATAACTCAAATTCTTTGTCATTATATCTGCCTTCAGTTCAGATGAATTTACATATTTTGTTTCAATTTCTCCTTTAGCTTTTTCATCTTTTACAAAATGATATTTTTTATTGATATGTTTGTTACGACTATTCACTCTTGGGTTTTTAATCCAATCAATTACGGACTGACTATCAGTACTGATTTCTATTGGACGCTTTACCATCTCTTCTTGATTTAATTCTTCCAAGAGACCCATTAGCCATTTTCCTTCAGAAACTGGATCACACAAACTTAAAAGCTCAGATTCCATTGTTGAAAGCGCAACCAGTTTCTGCTTATTACTTTTCCATCCAATTAATGATTCTCCTATTTTTACGATATATCCACCAAATGATTTTGAATCTTGTGTAGTACACCAGCTACCATCAGAACAAAGTGATAATTGACCCTTTTTACTTTTAATTCCAAGTTTGTAGTTTTTTGTGCCTTGGATATAACGCAAAACTCTCTTCACTGCCTGTAAATGAATTTCTCTAGGATCTTTTGCATATTGAGATAAATTACTTAAAGTGAAAGCTATATCTGGCCTTGTTCCTCTTACTGGATATCCTATACTTCCAAGCATTTCTTGATATAGTGTTTCATCAATTTTATTTTTACCTTCATATTCGTCTAAATTTATTCCGAGAACACCAGGAGTTTTCACACTTTTACAATTTTCCATATCAAATCTTTCTAAGATCTTTTCTGCATATTTAGTTTGCCCTAATAAAAATTCTCCGTTATTTTCTTCAATATCAATTCCAAGGAATTTTATATTTTTCTTCTGCTCTTTAATTTTCGCTTCTTTATTCAATTGTTGTATGAATTTTTTTATCAAATCTTCGGATTCACTAACGACTATCCCATCATCTACATAGATTCCAACTGTAATAAATTCATTATCTTTTTTTTGACAAATACACAAGGGTCTGCTTTGCATGGTTTTAATCCAATCTTATCAAATATTTTAACCAATTTTTCATATCAGCATCTTCCTGCTTCAGGCAATTCATATAAATTTACTGTCACGAGTAATATCAAAACCTCCTTCAATTTGTAGGCCTTCAGGTGGATTCATATAAACAGCAGTTTCTAGATCTGCATACAGATAGGCTGTTTCTACGTCGAAAAATCTAGTTTTGTAGCCTTTCACTGCTGCGACTGCCAATAAAGTTCTAAATGATTCAGTTTTCATTACTGGACTGTACGATTCTTGATAATTTGTTCCAAATTTAAGTCTTGATCCGTCTGCTACTAACCTAACTTTATATTTTACATCTTCGCCGCTTTCTTTTACATTTAAAATCCATTTGTTTCTGAGTGCTTTCACATCTTTTGGTTTGTCAAATATTTTCCATGTTTTGTGTTCTTCTAACGAATGTAATTCCTTTTTGATTGCTTCTATCCATTTATCCTTATTTTTAGAATTTAATACATCTTTGTTATTCTTTGGAACTTCCCCGTGCACTAGATTTGCTAAATACTTTGGATTCGGTTTCCTAATTCGTGATGATCTTCTAGGTTCTCCAGAAAACTTATTTTGATTACTTTTTTTTCTTGTTGTTCTTCATTTTCACTAATTATATTAATTATTTCATTTCCTCTGTCTCACGAAGATTCGTATCATTTGTCAACCTAACTGTTTCTTTTTCCTGATTTAATTCTTCATCATTTTCATCGGAATTGTTCTCTTCTTGTTCGTCTATTATATTCTTATTACTGATAATATTGATGTATTCAAATTCATCAGTCATTTCTTCTTTATTTATTACTAGCTGTTCTGCCCGGCGTTGCCCGGGTTCATCAAAAAACAGCATGAATTGCGAAAAAACTTTAAAAATCATAGTAAAAACCTCGAAAAATTTAAAAAATGCTGCACGAATTTCGTCTAAACTTCGTTGAAAAGAGATGGGCTAGAAAATTGAAGTTGGATTATTTTTACTAATGTGGAAAAATCTTACAAATCGCCAAAAACATTAAAAATCTCATAAAAATATAAAACAAAATTCAAAAATTGTGTTTCAAAATTCGAATAAACTTTGAAGAAAAGAGATCAGAATTTAATAAATTCGGCCAAAAATTCAACCTCTAAAAAATCGAAGCGGGTCGCGAAGAAACGTAAACATCGCTTTAAAAATGGCAAAATTTTCAAAAATCACGGAACTCAAAATTTACTCTACTTGGATAAATGTTTTGAATCTAATTAATTTGATAATGTAAAAAGCATTGAAATACGAAAAAAACTGCTAAAAAATTACAATAAAAATCTTTAATCGCACAGGAGAAAATTTATCATATTTGCAAAGAAATTAAAAACCGAATTCCTTTTCCATATCTGAAAAAAATCGCCGTAGACTCAAAAAAAAAAAAAAAAAAGCATACTGCGTTAAAAATTACTGTAGATCAAAATAAGAGAGCAAAACAATTACCGTAAAGGATAAAAGTTTGAAACCAAACTCTTATTAGTCTAGAAATTTAAAATCGAATTCCTTTGAAAAATGTTAAAATAAAAAAAGACTGAGAAAGCCCAAAAATTGCATTGAAAATTGTAATGAAAGTCGTAAAACATTTAAAAATCCCTAGGGTAAAAATTCACTGTTATAATATAAAATATTGTAATCAAGAAATTAACCATATTAACCAAAAAGTTTGAAATCGAAATCGATTTCCGGATGTAAAAAAATCGCCACGGAACTTGAATAATGGCTAAAAATGACATTGAAAATTGCATTAAAAATAGCTAAATATTTGGAAGTCAATGCTTAAAAAAATAATATTAAAGCAGGGAGAAGGGGGGGGGGGTTATGAACGAAATCATTCATAAATTACAAAATGTAGGCATGGAACGCCAAAATCATATTAAGAGATAAGACATTGCATTCGAAACATAACTACATTAAACAAAATGCTTGATATAAAAATTGGTTTCTGAATGGCAGAAAATCGCCAAGGAACTTACAAAAATAGCTAAAAATCGTATCGAAAACTATATTAAAAATCGCTGAATATTTAAAAGTCATGGCTGTAAAAATTTAATATTCAGTCGAAAATATTGTAATCGGAAATCGTTCATGAATAAGGAAAAGTCAACACGGAACACCTAAAATCCCCCAAACTAACTAAAAATTACATTGAATATCGCATTAGAAATTGGCAAACTTCATAAAAGCGTGGAGAACAAATTATACTATTTATGCTAAAAGTTAGAAACCGAAATTCTTTTACCGATGTCAACAACTGTCACAGAACTTGAAAAATCACTATAAAACAGATTAAAAATCAGCAAAATTAAAAAATCCGGACAAAATTTGCCATAGTAAGATAAATATTTATATTAAATTCCTGCGGACATAATTTACCATAATGAGACAATACATTGAAATCTGAACTCTTTCATTAGTTAAAAAATACCGACACAAAACTTACTAAACATTTTATGAATATACACAAAAAATCTGAATCATTGATGTCAAAATTTACTACATTAAGCTACAAATTATTTAAAAATTTCTTTTCCAATTGTGAAAAAATCGCCGTGGACTCGAAAACATCTAAAAATTGTATTCAAAAAATCATTACAAATCGTTTCAAACTTAAAAATAGCGGGGGGCAACATTTACATTAATAGAGTAAAATAGTGTAATCTGAATTATTTCTTAAATACGAGTGAAAAAATCGGCGCAAAGCGCGAGAAATAATGAAAACATTGCTAAAAATTGCATTAAAAAATCACTAAATTTCAAAATTCGTAAATGAAGCGTAAATGTTTGAAATTAATTTCCTTTTCAAAATTTCAAAAAATAGCCGTGAGATTAAAAAAACCAATACAAAATCATTGAAAAATTCATCAAAAATCGCTAAATGTAAATACATCCCGTGAATAAAAAAATATTCTAGTCATGTAAAACGTAGCAACCATTCTTTTTTACGTGAATTACAAAAAAATCGACGCAGAACACAAAATATATCAAAAATCACATTGAAAATCAACAAAATTAAAAAAAGGTAAATGGTGAAATTTACTATATTAGGCTAAAAGTTTGAAACCAAAATAATTTTTTTATTGTTAAAACACCACTGTGGTGGGGATCGAAAAAATTAGTACTAAATCGCATTAAAAAGTTCATTAAAAACGCATTTAAAAATGCACTAAATATCGCTAGTTATTTTTTAAATCGCAGTAATCAGAATTTCATCAAACGGATAAAACATTCTAATCGGAAATCTGAACTATTTGATTATCCGGTTGACCAAGAAACTATCTGGGTCAAACCATAGGATTAAACTACAATAATGGCGGATCGTAAATTCCATATTCACTTGACATTAAACATGTTACATATGTTTGTTACGTCATCAAGTGGTTTTTACTTCTTATTTTTATATGTATTTGTATTAATGTTTTTCTAAATTATCTCTTCTTTCATTATTTAACATAAAAATTACATTTATTTGCATAATTTGGCTTGTATCACGATTGAAATAATTTGGCAAAATTGGTCGACAGGATAATCACGTAGTAAAAGGAAATCCTTTATAGATAATAAAAAATCAACACGAAACACAACAATTCTTGAAAAATCGCGTTAAAAATCTCTAAAATTATATTAGATTAAAAGTTTGAAATCAATTTTTACTTCCAAATATCAAAAAACCACCATAAAACTCGAAAAATTTCTAAAAATTGCATTGAAAAGTGCATTAAAAATCAATATTAAAAAATCACAGGGGTCAAAATTTACTCTAATAGGGTAAAACGTTGTAATTGGAAATATCTCATGAATGACAAAAATCCGACATCAAACGCAAAAAATCTCGAAAAATCGCATTAAAATTAGCTGAAATTCATAAATCTTAACAGCTAAAATTTAATACATCAGCCTGAAAGTTTTAAGCAAAATTCCTTTTACTAATGTCGAATAATAGCGGAAAAATTTACATTAAATAATTCATTAAAAATCCAAACATCGTTGCACGAAATCCAAATAAATTATATTGAAAAGAGAACAAAATTCACTAATTTAGGTGGAAAGAATGAAACCGCTTTCCTTTTCGCTAATGCCGAAAAATCGCCTCGAAACCCACTAAAATTCGCATGCGAATTAAATTAAAAAAACTGAAAATCGGCCTTCAAGGTGTAAAATTTCATACATAACTTCGTGCAGCGGTCTCTCCAGAGCATCGCTAATACTTTAAAAATTTTAACATGCGTTATAAACTACCCTAAAGTGTAAAACAGATCTCCTTATTACATTTCCTAATTTTTTTCGCGCCCCTCCTTTCATGCACCCTGAAATGTGTCACACCATTCTTTGTTTACATTTTTTATCATGTATTGTAAACCATTTTAAAATTTAAAATAAATCACATTGTTATATTTCCAAATTTTAACAAAATCGCGTTCTGTTAGTTCCATTTTTCACCACCAGCTAGCGCACTCTATTCTTCAAAAAATTTATCAAAACGATACTCTGTTAAACAACCTATCAGGTGATATATAACTCGAGGGGGTAGCGGTCTTAAGCAAGAATTTAAGATATTTTATGAAATTGCTATTCGAAAATAGTGGTAACTATTTTTTTGACATTTTAGGTAAATTTCGCAAAAAAAAAATTACTACTTATTGCATTCTCAACAGCTCAAGATTATGATAGAACAACTATGAAAAAAAATAGATGCTAAACGCAAAAAATCTTGAAAAAGCGTTAAAATTCACATTGAAAATCGCATTAAAAATCATTTAGGGCTAAAAGTTTGAAAATGTTTTCTTTTTATCAATCTCAAAAAAAAAAAAAAAAAAAAAAAAAACGGAAAATTAGAAAAAAGCACTAAGAAACGCATTAAAGTTCGTTAAAAAATCACAAATCGCTGTACAAATTCCGAATAAACTTTGCTGAAAAGAGAAAAAAATTGCTATATTGGGTTAAAAGAATGAAACCGTATTTCTTTCACTAATGGGATTAAAAAAAAAAAAAAAAAACGATAAAAATCGCCTAAAAAAATTATCAAAAAAATCTAATCAAAAAGTTGAAAATCGGGCTTCGAGGTGCAAAACTACATGTATAACAATACCTTCCCTCCATATTTTGTAACTCTACGTACAGCAGACTCTTCAGAACAGCGTTGACACACACACAAACTTGTCTCTTTATTATTATAGATTTTAAAAAATAGCGTTCTATTAGTTCCATTTTCCACCACCAGATAGAGCACTTTATTCTTCAAAAACTTTATCAAAACCATACTCTGTTAAATAACCTATCAGGTGATATATAACTCGAGGGGGTACCGGTCTTAAGCAAGAATTTAAGATAGTTTATGAAATTGCTATTTGAAAATAGTGGTATCTAAATTTTTGACATTTTAGATAGATTTCACAAAAAAATACTACTTATTGCATTCTCAACAGCTCAAGTTTTTGATAGAACAACTATGAAAAAAATTAGATGCTAAACGCAAAAATCTTTAAAAAACGTTAAAAATCGCTTTGAAAATCGCATTAAAAATCGTTAAAATCTAAAAATCGTAACAAACACAAAATTTAGGACATTAGGCTAAAAATTTAAAACGATTTTCGTTTTATTTATCTCAAAAAATAGCCGCAAAATGAGAAAAAAACACTAAAAATCGCATTAAAAATTCGTTAAAAATTCAAAAATCGCTGTACAAATTCCGAATAAACTTTGTTGAAAAGAGAAAAAACATTGCTATTTTGGGTTAAAAGAATGAAACCGTATTTCTTTCACTAATGGGATAAAACCGCAAAAATAACGCTAAAAATCGCCTAAAAATTATTAAAAAAAATCTAAATAAAAAATCGAAAATCGGGCTTCGAGGTGCAAAACTGCATGTAAAAAAGTACCTTCCCTCCAAATTTTGTAACTCTACGTGCAGCAGTCTCTTCAGAACAGCGATGACAGACAAACATCCTTCTCTCTTTATTATTATAGATATCTTCATATCCCATTTTTTCTTCTATAAACACAACATCTCTGCGTTCACGTATTCTCTTTTCCTTTAAGTCATATAATCTGTATGCTCGACGATCTCTTGAATATCGATAAATACTGCAGGTTGTGCTCTTACATCAAATTTCTTTCTATTGATGTCACCGTTGCCATAAAAAGCTTTACATCCAAATACTTTCATTTGTTTAATTGTAGGCTTATTACTTGACCATAATTCTAATGGCGTTTTCTTTCTTGTAGCCGTTGGAGTAACATTATGTATGTAAACTGCTGTTGACAATGCTTCGGCCCAAAAAGATAAAGGTAGCTTTGCTTCTATCATCAATGTTCTTGGTGTATTAATAATTGTACGATTAGCTCTTTCAGCAATCCCGTTACTTTGAGGACTATGAATTGTTGTTCTTTCATTCTTAATACCCTTTCTTTTATAATAATTCATGAGCTGTTCGTTAGTAAATTCTCCACCATTATCTGATCTCACTGCTTTTACTTTCTTGCCGGTTTCATTTTCTCTTCTCTCTATTATATTTATAATTCTTTCTTTTGCTTAATCTTTAATTCTTAAAAAATATACAAAATATCTTCTACTATATTCATCTACTACCATTAACATGTATTTATTTCCTCCTAATGAGTGTACTGTCATTGGTCCACATAAATCAACATGTAGCCGCTCTAAAATACGTGTTGTTCTTCCTATCACTTGATTAAATGGCGTTCTCGTTAATTTTCCTTGAATACATGTTTAGCATTTTATTTCTTTACCATCTATCTCTTCTAATCCCCTTACAAGATTTTCTCTTGACATTCTTTGTAAGTATGCATAATTTATATGCCCAAGTCTTCTATGCCATAGTTCTTTCTTAGATTCCTTTGTCTGTAAACAAGATGTAAACAAGATTCGTTTCTATCTTCAATTATTTCTCGTACAGCTAAATTTATTTTAAATGTATTATCTTCAAAAGTTCCTTGAGCAATTAATTCGTCCGTGTTCTTTTCATAAATGGCTGCTCCTTCATTATTAAATATCACATATTTTCTGACTAAACTGACATCATATTTTCTCTTAAATTAGGTACACAAAGAACATCTGTAAGTTTTATATTTGATTCGCCGAATTTCTGATCACTAGCAGTAACATGAACATTTCCGCGATATTTTGCTTGTATTGATCGCTCGCTGTCAACAGTTGCAATTTCTACATCTTCAGGCAACACCTGAACCTTCTACAACGATATCTTCTCTATGCGTCATATGCGAAGTGCAAGCTGAATCTAACATCCAGGTTATTTCCCTATTATTTTCAGATTCTTTACACATATTTTTACGAAATTCATTTGAGTGCAATGCATGTTCATTTGTAAAACATGTATATTCCTTTATTTTCTTGTTTGAAACATTATTATTCCTGTTAAAATTCTTATTGTTCTGTGAATATTTTCTCATATCCTGAAATGCTTTAACTTTAGTCAGAAAATTCAGATTTTCTAGTTAAATGAAATAATAAGTAAGGAGGTTTTTTATTTTTTATTTTTTAAATAACATATTTTACATTTATAAATTTATTTATTTGATGACTCGGTTAAACCGAAATTCACTTACGCGGGACTCGGATAATCGCGATTCTATTGCAAAATCATGACTCTAGCTCACCTGTAAATTTATATAGACCTCAATCATAAGTTGTTGAAATTTCTAAAAATATTGACAGTGTGTGTTAAAAATGGTACAAAAGTCATTTCACAGAAAAACGGTAGTATAGCCTCCCCGAACATTGTATAAGTTTATTTGTATGCTGAGGGAGAAAAAAAAATGTAATTTAAAAGACCTTATTGAAAAAATAATTTTATTTCGTGATAAGCAGGTTTCGCCACACGCTTAATTTTCCAAGCACACACATTGCTTAGGTAAATAGTGTAATATGCATATTGATGTTTCAAATGGTAGCTTTAAATGATGAACAACTGGTGGAATTATATTCGTTGTGTAGCATAACGCTAAATTTAAAATGACAGGCTATATATGGAGTATCAATAAGAGTAAATTCTAATTATTTGTAACTGTCCATTTTGTTGCTGAAGAATTTCCTTTATTTAGTCAATCATGAAATTCAGAATCTTCCTGCATAATGAGTACAAATGATTCCAGATGTGTGTAGGTGAACATTAAATATGACTACTCCGAATAGTCGCTCTTATAAGTCACTTGTAAGTTTTTGGGAATCTTATTTCGAGACGTTCAAGAAAAGTAGCGTATTTTTAGTTTATCTCTTTATGTTTTATACCAAATGAAACAAAAGATTTATAGAATAAGGCTATTTTTCGTACTATCGTTCCAAAAACAATGAAAAAATATTTTGAAATAAATAAGAAGTTTGCTATCAGACTAAGCAAATAATAATTCCACAAATAAAAAGCTCATTAAGAACAACAACACTCTGTCACACTAATGTTATTATTTTTAAATGAAAAATATATTAAAGATATTGGTTATATTCATAATACAGATAAGATAAAATTTAATAAATTTTCATATTCTTTTTTTATTTCGAAATGTACCTACAAGTGTTTCTTCTATTATTTTATGTTTTAAAATAAAGCATCATTACAGATGTTTAATGTTCCACAAAAAACTAACTCGGCATGTCCTTCATACAGATGAAATTTAAAAAATATACAATCTAGGCTTTTTTCATAATAAGTTTTGATTAAAGTCAAAAGTTATTTGCTTAAAAAAAATAAATGTTCAAGATAAAAAGTATATATAATAAGTATATATAATATATATAAAAAATATATATAAATATATTCAAGATGTGCACCAGCTAAAAAAATATTTGTTTGCTTTACAATAATGCATATTTTTTAACATCTCTTTTTATGCATATTACTTAAAAAAAGCTATTTCCAAAATATTAAACAGATAGCCTCTTAGATAAATAACTAACAGAATATATTTTTACTAATTCGTTTATAAAAAATGTTTGATTAAAGTAATTTTAAACAAATGAATTAGTATTCAACTGAATAATCTGATTTAATATCTTTAAATCAATTAAAAAGATATCCAAGATATCTGATTTTATATAAAAGATATCTGGAAGGATATCTGATTTTATATATAAAAATAACGAAATAAATAAATAAATGCAAAAATTTACTCAACCTGTTTTGAAAATCAAATTCAAGGTTATTTCACAATAAATCAGGAACTCTAAATTAAATGCTTAAAAAAATAACAACAAACTCTGAAATAAAATTTCTAATAAATTATGTTATCTTGCGAAACCAACAACAACAAAACAAACAAAAAAAATAATTAATAAACACATATCATATGAGAATTCAAATAAAATTGTAAATACATTTTATACATTTTCTGACTCTCAGTTTAATTTCCAGATTTTAAAAAGAAAAGAGAAAAAAATATCAACGTAAATGTATGCTTATTTCACTATTTCTCAACCTTTTATTATTATTATTATTATTATTATTATTATTATTATTATTATTATTCGAAGTAAGAAAATTTGTTATTTAAAGAAGATAAAAATTAAACATGCATGCACAGAATTAAAAAAAAAACTAAAGAATAAAAAAAAAGCATGGGGGGAAAGGGAATTACACAATTCATAAATGAACTGGAAATTAGTCTCAGAATAAGTTAAACCTAATACTTATTATGAAAAAATGTTACAGATAGATAAAATATGATAACTTGCAAAAGGAATGCATTCTGTTTAAAATAAAATATATGGATCCATTCTTCAAAACTTCGCACACTTTTAGAAAGTAACTTGAAGAATAAATAAATAGTGTGGAACTACACCTGAAGACACAAGAACTGAAATTTTTTATAAGCACAGAAAAACGTAGAATTCCCCATAATTCACAAACAAATGTAAGTGGCGTTGTCGACGCAAGATTATTCCGAGAAATATATTTCACAAACAAGAGATTTCACATCAACGAAACAAATTTAATATGTTAATTATTAAAAAATATACTTCACGAACAAACGAGCAAGGACCGCTCGAGCCATTTTCTTTTTCATTCTTGTTAATCATATTTCATTATTAAAAATATAGAACTTTTCTGGAACTAAGATAGCCGAATACTTTGAAATTGATTCGTAGCCCTACGTTGGGCGCCATTTTGTAGGAACTAGTCTTACTTATTTACAAGAAAAAAAAAGAAAAGCATCACTTATCTAAATATGGATGTCTCAGGGACTAGAATCTTCTTTAAATAATTTTTATTTCTTGAAAGACGGCACTAACACTTACTAGGGAAGTGCATGAAGTGTGAGTCATCGATTTTGACAAAAGTGGTATCGTTAAAAAGATCTCATCGAGAGCAGCAAAAAAACTCACTGGAACTACCCGTCGCAAATGAGTCGTTATCGAGATATCCGACAATATATGTGACACAACTAGCACATACTTAATGGAAGACTGTAAAAAATCTTAATCTCGATTTTAACTAAAGTGGTATCGTTGAAAATATATCATCGTGAGGATTAAAAAACTCAATGGAATCACCCGTCGGAAATGAATCGTTTTCGAGATATCCGACAATTTGTGTCACGTTTTTAATACACACTTCTAGAAAACTGCATTAAGTGACAGAAATTGTCGGATATCTCGAAAATCGCTCATTTCAGATGGTTTGTTCCTTTGAGTTTTTTACTTCTCACAATGATATCTTTGCAACGACACCATTTTCATTATAATCGAGAAATTTTTTTTGAGCACCCCCCTTAAGTGTGCACTAGAACAGTAGGCACGTGACATAAATTATCGGATATCTCGAAAACGACTCATTTCCGACGGGTAGTTCTATTGAGTTTTTTCTCCCTCATGATGATATCTTTTTAAAGATATCACTTTCGTTAAAAACTAGACTAAAATTTTTTGCGCCCCCCCCCCTCCCCATTAAGTGTGCACTAGTTAAGTGACATAAATTGCCGGATATCTCGATAACGGCTCATTTGCGACGTATAGTTCCATTGAAATTTTTACTGCTCTCGATGAGATCTTTCCAACGTTATTACTTTTGTCAAAATGGGTGACTTATACTTTTTGCACTTCCCTAGTTAATGCAGTTTCCTAGAAGTGTGTATTAAAAATGTGACAAAAATTGTCGGATATCTCGAAAACAATTCATTTCCGACGGGAGATTCCATTGAGTTTTTTAATCCTCACGATGATATCTTTTCAACGATACCACTTTAGTTAAAATCGAGACTAAAATTTTTTACGGTGCCCCATTAAGTATGCGCTAGTTGCGTCACATATATTGTCGGATATCTCGATAACGACTCATTTGCGACGGGTAGTTCCATTGAGTTTTTTGCTGCACTCGATGAGATCTTTCCCACTTTTGTAAAAATCGGTGGCTCACACTTCGTGCACTTCCCTAGTTAGGACAATAAACAGACATAAAATATTTACAAATAGAGTTTTTATTTTACACAATTCTACTTACACACGCCAGAAACACAAGATATGAACTCACTGATTACAACCTACTTTCAAATTTTTCGAATATCACTTTGAATAGAATGTTTTTAATAGAAAAAAAAAAGTGTTGAGATTTTTTAAGACGAAAAATATTGCAACTACAGTTTTAATTCAGCAGAATCAAGTGTCGAGTGACAATCTATTTTTTTCCTTTTTTTTTCTTTTTTTTCGAATGCGCGTGTTACAAAACCAATTAATTAGTTTTAATAGATCTACTTCTTTATGAGTAATTTTTGTACTGCATTTTCAAAATAATTTCGGAGCACATAACATAAAGGAAGCAATTTATTTCTGATTAGTGCACTGTTCTTTTTCAGCAACATGTACTTGCGATGAGTGCGATAAACCAATTTTTTCCTTTTCACTAGCATAGAAGTAAATTTAATTAGATGTAAAAGTAAAATGTTTTTAAAAAAATATATATTTTTTAATGTATTTTCAAACATCTTAGACTATTTTTTTTAAATTTTTTTTATTGATTAAAATCGTTATAAAAAACTGAGAATTTTATATTTTCTTAAAAACGTACTTTGTAAAAAAAAAAAAAAAAAAAAAAAATGTCACGTTATTTCGTAAAAATTGATGGAAAAATGTCACATTATGGAATAATTTGACTTAATGGGAAAAAGGTATATACAAATAATATATAGACATATATAATAAATTCAAACGTAGTGAAAATCAGCCAGAACCAGGAATCTAACCCGGAACCACTGCATTCCAGGCTGTTACTCAATTCTCTGAGCATTCCCGACCAATGTCACAGTATGCAATGTCTCAATAATAAACCAAGTTGAAGGAACTGGTCAGATATTTTTATGATAGCCATGGATGATGGGACAACGATGAACAGATTTACTATTCCACCGATCTACAATATGTTTTGAAACGCACATATATGACAAATAACGCCTACATTCAAACCAAAAAGGTATATACTAATAATATACAGACATATAGCAATGCTGTGGTCTCACTCCAGTTGGATTTATTGTAATTATTGTATGTATGTCTGTACATTATTTGTATGTACATGTATGATTTGAATGCAGACATTATTTATGTGTGTATGTGTGTATGTGTGTTTTATTATGTTATGACTTAATGAAAATGATATATATCATTTTCATTAATGCTATTACATAATACCATTATGTAAGGTGGTCTGGTGTAATAACGCCAGGCGGGGTAATAAAGCCAAGTGCTAGTATTTTGCATAAATATGAAACAATCTGGTAAATGACACCCATGTGCTCTGCGCAGAAGGGTTTTGAGTCATATAAATCACAGAAAGCAGCTTCAAGTTAATTTGTTTCATTTTTAGGTCTTATTGTTTTTACAAGCATCTAAAATTTGCGAAATACGTTTTGTGATGTGAAGACTTTCTTTTTTATCCGGAAATACTTTGTTAATTACATAAATTTGTAGTCTATTTCATGGACTTTCAAAATGTTGTTGAAGATTTTGGATATCTTCTCGAGATAATTTTCAATTTAAAATGTACAGCACAATAACTATAACGGGGTAATAACGCCAATCCTTGGCATTAATACCCCGGTTGATTCTCTACAGTGGCCGAGCTACATCCTAAACAAACACAGATAAAACTGTGCAATGTTTCTAATAATTCTATTTAAGCGGTCCTTTTTAAGCAAAAAGAAGCTCACGGTCTGATATTCTTTTGCCTCATCCTCTCCCCCCCCAACACCACACCTTTTTTTCTTACACTTTCGCAAAAAAAATTGAACATTTTCAATAGCTTAGAATGCAATTTGTCAATTTCTAAGTTTGTAGAGTTTGTATTTTTAGAATTGGGCAATCTACATGCAATTATTCCATCTTATTTCATAGTTTTGTTTGCATGGCGTTATTACACATATAGGTGGATAATAACGCCAAATAGCATTGGTCAAGAAATCACGCCATTACATTTTATGAATACATATCTGTTAAATTATTTTTTTTATATAGATAGTCAATAAGTTGCTGTATCAAATCATGTATTTGTTTGAAAAATGCAAACTAAAACTGAGCCGTGAAAATTGGTAGAACCTTAACGTGGCGTTATTACCCCAGGGTACCTTAGTTACCATTTGTATAAATGGTGCAATAATGCATATTATTAAAACTTAAAATAACTTAAATCAGTTAAATTACTCTGAGAAATGAAGGTCGTAAGGATGTCACAAATTTAATAAATGTTACCTGTTTTTTTTTTTTTTTTCTTTTTTTTTTTTTTAAATATGTATGTGCTCTGATTATTTTTGTTGTAAATACAGCACTGATCAACATTGTGAAAACTTTTAGAAATTGTAATGTTTTCTAATTTCGTATGATTCTAAAAATTGTTACTTTTCGCAAAATGCAACGGTTTTTGATCATCTTAAAGAAAATTTAATGCTAATTTTAATTCAAAAAACCAAATAAGAAAAAAAAAATTGACACCAAAACCATTTAGCAGCAATGATTAACGAAATATAATTTATACTTTTTTTTTTTTGTAGTGCGGGTTTAGTACTTTAAAAAAAGCAAGGACAGACCTTGTTTTTTCTAGCATGATGTATGTTATATTGAGGAAGAATTTCGCTAGTAGATTTGAAATGGCTCTTTGCTGCTTTTCATGCTTTATTGGTGCATTTCTAAACAATGTTTTCAACCTATACAATAATTATTCCAGATGTCCAATCTATTTTTTTTTTAATTTCATGTTTCTTATTTTTTCTTAAAATAATAAATATAAATACAAAATCTCCTATTAAAACATTAAACAGTTTATCAAGAATTCGACTCGTAATTTGATTATTAAAAAAACTATCTTTCTTCAACAGGAAAAAGCACAATTTTGGCTTGCTCCAACTTTAAGAATGGTGTTAGCTTCTACATTTGCAGTTAATAAAATTTTATTGATTCCCAGAACAGAAGAATTAAAAATTATAATCTACCTCATCCTGTGTTTGCTTATCAAATTAAAGTAGCTCATTTTGTATTGCAAATATAATAACAAAATATTGTATATTTATTTTTGTTTTTGTTATTTAAATCAATATTAAGTTCTCTTTAAAATGATATGAAAGACTTTGCATCTTATGAGACGTAATATTTCTATAAGAATACTAAGTAGGAAAACAAAAATTTCCAAAAGATACCACAATTTTGCACCATTAATGCAGGTGTTGATTTTAACTCGGCAATTTTAATACCGATCGTATCTCGACTTGTTTTAAAGACTTTATTTTTCACACTGAATTTTAAGGAGAAATGCTTTGTAAATAATATTATCGACGAACGCAAAGTCACAGTTTTACTCATTTTATATTAATTCTTTACTATACTTAGTCAAATAACTATAACATTTTTTTCTCTAACATTATTGGTGTCATTTACTTATAGAAGTTAGAGTTATACATATTTTCTTAAAAGGATTTGTTTTTTCTGAATATGATTATATTTTGGAATTAAGTAAAAGTCTTTAAAGAATGCCGAAAACTTTTCTGTAAATTTTTAGAAGTTATATAATCTTTAATAATTAAAATCGATGGACCAAAATATTCAAAAGAATAATATTGCAATCTAGAAGATAAGACAATGTTCATCATAGTCCATTAAAAGTTCCATTAGTTCGACCAACTTTTTCCATTTACTAAAAAAGAAAAGTTCTTTCAGTCAAACATATTTAACAATTTAAAAAAAAAGTGTGTTGTTTATATTTATATTTTCGTGTAAAAAAAGATATATATAACTATATAACGCAATGGTTACGTACTTTAAAAAATTTGAGAGTGGGAAATGCATTTGTTAAATAGAAAAACATATTATAATTATTATCATTATTACATATTATTGACACTAATGAATGGATAATTTATAGTTACATAATTTACTTCTTTTAATATAATTTAATTCATACCTAACTTTTAATAAATTGGAGACCTATCATACAATTTCTAAGTGTATAAGGTAAATGAATTAATTATCTATTCTTAAATCTTAAATCATCTTATATTAAGATATTGAGTTTAGCTTAGCATAGTCAAATTAACAGATTTTTTTTTAATCTTAATAGGGTAAAATATGGTTATGAATTATTTTTTTTCTGTTATCTCATTACTCAGTTTTTAATTAATTATTAATTTACTATTATCATGTTGATGATAATTATTTTTTATTTTTCCCTTTTCATTTTGCTATCCAATTTGGTAGCTTTCATGTGCCTTGTTTTTATGTTTTTTCTTCATTTGGTTTTGGTTTTCTATGTGTTGTTAGCCCCAAATACGTATTGTTTTACTTTTTCATGGCAAATATGAAAATGAAACCACACACTGCATTTGTAGTTCCAAAGTATTTAAGCCGTGCAGATTCTGCTTTGGTTCTACAAATTTCATTTGTTTTCATTTTAATTATTTGTTTTTTCCGTCCATATTCAAAGTGCTATAAGTTATTAAATACAATACACATAATTCAATACACACACACATACATATATATGTATATGATAACATATAAATACAAACATTTTTAAAAATGTGTAAAGATGTGGTATCATGTTGTGAATTCTTTTATTTTTAAGGGGTCAGGTAACGATTGAAAAAGAAAATATGTAAAAAAAGAAAAACTTCTGTAAGAGCTCTGTAAACCTTTATGCAAAAGCTCCATACCTAAATGACATTATAAAGATAACAGAAAACACATATTAGAAATGATTTGTCTTATCAAGTAAAGTTTTTTTTTTGATAAGTTTATATTCGTGCAACGTTTTTATATTTATTTTTAATAATATTTTTTTACGAAAGAATAATTTTTCCATTCCTTGTGAGCATAGTTTTTCACATTTTAATGGCAAATACAAACCATAATTTTTTTTTGTGTGTGTGTTCAAGAATTTTTTTAAAATTCATTATTTTTCAAAATAATCTAAAAAGAAAAAATAGATCCAGAAAAAAAAAAAAAAAAAAAAAAAAAAAAAAAAAAAAAAAAAAAAAACAATTGAAGTATCGGATTTTTTTGTATACAAAAGCGGTTGTGAATTCTAATCTTCTTACTAAAGAAACATAATAATAAGCCATTTTATGCCTCTCTACATTTAATTTATTCAGCGAATTTTTGTGAAACTTTAGACAACCATATTTCAGTAATCATGCGCGCGACGATCAAGACCGCTGATTTGAAAAAATTTGGAATTAAAAATTTACATACTGACCTTATTTTGTAATGAGAGTGTTTGTATGGGATCTATTTTTAAATGTTCTCAAGGATAATATTTTACTATAAGCTAATCTTTTAAGGGGGCTCAGGGGTTGATCGATACGGAAAAACATGTAAACAGAGCTCTCGCTTCGAGTCCATATAAAAACAGAAGTATTCCATGTAATTAAATTAAACTTTCTGGTATTTAAAGGTATGTTTGTAGTCTTAAAAAATTATAAAATGAAGTACTTCAATGTAATATAATAAGAAATATAGCAAAATTTATGTAACACAATTTTCGAAAAAAAATATGTGTTATATCACCCACACCAAAATATCTTAATGTTGAATTGACATAAGAACCTAATTTTTGTTTTAAAATGATCCGGAAACTTTACTCTATAGAATGAATTAAAGATATAACTGTCACTAAAAAACGACATTATTAAAAAACTCTCAAATTTGAAAATTTAAAAAACTCCTAAAAAATATAACTTTTTTTTCATTAAAAATGCTCAAAATATTAAACTATCTAAATTATATTAATTCATTCTCTTGATAATGATGTTTTATGCATGCATGCATGCATGCATGAAAAAAAAAAAAAAAGCCATTCCATCAAATTGTTTTTTTTTAAATCTTGGTGTTAGTCGTCAAAAATCAAGTTTTGAGAAAACGCGACTTAAAGTTGAAATTATATGGGTGCGGCTATCAAAGTGTTGGTACATAAATGCTTATTACTCCATTAAAATGCAAATATTTTTATGTGGTTTTTTTGCATTGAGTTAAGAATTAATTAAATAATCAAACTAGATCATAAAAAAAAATGATTTTTTGAAAAGTTTTCAACCCCTGAGTCTCCTTAAGCTAATAAGCTAATTTAATAGAAATGTGATAGGATAAATTATTAAATACTTAATAACAAACAAGATTAGACAAGAATAAGAAAAAAAAGAATGAACTAGAAGAACGATTTCTATAGTTCACGCAATTGATTAGAAGTTTGTCTGCATTATCTAGGTTAATTTTTGGACATTCCCTATTCATTAGTATTTCAGGTAACGCACTGAAAAGTCTATAAAACTCTTTAGAAGTGAAAACATCAAGTCTGAATTTTTGTGTAAAATGTATATTAAAAAATGAAATGATTGCATTTAGCTAACAAATTATATGATTATGGATAGACATATTTTCTTAAAAAACACAAAATATAAAATACACTGAAATTACCAATTAAAGTAGAAAATTTGGACTAAACTTTCATTTCACTAATTCGTATTCGAACCGAAATTTCTCAAAAACAATTATGGGTGATCATATATTTTATTATTTATGAATTACGTATCCAGTATACCATATGGATTTTAACCTAAGATGTTTGAAACAAAATATGATTGAAAAAGATTATACTTCAACTTGGCAAAATTATTATTCTAAATTATGTATTAGATATATAATTACATATCCTTATGCATCACTATATATATTTAAATGATTATCCATCATTTTTGCCTATTTAATAGAATTTTTAAATTGAATATTTAGATGATCAAAATTTAAAAATGCAATCACAAAAAGAGACGAATTCGAGACTTTTATTCTCTTATAGCCAATTCAAAAAAGAAGGGAATAAAATAAGATCAAAAGAAAGGCCTAGCGTCAGCAGAAACTTTTGTTGAATTTTCATGCTGAATTCCATTTAAATTGATTTTAAAAGTCTGTGTATGTTTTAGCTTTCCTATGTCCGTACAAGAAAAGATAAGTAAAAAGTTCTCATTTAATAAAATACGTGTAACTGCCTTCTTACATTTCATAAGTTACATGAAAATTTTCAAACATATAATTAAACAAAATTAAAAAATATAAAAATATATTTACATAGTATAATTACTCATATTTAATTTGTAATTTTTTGCATAAATTTTGATTTTTTTTTCAAAATTTATGAAAGTGAAAAGATTATTTAAAAATATGTAACGATTGTGATTTTTTAATAATATATAATGGTAATTTTTTAGTTTATCAATGAAAGCGAATGTTTAATAACATGTAATGGTGAAAATATTAAAGGAAATGTATTAGAAAGAATAAAAAAATTATGCATGCTTATTATATGTAAAAATATATGCATATTGATGTCTTATATTTTTCTATACATTTAAAAACGGGTATTCATAAAAAACTTACACAAATATATTTTTCGTGTTTAACTTTTAAAGTCGCTTTTTTATATTACTAAGGTAAATTCACATTATTTTTCGTAAAATATTATATTCTATGAATTTACGACATTTTACAAATTCACATTATACAAAACGCGTTCTTTTATAAATCAAAATAAGAAAATAAATGCTAATAAATATATTAATTAATATGAAAGCTGTAAAAAATATAGAGATTTTCTAAAATATAAGTACTCATGTGCTCAAAACACACATACGTATGATTTTCAAACAAATTCAATCTACGAATATTAAGAAAGTAAATTAGAAATAATATTTTTCTACTAGAATATGAATTTTTTCCAATTTGATTTAAAAAGCAAATGATTTTTTCTGATCCAAGTGAATATAAAAGCAGTATGTTTTATTACGTATATTAATCACTGAATCATATTAACTTATCATAATATATATTCTACACCAAAATTTTAAAAGCTTATAATACCTCACTTTAATAAAACACTTGAAATATATTAAAAATATATTAAAATATATTAGATAAAATTTTAATTAAATTTCAAATATATTAATCATACCTATATTTAACATATATTGAATGCTTTATTATTAAAGTGACGTATGACAAGCAAAATAATAATTTATAAGTTCTTACCTTATATGTATTATTATTATTATGATATGATTTTACTTAGTCTGTAAAATAGGGATTTTAAGTATAGATTAATCACGCATTAGCGAATAGTGTTTTTTAATGTATTTTTTATTTTATTGTACTGCCATCTGTGTTGCAGAAGTTAATGATCATGAACATTCATAAAGTTATAAACGATGCAGAAGCTCAAAAATCTGCTCCAAAAAAGAAATAAAATCAATTGATTTTGACAATGCAAGAATTATTGCTCGGCAAGCGAATTCCCATAAAGCCATGCTCAGTGAATCACTAGAAAAAATAACAAGACATAACCAGATGTGTAAAGATAATGCATCCTATATTATGACAAGAGTTTGGGTATATTTTTTTAGAACTGTAATTACATTTAATTTGAATTTTATACTACAGATCGCACAAGACAGTTCACAGAAATTTAACTTTGGAAAACTCCCCCTAGAAAGACTCAGTAACTTAATTTTGAAAGTTGTGTAATGTAGCTATTGTAACGTGTTAGTTATATCGTAGTACTTCGATGATATTGGACAAGTTTTATTGCCCGAAAGTGTTGCAATATAATTCTATTTTGTTTGTAATACTACAACAGTTTTTTTAAGTATTGTGTGGTTTTAATTAAATATTTTAAAATATATTGTATACACTTTATCCACTATAATACAGTGTATTGAGTCGTTTTAGTAGTAAAAAATATAAAATGAAATATTACTGTAAAACTGTCTTTAAATTTGGAGAATTTTTTTTCTTCCTGAGGTTTCTAAACATAAATTAACTCTTTTCGTAATCTTGGGTGACTTGAAACAGATTATTACATATTTGCGTTTGTGATTGTTTTACATTTTCATAGATTAAGAAATATCTGTCATTTTTAACACTTACCGACACAACATGTCCAAAGGTGACCATTCACTTGGGTTTTTAAACGTTTTGTTAAATATCTAGAAAAGTACTTGAAGAATTATTTTGAATCTCCAAGTGCGTAATAGTACAGGACATATACTTCGTTGAAGAATTAATTTCTTCATAATTCCATAGGGGATCGTCAACAAATTGAAAAAGAACGACGATCTTTTAAATAATACTGTAAAAAATAATGTAGCAAAAGCATTGAAATTGCAAATTATGATGACGTGAATTATTGTAATTAACTATATTAATTTTTTAAAAATATCATGCATATTTGTAAACAAATTAAGTTTTTTTTAAAAAAGAGTACCACATTTGGACAAGTTTTTTTCTTATAGTTTGCAGAGTTATTAATATAAAAAAATGCTTTTTTTTTAGAATATATGACAAACAATATTCTACATAACAGCCTGTAAACAGAATTGAAAAATAATAAAAGGTTAGGACAAATGAGCAAGTTTACTAAATAATATTTCGCTGCATATAGGAGAGCGCAATGAAAATGTAATTTGCGTAATGTGAAAGCTAAATGCATAGATCAACTTTTCTGAAACGTCTCAAAAATATAACATGAAAATTGTGAAAATAATCGTCGACTGAATAAGCTCAAAATCTGTTACTTTCAAAATAAAGCAAAAAGATGAGAGGTTGTATCCAAATATAGAATTATGTGCAATATTGCGTGCGCTATACTAACACAAATCAAAAGACACAAATCAAATTTATATAGATATAGCCCTCATCTTTTTGCTTTATTTTAAAAATAATGGAGCTTATTCTATCAACGATAATTTTCAGAAATTTCAAGCTATGCTTTTGAGGTTTTTACAAAAGGTGCTCTATACATTTAATTATCACATTATGCAAATTATATTTCGATTGCGTTCCCGCTTGTGCAGTGAAGCATTATTGAGTAAACCTACTCATTTTTCATACAACTTTTATTATATTTTAATTTTATTTACTGTATAATGTGTACAATATTGTTTCTGTTAGATTATATATATATATATATATATATATATTACGAACTCTGTGAATTATGAGCAAAAATCTTCTCAAATTTTCCGACTCTTTTTATAAAAGAGTTCGCTCTGCAGGTACACATGCTATCCTCATTAAAATGATAAACGTATATAACAACAAGACACTTAATCATAATCTGCAGTTTAAACATTTTAGGTATATTTGTTTTCATTGTGTTATTCAAAAGGTATTTGTTGACGGTTCCCTTTTGGATATCGGGAAAAAATCTTCACGGAAATGTAGGAGTTATACTATTCTGCTTAAAATAGTGAATTTTCAGAATAATTCCTCAAACATTTTTCTAGATATTTAACAAAACTTCTAAAATTGCAAGTGGTCAGTGCCTTTTGGCCATATAGTGTAGCTCTATCCCTGTTTATCATTCCCAGATATATAAGGTTATGTGATGCAAATATGGCCAATGCAGGTAATATGGCTAACCTGCTATATTGTTATTAATTTTATTATTGTCTATCTAACTACTATCGCGAAAAAAATTCTATTCATAAAGTTGTCATACTACTTGCACATACCTTAGTAAAAAATAATTTAAAATAAAAGTTTTCTTTTTTTTTTTTTTTTTTTTTTGGCAATGACTTTTTAAAACCATTTGTAGTGCACGTAAGGAAACTTTCTCAAAATAGCGTGAATTGGTTTAATAAATCTGCATATTAAAAAAAAACCTTTTTAATTTTTTAAGATTATGCTATCCTTATAGAAATGAATACACAAAGGGCAGTATAAGCATAATTATTCAGTTTGTGCTTTTCCTTGTGGAAGGTCATAGTAAAAATAATTTTTATTGCTAAATTTGTTTTCTGTAATCTGTTGTTTTCCGAAAAAATAATTTATGCAAATAAAAAAAAATGTTAATTGAAATAAAAAAATTGTTATTTTATTTTTTTATTCATTTATTTTTTGTTGTTTTAAAAAATAATTAAATGAAGTTTGAATATAGTTTTAATGCATTAAAAACAATTAGAACTGAAAAAAAAATAGTTCTTACTCCGAAATATTCACATCAAAATCGATTTTTTGTAATTGGTTTTTGATGATATTTGCTTTATTGGCTAAAGATATAAAAAAAACAATAAACTTATCGCTTTATATTAAAATTTTTAAAAAAAGAGAGTACATATTAAATATATTAAAATGGCTTTAAAATAGAAATCCATGTCTTCACTTTGATAGTTTAATATAGAACATAATGAATTTGGTATATCGAAAGATTTTTTTTTAAATTAAAATTTTTGTTGATATGACTGCACTAATTTTTTTTAAATAATTGAAATAGATTTTGCAGTACATTAACAAATAATTAAAACAGTGTTTATGTAATTTATAACAATATTTGGAATCGACAATGATTCCTTTCCTCTTTTTTCACTGTGAGTCTGAATAAGTTAACAAAAAAAAAAAAAAAAAAAAAAAAAAAATACTTTAGTAGAATATCTGATGGCGTAACGTTTAAATTTATGCCCACTTTGTTGTTTATGCAGCAGAGATTTGCCAATATCCAAACTTAAGAAATTCTTCTAATGGAATTCCCTCCTACCACACGCTTTTGAAAAAAAAAGTCCGTCTCAAAATATTTCTTTAGTATCATTATCAGTTTTTCAGGTAACAATAGCTCTGAAATTAAAATATTTTAAACTTTCTTTCATATAAATTTAAATACAAATAATATATTCTTTAAAAATTATTGCGTCAAATTTTAAATAATGATACTAATTAGAAGTGATTTACTTTCAAACATATGTATTAATTTAAAACACCACTGCACAAATTCAATTTTAATTTCATCATATTGTAAATTATGTGCTGAATTATAGCGATCAATCAGTTTTGCCGAATAAGAATAATGAATATTGATTAATTACATATTTTAAAAAAGTTGTACTTCACTTTTTTGACCAATATTCAAATAAAAGTTCAAAGATCATAATGAAACAAGCGCAGTTTCCAATTTGAATTCAGCAAATTATTATTGATGTTCAAAATTAACGTTTTTTATTTTTGAACTTACTTCAAAATTCTTTCTTCAAATTTTGTCTTTGGCTTCTGAGGTCTTCAATTATTTATCCAAAAGATTTTTCATTTAAATAATTAAAAATCATATTATATAAAAACATTATTTATATTTATAGCAAAAGATTTTGTTTTCTAAGAAATTTTTAATATTACTTAAACTTTTGTTTCTAATGAAATAAAAAATTTTCCTTATTTTATGATATAAGAACACAATTGTAGGTAAAAAAACATCGTATTTATACAGTATAGAATTCAGTGTTTGCCAATATCTAAAAGTAGTAAATATTTTTATCGAATTCACTCCTATCTCATGCTTTTCAAAGAAAATCAGAATACGTCTTAAAATATTTGATCAATGCTATGATGAGTTTTCGAGGTATCAACAGCTGTGAAATTAAAATATTTTTTATTTTCTTTCATATAACTTTCAAATGTAGATACGTATCCTTTAAAAAATATTGTGTGGAATTTTAAGTAATGATAGTAACTTGAAATGATTTAATTTCAATCATGTGCATTTTCTTATAACATCACTAAATAAATTTAATTTTAAGTTCACAAAATTCTAAACTATGAGCTGTGTTCTAAAGATCAGTCACTCTTGACGAATGATAATCAACATTGATTAATTATAAATTAAAGAATACTCTAATTTACTTTTTTCCACATTTATTCAAATAAATATATAAAGGCCGTAATGAAACAAGTGCTAGTTTCCTAAAAAAATTGAGCCAATTATTATTAATGTTCGAAATTAACGTCAATTATCTTAAAACTCAATTTACTCCGAATCAAATTTTTGTCACCCTTGACTTATTAAATAAAAATGATTTTTCTAAAAGACTTTTCTCTGAAAAAGTCAAAACTCATATCATATAAAAACTTTATTTTTTGTAATACCAAATATGAATTTATTTCTAAGAAAGATTTTATATTACTGTCACTTTTGCTCTTTCGAAGTAAATTTTATCTTTTTTTATGATATCAGAACACAATAGTTGGTAAAAATATATCGTATTTAAACAGTATAGATTTCAGTGTTTGACAATATATTAAAGTAGGAAATACTTGAATTCCTTTATACCACACGCTCTTCAAAGGGAAAAAAAATATGTCTCAAAATATTTGATCAGTATCATTATCTGTTTTCCATATATCAATAGCTGTGATATTAAAATATTTTAATGTTTCTTTCAAAGTTAGTTTTTAATTTTAAAGTTTCTTTTCTTTTTTTCTTTTAAATTTAAAGTTGTAAATATAAATTAAAAATTCTTTAAAAATTAATGCGTTGAATTTTATGTAATGATACTAATCAGAAATGATATACTTTCAAGCATATGTATTATTTTATTAGCATCACTGCACAAATGGAATTTTGAGTTCGTCAAATTATAAATTATGTGCTGCGTTCTCGTGATTAATAACTTTTGCCTAATAATATTAATCAATATTGTTTAATTACAAATTTAAAGAAAGTTGTTCTCTACTTTTCTATCACTATTCAAATAAAAGTTCAAAAATCGTAATGAAACAAGCGCAGTCTCCATTTTGAATTTAGCAAATTTTTATTGATGTTCATAATTAACGTTTATTATCTTTAAACTCAATTTACCACAAAACAAATTTGTCATTTGTACCCCTTGGTTTCTGAGGTCCTCAATTTTTTCCCAAAAGATTTTTCATTGAAATAATTAAAATTATATTATATAAAAACATTATTTACTTTGATACCAAAAGAATTTATTTCTAAGAAATATATTATATCACTTAAACTTTTGTTTTTAATCAAATTAAAATTTTCCTTATTTTATGATATCACAGCACAATAGTAGGTAAGAATATACCGTATTTATACAGTATAGATTTCAGTGTTTGCCAATATCTAAAAGTAGTAAATATTTTTTTTATCGAATTCACTCCTATCTTATGCTTTTCAAAGGGAAACAGGATACGTCTCAAAATATTTGCTCAATGTCATTATAGGTTTTCCAGGTATCAATAGCTGTGAAGTTAAAATATTTTTAAATTTCTTTCATATAAATTTAAATGTAGATAAAATACACTTTAAAAATATTGCATGGAATTTTAAGTAATGATAGTAACTTGAAATGATTTAATTTCAAACATATGTATTTTCTTATAATATCACTACATAAATATAATTTTAAGTTCATCAAATTCTAAATTATGTGCTGTAATCTAACAATCAACCATTATTGACGAATGATAATCAATATTGATTAATTATAAATTAGATTATATTGTACTTTACATTTTTGACATTTAATCAAATAAAAATTCAAAGACCGTAATGAAACAAGTGGTAGTGTCCTATCTAAATTCAACCAATTATTAGTGATGTTGAAAATTAAAGCCAATTATCTTTGAACTCAATTTACTCCAAATCAAATTTTTGTCACTAGTAACCATTGGCTTCTTAAATATAAATGATTTTTCTAAAATATTTTTCTCTGCAATATTTAAAAGTTATATGATATAAAAACTTTATTTTTTAATGCCAAATAAGAATGTTTCTAAGATATATTTTATGCTACACTTTCGCTGTTTCGAAGTAAATTTTACTTTATTATATGATATCAGAACACAATAGTAAAAATATGTCGGTTTTATACAGTATAGATTTCAGTGTTTGCCAATGTATGAAAGAAGGAAATACTTCTTATAGAATTTCCTCTTACCTCACGCTTTTGAAAGGAAAAAAAAATTACGTATATAAATATTTACTCAATACCACTGTCAGTTTTTCAGGTACAGATATTTTAAATTTTCTTTCAATATAAATGTAAATATAGATAAATTATTCTTAAAAAAAATTAGTTCGTCGAATATTAAATATAGATACTCTAGCAAATAAATTAGAAACTATGTACTTGCAAACATATATATTATTTTATAACATATACCACATAAATATACTTTTAAGCTCATCAAATTGTAAATTATAGGACAGTAAATTGGCAATGAAGTATTAATTTACATTTCATCGTAATATTTTAAACACTCAACTTTAATTATGACATGTCTTTGAAAAACTTTTGTTAAATATTTGTTTCTGTCTTTAATGTATATTTAATTGGAGAATTAAAAGAGTTTTTTGTAATTTACATTTTGTATGTGTTTTGCTTTCCAATTAATTTTCTCAAATGTGGACTTTTTTTAAAAAACAAAAAATGTGTATTATATTAAAATAGTATTTTGATATACGTAGTTAATATATTGTTTCGATAAAGGCTTCACTTTATGTAATGTGTATATAACACAGGAAATGTGTATTTTTTGTATGATTATTTAAATGAATATAATTGTCTATGTGGGGGTTAAATGTGCCATGAAATGAAAGTAACGATTATAAATTATAAATAACTTATTTTGGCAGGCAATTTTATTGATACATATAATGATTTAACTTGTTATAAGTTAATTTGTTTAGATATTTAATAAGTAATAGTGCTGTCAAACCCATTATAACGAACTTGTAGGAACCAAATGATTTGTTCGATATAACCAAAGGTTTGCTACATCTGTACTGTTAAAAAAGTTAGAATTCACAATGTGTCTATATAATTAGTTGCTACTTGCATATTTAATAATGATGTATTGAGAAAAACATAGCATCTGCTAAATATAATCCTTTATGAATGAATAAATTGATTAAAGTCGATTACATTAAACTGACACAATTATAAATAAAGAAACAAAAAATGAAGACAAATAGAAATACAATAAAACGCTAATTATCTGAACAAACCGGGACCGACGCTATTTCAGATAAGCAAAAGTTCTAAAAAAATGGGCAGTCAATATGTAAGAGATTTTCATTGCTGTACGAAAACATTTACATATTTTTCAAGCTTAGAAATGCAAGCACTAGTTATTACTGCCTTGTTTTAAAATCTTTTTATTTTATTTTGTTTATTCTGTTGTTGTTGTTTTTTTACCATTTAAATTTTTTTTTGCCTTTTGTTCATCATCTTCTGAACTCCATAGATTATAATTTACGCAAAAAAAGAACTCTCCATTAATGCCTGCTTCAAGAAAGATCTTCTTTTCAATGCTGAAACATCTCGAATTATTCTTAAATATTATAGATGAATACGTTAGTCTTAAATATGCTACTAAACAGCTGGGAAATCAGTAATGGAGAATGACTGACGGGTGGGCTTTATCACACCTGAAAAATGGTTACCATAATAGAGAAAGAATGCAATTGTTTCTACCATTTCATTTAATAAAAAAGATTTACCACTTATTTGAAATGCATTTCACTAGCATGCATTTTCTTATAAAATTAGAGAATTCTAAAGAATAGATTTTAAGGAAAAAAAGTTCCTTAAAATCTATTCTTAAGATTTCCTGGATAAATTAGCATTAAATCCATTAGAAAAATGGCGGAGCCATTATTTTCGTTCGTTATATCCGTTAGTTTGTTATACATCTCGTTCGCTATAATGGGAATCGATACGATATTACTTTATCGATTAGGAATCGATTAGATATTAATTTATAAATATTCATGTTTCGGATTTCTTTGAACAAAAAATCAGTCTGCGTTATTTCACGTTGTTATGGAAATTCTATGCGACTACTAGCGAAGAGATATCTATTTTTAATTTGCCTGTTTTTTATATTAATATATGCAAAATTATTTCAAAAGGTTAAACAGATTTTTATGATCATAGATTTATATGATTTTTATGCTATCATATCAAAATATCTCTCTATTCATCGTACATTGAATATTTATTAATTAAAATAATATAAAAAGTGCTACCGGTAATTCTCAATCAGAAATAAATATATGAAATAAAAATGGAAAATAGTGGTTGTTTTATTTTAAATAAATAGTTTATGTAGACAAATTTAACCAATAACGCTAAATTTTGAAAATAATAAATAATTTGGTAATGATAACTTAACGTTATTTAATTTGATAAAATCTTATACATTACATCAGCTTAAAAGAAATAGTAACTTTTTAAATTTCATTTAACTATTCTGTACTCAGGCACAATGAGCTGCTAAATTTAAATAAATAAAAAGACGCGATAAAAGCAAAAGCGAAAATAATGTTAAAATTAAATATTACAAAGTATTTATGCTTACATAAACGTAAAAAAAACTTTAAACAAAATATTAAATACATTCTACTCATTCTTTTGAGATCTGACTGATGAAATTCGGTACAAATTATTAGCGATTATCTTTATTTCGGCACAATGTATAACTGAATATAATTTCATATTTACGTACCTTAATTTTTTAAAAGATAATATCAAAATGATTTCTGGTATTTAAAAATTAGGAATCTCATTATAACATATAACTAAAACCTGTTTATAATGAAAGAAAATTCCACAAATGACTTTTTATTGCTTTATAAAAGCTATATATGGTTTCAAACAGTATTATGGTTAATAGTAGTGCCATTTCCAACAATCCTGTAATTATTCTAGAATTCTCGTGAAACTTCATATACTTATAAATATCTAAAAGTCAAATAAAAGTGTTTAACAATGATCATTCAGTCGCATTATGAATTATTGATTCCTGAAATGACAATTTTATTCATTTATCATTATTGTTGAAAGGTATTCAAACGTGATAATTCTTTTCAGAATATTGTTGAAAAATTTTTAAATAATCATTAGGGTGGATCGAAAAGTATAGGAAATTTTTTTTTTTAGAAATCACCATCGGCGCGGCGTGCAAAAGTTGCCTTTTATGCATAGTAGTTTACATGGTTTTTTTTATTAAAATCCATTCATATCTTCCGGTGCCCCAAACGCCCCAAAAATAATTAAAAATTGAGTTTTTATGATTTTTTTAAATATTTTTTTGTATATTTATTTTTTTAATTACTTTTAGCACGGGGTGCAAAAGCTATTTTTTATCTATCTTAGGTTACATATTTTTTTTAAATAAAATTCTTTCATATCTTCCGGTGTCCTAAGCGCCCCAAAAATAGTTTAAAATTGAAATTTTCTTGAAAAACAAATATTTTTGTTTTGCTTTATTTTATTTTATTTTACTTTTTGAAATTCATTTGGCACTGGGTTGGAAAATTGTTATTAAAATACTACATAACTCTGCAGTTCCCATATATTTTTTAAATCAAAATCCATTCACATCTTTGATGCACAAATTATAATTAAAAACTAAAATTTTTACAAAAATGTATTAAGAATTATAATTTAAGAAAAATATTTACAAATTTTGAAACCAGTTTAATTAATAACGTATAAGGTTATAAATAACATTAATTTTACAATATTAAGCGACATGTAAATTTAAAATACAAAGCATTAAATCATAAAAATTACAAAAATCGAACTTACGTAGAGAAAAATTTTACATCCTTCATTTTGGAAATTTACATATTTTTAAAGTTTGTAACCTTTTTTGGTATCAAAGTGTTTTATATGGCTTCTTGATTTTAGTCTATTCAATATAAAACTGTGTCTCTTTTCTTGTCCAGATACAGTTTCTGATGCCTCAGACACTAGTCGAGCGCATCTTTCAACCGCTTGGGTATGACGTGGATATTTTGACCATTCATTCGTTTTTACAACCTTTATCATATTCTCAATTTCTTCGCAAGGCACATTCGCCAAAAGAGGTGGTTCAAAACGTCCAACTTGTTGCCAGTCAATAAGTTCAAAATAATCCTTCACTTTGAAGTTTATTTGGGGTATTTTGAAAATTCTCACTTCTAGTGATTTTCTCTTTTTATTTCTAGCATAAATTAGCTTTCGCATTGCTAAAGATTTGATATGCTCTCTGTTATCTGTGAGCATTGACAATAGCAAATTTTCAAGATGGTAAAAAAAAAAAAAAAAAAAAAAAAAAAAACTAATTCGTTGAATAACAGCATCTACGATCTTTCTTAAATTGGGTTCCAAATATCTAGAATATGTGATAAGTTTCCAAATATGACGCGCTCCTACAGTTATGGATGGTTTGTTTTGATATGAAACCATATAGGTGCATATATCTTCATAATATATGTTGTAAGAGTAATGAGATTATCAGAAGGATTTTCTGTAGCCACTTATAACCTTAAAATTCTACACGCAGTTGTTTGCCATCTTGAGTGATAAACTGGACCAGGTTTCATTAATGCCAGATCAGAACCACATTCACCACGTGATATTTCTATGCAAATATCATATAAATATTGCTGGTCATTGCTGAGAAATCTTCTATCTATGTTGTCTTCCAAATAATAAAGTATAAAAAGTTTATTTTATACATTTAATAAAATATGATGAAAGATTTCTCATCCTCTCGATCTACGTTTTACGTTAAATAAATTATTCTTTAACTGTTAATTTTACTTGTATTTTTTAGCTCAAAATTTGCATGAAACTCGATTTTCGGCAAATAATTAAGAGTTTTGGGGCATTGGAAGAAATTTATCAAAGTCGAACATTATTTAGATGCATGCTAATATACTATAAAATGCATCTTTTTTATTCCGCTGATAAAATAATTTAAAAGAAATTAAAAAAAACAAATTATAAATTTTTATAAAAAATTCAATTTTTTTACTGTTTTTCGGGCGCTTGGGGGCACAGGAAGATAAGGATGGATTTAAACAAAAAAAAATTAAACTAATATATATATATGGAGATTCTTCTTATAAAAGTTCTTTCGAACACATAAGTAAATAAACTCGGAGGTAAATTAAATTCTGACACCGTTTTTAAACTTTTAAATGACTTATATTAAACGTTAATATTTACAAAAAAGATATTTACATATTAATATTTACAATTCGAACATTCAAAAGGAAACTTTAATTAAAACATCTTAATCGCGTCATCTTAATCAACATTCTTCTAAATTCAACACCAACTCTCCCAACATTCCATCCAACGATCTCTTCCGTTCCTTTCTGTTTTCTTCGGCTTTTCGTCTGAATGGAGTTTTTTTCAGAAAGTCGTCTGCTTTCTAAAGACCTTTTCTATCAGAGTTGCGATATGAAGAACCTTACAAGACATGACACTTGGCTGTTGGAGAAAGAATCGCTCCCACAACGGCCGTCCTGACTAGGCTTTCGTCCTCGAATGCTCGTCCCTTTGGAGGCAGCAGCAGTTGGATCATCTGGAAAGATAAAGAAAAGAAAAAAAACACAGCAGCATCCAAAGTATTAATTGAAAAAAAGAAGTCATTATTCAAATTGTTTATCAAAGCTTAGATTATTTCTTGAAAAAATTCATATATTTTTTTTTCTTCTTTTCGTCTTCTCTTTCTTACGTCCTTTCATCTTCTTTTATCTTACGTCTTTTCGTCTTCTTCTTTCATACGTCTTTTCATCTTCTATTACCTTACGTCTTTTCGTCTTTTCTTTCTTACGTCTTCCGTCTTCTTTTATCTTACGTCTTTTCGTCTTCTTTCATACGTCTTTTCATCTTCTTTTACCTTACGTCTTTTCGTCTTTTCGAGAATAAAGTTAAAATTCTATTAGTTGTCAGTCCAGAGGTTTTTCATAGTTGGTATAGTGTCACAATCGGTGAAATTCTTTTTTTTTTCAAGCTTCGTCCGTCCACGGCTTCATGTACTCTGCACATGTACTGGTGACCATGGGTCCTTCGTTGAATCCAAGTTTCTTTACATCGTAGGTGTCATTATTTTTTACTTTTATGACTTTGTACGGACCTAAATATTTTGGTTTTAACTTCAGACCTGGACCTGGTTGTGTGCGTTTTATAGCAACCACATCATTAATCTTAAATTTGTTAGCTTTCTTTCGTCTGAGGTTGTAAGTTTTACGGTTCTCTTCTTGGACTTTTAAAATCTGTTTTTTAGCATTTTTTCTCATATCTTCGCGATTATTTGTAAAATCAGATTGTATTTCAGCACTCAGAAGACTAGTAATTTCAATGTTATTTTTTAGTTTCATTTTAGTACCAAACATCAATTCAAAAGGAGTTGTGCTTATACTTCTCTGAAAAGTCGAATTTATCACCTGTTGGACGTTGCTTACATGTGTATACCATTTTTTTAGGATTATCGACAGACAATTTAGACAGAACAGATATTATGACAGAATTTAGACGCTCAACTTGGCCGTTAGACCTGGGTAATCCAGTGGTAATCGGGATATGTTTAATATTTTCATTGATGCAATAATCTTCAAAAGCTTTAGAGGTAAATGCAGGACCTTTATCTGATATAATTCGAACTGGATTTCCAAAGATAGATTTTTGGATTTCTAATTTAGAAATTACTTCGGCAGCATCGGTAGATTTTGTGGGATACAACCAAACAAATTTTGTGAATGCGTCAATGACCGAAAGGATATGTTTGTAATTTTTATTAGTGCTTTCTAATGGACCTAAGTGATCAACATGGTACGTATGTAATGGAGTTTCTTCTTTTTCTATTGGGTGAAGTAAGCCTTCTTGTTTACCACATTTTCTATTAACTAAAATACAGGGAACACAATTTGCTATACATTTCTCAATTTTTTGTTTAACTTTAGGGATGTAAAAATCATTTTCTAAACTTTTCTCTGTTCTTGCAACTGCGTAATGACCTTTTTCGTGAGCGGCCTTGATTATATTCATTTGCATGTCTTCCGGTACAACTAATAAATCATTACCATTAACACATTTATAAAGAACATCATTTTTAACTAGATATTCATCATAAGATTTCACCTTTAGGATTTCTTTTATTGTTTTAATATGGTCATCGGTTTCTTGAGCTTGGATAATTTTTAAAGTTAAGCTATCTTGGATTACCATACAAATAGGATGCCTACTTAATGCATCGACATGTCTCATACTGCTACCCTGTCTATGTTCAATAATATAATCAAAATCGGATAACATTATTGCCCATCTAGCTATTTTTGTACTTATTTCTTTTTTATCCATAGTCATTTTAAATGCATTACAATCGGTTGCAATTTTAAATGGGATACCTAGCACATATACTCTAAACTTTTTCAGGGCTTCAATTACTGCTAAAACTTCTAATTCGTAACTAGTGTACTTCCGTTCAGCTTCGGTGGTTTTTTTACTTGCGAAATAATCTGGATGAAATTGATTATCTACCGGAGATTGTTGCATTAAAACAGCTCCATAGCCATCAATACTGGCATCACAATGGATTTCGGTCGCACTTTTGGGATTGTAAATTAAAAGTACTGGTTCTGGCGACAAAATACGTTTGAGTTCATTAAAAGCTCTTTGTTCTTCTATATCGAATTTAAATTTTGAATCTTTTCTTAGCAGGTCACTTAACGGTTTAGCTATAACCGAATAATTTCTTATAAATTTTCGAAAGTATCCTGTCAATCCTAAATAACTTTGAACATCTTTGGTACACTTTGGTTCGGGAAAATTTATTACTGCTTTAGTCTTCAGTGGAGAGGGATACAATTTACCATTTATGATTCTATACCCCAAGAAATCAATTTCACGCTTCAAAAAATTGCATTTTTTAAGATTTAATTCTAATCCATATTCCGATGCAGTTTCGAGTACAAGTTTTAATTTTTCTAGACCTTCAGCTTCGTTTTTAGCAGGTATTATTAAATCATCCATATAAATGACAACAATGTGATCTTTTAATAGATTTCGAAATACATTATAAATATACTTTTGAAAAACACTAGGGCTATTGGTCAACCCGAATGGACATTTCAAAAATTCGTATTGTCCTTCATGAGTAACAAACGAGGTGTATTTCCGCGAGTCTTCTTCAACATCTACATGAAAGAAACCGTTTTTCAAATCTATGGTTGTAAATACTTCGGCAGAATGTAATTGATCTATTACATCATCAATAACTGGCAAGGGGAAATGCTCACGTACTGTCTTTTTGTTAAGACATCTGTAATCAACACAAAGTCTCATTGTGTTATCTTTTTTCTTGACTAACACAACCGGAGAAGAAAAATTAGAAGAACTCTCTCGAATTATTCCCTGAGCTAGCCACTCCTCAATTTGGTTTTCGACTATTTTTTTCTCGCATGGCGGTAATCTTCGAGGAGAAGAACAAACTGGGATTTCGTCAGTTAAATTAATTTTCATTTTAACATCTACTGTTTTAGTTTTAATTGGTACATAATTTTCAATTAAAGAGTATAACTCTGAACGTTATAAACGAGTTAAATCAATTTTAGGCTCATCCAAAACATTTACAATATTAACTAAAAAGTCATTAGACTGAACTTCAGCTTTAAACAGTTTCACTTTATTCTCAGAAATAGTTAATGCACCTTGATGAATAACATCAGTGCCAATAATTAAATCGAAATTAATGCAACTGTCCTTAACGACAAAAATAGTAACTTTAAATTTTGAACCATCTACTTCGATTTCTGAATTGAAACAACCTTGTCAGGTTCCTAGAAGACATCTGCCCTGAATTAGAAAGGAATAACATTTCCTTATCTGAATATTTTATGTATTGTGGGTTGTGTATCCGTGAAGCTCGAAATACCTTTCTTTCTTTTCTATAATAACGAATGACAGATGTTGACACAGGTGTGCGGATGACGCACTCGTTGCTGAATGAAAGTGATGACCACGGGGCATGGCTCAGCTGTCATTTAGTATTTAAGTGATGTGTAAACAGTAGATGTCATGACTCAAGGTTGGTATGCGGAATTGAACCAATGGAGGAACTGTAAGAGGCCCTGCTGGGGGAAGGAAGATCTCTGACAAGGTCAACTCTGGACTGAGAGGTTGGAGACAGTTCTCGCTTGGCGTTGAGACCGATAGGTCGCTCAGGATTTGTGGTCCTGTTGGATAGTGTATATTTTGAGCGTGGGACAAGGCGTCCCGGTGGATAGTGTTATAGGCCGAGAAGTGAGGCCTAATACCCTTGTGTATTGAGATTCTGCAGTAATCTCTGATAAAGCGTATCGAACGTTCGTTGAGTGTGAGGAAGAAAGTGTAAGCTGAACGGTACACAACCAACGTTTAGTGTAGTTAATTTAATGTTGAACCGGATCATCTATATCCGAGTTGTAACTGTAGATAGTTGTAAATATTGTTTCTTGTGTACATATCTATATCTTAAATAAACTGTTAGTTCAGTTCATTAACAGCATCAGTGTTATTTTACCCAATCCTCACAGCAGGTGACCGATATCACCCATTAATATCGGTGGTGGCAGCTAAAACTACCTAGGACATTATTCAAAGTTTTGTGGACTGAGAGGAGCGTCCGACAAATTGTTGGCAGCGTCGGGATAGAATCGCCTGAAACCAGTGACCAGCGAGCCGTGTTGCAGTCTGTTAATGCCAGAGTATCCAGTGGAATTCTTGTGTGGTCGTGCCATATCGTCGAGTATGTGCTAAAGCATCGTGCCGGATCGTCGATTGTATGCTAAAGTGTCGTGCCGTATCGTCGAATGTGTGATAAAGTATCGTGCCATATCGTCTAGTGTGGACTAAAGTGTTGTGCGTATCTTTATTAGAAAGAACTAAACTGAACTGTTGTGCCATATTACCGCTACATCGTGGAGCTATCTGTGAATAGAAGAGTACCCCACCAAATAAAGTATAAGGTAAGGTGTTTGGATTATTCATTTCTTCTGACATCTCGAACCAAATTGTATTGTTGTACAATTAATAGTAATTTAAGTAAATTGTCTATGTAATTTATGTGCAATGAAATAATTGTGTTCAGATAGGTGTAAAGAATTAGTAACCATATTGCTATTGTTTTAAAGAAAGGTCATAATAATTGAGATGATAATGGTATGCTATTTATAATGATATTAGTGCACTAAATTAATGCATTAAATCTAAATTATTGTTAAAGTAATTGTTAAATGAAGCAATACTGTTTAAATTTTAAGAGTTGCATTATCAAAATTCTAAGCAAATGAAAATTTTAATTGGCCAATACTAGTGAGAAAAAAAAAGGCTCAAAACAGAGCCATAGTGAAAAAAAAGGCCCAAAAGAGAGCCATAGTGAAAAAAAAAGGCCCAAAAGAGAGCCATAGTGGGAAAAAAAATAAAGGCTCAAAAGAGAGCCATAGTGAGTAAAAATAAAAGTAAAGATTTTCAGTATATTTGTTTTAAGTGTAAGAACCAGTATTGAGTTCGGAAATATTTTATGAGGATAATTGTAGAAATTTATGTATGCATGTGTTTCAATTTTTCTTTATCTGGATTTCTTGATTGACATCAATACTTCTATTCAATATCAACGTATCAGTATGATTATGTAAATTGTATGTTGTTATCTAAGTGTATACATTGAGACCTATATTGCATAGTAATCAAATCGAATTACTCTTTTACCTTTTGTTTTATTGGAAGTATATTGTGTGATATCAATGGTTGAGGAAAATTAGAGTATTCAGTAGGTTAATTAGAAATGAAATGTATTGATTATCTGAAGGGTATTAATTAGTTTAATAAGTGGAGAAATATCTGTACTAAGTTAGAAATTTCGGAAATATTAATTTGGTAGGTTTAACTATTCTTGTGGGGTGGTAATAACAATCGGTGAAGGTATGGCTTTCTTATTAAAACTAAAAAAGGTTGATCTTCAGGGGATAGCCGAAGAATTGGGTGTTGAATTCACGGAAGATGATACCAGAATTCAGCTTAAGAAAAAGATAATGGACAGTGATGAGTATGACGAGGGGGTTATTAAGGAATTATCAGACACTATTGTTGCAGAACGATTAGAACGCGAAAAGTTAGAAAAACAGGAAAAATTAGAACGCGAAAAGTTAGAACTCGAAAAGTTAGAAAAACAGGAAAAGTTAGAAATGGAGAAATTGAGGATGGGACATGAATTAGAAATGGAAAGGCTCAGAGTTCAAGGTTCAGCAAATAACTCTAATGGATCTAGGGAATCTAGTAATGAAAGTAACATCGAAAAATTGATCAAAGGTGTTAAAACTCTATCTATCAAAGTACCAGAAGGGACTGAGGGATGGAATTTATTTTTCAACAGTTTAGAAAGGGCATTCCAAACTAAAGATGTACCGGAAAACCAGCAAGCGGAAATTCTACTAAATATGTTAGGAGATAAGGCGGATAATTTGTTAATTTATACCACTAAGGAACAAATGGAGAATTATGAGGAATTAAAGGAGTTAGTCCTAAGGGAACATGAGCCAACCCCGAAGGCATGTTTAGAAAATTTCCGGAAAGCTAGGAGAAATCCGAACGAAACCCATGTATTATTTGTATCGCGTTTAATAGCTACGTGGGAAAATTATTGTAAAATTAGAGGTGCGGACACTTATGAAAAGGTCAAGCAGTTAATAGTTACTGATAAGCTAATGAGTACGCTAGATGAGGATAGTGCAGCATATATTAGTTAAACTCACCAGGGTAAATGGTTAGAAGCTCCTAAAATTGCTAAAGAGTGTGATAATTATTTTGATGCTAAACATAAGTCTTATGCGGTTACGCATAAAAGCTTTAAAGGTAAAGATAAGTACGTAAACAATAAAAAAATGAGACCGAGGGAGGATAATAAATTTAGTGGTAGTTGGAGGCAAAATGGTAGTAATGAGTGTAATTCTTTTCCGTATAGGAAAACAGAGTTTAAGATGACGAATGATGCTTCAGGGCCTAAATGTTTTAAGTGTGGTTTGAGAGGTCATTACCGACGTTTTTGTAATAAAGTGGGTAATGAGGGAACTAATAATGGCAATAAAGGGCGAGACCAGAAAGCAGGTGTTCATAAGATTATGGTGAAAGAAAATCAAGAGTTACGTAATGGGGCTATTGTGGCTAGAATATCGGCAAAGGCCGAGCAGAAAACTAATGTTATTGGGGAGAAATTAAATAAACTTGAGAAAATTGAAGTTAGTGTTAATGGGCAAAAAGCAAAGGGATTGGTTGATTCTGGATGTGAGATTAGTGTTGTTCATAAAGATTTAGTACCGGAAGAGAAATTAAAGGGAGCGGGTAGTATTTATTTACAAGGGTTATTTGGTGAAGCTGTTAAATCACCGTTAGTTAAACTACCGCTAGCTATTCCGCAATTCGGGCAAACTAATATTATTCATCAGGAAGTACTTTGCGCAGTAACTGATAATATTAATGAGCAAGTAATTTTACATCCCGAGGTGATTAATGAGTTGTCAGGTGTCAATCTTGAGGAGCCATTGATAGAGTCCGAAGAATTAAAAAGTTCCGAAATTATTATTGATAACTCGAATGAAAAGGAAGATGTAAGTAACGATAGCTGTAATGTTTACGTAATAGACGCGAGATCGCAAAATGTACAAAGTCAGGATCCAGAAAAAACTGAAACGGAGGAAAATAATGAATCTATTGTTAGTAACTCAGATATGTTTAAGAAATCCCAGTTGGAATGTAAAGAATTAGAGAAAGCTTGGGAATTAGCTAAAAAGGAAAAAGGGGATTATTGTATTGTAAACGGATTATTGTATCATAAAGAGAAATTGTTAGGCGAAACTATAGCGCAATTAGTAGTACCCAAGGTAAGAAGGGAAGAAATCTAAATTAGCGCATTCATCGGTGTTTGGAGGGCATCATGCAGCCAAGAAAACGTTGCAGAGAATAAGGTATTCTTTTTATTGGGAGGGAATGGCAAAATAAGCTAAACAGTTTTGTGAATCATGTTTAGAGTGCCAATTGACTAGAGGGGTTAAAGTAAATGATAGAGCTCCTATTTCCCCAGAGTCGCGGCCGGAACTTCCATTTCAGGTTGTTAATGTTGATTTAATTGGGCCTATTGATCCTAAAAGTTCACAAGGGCATCGGTATATACTGACTTTAATTGATCAGCATACCAGATGGGCGGATGCGATCCCTGTAAAAAGTTTAACTGCTAAAACCGCGTGTGAGGCGTTACTTCAAATATTTATGAGAACAGGAATTCCTAATGTAATTGCCTGCGACAATGGAACCAATTTTACTGCCGACTTAACGAAAGAATTTGAGAAAAGGTTAGGTGCTAGTCCAAGATTTTCGACTCCACAGTATCCACAGTCCAACGGACTTGTGGAACGATTTAATCAGACTCTTAAACGTATGCTACATCATACGATAAGGGAAGAAGGAAAAAAATGGCATGAACAAATACCATTTATATTATGGGCGTATAGGGAAGTCCCAAATTCTACGACGGGAATCGCACCTTTCCAGTTATTATATGGTAGAGCGCCGGAGGGTCCGTTATCGATTCTTAAGTCGTCATGGGCAGGAGAAAATAAGGGAGCGCAGTTAGATACTACGCCGATTCATGAGTACTTGGATAAACTTAAGAACCGCTTAGAAAGAGCCGCAAATGAGGCAAAATTGTCGTCTGAGGTTCAACAAAATAGAATGGCGTATCATTATAATTTAAGGTCAAAAGAAAAAACGTTTGAGGTAGGCGATAAAGTTATACTGTTAATCCCCGATTCAACTAATAAGTTATATTCTAGGTGGCAAGGGCCGGCAACTATTGTAGAAAAACGAAACCAGCATTCGTTTATTGTTGAGTTAGCCGACGGGAGTAGGAAGCATGTGCACCAAAATAAGATAAGAGAATTTATCGCTAAATGTAATATAGTTAATATTGTTTTCGAAGGTGATGAGGAATTTGGAGAAGTTGGGGAAATTCCTATTTTGAACCGGGATCAAGAGATAGAACGGGATATTGAGAGGTTTGAAATAAAAGGGCTATCTAATAGTCAAGTCAAAGATTTAAAGTCCATTTTGAGGGAAAATAAAGAAGTGTTTATGGGTCCTGTACGACCAGCGGAAGTAGGGGAACATCGTATTGATCTGAAACCCGGTGTAGAAAGGAAAAAACCAAAGTTATATAGCGTGCCGGTAGCTTATAAAGAGGAAGTGGATAGGCAGATTCAGGAGTTATTAGAATTAAATCTAATCGAACCGTCGAATGCTGAAATTAGTCATCCAATTGTTTGCGTTGCGAAAAAAGATGCAACTGTCAGAATGTGTATTGATTACAGAGCTTTAAATTCTGTAACGCAGGTTCCCACCTTCCCGATGAAAGATTCCCAAGAAATTATGTATACCGCAGGGGCGGCTAAATATTTATCTTCAATAGATTTATTGAGGGGTTATTGGCAAATTAAAATGGCTGAGGATTGTAAACCTCTGACAGCTTTTACGACGCATAACGGAACTTATCAGTGGCGTACAATGCCTTTTGGATTATCAGGGGCTGCTGCTACGTTTCAAAAAGACATGAATGAGGTTCTCCAAGGTCATCGGAGGTATGCAGAAGCATATATTGATGATGTCATCATTTTCCCCGATACCTGGGAAGAGCATTGTGAGCATGTCAGGGCTGTCATTGAAGAGTTGAAAAATAGAAATTTTACGATTAGACTAGACAAATGTAAATTTGGAGAGAAATTGACTAAGTTTTTAGGTCATGTTATTGGGGGTGGAACTCATGCACCTGATGAGGAGAAAATCGGAGCAATAAGGGACTTAAAGAGACCAAAGACTAAAAAGGAAGTTAGATCAGTTTTGGGATTAATGGGATTCTACCGATCTTATATTCCAAATTATGCTGAGATAGCTATACCTTTAACCGAATTAACCAAAGGAAATGTCAAAAATACTGTACCATGGGATGAAAGGGCAGAAAAAGCATTTAATACTCTTAAAGATGAGTTGTGTAAAGTGACGAGTTTGGCTACACCTATCGTAAGCCGGGAATATCAGCTTCACGCCGATGCTTCCGACCTCGCAGTAGGACGTTGTCTTACTCAAAAAGATGAAAAAGGTCAGTTTAAACCTATAGCTTTTGCCAGTCAGAAATTGTCAGGGGCTCAGCGTGCTTGGCCGAGTATAGAGAAAGAGGCTTGGAGTGTTCTCTTCGGGTTGCGGAAGTTTGAAAAGTGGACTTATGGATCTCAAATTGAGGTCATTACCGATCATAATCCATTAAAATTTCTCACGGAAACAACCCCAAGGTCGCCCAAACTCACTAGGTGGACTCTAGCCTTGCAACGCTGGAACCTGAGCATTTCTCATCGTCCCGGAGTTCAACATTTGAATGCTGATGCAATTTCGAGGCTACAGAGAAAGAGCTGGGAAGAACAACCAGTTACTAGCCCATCAGTATCAATGTCAAAATAGTAGACAACCTTAAAGGATGTCATCACATGTCTAATTTTTTTTTGGGTGTGTGTAAATATTTTTTTTTAAGTTTTGTGTTTATAATAGTAAATTAGCATGTGTATTGTTTATGCAATAGTAGTATTAGTATAAGGTTCAGTAGAGATGTCAGTAGAGAATATTCAGACACCTGAAAATGCCTATGTAATATTTAGAATGAAGAAATCTGCAAAGAGACTATTGAACTCTTCCGTAATATTATTATATGTTTGGGGGAAAATTAGCCCCTAAGAGGCATATTTTCCGCTAAGGTGGGGGGTGTCAGGTTCCTAGAAGACATCTGCCCTGAATTAGAAAGGAATAACATTTCCTTATCTGAATATTTTATGTATTGTGGGTTGTGTATCCGTGAAGCTCGAAATACCTTTCTTTCTTTTCTATAATAACGAATGACAGATGTTGACACAGGTGTGCGGATGACGCACTCGTTGCTGAATGAAAGTGATGACCACGGGGCATGGCTCAGCTGTCATTTAGTATTTAAGTGATGTGTAAACAGTAGATGTCATGACTCAAGGTTGGTATGCGGAATTGAACCAATGGAGGAACTCTAAGAGGCCCTGCTGGGGGAAGGAAGATCTCTGACAAGGTCAACTCTGGACTGAGAGGTTGGAGACAGTTCTCGCTTGGCGTTGAGAGCGATAGGTCGCTCAGGATTTGTGGTCCTGTTGGATAGTGTATATTTTGAGCGTGGGACAAGGCGTCCCGGTGGATAGTGTTATAGGCCGAGAAGTGAGGCCTAATACCCTTGTGTATTGAGATTCTGCAGTAATCTCTGATAAAGCGTATCGAACGTGCGTTGAGTGTGAGGAAGAAAGTGTAAGCCGAACGGTACACAACCAACTTTTAGTGTAGTTAATTTAATGTTGAATCGGATCATCTATATCCGAGTTGTAACTGTAGATAGTTGTAAATATTGTTTCTTGTGTACATATCTATATCTTAAATAAACTGTTAGTTCAGTTCATTAACAGCATCAGTGTTATTTTACCCAATCCTCACAGCAGGTGACCGATATCACCCATTAATATCGGTGGTGGCAGCTAAAACTACCTAGGACATTCTTCAAAGTTTTGTGGACTGAGAGGAGCGTCCGACAAATTGTTGGCAGCGTCGGGATAGAATCGCCTGAAACCAGTGACCAGCGAGCCGTGTTGCAGTCTGTTAATGCCAGAGTATCCAGTGGAATTCTTGTGTGGTCGTGCCATATCGTCGAGTATGTGCTAAAGCATCGTGCCGGATCGTCGATTGTATTCTAAAGTGTCGTGCCGTATCGTCGAATGTGTGTAAAGTGTCGTGCCGTAGCGTCGAATGTGTGTAAAGTGTTGTGCCGTATCGTCGAGTATGTGCTAAAGTATCGTGCCGGATCGTCGAGTGTGTGATAAAGTATCGTGCCATATCGTCTAGTGTGGACTAAAGTGTTGTGCGTATCTTTATTAGAAAGAACTAAACTGAACTTTTGTGCCATATTACCGCTACATCGTGGAGCTATCTGTGAATAGAAGAGTACCCCACCAAATAAAGTATAAGGTAAGGTGTTTGGATCATTCATTTCTTCTGACATCTCGAACCAAATTGTATTGTTGTATAATTAATAGTAATTTAAGTAAATTGTCTATGTAATTTATGTGCAATGAAATAATTGTGTTCAGATAGGTGTAAAGAATTAGTAACAATATTGCTATTGTTTTAAAGAAAGGTCATAATAATTGAGATGATAATGGTATGCTATTTATAATGATATTAGTGAACTAAATTAATGCATTAAATCTAAATTATTGTTAAAGTAATTGTTAAATGAAGCAATACTGTTTAAATTTTAAGAGTTGCATTATCAAAATTCTAAGCAAATGAAAATTTTAATTGGCCAATACTAGTGAGAAAAAAAAAGGCTCAAAACAGAGCCATAGTGAAAAAAAAGGCCCAAAAGAGAGCCATAGTGAAAAAAAAGGCCCAAAAGAGAGCCATAGTGGGAAAAAAAATAAAGGCTCAAAAGAGAGCCATAGTGAGTAAAAATAAAAGTAAAGATTTTCAGTATATTTGTTTTAAGTGTAAGAACCAGTATTGAGTTCGGAAATATTTTATGAGGATAATTGTAGAAATTTATGTATGCATGTGTTTCAATTTTTCTTTATCTGGATTTCTTGATTGACATCAATACTTCTATTCAATATCAACGTATCAGTATGATTATGTAAATTGTATGTTGTTATCTAAGTGTATACATTGAGACCTATATTGCATAGTAATCAAATCGAATTACTCTTTTACCTTTTGTTTTATTGGAAGTATATTGTGTGATATCAATGGTTGAGGAAAATTAGAGTATTCAGTAGGTTAATTAGAAATGAAATGTATTGATTATCTGAAGGGTATTAATTAGTTTAATAAGTGGAGAAATATCTGTACTAAGTTAGAAATTTCGGAAATATTAATTTGGTAGGTTTAACTATTCTTGTGGGGTGGTAATAACAATCGGTGAAGGTATGGCTTTCTTATTAAAACTAAAAAAGGTTGATCTTCAGGGGATAGCCGAAGAATTGGGTGTTGAATTCACGGAAGATGATACCAGAATTCAGCTTAAGAAAAAGATAATGGACAGTGATGAGTATGACGAGGGGGTTATTAAGGAATTATCAGACACTATTGTTGCAGAACGATTAGAACGCGAAAAGTTAGAAAAACAGGAAAAATTAGAACGCGAAAAGTTAGAACTCGAAAAGTTAGAAAAACAGGAAAAGTTAGAAATGGAGAAATTGAGGATGGGACATGAATTAGAAATGGAAAGGCTCAGAGTTCAAGGTTCAGCAAATAACTCTAATGGATCTAGGGAATCTAGTAATGAAAGTAACATCGAAAAATTGATCAAAGGTGTTAAAACTCTATCTATCAAAGTACCAGAAGGGACTGAGGGATGGAATTTATTTTTCAACAGTTTAGAAATGGCATTCCAAACTAAAGATGTACCGAAAAACCAGCAGGCCGAAATTCTACTAAATATGTAAGGAGATAAGGCGGATAATTTGTTAATTTATACCACTAAGGAACAAATGGAGAATTATGAGGAATTAAAGGAGTTAGTCCTAAGGGAACATGAGCCAACCCCGAAGGCATGTTTAGAAAATTTCCGGAAAGCTAGGAGAAATCCGAACGAAACCCATGTATTATTTGTATCGCGTTTAATAGCTACGTGGGAAAATTATTGTAAAATTAGAGGTGCGGACACTTATGAAAAGGTCAACCAGTTAATAGTTACTGATAAGCTAATGAGTACGCTAGATGAGGATACTGCAGCATATATTAGTTTAACTCACCAGGGTAAATGGTTAGAAGCTCCTAAAATTGCTAAAGAGTGTGATAAATATTTTGATGCTAAACATAAGTCTTATGCGGTTACGCATAAAAGCTTTAAAGGTAAAGATAAGTAGGTAAACAATAAAAAAATGAGACCGAGGGAGGATAATAAATTTAGTGGTAGTTGGAGGCAAAATGGTAGTAATGAGTGTAATTCTTTTCCGTATAGGAAAACAGAGTTTAAGAAGACGAATGATGCTTCAGGGCCTAAATGTTTTAAGTGTGGTTTGAGAGGTCATTACCAACGCTTTTGTAATAAAGTGGGTAATGAGGGAACTAATAATGGCAATAAAGGGCGAGACCAGAAAGCAGGTGTTCATAAGATTATGGTGAAAGAAAATCAAGAGTTACCTAATGGGGCTATTGTGGCTAGAATATCGGCAAAGGCCGAGCAGAAAACTAATGTTATTGGGGAGAAATTATTTAAACTTGAGAAAATTGAAGTTAGTGTTAATGGGCAAAAAGCAAAGGGATTGGTTGATTCTGGATGTGAGATTAGTGTTGTTCATAAAGATTTAGTACCGGAAGAGAAATTAAAGGGAGCGGGTAGTATTTATTTACAAGGGTTATTTGGTGAAGCTGTTAAATCACCGTTAGTTAAACTACCGCTAGCTATTCCGCAATTCGGGCAAACTAATATTATTCATCAGGAAGTATTTTGCGCAGTAATTGATAATATTAATGAGCAAGTAATTTTACATCCCGAGGTGATTAATGAGTTGTCAGGTGTCAATCTTGAGGAGCCATTGATAGAGTCCGAAGAATTAAAAAGTTCCGAAATTATTATTGATAACTCGAATGAAAAGGAAGATGTAAGTAACGATAGCTGTAATGTTTACGTAATAGACGCGAGATCGCAAAATGCACAAAGTCAGGATCCAGAAAAAACTGAAACGGAGGAAAATAATGAATCTATTGTTAGTAACTCAGATATGTTTAAGAAATCCCAGTTGGAATGTAAAGAATTAGAGAAAGCTTGCGAATTAGCTAAAAAGGAAAAAGGGGATTATTATATTGTAAACGGATTATTGTATCATAAAGAGAAATTGTTAGGCGAAACTATAGCGCAATTAGTAGTACCCAAGGTAAGAAGGGAAGAAATCTTAAAATTAGCGCATTCATCGGTGTTTGGAGGGCATCATGCAGCCAAGAAAACGTTGCAGAGAATAAGGTATTCTTTTTATTGGGAGGGAATGGCAAAAGAAGCTAAACAGTTTTGTGAATCATGTTTAGAGAGCCAATTGACTAGAGGGGTTAAAGTAAATGATAGAGCTCCTATTTCCCCAGTGTCGCGGCCGGAACTTCCATTTCAGGTTGTTAATGTTGATTTAATTGGGCCTATTGATCCTAAAAGTTCACAAGGGCATCGGTATATACTGACTTTAATTGATCAGCATACCAGATGGGCGGATGTGATCCCTGTAAAAAGTTTAACTGCTAAAACCGCGTGTGAGGCGTTACTTCAAATATTTATGAGAACAGGAATTCCTAATGTAATTGCCTGCGACAATGGAACCAATTTTACTACCGACTTAACGAAAGAATTTGAGAAAAGGTTAGGTGCTAGTCCAAGATTTTCGACTCCACAGTATCCACAGTCCAACGGACTTGTGGAACGATTTAATCAGACTCTTAAACGTATGCTACATCATACGATAAGGGAAGAAGGAAAAAAATGGCATGAACAAATACCATTTATATTATGGGCGTATAGGGAAGTCCCAAATTCTACGACGGGAATCGCACCTTTCCAGTTATTATATGGTAGAGCGCCGGAGGGTCCGTTATCGATTCTTAAGTCGTCATGGACAGAAGAAAATAAGGGAGCGCAGTTAGATACTACGCCGATTCATGAGTACTTGGATAAACTTAAGAACCGCTTAGAAAGAGCCGCAAATGAGGCAAAATTGTCGTCTGAGGTTCAACAAAATAGAATGGAGTATCATTATAATTTAAGGTCAAAAGAAAAAACGTTTGAGGTAGGCGATAAAGTTATACTGTTAATCCCCGATTCAACTAATAAGTTATATTCTAGGTGGCAAGGGCCGGCAACTATTGTAGAAAAACGAAACCAGCATTCGTTTATTGTTGAGTTAGCCGACGGGAGTAGGAAGCATGTGCACCAAAATAAGATAAGAGAATTTATCGCTAAATGTAATATAGTTAATATTGTTTTCGAAGGTGATGAGGAATTTGGAGAAGTTGGGGAAATTCCTATTTTGAACCGGGATCAAGAGATAGAACGGGATATTGAGAGGTTTGAAATAAAAGGGCTATCTAATAGTCAAGTCAAAGATTTAAAGTCCATTTTGAGGGAAAATAAAGAAGTGTTTATGGGTCCTGTACGACCAGCGGAAGTAGGGGAACATCGTATTGATCTGAAACCCGGTGTAGAAAGGAAAAAACCAAAGTTATATAGCGTGCCGGTAGCTTATAAAGAGGAAGTGGATAGGCAGATTCAGGAGTTATTAGAATTAAATCTAATCGAACCGTCGAATGCTGAAATTAGTCATCCAATTGTTTGCGTTGCGAAAAAAGATGCAACTGTCAGAATGTGTATTGATTACAGAGCTTTAAATTCTGTAACGCAGGTTCCCACCTTCCCGATGAAAGACTCCCAAGAAATTATGTATACCGCAGGGGCGGCTAAATATTTATCTTCAATAGATTTATTGAGGGGTTATTGGCAAATTAAAATGGCTGAGGATTGTAAACCTCTGACAGCTTTTACGACGCATAACGGAACTTATCAGTGGCGTACAATGCCTTTTGGATTATCAGGGGCTGCTGCTACGTTTCAAAAAGACATGAATGAGGTTCTCCAAGGTCATCGGAGGTATGCAGAAGCATATATTGATGATGTCATCATTTTCTCCGATACCTGGGAAGAGCATTGTGAGCATGTCAGGGCTGTCATTGAAGAGTTGAAAAATAGAAATTTTACGATTAGACTAGACAAATGTAAATTTGGAGAGAAACTGACTAAGTTTTTAGGTCATGTTATTGGGGGCGGAACTCATGTACCTGATGAGGAGAAAATCGGAGCAATAAGGGACTTAAAGAGACCAAAGACTAAAAAGGAAGTTAGATCAGTTTTGGGATTAATGGGATTCTACCGATCTTATATTCCAAATTATGCTGAGATAGCTATACCTTTAACCGAATTAACCAAAGGAAATGTCAAAAATACTGTACCATGGGATGAAAGGGCAGAAAAAGCCTTTAATACTCTTAAAGATGAGTTGTGTAAAGTGACGAGTTTGGCTACACCTATCGTAGGCCGGGAATATCAGCTTCACGCCGATGCTTCCGACCTCGCAGTAGGATGTTGTCTTACTCAAAAAGATGAAAAAGGTCAGTTTAAACCTATAGCTTTTGCCAGTCAGAAATTGTCAGGGGCTCAGCGTGCTTGGCCGAGTATAGAGAAAGAGGCTTGGAGTGTTCTCTTCGGGTTGCGGAAGTTTGAAAAATGGACTTATGGATCTCAAATTGAGGTCATTACCGATCATAATCCATTAAAATTTCTCACGGAAACAACCCCAAGGTCGCCCAAACTCACTAGGTGGACTCTAGCCTTGCAACGCTGGAACCTGAGCATTTCTCATCGTCCCGGAGTTCAACATTTGAATGCTGATGCAATTTCGAGGCTACAGAGAAAGAGCTGGGAAGAACAACCAGTTACTAGCCCATCAGTATCAATGTCAAAATAGTAGACAACCTTAAAGGATGTCATCACATGTCTAATTTTTTTTTGTGTGTGTGTAAATATTTTTTTTAAGTTTTGTGTTTATAATAGTAAATTAGCATGTGTATTGTTTATGCAATAGTAGTATTAGTATAAGGTTCAGTAGAGATGTCAGTAGAGAATATTCAGACACCTGAAAATGCCTATGTAAAATTTAGAATGAAGAAATCTGCAAAGAGACTATTGAACTCTTCCGTAATATTATTATATGTTTGGGGGAAAATTAGCCCCTAAGAGGCATATTTTCCGCTAAGGTGGGGGGTGTCAGGTTCCTAGAAGACATCTGCTTTGAATTAGAAAGGAATAACATTTCCTTATCTGAATATTTTATGTATTGTGGGTTGTGTATCCGTGAAGCTCGAAATACCTTTCTTTCTTTTCTATAATAACGAATGACAGATGTTGACACAGGTGTGCGGATGACGCACTCGTTGCTGAATGAAAGTGATGACCACGGGGCATGGCTCAGCTGTCATTTAGTATTTAAGTGATGTGTAAACAGTAGATGTCATGACTCAAGGTTGGTATGCGGAATTGAACCAATGGAGGAACTCTAAGAGGCCCTGCTGGGGGAAGGAAGATCTCTGACAAGGTCAACTCTGGACTGAGAGGTTGGAGACAGTTCTCGCTTGGCGTTGAGACCGATAGGTCGCTCAGGATTTGTGGTCCTGTTGGATAGTGTATATTTTGAGTGTGGGACAAGGCGTCCCGGTGGATAGTGTTATAGGCCGAGAAGTGAGGCCTAGTACCCTTGTGTATTGAGATTCTGCAGTAATCTCTGATAAAGCGTATCGAACGTGCGTTGAGTGTGAGGAAGAATGTGTAAGCTGAACGGTACACAACCAACGTTTAGTGTAGTTAATTTAATGTTGAACCGGATCATCTATATCCGAGTTGTAACTGTAGATAGTTGTAAATATTGTTTCTTGTGTACATATCTATATCTTAAATAAACTGTTAGTTCAGTTCATTAACAGCATCAGTGTTATTTTACCCAATCCTCACAGCAGGTGACCGATATCACCCATTAATATCGGTGGTGGCAGCTAAAACTACCTAGGACATTATTCAAAGTTTTGTGGACTGAGAGGAGCGTCCGACAAACCTTCTGGTTTAATTAAGGCTTTTCCTAGACCGGTCAAAGAGATACTCGTAGGTTTTAATTCTACAAAGTTCTTCAAATTATCATAAATACTTTTCTTTAACAAAGTCTTTTGGCTACCAGTATCTATTAAAGAGATTAAACGCAAAGAATAAAGCTTTATCTCTTTCAGAATTAAATCTTGGGATGTAATAATGTTTACTTGTGACTGAGCACTTTTAACACTTGTATCTTTAGATTTATTACATTGAAATGATTTATTACCATAAGCGTTACAAGCAAATCAAAGCGGCCCTTTACCTTTATTTACACAGTTAATACTCTTATGATTATTCCCGCCACAATTAAACATCGCATATTTGGCTTTACAGGCTTAAATTTATTCTTAACTTCAACTTCGGATTTAATTTTAGGCTTAGCTCCTTCATATTTATGAAATTTTGCATTTTCATACTCCGATCTTATTTTTTCATAAATCTTTAATTTTTGTTTAAATTCAGCAATCTTGGGACAACCATACAAAAAAGATTTTTTAGATATGGGGTCATTAATTCCATTTATTACATACTGAATAAGGGCAGAATCTTCAATATTGCCTATTGAGCATAATTGTTTCATATTTAAAAAATATTCATCTAACGATTCATGTGGTCTAATTTTTCTTTTGGACAGCAATTCGTGTAATTCAGCTGAATTGCACGTTTGACCAAATTCAGATATGAGTAGGGCTTTTAATTTAGACCACGAATTAATATTTGTTTCACTTTCAAGAAATAATTTTGCTTTGCCTGTCATACGGCGTTTAGCCAAAATCAATTTGTGCAAATCACTAACGTTAAATAATGAAACAATATCTTCAAAATCGGCAATCCATTTATTAATATTTTGTACTTGAGTACCTTCAAACATTGTAATCATACTTTCAATATCATTAATAGAAATTCTTGGTTTAATAACATAATCAGGAATTAGAATTTTCTGATTTTCATTACTTTCACAATTAGAATTACCAGAATCATTTCTCATATTATTCTCAAAAAGAGTTGAAATATTTTTAGTTTTATCTTGTAAATCATCATTAAATTCATCAACACTTTCGTCATCACTAAGAGTACCTACATCGACTATCATATTAATTTTTAAAATATTAAAATCACATAAACTAGAAATTATTCTGGCAGCAATTTCATCAAAAGTTCCCGAATTATGTATACACAAAACATTGCAAATGGTAATTAAGTCGTTAACAGAAAAATTATCTTTAATTTCTTTGAATTTAGTTTGATATTCATCGGAATCTACTTCAAACGTAAACCCAGTAAAATTCCGAATTCTACGTCGATTATTTCTGTCACCGATTTCTCCAAAAATTAATTTGTGCAATATCTTAATACTAGCTGATTTTTCAGTTTTCAAAGAAAACTCTAATTCCTTTAAATCAACTAATTTTTCCATTATTGAAAAGAAAAATGAAATAATAAACTCACTTCATAATCAGATGCTCAGCTTCACACATTTAAACAGCATTGTTGTCGCAGTATCCAACAGCTTCATATCATTAAACATATATTCAAAAAAGATTTCCTCATAATAATTTCCAGCAAGGATTCCATCACAATTCTAAATAATAACGGCTTCCAGATAATTTAAAGTATATATATATTTCTTCTCTGTGGGCGTTCGTTTGTCTCGGTTCTGACACCAAAACTTATGGAGATTCTTCTTATAAAAGTTCTTTCGAACACATAAGTAAATAAACTCGGAGGTAAATTAAATTCTGACACCGTTTTTAAACTTTTAAATGACTTATATTAAACGTTAATATTTACAAAAATGATATTTACATATTAATATTTACAATTCGAACATTCAAAAGGAAACTTTAATTAAAACATCTTAATCGCGTCATCTTAATCAACATTCTTCTAAAGTCAACACCAACTCTCCCAACATTCCATCCAACGATCTCTTCCGTTCCTTTCTTTTTCCTTCGGCTTTTCGTCTGAATGGAGTTTTTTTCAGAAAATCGTCTGCTTTCTAAAGATCTTTTCTATCAGAGTTGCGATATGAAGAACCTTACAAGACATGATACTTGGCTGTTGGAGAAAGAATCGCTCCCACATATATATATAAGGCAACTTTCGCCACCCGCACCAAAAATAATTTAAAAAACATTAACAAGCAAAAAAAAATTATAAAATTAAAAAAAAAATTCAATTTTTAACTGTTTTTGAGGCGTTTGGGGCACTGGAAGATATAAATGGATTTCAATAAAAAAACATATGTGTATTAGTATGCATAAAAGGCAACTTTTGCACAACGCGCCGATTCGATTATTCGAATTTCAATTTTTTGATCCACCCTACTAATCATTAACACTTTACCCAAAGAAATACAGGTTGATTCAAAAGTCCCGGGAGTTTTGAAATGCTAATAATTAGCAAACTATAAACAATAATAGCATGCGGTTTTCACGGAAATGCTTGGAAACTTATGGGATTTCTTTTTTCTATGAAGAAATCATATAATGTTAGTTACACTTTTTGCCATCAGGTGGCGCTAAAATTGATAGTTATGTTTTTTATGGTATGATGCAGCTCTTTTAAAAGAAAGAATTAGTGTCCGAGGATTACAAATTTTCATTATGCCGCCCATAGCTTAAAAGTACCACTGTGAGCCGATACAGAACAGCGTGTTCAGTATCTTCAGAGCAGAAAGAAATTCCAGAAGAAATTTCAGTTCATCGTGAAATTACAATTGTACTGCACTCAAAATCACAATGAGCTGATGTTTTTCATTGAGTATTGGCAACAAATTCTACCTCATTTACGATTGCAACAGACATTTGGTATCTCCTGCTTTCATTACGATTTCCAATGAGCGCTTTTCTCAAACCTTGCTTACCATAGCCTTCACATTTGTAATGGGCATAGAATCTTTTACAGATTTAACTTCACGTATTGTAGGATAAGAACACAACTCGACATGCAAAGAAAGCATGTCCAAACATACCAATTACGCATAAAATTTTGTATCAAAATTCCCTTTCAAAGCAATTTCAATTACTTTAAAAAAATTGTTTGAACATAAACCACTCTTAAAACGAAATCTCATCAATATCGTAGAAAAGTAGTTTCGCAATTAACTCATGTGTCTATATAGCGCATGGTATAGGTACATTCAGTCTTGTGCAGCAGCGCCACGTTTTGCTAAAAATTGTAACTGTATATATTTTTAAAAAATTCATTCTAAACAAAAATCCCACATGTTTCTGAACATACAGCTGAAAACCGGACCTTTGTATTGTACATTAGGGTGGATCGATTGTCTATGGCGAAAAAAAAAAAAAATACCATTCATCAAAATCTACCTATGCGGAAAAGATGTTCTGTTGTATGGAGATTAAAGGAAAAATAATAAAACAAATTAATTTTAAAATTTAATGCTGCCACAAAAGGGTTGACTTTTCGAAAAAAATTGAAAAAAGACCGAATTTTGGTTAGGTTATTTTTGTCAAAACTAATTATTTTACTAATTTTTAAAATCCAACAATGCGGAAAAGATGTTATATCGTATGAAGGTTAAGTAAAAAACAATAATAAATATTAAATTCGAAATTTAATACTGCCACAAAAAAGTTGAATATTCGATAAAAATTGAAAAAATGAAAAAAGATCTAATTTTGGTTAGATTTATTTTTGACGCAAAAAAATCATTTTAATACCAATCAAAACCTATCTTTGTAAAAGAAATATTATATTGCATGAATATTAAATAAAATAAATAAATAAATAAATAAACTAATTTCGAAATTTAATACTGCTGCAAGTGATTTAAAGTTTCGAAACCTGGCAGTTTCAGTTTTTTCAGTTAGGATTTGTCTGCTTGTATATTATGTAGTTTAGTGTACCTTGAATATTACTGTATATTACTGTATACTGAATGTTACTGTACCATTGCGTTGCTAAAAAAATAAAAATAAATAAAAATAAAGAGAGAGAGAAAGAGAGACAGTGAGATATGAATTACACCCTATTTGGGACTGGCTTTGATATGCCAGTAAATATGCCCCCTATTACAAAATGTTATAAAATTTATATATTGATATTTAAAAAATAGCCGAAGAAAGGAATCGATCAATATCTATTTATTTCCTGCCAGTGAGAAGGAGTTGCTAATAAGTTACAAGTGACCTGTAAATGAGATTCAATCTCAATAATTTACCACAGCAGCATTTTGAGAAAAATTAAACTATTTAACGACAAATATTCCGCTCTTCTTAATTCTTGTAAAACAAAATAAGATACTGAAAGCTACTACAGTCTTTTAGACCATTTCCGAAAATACTGTCTATTTTTTTGCAGTTCAATCGATTTGAATATGAATATGAATATTGAGTGTAAACTAAACCGACGTATTGAGAGCAAACTCACTTTTCTGCATCATCAGCTATCATTGAAAAGCCAAAATGCTGCCGAGCTAGGTGTCACATCACCTGTAGTGACGAAGATTGCCATTAGCCAGAATATTGGACAGTTTGGGCACTTCTGACCAAGCAGGTGCTGCCATCGTGTCTGGTAGACTTCAAGATGTGAGCATTATCTCACAAAACTATGAAATGAATGCTATTGACAGAAAAAAATCGGCATGAAAAAACAAACCAAAGGCCGCTCCATCGTTTTAGTCATTCTCTTTAGTCATTTGTAAAAGATTATGATCATGGTCATTTTCTTTAAACTTTCATGGGTGCAAAGACTGACTACATCACTAGAAAACAACCAGAAGAAAAATCATAATAAAAGCAGACTTGAGCTTGAAAAAAGAACTTGGTTCCGAATACATCGGCCACATATATTGTTACGAATTTTGTAAATAGTTAGTGTTTGTACTGTAAAATGATGTAAATAATCTTATTAAGCTCCATTTCTTTACTAATATTAGTTTTTGTTACATTGTCTCTGCTATCAAGCAAACTTGTCTATTATTTTCAGTGTATGTCTACGGAATTGGCGAAATATTAGAGATATCGCCAAGTTGGCGTCACTTTTGGCGACTAATTTTGGTCGCCGAATTTGGCGATATATCGCCAAGTTGGCGACAAACTTGGCGATTGTTGGCGATGGTAACCCTTCCCTATTTATGGTAACCCCCCCTTAGGTCTACTGATACATTGAATGTTGTTCCGTGGTTTTCCAGTTTTTTCTAGAAGTTTGTAGAAATTTCCACCGCATGCGGCGAGACTATATATAAGGAGAGCGATGCGAGATGTGTGGTTATTATTTACCAGTCAGTCATTAAGTGAACAAGGCGATTGTTAGGCGAGTTTGCTTGACTTTCATTTATGTTGTTTTGGATGTTATTAAGTGTTGAGACGTTGTATAAAGAGTCTCTGGGATCTAAAGCTATACTTGTACGATAGATTTGAGCAGTTATTTTTGAATATCTAGAAATATTTGTGAGTTTCGAAGACTCTGTTGTTCTGAAGTTCTGTAAATAAATTATTTTCTACTTTTCTGACAAGAGTTTGAAGTTGTCTAACCATAAGATCAAAAGAACCCCATATACGCTGTAACAATATGAAAATTCTGGGAGAGTACCAAACAATTTGAAAACACGACGCACATTTTTTTTGTCATGTGTTAATAATAATATAGATGTAACAAAGTTGGTTGCGATCGATTGTGACGGAATATCTGTTAACAAAGATGTTAAAGGATGTGTTATTCAAAATATGGAACTGATCTTCAAGCGTTCACTACAATGATTTTTGTGCTAATTACACACCAATGAGGTTCCACTATGTCATCTTTTTGCAGCGTGGATGGAACCGCGGCTGGGCACAAATGTTTCACTGGTGAAATAGAAAGATTATTCTCAGTATGTTAGAAGCTTTTTGTATTTTCATTTATGTCAGTATATGAATTCTAAAAGCGTGCGAGTGAAATCAAATGGTCTGCTGTAATCCTAATCATTATATTATAAAATATCTATATTTTTCATTTACCAGCTTTATGACAGTTTGCGACGGATGACATTGATTTAATTAAATTGGAAAATGTGTCGAACTTCCAGTAACTGACAGATTTAGTAACGACATGATTTCAGAAACAATACTTAAATCCAGCAATCATTTCAGTGGCAATAACATCTACTATCAATAATATCTATTCACGCAACGCTCATTCTACAAAACTAATAATCAAAATAGCCACAGAAGTATTTCTGCTGTGTATGGACCATACATAAGAGACAGTTTTATAAAAATCGAATTGAATTACAAAATCTCATGTCAATTTTCAATACCGAACGTCATTATCGCCAGTTGCAATATTGACGATTTTTGTTGATTTAATACTAATGAAGCTGTTAAATAAGAAACTAAAGTTTTTATCTTGTAATCAATGAAATATCCCCATATTTCAATAAATGTTAAAAATTCTAAAACTCATATTTTGTTTTACAAAAAAAAAAAAAAAAAAAAAAAAAAAAAAAAAAAAAAAGATTTTTTTTACCGTAAAAATATTCAAATATATAAATTTGAGCCACATTGCAGCAAATTTAAATTTTGAAATTAATTTTTTAAATTATTTTCTCATACTCAGCATATAATATAACATCTTTTATGCATAAATAGGTTTTGGATAATTTTTTAAACTATTATTTTGAATCAACAATCATCTAGCCAAAATTAGGACTTTTTTCCTTTTTTTTTCGAAATTCAATCTCATTGTGGCAGTAGTAAAATTTAAAATTAATTTTTTTAATTATTTTTCCCTTAATCTCCATCCAAGAGAACATCTTTTCCGCATAGGTAGGTTTTGATACTGTGAAAAAAAATTTCGATCCACCCTATTGTACATAGTGTCCTAATTATTAACATTTTAAAACTCCCGAAACTTTTGGATCACCCGGTACTTAAAAATATATTTACATTATTCATAATAAGTGACATTAAATATGTTTGTTTACTGTGAATATTTTAGTCATAAATTTAAGTGATCAAATCATTCATACGATGAATGAATACACTGCATGAAAATCCCAAGAAAAAGAAGTATTATCAAATGGAAACGAATAAAATTCAAGAACATGTACATCCTCATGAATATATATTTTATTGGAAAAAAGAAAACATAACATGCTGTGAGAATGAAAGCGACGCCCCGAGTTACATGAACACAACATGACTATTTTATTGATACGAACAGGATTCTTTTGTAAGAAGAAGAATTCTTTCAACCGAAAGCAGATTTCGGTGTATAAATCGAAAAGAAAATTATTGTAAAGAGAAAAATCCTAAAAAACAAAATTATTTTCTTTTTTAGAAAGGAAAGAAAATTATAATTTCCTTCTATAAAGAGGAAACTAAAACATATTATTCAGTATAAAAATTATAAATAATAAAAATTACTCTTAAATAATTATAAAATGATAAATGGATGGTAAATTATAATATATTTTTCCCAATCTGGAAAAATATGATTTTTTTTTTTTATATTAATATCCCTTTAATTATGTATGATTATTTCGATATTTTGTAGAATACGGTCTTATAGTAAAAATAGTAGCAATAAATATTTTTAATATTGTACTATGCTATAGTTTATGATACAGAATCTAAAATACTTGTCTCGAGTACAGAAAATTGAAGTAGTAAAACTTTATGAGAATACTATAGTAAATAAAAAGAATTAGGATGCAGGTAACGATGAATATCCAAGATAAATTGAAGTACTTTACATTTGTGGCAATATTAATTTACTAAAATACCATTCTGTCTTAGTTAACTTGAACGTATTCAAAATGTTCTGTAGCACGATCTAATTGACTGAATGGCTCCAGATGGAAGATTAAACAAGACAGTTAAAAATGATTCCGCATAAAAATATAGTTCCGAAATCACTGCTAGGCAAATATATGGCGATCTTTAATGAATAAAAAATTGTTTTCAAAAATGCAGAATCAATATTGAAATAATCTAACATTTTATTTAACACATTTAATGATTTTAGAGGACACAGGAGCTTGAAGGGACAATTTCATTCATTTATCTTTAAAGGAGGATTCAAAAGGGGGATTATACTAAGAAAATTGCTTAATAAAACTATTCATTAACACTTTATAGAAAGAGGGACTATTAAAAATATATTAAAATAATCGTAACGATTAACATTAAATATGTTTATTAACTATGAATATTTCAATGATAAATTTAAGTGTTCGAATTATTCGTACGATAAATGAAAATAGTGTATGAAATTCTCTGGAAAAAGAATGATTATCAATTGGAAACGAAGAAAAACTCAAGAACATATACATCCTCATGAATATACATTTTATTTAAAAAAGGAAAATATAACTTGCTGGGAGAATGAAAGCGACGCCCCAAGCTACATGAACACAGCATGACTATTTTATTGAAACGGAGAGAATTCCTTTGTAAGAAGAAAATATTATTTCCTTTTATCCACCGAAAACGGCTTTCGCGGTATTAAACGACAACATTTCATAGAATAAATAGAAACTAAATTATATTATACAGTATGAAAAATTATAAGTAATAAAAACACTGTACCAAAAGATTACACATGATATATATTCCTAAAATATTTACATCAATTTAATTATATATAATTACTTCGTTATTGTATGATATAACTGCTTTATAGCAGAAAATTGTAAAAAAAAATATTTTTTTGTGTCTTATTAAGCTACAATTTATGAAACAGATTCTAATATATTGGTAACGGTTACAGAAATCTGCTAGTGGCGGAAATTTTATGATAACACTACAATATATAAGAAGAAGGGCAATGTGTGTAATGATAAAATTCCAAGATAAATTAAAATACCTTACATTTATGCAATATTAGATTATTAATATGAAAGTTGATCTTAATTAAACTGAAATACTCAAAATATTCTGTAGAGCAATCGAATTGGTTGAATAGTTTCAAATTTTGTGGGCAGATTAAACATTATGAATAAAAATGATTCTGTGTCAAAACATAGTTTCAAAATCACTACTACAGAAATATATATCGCTCTTTAATTATTATAAAAATAAATAAATAAAGAAACATCAATAATTAAATAATGTTGTCCTTTATTGAACACATTTCATGATTTAAGGAGGCACAGGACCTTAAATTTTCAAAAAATCAATTTTATCAAATATTGTATGCGCACTGATTTTTCTTCAAACTTAGGATGCTGCAAAGCTAATTTTAATTATAAATGCAGACTATAGTAAGCTTAACAGTTTGGAAAGAAAACAAATTATATACAACAGTCCCATAGATTTAACAAAATAATCCACATTCTGTAATTATTCTAGAACTATTGTGAAATTTCATTTACACATAAATTTTAAAAGATCAAATAACTGTCTTTAAGATTAATATATTACTTTAGTCGCATTATGAATTATTGATTCTTGAGGTGACAATTTCATTCATTTATCAGTATCATTGTAGGAGGATTCATAAGTGGTCATTCTTCTCAGCACATTGTTGCAAATTTTCAAACTATTCATTGAAATTTTATCCAAAGAAAAATTCTTAAAATATATTAAAAATGTTCATAATAGTTAACATTATATTTTTTACAAGGATATTTTAATCATAAATTTAGGTGTTTCAATTATTCGTACGATGAACGAATTTAGTGTATGAAATTCCGAAGATAAAGAAATATTATCAATTGGGAACTAGAAAAAAATTCAAGAACATATACATCCTCATGAATTTACATTTTATCGAAAAAAGGAAAACATAACATGCTGGGAGAATGTAAGCGACGCTCCAAGCTACATGAGCACAACACGGCTATTTTATTGATACGGAGAGAATTCCTTTGTAAGAAGAAGATATTCTTCCCCTTTATCAACTGAAAACGGATTACGGGTTATAAAATTATATTTCTTCGAAGAAAGGAAAGTAATATATATTATGCACAATGAAAATTTATAAAAAGGAAAAAAATGTAAAATTCTAATGCATTTTCTCCGTTTAATTATGTATAATTATTTCGCTATTGTGTTGTGTAAATATCTTGTTAAAATATGTAGAAAGAAATACTTTTCCATTGTTGCTTTATGTTACAGTTTATGAAACAGATTTTAATACATTTGCAACGGTAATAGAAACTGATAGTGCTAAAATTTTAATGGAATACTTCGATATATGAGAACTAAAATGTGTGTGACGATACATTTCCAATATAAATTTAAATCACTTACATTGGTTGCAATATTAGATTATTCCAGTTGGCCTTAATTAATCCTTCACTGCACAATGTGCCATACCTGGCACATACTTAAAAAGACTCTAATTCTCATTATGTGTCATGATTTTGGCCAATATTATCGCTCTTACTGATTAAGAACTGTCTAAAGAATGGAATAACACTTATTTTGACTATGTCAGATGACTGCATTTGGTAAATAAATAATAGTTTTAAAAACCAAAAACACGCTTGTATAATAGGTCGAACTAAAAAGTTTAGACTATTTTTTAACTATTGAGAAGTTATCCAACAGTGATAGAAAGACCATGTAAAAACTAATACAAAAATATTGGGGTGCTTCGTTATGTATTTTATATTAAGTCAAGTTTTAGAAATACCTACTAATGATATATCGTTAGCAAATTATATTGAGCACCCCACGCTTTTTGCATTAATTTTTACATGGCCTTTCTATCAGTGTTGGATAACTTGTCAATAGTTAAAAATTATTCTATACTTTTTAGTTCGACCTATTATAAAAGCATGTTTTTTGTTTTTAAAACTATTATTTATTTTCTAAATTTTTAGTTTCTAAATAAATTTTATAAATCAATTTTATTTAGAATGTTCAGTTAGACTAAAATAAAAGTATTTGGATTATTGAAAAACTTTATTGAATTTTGAATATTATAGTCACTTAAGGACTCAAATTTTTGGTATATCATACGTGGCAACGGATGAGTGTTAGGCTGTTTTATAAATTATCTCTTAATCTGATCATTCCATCTAATGCATCACCATTACATTGAACTCTCAACAAACAATGCAAAAAAGGTCCCGTTCATCTAACATTTGAATTGGCCTAGTTATGAAACTAGTTATGACCTAGTCACGAAATTTCATGACTTACACCGCTTTTCTGTAACTGAAAACGAATGAGTTGGATTAAGATTGAAGTGAACGTACACTAAGTGTTTAAAGTATTATAAAAGGCGTCCATTTTCAGCGCTGTCGATTGGATAATTACTAAACCATTTGGGTAAAACATATAGTTCCAATTACAAAAATGTTTTGAATGAGGTAAATAAATATTTTTAAAGCATTTAACTGAACTAGGCCACATTATAAGTTTTACGGTAGTGTTAATTTTTATTAATTTTAGAAATTATCTTGTAAAATAATTGGTTAAAATAATTGAATACGTAACTTTCAAAATCCTCTTTATCGAGAAAATCAAAGTTTGGGAAATTGCGAAGAACCTTCAAATGCGCCTATTAGGTTTCATTATAAATTTGGAGATTGTAGTGCTACATCATTGCAAATTGTTAGATAAACTGATAGAGACCGACTGGTAAACTGATAAAGAAAACAAAAGCAATAAGGCGACTTTTGAATTTCACATCCTCAATTGTATATTTACATATATTTTATCTTGTAAGGAAATGAAGCTGTTTATTTTTATGATATTTAGTATTAATAGATGACAGCTATACCAGAAATAAATCTATTGAATGAAAGTATGTAGTGCACACCACCATTTTCAAATTTGTTTTCACTGAGGGAAATACCATCTGTTAATGACAGATGCTGCTAAGAAGGCATACATTAATTAACTGTTGCTTTATTGTATTCTTTCATTTTCTACCTTTTTTATCCCAAGTCTTCTGATGTTACTAACATTCAAATTGCTAGACGTGTGGCGATTCTTGTCCGATTTGAGTTTTATCAAGGTTGTTTAAAGAAGCTATTTCGAAATGATCGTCGAGAAAAATTTCCATCACTTTCACGCTAAACTGTAACTAAACATCCCCTTCTTTTATACAACGGCCGTCAGAAATAATAAAAAATATTATTATTATTATTATTATTTTGGGGGAATATCCCAGAAGCTTTTTATAACTGTATTACACCTCGAAATTTTCTTTTAAAAAGCTTTCTACATAAACATTTATTTAGTATTATGTTTAAAGTAATTTGTTTCAAAATATATTTCTGATGGCGATTTAGTCATCATAGTATATATACTTTTCCGAAATTTCTTTTTAAAAACCTAACTATATAAATATTACCTACCTAAATATATATTTTTTTCTTTCCTTAAATATTTCTGAACATAACTGTACTTTTCCTTTATAAAGGGATAATAAAAGTAAATTGTTTTTAAACTTTCGTTGTATACATTGTATAAAAAAGTTAAAAAATTCATCTATCGTAGTAATAAAATAGCGTTGTGGAATTTTTTGGAAATCACGAATACGATATAAAATAGTATATGATAAAGAACTTTCATTCTATTGTAAATTCAAAAAAGATTTAGTACGAGAAAAATTCGTTGTGTTCGTGAAAAACTTTGTCAATAGGGATAAATACAACTGAGTGCGATACGTCAAAGAAAATAAATGTTAGAAAAGGAACATTTTATCGCCAAGAACTAAAGCAAACTGAGACTTTTTCAGATTAAACTGTGCATACTGGAGACTATTTTTTTTCTCTATGAAGATGCTTATTCAATAAGCTTTTATTAGTCTCGTAACAAAATATTACACGTAGGTTATTTTTTTTCTGAATGTACAAAAACGTAAATAGAATTTTCTGGAATTTTTTCTAAAAAACTGGTAATTGGGTAAAAATTGCAACAATATTGTAACACGCATCTCAAATTAAAGTTATTTGTAATACAGGGTTGCGAATAATTTTATTTAATAAGTACTATTACAAAATGAAATTGTGATGTAATGTATTAACTCTTATTTCTTAATATTTCATTGCACAGATTGCACACATCTGACACATACCTATAATCACCCTATTCCCCATTATGTTCCATGAATTTGGCCAATGTAATTGCTGTAACTGATATAAAACAATTAAACGAATCACATAACATTTATTTTGTTTATGTCAGTTGGCTGCATTTGATAAAAAAGTAAAATTTGTTATTCGGAAAAAAAATCCATCAAACTATTAAGGCAAAATTTACTTTTCTTATTTATGCCGAATATTTTAAAATATTAATATAAAAAAGTTGCAAAGTGTTAAGTAGATAAAATTTATTAATTTAACCATTTACAAAATATACTAATACAGTATTAAAAATCCCTGTTTATTTTATTTGAAATTTAATTTTTTTTACTGTTTTTCCTCTTATTAGATCGATGAATAGATTTAGAATATTTTTTCTTTACATAAAAATAGAAAAAAAATGTGCAATGAAGGCATAATATTTACTTTTAGGGGGCACATTAGAAGGCATATGAATTCAGTTTTCTTTTCTTTTTTCAATAATAAAAATGAGTAACCGTAAAATAACTTACATCAGAATTAGGATATGGATGTCTCACACTATAACCACAAGTATCATCACCGGACAACTTGAACCGTACTTTAGTGATGCAGTTTCTCATGTTACACAAATAGTGACCTAATAGTTTAGCTAATAATGGTAAAACTATTAAATCTAATATAGATTAGAAAATATTTCCGATATACAGATAAACTACAGACTTTCCATGTATCGTTCATTATTATTGCTGTTGAAGATGAATTAATAAAAATTAAAAATTCTGATGAAAATATTTTCATAAAATAGATAAATATTTCATTTTTGTATACTGTTTATAAATAGTGACATGGCAAAAATAATTTATAAAAAAGCACCGTAAACACTGGCGATAATTGATAACTGAACTAAAACACTTTGTAAAATTACCATAAAATGAAAAATAAAGTAGGACGTGTTTCGAGCTACAAAAATAACAGCACGTCATCAACTAAACCAACATATTTTCGTAAGGGCAGAGAGTCGAGATAAAGATATTTGTTCCTTCCCATGCTTTTTCTAATCATCCTCCACAGCATAAAGTGACTTCCTTTTATACTTTTGTTTACAGAGCACTTCACACTTCTTCTCACTTCTGACTCTTCTGCTCTAAATAATGAAATTAGTTGCTTCAAATAACTTGCCATTGTTCGTAGATATAATCCCTCTTTGATTGACAAAGCTCTGTATAAATTTAATAAACCTAAACGTCGTTTTACTGATTCTAACAATTCTTCTAATATTAACTCTACATTTCTATCTTTTTATTCTTTTTGATAAAATCCTTTCTCAGTTGAATTTTAAAGTTATCTTCAAACCTATGGATAAAATTACATTCTCGACTTTGAATGATCTTATTCCTATTGAGAACCGGTGGGGTATTTATTTTATTTCTTGTTCTTGTAATTTGGGTTATATTGGTCAGACCAGAAGAGCTTTGAAGAAAAGATTGGACGAGCATCAGACATATATTAAAAATCAGGAATTATATAGGTCTTCGATTGCTTCTCACTGTCGGTCTTCCATTCATTATTTCAATTTTTTTCATGGACAGAACTATTTCATATTCTGCCTCTCCTTCTCATTTCGATGTTCACGAAGCTTATTTTATTTGTAAAAATTCTAATACTTTTGTCAATGATCTCTCATCATCCCCCTCCATTTCTCCTACGTGGAAATCACTCTTCTAGTTTTTTTAAATATATATTTATATATAATATTTAATATATTTATTATATCTTCTTGTTTTATTTTATTTATTTATTTTAGTTTATTTTATTTATTATTATTACTATTGTTCATTTATTTATTTTTATTTTATTTATTTATTTATTTATTACTTTGTTTATGTATTTATTTTGTTTTCATTATTATTTTTATAGTTTTTTCCACCTTTTTATCTTTTTTTTTTAGCAACACTTTTCCCTTCCACCTGTGCTCTTTCAGCTAGCGCTGCCTGTCTCATACTTTGTAATATCATCCTTCTTTCTTTCACTTTATCTCGACTCAATGCCATTATGGAAACGTGTTGGTTTAGCTGATGACGAGCTGTTATTGTTGTAGCTCAAAACGCGTCCTACTTTATTTTTCATTTTATGGTGATTTTAAGAGTGTTATAGTTTATTTAAAAATAATTTATTTCTGTAAATAAATCTGTTTTCCCTGGCGCCAAAATTGAGAGTTTTTCCTGTCAATTTGAGAGATTTTTTTATTGCTTCAGCAATGCATAAGTCTCATTTTTCCTTAAAGACAACTTTCTGACTTTATATACTTTTTAAACTAATTTAAGCTAAAATTCTAAAATATATGTATCTTGTATGTATAATATAAGTGCTTCATAATGAACATGAAAATTTTAAGTTTTTCGCTCCTCATACATATGACTTCAATGACGATAATGAAGAATTTTCCAGAAAAAAGTGGCGCCGAATCAGAATTTAAGATATAACTTACAAAGTAGCTAAAAACATTTCTCCCGTTCAATTAACCTGTAATCACATTATCTACGAAAGTTATTAGAACAATAACAACTCTTATGTAAATATAAAAATTAATATAATCATCTCATTATAGCAGTAAGAAAACACTTTCGTTGCGTGAGATTTCTGGGAAATCTCCATAGAAATACGTATCAGATTCTATACGAAAAATAAAAGAGACATATACCAAACGAAATTAACAAATTACTCATTTCTAAACTGAAAATGCAATTATTGCTGATAATGTAATTCTAGAAATTCAATATTATTTAACTATGTAATTAATTTATGTAATTAAATACATGTAGATATGACATACAAATTCAAGGTATGTAGTTAAAAATAAATATTTAATCGCAAACATATAAATTTTTAAATCCGAATTTAAGTGCACTTAAATTAATAGGAAATTAATTTAATTTAATGACCGAACTATTATTTTCTTTACGTAGAAGTAAATTTTTGTTTGATTCTGTAGGTCGCATATTTTAGAAAATATCAAGAAAATTTTTCTGTCGGGCTCTTAAAAATATTTTTCAAGAAAAGAAACCTACATCATTGAAATTCAAAACTTTATATCGGTAATGTATTAATTTCTCATGGGAGTAAAGTTCGTCAAATATTCAATCTTTTATATATAAAGCGAATTACCAATAATCATTGTAAAAAAATATGATTTTTTTGTAAAATGTATATATATATATTTTACTATTCGATTATTAATATTTGATCAAAATTTTATAAATATTACACAATTTTATCTGTAATTTAAAAAAATCGTTTTTCTATTGCCTTTTTTATGATTTCTTAAATATTTGCAAATTTATATACATATGTATTTTCCAGCGACTCTTAGTATAACAGTAGAAAATAATTAGGATGAGCGAAGCGAATCCTCTACTAGGCCACTCAAATTACATTTTGTCGTACACTTTACAAAAAGACTATTCAATATTTTAACTTCAAATTAAACACAAAAATAAATTATGATCTGTAGATTTGCACAATATAATTTTTTACAGTAAAACGTTAAAAAAAATTATTATTTTAATTAATTTATTTTACATGCATTTCCAATACGGACGCATTTTAGCAAATAAATAAAAAATGAAACGCGTATATTTTCAGAAGAAAAAAAATATAAATAATGGAGTAAATAATTATAGATAGAATCATGATTAATTTAATAAATAAAATATTTTTTCATTATTCCGCAAAATTGTTTGCACAGATGACACTTAAACATTTTAAAAGAATTGTATTATGGATTTTTTTGTAAAGTGGCAACAAAAGAATTGCAAATAAAAATATAAACAAATATATAAATGAAAAATTAAAAGAACTGCGTGAAGATGTTGGTTCGATTCAAGATCTTTATAAATGTACTAAAGCAAAGTTGGCCGATTCAGAAACGACAAATAGACTTTTTAACCATTTCTTACTTCATCATTTGGATCTAAAGTAATGTTACGTTCTTATTTGTGGACCGAAAAAGGTTTAGTGAACGGGACTTTAGACTTTGTTGCACGTATTAAAGAAAATCGCAAGCCACCAGACCAGATATCGCGAATAATCATGGATAAATTTAATACTGCAATAATTTAACTTATAAGAATTGGTGCATACCGATTCCCTCAATAATTAAATTCTGGAAAAATGGAAGCATAAATTGCTCAAGGAAAGAATTTCTTCTGCAGTTAGCTTTTGCTGTTATAATTCATAAATCCCAAGGTTTAACATTAGATGAGGCAGTTTTAGATATTGAGGATATATAGACACCAGTTGGCTTAAAAACGTACATAACGTTGTCGTGAGTGAAAATCCTTCAAAATTAAGCATTCAATAGAAATTTTCCTTACGAAAAATTCTACAATATCAAAAATTCTCTACGCTAACATGTATAAAAACGAAGAAATTAGAATAAAATATTTTACAGTTAAAAATTCATAGTATCAACGAAAGCAGATTTCAAATGTTTTTCCAGAAAATAGGATTTTGACGAAGTAACTTTCTTCAAGCTCTCTTCAAATATATTATTCTAAAATAGCTATCAAAGATTATCTGATGTTAATTACAAAGACTGGAAACATGCATATTTCAAACAACTTTAAAAAACACCAGTGGCTACTGGAAGTTGTAGAAACATCTTTAAAAGAGCTTTTAGTTGAAAATTTAAAAATGTTTTGTAAAGGTTTGCTTCGAAAATATTTTATTATGCCAGTCTTATATCATAAATAAAAAAGTAAAATGCGCCAAAACATAAAATAACGTTTTTGTTTAATAAAGATGCAAAAATAATATTAAAAAATATTGTTACTTTCAAATATCTGTTTTATAAAATAATACTTCGCGAATCCAAACAAAGCATGGCTTTTGCTAGTTATTTAGATGTATAATGTAAAAAAAAAAAAAAAAAAAATCACAAGTTTAACAAAAATGGTTAACCTTCTTTTTAATTAAATTAACCGCTTCGGGTCTGGTTTACTATTAATGGTTCATACTTTTAAATCGACTAACAATTCATCTCGACAATTATTTTGTTACTTTCTATATATATATACAGTGTCTCACATAAGTGATGCGACACTTGTGCTTTACAAAAGGAAACTAATCAAATAAATTAAAAAAAAACATGTACACATATTTTGTGGGTGCGTTTCATACTTAAATTTAGTAAAGGTTATTACATAACAAACATTTTGTCAAAATATTAAAACATTAATTTAATAAAAATACAAATGTTTAGAACGGAGCAAAAAATATCTCACATAAGTGATGGGACACCACTATATATGCAACAAAAATTGTCTGAAATAAGCAATAAAAAATTTTTTGTTGTTTTATTTTTACTTAAAAGCAATTGACAATAATTTATAAAATCGTCTGCAGTATTTTTGTGTTTTTTAGCTCTGTGTAGCCATGAATGCTAAACGAAAAGAAACTTCACCTGAAATTCGAAAATTAGTTATTAATTTGCATATTGAACGTGGAAAATCTATTAGAAAAACTACTGAAACAGTTAACTTGAGTCGTTCAACAGTTTTCAATATCATTAAACGATATAAAAAGAATCATATGATTCAGGATAAAAGAATACCTGGCCGATCATCAAAGCTATCCATTGAAATAAAGCGAATTATCTTTCGAAATCTTAAAAAAAAATCCAAGAAATAGTGCTTCAAAAGTTGCTGCTGATTTACAAGCATTATATGGAATAATTGTTAATCCTGAGACTATTAGAAGGGTAATTCGATCTGCTGGATATCACGGTAGAGTAGCCAGGAAAAAATTCTTCGTAAGTGAAAAGAATAGAAAACTCAGACTAGCTTTGAGGGATATGAGAGAGATAATGTGAGTAAATTTAATATATTTGGTTCTGACGGTAGAATCTTGGTTTGGAGTAAACCCAGGGAAAATTTCGCAAACAGAACTTGGTACCAACAGTAAAACATTGTGGAGGAGGAGTTATGGTATGGGGTTGTATGTCGTCCGCTGGAGTTCGTAATCTTGTTTTTATTGACAGTATAATGGATCAGTACAAGTATATTGATATTTTAAAGCAAAATTTGAAATCTTCAGCACGAAAATTGAACCTTTATAACGATTTTAAATTCTACCAGAACAATGACCCCAAGCACACTGCTCTGAACGTTAGACTCTGGCTGCTATTTAACTGTCCTGAAATAATAAAAACACCACCACAATCTCCAGACTTAAATCCCATAGAGAATATTTGGCAAGAATTGGAATCAAGAATTCGCAAAAACACCATTTCTTCAAAACAACAACTAAAATTGGTGCTTCAAGAAGAATGGGGGTAAAATCATTCCTGAAATCACAAAAAAATTAGTCGAATCCATCCCAAAAATATTAAGTCATGTTTTAAAAGTAAAAGGAAATCCAACAAAATATTAAAACCTTTTTAAAAGTAAAATGTTTGGATAAATATTTGATGGAAAAGTAAGTGTCCAATCACTTATGTGAGCCATTTTTTGCTCCGTTCTGAATAATTGTATTTTTATTAAATTAATGTTTTAATATTTTGACAAAATGTATGTTATGTAATATTTGTTACTAACTTTAAATATGAAACACACCAAAAAAATTTTTGCACATGTTTATTTATTTATTTTATTGCAGTTTCTTTTTATAAAGCACAAGTGTCCCATCACTTTTGTCAGACACTGTAAATGATAGTATATGTCTATTATGACCCTATTACACCTTTCTTATTATGACTTCATTTATGTCTTGGCGTTTAGTAATAAGAAGAATAATATACATTTACTTAATTTTCTTTGCACCATTGGTAATTTTTCTGTTCTATACATATATACATCATTCTTTAAATAAAAAAAATAGTTTTTATTTCTTACCGATTCTTACGTGATAAATAACAGAAAAAAAATTATCTGATTCATAATATCTGATAAACCCTGTTGTAATACCACACTTTCCGAACGTCTCCAAAAACTCTTCCTTAGTTTATTATCATATAAATATGATAATGTTGCATTAGTACATTCTTTACTTTTCAGACAACGAGACCATCAGTCAGTCTATCTGGATAGCTACGATTTACATAATAATAATAATAATAATAATTTTGTTGTCAAAATGGAAAATAAATCCCAAAAGTCTTAAGATAAGAACTATCTGTTCTAACTAGTTCTGCGTAGTAGAAAAGATGACGTATGATATAAATTTAAATAAAATAGCTAAATTTAAAATAAATCAAAATAGAAATGAAAAAAAGGATACAGTTTAAAGTATGGGATAAATGAAATGTCCGTAAAATAAAGAAAAAACTTTTGACAGTGTGATTTTAAATTATTAAATAAAGACTGACGATTTAAAAAAAATTTAAATGATTTTTAAATGTCTTCAACTCAGATTGGAAAAATCTTTTATTATTAGATACTTTTCAAATTCATCAGATTTATCTTAAACTTTATCACACTTTAGAGTCTTTTAAACAAATTAAAATAAAGCTTTTACATTGGCCAATATACACCATGCTAAAAAATGTGTATAGAGAAGCATGTCTTTGGTATTGGATTTCAACAATTCCTTGAAGTTCCCAAACTTATTATTCCACTATATCCGTCTGCTAGCCAGAACATGAAATTATCCCTTACCGTATATCGAGTAACGTAAAATTTTTTCTCATTTTTTCATATAAAGACAATATGACAGCATCAGTAATTTTTTTCATTTTATCTATCTTTTTTTTTTAAACTTTACTTTGTTTTACTTTTCTTTTATATTAATATTAATTATTAATATTATTATTTTCTTTTGTTTACCACATAAACTAATTATCCACACACTAATTTAGAAAGGAGGACAAAGGTATACTTCTTTCTAATTTGTATACAATGTTAAAATAAATATTAAGACAGAAAGCCATTTTGTAATTTGAAGTTTCCGCACAACATTTTATGCATATGATTTAAAAAATACCTTGAAAGAAAATCTCTTTAAAAAAGAAACAAATAAACAATTTCTTCGGTAAAATAGACAAGAAATCTGTTTCTTTTCCACGTTATTTGTTTGACATTAAATGTTCAGTACTAACGAGTTTTAAATGTTTTTTCTGAAACTTTGCGATAAGAACTGAGAGTATCTTTTGTAAAAGTGAGTGGGTTCTGAAAGGATCAAATAAAAGTAAATAAAAGTGGCTTACTGTAGAAAAGTTAATGTCACGTTATCGTAAAAATTATTACTTTTGTTCTTACCTAAAAAAGAAATTTATGCCATACTTCAATTTTAGAAATAGGATGACAAAAAATATAATTGACTGACTTTTCATAATTAAAAAAAAAATACGATTGATTCAAATTATCAATTATCTTTTAAATAAGTAAAAAAATGGCGTAAAACCAACATAAGCGACAATACATATGATGAAACTCATTTCAACACATTTAGAGTAGTTTAATAAAATTTTACAATTTTTGTTTTTTTTTCAACCAAAAAAATCAATTTCATACCATACTTAAATTTTTGAAATATTATGTAAAAATTATTACTGACTGATTTTTCATGATTTAAAATCCATTGCGATTTCTGTAAATTATTAAATATGATTTAAATAAGTAAAATATGCCGTCTGATTGGCTCCATTTAGTATTTCGAGAGTCAGTGCAAAACCGTGGTAGTAATGCATACAAGAATAACCTTTTTAATAAAAATTGTATTATATTTACAAGTAAATTAAAATACACCAATTGAGTGTATGTATTTTGAGACTTTTAATGGATAAAATAAACCTTTGTAACTAAGAATTTATATTTTACAAATAAAATTAAGTAAGTTGTAGTGCAATTTCAGTTTTTATATAGGTCACTTTATCCTTTATTTTGTTCGTTGAGACAGACCTTCTTCCCTTAAAGGGGCAATAAGATTTGCAAAATCCTATTAAAAACAATGATGAATGTTTAATGTTTTTCTAATAACTACTTCATAGCAGCTTCAATAGCAGTCTATAGAAGCGTCAGTATATATACTATATATCTACCCTATATCTATAAAATCATAATGAATAGATAAATTAAATTTAGAACAATTTTCATTCCTGCGAATTTTAATGTTATGTGATATAATATAAAAGTCGTGAGCAATTTTTTTTATATCCTACCTCACTCCATGAATCAAAAATACAGGCAAATGTAAGCACGAAATAATTTTAATTTATTTTGTAGAAATAAGGAATTCAAAGTCCAATTCAATTAATTCCATTTTTTAAAAAATCAGGTAATAACATGCTTGGGTTGAAATTTTTCTCTATATCTAAAAAATGCCTACGAATTATTCTTGGTTATAAGCCAATTAATGCGCATAATTAAAAAATTGTAAAAAAAAAAAAAAAAAAAAATGCATTTTTTAAAGATAAATAACTTTAAAAGTTTCAAATTAGCATTTTTATATGATGAAATCAGTCGAACTGACTACTGAGCGCCTCAAATTATATTCGATAAGTACAGAAAATTATGGTATTCTAATTATTTATGGTTAAACAAAATATACATTGTAAAAATAACCAGAAATATGTATGATGGTAAATTAAAATAGAGAAAATAATTCATAAATAAGCTATACCTGTTCCTGGAAATAGCAGCATAAAATGTAAGCTAAAGTGGTCCTGAAAACTATCCGCATGCACACACGTTTTTTCAGTCGCGAACCTAAAGGAAGACTAATGTCCATAGTGTCGTTATAATTCGAAAAGTTAGCGAAGTTTTTTTTAATCAAATCATTTTACACAAGCATATTTTCAAATGTGGAATTATTCTTACTTATTATTCTCGAAAGCAGCCCATAAATAGTTAAGGTAGCGATGGATGAGGCCAAGCTCACTGAAAAATGCCACTTTAAAACAGAAAAGACTGGCAACCCGATTACTGAAGATAGTCGATGTTATATTCATAATATTATTCAATCTTCCAAAACCTGGTAATATTTTAAAACAGTGCACATTATTATAATTTTAGAGGTTGGAAGTCTGAAATTGGCTTGGCGGGCGTAGCTCGCAGGGGTATGAACCACCTAGTATATATACATATTAACAATAATTAACAGTATTTAAATGGTTTAAAAAATCATTTTAAAGAATGAAAAAAAAAATATCTATCTTTGCTTTGTTTTTTTTTTTCATTGGTTACACAATCCCAATGAAAAATGTATCGTTTAACTACTGGAAACGTATTAAGAATATATTGAAATCGATGAAGAATTTTTTTTCAATATGATATAATTTTCGATAACATTATGTAGTTATTTCCTTCTATTAAAATATGCGTTTTGTACTTTTGTCAGACGCCTGATATGCATTAAAAAAAAAAATAGTATTTTTCGTTAAAATATCCAGGCGAAATTGGATGAAAAATTAGTAAATAGAAAATATTATTATGAATGATTAAACATTTAATATATATGCACATGAAAAAAAAAAGACTAGTCTATCTGACTTTTAGTCTCACAAGTTCCTAAAAAATTAATGGATCGTCGAAAAAATAACCCGTATTTTGTTTCTTTAATTCGTTATTTTATTTATTTATTTATTTATTTATTGAGTCGTATAATTTATTCTTACTTATGACATCTATTTTTTTAAAAAAACCGATGTCATATAAAAGAAGTTCCCCAAGCAATGTTCTCAATATACCATTATATAATAAAATAGTTCTGTGTGGCCTTGTACATAAATAAGAATTATTTTTTGGAACACAGATTCTACAGAATGTATGTTTCAGTACGTACTTCATAGATGCATATCAAATTAATTGTATTCGAGAGAATGCAACAAAAAGTATTAAAATGCACATGAAACTATTTTTCCTAATAATCGAAATGTAACGGAAAATTTTTGATTTTACCTGTAATTGAACTATACAACCGATTTAAAAAAAAAATTGAAATGACTGATGAATTTAAATTTCGAATAATTTGGTTGGGTGGTTTTTGCATTGTTATATGCGGATACATGGACTGACTGAACAAAAACTATAGGTGCTACGTTGCAGTAGTTCCCGAGAAAAAAAAATTCAATGAGAGATCTTTTTAAAGCAAAATGAAATCATTTTCTCCTTTAAAATCTAGCTTTTTCTACTTATTTCAAAAGCCTAATATGTTAATTTTTAATATTTTTTAGAAATTTTCATTAAAGCTCCCAACAGATCATGGATAAAGAATTGCCAAATATGAAATTTAAAGTGAGAAACGTAACAAATAAAAATAAATGGCAAAAGTTAAACTAATTTAGCTTATTTAGTCACATAAATATCCAAGGAAAAAACGTTTAAAGGTGTTTTTTTTATCTTAATTTCGTTTCCTCATTTTTTTAATTGTATAGTTTCCTCTTCCTAATGACGTCTAATAAAAAAAATCAATATTGTTTAAAATAAGTTTTTTAGTTTTAAAAGCGTAAATGAGTCATGTAACGGATGCTCATAATGCTGATGTTACTTTAGTTCCAGTGAACGGCTTAATGTGTCACGCACGACATTAAAAATGATTAAAAGATATTTGAAATTTTATGACTGGAAAATTCATATGAACAGGTTTCTTAATGATGAGTTTATTTATAAAGAAGTAGATGAAAAAGTACATTTTTCCGAGCATGAAAAAAGAAACGTATCCATTCGTTAATGACAATTATCGTATTCCTACATGTGGTACAATTTTCTATCAATATTTAAATTTATTTTTTTTCCATTCATGTGTTTTGTCTTATGCATATATATGAAGTTATAATTAACTGAATTTTAATGATTTGTTTATCTCAAAAGTGTTTCCTTTAGAGCAATGATTATTAGAAAAAAAATTCAACTTTCTTCTTAATCAGTATAGAATTTTTTATTGGTAATTCTATCCAATTATCAATTTATTATTTAATTACAGAAGACGTATAAAGAAAAATTTGATATCTGTACACTGTGAAAAAAAAGAAAAATATCTGTAAAAGTACTAAACTTTTTGACTGTGATTGACTAAGTAAACTAGGATTCCTCAAAAATTATATGTAATGGTAAGGGCAGAATGTTATGCAATAGGATCCATTGTATGATTTGTTCCTGTTACCATTATATAAATTTTTCTAGGCAACCCAGTTTCCTAAAAAAGTGTACTAACTTTACAGATTTATTTTTAATTTAAAGTGAGAAACGAAACATATTCAAAATGAAAAAAAAAAAAGTAAAACTACTTTAGCATACGTAGTCTCATAAGTATCTAAAAATGTAATCGCATAAAAAAAAACAATCTTTTTTAAAGTTCGTTAAAAATATTTTAAGTTCGAATCTAAATTCGTTATCTTATTTATTTTTGAAGTTATGTGATTTCCTCTTACTGATGGCATCTACTTTTTTAAAATAATGGTTTTTAAAGCAGATTTCTTTGTTTACAAAGTGTAAATGTGTCACATTATGAATATCAAATGCTGAAATTACTTTAGTTCCAGTTAACAGCTTAATGTATCACGCACAACATTAATGTGATTAAAAGATATTTAAAATTTTATGACTGAAAAGTTTATAAGAACAGTTTAACCTTTTACAGGCCAATGTTCCCAAATGGGAACATAAAATTAAAACTTTAGCAAAAATTAAATTTCATCAAAATTGACTTGAAAAAATTAGCAGAAATAGTAGGAAGATGACTTGATTTTTTTAAATAGAAGTTACATTCATATCATTAATAGGGAAATGTACAGAAAATCATAATAATGACCATTTTCATTGTTTCTTACAATGCAAAACTAAAATATTCATATAAATGTGAAAAACTATCCAATGTTTCTAAAAACTGGTTGGTATACATAAAATAGCTTTAATCAATAAAAAGGGACATCATATTTTATTATAATAATCAAAAATACACTCGGGGTTGTTAATTAAATATTCATGTTCCCAATTAGGAACGTTGGTCTGTCGCCATTATTCTGCGTTGACATAATTTTCTGTACGAGGAATTTTTGTTGAAAAGTAATAGAAAGGGAATACCCGTTCAGCGAAGAAAAGGGAAAACTTCGGAATTATTTGAAAGGGTAATCCCCTTCCGTAGGGAAGGAAAGGGAAAACTTCGGAATTATTTGAAAGGGGAATCCCTTTCCGTAGGGAAGGAAAGGGAAATTCCATAAATAGTTGAAAGGAGAATTCCCGAATTTTGTGAAAAAACAGTCCAATTTTATTAGCAGTTTAGTACGTTCACTTCTCAGATTTAATTTTTAAAGATATTGAATGGAATTTTTTTAGTGAACTAACATAGTATGGAAAAAAATTTTAAAACTCTAGAGGCGGCTGTTGATTATCTAATGACTCTGAGAGATTCCGATGTTTCGGATTTTTCAGATGAAGAACTTGAAATTTCTCAGCATCCTCCTGATGAAAGTCATCTCATCCCAGAAGAAGAGGATATTGATGACTGTATCCTTAATCCTGTTGTGCCCTCGGATGTTTGTGGTCACCTTAGTATTTTTACTAATAAAGTGCCAATAAACCAAAATAGTTGCGAAAATCAAGTTTCTGGATCTGCTACCAATGAACAATAAAATAAACGAAAGAAACTTTATAGTTCTGATAAGGTGAAAAAAGTGAAGTCATTTACACCAAAATGGAAAAAAAGTTCTGTGTTTAGTAAGCCCATCAAGAGTGAACCAACAATAAAAATTGCTGATAAATTTCCAGAACTAATAGAAGCAGAATCTATTGACGTATTTTTCAAATTCATTTCCCAGGAATATATAAGTTTTCTGGCAGAAATGACATCAACTTATTCCGCTTAAAAGGGGACTAACATACAAACTGACTGGAAAGATATTGCTCAGTTTTTTGGGTTACTGTTACTGAGTGGATATCATCTGGTACCCACTGAAAATGATTACTATTTGTACTTTAGAAGATATAACTGTCCCTATTACCTCTACTGTCATGTGAAGAAAAAAATTCAAATAAATTAAAAGAAATTTTCATTTGATGGATAACACTTCATTGCAACCTTCTAATAAGTTGGGGAAAATCAAACTAATCTATGATGAACTAAATAAAAAATGTAATCAGTTTGGATTATTTCACAACCAGCTTAGCATTGATGGATCAATGGTTCCGTATTATGGCCACCATTCCTCTAAAATGTTCATTCGAGGAAAACCAATTCGTTTCGGAATCAAAATCTGGATGATTTGCGCTAATAATGGTTATCTATATAAAAAAAGATTTATGCAGGAAAACAGTCAAATGAACAGCCAATAGCCCCTCTTGGTACTAGGGTTGTAAATAATCTTCTGACAGGTTGCAAACCCTCTTCAAGTAGAAATATTTTTTGATAACTTTTTTACTACTTATGATTTGATGAGCGATCTTGCAAGTAGAAATATAAAAGCTATTGGAACTATCCGAGATCATCGAATTAAAAATTGTCCATTGACACCCTCAAAGCAGATGAAAAAACTAGAAAGAGGTTCATTTGATTACCAATGTGATGGATCGGTATTTTTATGCCGCTGGAATGACAATTCTGTTGTTACAGTTTCTTCAAATTATTGCACTCATCTCCCAATGCAGTCGACTAAAAGATATTCACATAAAGATAACAAGAAAGTGAACATACAACAACCAAATTTAATACATAAATATAATACTGGAATGGGAGGAGTTGACATGTTAGATAGAATGTTAGGCAGCTACCGTCCAACACTTCGCAATAACAAATGGTGGTGAAATTTATTTGTTAATGCATTAAATATCGTTGTTGTCTCTGGTTGGCTTTTACATTCTGCAATTCATGGAAAAAATACCAAGCTGACTCATCTGGACTTTTACCGAGAGGCTATAATTGCTCTTCTAAGAATTGCACCAAGAAAGGATGGGCCTCAACCTGGGTCCAAAGTTCACCGCCATATATCGCAGAGAAAGAGTGATGGCCATTTCCTTCTAGAAACAACACAAGGTAGATGTGCACTGTGCAAGGTAAATGCAAGAGTGGCTTGCAGTAAAGGAAAAATTGCATTTAAAAAGCTTTCCCCTGTATCATGGAATAACGGTATAAACTTAAATTTTTTATACTTTAATTAAGTAAAGGAAATTGTTTTAATTTATATTTATAAATTTCCAACTTTATTCATATGTATACTTAAATTTAAAAAATAAATGTTTCATTCATTCTTATTACTTTGCTTATAATCTAATCTATCCATAACTGTATTCCACTTTCAAATCCAATGTAAAAGTATAGTCGGAAGTGGCCAATGGGGAACATTCTGGAAATTATATATAAAAAAAAATTTCACCATATTAATGACAAATATCCCTTAACTAAAGCATTAGAAGGTATGATATGCAAAAAATGATTTAAAATATACCTGGATCTGAATTCGGCCTGTAAAAGGTTAAGTAGTCTTACACACATTACGTTACATTGTGTCACATTACGTCAGTTAACGCAATATGAACAAAGTGTAAATGTGACACATTACGAATATTAAAAGCTGGTATTACTTTTGTTCCGGTGAACAGCTTAATATGTTATGTACAACCTTAAAAAGATTAAGAAATATATAAAATTTTATAACTGAAAAGGATTTGAAAGGAAGTGCGGGAATAAAACAATATCTGCGTTATAAAACTGTAAAAAAATCTGTAAAGTTACTAAACTTTTTTATAAAAAACTGGGATTGGTAGAGGTTTTTATGTAACGATAACGTAAATATCAAGTAACTGAATCGGTTACATTAATTTTTGCTTTTACCTGAAAAATTCTAGAAAACTAAGTTTCCTAGAAAACGCTTAATATCATAATACACTTTTTTTTCTTATTAAGTGAAGGATAAATTAAAAAGGAAAATGCAGTTGTGCGAACTTAAACAAAAAATATTATCGGTGTTTAATGAAGATTATGTTATCCATACATGTGGTATAATTTTCTATTGATATTTAAATTTATTTATGTAATTCACGTGTTTTCTCTTACATGTGTGTTTGAAATTAATAATTCGCTTCATTTAAATGATTTGTTTTTCTCAAAATTACCTCTTAAGAAGAATAATTATTTGAAAAGAAATTCAATTTTTTGTAAGAATATTGGATTATTTCTCGGTTCTTCTATCCCTACAATCAATTTATCATTTAAATACTGGAGATGTATAAAGGAACTTTTGAAATCGGTGTAGTAGCTCCTAAAAAAATAAATAAAGTGACATTTTTCCAAAACAAACTGTAGTAATTTTCTCCTTTTAAAATATGTTTTAGTACATATTTCAAAATCCTGATATAGTTTTTTAAAAAATAATAATAATGTTTCAATTGTTCAATGACACTTCCAAGAGAACTTGAATAAAGAATTACCAAATATATAATTTAATGTGAAAATTGGAACACATTTAAAATAAAAAAAGACAAATGTAAATCTACTTTAGCATACTTAGTCCCATTAATATGTATGAAAAAAATGGAATTGGAGGGAAAAAAAGCACAATTATTTAAAACCTTGGTTTTGATACCTTATTTGTTTTTTAATTGTATAGTTTCCTCTTACTAATGGCATATACTTTTTGAAAAAGTAATGCTATTTAAAACAAGTTTTTTAGTTTACAGAGTGTAAATGTGTCACGCTATAAATATTAAATGCTGGCATTATTTTAGTTAAGCCGAACAGCTTTTTGTGTCACAAACGACCTTAAATTGATTAAAAGATATTTGAAATTTTACGACTGAAAAATTGATACTATGAACAGTTTTCTTAATCATGACATTTTTTATAAGTATATGAATAAAAAATGCGTTATAAGAAAAAAATAATATACAGATTTTCGAGCATAAAAAAACCATAATCGGTCTTTAATGAAGATTATATTATCCATACATATGTTAAAATTTTCTATTGATATTTAAATTTATGTATATTATCATAATAATATACAATATTACCATAATAATAACAATATACAATATTATAATAATATATTATCATAATAATATAACTAAATGTATATTATCATAATAGTAATAATTAACGTTATTTAAATGATTTGTTCTTAGATTTACTTTTATTAGAAGAAACATAATTAGAAAAGAATTTCAACTTTGTTTTGCATCAGTATTTTTTTTTTTCTATCTTACTGGTCAATTTATCGTTTAACAACCGTACAAGTACAAAGAAAATTTTTAAATCGCTGTAGTATTTCCTGAGAAAATAAAATTATTGAGACATCTTTTCAAAAACAAACTACAACTATTTTCTTCTTTTAAAATATAATTTTGTACTTATTTTAAAAACATACATTTTTAAAGAAATTATTAATAAAGCTTCTAAAGGAACTTGGTTAAAAAATTGCCAAATGTAATATTTAACTTGAGAAGTGGAACATATTAAAACAAATGACAAAAATAAAACTAATTCAGCATATTTAACAACATAAATATCTAACATAAAAATATAATCGAAGAGAAAATAAAAAAAACAATATTTTTTTTTAAAATCTTAAGTACGTTATCTTATTTATTTTTGGAATTGTATACTTTTCACTTACAAATAGCATCTTCATTTTTTTATATTAATATATAAACCAAATTTTTTAATTTTCAAATCGTAAATCGTCACTTTACGGATATTAAATGATGATATTACGTTAGTTCCGGTGAACGGCTTAATGTGTCACGCACGACATTAAAATGATTAAAGGATATTTGAATTTTTATGACTGGAAAACTCATATGAACAGTTTTCTTAAGGATTACATTATTTATGAGTGAGCGTATGAATAAAAAAGATACGTTGTAAAAAAAATTAAATACATATTTGCAAACATAAAAAAATGAAGCAACCTGGACTTTAATAAAAATTATATTGCAAATGAATGCATATGTTTTATGCTTCGATTGATATTTAAATTTATGGTTGCTATCATTCATCTTTCTTTTAATTGTACATCTAAACCTGCTAACTCCAATGTTTTTTAAAGATTAGCTTATTCAAAAATTTACAAATGTACAAAATACACAGAAAAAGAATCTGCAAAATTATTAAAAATTTTATTAGAAATTGGGATTCCTAAAACTTTTTATGTAACAGTAAACAACAAAGATTTGAGTGACAGATATGCTTTTGCACCATAAACAAAAAATCTGTAAAATTACTACTATTATAATATATATATATATATATATATATATATATATATATTGGAACTTGGAATGCCTTGAATTTATTAATTAACTCCAATGCAGATGACCGATAAAATTTTAGAAAGACAGCTGGGATTTTTGTACGCTGTTTTGTATGTCTTTTTTGTAAGAGTGTAAAAAATTTTAGCAAGCATAAAGATTTCTGTAAATTTATTGCTGGAGAATTGGAGATTCATTGTAAATGTATCAAAAAATATATGTCATATTTTGTTCCACTGTGAACAAAGAATTATGATATTATTTAATGTATAGAACTTATATTACTATTTATAATGCACCCTAAGCTCTACTTCGAAAAAAAATCATGCACTAAATTATAATAACTCTGTCTTTTCTGTGACATACTGTCAAATATTCAATTTATTTTGCAAAAGATTTCAATTTCGTTGAAAGTTCTAGGCTTCTTATTGAACTACTGTAAGTACTTATGTTAAGTTACCAAACAAATTTTTTTTAATGATTAAGCATATAAATACATTATTATTATAAGGGTATCAATATATATTTACTTCACATTTCAAATGTAAAGCCCATATCTCTGTTACCCCAGGCTATTTCCATGCGATTTTGTTTGTCTGTTACACAGCGGAAAATTGCTATGCTTCTTAGACACCGTTATTTTCGAAAAGTTTGCTTTCGTCTTTCAACTGATGAGATGTCTTCAATAAAATAAATCATATATTTGCGCTGTAAGATACTGGTAGACAAAAATCGTAGTATGTAACAGACAAACAATTTCGCATGAAAATAGCCTCCATTAAATTTTGAAGAATGGGTTATTTGTGACAAGTATGAAGGTAACATGTCACGTTGAATCCAGTTACCCCAACAATTATAATTGTTGTAAAATGTACAATTTTTCAGTTATTTCTTTCTACTGGAAATTATTTTTTTATTATTATAGCAAAGAAAATTATATTATACCTTATAAAAATTACATATTTTTTTTCAAAAATTATATTGAGACGTATCAAACCACATGTCTAAATTGAGCAAGTTAAACATTGAAATGTTTCGACACAGATCATGAGATGCACATTAGACAAAGTAACATTCTTGGAAAATTATTGAAACCAATAAGAAATAGTCCTGATCTATATTAAAACATGGTTTTATTTTCAACAAGTTTATTGGACATACCGCACTTGAATATAATTGAGGTACATAAAAATGCGATTCAGAAACTTAAATATTTATGTAGCCATTCATTCGTAGAAATATTTTGCAATTCTCTCACCGTAAAATACGAATGTAACTTTAATACTTAGCAGTCGCATCCGCCGGAATTCGAGAATATATTAGATAGAATTCGAGAAAATATAATATAAGTATGTTACATTTTAAGTTTATAAAGAAAAGAAAAGTGCACTTAGAAGAAAATATTAAATTTATTCAGTTTTATCTATAGTACGTATAAAATCAGATCAAATATTGGTTCAACAATAAAGTTTTTTTATTTCCAGTTTAAAAAATATATCATTATGTATTAAATGAGTTGTTTTACTACATTGTAGAATTGTTTGTATTAGCTAATTTTTAAATTGAACGTACTTGAAACATCGTAATATGTAACTGTACATGGCAAATTACTTGCACAGATAAATACTCGTATCCATTTCTGTACGTTAGACTTAGTTTGAATAATTTGACGCAGATAAAATATTCTCATAAATATTACTTACAAATTTAAGTAAAGGACATAAAACGTAAATCAATTTATTAAAATAAATACTTTTCAATCTATGGTATAGTTTGAATAAAAATTACATATTTAACAGCGAAATGAAAAATTGAAAGTATGTTTTAGATGTGTAAATAGATTTACAAAATGAAAAAGAAGTTAAACTTAATTTTAAAATAAACCATTTAAAGCCTCATCATAGGCGTAAATAAAATCATTACTTAAGCATCACTACATCGTTCATATTCACTTATATCATGTCTTTTAAACCCATATATTGAATTTATGAAAGATTTCGATAACAAAACATCAGTGAATAAAGTTTTATATATCTCTTTATGTTGTAGGTAAGTTTTAAAAATGCGATTATAAATAGAAAAAAAAATTAAAACGATGAAATAAATAATAAAAATATGGTTTTTTAATTAATAGCATAACGTTCTTATTAATTTGATATTATTATTTTTTAAAACCATATTTAAAATTCTTAGAGCTATAAGATAAACTACTGCGTCAAATTTTTTAACTCGTTAAGATAATTGTATCGATTTCACTATGCATTCCAAGAAACTGAGAATGGTTAAAGAAATGAACAATAAAAAAGAATCATTCTTGATGCCATTCAAAGGTTACAATTCTAAAAATTGAAATCGTTTTCTCTAAATGTCATGCGTGCAAAATAAGTAATTTATTGATAAAATAATCATAACATTAAATAAAAAAAGTATAATTTACGATATTAGTTAAGATTTAATTTATAATTTTATTAAGTTTATAATTTTACTTGCTAATTTTAATTTATTGCGTAACAGGTATTTTAAGCCTAAACCCAAAACAAAATTAGATTTAAAACTTTTTAAAACTTTATTGTAATATTTACGATTTTAAACTAAAAAAGTATTTCCCCACAAAATAGCTTATCAACTATCTTTTATTTTTTTCTTTCTTTATGTTTATTTATTTATCTTAAATTTTTAACGGTTTATAATAGAAATTTTTAAATAGCATGTTATAATATTCTCCGAAATAATACTGATAAAACCTAAGAGTAGGAAGTCGGAATTTATCTGCATTCATTTATCTGTTATTTTGCACTATAAAATCATTTCCCCTAAAATTTTGTTGAAAGTGATAGAATACTTAAATTGGTATTTGGAATAAATTAGGCGTGGTTGCATTCGCTAAACAAGAACAGTGTTTGCCGTCACTGTTTGCAAATATTGAGTTAGAACAAACTTCATGTTCCTACTTACTTCAAAGTTTTTCACTTATACATTCATTCCTGTCATGGAGGAATTTTCAGCTGTAACCACCTAAAACATTTACTTATTACCTAAAGATCGCAGTCGTATTTGAAAATAGCTTCAAACAGATTTGGATGCACTGTCAGTAATTCGAGGTAAAACTGAGAATGTTTGAAAAAATAAACAATAATAATAACCTTTCTGGACACCATTCAAAACATATATTCCTAAAAATTGTACTTATATTCTTTAAATATGGTTATTACACTAATTTAAAAAGACATTATTTGCTTTATTCTTTGAGAATTAATTTAAAATTTATAACTTTACCTGTGAGTTTTGGTTTATTCCGTAAAAGATATTTTAAATCTATGGCTAAAAAAAGAAATTTCATAAAAATTTTTATTAATTATATTATAGAAGTTACCGTTTTAAACTAAAAATTATTTTCTCTCAAAATAGCTTATCAACTAACTGTCCGTTATTCTTTTTCTTTCGTTACGTTTATTTATTTATCCTAAATTTTTCAGAAATTTTTAAAACATATTTTTTTAATAACATGTTATAATATTTTTCGAAAACGCATCCGTAAAATTAGAAAGCAGAAATTCGGAATTTGATTGAATTCATATATCTCATCTTTTGTACTATAAAATCATTTTCGTAAAATAGTGGCGAAAATAGTAAAATACTTAACTTCGCATTCGCAAGAAATTAGGCGTGTTTGCATTCGCTGAACAAGAACAGTGTTTGCAGACACTGTTTGCAAATGTACACAAACTTCAATTTCCTACTCACGTAATTGCTTTCCACTTATATATTTCTTCATCTCGTAGGAGACTATCCAGCTGTATCCGCCTAAAATATCTATTTCTTAGTTTCTGTTAGTCGCAGTTTAATTTCAAAATAATTTTAAACAGATGTCGATGATCAGATCAGCTGTATCCACATAAAGTATTTTATTCTTACCTAAAGATCGCCGTTTTATTTAATATTAATTTCAAACAGATTTGTATGAACTGTCAGTGGTTCGACGTAAACTGAATGTTTGAAAAAATAAACAATAAAAATAACCGTTCTAGACGCCATTCAAAACATATAATTCCAAAAGTTGTAATAGTTTTCTTTAAATATGATGAACACGAAATGAGTAAATTATAGAATAATAAAATCATCACAATTAATAAAAAAGTTATAATACTTTCATTGGCAAGTAATTTCTAATTTATAACTTTACTTACAATTTCTAGTTTATTTATTTTTATTTATTACAATTATTATATTGTAATATTACAATTTTTCATTTATTGAGTAATAGAGGTTTTATATCTAGGTTTAAAAAAAATACTATGAAAAATTTGTATTAACTCTATTGTAATAGTTACTCTTTTAAACTAAAATAGTATTGTCTCTCAAAGTAACTTATCAATAAACAGTCTGTTATCTTTTTCTATAATTATGTTAACTTATTTATTATACATTTTTCAACCGATTATAATATAGATTTTTTTTAATTACATGTTATATCGTTCTCCGAAAGCGTCTCTTCAAAATCTCAAACGTTAAATTCGGAATTTATTTGCATTCATACACTGTAAAAAAAAAAAAAAAAAAAAAAAAAAAAAAAAAAAAAAAAAAAACATCTGTGAAGGTAGTAAACCTTTTCAAGGAAACTGGGATTCCAAGAACTTTTCATGTAACGATAAGAAGAAAAATTCATGTAATCGATTCTGAAACTTGAATTTCTGCTGTTACCGTTACAGGAAAAGTTCTTGGAATCCCAGTTTCCTAGAAAAGGTTTAGTAACTTTGCAAAATTTTTTTTACAGTGTACCTCTTTCTTTTATAATATAAAATCACTTTCCGTAAATTAATAACGAACATGATAAAATAGTACTTAAATTGGCGATGGGCAGAGTTAGGCGGGTTTGCATTCATAGAAATAGAACAGATTTTGCCAACACTGTTCGCAAATATTGAGTTACAACAAACTTCAATCTCCTACTTACATGATTTTTTTTTCACTTATACATTTCTTCATCTCATGGGAAACTATTCAGCTGCGCCCGCCTAAAATATTTTTTTCTTCATATTATCTAAAAATCGCAGCTTAATTTCAAACAGAATTTTGATGTACTGTCACTAATTCGAAGCAAAACTGAGAATATATGAAAAAAATAAATAAATAAACATTAAAAATAATCTTTCAAAAGATATATTGCCGAAAATCATAATACTTTCTTTTAAATATGATGTACGCAAAATGTGTAATTTATAGAAAAAAAATAAATCATTAAATTATTTGAAAAAATCAATAATTTATTCATTGAAAATTAAATTAAAATTTATACAGGGTGTCCACTCTCAACAGTGGCTAATGGCTAATTTCTGAACCGTTAGTCATAGACATATGGTTCCATTTGCAAAAATGATTTAAAAAAGGTAAAGAATTGTTTTTCAAGTGATTTAGATCAAAATAATTTTTTATTAAAAAATATAGATAATTAAATTTTTATACGGTCCCCCGGTCCTATAAGTGATATTTAGTAAATTTTTACCCCTACTCTAACAAGTAATACAAAAACGTCCCATTCCTCTGCGATTAAAACTAATCGAGAAATAGCTGTTTAAAATTGAAGCATATTTTTTGCTGCAAATTAGGGATCAGTCACAAATTTACTGGAAATAAAATAAACGCAAGATATAAAATTTAACATTAAACATTGAGAATAAAATAATTTTTACAATATTATTTTTAAATTTATGTTGATGATTACATATTAAAGCAAAATTTATACTAAAAATATAAGTAAAAAAATAACAGGAAGTTTGTTAGTTTAAATTAGAAAAAGAACAGTCGCAATTCGCTACAAAAAAAGCATACATTTAAAAGTCTGTTAGATTACTTATCTTAACAGAATTTAGTGTAGTCCTATAAAATAAATAAATGGTACGCACCTAAAATTGTATTAATATTACATTGTCATTGGATGTAAATAAGTGTGCAAATTAACCTCGATCGGATATTTGGAAGTGAGTTAAAATTTGAATAGAAATTTTGAACTAGGGAAACATACGTGCGAACGTTTTAAGCAAATTAAAAGCTTTTCACTATAACACACCTTTTTAAAATAAAATCATGATCTTCCAAAATTTGATTTTCTAGATAAAGAGAATTTTAAAACTCAAGTCTTCAACTATGTTAACCAATCCGAAAGTTTATTAATAAAAATTAACATTACCGTAAAACTTCTACGATGGTAGCACCTTCAGTTAAATTGCTTTAAAAATATCTCTGTATTTCATTTAAAACATTTTTGTAATTGGAACTATTTGTCTGTGGCAAATGATTTAGGAATTAGCTATTGGACAGCGTTGGAAATGGAAGCCCTTTATAATACTTCAAGCACTTAGTGTACGTTCCCTTAACGCTTCGTCTAACTCATTCGTTTTCAGCTACAGAAAAGTGGTTTAAGTCATGAAGTTTAAAGTTTCATAAGTCGGTCAATTTTAATGTTAGATGAATGGCACCTTTTTTCTATTGCTTGATAAGGTGAAGGAAAAATTTTACTAAATATCACTAATAGGACTGGGGGACCGTATAAAAAGTTAATTTTCGTAATTTTTTAATAAAAAATTATTTTGATCTAAATCGCTTGAAAAACAATTCTTTACCATTTTTAAAGCATTTTTGCAATTGGAATTATATGTCTATGACTAACGGTTTAGAAATTAGCCTTTAGCCCCCTTTGAGAGTGGACACCCGGTATATTTACTCACTAATTTTAATTTATTGTATAATAGGTGTTTTATGTCTAAGTCTAAAAAAAGAAATTCCACAAAAATCTTTTATTGACTCCATTATAATAGTTACATTTTATACTTTATAAAATTGTAACTATTGTATAATTATATAAATGTAAAGTACTATTTATACTTATGTTAGTTTCACTATTTTTAATTCATTGTGTAATCAGTTTTTTAAGTCTAATTCATAATAAGAAATTCCCTTAAAATCTTTTATTCACTCTTTTATAATATTTACAATTTTAAACTAAAAAATTATTTTCTCTCAAAATATATTATGAATCAACTATCAGTTACATTTTTCTGTCATTATTTTTATTCATTTATGTTAAATTTTTTAACAGTTTATATGCCGATTTTTTTAACAGTATGTTATAATGTTCTCTAAAAGACGTATCTGTAAAATCTGAAAGCAGATATTCAGAATTTATTTGCATTAGTGCCTCTATTCTTTTGCACTATAAAATCATTTTCCCTAAATTTGTGATAAAAGTGATAAAATACTTAAATTGGTATTTGGAAGAAATTAGGCGTGTTTGCATTTGCTGAACAAGAACAGTGTTTGCAATCATTGAGCTAGAACAAACTTAAATTTCCTACTTACGTGATTGCTATTCACTTATACATTTCTTCATCTCATGGGAGTCTTTTCAGATCTACCCATTTAAAATATTAGTTTTTAATCTAAAGATCGAAGTTTAATTTAAAAAGACTTTCAAACAGATTTGGATGCAATGTCAGAAATTCGAAGTAAAAGTAGAACAGTAGTTATTTGTATGGTAAAATTCCGAACTAAAATAATATTATAACTAAACTCAATCAATCAGTATATATATATATATATATATATAAATTTTGATTTACTATTTTCTTAAAGTTGGCAAATAATTTTCCAAACATTTTTTAAGGAATTTTTAGAAGATCAGAGAAAAACACACAGAAATAATGTAACTACTAACTGCTTTAATTGTACACACACACACACACACATATATATATATATATATATATATATATATATATATATATATATATATTTGTAATAAATAATAAAAAATCACAATAATAATAATAAAAATAAATAATGAATAATATTTTTAAAGCCTTGAGTTTGTTCTAACGTTTTATAGGAACATACTTTTATTCTCAGTTTCCGTAATTTATTAATATTTTTAACGGCTAAAGTTCTTTTTATTTATTTTATTTACTTAAGTATAATCTATTGATTATTTTCTTAAAAAGAGCTAGAATGTTTCTTGAATGTCAATATCTTATTGCGAAATCTTAATTTCATTGCACAAATCTATTTTCCTTTTTAGAATTAAAAACATTTATCGAAACTTTAATTTTGTTTTATTATTTAATTAATAGTCTGCTAGAATATTCATACGCTTTTCGTGGGCAAATTACTCTACAGTTTACGCGATTTGTTAAATAATCCGTACATCTAGTCCCGCCCATCAGCCAATAGTAGAGAGCGAGTTGGATTACCTTTACCTTGAAAACGATCTAGTGGAATTTTAAAAGCCTTTCGTAAAAAGGGGAAGTGCTAGTTTAGTTAAGAATTTTTCAGAAAGTTATTTTAGCTTTGTAGAATGTGTAGAATGCTTTTGACCTTTCAAGTATCAAAATTCACGTCTCTTCTTAGAATAGTTTGGAATATTTGTGGAGTGCAATGTATTCCCAGCAGTCTCTCCTTATTATTTTTGTGTTGATACGGGCTTACAACTAATTATCTATTATAAATTTGTGGAGATTGAGGATGTGTGGAATAACCACTTAAAGTGCTCAAAAAGAATAAAGGACCCAAAACTAATCTCTTGCATTATTTCTGGAGAAATTTCCATACATGACATCTCCCTTGCTTTTACCTCCGGCCGCTAAATCAAGAAGAAATTCTCCTATGACCAATGACCTTCATAGCATGAATCTACGACAGTTTCTTTTCGTCAGGCCATCTGGTGTTATTCCACGATAATCTGTTTATTATATATATATGTATAGGGTGAGTCATAAATATCGAATAAATAGGCTATCTCCTTAAATATTGCCCCTAGACCGGTACTTCCAATTGCAAAAATTCATAAAAAGAGGCGAAATTTGTGATAAGATAAGTTGCAACTCCATGGGGGGTATATTTGAAAAAATAAGAAAATTAAATTTTTATACGGTCCCCGTAAGATAAAAATTCCAATTAGGAAAACTTTCCTTATCCAGCCCTGAATAAGACACAAAAAGTTGCATCTTAATATATTCAACATTTCCAGAGTTATAGCCGTTTAAATAATTCATCAAGTTTTAAGGGATTAAACACAGATTGAAATATGCGCGATTGAAAATACAACATTACTTTAACAATTCTAAGAAACTTGTAAAAAATCTATCTTTTGAGTTAGAATTTTGATTTTTCTCTCTTTTTTGTGATAATTAGCTATATAAATTGCTTTAAAAATATCGTAAAATTTCTCATACAGTTTATATAAATTTCACATGGTTAGTACTGGTTTAAATGAGATAATTAAAAATCCTTCTAAATCGAAACATTATTTATCGGATTTCAATTTCTTCCCATTTAATTAAAGATGAAAATTTGATTTTAGTTTTGTTACAGAGTTTCTGTTTTTCAATATTAATTTTAAAACAATTAAAAATATTTATTGAAAAATAATGTTACTTAAAGAAATCATATTTTCAAAAATAAATATTTTTTCAAATTTGCCGAAACAAAACCAATGTAAAATAATCAAAACTGACATGTTTCAAGTTCTTCTTTCTTTAACAATCTTAGCTTTTAATAATAATAATAAGACAAGAAATAGTAGGGAAAAAATTCATTATGCAGAAATATGAAGTGTACTGTTTAAATATTCGCTAGTTATTTAAAAGAATGCGTTTTCTAAGATGCAGATTAAGTCTTTTTTTTTATTTAGCTTTCACAACTTCAAGCCTTTTTATCGTCCTGGAGAGGCTGTTAAAAAAATTTATATTCTGGACCCATTCCTGGCCAGGACCGAAGTGTTACTTTTTTCTGATGACTCACCTGGCTGGGCCTAACGTATTCCGGCCTCATACCGGAGAGGACAGCTTCCTTCTTCCTAAGTCTGCACTAGATGAAATTTTCAATCCTGGTCTCGAACAATCCACATTAAATTCACTAACTCTGACTGATCTTATAAGTGTATAAATTAAGTAAAATTTAATTTAATCAAAATTTTTACTAAAACCACAGAGATTTACATAGATTTAAATCGCTTTTTTTACCAAAAAAAAAAAAAAAACCGTAAAAATTAATTTTTTAAGGAATAGTATATCTAGAGGAGAAAAACTTAAATACAATATAACCAGTGAAAAAATCTGCTTGTGACGGAATTCTGTCTTAAACGGAAAATGTGTCGATCCATGCAATTTAAATACAATAATACCTGAGGAAAAATAAACTCCATTTAGAACTCCTTTGAAGGGCATTTGCCCATAACGTATTTTTTCTTTCGTATGTGATTCCGTCTTAAAAGGTTTTACTGTATAACATTTTTCAAAGTCTCCAATGAATAGGATATGGATTAACGATATTAAAATATACGTGAAACATTAAGATATAAATAGAGATTCATTGATAAAATAAATATAACACAGCCTTTGAAGCTTCTTTAATAATAAAAAGTATAAATATAAAAAACGAAAAGCTATAATAAGTATCTTTGGTCAGAACTCCTCCATACAAACAATTTTTAACCACACCGAAGTAAAAAACTATGCAGAAATTCACGGCTGAGCCGGGGTATGATTTAAACTATCTTCCAGATCGGTTCGGGTTCTGATTTTAACTTTTTTCAGGCCGGGCCAAACTTTTTTCCTTATTTTTCGGTTTGGAACCAGACCTAGATATTTCGATTCATGCAGACCTCCAGTGAGGAATGCCAACATAATTTAGAAACAATTTTAGATTTTATTCAATACGCTGCTTTGTTATGTCAAAATAAGAGGCACTGTTTTAAATCGATATTTAATAATTTACAATTTGTAGACGATCAATCAGTTTCTTTTCAAAAGAGTAAAAATCTCTTTGTTTACAGGCAAGGTTAAGTGGTGTAAGTAGAGTTGCAAAAAGTCGGTTTATTCCCGGGTTTATTTCCAATAGACCAGGTTTATTCCCGGGTTTATTCCCAAAAAACCGAATTATTCCAAAAAATCCCGGGTTTTTTCCAGGTTTATTCCTAAAAACCCGGTTTATTCCCGGGTTTAAACCGGGTTTTTTCTAACCTTTGCAACTCTAGGTGTAAGTCACGGATTTTGGAGAATTTAGGATTTTAATATATCTGTCAAGTTTTTGGATAAAGGTATGATTTTTTTTTCAATTTAGGAATGCATAAGTAATAATTTCCTAATTGGGAATTTTGCCTAACGGGGGCCGTATTTTTTCATATAGACCCCCAATGGAGTTGCAACATATTTATCAGAAATTTCTTCTTTTTTATGAATTTTTGAATTGGAAATATGGGTTCTGGTGGCAATATTTAAGGAAACAGCCTATTGTTTCGATATTTATGACTAACCCTGTATATATATATATATACATACTGTCACAAAAAAATCTTGACACTTGCGATTTTAGACGTTTTGTTGAATATCTAGAAAAATACATAAGAAATTATTCTGAAATTCCAGGTATGTAAACAAAATAGTACACGTCATATATTTTTGTGAAGAGTTTTCCCCGAAAACTAACAAGGGACCATAAACAAATTGAAAAAGAACGAAGATCTTTTGGATAACCCTGTCAAAACGAATGAAGCAAAAGCGTTCAAACTGAAGATTATGATTAAGTGGCTTATTTTAGTATATTATGCTCATTTTTATGAAAATAGCATGTAAACTAGTTGTGAAATTAAGAGTTTTACAAAAACGGTCTTAAATTTTTCCAAGTTTTTTGTTTATAATTTGCAGAGTTCTTCATGAAACATAATATTCTTTTCAGAAAATATGACAATCAACATTTTGCATAATATCCTGTAATCAGAATTAAAAAATAATAAAAATTGTATGACTGAGGAGCAGTTTTACTAAATAATTTTTTACTGCGCATGCGTCATCACTATTAAAATTTCATTTGCATATTATGTTAGTTAAATATACAGCAAATTTTGTAAAAAATCTCAAAAAGTTAGCTCAAAAATTCTGAAAATTTTCGTCGATAGAATAAAATATAAATCAGTTATTTCCAAAATAAAGCAAAAGGATGAGGAGCTGTATCCAAATATAATAGTACGTGCGATATTGTGTAAGCACTAATCAATGAAATATGGATACAGCCCCTCATTCCTTTTTTGAGACTTTTATAAAAGTTGCTCTATATACTTAACTAACAAAATATGCAAATGAAATTTTAATAGCGTTAACGCATGCGCAGTAAAAAATTATTTAGTAAAACTACTCATAAGTCATATAATTTTTATTATTTTTTAATTCTGATTGCAGGGTGTTCTGTACAATGTTGATTGTCATATTTTCTGAAAAGAACAATGTGTTTTATGAAGAACTCTGCAAATTACAAGTAAAAAACTTGAAAAAATTTGGGGCCGTTTTTATAAAAGCCTTAATTTCTCCACGAGTTTACATGCAATCCGCATAAAAATTAACACAGTTAATTACAATAATCCACTTAATCATAATCTGCAGTTTGAGCTCTTTTGCATCATTAGTTTTGACATGGTTATCCAAAATATCTTCGTTATTTTCAATTTGTTGACGGTCCCCTGTTAGATTTCGGGGAAAACAGTTCACAAAAATATATGACGTGCTCTATTTTGTTTACATACCTGGAGTTTCAGAATAATTCCTTATGTATATTTCTATATATTTAATAAAACATCTAAAATTGTAAGTGTCAAGATTTTTTTTTTTTTTTGCGGCGACTGTATACATACATAAATATAAATTAAAAAATTAACTAATTAAAAAAACATTATTTTTTTATCAAAAAAATCTAATAGAATTATATTAGTAAATTAAAAATTCGCATATGTAAAAGGATTGTGTGCCTATAAATAACTTAAATAAAACAAAACTGTACGAAGTAGCGTTTGTACAAAACTTTGAATACCTCGACGTGCAGAAAAAAAGGACATGAATGTAGAACTCTTATTCTTCTCAAACATTCTCTTATCAAAAGCACGCCTCAGGCCATGTTTGAAAACCATGATTGATCCAGATGACAATTTTAGGCATCATTCTATTTGCGTTGCAGTTTTTTGATAAAGAAATTCACTGCATGGAACTGGACACTAGTATCGACAATACACAAAATTACTGTGGCTCAGCTTTTAATCACATTTTCACCCTAGTGACATCTATTTGTAAGCAATACCGGAAAACACGAGGTACCTGCATAGCTCCTGTTAGTATTTGCAAGTTCATGGATAAAATGGCAGTACACGCACTTTGTCGCTACAATCGGAATACTTGTGGTCAGAGGACAATAGTGCGACATCATCAGTAATCGACAGATTTCTCACTAATGTTAAAGTCCTACAGGAAATTTTTAAAAAGCAATTTTCTTTTATATTATTTGTAGAAAATAACAATAATAATTATTTAAACTCACTGGTGAGAAATTCGGAATCCCTAAATAAAAATTCAAATAAATTCGAAATGCCACGGTGTTGCCTGATTTGGTTATTTTTTACTGTGAGATTCTAAATTCATTGATTGTTTTTCAAAATTTCCCAGTATAAATTCTAACATAAGTAAGAAACCTGTCGATTAGTGATGCAACACAATTGTGTCTTCTGGCCTTGATTTTCTCGATGAAAGCAACATTGTACATTATCTGAGTATTGGCACTTTCCGTTTAAGGATCGAGTACTTATCACCTGAAGGAATACTCCCATAATATATATATATATCTATATATATATATATATGATAAAAAATAATAAATCGTATATCGGACCATTGATGTTTAATGTAGTAGTTGTCAGGAGGCCTGATTACCATGCTACATGTCGTTAACTGAAATCCCGTTTCTGAAAGGTACCCAGCTTTCTTACTTCGATTTCGTAAAATGAGTACCAAGCAGTCTTGGGAACAAAAAAGAAAGGTTACGCAATAGGCTGACATCCTGATTGGGACATATGCTCCTTAGAGCCTACACTGAGGAGTAAAAAGTTGTTACCATTTGATACCTGAGGGCTTGAAAATGTATATGAGGTACCGTTTGATCCCTCATTGGGTGATTCACGCTAATTAGGGTGCCGTGCAAGGCATACCGTTGGAAGATTTTCACCCTTTAGTCATTTGCGCATGCCCTGTGACCTGTGTCCTTCCGCTTCAGCTGGCCGTCACTGGTGGATTAAAACAACAATTTCTCCTACGAAGACTATCACCGCACATGTGCTATCCCAATTTTGTTTAGAACTTCGGATGGCTAACTTTTGGCGAGTTTTTTATATACAGCAACCTTTGAATTTCAGGACATTTGAACATTTCAAGGAGACTTTGAAGGTAAGCTCGATGAGCTAATGGTTAGAGCATGAGCTTGCAACCAGACTTTTAGAGTTCGAATCCTTTGCGGGCCAAAAGTCGTTTTATAATTTCTTTTTATTATTTGGCACTCTGGATTAGGGATGCCATCTTTCCATTAAGGGTCCCATTCTGGCTCATGTACACTGTCAGAAAAATTCGTCAATATACACTAAGTTATCGTTATTTTTTCACAAATAACTTCTGTTTTCCCAAAAGACGTATTTGTTCTGTGAGTTCATTCCGAAAGTCGAAAAATGAGAAAACGTTTCCGTTTATATCTAGCACGCATGCGCATTGGATCTGTTAGTAATAAATTCGAATTTATTTTTAAAATGAAAAACAAAAATATTCTATCGATTAAAATGTCTAATTTAGTTTTAAAAGACAAAAATGTTTTCGAATTTAAAAATAAATAACAATTACTTTCTTTATTCGTTCGCCCCACCAGTGGCCGAGAGGTTCGGACCTCTCAACTGGTAGACGGCAGGTGCTGGGTTCGAACCCAATCGCGGCTGTCGGCCTAACCGTTCGGAGTTTTCCGTGGTTTTCTTCGAACCTTGCGTAAATACGGGTTAGGTTCCCTTAGAAAGACCCCCACGGAGGGCACTCCCCCTGGTCCTATATCCCACTAGCGTAGATAATCGGACGACAAAAATCAACCAACTTCTTTATTCGTTCAAAATTTCTCACAATCTGTTATTCAAAGTTGGATAAGTTGAATAAAGTTCATTATACTAAGTTATTTCTATGATAAATATTCGCATATAAAATATACTTTAAGTGAACACATTTAAAAAATATTTTAATTAAAAAATAAAATGCAAAAAAATTGATATTATTAAAAAAAATCTTATCGAATAAAAATAAAACATCCATGTTTTTTCTCTAACAATCTACGTAATATATTTAAAATTCACATTTTTATACTATATTAATATTAAAGTAAAAAAAAAACCCAGCCACAGTTTCATTAAAGATGAAGTCTTTCCGAGATCAACTGCAAAATTAAAAGCTTTTTAACGAAATACACCAAACCACACCCATATGAAATGAACACTTCTATTTAAAGCAAATTCTTCACAAGCAATCCTGGCGCAGTGGATGCGCGTTGGTCTTGTAATCCTGGGGTCCTTGGTTCGATCCCCACCTCTTCCGCATTGATTTTTCCAAACTTTTTTCAAGTGACGGATATTTTTCCTCTTTTGACGGAGAAAAAAATAAACGGAAAGTCGTCAATATACAGACAATTTCTGGCAGCAGTGCTGCCAGTACATTTTCTGTAAAAAGACGGAATTTTTTTTGAGAGTGTAGGGTGTCACCAGTGAGACAAGCCTTTTACCCCTAAATGGTGGAATGTGTCAACTGTAGTTTTAACAGAGTAGGTACCAGGATCAAACATATCCAGATGGATGCTATAAGCACTGATACAGCAACATTTTCACTTTCTTTTTCTTTTATAACGTATTTGCGTGTTTAAATTTTCCGAAGCGTCAGTCGAAATATTAAAATTTTCTAAAACGAATAAACTACACTTATCTCTCCACTAGTGGTCGAAAGATTTTGCTCTCAAAAGTGGCTAACAGGAAGTGGTGATATCAAATTCAATCGCGCCCCTCGGGCTAATCATTCAAACTTATTACTGCTTTTCTTTGTATCTTGCTTTGAATACTTGCGGTTAGGTTCATTTAAAATGATCCTCCCTCGATAGGTATCTCCCTTGCTCCCATATATTATGTGCAGATAATTACCCGTCTTAAAAACAACACAACAGCACAGCATTTTAATTACTCTTACAGAATTATGGTAGTCAAGTATATTCAAGAGAGCAAATGACAATAAATCGAATTTTGGTTTGATAATTTTAGCAGTGAATCGCTTATTATTTTTTCGAGTATACCTTTTCGAATCAATATTTAAATTAAGGACTTTGGTTGATGTTCAAAATACACAGGAAATATTAGGACGATAGTAACTATAAGAAATATTTACCGAGATCCTAGATCACTTTATACAACAAATCATATATTAACGTTCATTTACTTAATATTATTTTACGACTTTCATATCTATTCTATTTCAATTACTGTGTTTTATGTATCTATAACTAACGCTTATCTATTATTATTATTAATCAGACAGTTATAGCTTTTAATTATATTATATTTTTTCTCTTATAAATATAACGAAAAAACGCATTCAAATTACTGTATTATATGTTTCACTAATTTCCTTTTAAATCTTATGTGTATGCATCTAATTGTTTGCATTTCAGAAGAGAAAGAAAACCTATAATCTTTATTTTTTACATGCTCCACATTGTGATGTACAAAACGAAAGGAAAAATATTTTTAAAGGAAAATTCTTCAACTTTTAAGTTACATTTTAAATTTAAGAATTTTTTCTTGAAGAAATTGATAACCATCTCAAAAATTACTGTAACATCAAAAAAAGTTTGAGCATTCTATTAGCCAAACTGAGGAAACGATGATAAAACTTTTAAGAAGCATCTAGTCAAGATTCGATCAGCATTAAACTAATGGGATTGTTTTATCGTGTGTGCATAAGATCTTGATTTAAAAAATATTTTGTGAATACATGAATAAAATTCTTCTTTTCTACTTTTAGTGATCCCGATTTTTTCTCTAGACAGTAAGAAATAAAATATTTTCAGAGTTTCAATGATTTTATAACTAAGCGCATTTGTCAGTTAGATACATAGCGTTTTACAAAAAGTTATTTTAATATATTTTGCATATAATGGCAAATTGTTACAAGTTTGTTACATTAAGAGGAAACAGTACCTTTAAAAACATCTCTTTAATTTTGAATAATACAGTAATATATATGTGGTAGCACAAGACTTAGTACAAAAAATTAAATAAAAAACATAAAAAAATCTTGTAGAACTGCCTATTTTTCTAAAATTTAAATTAAAAAAATATATATGTTTTTTAAATCCTCATTACTTTTACAAATATAAATTTCCTTTCTTCATTTTTACCCCTCATTCAATTGGATATTTTACATGAAACTGTAAATGGATTTTCAGGTGTATGATATTTTATATTAAATATGATTTTTTTCCTCTCGTGTATATCAAACAAGTTGGAAATTGCACGTGAACGTAGCAAATGAGGTGCGTTCGTACGATAACTAAGTTTTAAAAATATTCAGACCTTGCTGATATAGTAGAGCGTAATCCGGATTCAGTATAGTAGTCGAAATCTTTACGTTTCTGTAAATATGCAGGAAGTACTTTTTATTGCACCTCAGCAACGTATATCTTATTCATAAAATGTGAAATAGTTGAATATAATTAAACACGTCTCAAACAATGTTTACCCGTATAGGATTATGTAGTGGAATACTTTTGTGTGGCCTTGTAATTTAATAATAAAAATTCTTTGTATCACAGATTGTACAAAATGCATATTTTAGTATATATTTCATAGATTCATGCCGATTCCATTATGTTCGAATGAGTGTAACATCAATAAAATGCATTCGAAACTTTTTCCCCATTGACCGTAATGTAATGGAATACTTTTGATTGTGCCTGTAAATGATCTATGCATCCGAATTTCATAACATTTGAAATGACTCGACAAAATTACTCAATAATTATATGTTTTAAATTTCAAACGATTAAAATGCATTTAAAACTTTTTTCCCTATTGACCGTAATGTAACGGAATCCTTTTGATTGTCCCTGTAATTGATCTATCCATCCGATTTTCATAAAATTTAAAATGACTCGACAAAATTATGTTATAATTATGCATTTTAAATTTCAAACCATTCGGTTGGGTAGTTTTTGCGTTGTTATATGCGGACAGACGGACGGACTGAGCGGTAAAAATAGGTGCTACGTATTTACATAATTACGAACGCAGCTAAAAATGCAGGCAACAAACACCCATTTTAAATGTATATATATTTTAATGACTATAAACTTTAATATAAAATCCATTCATAAAAATATTAAAAACACCATAAAGAACAACCTCTATCTAAATTAACCAAAAAACATTTGTATTTTTCGTTGGAGAAAGTTATAAAATCATGAACGGGGAGAAAAATCAGTTTAAATATATAATTTGTATGGGTAATTATGCTGGATCTATTAACACTTTCCGGCGCACTACTCTTTAAAGTTGGAATTTAAAGAAAAAAAAAAAAAGATTAGGCAATCTATTTAGGCTTAGAGGAGTACACAGGTATTGTTTTGTAAAGATTGCACTAACCATTTTAATTATACAGCTTTTGCCGAAGTGGTAGCCTCCCATAAGTAAAGCATTGAGAAGAGCATTGCTGTGAAGCGCGTATTACAGTAAAACCTTTTACCTATTATTTAAAAACAGTAGAGTTTGATCTCTGTGGTGCTGCCATCTAGAAATCATAAGAAAGGTTTAAAGTAGCCATTAGAGTAGTTTTTGAAATATTCACGGAGTTTTTGTGTCTCTAAACAGGGGAACTTTAGGTGTTGCTGACCCGGCAACACTGCGCGTTAAGGGGTTAACAAAATTTAAAATATCTCGCTATATAATTGTCTTATAAGTAAAAATGAGGTTTTAAAATATTCACAATTAAGGAAGCTTTCAGTTAATATTTAAAAACGAAAACTGTTACGTTTTGAACAATTTCAAAGTACTGTGTCTTCTTAATATTACAAAAGAAAATATATGACACATATGTAATAGTAAAAAATAATTTTCCCTTTATCATTTATAATTATTTTTAGGTAGATTTCGTAAGAAATACTACCTACTGCAATCGCACCAGTTTATATATCTATCTATCTATATATATATGTATATCTCACTTTTTTATGGACGCGATAACTTCCATAATTCTTCATCAATCTCCACTAAACTGGCACATAAAGTCAAAGGGGATAAAATCTTAGCTAAGTTCGTTAATGGGCAAAATCGGACCAAGGGGGTCGGAATAGGGGGCGTTTTTGTGAAATCCGTAAAAACGCCATAACTTCTTAATTAAAGTAGATATCGAATCGGTTTAAAGTTTATATTACTTCTTAAAAATGGGCCAAAAGTATATGCATGACAGATTTTTGATAAATTTAGAAGTGGGCTCAAGGGGCGAAAAAAACAGGGATTTTGAGAGAAAAAAATTCACAACTTCGACAATTTTCAAGATATCAAATCCAACTAAATTTTTTGTAATTTTTTTTTTTAATTATCTAAAATTATCTAAAATTATCTAAGTTTTTGATAGGACCAACTTTTACCGATGAAAAAAATTAAAAACGAAAAGAAAAAGGACGTTGAAAAAAGAGAAAAATCCATAACTCCGTCAATTTTTAAGGTATCAAATCTGATTAAATTTATTTTACATCTTCACAAAAATATATACAACTTTTATATTGAAGAGTTTTTCATAGGACCAACTCGTATAGAAAAAAAAAATTAAACAGAAATAGGAGTTGGAGAAAAAACCTCAAATCCAAACTGCTTATATTCTGACTCATTTTTAAATTCATTTGTGATTTTAAACGCATCCAAATGGTAGATCCTCTTATTTAGAAACTGCATAAAGTGACGCATTGGTCAATTTTCTGATAAAGACAGAATATATTTCAAAAAAGGCTACTAAAAAGGGTATTTTGAACAGAATTTCCGAAAGTCATCGGGACTGAAAATTGAAGGAAGTATTCAAATAAGAAACTGCGTTTATTTCTGACTCGTTTTTAAATCCATTTTTGTTCTCAAACGCATCCAATTTACAGATCCTCTTATTTAGGAACTATATAATGTGATGCATTGGTCAGTTTTTTGATAAAGACGGAATATATTTCAAAACAGGCTACCAAAAAGGGTATTTTGAACAGAATTTTCAGAAATCATCGTGACTGAAAATTTAAGGAAGTTTTCACATAGCAAATTGCGTTTTTTATGACTCGTTTTTAAATCCTTTTTCGCTCTCAAACGCATCCAATTTACAGATCCTCTTATTTAGGAACTATATACTGTGACGCATTGGCCACTTTTTTGATAAAGATAGAATATATTTTTAAAAATGCTGCCAAAGTAAGTATTTCACACAAAATTTTCCGAAGCAATCGTGATTAAAGAATTAATGATATATTCAAACAACAAATCGGTTATTTTTAAATTCAATTTTTTTCTCAAATGCATTCAACTGACAGTTTTTTGTTATTTAGGAAATGGATAATGTACTGTTTTGGTCGATTTTTTAAAAAATTCAGAATCTATTTCAAAATATGTTGTCAAAATGGGCATTTGAGCTGAATTTTTCTTAAGATGATGCTGATAAAACCAGTTTTTTCAGAAAAATAAAATTAAAAAAATTTTCATAAACGGCCAAATGAAGTTATTAAACTGGGTTTATCTCTAATCATATATATATATATATATTTTTTTTTTTTGTTGAAATGAGCGCTCTTCGAAATCTACCTCCGCCTATAGGCCCAGCCGACAGGGATTTTTTTTCCAATTCTTATATCAAAAATTTCCCCTTTCTCTTAACAATATATTAACATATTTATTACATTTTAATCCCATCCTTTATTCAACGCATCCTTTACTTTCTCATTTTAAAAAAATCTTAATCCGTTAAAAACAACACCTCCTTAAACCCCCATTAATTAATTTTATTCTTTCTTTTTTTTCCAAATAACTTTTATTTTTGTTTTAAAACTATTTTTAGAAATTTCATGAATCTTTGCAAAACAATGTACCCTGGCATTATTACGTAAAACATTCATACGATTGATTTCGAGAAATATGTTTTCTTTCGCGTGTTTTAAAATTTCGTATTGGTTAAAGACTTGCTTTCTATAAAGGTTATTGGCATCATTGTATCAGATTACTTTACTTATCAGATACTTTACTTATGCGTCCTTTTATATAAAACGATATATTAAAATTTAATTGCATAAAATGCATAAATTAGTAAAATAGTTAATGGTAGTCCAATCTCATCATAATTGCAGTGTTAATCTAAAAAATATTTCTCATATCTCCAGGTTATTTTCTCAGCATAATAACGCACCAATGAGTTCACAAATATCAAGCTTCGATAAATCCTACTTTCCAATCACAAAGTAAGTCTAAATCTTCAACATCAAGATTCTTTACCTTTATATTACGTGTTAATCAAGAATAGAGAAACCGTCCTATTCGACCATGTAGATTGTGTATGTACAGAGGAATCCTAGACGCTTAAGTTTGGGAAAAAAGTTGTTCAATTAATGTTAATCCTCAACAATCCGATATTATACCTCTGTCTAACCAATCACAGCATTTTGTTTATAATGTCTGACATTCAATTGTTGCTGGGTTATACCAATGGCAAAGAAATATAGTATCTATTTGATTCTGGATCAACAGTATTAAATATTTCTTTTAATTTTTTTACATTTGATATATTTACTTTCTTTTACTTCAATAGAATAAATTATTGTAGTCGTAATTTTTTAAACTTCCAGTTCCCGGCGGATTTACACGCCTTAGGGGTCAGAGATCCCTAAAACATGTGTTTTACAAAATGTCTGTCTGTCCATATGTCTCTGTGTGTGTCCGTATGTCGCATTCCACCACCATCAAAAAGTGTATTAAGATATGCATAGAATTGAATGATTTTTTTAATGGTTTGGGCTATAGGAAGCAAGTCCTCCTTCTTTTTTTAAATATTCCGCCGGAAAGCGGCGCTGCAATAGAGAATTTTGTGCTATTTTCAATATTTTACCGACTAAAAGTGTATGAAGTTATTTATCGGATTGAATCAAATTATTTGTGTATACGTATGGCTAGTTGGTCTTCCCTGAGTTTGAAAAAAATCCGCTGGAAGGGGGCGCTAAAATCAGGATGTCTGCGCCGTTTTCTTTATTTTACCATCATAAAGCGTATGAAGTTATGCATAGAATTTAACTAAAATTTTTGTGTATGGTTGTATTTGGGTATGGCAAGTAAGTCCTCCTTGAATTTAAAAAAAATCTGCATATCATTCTCTTGACCATTGGCTCGTGCAGAGATGGAAACTCAATTTTACACCAATTAATTGACTGAAGCATAAATTTAAGATGAAAATGGTATATTATTGAATTAAAATTAGTAACGCATTAACATGTAATTATTTTTTTAAATATTAAAATGAGCAAATGAGATAGATGAAAGTTTTTGGGATAAACACATCCGTTTAGTTATTACTGAAAACATATTTTTACTTTAAAAATAAAAACTAACGATTGAGTTTTAGTTATTATCTTTTTACGAAACATTTGCTGCAAACTTCTATAGAAATTAATTTAAATTGAATTTATTCTAGAAAAATTTTAACTATTATTTATATTGATGTTATTATTTAATCTTTCAGTGACAAATTCAGATTCATATTAAATTAGGAATATTCCAGTATTTGTACTTTTTGCCTATAAATAATAAAATGTTAATAAACATTTTATAGACATTCTGTATTTTTCCGAGAAACATATTTTATTCTTTTTATGATTCAGTAAATGCCAAGTTATATAATTCAAAATTAATTTCGTACGAAAACATTTACCTAAAAGAATTACGTAAATAAACGTAATTGAACGTAAATAAACAAAATAAACGTAAATAAACAAAATTCACGAAAAAAGGTATGGATCCAATTTCGACTTAGTTTTAAACAAGATCCAAATACAAGAATTAGCTAAAAAATTGTCTAAATGTGAGAGGGAAAGCAAATATGCAATATTTCGATCGATGAAATAGTGTAAAGATTTAAAAAATATATTTTCTAAAAATTAAATCTTTTTAGAAAATACTTAAATAAAATTTTTTTTGATACTGTTATTTAATTTTTAAGTGACAAATTCAAATTCACATTAAATTAAACATATTTCAGTATTTGTATTTTTTATCTATATATAATTGAATGTCTAAAACTTTTATAAACAGTTCTTAGCCTTTTTTATTTTTTATTTTTTATTGCTTTATTTATTTTGGAAGCACATTTTATTTATCTATGTTTCAATAGAAAAAATATGTATGTATAACTGTAGATTACTTTTAAATTTTTAAGATAACACGTTAAAAGGATTACTTTACATATAAAACAAATGAGAAATTTCGACATAATTTTTAACAGCATCGAAATAAAAAACTGTCTAGAAAAGTTTCTCAATACAAAAAGAAAAAACATCATTTCTTGATCCATGAAATAGTGTCCAAAATATAACTTCTCAGTGCGAATTTGTCTCGCAATAGATATGTGTATAGTAGATAATAGTATAATCGATATCGATAAAAAATGCTATAAAATGATGAACTATAAAACGAACACGCTATTTAAAATTTAATTCATATTTAATAAAAATAAAATAAAATAAAGACATCATTTTTTTTTAAAGAAATATATTAGCAGAAGATGTTATATTTCCTTTTTTTCCCCAATATTTCTGAGTTTCTGTCAATCAATAGAAGACTAATAATGAAGACATCTTATATATTACTAGTGAGTCACAGTCACCTTTTGATTGCAAAGGGTTAAATATCATAAGTAGTTAATAAACCAACATAAGAATACAAAGCAAAAACATGTCTGCTAATAACATTTTTTTTAAATTTTTATATCGCAGCTTTTACACAAAATGTTGCGATATACTTGTATTTTCTTAATACAATGTTTTTAAATATAATGAAAGGTATAGGAATATAACATGTAATCTTTAGTGGTTGGAGTATAATTAAAGCAATACGTGAAAATATTGTTTAAATCCTTTTTAAAAAGCATAATATATAATTAGTATAATTTTTATTTATTATTGAGTATTATTCCTTTTCTACAACACTTACGTTGGAAATAAAATGACATTTTTGTGAAGTAATAGAATATTAAAGATTATGTTTAACAAAATCTCCAAAACTTTAGCAATAATGTGTCCTTCTTAGCTGAAAGTAATAAAATTTCAATTAAGTTATCACATATATCTTTAAATTAATGATAATCACACTTTGACTCTAATGATGATTACAATCCAAATATTAAGTGTACTGCATTTCTCCCAAGATATCGAATTACAATCTCATAAGCAGTTAGCATATCATAAGTAATAATTTGAACATTTTTAGTTATCTAAGCTTTTAAAGATCTACATATTCGATAAATAAGTTCATATTCTAATTATTATACATTAATAGTAAAAGATTAATATATTATATATTAATAGGAAACTATCGATTCATTTTTAAAGCTTGAGAATTTCGGAAGAAAATAAATGATTCATGTATGAGCCATTATGCTTCAAAAAAGAATAGCATTCGTATTACTAACTTAACTTTCAGAACACAGATCTTTTTTTAATCTTCAGATGACGTTATTCTCTTGTATTATCTAAGAAACTGCAGAACATTAGCATGATTTTAAGCATTCACAATGTCAGAAATTACACTGTCTATATGAGGGTTAATTTATAAATACGGAATAATTTACAATATGATTCAGAAGATGTTATTATCTTCAATTTTTAGTATTATTTTAATCCGCAATATATAGATTATGCAAAACAAGGCACTAAAAATATATACAAAAATGCAAAACATAAAAGAAATATATACTAGTAAATCTGCAGATCAGGAGCTTCAACGTCAGCTTTGCACATCATTTTTTTAAACACACTTTGGGCAAAATTCAACTTTCTGGAAACTGTAATTTAAAATTTTCAAATAACGTAATTATTTATAAGAATAAAATAAGAATAAGAAATTTTCAGCCAGCAAATCCGTTAAATTAAAATTTTAGTTATGTTAGTACATTCAAAAATTTTCATGATCTATTATTTTTGTTTTTTATTATAACATAGTAGATCTACTCCGCCCCCCTGAACCCCTCGTGCTCTCATTAAATTTAAATTTTCAAATTTCTATTAATTGTGCTAATGGTTATCGTACATCTTGCATTTCTTTATACATTTTGATTTAAGAGGATAAGTAACAGTTTGGACAAGCATTTTTCATTAACCTCATACTTCTACATACCTGCCAACCACAAACACTTAAATCTGATGTATAAGGAACTTTTTAAAGTGTAAAATTGGTAATCTAGAGTTTTACAATTTTTTTTCCGAAAACAAAAGTTTGATTGCATTTTGCAGCAGTTATCGCGGAACAGACAGAAGAACAGACTGACAGACGGAATAAACAAAAAATTTCGAACAATTTCATGAACAATAAATTTCGAGTCACCAAAGTAAGCCTTCACTGAAGTTTCGGCAATGAAGTCATTATTCATGAGTTATTGATATCCATGTTTTTTGTATTTTTAACAACTACTGTTTTATTTCAACTATGACGTCATATTTTACCAAGTGAAATATTTATTAAAAATATAATTTTTTTTATTTCTTATACTTCTAATTATGTCTCCATTTTTGTCAGAAAAATTCTTATTAACGAAACAAATATCCGTGTTTAATATTTAACAAAAAGTACTATAACTATTTTTATTTTAATTCTGACGTCATATTTATTTATTTTTTCCTAGTTTAATTTCGCGAATAAAAATTGCTCAAATGAAACTTATTGCCATTGAAAAATAATTATTCCAGATTTTAACTTTTTTGGCAACGATAAAGGAAATTGGTTAAATTGTATCTGAAAAGTCCGTATTGACTGTGTATGAAAAAGAATGAAATTTTGAATTATTAATCAGAATATTTGAATAAAATTAATAAAACATAACCTATGTTCTTTTCTGGGCTATGTTATACTTTCACGCAAAGTTACAAAGACATTAATTAATTCATCCCTTTTGATGTTGACTTCATTTAAATTTTTGACCACGCTTTCAAATTATGGATAAGAATTAGGATGAATGGTTGCTTAGCAACCAATATAAGAAAATAAAGAAAATGAAATAAATACATTTGAAATAAGTAAATCTCTAAAACAATTTAGTCTATATTATTGGAACACATATATAAAAAATCTCCAAAATTTACAGTTATAATTTAAGAAATCTGACAAATGCGTAGACAAAATTTCAAAACAATACGAATAAATTTACCGGTAAATTTCGGTATCCATTTATGAGTGAATTCCATTAATCAAATGTGTCATTTTCTCTCAAGAAAAAAAATTGAAAATCATTGGATTTTCCACAGAAAAGCATTACTGCGGAAAATAAAATATTCTATATTTTCTGAACGAATGAATGACATTGGTAAAAATTGTTAAAAAAAAGGTAGAACGTTAAAAATCGTCTTTGAAATAGAATTCAATATTGTCACATGAAAAAAAAAATCGCAGGGATTACAATTTACACTAATGGGGCAAAACGTATAGTAGGAAATATTTCATAAATGATAAAAATCTTATGCTAAATAGAAAAATACCTCGAAAACTCGGTGTAAAGCACATAGAAACCCGCATTAAAAATTTTAAATTCAAAAATCATAGCAGACGAAACTTTGTACATTAGGCTAAAAGTTTGAGACAAAATTTCTTTTATCAATGTAAGAAAAGGAAGTGAAAATGCGAAAAAAAGATCTCAAAAGAAAAATCTCATTAAAAAATTTACAAAAAATTCAAAAATCGCTGTACGAATTCTTAATAAACTTTACAAAATATAATACTAATGCATCACCGTTACATTGAACTCTCAACAAACAAAGAATCGTTGAATATCATGACTTATACCACTTTTATGTAACTGAAAACGGATGAGTTTGACTAAGCTTTATTTTAACGAAAACTGAATGTTTAAAGTATTATAAAGCCCGTCCATTTCCAACGTTGTCCATTGGCTTATTTCTAAACCATTTGTCACACATATAGTTCCAATTACAAAATTGTTTTGCATGAGATAAAGAAATTTTTTTAACGCACTTAACTGAACGTGCTGCAACCGTATAAGTTTTACGATAGTGTTAATTTTTATTAATTAACTTCTAGATTGGTTAAAATAATTGAATACGTGACTTTCAAAATCCTGTTTATCGAGAAATTAAAAGTTTGAGAAATCGTGAAGAACGTTCAAGTGCGTTGGATTTCATTATAAATTTGGGAGTTCTAGTATTACATTATTGCAGATTGGTACAGACTGTTAGAGAAAACAAAAGCGATAAGGCGAGTTTTAAAATTCGTAATTTCAGTTGTAGTTTTACATATGTTATATCTTATAAGGAAATGATGCTGTTTCTTTTCATGATTTTTTAAAAGTATTTTTTTTTATATTTTTATAAGCTTTTTGTTTACTTCGAACACTCGTATGCATATTTTTTTACTTCAAAATTTGTATTCAAATTTTAACTCACTTCCAAATATCCGATTAAGGTTAAATTCACATACTTATTTATATCCAATGACAATGTAATATTAATACGATTTTAGGTGCGTACCATTTACTTATTTTATAGAAGTGCACCAAATTCCATTAGGTTAAGTAATCTAATAGAGTTTTAAATACGTATCATTTTGTAACGAATTGTGGCTGTTGTTTTTCATATTTTAATTTAACACAATTTCTGTTATTTTTTTACTTATATTTATAGTACAAGTTGCATAATTTGCTGTATAAACATCAGCATAAATTTAAAAATTATATTGTAAAATTATTTTACTCTCAATGTTTAATGTTAAATTTTATATCTGTGGTTTGTTTTTATTTATCGTAAATTTGTGACTGATCCCTATTTTACAACATAAAAGATGCTTTAATTTTAAACAGTTATTATTCATTCAGTTTTAATCGCAGAGTTATGAGACTTTTTTGTCTTACTTGTTAGACTACACTATAAAAAAAATCTGTAAAGGTACTATACTTTATCTAGGAAACTAGGATTCCAAAAACTTTTCCTGTAACGGTAACAACAAAAACTCAAGTTTTAGAATCGGTTACATGGATTTTTCCTGTTATCGTTACATGAAAAGTTCTTGGAATCCCAGTTTCCTAGAAAATGTTTAGCACCTTTACAGATTTTTTTTACAGTGAGTGGTAAAAATTTACTAAGTATAATTTATAAGACCGGGTTACCTGTAAAAAACAATATCTTAAATAATATGTAATTATCGCAATTTTTATAATATATTTTTTTTTTTACCTAAATAGTTTTAAAAATATTTCTTCACTTTTTAAAAAACACTTTTCCTATTGAAACTATATGTCTATCAGTAACGGTTTAGAAATTAGCCATTTGCCACCTTTTAGCGTGGACACACTGTATAATGAAATTACTTTTAAAATATCCATTTTAACCAAATGTTTAAAAATGAAGAAAAGTATGTAATGCACACCACCGTCTTCAAAATTGTTTTCACCAAGGTAAATACCCTCTTTTAATGACAGATGATGTTAAGAAGGCGTACATTAATTAACTCTTGCTTTATTGCATTCTTTCATTAATATTCAAATTACTAGACGTGTGGAGTTTTTTGGCCTATTTGAGTATTATCAAGTTTGTTTAAAAAAGGTAAAACTTCAAAATGATCGCCTACAAAGCGGTTCCCAAACTTTCCTGGTACGCGACCCATCTTTCAGAAAGAAAAAAATTCGCGACCCATCTTTCAGTAAAGAAAAAATTTCGCGACCCACCAAAGATAAAATTGTATAACAGTGTAGCAATTTTTGTACCATCTCTGTACGCTCGATTGTCCTACCCTACGAAAAACGCAGATTTTCGTACGGAAGACACATTATTACAAAGACAAGAATCGGTAATCTCAATGTGTGTAAGGGAAAAGTAATTAAAACAATGGACAAACTACAAAGATAGTTAAAAATACGTTTAAATTATTATGAAAACATAACTTTATAATCAATGAGATTTAAGATACTGGTGATTACCAATGTGGAAACATATATTAACTTTTTAACGCGCACTTTGTCTCAGTACTTGTCTTCCAAAAGCAGCGAAATAAAAAAAAGCAAGTTCTCATAAGCTCGAAGTGTTGAATCTCGTCAAAGACCTCAAAGCTGATTTAAATATTTCTGGATATTCTGTTCGTATATTAATCAAGAAGGAAATTAAGGATTTTTCCTCAAAATGCTATTTACTGTTGAAATTGTCATATCTTTTTAAACGGATTAAATAAAAGATATATTTTAATGACAAACCTCGATTATTCCGCTACCCACCAAACAACTACCGCGGCCCACCAGTGGGTCGCGACTCATAGATTGGGAACCGCTCGCCTAGAACACTTTCCATCACTTTCACGCTAAACCGCAATTAAACATCCCTCTCTGTTTTAAAACGGCGGTTAGAAATTATAAGCTCGAATTTTTCCCTTTTCTAAAAATCAGATTAGCCAATAAATGAAAGACAGGGTGCGGAAACAATATATTTTAATATTATTATTATAGTTGTTATTGTTGTTGTTGTTGTTGTTGTTATAATTATTATTATTATTTGGGGGAATGTCCCAGAAGCTTTTTATAACTGTATTACTCCTCAGATTTTTTTTTTAAATGCTTGCTTGATAAACATTTATTTAGTATTATATTTACAGTAATTTGTTTCAAAATATATTACTGATGGAGATTTAGTCATCATTGTATATATACTATTCCAAAATTTCTTTTTAAAAACCTAACTATATAAATATTACCTACCTAAACATATAATATTTTTCCTTTCCTTTAATATTTCTGAACATATTTGCACTTTTCCTTTTTAAAGGAATAATAAAAGTAGATGTTTTAAAACTTTCGTTGTATACATTGCATACAAAAGTTAAAATATATATCTATTGTAATAATGAAATAGTGTTGAGGAAATTTTTAGAAAACACAAATACGAAATAAAATAGTAGAGGATAAAGAACTTCCATTCTATTGTAGATTTAAAAAAAGTTTTAGTGCAGATTGACGTTTCGAGAAAAATTCGTTGTGTTACGAAACTTTGTCAATGGGGATAAATACTACTGAGTGCGATACGTCAAAGAAAATAAATGTTAGAAAAGGAAAATTTTATCGCCAAGAACTAAAGCAAACTGAGACTTTTTCAGACTAAATTGTGCACACTAGAGACTATTTTTTTTTAATCTATGAAAATGCTTACTCAATAAGCTTTTATTATTCTCGTTACAAAATAATATATGTAAGGTAATATTTTTTACGGTATTTATAAAAAAGCAAATAGATTTTTCTGGATATTTTCCTAAAGAAAAGTGGTAATTGGTTAAAAATTTCAGCAATGTTGTAGCATGCATCTCCAAATTGAGATAATTTAAAATACAGGATCGTGAATAATTGTATTTAAAAAGTTCTATTATAAAATGAAATTGTGATATATGGTATTAACTCTTATTTCTTAATATTTCACTGTACTGCGCATCTATATACTCTTTTTTTCTTTATTTTTCTGAATAAATTGTGCACAACTATTTTTTTCCCTATGATTATTTTTAGTCAATAGGCTTTTATTAGTTTTGTAACAAAATATTACACGTAGGATAACTTTTTTACTGTATGTATAAAATCGCAAATAGAATTTTCTGGAATTTTTTTTTAAAAAAATGGTAATTGAGTAAAAAATACAACAATGTTTTAACATGCATGTCAAACTGAATTCATTTAAAACACTGGGTCGTGAATAATTGTATTTAAAAAGTACTATTACAAAATGAAATTGTGATATAAGCTGAAAAAAAAGCTGCAGAAGAGATTTACTGCAGCAGAGATTCCAGACAATGTTCGTAAAATGGACTTTATACGTATATGAACAGACTTTGCCATTGCATTAACGGTTTTTGCCCGTAAAACACAAAAAATGACGGGAGTTGACCGTTTATGTGAAAAAAGATACATATTTTGTAAATTTACTCAATAATTAACGTTAAAGTACCGTAAATGTACTTTTTTTTACAGTAAATTTTGTATTAATTGTTATTTATTAATATCCCACTATACAGCACGCCACATCTGACGCATACCTATAATCGCCTTATTTCCCATTAGATTCCAGGAATCTGGCCAATGTAATTGCTGTAACTGATATAAAACAGTTCGACGAATCACATAGCATTTATTTTGTTCATGTCAGTTGGCTGCATTTAATAAAAAAAAAGAATTTGTTATTCGGAAAAAAAAAATCGATCAAGCTGTTAACGCAAAATATATTCTTCTTATTTGTGCTGAATACTTTAAAATATGAATATAAAAAAATGTTGCAAAGTGTTATGCAGATAAAATTTAACCCCATTTAATTTTACAAAATATATAATACAATATTAAAATCCCTGTTTTATTTTAGTTAAAATTTTTTATTTTTTCTACTGTTTTTCCCATTATTAGACCGATATATAGATTTAAAATATATTTTCCTTATATAAAAATAGAAAAAAATGTGCTGTAAAGGGTTAACATTTGCATTTGATTTCTGAAAAAGAAAAAAAAACAATTATTACTATTTCCTAAATTTTAATGATATGATTTTTTATGGGACACATTATAGACATATTAATCCAGTTTTCTTTTTTATCAATCATCAAGGTTAGTTATAGGAAAATAACTTAAATTAGAATAAGAATATGGATATCGCACACTATAACCACCAATAACATCACTGGACAACATGAGCCGTATTTTAATGAGGAAGTTTTTTATGTTTCACCGATAGTGACCCAACAGTTTAGCGAACATTCGTATAATAATTAAATCTAATATAGATGAGAAATGACTTCCGACAAACAGATAAACTTAAGATTTGTCATGGATCGTTAATTATTATTGTTGATGGAGATAAATTAACAAAAGTTAAAAATTCGGATAAAAAGATTTTCATAAAATAAGAAAATATTTCATTTTTGCATACTGTTTATAAATAGTGGTATGGAAAAAATAATTTCTTTGTGTATGATTGCAGATTTTGTAGAAATATCGTACTTGCTGATAACCAAGCAGATGAGGCGTATATACTAACAACACGTGAAAAAAATTTCTTCTATCCTCCATACTGCATTAAAAAAACAAATAATTCAATCTTAACAGAAAATTACTGTATTTTACAGAAAAAAAAAGTTTTAGTTTTTTTCTGTTAGATAATTTGAATTTTGAAATTTTTACAGCTAAAATTTGAATTTTTTAGAGGAAAAAAATAGTTTAATGAAACATTACAGATATTTTTTGCAACTTAAACTGTGTTCCTTCACTGGCGTCAAAAACGACATTTTTTCCTGTCAATTTGAGAGGGTTTTTTTTTTTCATTGCATTAGCAATGCAAGAGTCTCATTTTTCCCTAAGGGAAACTTCCTTACTTCATATATTTTTAAAACTAATTTAAGTTAAAATTTAAAAAATATTGCATATTGTATGCATAACATAAGTGCTGCATAATAATACATGCATATTTCAAGTTTTTACTTTTTCATATACATAACTTCAATGGCAATAATGAAGAATTTTTGCACTTGAAACAGTGATGCCGATTCAGAATTTAAAATATAGCTTACAAAGTAGCTAAAAATATTTCTTCCGTTTAATATACCTGTAATTATGTTATCTACGAAAATTATTGGAACATTAACAACAATTATGTAAATATAAAAATTAATCTCATTCACTCATTATACACTCATAAAACACTTTCGTTTCGTTGATTTTTGTGCAATCGCCAAAGAAATACGTATCAATTTCAATACGCAAAATAAAAGAGACATATACAAAATGAAATTAACAAATTACTCATTTCTAAACTGAAAATGTAAATATTGCTGATAATGTAATTCTAGAAATTCAATATTATTTAATTATCTAATTAATATATGCAATTATATACATGTAGATATAACATAACAATTCAATATATGAACTCAAAAATAAATATTTTCACCGCAAAAATGTAAATTTTTAAATCCGAATTTAAGTGCATTTAAATTAATAGAAAAATAATTTAATTTAATGACAGAATTTTTATTTTCTTTACCCAGAAGTACATTTTTATTTGTTTCTGTAGGTCACATGTTTTCAGATTAAAAAAAATATAATCTGTCGTGCTTATAAAGATATTTTTCAAGAAAAGAAAACCACATCATTGAAATTGAAAACGTTCTACCGGTAATGTATTAACTTCCCATGGGAGTAAAGTTCGTCAAATATTCAATCTTTTATATATAAAGCGAATTACCAATCATCATTGTGAAAATATGTTTTTTTTTTTTAATTGTATGTATTTTTTTACTATTAGATTATTTACATTTGTTCAAAGTTTTATAAGTGTTATACAATTTTATCTTTTTCTTTTTCCATTTTTTAAATATTTGAAAAATTATGAATTATGTATTTTCAAACGACTGTTATTATGATAATAAAAAAATATTATTTAGATGTATAATTAAAAAAAATATTCACAAGTGTAATAAAAAATGGTTAACCTAATTTTAGTTAAATTAACAGTTTCGGGTGTACAATTAAAGGTACATGTCTTTTCATTGACTATTATTTCATCTTATTAATTATTTTGTAACTTTCTACATACAGAAATGATAGTATATGTCTATATTATGTCTTCATTTATGTTTTGGCATTAAGTAATAAGAATAGTAATAAACATTTACGTAATTTTTTTTTTTTTTTTTTTTTTTTTGCACCATTAGCAATTCCTTTGTTCTATACACACACTTTACTCTTTAAATTAAAAATATGGGTTACTTTTCTTAACGAATCACACGTGATAAATAAAAAAAAAAAAATTGGAATGTTATAATATCTGATAAACCCTAATGTAATACGACATTTTCCAAATGTCTCCAAAAACTCTTCCTTAGTTTATTATCATATAAATATGAATTGAATGGTGCACAAAATCAGTACGTTCTTTGCTTTCAGACAACGAGATAATCTTTAAACATCAGCGAGTCTATCTGGATAGCTACGATTTACATTATTAATATAATAATAATTTTGTGCTCAAAATGGAAAAAAATCAGACCCAAAAGGCTGAAGATAACAACAATAATAATAATATTAAAGATGTTCTGTCTGCTAGAAAAGATGACGTATGATATAAATTTAAATAAAATAGCTAAATGTAAAATAAATCAATATGGAAATTTAAAAAAGAAAACAGTTTAAAATATGGGGTAAATGTAATGTCCGTAAAGTAAGGAAAAAATTTTGACAGTGTGATTTTAAATTATTAAATAAAGACTGACAATTTAACGAATGTTAAATGATTTTCAAATGTATGCAAATTGGTAAAAACTTTTATTATTAGATACTTTTCAAATCCATCACATTTATCTTAAACTTTATCACATTTACAGTCCTTTAACACATTCGCTGCAGATCACACGCCAGCGCGTGATATCGCGCCAACTTTGACGGGCCACTCACGCGCCAGAGCGTGATGTAGAGTGATGTTCAATAGCCAGTCACGCGCTGGCGTAGGAAAAATTTTCACTGATTCTTTGTTATAAAAAGTAAATCTGATTCTGGGAAAAACCCACTTCTACAGTGCGGCATTAACTGTCATCACATCTTCACGTAGCGGCAGCGAACGTGTTAATCAAATTAAAATAGAGTTTTTACTTTGTCCAATATACACCATGCTAAAAATGTGTATATAGAAGCTTCTCTTTGGTACAAAAATCCAGTCGAGTTTCTCTTTTTTTTTTTTCAAATCTGAGTGCTATTGAAAAAGCATTCGTAAAGAAATCTACTTCTTACTTGTAATATATTTCTTACTTGTAATATATTTCTTAAAATTTACTAATCGTACTAAGATATTCAAATCAACTGATAGTAATAAATATTCATTTGTTATAACGCAGGAGGTTGTTTAATTAGTGGCCAAGCAATGCAATAAAAAAAAGCAGACGAATTTATTGATACATTATTTGTAATTGTACGTTACATCAATGGATGATATGTTCAGAAATAACAGTAGATAGCTGTTTTTTAAACATTTAGTGAGGGATATTAAATTATGCTTAATTAACTAACAAAATATGCAACCAACTAAAAAAAACGCCCAAATTTTAAAAATTGTCTCAAACGTAAGTGTATTCGTCGTTAAGTATATTCTGAAGCCCAATAACAGATTTCCATTGTTTTCCTCTGTTGTATATTCGACGAACTAGTATTATGGAATACCTTCACATATATTCAAGTAAGTGCATTTAACTACAATCCAAAACAAAAAGCTAATTTTTTGGGCGGGAAGAATATTTAAAACCAATAGCTGTGTGAATCGATACTCCATTATTTTGTTGAAACATTCAATCTTTCTCACCTAATTCTGTACCATAAAAAATAAGTTCAGATTTCAGGAATTTGTTGCAGTAACCAAATTTGTTATTCCACCATATCCTGCTGCTAGCCAGAACATGAAATTACCCTATCAGTATATCGAATGGCATAAAATTCTTCCTCCTTCGTCATATAAGAACAATAAAACCAGTGAACATTTTTTTGGAAATTATAAGCATTTTTATCGATTAAACAGTATTTTTCAAGTTATAAAATCTAACAGTAAAATATCTTTAATTGTAATAAACTTGAGATATCTGTCCTCATGAGTACTTATCTGCCATAAAATTGCACATAATATATCTGTAAAAAAATGCTAAAAAGCTAGAAAAAAAATGCGCATTTCAATCCAATCACGCATATGACCGGGAGAAAAAATTACAAAGCCTATTATTTCAATCTTATAAATGTTATGTATATAAAGTCTCTTCATCGATATTGTCATTAAAGAACGATTTAAATAATATAACGATTTAAAAAAATGCTTGATTGTGGTTTATTAAACATTTTTCAATAAATAAATGGCATTCCATATTCGAGAGGTAATAGGCACGTGGTATTAGGTTCACTCAATCGCGAGTGTCAATTCCTAACTGTTCGAAGTTCCCAGTAGTTTTTTTTTTGGATAGCCTTACGAGTTATGTTCCATTAAAAAAACCCCACAAAGGGCACTACTTCTCCGGCCCTGTAATCCTTTATGTCGATAATCGGTCGTCATAAGAACACACTATGTTTTATACGCATAATTTTCCCATGATAATCAGAGAAAGTGCAAGAAACTGATAATTATGGCAGCATTAGTATTTTTTTTTTCAATTTATCTATTTTTTCACTTTACTTTTCTTTAACAAATTATTATTATTATTATTATACCACATAAATAAATTAACCGGATTAATTTAGAAAGGAAGACAGCAGTATACTTTTTCTTAATTTGTATGCAATGTCACAATAAAAATTAAGACGGAAAGCCATTTTGCAGCTCGAAGTTTCCTCAAAATTTTTTGTGCATATGATTTTAAAAATACCTTGAAAGAAAAGTTTTTTAAAACATAAGCAAATAAATAATTTCTTAGGTGAAATAGACAAAAAAATTTTCTTTTCCACATTATTTGTTTGACATTAAATATTCAGTGCTAACGAGTTTCAAATGTTCTTTCTGAAACTTTGCGATAAGAACTGAAAGTATCTTTTGTAAAACTGAGTAGGTTCTGAAAGTATCAAATAAAAGCAAATAAAAGTGGCTTACTGTAGAAAAGTTAATGTCACTTTAGCGTCAAAATCTTTCCTTTTTCTTATGAAGAAAGCAATTTTATGCCAACAATTTTAGAATTATGATGATAAAAAATATAATTGACTGATTGTATAATTTAAAAACCATTAAGATTGCTTGAAATTATCAGTTATCATTTAAATAAGCAAAAAAAGGTATAAAACCGACATAAGTGACAATACATATGATGAAGATACATGAACACATTTAGACTAGTTTAATAAAAATTTTTAATTAAAAAAAAATCGAAAAAATCAATTTCATTCCATACTTAAATTTTAGAAATGTGATGATAAAAAATATAATTGACTGACTTTTTATAATTTAAAAACCATTACAATTGCTTCAGAGTGTCAGTTACCATTTACATAAGTAAAAAAAAAATGACGTAAAACCGACATAAGTGACAATACATATGAAGAAACACATTTCAACACATTTAGAGTAATTTAAGAAAATGTATAATTTTTTTTTTCACCCCAAAAAATCAGATTCATACCATATTTCAATTTTAGAAATATTATGAGAAAAGAGAGTGACTGTAGTCACTCCCCTACCTTACATATGACAAGGAATGACCACAGGGGAATTGACAAAAATTAAGGTTAGCTTGTATATTATCTTAACTATATACACAAAATTAAGATGCACTTAAAGTAAACTTTAAAACTTAATACAAATAAGGTTAAATCGTTGATTCAGCATTCTTTACAAAATTTAGGTAAATAAGAGAGACAGGGTAATGACAGTCAATAAAATTACTTACCAATGTGTAACTAGAAATCACCAAGTTTTACTTGTAAAAATTAATGCTGCAAAAAAGAACAATTTAAGATATCTTCTCTGATGATGCCATTGTTCGCAGAAGAAATTCTGGATTAATATAAGTGTTGCCACAGCTGAGAATCATTACTTTCATTTTATGACAGGGAAATGACTAAAAACCAAACAATTTAATATTATTATTTTTTTAATACAAAAAAATGAAAAGTTTTTATTTTTTCAAATTTTAGTATTCTATGATATAGTTTAATAATTTAACCAACAAAAAAATTACAAATATATTCGGATAGTCAGTTTTAGGAACTACTTTTGTGTTAGGGACACACAAGGGAATGACATTTTTACAACATATAACATTATTTAACTGGCTTTTATTTATTAATAGTATGTTTTATCCTGTTAAACATACATAGAAGCATGTAATTAAAGTATTCTAGCATTTATTTAATTTTCATACAAGTTTATTCATTATTTTTTAAGCAGGGACAAAAATATCGCTGTTTAGAGAAAATGACCCATATCTGTAATTCCAATCCGGATAACGTAAAAAATTCAGTAAGACTGCTGTGGTTTTGCTATCCTGCTTTTTAAGTGTACAGATACAATTTTAGAAAGCATACAGATTTCTGTAACTTTAACTGGAGAATTGGAGATTCGTTCTATATGTATCAAAAATATGTGTCATATTTTATTCCGCAACGAACAGAAGAATTGCGATGTTATTTTATATGAAGAACTGCTGTTTTTCAATTTATAAATTATATGTCCTACAATAATTAAATTTCTAACCAATAAATATTAATTTCTTACAAATTGTTGAACTATGCCTTTATAAATTCAAATACTTTCTGCCACAGGGTTGACCATTTCGGTAAAAAAATTATGGAATTTTTCAAATATTATTAATTTCAAATAATATTTTTTTTTTCTACAACAGTAAATAAGTTTTGAAATATAGTGTATTTGAAACATAATTATTTTAATAACCGTACTGTATCTTATTTAAATGTCAATATTGAGAAAACTCTTAGGAACTACTCTTTATTTAAAATATTCATATTCAGAATCGTTTGACTTTCTAATGAAAGTACGTAAGAAGCAAAACCTTTTACGGATTTAGATTTTTATAATGTATATATATATATATATATATATATATATATATATATATATATATATATATATATATATATATAACAGATATCTGATTGCACTAATAAAGGAAGGTTAACTCTTAGCTCATCTCCAAATATCAATAAAATAAAACAACGTCTAAGGAACATTAATCGTGGATATAATAACTTACAGAAACACAATTTGTCTCTATAGATCTGTTTTCCTCATATTTTCAGACTAAAATTAACTTCTTAAATGTAGTTATTTTTATTCTTAATTTTATTTTAATTACTCTTATTTTATTTTACCAAGTTTAATATAAAATCATTAATTAAGCGACAGATTTTATTTTTCAATGAGACAGTTTTATAGTTGTACACCATTATTTCTGTCTGATGCGTCGTGTGTTATATGATAGTTAAGAACACAAATGCTTTAGAAAAATATCACATACATAACACAATAGCGTAAGACAATTTCGAGATCTTAAACGGCCGTCCATGTCATTTTAACGCCACTAGAAAAAATATACAAAATGTTTCAAACGTTATTTTAACACTATTTTGGATTATTGTGATTTAATTAAGCTTATATTCTTATATTTCCCAGTAAAAGGATGGATTTCTAGAAAACTCATCATTCGTTATATAGAAAAATACATTAAATGATATTAAAATTTACACATAAAGGAAAGGAAACAATGATATTTTTAAAGAGAGAAATAAGTCTTTTAATTTTCTTCACATTGTATTATTTAGGTATAAGTTAAGATTATGTAAAATTATTTTTTATTATTTAATTTTTTTAATGAAGTACATACTTACTTTACAATTTTTGCTTTAATAGGTAAACTTGGATAACTGGACTTATAAGGTCACTGGGGTTTTTCTTTATAAATGTAGGGGGCACTGTCCTGCACGAGCTACGCACGTTAATCCTCCTTAAGAAACCACAAATTCTAAAATCGCGCAAATTTGATCGACTTTGAAAACAATTGCGAAACATTGAACGGTATGTATACAGAGTATCCCTGAACTAAAGGTATATACGCTCGGGGGTGATAGAACACATCAAGACGAGTAATAGTAAATAAGAAAACAAGGGTCCCAAACATTTTCCAAAGGATATAGCCGCCATTAAAGTTTGGAGTCCAAAATTTCAAATACACATTCAAAACGCAAAAAATGGTCGATTGATTTGTGGTTTTCACTAAAACTATTCTTTATGTAGGAATTTTCTTGAAAATAAATTATAAAGATAAGTTTAAAAAATGCCAATAGAGGGCGCTTTAGACTTTGGAGTAATGAAAAACTATTTTTTGCCATGACATTTTGCATCTCATTAAATGGTTTCGTAAGCTTAGACTTAAACTTTAATTTTGAGCTCAAAATCTGAATAGTTGGGAGTGGTTAAGTAGCACAAACTTAACTGTGTTCAGAGGGTTCAAATTTCAAATGATTATAAAAAAGGAAAAATTGGTCGATTGATTTGCGGTTTTCACTAAAACTATTCTTTATGTTATTATTTTATTGAAAATGAATTATGAAGATAAATTTAAAAAAGTGCCGATAAAGGGCGCTTTAGACTTTGGAATAACGAACAACTATTTTTCACTTTTTTTTTTTTTTTTTTTTTTGCATCTGGTTAAATGTTTTCATAAACGTAGACTTGTAAATTTTGAGCTCAAAATCTGAATAGTTGGGAGTTTTTAAGTAGCACAAACTGAGCTGTGTTCAGAGGGTTTAAATTTCAAACGATTATAAAAAACGGAAAAATTAATCGATTCGTTTGCGTTTTTTGCTAAAACTACTCTTTAAATCAGTGTTTTCTTGAAAATAAATTTTAAAAATAAATTTCACAAAATGCCGATAGAGGGCACCTTAGACATTGGAGTAGGGTACAACTATTTTTAACCGTTATTTTTTTAAATCTCATTAAATTCTTTCAAATGCTTAGAATTAAATTTTGAGATCAAATTCTGAATCGTTGCGAGTGTTTAATTAGCGCAAAATTGAACTGTGTTCGATGGCGGGGGAGGGGGTTAAATTTCAACTCCTGAACACATTTCAGTTTGCGCTTCTTAACCCCTCCCAACGATTCAGAATTTGAATTCAAAATTTAAGTTTAAATCTAAGATTTCGAAAACATTTAATAAGTTTTGGAAAGCATTTAATTAGATACAAAAAATCACGGTTAAAATTAGTTGTTGGTTACTTTGAAGTTTAAGTGGTCCTCTAACGAATTTTTTTGAAATTTATCTTTAAAAATTTATTTTCAAGAAGATACTGACTTAAAGAATAGTTTTATTTTAAACCGCAAACGAATCGACCAATTTTTCCGATTTTTATAATCATTTGAAATTTGAACCCTCTGAACACAGTTCATTTTGTGCTACTTAACCACTCCCAACTCTTCAGATTTTGAGCTCAAAATTTAAGTTTAAGTCTAAGCTTACGAGACCTTTTAATGAGAAGCAAAAAATCTCGGTAAAAAATAGTTTTTCATTACTTCAAAGTCTAAAGCACCCTCTATCGGCATTTTTCGAAATTTATCTTTCTAATTTATTTTCAAGAAAATACCAACATAAAGAATAGTTTTAGTGAAAACCGCAAATCAATCGACAGATTTTTCCGTTTATTATGTGTATTTGAAATTTTGGACCCCAAACTTTAATGGCGGCTATGTCCTTTGGAAAACGTTTGGGACCCTTGGTTTCCTACTTACTATTACTCATCTTGATGTGTTCTATCACACCCTAGCGTATATACCCTTAGTATAGGGACACCCTGTATATAAAGATAACCATTATTTAATACTACTACACTGTAAAAAATGTCAGATGTTTCTGAATGTATAAAAATGCACTGTAATCAAAAACGAAAATATACAGTAACCTCTTCTAACACACCTAAGGTTTCTAAAACCGTTCTTTTACCTTTAAATATCCAAGAAAGCTATTTGTTTTAGGAATGTAAAGAAAAATTTATAAAAAATAATTTGTATTAGCAGCCCGTCTATTTTGGAAACGTTTCTAAGTAGCTTTTATAGCACAATAATCACTTTTCTCAAATCAAAATATCATTTTTTCGGATGCTAACAGTTCATACGAAAATATTTTGATATTCTCAGAGCACGTTTAATAGACAAACATACAATATTAACAGTATTAACATTAATATGAAAATTGACATTACTTTGCTACAACTGCATGCACAAAATCAATTATGCAGCTGAAAATGTTTACTTGAGGATTGATAGTATCGAAAAAGTAATATTTTGATTTGAGAAAAGTGATTATTATACAGTAAAAGCTATTTAGAAACATTTCCCAAATGGACGGGCAGCTAATAAATAAGTAATTTTTACAAATTCTTCTTTAAATTTCGATAACAGATAATTTTCTGGGATTTTTAAAGGTAAAGGAACGTTTTTCGAAATCTTAGGTGAGCTAGAAGAGGTCACTGTATATTTTCGTTTTTGATTACAGTATATTTTTACATATTCAGAAACATCTGGCATCTACAAACACACACACATACACACATATATATATATATACATATATATTCAATCGCGATTTCCCTGTAAACGGGTTTCATTCATTTCTGTTTGATTGAGGGAAATTTTAAGGTCTAATCAGCTGTTGTTAAAGATCTGCTGGCTATTTACATCTTATACTATAATACAAACAAGATTTGTGTGTGTGTAAATTTTATCTAAAAAACGGCTCTAACCATTTTGTCAAAATTTTGTATTTTACTATTTTTAGGCAAATAATTGCGTTTGGACACGTGTTCGAGAAAATTCAATTAGTGGGTCATTTTGGGTCATAATTTTTCAGAACCTATCTATTTATATCTAAAGAACGGCTGGATCGATTTTAACGAAATTTTGCATAAAATCATTTTTGGGTAAGAGAGAATTATCGGGCTACGTCACATGGTTCGAGAAATTTAGATTAGTGGATAATTTCTGGGCCATTATGAGTCAAACCAATTTTTATCTAATGATTGGTTCTAAAGATTTTGACCAAATTTTGTATTCTACTGTTTTGGATTACGAAAAGGTCATTGCGTTATGTCACGTGTTAGAGAAAATTCGATACTGGGTCATTTTTGGGTCGTTGTGAGCCACGCTTATTTTATCTAGAAAATAGCAAGCACGATTTTAACTAAATTTTGTATTCTATCATTTTAGGACTCCAGAAAATCATTGATATAGGTCCCATGTTGAAGAAAATTCGATTAATGGGTCATAAAGGATCTGGGTCAAGCTATTTATATTTAAAAAACGGCGTGATCGATTTTAATGAAATTTTGTATGTAACAGATCTTTGACATGAGAAAATTAATGGGATAAATCACATGTTTGAGAGATTTCGAATATAAGGGTCATTTGTGCGTCATGATGGGTCATAATGGACCATGTGAAGTTATATCTAAAGAACAGGTTTATCAGTTTTAACGAAATTTTGTATACAACGTTTTTGGCACGAGAAAATCACTGGGCTAGGTTACATGTTTGAGAAATTTGGATTAATGGGTCAAAAAAGTTCATATCACGTCTGGGCCGTTATTTATATTTAAAAAACGGTAGGATCGTTTTTAACGAAATTTCGTATGTAACAATTTTTAGACACGAGAAAACTAATGGGCTAATTCACATGTTTGAGAGATTTCGGTTATAAGAGTAATTTGTGGGTCATGATGGATCATGCTAATTTTATGTAGAAAATGTTTTGAAATTACCATTTTGAGCTTACTTTGTATTATATCGTTTTCGGGCAAGACAAAACTATTGGACTAGGCTACATGCTCTCGAAAATTCGATTAGTGGGTCATTTTGGGTCATAATGGGTTAGGGTCCTTCTAAATTACATATAACAACAACTCAGAAAATTTTACTTAAATTTTCTAACGAAACATTTTTTGTCACGAGAAGGTTTGTGGGCTGAGTTGCACGTTAAACAAAATAATATTAGTGGGTTATTTCGCTTTATTCCTCAATATTGTCAAGATAATTTTACCTAAAAAATGACTTAAACGATTTTGATTAAATGTTATAGTCTGTTGTATTTCATTACCTGAAGACCATTGAGCTAAGTCACGTGTTTGATAAAATTTGATTTGTGGGTCATTTTGGAGAATACTTTTGAGGGTTACGAGAATATGGCAACAGCCAATAAGTTGACGTTATTTGACAAAATATTCGCGCCATTTGTCCAAAAAATTGACTGTTAAGATTAAGAAAGCCAATACACGTATTTGGCGCCAAATGAAAAAAAAGTCTCCAAATTTGGCTACATCTGGTAAAAAAATATTATCTGTCAGAATGTGAAGAAATTTTTTGTACATTCCCAATAGAATCCCAGATGCATGGTTAATCCAATCACAGTCGAGCTAGGAAAGTGGTTTGCTCGATATCCTTTCGTTGTAAATTTAAAAATAAAGTAAAAATTATGAACATGTGCATACAAACATAGTTTTCTTATTGATTGTTTTTTTAATAATACTATAATAAATAACATATTTTACATTAATAATACAGATTGAAGGATACAGTGATAATATAATATCCAGTTGAACACAAAGTTAATTTTGACCGAACTTAGCTCGGTTACTCCAGCTAGTGTTTGATTAAAGAAGATCAGTTAAACAGTAAAATACACAGAGTCGTTGTGATTTCGTATTTTTTTAAACCGCGTGTAAGGAAAAAAAAATTAAGTATGTCATTTTTAAAATATTGTTTAAACCTGATGTAATTTCCTTTGTCGTTTTAATATTTACGAGAAAATACTTTTGCAGTTTAAAATGTAATATTATTTGAGCCGTCTTAGAATTCACAACAATAGTTAAAAACATTATATCAAAATATGAAGAGAATGTATTATCTACATTTTTCTTTAATATCGCAAAGTAGAGACTTTGGAATATTAGTTGATTATTTAAAATATGACTTAATTTCTTTTACATGCTACTTTAAACTCATATTAATGTATTTACTAGTAAATCTGCAGATCAAGAGCCTCAACGTCATCTCTTCTAATGACAGCTTTTTACCACACTTTGCGTATAGTTTAATTTTATACGAACAGAAATCGAAAGTTTTCAAATTACATACATTTATAAATGAATAAACAAGTCAAAAATTGCTCGTCAAACCTACCAAATGAGGTTCGTTCTTACTATAACGAAGTCTAAAATATATTCAGATCTAGGTGTAAGAGTTGCTGCACTCCTATGCAAAAATATATGGATACAAAATTCAAAACAATTTTATATATTAAATTCAGTTATACAGATAGGATATCAGTTATACTGATATTACTACTTTTTAAATGGGACATAATCACCATAGCAACCTGGAATCAATATCTATCATGGGATATGATTGAATTATTTAAAAATGATAGGATTTGATAGACTGGAGAAAACTTTTATTAAGTTGTGACTGGAATTTGAAGAAAATTTGAAATGATGCAACAACAATTTGCAACGATTTTATATATTTAATTTCAAATCATTCAGCTTGGTAGTTTTTGCGCTATTTTATGAGAACAGACCGACAAACAGATGGATGGACCAGGTAACGACTACAGGTGCAACAAAGTTGAAAAATTACGATATTTTCCCATGAACGATAATGTAATAAAATTGTTATAAGTGTCTCAAAAAAAAAAAAAAAAAAAAAAAAAAAAAAAAAAAAAAAAAAACTATAAGCTTTACGCACTTTATTTTCAATAATTTCATTAAGACTTATAAACACTTAAATCTACTGAGATCATTGTTTCAGATATTATCATCCATAGAAGGCCTAGTATCCAATTCTTTGCGTAGCCTTGTATACTATTTTATCTACATTGTACAATGATACCTTAGTGTACTAAATGTAGTTTGACACGAATATGTAAAATTAAAAGAAAAAAATTAAGCCATTTCCGTTTATATTCAATATCCCTCAGAAATTATTTTATATAACCTGTATATCAATTATAATATTTATACATAAAATGTTACAAGGAAAATTTTAGTTAAAAGCTCATATCAAAACAAAAATGAACCATTAGCAGTCATCGGTTTTATACACTACTTCACGGCAGTATCGCATCTGAAAGCTTTTTGTTATATAGAAAGTAACTTGTAGTAGCCCTCATCAACGTATAGCAATTTAATGAAATGTTAAATCATTCACTATAATTAATATACACCACAAACAATGTTTCCTCGTATACCATTATGCAATGAAATACTTTTGTGTGGCCCTGTAATTTAAGTACAAAATCCTTTCCACCGCACGTTGTACAGAATATTTATTTTAATGTACTTCATAGATGCATATCAATTTCAAAATGTACGAAAAATGGAACATGTTTAAAATGCATCCCATTGGCGTTATGTAACGGAATATATTTGACTTATCCTTATAAGGAAACTATATATCTGATGCTCATAAAATTCGCAATGACACGACACAATTATGCAACAATTACATATTTTAAATTTCCAACCATTTGGTTGGGTACTATTTTCATAGTTATGTGCGGACAGACATATAGGCGAATAGGCAGACATACGAACAGACTAGACAGGACTATAAGTGCTACTTATTTATATAGTTACGAATGCATTTAAAGATACGTAGAAGTTTTCAGAAATTTTATGCATTAAACTGATCCCGTTTTTATGCAACGATATTCTAAAATTTTATGAATTGCATATTATTATAATTTTTTCAGACAACAAAGTGCATTTCTTCAGGGGGGATCTGCCCCCCAGAACCACCCGTTTTCTCATTAAATTTACATTCGCGATTTTCTATTGAATATGCGGCAGAATTGATTTTTTTTTAATTTTACCTACTACCACAAAAACCTGTATTTGATATATAAGTAATTTATAGAAATGGAGAGTAAAAGAGTTATCTAATTTAGAATTCTAATTTTTTTTATTAATTTTTGTTTTTCAAAAATTTTACTTTTATTACGTTTCTATAACATTTAGATGTAAGATTTTATGTAAATATAACTCTAAATCTTTTAGATAACTTTACCTCGCTAAAATCACCCAATAAAGACACTTATTTTTCTCTAATTTTGACGTCATTTTAACATCGATATCTAAGCAATGCAAATTAATGGCATTTATATATATGTGGGACATATTATTAAAATTTACTATCCAACCACTTGCTTAAAAACAAGTTTATTATTATTTTAAATATTTAAAAAAAAATCTGTATTTTAACACGCATCCGAAAATTTTAAAATTTTGATAATAAATTTTTGTAAATAAATAAGGATTAATATCGTAGTACAAGATCATTTAATTTAAGCGCCAAAGTGCATTAGTTTTATTTTCGGTTTATGATATCAAAATCGCTTGTTTTTGTGCCCTAAAATCAATCTTCCTTTATCTTTTTTTATTATTTTCTTTTTTATTATTGAAAATTTTCATTTTCTTTCCAATATGAAGTTACATTAATTTTCTTTTAATTAATATGTATTTTTTAAATTTACCTTTATTAACATGAAAATTCAAACATTACACTGACGCATTACATGTGCTTTTAATAGTATGATGATACTGTGATGATATAGTTCCTAGGCAACTATAAAAAGCAAAAGAGAAAATGGAATAAATACATTTGAAATAAGTAAATCTCTAATACAAATTGTTTTATATTATTGAAACACATTTATAAAAATTATCGAAAAATTACAGTAATAATTTAAAAAATCTGACAAATTCATAGACAAAATTTCAAAATAATTTCAATAATTTCAGCCTCGTATTGGTAAATTTCAGCATCCAATTTATCATTTAATGCCATTGCGCAAATGAGCCATTTTCTCTCAACAAATGAAAATTTTAAAAACGTCTGAATTGCCATAGAAAAGCATTATGGGAAAATTAAATGTCTTGTATTTTCCGAACTAATGAATCAAATAGTACAAAAAACTATACAGCTAAATCCAAGTATCTCAAGAATATCCTTTTTTTTTTGTACGGCAGTTATCGCGGAACAGACAGACAGGAATCAAAACATTTCGTTTCTCCAAAGTAAGCCTTCACTGACGTTTCGGCAATTAATTATTCAAAAGTTTTCTTTCTCCTTTTAAAATTCACGGGGATTTTTTTATTACTAAAAAAGAAATATTTTTCATTTTCTCATATATATATATATATATATTCATTTACGGCGATTCACGCATTTTTAATGATTTCATTCTTTTAATATTTTCTTTTTCTACACGTATCTACATGCAAATATAGATTTATGACGCAATTTTCAATATTTCCCAACTTCAGTTCTTAATTTTTTAATTCTCATTTGAAAGGTTTTTTTCGTTTCTGGTAATAATGTGTAAGTATATTTTTTTATTTATTTAATTTTCGGTTTGAAGGGAATATTATTCTTTGATTAATTGACAACAGTTTAAAATATTTTAACCTTTTCTAAAATATGTAAAAATATCTCTCAAAACGCACCAAATTTGAATTTAAAATATAAATAAATCCTCGAAAAATGATTCAAATTAAAAAAAGAATAAATTCAGTCTCCACACCCAGAGCTTCCAATGTATAAAATAAAATACAACTTTTTAAATACCTTTGTGTAGTTTTTGTTCGTATAAAACTTTTTTAATTGAGCAATTTCGGCCAAATTCAGTATTAAATATCTCATTAAATTATTTTTGAATTTAAAAACTGTATCCAGTAGTGTATTTCTTATACAATTTTCTATTATACTACCAATTTTCATATTTTTGTGTGCAGTAGTTTTCTTAATATTAGCGATAAAATAACATTGGTCAAGTATATATAATAGAGATATATACAATAGGTTTATAACAAAGAAAAACAATTGATGTATTTTAAGTTTTAGCAAGTGTAAAAATGCACCCTAAGCTGTACTTCTTAAAAAATAAAAATAAATAAAAAGTAAATAAAAACATGAGCTATATATAGCAATAACTGTGTATTTGCTGTGATATTTTTGTCAAAAATTCAATTTATTTTGCAAATGACTTCAATTCGGTTGAAAGTTCTGGGCTTCATATTAAACTACTGTAAGTACTTATATTAAGTTATTAAACAAACTTTTTTTTATGATTAAGCATATAAATACATTATTATTATTAGGTATCAATATGTATTTACTTCATATTTCAAATGTAAAGCCCCTGTCCCTGTTACCCTATTAAATTTTGAAGAATGGATTAATTGTGAGAAGTATCAGGTAACTTTCCCACATTGGATCCTGTTACCCCAACAATTACCCCAACAATTTTTCTTTCTACAGGAAATTAATTTCCATATATTTCTTCCATTATACTAAAGAAAGTTATATAATACTTCATCAAAATTACATAATAAATTTAAAAAAAATTATAGAGACGTATCAAACCAAATATCTAAAATCAGCTGGTGAAACATTGCAATTTTACGACACAGATCAAAAGATGCGCATAAAACAAAGTAACATTATTGGAAAAATATCGAAACCAGTAAAAAAAAAAGTTTTGATCTAAAACACGGATTAATTTAAAACATGGTTTCATTCTTAATAGATTTATTGGATACCGCACTTGAATATTATTCAAGTACATAAAAAAGAGATTGAGACACTTAAATTCTATGTTAGTAGCCGTACGTTCGTAGAAATATTTTGTAATTCTCTCACCCTAAAATACGAATGTGACTTTAATACTCATCAGTTGCATCCGTCAAAATTCGAGAATATATTAGATAGAATTCGAGAGAATATAATATATAATTATGGTACATTTTACGTTTATGAATAAAAGTAAAGTGCAATGAGAAGAAAATATTATATTTATTCACTTTTATCTATAGTACGAATCAAATCAGTTCCCATATTTTTTCAACGATACATTTTGTTCATAGTTTTTTAAAATGCATCCTTATATATAAAACAGGTTATTTTGCTATATTTTAGAGTTGTTTGTATTTTCTATTTTTAAAAGAACATATTTGAAATATCATGATATATGTCCGTGGCGAAATACTTACTCAGATAAATAGGAGTATCTATTTCTGTGCGTTTGACTTAGTTTGAATAATTTGACGCAGGTAAAATATTCACATGAATATTACTTACAATTTTTAATAAGAAAACATAAAACATAAGAAATTTATTAAAATAAATGCTTTTCAATCCAGAGTATAGACTGAAAAAAAATTACATATTTAACAGCGAAATGGAAAATTAAAACTATTTTTTTAGTTGTGTAAGTATATTTTATCAAATCAAAATTAATTTAAACTTAATTTTAAAATAAACCATTTAAAGCCACATCATAGGCGAAACTGAAAACATCACTTGAGTATCACTACATCATTCATATTCACTTATATCATGTCTTTTATACCCATATATTGAATTTATGACAGATGTGGATAACAAAACATCAGTGAATAAAGTTTTATATATCTTTTCATGTTGAAGGTAACTTTTACAAATAAATTTATAAATAGAACAAATTAAAACGATGCAATACATAATAAAAATATGGTTTTTTAACTAATAGTATAACGTTCTTAAAAAATTTGATATCATTATTTTTAAAATCTATATTTAAAACCATTAGATTCTTAGAACCATAAGATAAACAACTGCGTCAAAGTGTTTTAATCGTAAACATGTTTGTATCAATTTAAATATGCATTCCTTAAAACTAAGAATGATTAAAAAATAATAAACAATAAAAAATGACCCTTCTTTGTACCATTTAAACTTTACACGTCTAAAAATTGCAATTGATTTCTTTGCATATGCTGCTCGCAAAATGAGTAATTTATTGAAAAAAAATCATAACATTAAATAAAAAATATAATTTACGTTATGCGTTGAGAATTTACTTAAAATTCAGAATTTTACTTGCTAATTTTAATTTATTGCGCAACAGATATTTTAAGCCTAAACCTTAAATAGAAATTCGATTGAAAACTTTTAAAACCCTATTATAGTACTATATATTTACTATTATAGTACGATTTTAAAATAAAAAAATAATTTTCCTGAAAAAAAGTTTATCAAGCTTTTTTTTATTTACTTTGTTATTTTTTTCTTTTATTATATTTATTTATTTATCTTAATTTTTTTAACATTTTATGGCAGAGATGTTTTTAATAGCATGTTATAATATTCTCTGAAAACACATGATAAAACCTAAAAGTAGAAAATCGAATGTATTTTTTTTTTTTTTTTTTTGCATTTATTCATGTTTTTTGCACTATAAAATCCATCCTTTTCCTTAAAATAGTGACAAAAATGATAAAATATTTAAATTGGTGTTGGGAAGAATTAAACGGGTTTGCATTCACTAAACAAAACCAGTTTTTGCCGACACTGTTTGCAAATATTGAGTTAGAACAAAATTCAATTTCCTACTTACGTGATTGCTTTTCAGTTAGGTATTTCTTCATCTCATGGAAGACTTTTCAGCTATATCTAACAAAAAATACTTTCTTTTTTACTTAAAGATCGCCATTTTATTTGAAAATAATTTCAAACAGATTTGGATTAACTATCAGTAAATAAAGGCAAAACTGAGGATATTTGAAAAAATGAACATTAAAAATAACCTTTTTAGATTTAATTCAAAAAGAAATATTTCCAAAAATTCTAATAGTTTCTTTTAAATATGATGTACGAGAAATGAGTAATTTATAGAAAAAAATAAATCCTTAAACTAATAAAAATAGCTACAATTTATTCATTGAGAATAAATAAAAAATTTATAACTTTACTCACTAATTATAGTTTATTGTGTAATAGGTGTTTTTCGTCTAAGTCTGAAAAAAGAAATTTTATCAGAATTGTTTACTAATTTTATTAAAATAGTTACCTTTTATAGGTTTATAAAATTGTAGCTGTTGTGCAATTACATAAGTGTAAAGTACTATTCGTGCTTATAATGGTTTCATTATTTTTAATTTATTGTGTAAAAAAAAAATCCATAAGAATCTTTTATTAACTCTTTTATAATATTTACAATTTTAAGCTAAAAAATATTTTTCCTTAAAATATTTTATCAATTAACTGTCTGTTACTTTTTTCTTTCATTATTTCATATTTATTTATCTTACAATTTTTCTTAAAAATTTTAACAACAGATTTTTCTAACAGTATGTTATAATGTTCTCTAAAAAACATATGTATAAAATCTGAAAGTAGATATTCAGAATTTATTTGCATTAATGTCTCTGTTCTTTTGCACTATAAAATCATTTTCCCTAAAATTGTGATGAAAGTGATAGAATACTTAAATTGGTATTTGGAAAAATTTAGGCGTGATTGCCGACACTATTTGCAAACATTGAGTTAAAACAAACTTCAATTTCCTACCTACGTGATTGCTTTTCACTTATAGATTTCTTCATCTAATGGGAGTTTTTTTCAGCTCTACCCACTTAAAATATTTGTTTCTAACCTAAATATCGCAGTTTCATTTTAAAAGGTTTTCAAACAGATTTAATTGCATTATCAGAAATTTGAAGTAAATGTAGAACAGTAATATTTGTCTAAAAAATTTCAGAACTAAAATAATATTATAATATATATATATATAGACGTATAATTATTTATGTATGTATATATATAGATGTGTATATGTATGTATATATATATATGTGACGATTTAAGGAGAACTCTAATTATTTCCATTGGTTAAAAAAAAAAAAAAAAAAAAAAAAAAAAAAAAAAAAAAACAGTCATGGCAAGCGAGGGAAAAAACAAAATAAATAAATAAATGTAGAAAATCCAATTATTAGTCATGGGCTGCTGTAAATTCATTTATTAAATTCGTTATAATGAGGAAGGGAAAAGCTCTTTTTGCAAAAATTCCATCATTATTTCAGCGAGCCGTCCTCATCCAAGAAGCAATCCAAGAGTCTTCTTTTTTATCTCGAGACTTCCACCTTTTTAAACTAAAAAGAAAGTTCTGGAACATTCTGTATCCTCAAACCATCATTCTTTTATGTAAACAGAATTCTTGTCCAGCTACGAGATTATTTTCCACAAACGATAAATTTATTTAAAAAAAAATATTATTTAAACAATTTATAATTGAATCGGGATTTTTTAGGCAGACGATTTTATAAATGATTAATTTTAAGAGAAAAAAAAAAGAAATGAATTTATTAATATGCACACTATCGAAGGTTGACGGCGGAAAAATAAATAAATAGATAAAATAAAATAATGATATTTTTGAAAGGTATGGTTTTGGAATAAATTTAATAAGACTTTCTTAAAAAGGGTTGATAAAAACATAGAAGGAATCAGTTTTATTTGGAATATTAAGAAATAAAGTTTTAATTAAGAATATTTTTAATTTAGAGCCATCTTTTTTTAAATTTACGCATACTGGAATAATTTTTTTAAGGCAAATTAAGAATTTATATCGTCTGCATACAGATTAACAGATTAGATCTAGAAACAAGATTTTAATTTAATAATTTGAAGTAAGTACGGAAAATTAAGATAGTATAAAGGTTAGTTTTGGCAAAAAAATTTTTAATTTGTAATATTATCCCCTCCCCGAAAATTTGTATGAAATTGATAGTTAAATAAAAGTACAAGTTCAGACAACATAAATATAATAATTTAGAAAAGTTAAATTTTGGAATAAAACTGTCAAACTCCGGAAGCCAAGAGATGGAAGAAAAGAAAATTAACGCAATATAAAAATATTAGAGATTAAAATAATATATTAAGAGAAAATTAATCTGAATTAAATTTAGGTAGGAGCATTTCCCTGAAAGAAATACAATAATGTTACAATATCACTTACCATTTGTAAGTGCATAGGATATAATACATACAATAACAGTAAATAAGTTATGAATATTAATGAGCAAAAGACATTAAAGATATAATAAAAACAATAAGATATCTCTTTCATGGGAGTTTATAGAATTTCCGTGACTTAATTAGTAGTAATTTCAAAAGACTCCTGGGACTCTGAGTTCCATTCCCATATTGTGTCTTTTTTAAGTAATCGGTTCAGATGATATCTAATTTCAGCATATGTATTTATGAATTTATGGTAAACATTAATGGAACCTAGAAATCGTTGTAACTCTTTCACATTTGAAGGAGGTTTTAAATTTTTGATGGTTTCAATATTGGCATTTGCTGGTGTTATAGTTCCATTAGTGATTTCATACCCTAAGAAATTGATTTTATTTTGGCCTAATTTACATTTAGAAAGTTTAAGTTTAATGTTTTCTTGTTTGCAAATGTCAAAAATTTGAGCTAAATGGTTTAAATGTTCTTCTAAAGAGGAAGAGAAAATTATAATATCATCAAAATAGTGGCATGCAAAGTCGATTTTATATTTATTAAGGATTCTTCAAATGGTTCTATTGAATATGGGAGGGCCCGTTTTTATACCAAAAGGGAGCACGAGCCACTCAAAAAGTCCAAAATTGGTTGCAAATGCTAATTTTTCTGTATCGGATGGATGTATTGGTATGTGCCAGTAGCCAGAGGCTAAATCCAAAGTTGAAAAATACTGAGCAATACTCAATTTGTCTAAAATTCCATCGATACGGGGCAAGGGTTCTGCATCATTTTTAATTATTGCGTTTAATTTTCTATAGTCTATACATAATCGCGTTTTTTTACCTTCCTCTCTTTTCATAACTCGTGTAACAGGGGCAGAATAGGGGCTATTACTTTCCTTTATCAGTCCGGCTGCTAACAATGATTGAATTTGGTTTTTTATTTCTATTTCTTCTAGGGGAGATGTTCGGTAGGGCCTCAAAGATACAGGTAGGTCAGAGTTTAGTATAACGCGTTGTGGTTCAATATTAATCCTACCCACATCATATTTATGCTTTGCAAAAATATCAGTATAAATATGAACTAATTCCCTTAAATTTACATCTTGAATTAAATTTATTTCCCCAGTTAAATCTGAATCCGAATTATCGCGAAAATTTTGAAGAGTCATGGAACCTCTATAATCAGGATGCACATTAATTGCGTGATCATATTCAACACAGTCTTCATTTTTCATAATATTTCCACAAGTAGATTGTAACTCTATATCATGATTACTTACATTCAGTGTTTCATTATCATAATTATCTATTGCTACAGTATTACCAGATTTAATTTCATATTTTTTTTATATTCTGAGGTTACAAATTCATTAGATTGATCCCTGTTTTGTTGTACTTGGTCCATCTTTACTGTATTGAAATGAAGGGATCTCTCATTATGTATGGATATACTGTTAGTTATAATTTTCCTTCCCTGCCTTACAATACAATTTTTACATTCTATGGTTAATTTAAATTTAGAACATTCTTTTAACCCCAAAATAGCATAATCCAAATTTGTATTGCATACTAAAAAGTTAACATATTTTTTAATTTTACCCACTTTTAGAAGAACACTACATTTTTTATTTATATGTAAGAATCCTTTTGCCTGACCAATGGTAACTGAGGGTATAGTCTCAATTTTAGCATTAAATTTTTTAACAAATTTAATTGGTAATATTGCAATAGTTGAGCCAGTATCTACAACACATGGCAAATTATAATTATTTGTACATCCATACACAATTAATAGTCAAATATTATGAGAATTATTTTGTGAGCTACTTGGAAGAGTATCAGAGGATGGCAACTCACTCCTAAAAATACATTCTCTTTCCCAATGAAAATCATTACTCACACCCCTATTTGTGCATATCCTGCAAGGTCTTGATGGGTATGAATTTTGAATATAATTATTTTGACAAACTCTAGGTCTTTGAAACTGAGATTGCCTTTGGGGAATCCAATTCCTATGTGTATTATTGGGCCTAACTGGCTGAATCCAGGGCCTAGTTGGTTGAAAAGGTTGAAAATTCTGCCTAGCTGATGGTTGATTTATTACTTGGTTTGAAACTAGTGGGGTGGAAACTTCCACGAATTGTTTGACAACCCGGTACCATTCAGTGGTACTACTAGGTGGATTTATAATAATACTATTTTTGAATTCTGGTTTTAAACCATCAGTTAAACCCTGTAACTGATTACTTTCACTAAGATGTAATTTCCTACCGACTTCCACTTTTTTACAAAAATAAGTTTCTAAACTGTCTAAATTATCTAATTTCAGATTTGAAAAATCAGAAAAACTCGGGATGTCTAATTCAATGAATCTTTCTATCAAAATTTTCTTAATTTGTTCATAATCCGTACAATTTAAACAGTCATTGATATAAATTTTTTGCGCTTCCCCTTTCAAATATTGCGCAATAAAATTAAATTTCCATTCTAGATTTTTCTTCTCCTTTTCACATGTTGTATCAAAATAAGTTAACCACGACAAAATGTTCATTCCAGAACTCGGATTAAACGGTACGAATTTAGGATCTTCCATAATTTTTTTATTCTTACTCATTAGAATAAATGAAGCACTTCTATTTTCTTTATTAAATCCTGATCGTAAAATCATTTGCAATAAATTTCAAAGTTAATAATTTCTATCAATTACATATTTTTTCAAAATTGCTACATCAGATCCATAACATACAATAAATAATAAATAAATAAATTAGTAAATTAATAAATTAACTTCAAATTACTCTCATCAATAAAATAATAAATAAATAAATAAATAAATAATAAATATTTCATCTATCATAAAAAGAATAAAAATAATAATCAAAACTTTTAATAAAATAACTTACAGTTTTTTGAAAAATCTTCAATAAAATTCAATCGTCTTTAAATTCATCATCAAATACTTCTTGCATACTCGCCACTTTGAAGTCATTAATTTTCAAAAATTTTCAATATGACCATGAATACTGAATCAAAATTTATGAGCACAGATCAACATGAAGCGTCAGAAAATCCACATCAGACCCGAAGCAAGTATTTTCATTAGCAAGCTGAAAATACCATATAGGCTGTCCTTCAATCGAACTTCAGCGATAGCATGCTTTTCTTCGTTCCATCGCAATTTTCTTTAAATATCATTCATTAAAAAGGCAGCACAGATAACTAATCCTGTCGGACTTTTCGATTAGTTGTGACGATTTAAGGAGAACTCGAATTATTTCCATTGGTTTAAAAAAAAAAAAAAAAAAAAAAAAAAAAAAAAAAAAAAAGTCATGGCAGGCGAGGGAAAAAACAAAATAAATAAATAAATGTAGAAGATCCAATAATTAGTCATGGGCTGCTGTAACTTCATCTATTAAATTCGTAATAATGAGGAAGGGAAAAGCTCCTTTTGCAAAAATTCCATCATTATTTCAGCGAGCCGTCCTCATCCAAGAAGCAATCCAAGAATCTTCTTTTTTATCTCGAGACTTCCACCTTATTAAACTAAAAAGAAAGTTCTGGAACATTTTGTATCCTCAAACCATCATTCTTTTATGTAAACAGAATTCTTGTCCAGCTACGAGATTATTTTCCACAAACGATAAATTTATTTAAAAAAAATATTATTTAACCAATTTATAATTGAATCGGGATTTTTTAGGCAGACGACTTTTATAAATGATTAATTTTAACAGAAAAAGAAAAGAAATGAATTTATTAATATGCACACTATCGAAGGTTGACGGCGGAAAAATAAATAAATAGATAAAATAAAATAATGATATTTTTTGAAAGGTATGGTTTTGGAATAAATTTAATAAGACTTTCTTAAAAAGGGTTGATAAAAACATAGAAGGAATCAGTTTTATTTGGAATATTAAGAAATAAAGTTTTAATTAAGAATATCTTTAATTTAGAGCCATCTTTTTTTAAATTTACGCATACTGGAATAATGTTTTTTAAGGCAAATTAAGAATTTATATCGTCTGAATACAGATTAAAGGATTAGATCTAGAAACAAGATTTTAATTTAATAATTTGAAGTAAGTACGGAAAATTAAGATAGTATAAAGGTTAGTTTTGGCGAAAAAATTTTAAATTTGTAATATATATATATATGTATGTATGTATATGTATATATATATACTAGCAGGCTATGCCCGCTGCGCTGGTCAATATTTCAAAATCAACCGTGGATGAAACGAACTGGTGAATATAAATTTGTATTTTAAATAATTTGGACCTCCAGCAGCACCTTGCTCATTGCTGAAAACGATTTAGACACCATTGTGATATTAAATTATCTTAAACGTTGCGCAAAAAACAGCTATTTAGAAGTAACTATTTTAGTTTATTACTAACAGTGCACAGTTGGAAGCGAAAGGAGACCATTATGGCAACAGGATTTAAAATTTTCCCTTACCTGAAGAAATATTAATTATTACAGTCGTTACCATGGTACAACTTCTGAAACATTTCTTCACAACTTTTCATTATGTGAAGCCAGGAACCCAAAGCTACTCCCACCTAAAAAGTTTATACATATATTAAATTTTGTCCGCGCGATAAAGGCACAATTATGCAAGAATCATCTTCAAACTCGTCAAGTACATTGAGATGGTTAATATCTCAGTGAGAATTGCAAATGTGCAAAATTGGCCCAAGGGGGTGGTAATTTGGAAGGGTTCAAAAATTTGAATACCATCTTAACATGGCTTTCACAAAACCAGCTCTTACAAAACAATAGCAGGAAAAAAAAAATTTCGTTACAGCAAGTTGCCAAGGAAAAAAATAAAAATACATTTAAATTCTCACTACAACAATTACTTTATTATTGCAAAATTTCCTCCTGAAAAATGAAAACAAAATTATTTGCTCTTTCGTATTTAAGCATTTTCTCTTTAGTTATTTAAGATAAAATTATGTAAATTTGTATAATTTGGCGAACGATTTGGCGAAATTGGTTGACGTGATAATCAAGTAGTAGCCAGTTTACACTTTTCATAATACACAAAAGATTCCTACACAGACATCATATACGCAATAGGTTTAGCACGATTATCTTGCAACTACAATGTGGCAAAATCCTCGTTTTAGAGTACCAAAGAAATTTATGTATATTTTATTATTTTCTATCACTTTAAACAGCAATTAACAATAAATAAAAAGTAACTGTAGAACAAAACAACAACTACCATTTCAGAAAAGAAAAAAAAATGAAAGTAAATAAACAACTTATCATCAGATAAACAACTATAGCTGGGTTACCATATGAGGCAAATAATGCCAATTTGGCGCTAGTGAGATACCTCGATGAGTATATGACCAAATCCGTGAAAAAATTTCCATTTGGAAAAAAACTTTAATCGGTATTTATACTGCATTTTCCCTAATTATGTATAAGAAAAAACTTTGACACAGATGTCATTTATGCACCACATTGGTGCAATTTTTTTCTGGCGCCAATTTGGAGAACTTGGTTTTTAATTACCAATTTCATAAATATTTTTTTAATTATTTTGTATTATTTGAAAAAAAAAAGTTTAATTAATAGCTGTAGAACAAAATGATTTATATTATTTTTTTTTAAAAAAGGAAAGTTAATTAATAGTTTATTAATAAATAAACAATCATAGTCGGTTTACCATGTGTGGCATAAAATCGCCATTTTGTTGCAATAGTGCGGATGTGGTGCATATATGACATCTGCGCCAAAACTTTAAAAAGTTGACATCTGCGCCAAAGCTTTAAAAAGTTGACATCTGCGCCAAAACTTTAAAAAGTTGCAATTAAATTATTTTACAGTTTGGATGAGGAAGACATTTATACTAAAATTTAAACATTATACGCATTTTTTTGCTATAACTGCTATTTATATATTTAGAATTAAACGTAAAAAAATATCCTAAAAATGCTCTCATACATTTAAAAGAGAGTGGAGAATTTAGTAATTGTGAACATTGCTCCGGCTTATGCCTTCTTGATATAAAATCGCATTATTTGATGACAAAAGTAAATTCAAACACCCAAATAAACAAATAACATACAATTAACAGATAAAACCATTTTTAATAGCAATTCTGCTATTTTGTCCTGTAAGACACATAATGGTAGAATTAGATTTTTAAAATATTTTTTTTAAATAGAAAAATGTTGTTTACGTTTTATCTAATAAAATATTTAAAATACATTTTTGTTAGCCTGCGCGAAAGAGAATAGCGAAAGTTTGATTGAAGAAATATTAAAGAGGAAATGGTCAATTAAAAAAGACTTGTAAATTTTATTCAGCGGGAATTTTTCATTTCAAAATGTTGAATTTATCTATAGTAATAACGTATAATTGCATAAATTTACTTTGAAATGCAAAATTTTTTCTTCAGTACTACTTGGTACAGCGTCGACCAATTTCGACAAATTATACAAATCGCCAAACTATTAGCCAGATTATATAGATTAGCATAAATTTTCATTTAAATAACGAAAAACAAATTAGCAGAACATATATAAAAATAGAAATAAAATGTCGAATTAAAAATCACTTGATGACATAATTAGTATTTATATTAGGCTTAATGTCAAGTGAATGTGACATTTACGATCATCCATTATTGACATTTAATCTTGGAATTTGAGGGTAGATTTTTAATCGATGGGATATTTTTTCCTTCTTCAGTTTTTACATTTTAAAACTGAAATTTTTCCTGTAAGTGAAATTGACGAAATGGCGCAAGAAAAATTAAATTAGCAATGAAAACATTTGCAAAAAGAAATAAAAGAGTTATACTCATATCTATATAATTTATGATTGAATATTAAAATATACTAAAAAATTTATCTTCACTTGAAAAAAAAAAAAAAAAAAAAAAAAAAAAAAAACAACATTATTGCGACTATTAAGAACCTAAGTGAGTCATTAAGTCAGTAGTGCATTTTCGGCTTAAAAACACATTCTTTGGCAACAAAAGCCAGATGATGATGATGATGATGAAATGGTATAGAAACGAATAGTGACTCACAACTTATAGTGTCTTTTTCAATCAGATCTGCTTTTTTCTGCTGTAAATTATATTATACGGAAATTCAATAAAAAAGAGAAAGAAAATAATAAAAAGGGAAATAACTATAATTCAAAATTCATTTAATCAATTTCTGAAATTCATGTTTTTATTCTAACACCAGGGGATAAGTCGCCAAAAGTTGAACCAATTGTTATATTTCGCGTTAATTTATTTTTTAAGCATTACAAATATTTTTTTCATTTTCAAGATAAATATATTTTTATAATATTACGCCTCATTTAAGTGGTCTTTCTTTATTATTATTAATATTCTCAGTAGTTATTTTCTGCTATTATTTGCAAGATATTTGTAATATTTCTAATAGATTCCTAATTATTCCTAATAATATTTCTATTAGATCCATTTTAATTCTTTTAGCAATTATAATTTTCGCCAAAAACAGCTACTGGCAACCCTTTTGTCAAAAATAACCGAAAAATACGAAATTTACTACGAAAAATCAGAGTTATATTTGTAAATTTGAATCACAAACCTTCGGAAAAATATTTCATATCGAATGATACAATCGGCAGAAAAATCCATCGGGTAGGTTTTGAAAACACTCGTTTGGAAGTTTCAGAATTTCTGCTTTATAATATATATGATATATATATATATAGGGTTATGAATATTGAAACAATAGGCTATCTCCTTATATATTGTCCCTAGACCGGTACTTCCAATTGCAAAAATTCATGAAAAAATGTGAAATTTGTGATAAGATAATTTGCTTTTCCATGGGGGGGGGGGCTGTTTAATAAAATACGAAAATTAAATTTTTATACAGTCCCCGTAGGATAAAAATTACAATTAGGAAAAGTTTTCTTATCCATTCCTGAAAAAGGCACAAAAAATTGCATCTTCATATCTTTGACGCTGGCCGAGTTATAGCCGTTTAAATAATTCATGAAGTTTTAAGGGATTAAACACAGATTGAAATGTCCGCGATTGAAAAAACAATGTTACTTTAACAATTCTAGGAATCTAATCCTAAATATCTGTGTTTTGAGTGAGAATTTTGATTTTTCTTTCTTTTTTTGTGATAGTTAGCTATATAATTTGCTAAAAAAACACATCCTAAAATTTCTCATACAGTTTGTAAAAATTTCATATGGTTAGTACTGGTTTAAATGAGATAATTAAAAATCGTTATAACTCGAAACATTATTTATCGGATTTTAATTTCTTTCCATTTAATTAAAGATGAAAATTTGATTTCAGTTTTGTTGCAGGATTTCTGTTTTTCAGTATTAATTTATAAAAAAAATTAAAACATTTATTGAAAAATAATGTTGTTTAAAAAAATCATATTTTCAAAAGTAAATACTTTTCAAATTTTCCGAAAGAAAACCATTGTAAAATAATCAAAACTGACATGTTTCAAGTTCTTTCTTTAACAATCTTAGCTTTTAATAATAATAAAAAGACAAGAAATAGTAGAGAAATAATTCATTACGCAGAAATACGAAATGTACTGTTTAAATATTCGTCAGTTATTTAAAACAATGCGTTTTCTATGATGCAGATTAAGTCTTTTTTTTTTTTTTTAATTTAGCTCTCACAACGTCAGGCCTTTATCGTCCTGGAGAGGCTGTTAGAAAATTTATATTTTAGATCCATTCCCAGCCAGGACTGAGGTGTTACTTTTTTCTGATGACTCGCCTGGCTGGGTCTAACGTATTCCGGCCTCATACCGGAGGAGACAGCTTCCTTCTTTCTAGGTCTGCACTAGACGAAATTTTCAATCTCGGTCTCGAACAATTCACTTTAAAATCAATAACTCTGAGTGTACTTATGAGTGCATAAAATAAATAAATTTAATTAAATCAAAATTTTTAGGAAAACCACATATATTTACATAGATTTAAATCTTTTATTTAAAAAATAATTAAATGAATTAATTAATAAATGTATAAATAAAATAAAAAACTTTAAAATTCATTTTTTAAGGAATAGTATATTTATATGGGAAAAACTTAAATACAATAAAACCAGTGAAAAAAATCTGATTATGACGGAATTCTATCCTAAACGGAAAATGTGTTCATCCATACAAAATAAATACAATAATACCTGGGAAAAAATAAACTTCATTTACACCTCCTTTGAAGGGCATTTGTCTATAAAGTATTTTTTCTTTCGTATGTGATTTCGCCTTAAAAGGTTTTACTGTATAAAATTTTTCAAAGTCTCCAATGAATGGGATATGAATTAACGATATTAAAATATAAGTGAAACATTAAGATATAATTAGAAATTCATTGATAAAATATATATAACACAGACTTTGAAGCTTCTTTAATAATAATAAGTATAAATATAAAAAAAGAAAAGATATAATAAGTATTTTTGTTCAGAATTCCTCCATTCAAACAATTTTTAATCACACTGAAGTAAAAAACTTACGTAGAAAAATTCACGGTTGAGCCGGGATATAATTTAAAGTTTTTTCCAGGCCGGGGAAACCTTTTTTCCTTACGGGTCAGTTTGGGATCGGACCTAGATATTTCGATCCATGCAGACCTCCAATGAGGATTACCAACATAATTTGGAAACAATTTTAGATTTTTTTCAATACGCTGCTTTGCTATGTCCAGATAAGAGGCACTGTCTTAAATCGACATTTAATAATTTGCAATTTGTAGACGATCAACGATTTGGTCAAATCGTTGATCTATGATCGGTGTAGTCAATTGGTGAAATAGTTCTCCGGTGTTCGTATCCAGGATGGCTCAGTTGGTAGAGCATTGGCGGCTTCAGACAATACATCCCTGGTTCGAATCCTAGCCCAGACTTTTTCATTCAAACATTTAACTTTCGTATTTTTTTTTAAATAGACTCCCATGGAGCTGAATCTTATCTTATCAGAAATTTCATATTTTTTATGAATTTTTGCAGTTGGAAGTATGAGTTCTGGGGGCAATATTTAAGGAGATAGCCTATTATTTCAATATTTATGACTCACCGTATATATATATATATATATATATATATTTACATTAAATAATGAAATAATTAAAAAACATTATTTATTTTTTTTTATCAAAAATAATCTATTATAATTATATTGGTAAATTAAAAATACCCATATGTAAATGGATTGTGTGCTTATAAATAACATAAATAAAACAAAATGGTATGAAGTAGCGTTTCTACAAAACTTTGAATACCTCGACATGCAGAAAAAAAGGAGATGAATGTGGAACTCTTGAAACATTCTCTTGTCAAAAGCACGCCTCGTGTCACATTTGAAAATCATGATTGATGCTGTCACTGATTGTATGGAATATAAATGATCATCACTTTTGCAACAGAGTCAGAGTAACAACAGACTAAAGCCAAGACATGTCATCTGCATACCGCATCTTTCTTATTATACTATTTTTTTCACTATTACGTGTCACAAATACCTCCACTTTTCTAGCTAATTACTCTGAAGATCCTGTTTCAAAAATGCACTTTCACGACTCTCTCACTATGAAAATTTTACGCATCATCTATTTATGTTGCAATTTTTTCATAAATAAACTCTCGGCACAGAAAAAGACACTGGTATTGACTATACACATACTTGCTGTGGCTCAGACTTAAATCACACTTTCACCCTAGTGCCATCTATCTGTAAGCAGTATCGGAAAACACAAAGTACCTGCATAGCTTCTGTTAGTATTTGCAATCGCATGGCTAAAATGGCAGTACACGCACTTTGTCTCTACAATCGCAATACTTGAGGTCAGAGGACATTAGTAAGACATCATCACTATCGACAGATTTCTCACTAGTGTTAAAGTCATACTGGAAAATTTTAAAAAGCAAATTTCTTGTCTGTTATTTGTAGAAAAAGAACAATAATTATTATTATTTACACTCACTAGTGAGAAATTCGGAATCCCTAAATAAAAATTTTGGAATGCCACAGCGTTGCCTGGTTTGGCTAATTTTTTATTTTGGGACTCCAAATTCTTGCCATTAAGTTTAAATAGTTATTATTGTTTTATAATTTAGAGGTAACCCACAAATAAAATAAAGGAATATTTTTATTCAAAATTTCCTGGTGTGAATTCTAACATTAATGAAAAGTTTGTCGATTAGTGATGACATCTCAGTTGTGTCTTCTGACCTTGAGTTTTTCGATGGCATCAACATTGTACAATGTCTAACTATCAGCATTTTCCGTTTAAGGATCGAGTTTTTATGACCTGGAGGAACTCTCTGTTCAAATAAATACACATATGATTAAAAAATAATTATAAATCTTATATCGGATCATTGATGTTTAATGTAGTAGTGGTCAGCACGCTTAACTACATGCCTTGACTTCTGTTCTCGACATGCTGCATGTCGAGAACTGAAATACAGTTTTTGAAATGTACAACCAGATTTCTTACCTCCAGGTTCGTAAAATAAGTACCAAGCTGTCTTGAGAACAAAAACCGAAGGTTCCGAAATTGGACTGACATCCTGATTGGGACATATGTTCTTTAGTGCCTAGGTGCCAGGGTCAAACATATCAAGGTAGATCCTATAGACAGTGCTATATCACGGATGGTCTAGAACATTTTACTTTCTTTTTCTTTTATAATGTATGTGTGTGTTTAAATTTTCCGATGCGTTAATCGAAATAATAAAATTTCTAAAACGAATAAACTATACTATCTTAGACCCACTAGTGGCGAGAGATTCTGCTCTCAAAAGTGGTAGACAGGTGCTGATATTAAACTCAATCGCGCCCATCGGGTTAGTCGTTGAAACTTATTCCTGGTTTTCTTTGAATCTTGGTTATTTTTGCGCAAATACTAGCAGTTAGGTTCAGTTAAAAAGAATCCCTCGATGGGTATGCTCCTCTCCTGGTCCCATATCCCTAGTGCAGATAATCAGCCGTCATAAAAACAACACTGCAGCACACCAATTTAATTACTTTTACAGAATTATGATAGTGCATTATACTCAAGAGAGCAAATGAAGATGGAATGAAATCGAGTTTCGGTTTGACAATTTTAGTTGTGAATCACTTCATAAATTATTTCTTTTTCAAATCAATATTTAAATGTAGGACTTTGGTTGGATATTCTAAATATACAGGAAAAATCCGGACTATAGTAGCAATAAGAAATATTTCCTTGATGACATTATACAACCAGTCATATATTAACGTTCAGTTACTTAATATTATTGTACGACTTTCAAATCTATTCTATCTATTCGCAATTATTGTTTATTTTTCATTTTGCTATCGCTTATCTGTTATTATTATTAATGAATATAACAAACAAAATGCTTTCAAATTACTGTATTATATGTTTCAGCATTTTCTTTAAAACCTTATGTGTATTCATTAAATTGCTTACATTGTACAAGAGAAAGGTAATCGTTAACTTTATTTTTTACATGCATCATATTGTGACATACAAAAAGAAGGAAAAATATTTTTTAAGGAAAATTCTGCATTTTTTAAGTTACATTTTAAATGTAAGTCTTTCTAAAAGAAATGGATAACCATCTCAAATATTACTGTAACATCAAAAAAAGTTTGAACATTCTATTAGATAAACGGAGGAAATGATGATAAAACTTTTAAGAAGCATCTAGTCAAGATTCGATCAGCATTAAACTAATGGGATTGTTTTATCGGGTGTGCATAAGATCTCGATTTAAAAAATATTTCGTGAATACATGAATAAAATTCTTCTTTTCTACTTTTTTTGATCCAGTTTATTTTTCTAGACAATAAGAAATACAGTATTGTAAGAATTTCACTGATTTTATAGCTAAGCGAATTTGGCAGTTAGATATATAGCATTTTACAAAAAGTTATTTTAAATGTTTTGCATAAAACTGCAAATTGTTATGAATTTGATACAATAAGAGGGAACGTACCTTTGAAACCATCTCTTAAATATTGAATAATACTGTAATATATATGGTAGCACAATACTTAATACTAAAAATTAAATTAAAAAAAGTCCAAAAAATTTAGTAGAACAGCCTATTTTATAAAAAATTAAATTTAAAAAAAGTATTAAAAAAATCCCTACTCCTTTTAATATACGAATAATTTTGATTCGATTTTCTTCCGTCATTCGTTAAAACATACTGCATGAAACTGTGTGAGGGTTTTCAGATGCATGAAATTTTACATTAAATATGATTTTTTTTCTCTTATGTATATCAGAAAATGTAGAAAATTCAACAAACTTTCATTTTATATATTAAAAAATATATATAACTATAAACTTAAATATTACATCCATACACAAAAATATTAAAGGAACTATCAGGGTTCACACCAAGACACCATCGTCCCTCATGTTTTTAGGGGAAAAACGGATTTTGAGCATATTCTATTGACGATCACTATCAGAATTTTCAAGCTATGTTTATGAGAATTTTAGAAAATTGTTCTATACATTTAGCTAACGATGTATGTAAATGAAAATTTGATAGCATTCATGGATGCACAGTAAACTAGTTGGATGTGTCAATCCCAAAACTTTCTTCTATCTCATAAGTACATTTTAATATTTAAAAAAAAAAAAAAAAAAAAAAAAAAAAAAAAAAAAAAAAAAAAAAAAAACGTGGTGACCCCAAAGTTACCCACCATCGAATTTCCTCGAACATTTGATCTAGCCTAATGAGATTCTGGTATCCGAAAAGCCTAAAACGCAAAATTTAATTAATATTCTGAGAAAATGAGCTTAGTAGTGTGTCATGTTGGGTAATTTATACTAAAACCTAATAAGCATCTATTTATGTCAAGATCTAACAGAATCTGAAATTTGATGGAATTTCGTCCATTAGTTCTTGAGCTATAGTTATAACAAAAAAATTGCAAAACGTAGCACAGCAACACCATATCTTGGACAATTTATGCCAAAACGTAAAAAAGCGTCTAATTATGTTATGGTGTAAAAGAATCTGAAGTTTGATGAAATTCTGTGCATTAGTTCTTGAGATATAGCTAGTTTAAAAAAAAGTGTAAAATATAGCACAACAGCACCATCAGTAGAAGGATTTATACCAAAACGTAATCATCGTGTAATTATGTTATATGTCATTTTGTAACAAAATCTGAAGTTTGATGAAATTCTGTGCTTTGGTTGTTGAGGTATAGCTATCGGAAAAATCGTGCAAAATGCAGCATAGCTGCACCACCTGTTGCAAGGTTAATACCAAAATGTAATCAACGTCTAATTATGTTATATATTCTAGTGTAACAGAATCTAAAATTTCATGAAGTTCTCTGTATTAGTTCTTGAGATATAGCTATCGCAAAAATCGTGCAAAATGTAGCATAGCAGCGCCACCTATAGGGTAGTTCGCACCAAAATCTTATCAGCGGCTATGTATCTCAAGGTATCGCGGAATCTGAAGTTTGGTGAAATTCTGTGCATTAGTTCTTGAGATATAGCTCTCATATAAATCATGAAAAACGTGGCATAGTAGCGCCACCTGCTGGCCAATTTACACCAAAACTTAATCAGCGTCTATGTATATCAAGGGGTCACAAAATCTGAAGTTTGGTGAAATTCTGTGTATTAGTTCTTGAGATATAGCTATCATGAAAATCATGAAAACCGTGGCATAGCAGCGCCACCTGCTGGCCAATTTACACCAAAACTTAATCAGCGTCTATGTATATCAAGGGGTCACAGAATCTGAAGTTTGGTGAAATTCTGTGCATTAGTTCTTGAGATATAGCAATCTTGAAAATCATGAAAAACGTAGTATAGCAGCGCCACCTGCAGGCCAATTTTCACCAAAAACCAATAGGCACTAATTCATATCAAGGTCTAACTGAATATAAAATTTTATTAAATTTCGAGCATTAGTTCTTGAGATAGAGCGCCCACAAATTTTTTGTCACATACAGACAGACACACAGACAGACAGACAGACAGACAGACAGACAGACAGACGGACGGACAGACTCACAGACAGACATTTTCTAAAAATAGTCAAAACGTGTTCAGGATCTTCTAAAACGTATAAATCCGTTGAAAACCGGAAGTCGAAAATTTTCATGAATCCAATACTTTCTTCTTGTAAAGATAGAAGAAAGTAAAAATTATTCAGTAAAACTGTTAATTTTTCCTAAAATTATTACATTTTTAAAAATTATGATTAGGGAGCTTTGTGAATATCGCTATTTGTCATAAAAAAAAACATAATTTTATAATAAGAACTCTGCAAATTATAAACCAAAACCTTGGAAACATTTGGGACTGTTTTTATTTTGTCTACGAGTATACATAGTTCCGCATACAAATGATCAGAGTTTATTACAATAAGAAATTTAATCATAATCTGCAGTGTGAATGATTTTGCTACATTAGTTTTGTCAGTATTATTCAAATAATATGTGTTTTTTTCAATTTCTCGACGGTGCCCTATGAAGTTTTGGGGAAAAGGCTTTACTCGAATGTTTGATCTATAGTATTAGGTTTACATTCTCAGAGATTCAGGATAATTCCTCTTGTGTTTTTTAGATATTTAACAAAATGCAAGTAGCCGGTCATCATTGGCCGTATAGTATATATTGGCAAAGTACATTACCTAATTTACAAATAGTTAATTAAATTAAAAAATGCATACCATAAACAAAAGCGCACTTTCATAAATAATCGTTAACAGATAATGCTTCTAGTACAATGTTGTACAAGAAAAAATTTATGCGTCCCAGTAAATTAATGCAATGCACATCCAATTCTATTGTGAAAATCTCATCATAAATCTCAGCAATTTATATAAATTTTATAATGTAAAAAATACTGCAAATATATTAAATGGGATAATATATAATATATATAAATGACAGAAAATACATTGCCTCGAAAAATTTACAGTAAAAATGTATAAGGGAACCTCAGGAATTTAATTCATTTCATTATATTTGTAATAAAGTGATATCATTAAAATAAGATGTGAACGCCTTTTCTTCATAAGTCATATTAATATATCAGGGTGCGTAATATTACCAAATGATAATGTTAAACGTAATTATAAAGGAATTCGGGTAATGGCATCCGCTGATTTTGTATAGAAGGGCTTTGAGTTTTCTTAATGACAAACAACTGCTAAAAATTAATTTGTTACATTTCTAGATTTTATCGTCGGAAGATGCACGTAAAATAAACTGCCCGATCTAAAATTTTAGGGGCAGTTTCTGATCTGAATATTATATATTTATTTAGACATACGTTGTTTATAACTTAAATTCGTAATATATTTGATCTACTTTCAAAATGTTGTGAAAGATTATAAATGTCTTCTTGAGTAGTTTGTAGTTGAAAATGTACTGTGCGATAAGTATATTGGAGTAATAACGCAATCCATGGGCGTCATTGGCCCATTGGCCTCAGAGTGATTGAACTGCTTCCGAAAAGGGATTATTTATTTATTTTAATCCATGATAGAGCATTATTGTTTTTGTTGAAAGCCAAACAAGATGCAAATAAATTTGTATAGCTTAAGTGCGTCTATTATTTTTTTAATATCAAAAGGATAAAATATCAAATTATTATAACTGACTACGGACATTGCAATTAATGAAAAGTGAGGGAAAATTATCAATTTTTAATTCTCTGTAGCTTGCACCTGTACAATTTGACAATTTACATGTCATTATTCCCTCTTATTTTATAGTTTTATTTGCATTGTTTTATCCCCCCCCCACAGATTAGTAATAGAGGAAAATAGTATTTGTCAAGAAATCTCGAGATCACATTTTATGAATACAAAGTTGCTGAAACATTCTTTCTTGTATACATAGTCAATAAGGTGTTGTACCAAATCCTAATTTTGTGAAAAATGAATCATAAACTAAGCCACGAAAATTGGTAGAAACATAATATGACGTGATTCCTCTAAGACTCTTTGTAACAGGGTCTTTTAGACGTCCCTTGCAGCCATACGGCAAGATAACTCATAACATAATCCGTAGTAAAGCCTCTTCTAAAGCGCATCAATAAGGTCACAAATTTTATTACGTTTAATCTATTGTAATACTAGTAAAATATGCTGTAAATGAAATTGTCTCAAAAAAACATAATGCAACAGAATACTGTTGAGGGCCTCTGTAACAGAAGTAGGTGCACAATTCTTTTTGAGTACCCAACATGCTTGGTGACCCTTAATAGCGTGCTTCATAACGATATTAATTACATAACAATCCGTCTATATTTTCGTGAATTAAAGCACAAACGGACATCCAGGTCACCCTAATGGCGGGCAGACAAACCCCATTCATAAACATTTTTAACTAAGTATGAAAGTTTCAAAAATTAATAAAATTATTGATTTTATTGTGGATGACTATATTATTGTAAATTAATAGGTTCTTTGTGGGGTATCAGATTATATATTTTTAGGAGTAACAATTTAATATAAAAAGTTAAACATTGACAATAGTACTCGATACATTTGTCCATTTTTAAAACCGAACTTTGTATTAAATAAAAAAAGTCGTTCCAAATGAATCTCTCATAAACCAAATTCTGCATGAGGTCTCCATGATTTTATGCAAAATTCTCATCAAAAGGAGTCTATAGCTCTGTTCACATTTTCGCTGTGAAATTAAAGCCATATTTGCGATTATTTTAAGATAATTGAAATAATGTTTAATTGAGCCGTTTGATGTATATATTTTAATTTACACTTCACTTAATTACTGACCGATGTTTACAGATATATAAAATCCGTATATCCCAATTTTGTTCTAATTTTCTGGTTACCTCATCACAACCAACTTATATCAGACTAAGTAGCTGAACAAAACCTTTCTTGCTGAAGACCGGCACACACAGGTGTTTTCGAACATTAATACAATAAGGAATTTTAATTATTAGAATAGAACATATGAGAAAATCAAAAATTCTTATTAGAAAAAAAATCCGTTTTACTGAAAATACGTACAGTCAAATAAGAAGGGTCATTTTTGAAGGGTCAATCAGTTGAAGACACAATTATGTTTAAATTGAAATGTGTAATAACGGATAAAAAGGGAAAAAATGTGCTTATTTTCGTAACACTAAATTTTACCTATTTTTCTTAGAAATATATCTTTTTATCAACCTTCTTACAATGACTAAACTGATATAAAGGTTCCTTAAGCTATACGTTATATTTAAATTAAAACGCATTAAATTATACGCATTATTTAAATTAATAGAATTCTAATCATATTATGCAGTTAAAAATGTAGTTATGATAAATTTATAAATCAGTTATGATGTGTACTAGAAAGGCCTGCGTGGCTGTACGTATTAAATATAATTATATTATGCTGGGAAAAATGATTTACCATTTAAAACAATACAGAGAAAACAACATTAAAATTTCACCTTTTGTTTGGCGGTGAAATAGCAAATAAAGACTTAGCTATCTGTCTTTACATTTTTACAGATTAAAACATGTTTTCTTTTGAAAATATAAAACTAACGATTGATATTTATTTAATTATTTAAGAAACATTTTCTGCAATCTGCTATAGAAATTAAACTAAATTGAAATTATTTTAGAAATTTTTAAGTAGTATTTGTATTGATATTATTATTTAATCTTTTAGTGACAAAATTCAGATTCATATTAAATTAAGAACATTTCAGTATTTGTATTTTTTACTTATAAAGAATGAAATGTTAATGAATGTCATTTTATTGACATTCTTTCTTTATTTTTTTTTTATATTCTTTATATGATTTAGTAGAGGCCAAAATATATGTTTAAGTTTTATTTAAAAAAACATACGAAAGAAATTATGTAAAATAAATTAGTAAATAAACGTAAATATACGTAAGTACGGATCAAATTTCGAGTTAGTTTTAAACACGATACAAATGCAAGAATCGTCAAAAAAAGTATCTAATATGAAAGGAAAAACACACATAGAATATTTCGATTGATGAAATAGTTTAAAAAGTAAAAAAAAAGTTCTAAAATTTAAATCATTTTGGAAAATATTTAAATAAAATTTGATTTGATATTATTATTTAATTTTTAAGTGACAAATTCAAATTCATATAAAATTAAGCATATTTCAATATCTGTATTTTTTACATACATAAAAAATCAAATGTTAAAAACGTTTTTAATGACATTTTTTTAAAGTGTACTTTATTTTTTCTATGATTCAATAGAAGTGAAAAATATGTAATTGTAAATTACTTTTAAAATTTTACGATGAGGCACTAAAAGTATTATTTTAAAGTATAAAATAAATTTCGACATAGCATGAAAATAAAGAATTGTCTAGAAAAGTCTCTCAATACGAGGAGAAATAACATCATGTTTTGATCCATGAAATAGTGTTCAAAATATAATTTCTACACGCAAATTTCTCTCTCAATAGATCTGACAAGAAAGGTCTCCATTGGGGGGGATGCTCAGAATTTTTTGAAAAAAATACGAAATAAACTACTCATGTAGGTAATAAAGGATCAGTGAAAATTAGCGGCGGAATTACATTATTAGATATGTAAAAAAAATAAAATAGTTTGGAAAAATTGGCGTGAAAAGCTGAAAGCGACACGGGATTTGGCGAGCAGTGCATTTCTTCGCCAAAAGCAGAAGATTTTAATAAATCTGAAAATTGATTTTAATTGACTTCACTGTTAAAAATCTGCAGCATTTACTGCAACGTCACACCACTACTTTTTTAGAATATCTCTCTTCTGACCAATGAGAATGCTCCATAGCACGGTGAATTGACCGTGACACTGTTAAAAATCTGCAACATTTTGTTGCAACGCACTTCACCGCTTGTATATAATATCTCTATTCCAACCAATGAGAAAGCTCCATTTCACGGCCAAGTAACCGTTTTCTATATAAGCAAGGGAGTGCGTTGCAACAAAATGCAGCAGATTTTTAACAGTGTATTTTTCAATTTGGAACAATTTTAATCAAATTAAATTGTGCTTTAAATGAAAAAAAAGACATGTGGCACTCGGGGACTGCCGCGGTAAAGCTACTGCATAGCATTTTTTATCAACTTATGCAATCATAATTATTTATTTACTTTTTATTTATGCAGGTTTTTTTGTCTTTGATATTAATTCAAGTTATACTTTTTGAGCGTGATGACCGATAACAAAACATTTTTTTTCTTTTATTGAATAAATGAGAAATTAATATTGTTTAAAATATTTTTATTATCTTACAATACATGTAGGTTAATCAGGAATTTTTATCATTGAAACTATACGTTTATGGTAGCTGAAATAAAAAACATAAGTTTGAGACTTGATATTCTCAAAATATCTGAAAAATACCGCTTTAATGTCTGCCGAAGTCTACTGAAGGATATCGTGCCAAAGTCTGCCAAACTCAAACGACGATATCCGGAGTGTTAGGTTTTTTCTCGTTACGGAATTTCTAGATTCTTTCGCCGCGCTCAAAGCCCGCGATAAAAGATATGCAACACCTTAATAAATTACCAAACAAAATTTGGCCGCACTGCGAAAATTAGATCGCGAGTTATAAGCATTATAAATTTTCCGATCCTCACCGTAGGAGTATCCTGTCACCAAAATCTAACATTGTCTCATTAAAAATTACCAAACGAAATTTGGCCGCGCTACGAAAATTAGATCGCGAGTTATAAGCATTTTAAATTTTGCGACATTCACCGTGGGGGGGGGGTCTCCTGTCACCAAAAGTAACACTGTCTCATAATAAATTATCAAGCAAAATTAGGCCGCGTTACGAAAATTAAATCGCGAGTTACAAGCATTTTAAATTTTTCGACCCTCACCATGAGGGATCTCCTGTCACTAAAATTAACATTGTCTCATTATAAATTACCAAACAAAATTTGGCCGAGATACAAAAATTAGATCGCGAGTTATAAGCATTTTAAATTTTTCGACCCTCACCGTGGGGGCTCTCCCGTCACCAAAAGTAACACCGTCTCATAATAAATTACCAAACAAAATTTGGCCGCCCTATGATAATTAGATCGCGTGTTATAAGCATTTTAAATTTTTCGACACTCACCGTGGGGGGGGGGGGTCTCCTGTCACCAAAAGTAACACTGTCTCATAATAAATTACCAAACAAATTTTGGCCGCACAACGAAAATTAGACCGCGAGTTATAAGCATTTTAACTTTTTCGACCCTCACCGTGGGGGTTCTCCTGTTACCAAAATTTAACACTGTTTCATAATAAATCATTAAACAAAATTTGGCCGCGCTACGAAAATTGATCGCGAGTTATAAACATTTTAAATTTTTCAACCCTCACCGTGTGGGGTCTCCTGTCACCAAAAGTAACACTGTCTCATAATAAATTACCAAACAAAATTTGGCCGCGCTACGAAAATTAGATCACGAGTTATAAACATTTTATCTTTTTCGACCCTCATCGTGGGGGGGGGTCCCCTGTCACCAAAATTTAACATTGTTTCATAATAAATCATTAAACAAAATTTGGCCACGCTGCGAAAATTGATCGCGAGTTATAAGCATTTTAAATTTTTTGACCCTCACCGTGGGGGGGGGTCTCCTGTCACCAAAAATTAACACTATCTCATAATACATTACCAAAAAAATTTGGACGCGCTACAAAAATTGATCGCGAGTTATAAACATTTTAAATTTTTCGACCCTCACCGTGGGTTGTATCCTGTCACCAAAAATTGACACTTTCTCATAATAAATTACCGAACAAAATATGCCCGCGCTACGAAAGTTAGATCACGAGTTATAAGCATTTTAACTTTTTCGACTCTCACCGTGGGAGTTCTCCTGTTACCAAAATTTAACACTGATTCATAATAAATCATTAAACAAAATTTGGCCGCGCTAAGAAAATTGATTGCGAGTTATAAGCATTATGAATTTTCCGACCCTCACCGTGGGGGGTCTCCTGTCACCAAAAATTAACACTCTCGCATAAAAAATTACCAAACAAAATTTAGCGGAGTTACGAAAATTAGATCGCGAGTTATAAGCATTTTACATTTTTCGACCCTCACCGTGGGGGGTCTCCTGTCACCAAAAGTAACACTGTCTCACAATAAATTACCAAACAAAATTTGGCCGCGCTACGAAAATTAGATCACGAGTTATAAGCATTTTATCTTTTTCGACCCTCACCGTAGGGGTCTCCTGTCACCAAAAATTAACACTATCTCATAATACATTACCAAAAAAATTTGGACGCGCTACAAAAATTGATCGCGAGTTACAAACATTTTAAATTTTTCGACCCTCACCGTGGGTTGTATCCTGTCACCAAAAATTGACACTTTCTCATAATAAATTACCGAACAAAATATGCCCGCGCTACGAAAGTTAGATCACGAGTTATATCCTTTTTAACTTTTTGACCCTCACCGTGGGGGGGGGGGTCTCCTGTCACCAAAAATTTACACTCTTTCATAATACATTACCAAACAAAATTTGGCCGCGATACGAAAATTAGATCGCGAGTTATAAGCAATTTAAATTTTTCGACCCTCACCGTGGGGGGGGGGGGGGGGTCGGGTCTCCTGTCACCAAAAGTAACACTCTCTCATAATAAATTACCAAACAAATTTTGGCCGCACTACGAAAATTAAACCGCGAATTATAAGCATTTTAAAATTTTCAACCCTCACCATGGGGGTTCTCCTGTCACCAAAAATTAACACTGCCTCATAATAAATTACCAAACAAAATTTGGCAGTGTTACGAAAATTGATCGCGAGTTATAAACATTTTTAATTTTTCGACCCTCACCGTGGGGGGTCTCCTGTCACCAAAAATTAACACTCTCTCATAATAAACTACCGAACAAAATATGGCCGCGCTACAAAAATTGATCGCGAGTTATAAACATTTTAAATTTTTCGACCCTCACCGTGGGTTGTCTCTTGTCAGCAAAAATTAACACTTTCTCATAATAAATTACCGAACAAAATATGGCCGCACTACGAAAGTTAGATCACGAGTTATAAGCATTTTAACTTTTTCGACTCTCACCGTGGGAGTTCTCCTGTTACCAAAATTTAACACTGATTCATAATAAATCATTAAACAAAATTTGGCCGCGCTACGAAAATTGATTGCGAGTTATAAGCATTATGAATTTTCCGACCCTCACCGTGGGGGGTCTCCTGTCACCAAAAATTAACACTCTCGCATAAAAAATTACCAAACAAAATTTAGAGGAGTTACGAAAATTAGATCGCGAGTTATAAGCATTTTACATTTTTCGACCCTCACCGTGGGGGGTCTCCTGTCACCAAAAGTAACACTGTCTCACAATAAATTACCAAACAAAATTTGGCCGCGCTACGAAAATTAGATCACGAGTTATAAGCATTTTATCTTTTTCGACCCTCACCGTAGGGGTCTCCTGTCACCAAAAATTAACACTCTCTCATATTAAATTACCAAACAAAATTTGGCCGCGATACGAAAAATAGATCGCGAGTTATAAGCATTTGAAATTTTTCGACCCTCATCGTGGGGGTCTCCTGTCAGCAAAAGTAACACTGTCTCATAATAAATTACCAAACAAAATTTGGCCGCGCTACGAAAATTAGATCGCGAGTTATAAGCATTTAAAATGTTTCGACCCTCACCGTGGGGTTCTCCTGTCACAAAATAAAACACTGTCTCATAATAAATTACCAAACAAAATTTGGCCGCACTACGAAAATAAGATCGCGAGTTATAAGCATTTTAAATTTTTCAACCCTCACCATGGGGGATCTCCTGTCACAAAAAATTAACACTGTCTCATAATAAATTACCAAACAAAATTTGGCCGCGCTACAAAAATTGATCGCGAGTTATAAACATTTTAAATTTTTCGACCCTCACCGTGGGTTGTCTCTTGTCAGCAAAAATTAACACTTTCTCATAATAAATTACCGAACAAAATATGGCCGCACTACGAAAGTTAGATCACGAGTTATAAGCATTTTAACTTTTTCGACTCTCACCGTGGGAGTTCTCCTGTTACCAAAATTTAACACTGATTCATAATAAATCATTAAACAAAATTTGGTCGCGCTACGAAAATTGATTGCGAGTTATAAGCATTATGAATTTTCCGACCCTCACCGTGGGGGGTCTCCTGTCACCAAAAATTAACACTCTCGCATAAAAAATTACCAAACAAAATTTAGCGGAGTTACGAAAATTAGATCGCGAGTTATAAGCATTTTACATTTTTCGACCCTCACCGTGGGGGGTCTCCTGTCACCAAAAGTAACACTGTCTCACAATAAATTACCAAACAAAATTTGGCCGCGCTACGAAAATTAGATCACGAGTTATAAGCATTTTATCTTTTTCGACCCTCACCGTAGGGGTCTCCTGTCACCAAAAATTAACACTCTCTCATAATAAATTACCAAACAAAATTTGGCCGCGATACGAAAAATAGATCGCGAGTTATAAGCATTTGAAATTTTTCGACCCTCACCGTGGGGGTCTCCTGTCAGCAAAAGTAACACTGTCTCATAATAAATTACCAAACAAAATTTGGCCGCGCTACGAAAATTAGATCGCGAGTTATAAGCATTTAAAATTTTTCGACCCTCACCGTGGGGTTCTCCTGTCACAAAATGTAACACTGTCTCATAATAAATTACGAAACAAAATTTGGCCGCGATACGAAAAATAGATCGCGAGTTATAAGCATTTGAAATTTTTCGACCCTCACCGTGGGGGTCTCCTGTCAGCAAAAGTAACACTGTCTCATAATAAATTACCAAACAAAATTTGGCCGCGCTACGAAAATTAGATCGCGAGTTATAAGCATTTTACATTTTTCGACCCTCAACGTGGGGGGTCTCCTGTCACCAAAAGTAACACTGTCTCACAATAAATTACCAAACAAAATATGGCCGCACTACGAAAGTTAGATCACGAGTTATATGCTTTTTAACTTTTTGACCCTCACCGTGGGGGGAGGGTCTCCTGTCACCAAAATTTAACACTGTTTCATAATAAATCATTAAACAAAATTTGGCCGCGCTACGAAAATTGATCGCGAGTTATAAGCATTTTTAATTTTTCGACCCTCACCGTGGGGGGTCTCCTGTCACCAAAGATTTACACTCTCTCACAATAAATTACCAAACAAAATTTGGCCGCGATACGAAAATTAGATCACGAGTTATAAGCATTTTAACTTTTTCAACCCTCACTGTGGAGGGTCTCCTGTCACCAAAATTTAACACTGTTTCATAAAAAATCATTAAACAAAATTTGGCTGCGCTACGAAAATTGATCGCGAACTATAATCATTTTAAATTTTTCGACCCTCACCGTGGGGGGTCTCCTGTCACGAAAAATTAACACTCCCGCATAATAAATTACCAAACAAAATATGGCCGCGCTACGAAAATTAGATCGCGAGTTATAAGCATTTTAAATTTTTCGATCCCCAAGGTGGGATGTCACCTGTCACCAAAAGTAAGTGTCTCTTAATAAATTACCAAACAAAATTTGGCCGCGCCACGAAAATTGATCGCGAGTTATAAGCATTTTAAATTTTTCGGCCCGCACCGTTGGAGGTCTCCTGTCACCAAAAATTAACACTCTCTTATAATAAATTACCAAAAAAAATTTGGCCGCGATACGAAAATTAGATTGCGAGTTATAAGCATTTTAAATTTTTCGACCCTCACCGGGGGGGGGGGAGTCTCCTCTCACCAAAAATTAAAACTGTCTCATAATAAATTACCAAACAAAATATGGCCGCGCTACGAAAATTAGATCGCGAGTTTTAAGCATTTTAAATTTTTCGATCCTCACCGTTGGGCGGGTCTCCAATCACCAAAAGCTACATTATCCAACTTGTTTTATCTTCAGACGATTTTTTTCTATACACATTCTATCAGGAATTTTTATCATTGAAACTATAGATTTATGGAACTGAAATAAAAAACACAAGTTTGAGATTTGAAATCCTCTAAATATCTGAAAAATACCGCGTCAATGTCTACCGAAGTCTACCGAAGGATACCATGCCGAAGTCTGCCGAGCTGAAACGACGTTAGCCGAGTGTTAGGTTTTTTCGTTACGGATGTGTTAGGATTTTTCGCGTTACGGAATTTTTGGATTCGGTCGCCTCGCTCAAAGCCCGTGATAAAAGCTATGCAATAGCTTAAAAATATATTAATTTCATTTTGTTATAAGTACATATAAACGTATATGACAAAATTCTACTTAAAGTAAAGTAAAAATGCCAAACTAAAATTACTTAAACTAAACTTATTTAAATAAATTGAACATAGAAAGTTTTTTTCTTTAAAAAGTATTCGAAGCGTAAAAGCGTATTTTTCAAAATTTCGGTTTTTCGCCAACCGGAGATAAATCGCCAAATAAACGAAATTTTTATTATTTTTTTACGGACGTTATAAGGAGGTTCCGTCGAAATTTTTTTTAAAACATATATAACTATATGAGAAGAACATTCTGTAATTTTTTCAGATTTTTCTGAGTATGCCCGTATGGAAACCTTCCTTGTGAGTACAGTAGATAATAATGTAATCGATATAGGTGAAGAAATGCAGGATTCACTGACGTATAAAATGAACGCGCTATTTAAAAGTTAATCCATATTAAATAAAAATAAAATAAAATAAAATAAAAACACCCTTTTTTAAAAGAACCCCTTTTTCTGGTTTTGTATTAACGGGTGATTGTATATTTCCTTTTACTCCTCAATATTTCTGAGATTGTGTTTAATAATAGAAGCAAAAAAATGTAATCTTTAAAATGAGAATGATAATTAGATTTAAAATCAATTTTAAATGAATCTTTTGCTTAAAATAGGGGGAAGTGGAGTACATTGATACAGCTTTTTTCAAAAAAAATTTTTGGTGTCTAGAAAGCAGAAATGTCAAGTTATTTTTCTATGTGATGTCAGCAAAACCTGTGTAGTGTGTTATAAAAATGTACAACCGTTGTTTTATATATTATTTTTGCATGCAATTTTTAAAAATTGGAAAAAAGTAATTTGTATCAATGTGCCCCATCCCCGGGGCAGATTGATACACTTTGATACGTCTGTTAAAAATGGAGACAAAATAACACCAATGCATATTTTTCATAAAATATAGTTAGCAAACCATTTTATATTATTTTTAAAAATTCAAATCACCCACCGTTTATTTGTAAGCAATATTAAAGCAATCAAAACGAAATGTATAATGACCTGATGTTCTGGCTGTTCCTTGTCTGATTGTTGGCAGTAGTAACTTGGTCATATCTGATACTTCAACCCCAGCATTATCTTCTTTCTTAGAAAAGATGAAAAATTACCAAGTTTTTCTTTATAAATCGGTTTATAAACAGAAAATAAAGGATAATTATATTAAAAATTCTGTTTTTAATGTAATTATCCTGTGCTATTCTGCAGCTTGTTTCTCTTTATGTAACACTTTTCATGTAGAAAATACTTTTTTCTCAGGTGAACTAATATAAATTTGAGATTTTCCAGGCTGCCGTACTTTTCCTTAATTAGTTCTATTAGCACTTTATGTTGGGTAAGTTTGCACGTCTTCTCTTTGCAAAAATACTATAAAATGTTCTAATATAAAGATATTAAAGCTATTTCAATTCAATAAAATCTAATATTAAAATTTTTTAACGAAAAATGGTTGGATTAAGGAGTGTATTGTAAAAAAATAATAAAAGGTAATGAAAAAATTAACTAAAAAAGGATTTAGGTTGTATGAATGTGCCCCGACAAAGACTGCATCAAGGTCTCTGCATCTCCAGCCATTTTGAATAAAATGAGTCTTAAATCCAATACTTTATAATTTATGTAAAAAAAGGAATGAGAAATTGATAAAGAGTAGTTTTACTTGTCAGGGAGAATATTCTTTTCGGTTGAAAATGCTGGAACAGATCTATGATACCATTTCAATTGTACAACTCAAATTTACTTTTAACCTACAAAAACAATTAATCACTTGCCCCATTTCAACAAACTACTGAATCATTCGAAAACTTTCTGCATATAGTTGAGTGCACTAGTATCACCTTTTGGAGCTGTTATGAAACTTTCTGTAATGACCTGTGTGCAGTACAGGGGGTGTATTAATGTGCCCCATGTATCAATGTCCCCCACTTCCCCCTACCTGCTAAGAAATATTTCTAAATGTTACGAAATCTATAGCTTTTTCAAATTACTTTTGTTATGTATCATGAAATCATAAATTAACTTTTTAAATAAATAAATAAAAAAAATAGATTTTAACGTATTAATGGATATTTGTTAATTTTTACATGTGTTTCGCTTGGATTGAATCTCACACTTTACTTAAATAATGTATGTGCCGTAGTTACGCAAGGTACTATGTGTACAATTTGTTTTAAAATATAATTATATAATAATAAAAAGTTATGTATGTATGTGTGTATACATATTTATCATTAACGAGTTATTTCACATATTGATGTTGATTTGTAGTACCGGAGCCTGGCCAATTCTAGAAATGGCCGGCCAATACCCGAACTGGACAAGCTTTCTGGCCAAAAGCGATATACATGAAATAAATAGCATATTTCGGGTTTTGGCCGGCCAATTCGCGAACTGGCCGAGAAGCCTTGGCCAACATCCGAACTATGATGCATTGGTACCAATGTTTTTGTAATTAAGATAATGTAACATTAAAATATACAGTAAAAAATATTCCCATTGATTATATTGAAACGAAATATTTTTGTTTACCCAACTAAATTAACCAAAAATAATACACAATTCCCTTTCAATATCGAAATTAATTGATAAACCAAATACGATGCCAATTACAAGTTAACGGGAAACTTTACTCGAGATAGATCACGGACAGGCTGATGTCTAGACGATTTGAATTCAGAGACACTTTCAACTATGTTAGAAAGGATTAAGCCGAGTGCTCATATCTATTTCGCGAATTGGCCAATCGCATCTGGCCAGTTCACGAATTGGCTGGCCAATTCCAGAATTGGACAGTCATTTTTTAACGTTGTTGGCCAATTCGGAAATTGGCCGGCCAGTTCTAGAATTGGCCAATTTCAGGAGTTGGCTGCAACATATATATATATATATATATATATATAGATTTACAATAAAAAGCTATTTATTTTAAATATGTACATTAAATTTTATGATATTGTGAAAATGTTAAACTTTTGGTAGGATATACCCTCTTTTGTAGTATTTCTGAATGCTTATGATTATTTTATTTTATAAAAATTAAATCTCTAGAAAAATAAATAAATAAAATAAAATGAAATAAACAGTTTCTAATAAAATTAGTAAGTATAATTGGTAAATTATCCCTAGTTTTCAGTTTTATTGATATTTAACTCTTTACACTCGAGAGGTGATTGTCACTGATCACTAGCGTCCCGCGTAAACGGACGCTCCAAATGCTCTGAGCACTTCTATTTTGAACTAATTTTCTCCACCTTACCTATTGGCCAAATAATCTGTGATAAAATATGGAGAAATAAACTGTAAGATGTTACTGATGTCCAAAACATTTAATGTCCCGATTTACGATTGACATCTGACACATTACTACTGAGTGAAAGTGCCCCTTCGATTGCAAAAGGTTAAATATTATAGTTAGTTAATAATCTAATCTAAGATTATAAACAAAAAACATGTCTGTTAATAACGCATTTTTTTATATCGCAGCTTTTTAAGAAAATGTTGCGATATATTTTCTTAATACAATGCATTTAAATATAATGAAATATATAAGAATATAACATGTAATCTTTAGTGTTACGAATATAATTAAAAGAATGCATGGACATATTGTTTAAAATCTTCTTTAAAAAGCATAATGTACAATTAATATATTTTTTTTATTTATTATTGAGTAATTATCCTTGTTCTACAATATTTACGTTGGGAATAAAATGACAAGTTTGTGAAGTAATCGAACATAAAAAATTATGCCTGACAAAGTATGGCATTTTCTTCTAAAGTTTAGCAATAATGTGTGTTTCCTAGCTAAATGTAATAAAATTTCAATTATGTTATCACGTCCATCTTCAAATTAATGATAATTACACTTTGATTCTAATGATGATTACAATCCAAATTTTAAGTGTATTACATTTCTCCCAAGATGTCGAATTACATTCTCATAAGCAGTTGGCAAATAATAAGTAATAAATTGAACACATTTAGTTAGCTAAACATCTACATATTTTAAAAAGTTTAGATTCTATTTATTATATATTAATAGTAAAATATTTACATTTTATATATCAATTAAGAAAAAGAAGAAGAGTTAATTCATTTTCAAAATTTGAGAATATCTGAGAAAAATAAATGGTTCATGTAGGTGATATAACGCTTCAAAAAAAAAAAATAAATAAATAAATAAATAAAAAAAAAATAGCATTTGTATTACTTACTTAACATTTAAGACAGAGATATTTTTTATTAATTCTACGGATGATGTTAATCTTTTGTATCATTTAAGAAATTACAGAAAATATTGCAGAGATTGCAGAGTTAATTTAAAAAATACTAGACCTGGCCCATTTTCTCTGAAAAAAAAGAATAAATTAGTAAAATATAGGATAATCATAAATGTGAATCTGTTGAAAAGTGTTTAATAACCTATGTTTGATAAATGTTTTTAAAGTAATAGAAAGTTTTAAGGAGATTAAATGTCGGTTGCACTGCAACACATATTCCAATACACTGAAAAAAACTCTGTAATCCTACAGATGTGAAGCTGTCGAAATCTGTATGCTTAGTAACATTTTATCTGTACACCATCCAAGAAAAGATGTGTAGCTATAAAGCTAATGTTTGTAAAGCTATTGCAATCTGTAACTTTACAAGATAATCCATTAAATTACAGTTACCTTACTAAAATATTCTGCAATCGGGGTTGCAGTTACATAAAAATTTTAGGAACCACGATTTCCAAAAAGAAATTCTTAGAAACTTTACAGATTTTTTTTATGTAAATCTCTGTATGTTACATGAATATTTGCTGTTTCTGTTACATAAAAATCTCTAGGAATCCCAGTTTCGTGTATCACTTTTAGTAAATTTACAGAATTACTTTTACAGAGTAGGAAGCTACAAAAACATTTAATTTTCAATCATGATAAAAAAAAGGTATATTCATTCGTATAATTACTTCTTGAATGACTAGAATACTTTATTTCTATTTTTGAAGCGCTTAAATCAGAGTAGTTTTGACTTTAAATAACTTTTTTAAAGAATATGTCACTTTATGAACAAAATAAAACAATTTGATGACAAAAACATGCCCTGTGATTATAAAAGTTTTTTAAAATGTATAATTTGGAAATAGATCACTACTCAAAAAAATGGAAACATTGTAAACATTTACAAAATTTTGGTAACCTCGACCTTAATTTGGTAAAGAAAAGCCCTTTCTTGATTTAAAATTCAAAGCTTGCTTATGCAAATAACATTGCTGAAAAGATTTTTTTCTAACTTGAAATATTTCTCGAAGTAGATGAATCGTAGGAAATTTCTAAATGAGACGCACTTTTCGTCTGTTCGAAATAGGATAAGTAACATGAATGCAATTTTTTTTATCTTTTTGCTTTCTATTCGCTTTTTTTTGTTTGTTTTCTTCTTTTAAATTAGGTTCTAGTTTCTACGTCATTTGAAAAACATATACTTCACTTAACGTTACAGATTGATACTTAAGTACTGAGTTTTAATGTCGATTTTAGATCAAGTTTGCAATTTTTTTCATTAAGTTTTATTATTATTTTGTAATTTTCCGGATATGTGTTTTTTATCGCATAATAATTAAAACTTTGTTTATACTGATTTAAAATCTACATTACAGCAATGAATAACACAAAGTGCTGTTTTAATAAATGGAGATGAGGAGATTGTTCATTCTTTGCAACAGTGTTCTCTATTAAAGCATGATAAGAATTGTTTTACGTTCAATGTAAATTTCCATTTGTAAATAGCAATTTTAAATTTCACAAGTTTTTTTTTCTTTTTTAATGTGCTATTTTAATAAATATCCTATATCTTGTTTCATGTAACTATAAAATAACATAACATCGGATTACATATGTTAATAAAACAATTTAAAAACGATTAAATTCCAATACTATGGTTTCGATAATAAATACACGTTCAATGCGAGATAACTTTTCATTTGTTTTGCTTTGTACAAATCTCTCTCCCTCCCACAATATGCATATTATATGTATAATAAGCTGCTATAAATAAGGAAAAGGCTTAAAAATAAATAAAATGCTATGATTTACAAATGAAGCAAATTTCAGATCCACATTACAATAAATAATTTTAGTAAAACCAAAATGGAAACTCTTTCAGTGTTTTTAGAAAATGTACATTTCCGTGAAAATCAATTTTGAAAAATATTTTTTTCATATTTTTGAACTAGCCTTAAAAAATTAAAACTGTAACTTTGATTGCATTTAGACTGTATTAAAGAAAACGAACTAAAGCGTTAGTTTCAGAAAAAAATACTTTTTTTTTTAATAGTTTTTATTATTTTGATTATTTGTGTACCAATTATGATTTTTTGAAATGACAAGTTAACTTCACTTCAGGCTATGCCTTGACACTTGTCATACAAATTGTATGCATTTATATGCTACAGGATTTCTTGCAGAGCCTTTCGCATATTGAAATTTATTCTGATAAAATTTAAACATAAATTCAAGAATTTGCAAGAAAAGAGTCAATAATGTTTTTCTTTCGTTTTTATCGTGGTTTAAGCCTAAAATATTTCTAAAGTTATAATTAAAAATGTTTCTATCTATTCGGAGGCATACTCAAATTCTGCTTAAACATAAAAAATCCATTATTGTTGAAAAGCGTATACAATTGGATTCATGAAGTATATTTTCAGATTTATAATCAAATGATGAAAAAGAAACACCTTTTAATAATGTATGAATTTTTAATTAAGTTTTAAAAATATTAAAATGTTTTTTAACTCATCCGCTAGCATATTATTTATAATTCTAAAAATCTTATATAGTTTTGTACACACACACACACACATATATATGTTACAGGCCAAACCCGATTTTAGGCCAAACTAGATTAGCCTAGGCCAAACTAGTCTATCCTAACGCCCATCGGATAAACTAGTTTTTCCTAGGCCAAATTAGTCTATCCTAACGCCCATCGGATAAACTAGTTTTTCCTAGGCCAAACTAGTCTATCCGAAAGCCCATCGGATAAACTAGTTTTTCCTAGGCCAAACTAGTCTATCCGAATGCCCATCGGATAAACTAGATTTTCCTAGGCCAAACTAGTTTGGCCGAACGGTCGTTAGGATAAACTAGTTTAGCCTGCTATTCATTGCTTTGAACTAGTTTATCCTAGGCCGAACTAGACTGTCCTAGGCCAATTCAATTTGGCGTGATATTTTTTAATCTAAAGACCGTTACGGCGCTAACTTTCTAATTTTGATCTATTTTATCCGAGGCCGATGCAGTTTGACGCGATTTTAGCTCACAGACTATCAAAGCCTGAGAGCTAATGTGCTCGCAGATTCTGTGTATGTGTATGTAAAAATTTACGTACGCATGGCTGTATGTACGTGCGTATGTACGTACATGTATACGTAATGCGATAACTCCTGATAGAAATATCCAATTTGCTTCAAATTTTGGACATAGATTTATCCTGATAATGAGCTTTCCTGATTAGTTTCATGGGGTCATTGAATAAGAATAAGGGGAGGAGAACAAAAGGCTAATCCGCACCCCCCCCCCTCCCCCCACACACACACCTCCTTAATTTAGTTAAGTCAGTTTTCCATGCAAAATGATCAGATTTTATTAAAATTTTAGGTATAATATCATTTTGATAAGGTACATCCGTGATCAGTTGTGGGTGTTCATTGTTTACGTATAAAGAAAGGAGCAATGGGAGGTAACACTCTTAATTTATGAAAATAGGTTTTTCCCAGAGAATTTACCGATTTGTTTCAAATTTTGGATGTATGTTCCTTCTGATAAGGCGTTTACCTGATTAATTTGGGGGGTTCTGAGATATAAACGCAGAACGGATTTTTTTTCTCAATTGGATAGAGACTTTCGGTTTTATGAAAAGATTTTTAATTCGTAACAGATTTTGGTTTTTGCACACATTACTTCAGGCGAAATTGTTCATATTCAGAAACTAAATATCCGAATCCTTTTAAAAATAAGAAAAATCTTAAATAAAGCATGACACTTGAAATTTAGGATGGGGGGGGGGGGGGTAGAGTAAGAGGACGCTATATATATATTTTTTTAATCTCAGCACTTTTTAAGGTTTTAGTTGATAATTAAATATTACCATTATTTGAAACTTTTAGAAACATAATAAACCATGATATTAAATATTTAAGAAAAAAGATGGCGCGTCAAATACCACTATTCTCTATTAGTAATTTTTGTAAAAATGTAAAATTCTTGTTGGAACTGTTTGAAACTTTGTGATAGTTTATAACACATGATATAAATTTATAAAAATATGTTCCGCGTTTAATGCCACTACTGACGAATAGTGATTTTTGAACGATTTACATGAAAATGTAATCAGAATCAATTTATATCAAGGACTATCTGAATATAAATTTATATTAAATTCTGTTCATTAGTTCTTGAGATACAGCTATTGTAAAAATTGTTAAAAATGCAGCATAGCATAGCCATGTTGAGTGATTTACTTCAAAATAGAAACAACACCAACTGATCTCATGGACGAACTGAATCTGATGTTTGATGGAAATTCGTGTATTAGTTAAGATAAAGCAAATGCGTAAATCATAAAAAATGCAAAACAGCAGCTCCACTTGATGAGCGATTTACACCAAAAACTAATTAGCATCAATTTAGATCAGAGACTACCTGAATGTAAATTTTTATTAAATTTCGTGCATTAGTTCTTCAGCCGCATCCCTGCAGCTTGCGACAGCGTATAGCAGGTGTGCTGCACACGTACTGCCGAACGCCCTCTTTCTTTTCGAACGAGCTTCGAAGCGAACGAAATTCAAATCGTAGCAAGCGTGCTGAAAACGCACCGCCGAATGTAAGCCTCCTTTTCGAAAGAGCCTCGAAGCGAACGAATTTCCAATTATAACCCCGCTGCCTAGGCCAGTCAGATAGCGGGCGAAGCCAGCAAGTTTTAACTAAGCCACGTTATATTAGTTTCTCATTCCAACACCAAGGAGTGCACTCTTTTATTAACAAAACTGTATCTGAATGAAACTCCGTTAAACAACCTAATAGTAGATATGTTACTTGAGGTCGGGGTGCTTTAAAAGCTAGAATTTCCGTTATATTTCGCGATTTTGTTCGCATCCACACCCTCTTTCACGCCGAAATGTGACTTTTATAAATTTATATCAAATGCCATAAATTGTCAGTTTCAAAACTTTAAGTTTCATAAACTGTAAGTTTCAAAATGTTCCAACAAGAATATAACATTTTTACAAAAATTAATATTAGGAAATAGTGGTATTTCCATGCGGAATCTTTTTTCTTAAATATTTATCATCATGTTTTTTTCTCTTCGAGGTTCATTCGCTTCAACATACGCCCGTTTCGAGATTTTATATAAAACAAGGGGCCCGATAGCGGGCGAAGCCGGCTGATTTGAACTAAATCGCATCCAAATTCCAAATTCCAACACTTGGGTGCTTGTGTTATATTAATTCCACATTAGTCCGTTATATTAGTCGCTATATATTAGTCCGACGTACGTACGTACGTACATAAGTATGTACATACGTACGTACATACATACATACGTACATGGTTACATACACACACACAGAATCTACGAGCACATTAGCTCTCAAGCTTTGATAGTATGTGAGCTAAAAACGAGTCAAATTGCAACGGCCTAGGATAAATTAGATCAAAACTAGAAATTTGGCGCCGTGGCGATCTTTAGATTCAATAAAATCACGCCAAATTGAATTGGCCTAGTACAATCTAGTTCGGCCTAGGATAAACTAGTTGAAACCAATGAATAGCAGGCTAAACTAGTTCATCCTAATGACCGTTCGGCCAAACTAGTTTGGCCTAGGAAAATCTAGTTTATCCGATGGGCGTTCGGATAGACTAGTTTGGCCTAGGAAAAACTAGTTTATCCGATGGGCGTTCGGATAGACTAGTTTGGCCTAGGAAAAACTAGTTTATCCTATGAGCATTAGTATAGACTAGTTTGGCCTAGGAAAAACTAGTCTATCCGATGGGCATTAGGATAGACTAGTTTGGACTAGGCCAATCTAGTTTGGCCTGTAACATATATATATATATATATATATATATATGTATGTATGTATTTGGAAATTAGTGAAGAACTATTTTAAACAGTATTATGCGTTTTGTAACGGCACTAGCTTTTAAATTGAGTACACACACATCTGGTGCATACATAAATCTATAGATCATTTACAGGGCTTCGGAAAGAAATTTGAATACTTTTATCAGTATAAGAGGTAAACGGTAGCAACTATATTTGTAATGTTATTAAAAGTTCTCTAGAAAATTGGGATTCCTTGAATATTTATGAAGCTACAAGGTCGGTTACAGATAAATTGATGACTGTAATTTTAGTAGATATGTTTGTTAAACTACAGAATGCTATAGCTTTGCAAAAACTAGTTTTGTAATTATTTTACAAGATACAGATAAAATTATAGTAAGCATATAGGTTCTTTTATAAAAATAATAATAATAATTATTATTATTTTCTTTTTACAGTTTAATTGCAGAAATCGAATCTTAAAATATGACATTCAATTTCTTTAGTAATACCTGATATTTTACCTTATAAAATATTAAAGATCTGGTACAGTATTTTCAATGTGATAGGAAATATTTTATAATCAATGTTAGTTACATGATTTTAATTTCTTGTTGAACGTAAAGAAAAAGAAAATGGATGCACTTCCTAAACTTTAATGAAATAAAACATATTCATATCCAAAATCCATGTTGCAGTCCTGATAGTTGCTTTCCTGCTTAATTTTACATTTTAGAAGTTTATAATATCTGTATTTAGGTGCTTTTAGAAAAAAAGTTCAACATTTAAAGAAAATTCTAGACTATATCAGGATAATAGTAAGTTGTAGTTTTAAAAAATGATTATCTCACAAGTTATGTGTTTTGTAAAGTACAACTTGATGTGTTATTCTCTAATAATATAATTAATTAATAATGCTGATTTTCAGTTTATTCAAAAATTAATATAAGGTATTTGTACCCAATATGGACAGAGCTCTCAATATCGATACTCCTAATATTTTTAAAAGTAACAATTTTGATAACAAGATCGCTCTATATGTCCGTGAAGAAAAGTAGTTGAAATGACAATGAAGCCCGGAAAGTACAAAAAAGCGCGCTGTTCGCCATTTAGAAGGAAACTTTTTGTTTCGTGGTGTGCTGATCGTAATTAAAGGTAAGTTTAAATTCTTATTAGATATTGTAAAATTACTTTAAATGTTGAAAAGTGGGGTGTTTTAGAAACCTTCTGAAACATATTTTCTAGTGCTATTGTATTTATTGTTTAATTTTTTTTTTAATTATTATTACAAGATTTAATAAAACTTTTTCCGATTCCCAATATGGACACGTTATGTCCACATTGGAACTACAGCAAGTGAATCTTCAGATTCACAAAAATAGAAAGCTAAGCAAAACCAACTACATTATTTCATAATATTTTGTAGTAACTGATGTGCTTTGCATCGGTCTTCGAAGAACCAAAACCCAAAATGACCCCCCCCCCCTCCGTTCTAAAGTGAATATTCTGAAGATATTTACTGTGCCTACCCTTCCCCGCAATACTTTAAGATATATTTTTTCTCCTCTCCTCTAAAATTCTGTAGAAGAGTGGCTCTTCCACACACCCTGTGTAGTAAGTTAAAAAGGAGCCACCTGTCCATAATAGGGACTGGTGGTTCCTTATATGGAGATTTGTAAACATTTTTTGTTTTTATCATTTAAATTAAACCGGAATAGTTACAAGGTCGCTAATTTTAATAATGATAGTCAACAGTCCAGGGACCATGCCCACATATTTTGGGTGTCCTATCACGTGTACAAGGGGGTGAAAAAAAATTTCCTTAGGGTGTCCATATTAAACACAGGTACCTTACAGGTACATAATTTTTAATTGCATTCTAATTTTTTTCTCATACTGTAATTGAAAACGCTAATGAGTAGAAAACAAATTAATATCTTGATAATTATAAATTTCTTTTCGAAATAAAAAGAATTTGACATTTTTAAACAAATATACATATAATCTAACTAAATGCATATTTCAAGAAATGAGTACCTTTAGCAGTAGTAATAAGGAAAATCCTATTTAAACATAATAAAAGTAATAACAATAATATATATGTATACCTATATAAAAACATATAATTGAAGACGAAACAAAATACGTACTTTTTTCTTTAATTTATGATAATGTACTTCTCATATTTTTATTTACATTGTTAAGTGAAACTGCTTGCAAAGACTCCAGAAAATTACACGTTTACATTGCTGTAAAACGTATTAAAATTTTGTATCTTCGAAGTACGCATATAAACTTTTCAATATATCAGTTTAATATTAAAAATACTTTAAATATTGAAATAAAATTTTGTTTTAATTAAAAACAAAATTAGCATTATGTATAACGTATTAATTAGTATAAATTTAATTACAAGAAACCTTTAAAATCTTTCACAATTTTTAAAAAAATCAATGTATTTATTTATTTATTTAAATTTTAAAACTGTTATAGAAATTATCAGTTTTGTTTTAACTCTTAAAATTAATCTCTTGTCTGACTAGGAATAATTTATTTCTTTTAAAACCATGTATTTAACACTTTTTCCATAAGTTTAATTATTTCTTAGAACTCTCAAAGGTGACAAAATACATAACAGAGTAATTTGCATTTTTATTATCGGTGTTAATAAAAATTTTAATTAAGATTTCTTCTATTATCCTTTAGCCCTTTATCAGAAACGTTTTTATATTTAAGCATAATTGATAATTCTGTTCACGGTATAGAACATTTACCCTGGTATGAGTTATTAAAAATCATTAATTTATCATTATTCATACATTTTCGTTATTATAATCGTCGTTAATAATAATAGAAAGTTATATGGTATTATGTGAATTATAATTCAATAATAATTTGAATAAAATCGTAGAAACATCATTATTGTGTTAGCAAATTTATGTTGTGGAAAATTAATTACGACATGTGGTTTCAAGTTTAAATACAATTATTAAAATTACTCCGTTTCGCTTTAAAATAACATTTAATACAAGACCTCCCGAAAATTTTAGCTAAGATTCATAAAATATATTTCGCACCAGAAATTACATTTTAAATTATTTAGATAATTTATTTAGTGAAATTCTGAGCCGTTTAAATTTAACTTATTTCTTGAAACTTTTCTAGTTCCAAATGACATTCAATCTTATGGCCGCTAAAAATTAACATTTAATATAAGAACCCCCGAAAATTTTCGCTAAGTTTCATAAAAATATTTTGCATCAGAATTATATTTTAAATTGTTTAGTTAATTTATTTAGTAAAATTTTCTCACGTTTAAATTTAACTTTATTCGTGAAAATTTTTTAACTCCATTAAATCATATGGTCGGAATCGAGTCTACACCTTTCAGTCATTCTAAGTTTAAACTTGTTTTCGAAATGTTCAATTTATATATATCATTCAACTAAGATTTCATATAATTTATCTTTGTATTTTCGATATAGACTTGAGAATTGATAAATATATGATAACGCAGGACTTATATGGGTCCGTTAGTTTTTCTGGCGAAAAACCAATACTTTTTTATGAAAAATATGAATCTTTTTCAAACATGCAAAATTATTCCATATTTAAAGAAAAATTTTCTATAACAAAATACTGGTAGTGACGAATTTTCTCATCTTGAAATTCCAGGACCCACACGAACACTGTAATGCTTAAACTCATGTATGTTCAAAATGTCTTACAAAAATCTCAATATAAGATTACATGGGGTAATAAGGTCAAGGAGGTAATAACGCAAAATAACAATATTAGTAATTAGGAAGAAGTCAGGGAGATGGCATTACGGCTTCTTGCGAAAGACTTTGAGTCATCTGGATCACAAATAACTGCAAAAAGGCAGTTCCATTTGTCACTGTCATTTTTGCCTCACCTAAGAAAAAAAAGAACAGAGCTGAATTCTATAATCCAGAATCTATTAAAACTTACATAAAAAAGGAAGATTAAATAAAAATACCTTAAAAATCTGGTATACACCAATCTTAGAAAAATAGATAAAGTGTAGTTTGGTACGACCACCTACAAAAATCTTATGGGCTTCGTTTACTGTCCTCCATACAGGTCCAGTGCCTTTTTTTTTGTGTCGGGCGCATATACGAAAAACGACCACCGTTGCACTTTGCGCATTAACAGGAATCCTTCCATTGCATCTCAGAGTACTTCAAATTGTTACATCGGGAAAAGTATTAGGATTGTGGACACCAGTAGAAAGTTTTAGACCAGAGTTCTATCAAGGCAAATCCCCTAATTCATCAGTGTGTCCTTACAAAAATTACCTACATAAGGCAAATGAAAACCTCCAAATGGAAATAACACAGAGGGCTCCAAAATGGAAGAAGGGACTGGGTTTGCGTTCTGTGCTTACAAAAACTCGATCTTGTGTCATACTTTTCAATCAAAATTAAGGCACGAAAACACCGTTTTTCAGGCAGAATTGCTAGCAGTACTGCGTGCATTTATTGGATGGAAAAAAGGAAATATGGAAGTGAAACAATATACCCCGATTGCCTCTCAAGCATACAAGCCATTGAAGACAGCACAAGAAAAATAGCACTTGTCCAGAACATAATTCAATTACTACGGTATACAAATAAAATGATAATACTAAAATGGATAAAAGGACACTCCGGAATAGCAGGAAACAAGACAGCGGATCAAATGACAAAAGAAGCAATCACAATTCTAACTTACAAGAAATATTTCTACCTTTTCCACTATCTCTTCTCAAACGACAACTGAAACTAAAAATACAAGAGGAATGGCAGAGAATATGGGACACTGATCATATGGGAAGATTTATGTACATACTCACTTCTAACAATTGCCTCAGAGGAGACTTTACTATCGCACAGAAACCTCTTCCTGTTTGCTACAAATCACGGGCCTTTTCCAGACTATCTGGTAAAAATCGGTAAAGCTGACTCGAGCTACTGCACGTGTGGAAAACGAGGTACCTCACTGCACTATGTAACGGAATGTACACTAACTTCCATATACCACAACAGAATCGCAAGAATGATAAGTCTCTCTTCATGGTTTAAAATAATAAGAAAACAACCAGCACGTATACAAAAATTCATAAATTGCGTAATATTGATTAAAAAAAATCAAGGACTGCCCCAAATGCCTCCTCCGGACCTTTTATATGATAATGATGATGAGTTATTGTACTAACCAAACAAATTTTTACTTTAAAACAGTTATAGAATTACTGTTATTGTTAAGAAAAATTATGTGTTATACGTCTGTAAATCACTCAAGTAGTTTATTTTACTATTGTTACCTATAGTTATTTCATTGCTTCATTATCTCAGTTATTTTTTTGTTACCTACGTTTATTTACTGTATAATTGTTCTGTATTTTTTATTTATTTTTTATTTTTTTTATAAATATTGCTGGGTGGGACTTGTTGAGCTAAAACCAATTGATAGGCCTCCCGACCTGGCTGAATCTCAATTTGAATATGTGACATTGTCGCTGGAAAAAAAAATTAAGACAAAATAATATCAGACTATATGTATAGATACATACATGTACATAAATATATATATACATATATTTCAAGTTTAATTTTCAAGTTTTCCATGGTTTAAGTTATAACATTTATTAACATTTGTTTGATTTTATTTTGTTCAGTGTACATATTTTTTTTTATTTAGTTCAATATTTTTTTATAATTTTGTATAGTTTATGATATACAGGGAGAGCAAAAAGTCCGTAAAAACTTTAAAAATTACAAAAAAACCGAAAAAATAACCGAAATGAAAAACGGTTTGCAGGGTTAGCATCCATAATTCACGGGATTTTTTTTAAGACAGAAATAAAAAATAATTCAAAAAACAGCCGACAGATGGCGATGGTACTTGCGATTTCCGCGGAAATATGTAAATGAAGCGGTTATAAAGCTTTCGCTCCTAATCCACAACTAGTTCACCGTTGTGAGCCGTGAACTTGATCAAGGATGCTCACTGCGAAGGACAAAGCTTTGTTGGTGAAGTTATTTTACATGAACAACGAATCAGCGACTATTGCTTTGCGTAAATTCCGATTTCAAAAGGATTTGAAGACGGGAAAGGGGCCTTTAACAGCGGCAGGCCTCACAAAGCTTGTTCGGCGGTTTGAGGAAACATTCTGCTCTTTATTTTGGTATCTTTTCTTTGATTTGGGTACGTGAGCGCCACCTATTGGCTGTTTTTTGAATTTTTTTTTTCATGTCTTAAAAAACTCTCCGTGACCTATAGATACTAACCCTGCAAACCGTTTTTCATTTCGGTTATTTTTTCGGTTTTTATGAATTTTTAAAGTTTTTACGGACTTTTTGCTCACCCTGTATATCTATATATATGTTACAGGCCAAACCCGATTTTAGGCCAAACTAGATTGGCCTAGTCCAAACTAGTCTATCCTAACGCCCATCGGATAAACTAGTTTTTCCTAGGCCAAACTAGTCTATCCTAACGCCCATCGGATAGACTAGTTTTTCCTAGGCCAAACTAGTCTATCCGAATGCCCATCGGATAAACTAGTTTTTCCTAGGCCAAACTAGTCTATCCGAACGCCCATCGGATAAACTAGATTTTCCTAGGCCAAACTAGTTTGGCCGAACGGTCATTAGGATGAACTAGTTTAGCCTGCTATTCATTGGTTTGAATCAGTTTATCCTAGGCCGAACTAGATTGTCCTAGGCCGAACTAGATTGTCCTAGGCCAATTCAATTTGGCGTGATTTTTTTTAATCTAAAGACCGCCACGGTGCCAACTTTCTAGTTTTGATCTAATTTAGCCTAGGCCAATGCAGTTTGACGCGATTTTAGCTCACAGACTATCAAAGTATGAGAGCTAATGTGCTCGCAGATTCTGTGTGTGTGTATGTAATCATGTATGTATGTATGTACGTATGTATGTATGTACGTATGTATGTATGTACGTACGTATGTACGTAATGCGATAACTCCTGATAGAAATATCCAATTTGCTTCAAAATTTGGGCATAGATTTATCCTGATATCGAACTTTCCTGATTAGTTTCAGGGGTTCATTGGATAAGAATAAGGGAAGAGGAACAAAAAGCTAAACCGCACCCCCCGCCCCCCACTCCTTAATTTCGTTAAGTCAGTTTTCATGCAAAAGTATCAGATTGTATTAAAATTTTAGGTACAATATCAGTTTGATAAGGTATATCCATGATTAGTTGTGGGTGTTCAATACAGTTCAATTGTTTACATATAAAGAAAGAAGGAATGGAGGGTGACACTCTTATTTTATGTAAATAGATTTTTCAGGGATAATTTACCGATTTGTTTCAAATTTTGGATGTAGGTTTCTTCTGATAAGGCGTTTATCTGATTAATTTTGGGGGTTCTGAGTTTAAATATAAAGACAGAGCGGATTATTTTTTCAATCGGATAGAAACTTTTGATTTTATGAAAAGATTTTTAATTCGTAACAGATATTGGTTTTCACACACATCACTTCACGGGAAATTGTTCATATTAAAAAAGTAAATATCCGAATCTTTTTAAAAATAAGAAAAAGCTTAAATAAAGCATGACACTTGAAATTTAGGATACGGCGGGGAGGTAGAGTAAGGGGACGCTAGATTTTTTTAAAAAAAGCTCAGCGTTTTTTTAAGTTTTAGCTGCTAATTAAATAGTACCATTTTTTAAACTTTTAGAAACATAATATAACATGATGATGTTAAATATTTAAGAAAAAAGATGTCGCGTCAAATACCACTATTTTCTATTAGTAATTTTTGTAAAAATGTTAAATTCTTTTTGGAATTGTTGAAACTTTGTGATAGTTTATAACATGTGATAAAAAATTGTATAAAAAATCCCATTACGAAAGGGAAAGAGGGGGGGGGGCAAACAAAATCAGGAAATATAATGGAAATTCTAGGTTGATCTATTTGAAACTTTAAGATAGTTTATGACATATGATATAAATTTATAAAAAATATACTTCGCATTTAATGCCACTATTGAAGAATAGTGATTTTTTCAAAAATCTCAAATTCTTGTTTTGAAGCACCGCGACATCGAGTAACATATCTACTGATAGATTCTTCAACGGAGTTTTCTTAAGATACAGTTTTGTTAATAATAAGGTGCGCTCCCTGGTGATGGAATGTGGAACTAATGCGAGCACCCTGGTGTTGGCATTTGGAACTAATACAACGCGATTTAGGTATTTAAGAATGTTGAATCGAAAAGAAAGAAACATGATGATAAATACTTAAGAAAAAGGATTCCGCATCGAAATACCACTATTTTCTAATAGAATTTTTTGTAAAAATGTTAAATTCTTGCCGGAACTTTTTGAAAAATCCGTAACAACATCTTTCAAATTCTAATTCAAGCTGAAATTTAATGAAAATCTGTGTATTAGTACTATTTCAGATATTTGAATTATCGCAGAAGTAATAAAAAAACTGGATAAAAGCGCTATTTATTGAGCTATTTGCTCTAAAAACAAAAGAATATTAATTTATATCAGGGACTAACAGAATTTGAAGTTTGATGAAAATCCGTGCATTTCTTCTTGAGATATTGCGATAATCATGAATAGTGCCACATAGCAACGCCACCTGTTGCACGATTTACTCCAAAAACTAAAAAGTATATAGATTTTTGTACTTTTTTATATCAAGGACTAACAGAATCTGGAGTTTCATGAAAATCCATGCATTAGATCCTGAGATAGAGCTATTGCAATAATCACGAATAATACCGTATAGCGACGCTACCTTTCAAGAGATTTACTCCAAAACTACAGAATACTAATTTATATCAGCGACTTACAGAATCTAAAGTTTGATGAAAATTCGTGCATTAATTCTTGCAACAAAACTATTTCAGGAATCGGGAAAATTGAGCACAACAGCGCCACCTATTGAGCAATTAACACGAATACGTAAAAATATTTAGTTCATATCACGGATTTACCGATTCGGAAGTTTGATGAACATCCGTAAATTAGTTATTGAAATAGTGTTAATGCAAATCAGTAAAAACGCACTTCAGAAGCACCATCTGTTGAACTATTTACATGAAAAAGTAATCAGTATCGATTTATATCAGGGACTATCTGAATATAAATTTTTATTAAATTCCGTCTATTAGTTCTTGAGATACAGCTATTGTGAAAATTGTGAAAAATGCAGCATATCATAGCCATGTTGAGTGATTTACTTCAAAATAAAAACAACACCAACTCATGTCATGGACGAACTGTATCTAAAGTTCGATGGAAATTTGATTGTATTAGCTATTAAGATAAAGCTGATGCGTAAATCGTAAAAAATGCCAAACAGTACTCCACCTGATGAACGATTTACACCAAAAACTAATCAGCATCAATTTAGTTCAGAGACTACCTGAATATAATTTCTTATTAAATTTCGTGCATGAGTTCTTCAGCCGCGTCCCCACAGACTGCGGCAGCGTATAGCAGGTGTGCCGCACGCGTACTGCCGAATGCGCTCTTCCTTTTCGAATGAACTTCGAAGCGAACAAAATTTAAATCGTAGCAAGCATGCTGAGCACGCACCACCGAATGTAACCCTCCTTTTCGAAAGAACCTCGAAGCGAACGAAATTCGAACTATATCCCTGCTGCCCACGCCAGTCCGATAGCGGGCGAAGCCAGCAAGTTTTAACTAAGCCACGTTACATTAATTCCTCATTCCAACACCAGGGAGCGTATTTTATTATTAACAAAACTGTATTTGAATGAAACTCCGTTAAACAACCTATTAGTAGATGTGTTATTTGAAATCGCGGTGCTTTAAAACATAGAATTTCCGTTATGTTTCCTGATTTTGTTCGCAACCACATCCTCTTTCACGCCGAAATGTAACTCTTTTTTTTTAATTATATCATATGCGATAAACTATCACAAAGTTTCAAAAAGTTCCAGCAAGAATATAACATTTTTACAAAAATTACTATTAGAAAATAGTGGTATTTCGATGCAAAATCCTTTTTCTTAAATATTTATCATCATATTTTTTTCACTTCGAAGTTCGTTCGCTTCAACATACGTCCGTTTCAAGATTTTATATAAAAGAAGGAGCCCGATAGCGGGCGAAGCCGGCAGGCTTGAACTAAATCGCGTCCAAATTCAAACACCAGAGTGCTCACGTTATATTAGTTACACATTAGTCCGTTATATTAGTTCTACATACGTACGTACATAAGTATGTACATACGTACGTACATGGTTACGTACACGCACACAGAATCTGCAAGCACATTAGCTCTCAGGCTTTGATAGTCTGTGAGCTAAAATCGCGTCAAATTGCATCGGTCTAGGTTAAATTAGATCAAAACAAGAAAGTTGGCGCCGTGGCGGTCTTTAAATTCAATAAAATCACGCCAAATTGAATTGGCCTCGGACAATCTAGTTCGGCCTAGGATAAACTAGTTCAAACCAATGAATAGCAGGCTAAACTAGTTCATCCTAATGACCGTTCGGCCAAACTAGTTTGGCCTAGGAAAATCTAGTTTATCCGATGGGCTTTCGGATAGACTAGTTTGGCCTAGGAAAAACTAGTTTATCCGATGGGCGTTAGGATAGACTAGTTTGGCCTAGGAAAAACTAGTTTATCCGATGGGCGTTAGGATAGACTAGTTTGGACTAGGTCAATCTAGTTTGGCCTAAAATCGGGTTTGGCCTGTAACATATACATATATGGGTGATTCTCAAAATAGGGGACAATTTATGTATTTCAGCATAAAAAAAAAAATAGAGAGGTTTTCTGTCATGTTTTTATATTTAGATATGTTTGTCTTAATATTATTCATTATTTGCACTCAAGAATTACTCACTTTTTAGTTAAAAACGCCTTAAAATAACAGAATAATTGTTCAAAATGTCATTAGCATGGATGTCCACAGCAGCTGTGCCTTGTATATACTAGCTTTTTCAAGAGTTAATATCATGTTTATAAAATGAAACAAATGTTGTTCTTTCTTTAAATTAATCAAGGAGAGGATTTATCCAATAAATATCTTTTTAGAAATAAAATTATAGTACATAAAAAAAGAATTAAAGTTTGTCCTCCATATTCGATTTTCAAAACAAGGTCATACTATAACAGCTGGTTATTAATCAAAATTTCATTTTCACATATGACAATAGTTTGAAAATATAAAGTTTCTCCATGGCAACAAGTAGCCATTTTATCCCAGCCTCAAAATAGAAGCATGTATTGTATTTTAAGAATAGAAGTTGAATATTAGGGGCGTACATCAATTGTATGTCATTAGAATGGATAATAATTTTCATGTTTATTTTATAATTAAATTTTTTATTTTACTTCTTTGCATAGGACTTTTGTGTTTTAAAAAGCCCCAGAAAGTACTATTGCATTGTGATTATATTATGGCTCATAATCTTAATTAAATTAAAATTTGTTATTAGCATGGAAAAATATCAGTGTCATTAGCATGCTTTTTTTTCTATCCATGCTAAAGATTCCTATGTGCATAAATGTAACCATTGCTTATATTGTATCTTTTATAAAGTTTAATTTTACATATAAATTTAGGTATTACATTTATTATCCCTAAAATATGCATTAAATCTGTCAGAAAATCACTAAGACAGCTTCTTAGATTGTTAGTTTCAGAATGTTGCTTATGTAAACAAAGTTTGCGCTTTGGTAATGTTTTTATCCTCCTTATATGTATATATGTAAAAATGGAAACCATTTGCTGAAAAGGATGGCTAATAAATATAGAAAAAAATATTTAAACAGGAAGAAAATAAAAATTTCTTAATATATTTATTCTATACAACTTTTTTTTTGTCATTAGCATGGATCAAAAAATACTAATTATTTTTTTAAAAGTTAATTTTTAAATATTTAGCTCTGCGGGCTACATGTAAAGTATATCTAATACTATATTAACAACACCTATTTTTTTCAGAAATTTTGCTAACAGTAATTTTTTTAAGATTTCACTTTTGAAATTGTCCCCTATTTTGAGAATCACCCATAAATATATGTAATAAATAAAAAAAAATTCGCCATTTCCCCGCTTTGAGTTTGTTCTAAAGTTTTATAAGAACATACTTTCATTCTCAGTTTTCTGTAATGTATTAATATTTTTAGCAATTAAAGTTCCTTTTATTTTATTTTTTTTTAACTCAGCATAATCTATTAATTATTTTCTTAAAAAAAGATAGAATGTATCTTGAATGTCAATATCTTATTGCGAAATCTTAAATTCATTACACAAATCCATTTTCTTTTTTAGTTTTAAAAAGCCTTTATCGAAACTTTAATTTTGTTTTATTTATTTAATAATCGTCTGCTAGCTGAATTTCATCCGCATTTAGTGGGGCGTATTACTCTTAAGGTTTACGCCATTTGTTAAAGAGTCCATGCATCAGGGCCGTAACTATAACTTGGGGGCCCCGGGACAAACTAGTGGGGCCCCTCGCGCCCGGGGCAAATTAAAACTTTGTCCAGGGCGCAGCTGTTTTTCGCACGCCGTTGTTTAAATATACACAGTATGATAATTCTAAAAAGATGTAAGATGAATTTTGATGTTTTTTTCGATTTTATGTATTTATTAATAAATAAGAAGAAAGTTTTGGTTTGGTTTATTTTGTGTCGGCCACTTATCTACTCGAGGGATATAGGACTAGGGGGAAGTGCCCTTCGTGGGGGTGTTTCTAAGAAAAAAGTTTTTCTGGAATGCTTTAGATGCTTTTTATATTATTCAACTAATAAGAAGCCCATATTTTCTTCCTTATACTAGCTTCGGTGGAATCAGCAAACATGCTGGCGCGACATGGCACATTCGGCTAAACATTCTGCTGTCTAGAGCTGCTTTTGCATGCGACGCATATGGAGTATATTGATGGACACGGAAAAACATTTACTCTAGCTCTTTGATTTTTTTATTACTAACTTTTAGCTTGGTGCTGGGCATTTTATAGGAAGTTAGACTAAAAACTAAAAACAATAGTTTTTTCAATCACCAGTTTGGGGCCCTTCAGGCTTGGGGGCCCCGGGGCAGTGCCGCGGCTGCCCCGGCGGTAGTTACGGCCCTGCCGTGCATCTAATCTCACCCATCAACCAATACTAGAGCGCGAAGTAAATTAGCTTTACATTCCAAATATTTTTAGTGGATTTTTAAAAGCCTTACGTCAAAAGGGGAAGGGCAAGGTTAGCTTAGAATCTTTGAGAGAGTCATTTGGTTTTTCGGAGCAAGCAGAATCTTTCTGGCCTTCCCATTGTTAAGACTCACGTTCTTATCAGAATAATTTCGAATGTTTTTGGAGTGCAATGCATTTTCAGCAATCTATTTTCAAAGACCACTTTGTGTTTCTTTATTATTTTTGCGGTGATACTAAATTACAAAAAATGGCTAACTTGTTTTAGTGCATTTTCTTTAACGGAGATGGTTGAATTAAGAAAATTTTGTATCTATTATAAAATTATGGAGACTGAAGATTTGTAGAATATCCAGTGAAAGTGGACAATAATATAGATTTTGATGCGCCTTTATGTTCGTATACGTTTCATTATTAGAGAAACCTTCAATTAAATATATATGCCTTTATCTGCCAGCCACGACAAGGTTATACGTTAATGGTTTTTAACGGAGAATATAAAAAAATTAAATTGGCCAGCGGTACTGTGATATAATACGTTTCTTCTGTCATTTCACCAGATGTTTTTCTATGATCACTCTGACATCTTACAGGAAGCCAGCAGGATGTGAAGAAATCCTGTGAAGAAAATGTGCTAAAGATATACTAGTGCTTAATTTCAACAATGATATTCTAAGTGCTCCTTCCTTTGCTACTGAAAATGCCATGAAATCTCTAATAGCCGCCAACTTTGGAATATTAACTGTTTGTGCATACCGGCGTTTCATCTACTTCTAAACTATTGTTCTTTGATTTCTATTTAGTCAAGAATCTCAAGTTCATATCTAACAAGAATTAATTCCATCGATCTTCTTTACGGTTCTGGGATAGTCAACATTAATGATTCACTTTCGCGAGTTCTTTTTCTTTCTTTCTTTTTTTTTAAAGTAAAATATACGTTATGTGTCATCTCTTCTTAACTAGGAACGTGTAAGTTCAGTAATATATTTTATTTTATTGCGTTATTCGTTATGAAGTTAATATGATTTCTTTCTTTAAAGTGCTGGATTTATCATGAGTTTTACAGATATAAAAAAATATAATGTTGTTATATTTATTATTTTCAATATAGTTGAATTTTTAGATTGTTCTATTATTAGTTCCATCCATATTTTTTCTCGTAAAGAGTGTTAATGATACATATTAAAGAAGGATAACTTGTTTATTTATTATCTATTTTATTTACTTATTATTTTACTATTTTATCTATTCAATTATTTATATTATTTACTGTTGTTGAAATGAAGTTATTATTATTTATAAAAAAAGAACAAAACTTTTTAACCTAAAATTGGATTTATATATTTAATTATTATTTATATTGAGTTATGAAATTTAAATATTTTAACTTATGAGTTAACTTATCATTTTTGCTTTTAAGATCTGGATTAGTAAAGAAAATTAAAATGTGTGAAATCAAAATCGATATTGTCCCTTTTGATTTTCAACTGGGAATGGATGTCCAATCATGGCTTAAACATTTTGAAAGGATGTGTACTATAGAGAAAAATGATGAGGAGTGAGAAAAAACAAAATATATCAAAAGTTTTGAAATGAGAAGCCTTAAACATCTTTATTAATGATTGTTTGGATTGTACAACTTATGATAAAATTGTTGAAATTTTAACAGAAAAGTTTATCCAGGAGTCCCAAAAATTTCTGAATTTGCCTCATTAAAATTAAATGATTTAAATGAATTAGATTCCTATTTCAGGTTGGAAGACAACTTCAGCTTGGAGAGAATATAATTATTCAGGGACTAACTGATGGTCTTAAAAAAAATACCAATATTGTTTAATTGTAAACCCTCCTTCTAATACTCGTGAATGGTTTCGCATTGCTAAACAAATAGCAGCGATTTTAACTCATACCCCTAATAATAATACTAAAAATATTCAACCCTCTAGACCGATGCAACATCCAAATCCTACTCCTAGTCATTGGCCTTATCCTAGTCAGACAACCAGACAACAAATTTTAATCCTAGATTCGTCACTCCTAGAATGCCTACGGTACATTACCAGAATAACTACCCTAGTCGTCCCTGTAGAATTTGTGTAAACAGACGGATACAAAATGCTTAAAATTGGGAGAGGAATTGTATATTTTACTCCAATCGGTTTGAAACTCATATTCCTTCTCTTATACAACCACCCCCTACTAATAATGTCTGACAATTAATTATTCCTGGATACGTGGGCAATAAAAAAGTGTGTTGTGTTGTGGATTATGGATCAACTGTCTCAATTTTACCTCTTAAATTTATTGGATTTTTAAATGATAAATTAAAGAATGTTGCATCTATATTTATAAAACCAACCCAAGGAACTCTTAAAATTAATAAATCTTCTCGATTATGTATTAAATTTGGTAATATATAGTAAAATATTGATTTTTAAGTAAGTAAAATAGATTTGAATTATGCTATTTTAGGTTCACCGGATTGTGCTAAATTTAATTTCTCCTAATTATTATTGGCCAAATATGACACAATATATTACCAATTTTGTTAAATATTGTGATATTTGCCAGAAAAATAAATATAAAACCTAGACAGATTTTTTTTTATTTATTACAAATCCCCCCTTCCAAAAAGACGGATTAAACTGTAGGTTTGAGACCTGCAAGTTCACGGAAAAGTAGGTGATACAGACTTAGATTACAAAGTTGTCGATAGAAGTAATAATAACTAAATAATAATAAAAAAGAAAACTGGATTTTTTTCTGAAAAATATGGAATTTAAATTTATGAATACTGATGTGATGTGTGGAATAACTTTTAAATTTACAGATAAAATATAGGAACCAACATAAATGCAAGATATGATCTTGTTCAAACATACATATCATAAAGTAATTAGAAAATGTAAGCAATTAAACAGAGTATATTTTTAACATAAAAATGAAAAACAATAACGTTCAATTTTCTTTGACAATAATGATCCTAGATATAATGGAAAAATTTGATGGTGCTTCTTTATAAGAAAGGAGAGAAGGAAAACATTAAAAATTACCGTCCGATCAGCTTATTGTCAGTGATTTATAAAATTTTCACCTAAGTTTTAACGACAAGACTTGAATCAGCTCTGGACTCAGCTCAACCTAGGGAACAAGCAGGATTTCTAAGTGGATTCAGCACAATTGATCATATCCAAATAGTAAGGGAACTCTTAGAAAAACATAAAGAATATAATCTACCTCTCTGCCTTGCGTTTATTGATTATGAAAAAGCATTTGATTCAGTCTACACATCAGTAGTAGTAGAATCTCTGGAAGACATTGGTATAGACAAACCTTACATCAATATCATAAAGAAGATTTACAAGAAAGGAACAGCAACCGTCCGTTTAGATAAAGGAAATGCGAAGATCAAGATCGGAAGAGGAATGAGACAAGGAGACACCATTTCACTTAAGCTCTTTAATTCTGTCTTAGAAAATATCTTCAATAAGCTGGATTGGGAAAACAAAGGAATTAGAATAGATGGGGAATATTTAAGTCATCTCCGGTTCGCTGACGACATAGTAATTTTCAAAGTGCAAAGTTATGTGTACCTAGGACAGGAAATATCATCGGATAATAGTATCATGAATGAAATCAATAGAAGAATAAGAAATGGGTGGAGTGCTCTTGGGAAGAACAATATTATTCTGAAGAGTAACATGCCTCTTTGTTTGAAAAGAAAAGTGTTTAATCAATGTATTTTACCTGTATTAACTTACGGAGAAGAAACATGGACAGTAACAAAACGGATGATACAAAGACTACAAACAACACAGAGAATTATGGAAAGATGTATGCTAGGCATAACTTGAAGAGACAGAAAGAGGATAACCTGGTTAAGAAATCAGACAAAAGTTTTTGACATCCTTGAAAGAATCAAACAGCTAAAATGGAAATGGGCTGGGCACATTGTAAGAAGACAAGACAATAAATAGAACCCAAATATACTACAGTGGTATCCCAGAGATGTAAAATGACCAAGAAGACGACCACAAGTAAAATGGAGTGACGAAATAAGGAAAGTGGCTGGTGTAAATTGGATGACGAAAGCACTAGACAAAAAATATTGGAAAAATCTGGGAGAGACCTACATCCATCAGTGGATCGAAAACTGTTGATAATGATGATGATGATGATATATACATTAGTCTCCAAAAGTTAAGGTATAACGGGTTTTTTTGCATCTAACTTGCAAATGAATGAATATAGAAACAGAAAATTTGAAGAAAATGTGCGCAAAACTGTAATTTATTAAATGCGACATAGAAATATACTTAAGTTAAACGTATAAATGAAATTACAACAAAAAAGTACTCATGGGGGAAAATTCCATTCTTGGAGAAATCATTACATCGCAGTATTATACAGTAAAATGTGACAGAAACATTACAAAACTGATTCTATTACGGAATATGTCCCCTTCGGTCTTGAATGCATTGGCGCTATCGACTTTCTATGTTCTCAATTAAGTTGTCGGACCTCGGAATGGATAGCGCTGACCTGAAATGGAGTAAACATTTTTCCAGCTCATTTTATGACCTTGGAGGAGGATTTAAAGCCGCAACCTGTCTTCCTTGATAGTCCCAAAGATGTTCTATCTCATTCAAGTCTGGAGAGTGAACTGCCCACTGCATTTTCTCCAAGCCGTGATAATCAAGATAATCCTCGACAACGACAGTTCTGTGTGGTCTCGCATTATCATCCTTTAGAGTGAAACCATAGCAAATAGCACCGGCATATGGGCGCACATATAAATGAAGGATCTCATCCCGATAGCTCCCGAAAGTTGCTCCATGGAACACAATGCAGGTCAATATTGCCTCCGAGTGATATCCTGCCCAAATCATCAAAAACCACCACGGTTTGTACCACGGTTTATGTACATGTGTGTTTCGGCAGTTTTTAAATTGTTGGTATCGAGTGCATTGTTCTCTCTAGAACAGAATACGCGCTGAATAACTCTCTAGTGTGAATCTGCACTCGTCTGTGATGAGTACAAAAGCCCACTGTTTTCTGGTACATTAAACATGCTCTCTTTCCCAACATAAGCGGACCCTTCTCTGTAGTCTGTTTAGGGAGACACTCGTAACTAGTAGCCTTGCATAGAGAACTGTATTGTAAAGACGCCTTCGCACCGTAGTAGCGGAGATTCTTCTTCTTGAATCTGCAAAGTTGTTTGCAATGAGTTGCGTTCCTATCACAGTAGTGCGTCTTCTCCTTCTGGCCGAAAGAGCTAGAAACCAGTCTGCTGTAGGTATTGAGACACATGGGGGGCATGGAACATGTCTTCTGCACACAGAATCTTCGGATTAATACTGATCACAGAGTCACTGGACAACACTGGGAGACACATTGTGTCGTCTAGCAGTATTGGCTTATGAGAACCCTATTTTCATCCATCCTACCACCCGCCACCTTAATGAATCGGGCAAACGAGTTCTTCTAGACATTTCTAATCACTACTGCTTTTTTAACAATACCGAAAACGATAGTCCAAATACAACAAAACTTACACGCAAAATTACGAAAGCTTCGTAATTGCATAGTTTTTTTCTCATTCATAAATACCTATTTTTTTTATAAAATAAATGTGGTAGCTGTAATTTTTGCCTAAGTTTTTTTAAAGAGTATTATTGTCATTGATATAAACTATGAAGTTTAATCTGACTGCCATTCTTTTTTCTGGTTAACTTCGAATAACATGTTATACCTTAACTTTTAGAGGAAAGTATATATATACACATATATAAATACTTTTGTAAATATAACCAAAGTAATTCAGATATTATCATACACTTAGATATGTGATTTTACGTTTATGTATTCAAGCATTATTAAGTTTACGTAATACGACAACCTTTTTCACCGTCTTTTCATTCATTGTCTTCCTTGTAATATAAAATGTAGATCATTCTTGAATATTATGTTTCAAGATTTTCAGTCACGCATATTGAATAAAAATAAATGCTTAAGGAAATATTTTTTTTTCCTATCACACGTAGATTTAGTAAACTTATTCATAATTGAATTCATATACAAATGTATACAATCTGAAAATATTTCAATATTTTTTTTTTTCGTGTAAGAATGTTCTTTCCATTTCACTTACTGCATACAAAATAAATTTACCATTAGGCATTTGTAAAAATAAAAAAAGTAAAGGCAGATCATAATGCATTCAAATTATATAAAACTATATTTTCCCAGAGAAATAAAAAATCTGCATTTTCTTTCGCAATGTTATTTATTTTTCATGAATTGCATTGGTGATTTATTTTCAAATCATGTCTTGAAGGCACGTTGCCAGTAAATGAATGTAGGAAGCAGAATGTTGCTTCTAAATATAAGGAAAAGTAGTTATCTTTAAAAATATATTTAAAGAATTAAATTGTATTTGTGAAAAATTTAATGGATATTTTTATTTTTATTTTAGCAACAACTTTTTAAAATGTATTTATGAGCGAAAATAGATATCATCTGTTCATATTTTCCGATTATATTTCTCTTTGAAAAGTTCTATTTGGATTTGCGATAAATGATTTAAGAACTACTTTGTCTTTTATGTTTCTCTCTGAATATCTATTGAAGAAATTTATATATATATACATATATATATATATATATATATATATATATATATATATATATATATATATATATTATTTGGTGTAGATAAAAACATATATGTCTGCCAGAGTTAAATGTGCGAAAAAAACCAACTTTCGATTAAAAAAAATGCATAAGAAAATCTATAGAAATAAGTGCGTATTATTACGGCTGCACTCACCTGAGATTCATTTCTGTGATTTTTTTTTTTTTAACCAAAGGAAATATTACCAGAAAAGTTTCTAAAAGAATCTTTAGAAAATCTATAAAAGAAAAAAAAAGTTTTTTTAAGCAATTTTAGGTAGAATAATTTCATTTCATTTTAGTTTAAAAAAAAAAGACTTATTTTCCATTTAGGACAAAAATATTTGTATTCTCTTTTTATAAAAACAGAAAAATACCCGGCAGTTTCCTTTCAAGTAAAAAAAAAAAATGAATGTTCTTTTTATGTAACAAATATAATTATATGTCTCATGCATTATTTTATATGAAATATCAACGGTTTTCCTAAAGGTGAAAAACATGAATCTACATCATTGTTTTCATAAATGTTGTTTTATGTTTGTTTGTTTATTTACTTACAGGTTTTTTTAAATCTAGTCGTAAAAACCTACGTAAAGATATTCGCTAGCAAGATCTCTCGTAGATTCGTTGTGATGCTACAGAATTATAAAGCTTCACAAAAACTAGTTTTGTAGATTTCCCTTTTTTTGGGTGGGGGAGGCAGCATTTTTTTTGTGTGTGAGTTTACTGAAAATTTTTTTATAATCATGTATATTTCTACAGATTTACAGCTGTAGAATTACAGATTTTTTTAAAAAACAGTTTGAATGCAGAAAATGGGTTTTGAAATTCTTTATTAACACATGGTATTTTACGTTATTAAATAACCAAAATTTGTTACAGTATTTCTAATGTATTGGGAAATTATTTTATATTCAAGTTAGTTATACGGTTTTAATTTCTTGCTGAATGCAAAGATTTGGTTTGGCTTATTTTTTGACGGCCAATTATAATCGACCAATAATTATCTACTCGAGGGCTATATGCCCTGTGTAGAGAGCCCTTCTTGGGGATCTTTCTACGGGAACTTAATCTTTTTTACGCAATGGTCGAATAAAACCACGGAAACCCCGAACAGTTAGGCCGACTGGCACAATTCGGTTCAAACCCAGCACATCTAGTTTACATGTACCAGAGCAGAACCTCTCAACCATTAATGGGGATGTTATATGTAAAGAAATAGCAAATATCTGTGCTTTCTAATCGTTAATGAAATATGACATCAAAAACTTAAGTTGCCAGTCCTACTCGCTGTTGTTTTGATCTTACCTATTCGAAGTATATCATACCTATCATACCTATATGAATGTGATTTCAAATATATATATATATATATATTAAAAAGAATCTAGACCTTTGTATGCTGATAGTAAGCTGTATTTTTACAAAAATAATTATCTCACAGAATCTGTTTTGCCAAAGTCCATTATTATGTGTAATTCTGACAAAATATAATTCAATCCTTATGTTGATTTTCAGTTGATGCAAAAATTAATATATATGTACACATTTTTTAATTCTAGATTAATGTTTTCTCGTACAGTAATAAAAAGTGCTTATGAAAATTAGATTTTGAAATTAAAAAAAATATATATATATTAACATTTTAAACATATATACAAGTGACCTAACTAAATGCATACTTTAAGAAATCAGTACATTTCACCGAAGTAATAAGGAAAATCTTATTTAACAATGTACATTAGGGTGGGCCGAAAAAAACTTTTTTTCGATTTTCGATTATGGCGGGTGCGGAAAAGTGGCCACTGGTGGCACTCAGTTCATACAAAAAATTTGAGATTTTTTGGACATTTCCTTACCCTGCCGCAAACGGCTTGAAGTTTTGCAAAAATGTTCATTTTTGAACTTTTTTCAAAAAAAATAAAAAAATGTTAAATTAAATTTATTTTGGTTGTATTTACTTGAAAAGGCATATTTAATGTACCAAATGTTTAAATAAGATCTGATCATGCATTATTTAATATCTATGTGTATTATAACTTAGGCTATTTTGATAGCTTTTTCGCGTATAATAGGCAAAAGTTGTATTTGTTTGAATCGATCGTTAGTTTCTGTATTATTTATGTCCCTTGGTCTTCTTTATATATTTTCTATATGTCAAACGTCATATATTTGAGGAAAAGACAGCAGTATACTTCAAAAACAAATCTGGAAGGTGAGTAAGTGGTGTAGCAGGACTCTAAGCGCGCGCAATCATTCGTCGTAATACTCAGGGAGTGAAGGACGAAATAGTTGAGAGCCAAAATGCGATAAAGGATTCTTATTATTTATCCTTGCTAAATTACCTGTGACATTTGTTCAGTGTTTACTTGAAACCCTTTTGTGGTGTTATACAGTGCTTTTCGGGTCGTTTAATGTTCCATTATAGTTTTTGTGCGTTTTATTACAACGAGCTTAGAAATGGCTAGTATAAAGGGCCATGACAATGCAAAGACACGCGGTAGCGTGAAAAGTAACTCTTTAGGGGCATCATGCATATTGAAAGGATTGCAATTCCCAACCTATGCTGATAATCATGCGCCACTACTACTGGTTGTTTCACCATGTAGAAGTTGTGACAGCAGAGGATACGAATCTCGTCATCGATAAAAACAAAGTCAGAAGAGAGAAATAGAAACTTGGAAAGAAAATACAGGCAGAAGAAGTTATTGAAAGAAGGAAAATTAAAAGCATATTTTTTGATGGTAGAAAGGATAAAAGTATATTCAGAGGAAGAAAAATAACAAGCAGCACCGTCGAGAGAAAGGCGTGGAACACATCACCGTGTTGTTTGAACCTGGTTAGGAAGACTTGTGTCACTTGATACCTCGTTCCGTTACCTTGATACCTCGTCAGTTCAGAAAAGTCTAACTTGTGGTGACTTGGAAGATTGTATAATGATTTTGCTATTTCTTTTCCGTGACCGGAACAAGATATCAAGCGATCCGAGTATTCCTAACCAGGTTCAAACAACACGGTGATGTGTTCCTCGCCTTTCCTTTGACACTGCCGCTTGTTCTTTTTTTCCTCTGAATATACTTTTATCCGTTCTACCATCAAAAAATATGCTTTTAATTTTTCTTCTTTCAATAACTTCTTCTGCCTGTATCTTCTTTCCAAGTTTCTATTTCTCTCTTCTTACTTTGTTTTTATCGATGACCAGATTTGTATCCTCTGCTGTCACAACTTTTACTTGGTGAAGCAACCAGTATTAGTGGCGCATGATTATCAGCATAAATTGGCAATTGCAATTCTTTCAATATGCATGATGACCCCAAAGAGTTACTTTTCACGCTATCGCGTGTCTTTGCATTGTCATGGCCCTTTATACTAGCCATTTCTAAGCGCGTTGTAATAAAACGCATAAAACACTATAATGGCACATTAAACGACCCAAAAAGCACTGTATATCACCACAAAATGGTTTCACGTAAACACGGAACAAATGTCGCTGGTAATTTAGCAAGGATAAATAATAAGAATCCCTTATCGCATTTTGGCTTTCAACTATTTCGTCCTTCACTCCCTGAGTATTACGACGAATCATTGCGCGCGCTTAGAGTCCTGCTACACCACTTTCTCACCTTCCAGATTTGTTTTTGAAGTATACTGCTGTCTTTTCCTCAAATATATGACGTTTGACACATAGAAAATATATAAAGAAGACTAAGGGACATAAATAACACAGAAACTAACGATCGATTCAAACAAACACAACTTTTGCCTATTATACGCGAAAAAGCTATAAAAATAGCCTAAGTTATAATACACATAGATATTAAATAATGCATGATCAGATCTTATTTAAACATTTGGTACATTAAATATGCCTTTTCAAGTAAATACAACAAAATAAATTTAATTTAACATTTTTTAATTTTTTTTGAAAAAAGTTCAAAAATGAACATTTTTGCAAAACTTCAAGCCGTTTGCGGCAGGGTAAAGAAATGTCCTAAAAATCACAAATTTTTTGTATGAACTGAGTGCCACCAGTGGCCACTTTTCCGCACCCGCCATAATCAAAAATCGAAAAAAAGTTTTTTTCGGCCCACCCTAATGTACATACACACATATATATATATATATATATGTATAGAGAGAGAGAGAGAGAGAGAGATACATAGGTAGATAGACAGATATAGATATAGAACTTCAACGTGAAATGAAATATGTATACTTTAATATACTTTACATTACTTTTTTAACTTATAATTCATCATTAATTGAAATTGCTTACAAAACTCACATGAAAATTTTTGCTTACAGTGTTTTTTTTTTTTTTTTTTTTTTTTTTTTTTTTTTTTTTTTTTTTTTAACAACTATGTATTTAATATTCCTTACCACAAGTTAAATTATTTCATAGAACTCTGAAAGGTGAAAAAAGATAGAACAGAGAACATACATTTTCATAATCGGTAGGAAGATAATGTTAATAAAAATTTTAATTAAGGTTTCTTTTATTATCATTTTGCCCTTTATCAGAGGCATTTTCACTTTGAAGCATACTAGATAATCCTGATGTTGTTGTAGAACAATTACCTTGCACGAGTTATTAAAAATCATTAATTTATCGTCATTCATATATTTTCGCCATTAATATATTTGTTAATAATAATAAAAAGTTCTATGGTGTTAAGTGAATTGTAATTTAATAATAGTTTGAATAAAATTATAGAAACATCATAATGGTGATAGAAAATGTAGCTTTTAGAAATTAATGTCAACTTGGGATTTCCGGTTTCGAAAATATTCACTAAAATTATTCTTTTTCGCTTAAAAATACAACTTAAATTTGTTTTTGAAAAGCTCAATTTACATATTTCATTCAATTAAGATTTCAGATAATTTATCATTATTACTTTGACCTATGTTGAACAAATGATAAATGCAAGATAATTCATTATTCTTACAAGATAACGTTAGTTTTTTCCGGTTTTCCATAGGAACCACCCGTACTTTTTTATTTAAAACAACGAATCTTGTTTAAAGGCTCGAAATTACATCTTAATTAAAGTTAAATTTTCTATAACAAATTCCTGGTTTTGAACTTCCAAGAACCCTGTTATGATTAGGCACATGTGCGTTTAATATGACTTTCAACAATTTTACTATAAGTTGTCCTGGGGTAATAAAGGGGTAAAAATTTCTGTAATTCAGCATATTCTATTACGTATTTTCCTAAAAAGAACTGAAATGTGTTACTTAAATGTCAATATCTTGTTGCGAAATATTAAAATCATTCCATTAATCCCTTTTCCCTTTTTAGAATAAAAAAACATTTATCAAAAGCTGTAATTTTGTTTTATTTATGTAATTATCGTCTGCTGGCTAGTTTGAATCATTCGCATGGGACTGTTTACTCTTGCATATTACGCCGTTTAGTAAAGATGTATGGCAATTAACTCCACCCCTGATCCAATGGAAGTGCTAGAGGTGTTATAGGACTACCTTCGAATAAATCTTATTGGGTTTTAGTACGTGTGTCATATAGGGAGGCGGGGCCAAATTCTCTGAGAATCATCAGGGAATCAGTTTTAACTGGGAGAGAGTTCAGAATTCACTGACCGACCAAATGTTTAAACAGATGCGTGTTTTTTCTCGTAATGTGGAACTGTTACCGTAGTGATCGTAATTTCACGAAAAATTCGTCTGTACTGAACACCTTTTATTCTTTGTGATTTTGTGACATGGGTTTAGAAATGTCGGGAGGTTTAGTGGTTAATTATAGAGTAACTTTGGAATGGAACTATAATAAACGATGCTTTTTGATTTTTTATAGAAATTTTCATTATTCGAATTACTACACATTTAATCTATTTCCAAAGGTCAAAGGACTTCGACTGCCAATCCATTTGATCGAATGTGATTCCTGATGATTGATCGAACTCCGACTTCGTTCGTGCCATCCTGTTCGCTTCGTCATACCTCGTGTTTTTGCGGGAACACCTAAAAATATCACCACACATACCTATATAAAATTAAAACATACAATTTATTGCACGATATAGCCTTTTTTATTTCTTATTTCAACGTTAGATGGTGGTTCTAAAAATAGTCATTAATATATTTTTTTTCTTTTCTTTTCTTCTTTTGCGTATGTTATTATTATTTTTATATTTTCTACTGTGCCTGTATATTTTTTCAACTCATTTTATTAAAATCACTTCATATTCCAAATAATTTGCCTAAAATCTGATTTAATAAATATTATTTTATTACTATAATATTTTTAATAATATTTTTAACTATGGTATTTTTTTTTCTTATTTTTTATCCCTTAAACGGCTGCAAGCTCATTAACTTTTACTAAAATAAGTATGCAGTTGTGTGCTTTTTTAACACGTTGGTGACATAGTACACTATAAGTTTTTCTCGTTTGAATTTCTGAATTAAAGGTTAAAACTTCTTATGCTCATCGATTTATTTATATAATTTAGTTTGTATATTGTTCTACATGTTCTGGTTGATTGACTTATATATTTTTTGTTTAAGATAAATCGGGCAAGGGTAGAAAACGATGCATATGGATTAAAATAGCAATTAAAGCATTTGTGCAAAAATGTTTAAAGATAGAAAACCAATGAATATCTTTAACCATCTATCTATCTTTATCTATCTTTCCATCTATCTATATTTTAATGTATTTTTGCATTTATAATCGTTGGTTTTCTATCTTAAAATATGCATATGGATATTTTTCTCATTTCTACCTCAGAAATTAATCGTATTTTTTGTGACTGCTTGGCATTGCCCTTGAAATAAGCCACGTAACAAAATCTCCCATTTTATTTGTAATTCTCCACTATTGCTATCCATTTTATTGTCTTATCCAGTTTAAGTTTGTTATATTGAGTTATTCAATACCGAAAAATGGGGTGAATCGAAACACTTTTCAACTTTAACGTTAAAAAAAAGCAACAACAGATTTTTTAATTTTTTAATTTTTCTACTAGAAACTTCGGTCTTGTTTTGTTCTTTACTTTTTAAGCAAAAACGAAACATTTTTACTGTTTATATATAAATTATTTAAATTTTTAATGGTGTTCCGAATCACCCCGCAAATAGGGGTGAATCGGAAGAAATGCTATAATCTTTATTTATTCCGATTTAAACTTTAATAGGGTTAATAAAAAAGGTAATAATGATAAAGGAGGAATAGGAACACGCAGTGACTGTAAAACCAAGCCTTTATTTTATATACAAGTGAAGATATGCCTTTTTAAAAATTAGAAAACAACTTTTAAAACAAGATAAATTAAAATTTATTTTAAGAAATTATATTCGAATTGGAAATCTAGAATTTAATGCAAATTTAGTCCTGTTATGTTTTATCCTTTACTAGTAGTCATTGGGTAAGTGAATCTATTGAGTAGCCCCAATCGCTGCATGTATTAATACGATCTACTTATACGCCCTCATCCCCAGCCCATAGTACTGTTTGCATCCCTCTCTTCTTTAAATGGTTTTTCATTTTGAGATGTTTGTGTAATGTTGTGGATGCCAGAGAATAATTCTGTACTGTTTTTCTAACTAATTTGCTATTTTAAAAGTCTTTTATTGTATGTCCCACGTCTGTTGGATTAGGCGTTGACTTTTTTGTTTAACCAGGCAATTTCTTGGCACCCTTAAACTCTTCAAGTAATTAAAACAAACAAAATATTGTTACAATACATATTCATACATATATTTTCATATATTGCATGAAACTATTATTGTATAGAAAAATTAATCATGAGAGAAAACGTGTTCCGATTCACCCCGTAAATCTTAAACCTGTGACGTTTCAAGACATTTTTCATTTTTTTATTATCTAGTTTAGAAATAAGTAGAATTTAAAACAGAATATCGTTAACAGGACTATCATTAATTAAAAATCCCCTCTCTTAGGTTCAAAATACGAAAATCACTGTAGTTACATACAAAGTATTGAAGACGTTGCAAAAATGAGGTTTTTGAGGATTCTCTTGAAGTTTTTTTTACATACCCCAGTAGTTGTGAAAACATGTCAAAACTGAATTTCCCAACTCTTAATGTTATAACCTTCTTATAAAAAAAATTGGCAACTAAAATATCATCACATATATTTATAATGAATTTATTTGTATGAATGGGAAGTTTCGTTCCTATTCACCCCGCTGTTCCTATTCACCCCATTTTACGGTATTCGTTGTTCATATTGTTTTGTAGTATTATATAATTTATATATATATATTTATATATGCATACATGTATATATATATATATCCAATATTATAAATGTGAAATTGTTTGTGTGTCTGTTTGTTTGTCCGTCTTTCACGGCAAAATGAAGCGTCGAATTCCCGTGATTTTTTAAGTGGAGATATTTGAAGGGATGGAGAGTGACATAGGCAACTTTTGTCTATTTCTAACACCCCACTTCCCTAAAATGGGGGATAGAAGTTTGTGTGGAGCATTGCACAACTTCAAGGTAGAAAGCTCTAAATTGGTCCGATAGATGGCGCTGATATGTTTCTGAAACAAGATAACGTTGTGTGTTCTCTATCTGTACTTTAGTGCTGGCATCGGCCCGCGACTCCTCGGCCGCGTATTTATTAATTTTCCTTCTTTTGATAATTTATTTTTCTTAATTGAATTCTAACAATCTTCAGGTTTTTGAAAAATATAGTTTATTTTTAACTACATAAAATTAACACTTTACGTGAGAATATTATTCGAAATAAAATAATTGTTTTACTTCGATTAATATTCTTTCTTCGTGTTAAACGCGACCGCCAGCTATATAGCCGGCAATCTTAGGCCTAATTCAGCGAAGCGAATTTTTCCCTTTCTTTTCGAGAGTTTCATATGAAATGATTAAAGTTTATTTCCGTTCTTGGCCGATTAAGAATTTTCTGAATTGGAATTTTCAAATTCATATTGTATATGTATAAAAAATCTTGCTTAAAATCACTTTTTTTTCTTTTGAGGGAGGGGAGGGCGGATTTTCGAACGATGTTTTTGACTTCTAATATTTTAATGTTTCTCTTATTTATAAAACTCCTGTGAGAAAACGGTGATTTTTTCCTCTAATATTTAAAAGTTTTAATTGAAACATGCATCTTACACTTTATTGAATGTTTTCATTTTTGAGCAAATTCATAATGTTTAGGAAATATTTACATTTCATTATTTTCGCCCAAGAATGGCGATGCATATGAAATGAAAGCATTCAATAAATAATAAAGACATTTAAATTTTTGCTCAATTATAAACAACAGTTTTGTAAATCAGTAATATTTATTTAATGTTTCATTTCACTTTTTCAAAGCTCATTCGAAGCAATAAGTAAACACTGTTTTCTTATAACACTCATAATATGTTAGAAAACTTATATTTTCTTTTCCCTCAATCTTCCAACGTACACTTCAATGAATTTTTCATTTCCGAGCAAACTCGTAATATTTAAAAAATATGCATGTTACATTGTTTTCGTCAAAAAATGTAGAGTTGCTTATGAAATGAAAACATTCAATAAAGTCTTAATTTCCATTTTTCCCCAGTTATACAGAGATTTGTAATATATAGGGAATAAAATAGGGATACTTATTTTATAACCACCCTGTATATATATATATTACAAATTAAAAAAATTTTCGCCAAAACTAACCTTTATACTATCTTAATTTTCTTATAATAATATTCCGTACTTACTTCAAATTATTAAATTAAAATCTTGTTTCTAAATCTAATCTGTTAATCCTTATGCAGACGATATAAATAACTTAATTTGCCTTAAAAAAATTATTCCAGTATGCGTAAATTTAAAAAGATGGCTCTAAATTAAAAATATTCTTAATTAAAACTTTATTTCTTAATATTCCAAATAAAACTGATTTCTTCTATGTTTTTATCAACCCTTTTTAAGAAAGTCTTATTAAATTTATTCCAAAACCATACCTTTTAAAAAAATATCATTATTTTATTTTATCTATTTATTTATTTTTCCTACGTCAACCTTTGATGTGTGCATATTAATAAATTCATTTCTTTTTTTTTCTCTTAAAATGAATCATTTATAAAAATCGTCTGCCTAAGATATTTAAAATTCTGAGTCAATTATAAATTGGTTAAATAATATTTTTTTTTTAAATAAATTTATCGTTTGTGGAAAATAATCTCGTAGCTGGACAAGAATTCTGTTTACATAAAAGAATGATGGTTTGAGGTTACAAAATGTTCCAGAACTTTCTTTTTAGTTTAAAAAGGTGGAAGTCTCGAGATGAAAAAGAAGATTTCTTCGGTTGCTTCTTCGATGAGGACAGCTCGCTGAAATAATGATGGAATTTTTGCAAAAGGAGCTTTTCCTTCCTCATTATTACGAATTTAATAAATGAATTTACAGCAGCCCATGACTAATTATTGGATCTTCACCATTTATTTATTTATTTTGTTTTTTTCCCTCGCTTGCCATGACTGTGTGTTTCTTTTTAACCAGTGGAAATAATTCGAGTTCTCCTTAAATCGTCACATATATATATAACTATAAATGCATACATAATTTATAGTTTTATATGTGTGCATTTAAGAACCATTAAGCATTCATTTGTATAAGTGAACCTAATATGGCGGCCTTGGTCGCCGTCTGTTACTTCAACGTCTTCCTTGTAATGTAAAATGCATATTAATATTGAATATTGTATTTTTTAAATATTTTAACCACGCAAATTGCATAAAAATAACTCTCTATGATTATAATATATTCATTATTTTTCCTATCACACGCGTATATTTAGTAAAAATATCCATAATTGAATTCAGATACAAATGTATACAATGTGAAATTATTTCAGTATTTTTTACGGAGAAGATTGTTATTTTTCCTTTTCATTTACAGTCCATGTAATTAATTTGTAAAAAAAAGAAAGTAAAGGCAGGTCTTAATGCATTCAAATTATATGAAACGATATTTTCTAAGAGAAAAAAAATCTGCATTTACTTTCGCAATGTTATTTATTTTTCATGAATTGCATTGGTGATTTATTTTCAAATTATGTCTTGCAGGCACGTTGCCATTAAATGAATGTAGGAAGCATAATGTTGCTTCTAAATATAAGGAAAAGTAGTTATCTTTTAAAATATATTTAAAGTAATAAATTGTGTTTGTGAAAATTTTAATGAATATTTTTATCAGCAGCATTATTTTAGCAGCAACTTTCTTATTTGAACATATGATCGAAAATAAATTTCATTTGTTCATATTTTCCGATGATATATCTCTTTCACAAGCTCATTTTGGATATGCAATAAACAGATTTAAGAACTGTTCTCATTTTATGTTTTTTTTAAAATATTTATTGAAGAAATTTATAAAAATATTTATAATCATTGGTTTAGATAAAAACAGGTCTAACTGAGTTGAATATGCCGGGACCTAGCTTTCGAAAAAAAATCATACATAAGGATTTGAGAGTATATGGAAACAAATGGAGTATTATAACGTTTGCATTCACATAAGTTATTACATTATTTATTACACAGTTTCATAATATTTATTACATTATTTCCTTATAAGTTTTTTTGTTGTTGTTTAATCCAAATGCAATATATTTTTTTTAAGTTAAAAAAAAAAAATTAGAAAATTTGCCAGCTATTTTTGAAGAACAAAAAATCCTTGCTTATTTTTATGCTATTTTAGATTGGATATTTTCATCTTCACTTTAGATTAAAAGAAAAAAAAAATCTAGGTAAAACATTTGTATACCCTCTTTATGAAAGCAGAAAAAAAAATCCAGCAATTTACTTTATAAAAAAAGTGCATAGTCTTTTTAGTTAAAAAATAAATAAATAAAAAATAATAAAACGAAAAACATATATCTACTGCATAATTTTTGTCTAAAATATCAGCAATTTTCCAAAAGGTAAAAAACTGGAATATACACAGTTGTTTTCATAATTTTTTTTCCTTGATGTTTTTAGTCTGCAATCTTTAAAACTTACATTAATTCGTAAAGATTTTTGAAAGCCAATATTAAGTGGTCTGTCTTCTAAACTTTTTAATATAATTGCTTTCTTGAAATTCTCATTACAATAGAACTGATGAGTTTTAGAACTATATCCACTAAATTTATGAAGCACCGTTACGGAAACATAAAATTCATTTATCTCCAAATGACATTTTTAGGCATAAAGCACAAGATATCTCAAAAACTACTTAATATTTTTTCGTAAAATTTTCAAATCTTATGTTTCATGTTGAGATGTATAGACTGAATCCGTAATTTTCTTTGTATTATTAAAAAATGTATATTAAATTAAATTAAAAAAATATAAAAAATAATTCCTGCAGTTGTTGAAGTTTTCTACATTTTATATTAACTAGATATAACTTTGTATTAAAAATTTTCAAAATGCTTTAAATACAAATTTATTTTAGTTCAAGATAATTAATATAGTCTAAAGTATAAATAGGGTTTAAAAGTTTTATTCTTGTTGCAATGTATATTTTGTAATCGTGAATGCAAGCTATTATACTAATTATCTGTTTGTCAAAAATCTAACAATTTGGAGCCACCTGTTACGGATAATTATGCATCTTTAAATTATTAAAATATATGAAATAAAAGAACACATTTATATCTTTCATTCATCTGAAAATTGTATTTTAACATCATAAGAATTTAAAGAAAGAATTACGATCTCTTTCTTTAAATTTTTCAATTTTTAAAAGTCTCGAGATTCCTTTCAGTAAATTCAGCATTTAAAAAAAATTTTCTTATTGCCATTCCAATATTTTTTTTTTCGCAGCTGCGCAGATTAAAGTTATTACAGTGTGAAATTAGCCACATGTGGCTATGCCAAAATTTCTATCTAATACATGTTAATAATTCTTACAAAATGAAGCATAGCAGCGTCAACGGTATGGTGATTTGAACCAAAATCTAATCAGCAACAACTTATGTCAACTTATAACTGAATCTGAAATTTGGTGAAAATCCGTGCACTTGTTTTTGAAACAGAGATATTGTAAAATCTTAAAACAAATATGCATAATAACGCCACTTGATGTGTGATCTATATCAAAAACTAATCAGGCTGAATTTTTTATCAAGTGCTAGCTGAATCTGAAGTTTGATGAAAATACATGCATTAGCTCTTGAGATACAGCTATTATGACATCGTGAAAAATGCAGCGTAATAATAATTCTTGAGATACGGATATTGTGGAAATTACTAATTATGCAGGATAACAGTTGTACGAGTGCAGCAGTTCCACCATACACCAAAAACTAATCCAATTTAGTTTATATCAAGGTCTAACAGCATCTTAAATATTTTTAAACTCCCTGCATTAGTTCTTGAGATACAGCGACCACTATATTTTTCTGACAAATCGACAGGCTTACTGTCTCACACTCTGACAGACAAACATTTTGTAAAATTATGCTTCTTGGATTCTTTGACCCCTAAAACGTGCAAATCCGTTGAAAACCGGATTTCAAAAAAATTCACAAATCCAATACTTTCTTGTTGTAAAGATAGAAATAAGACCAATGCTTCTTTATCTACGAAAATGTTCCATAATCACGAACGTGAATACATAATAATATTTTTTGGGACTCTCAATATCAAAATATGTTCCTTTATATTTAGAAACCTGTCATAACAATTTATTTTCAAAATTTAAAAGAAAAAAAATATAAAAATATAATTTTATTAGCTGCCTGGACGTTTCGTAAACATATTCCTGTTCCATTTACAATTCATTAATCAATTCTCTGAATCCTCAAAATCGGTTTTTTGGAATTTTATCAATTTTTAAGTACGCACTTTTGACTGCATAACTCAATTTGAGCATATATAGAAGTAACAATATAATATTAACTGTCATATTAATGCTAATGATGTCAATTTAGTGTGTTTGTTCTTAAAACATTTTTTTTTAATATCAAAGTACTTACCTCACAATTAATAGCATCCAAAACAATTATGTTCAGATTTTAGAAAATTTGAGAGAAAATCCGATTTGAGTTATTATTTGCTCAGAAACGTTCCTGAAAATGAGGTTCAGCTAATAAAACTAGTCGTTGGGGACCACCGTAATACTTAACCATCATATATGTGCATAGATAATATATGAAAATAATACATTTAAAAACTATTTATAAAATGGTTTGCAATTCCAAAACAAAATTTAAACGTGTATTTATATTTTTATTGTGCATAGTAATGCTGTATTAATGAGTTGCTGATGAATCTCTTTCGATAAATTATACAACTAGCCTAACTACTCAAGTAGTACTGAATTTCGAAAAAGAAACATCCTTATAACTCCAAAAATAATAATCTTATTAACTAACAGTTTATTGCGTCGGATTAAGCGTCTCATTTCCAATTAAAATATTTCTTTGAATTGAAATTTGAATGAAATACAGGGTCATGAAAAATCGAAGAATGTGGAAAAGTGGATAACAGATATCTTAGCAACTAATAATTCGATCGACTTCGTTTTTTATGCAAAATTTGTGTTATTTTATTGCCATTTACGATCACCCTTTAAAATAAAAAAAATCGAAAATTTTTATATTTTTTTCATCAGAACGAATTTTTTCGAGAGTCCGAAAAAAACAGTTCCGGATAATCGAGGTTACTGATATTAAATATGTTTCGTCCCATTGTTACATACTAAGTACATACAAAATTTCAAGTCTCTATCTCAATTCGTTCGGAAGATAGAGGGTTTACAAACAGACAGACTGACTGACAGACAGACGGACGGCAGATTTTTTTTTTTTTTTAACTATGTTTTCGAAATCTCCAGTGTCGAAAACGTGTAAATCCGCCATTTTTTTTTTTTTTTTTTTTTTTTTTTTTTTTTTTTTTTAAACGATTGCAAGACTTACCCTATACTACGTATGATGGGTAAGTAAAATGATTTTTCTGAATTCATCTTTAAATTTCAAAAATAATTAGTTTTCTGCCATTTTTAAAAGTAAAAGAATCTTTTCAGGCATTTTTGCATTTTAAATTTATATTTCTTGATTATGTGTAAAAGGTACGCCTTATTGTGAAAGGTACGTGCATATTATTAAGTACCATACCCAATTTTTACGTAATATGACATTTTTCCCCAATATTATACTTATTTCTACTTGACTTGTACAAAGTTATTTTTATGATTTTTGTAAAAATTGGGGAGGGGGAGGTTGGGAACAATAGAAGATAAAACTTAATTTCGAAAAACATGTACAGTTTTATTACTGGAGAGCAGATCCAACTATTGCACGGTATTACATTTTGATTTTTTGATTTTTTTTTCACTCCACCCTACCGTACAGTTAAAACCTGGACATTCAGCAAAGGTAAATTTTGGAAAAATAATACTGAGCAGGACATAATCTTGAATGTGTACACGTATGCTGCCGCATCTACTTTAAGTAATTTATTGTTTTAAATATTTTTAATGAATAGTATACTTAGCCATCTGAAAACGAAACTTGTAAAAAATTGCAATCAAAAATGGAAAAATTTGGAATTATGTTTCAAAAAAATCTATGCTGCGTACAAGCAAAATCCTGAGCTATTTTTACGTGAAGTTACATAACCAGAGCATTTAAAAAAATCATGTAACATTATTAAATGCAACATAAATTTGAGTTATGACAATTTTAATTTACTCTAAATTTTTTGAAAAAAAAAATTATTAAGAAAGCTTATGATGTGATAATGCTTACAAATTATGTGGTTAACCATCACAAAACATTCGAAATTCTCACTCTAAATAAATAAAATAAATGTTTCCTGTACAACTTACAGCAACATTGTTTCTTCCGTTACATGCATTTCAATTTGTGTCTGATCCCTTGAAACCTCACGATTTATTAAAATTGTCATAACTCTCTGAGTTTTCAAGATATCAATATGAAATTTTTTTGTTCAATTCAGGAATGGATAAGAAATTTTTTTTCTAATTGGAAGTTTTATCCTCTGGGGGCCGTATAAAAATTTAATTTTCGTATTTTTTAAAATAGACCCCCCATGGAGTTGCAACTTATTTTATCAAAAAATTTACCTTTTTTGATGAAATTGTTTGCAATTGGAAGTATGGGTCTAGGGGCAATATTTAAGGAGGTAGCCTATTGTTTCGATATTTATGACTCACCCTGTATATAATGCATTTTAAATAATGAGATAAAAGGAAATACTCATTGATTTATATTAATCCTTTATCCTCAAATTTATCCTTTTAAAATGCACATTTAATAAAGCATCTGCATAAAAGAATATGTATTAGATTCAAACTATCTAAAAATATACGCGCAATATTAATGGTGATTGCCTCAGCACGAGCATAAGCCACATTTTCATTGAGGTTAAATGATCCATGGTCAATAAGATGAAAAAGTTACATCTTATTTATGACACATTTCTTTTGTTTGTGATCTTTAATTGGGCCCGTAAGGGAAGTTTCGCAATAGCCCCGGTATATTGCATTATATCAATTATGCATTTCCTAAATGACTTAAAATTTAGCCTAAAATGCGCAGTATTGGAAAATCCATTGATCTTATAAAGAAATGCACAAAGTTGAAAACAATACATCTTGCACTACAAATGCACCATCTTTTGGAATGATTTCTGAAAGTAAATTTTAAAATGTATTTTATGTTTTCAAGCTAAATTACATTTAAACAAACCATACAGTGTATGTAGAAAAATGTACAACATATACAAGGATGCTCAAAAATATTCTGATACATATCGAGTGTGGGTGTAAATTGTTGAAATTGAATATTCAAGATTATTTACTAATATGTTAATTTAGATAGCATATTTTACATGACCATATAATGAATTTCCTTACAGTATTCTAAAAATGTTGGAAGGTTTTTCGCAATGTTCATTTTACTTAATCAAAGAAAATAGATTATTTATTTAACATATTCTACCTTCTTTAGTAATAATGCAGTTTACAACTCTTTGATTTTTTTTAAATAAATAATAGGTACATATTAAAATGCACGTATACAGGGTTTAAGAATTTTTCAATGGTGCTAAAATTTTCTAAAAGATCTTGATAAGCAAACGGAGTGTAGTTATTGATAAATCCATAGTGATGATATAGCTGAATTTTTTAGAAATGGATGGATATAAAAAAGATATTATCTCGGACTGAAACTGCCTAAACTTAACGTAATATTTATGTTTAACATATGCACAAGAAGAGGAAGCTTATTGTTCGTTATTTTGTTAACTATCGTTCCCTTATTAAACTTCTAATCCTCTTACTTATTTAGTGAAATAAAATTAATTAATTTTTATACTTTAGTATTTATTTATGTAGCCAGGTTTAAAAAATATCAAGGTTTTAGACGGTTTTGTTACAGTTATAAAATTTTGCTTTCAGATTTTTCACTTTTGGTGCTTTCGTAATTGTGTAAATACATAGTACCATTTGTTTTCATCTGGATTGTCATTCCGTCTGTCCTTCTGTCCGCATATAACAGCACAAAAACGAATAGTCGAATAGTATGAAACTAAATAAATATATTCTTTACAGAATTTTATCGAATTATTTAAAATTTTATGAAATTCTAACTAATACATAAAAGATGTTAATTGAATTTTTCTTCATTCTGTTAAGAACCTACCATATGTATATAATTTGATTTTATTCCATCACATAAAATGATTCTAGGTTGTCACGGCGATTACAGCATATTTAAGATAAAGTAATATTATTTCCGTATTACTGAATTTCATATGTATAATATAAAAAAAGTTTGTACTCTGCATTTTTGCATAACAATGCAATAACTATTGAACCAGGATCTCAATGTTAAATAAACTTGTTATAGTACTAACGCTCGTCATTTGCGACGCTTGATGCACAACATATGACTTCCAATTTTTCTCCGCAATTAGCAATGTTATTTTACTGTACATCCAACTTTTTATCTAGGTATTCCCATAAACAAGGGAATCGTATGGATATCACGTTAGGGATAGCCGATTTATGTAATTATTTTCGTGCCCGTAATAAGAAAAACCTATTTCTAGCATACAAAATCAAAATGACAATTCATTTTGAAATATTTGATTCTAAATATGTTTTTTAGTAATTATGCTTCAATATTTATTCTAAAAGAAAATTATATTTATTGGTACAAAAAAAGAAAAATATCATTCTTACTTTAAATAGAACTAATGAAATTCCTAATCAGTTGTTTTTTTTAACAATTTTTAAATTAAACTACAAATTTTGTGTAACTTCCATTAGTAATTATTTTTTTCAACTTCCAAAGAATAACTACATGATGAATGGGAAAATGGAATAAGGGAAATAAAGCATTTTGTATCTCTGACAGATATATGTCATGTTCGTTTATTGAACATCTCCTTAGAACCCATTTATCTCTTTCTGAAGATATAAATAGCTTGGAACTAATCAATTTCTGCCATTTAACCGTTTACCCTATTTTAAAATGTGAGGTAAAAAAGTAAAAACAAGACAATTACTTAATTAATGAGGTAGTTGAATTGAAAGGTGTTAAAGTATACATTGATAAGTTTAGTAGTTTATTTTTTTATATAATGTGTGTCTCTAATACTTAAAATGTTTCCCATATTTTTTTAAGGCTGAAGACATCTTGATAAAAAGTGATTTTTGATGATTATTAAAAAAATATGAATGGAAATAAATATTTTATGACGTTCTTGTATAAGGTTGAATAAATAAACTATTAAAAGTTGTTCCAAATGTAGTCGAAAGTAAAACTGAATAAAGAAAAAAATATCAAAAGGTTTAACAAAAAAGAAGCATTAACGCGAACAGCGATTAGCGACTGCGTATCTGGGAATGTGTAGATACGGCCATTAACTTATAAAGTTAATGATAACACAAAACAGTCAATGTGAACATGTTTTAAAATATGTTTTGTTGTTCTTTTTTTATCAGTGACATGATCATAGAATAATATTTATTATTATTATAATTTCATTCTGCTTAACTTTTTGAGGAACAGAAAAATGGATAGAATGAAGCTGTGGTCGGACCTATTGTAGTCCCTTATGTAGCATCAACTGGAAATGACTTCATATTAACTGAAGAAAATTGCAGATCAAGTCGTGTAAAATTGTTAAATGATTTCCTTTTCGATGAATGAGTTATATGACTAGAATAGTCAGTGTGTTCTCCGTTTATGACTGCATTAATACATGTTTGGGACATTTTAAGCAGACAACATGCTGTCCGCTTACGACCCCTACAAGAAATTATGAAACATGATTTCCAAGAGTTGGAAATCATTCGTTTCCAGGAGTGCAACAGAATACACCAGCTTCTCATTAATAGCCTCATTTGTGCCTTATCATCACGTGCCTTAAATATATTCAATGTTACAGGCCGTTAAGAAAAAATATACCTGTTACTAAAATCGAATGTTTTTGAAGGAAACACCGTTTTTTTTTTTTTTCTTTCTGCTCTGCTCAAATTGTATTTTTTCCCCTTTGTACTGAAAATGTCCAGTACAATGCAATTTTTGTGCCTAACGTGTGTATATTTTTTCTCTTACAGGCTACCACGACTATCATTAATGTATTAATCCTGAAAATGATTCCATAGCTGAAAAATCCATCCACAACATCAATATCCTTTAATTGTTATGAGCAATGTAGATATAGTAAAAATGGTATTAGTTTTTCTTCGTAAGCACAGTTATTTATTTAAATATTTTATGAACAGATTTTGTGGTCTCTGGTGATGAATATATATATATGTCATGATACGACAACGATGTTCTATAAAAGTGTATAAGCTCTAGTAGAATACCATTCTAGCTGTAGAATACTAATATTCACTAAGACGCAATAGCGGGATGAGCAGAGCAGTCGTTCTGGTAAGTGGATAAGCCATGGATTTGTTCTCGTAGGAGTTTCTGCAATAACAATGCAAAAAAATCAGTTTTAATTCTTTATTATTTAGAGCACGAAGTTAGGTTACTCCACAGATCACCGTTCCACACATCTATCACTACGGCCTTCGCTTACTAGGCTGCAACATTCCGGAGTTCTACATTCTCGGAAAAAATGACATGGCTTCTGAGCAGTTTAAAGGAAAGATGCATTCTAACGCTCCTAAAAAACCAAATGAAAAAAGAACATTTTCACGACAAAACAAGCTCCCTCCTACTCCGCGTCAATCAATTTAAAAAATCCAATTACAATTAACTCGAGCTTAAACGTCAAAAGATGATCAGCTCTAATTGGTCTAAGTAGGCCTGTTCTCGGGCAGGATCTATTTTTTACCTCGCAAATAACAAGCCCTTTAACAACGCGCAATAACACTGAACACGCGATGTTAATAAAAAATAAAATTAAAATCCCTGGAAGATTCCAGAAAGTAAAAAGGTTACGAAATACTTCCCGCTCTTGTTGAGAAGCAAGAAATAATTTATTAATAAATAATATAAGAAAAAGAATTTTAGCTGTTACAAATTAATACATTACGAAACTAAGATTGAAATATGTTCCACAAATTTTAGAATTGAAGTCAAGAGAGAACAAAATGGCGCAAAATTTTTTTATTTTATTACACACACACACACACATATATATATATATATATATAAGTTTTAAACATCAATGCTATAATTAACATACAAAATAATAATTATTTTTTTTTTGTAATCTAAATTTGAGCGTTTTAATTCTAATTATAACAAAAAATTGTATAATAAAAAAAATTGTATAATATTGTAAGAACTTTTTGAATTTTTATCAAATTAATAAAAATCTAATTGGATAAATACTTGATTTTGTGAGATTCCTTATAGATATACCTCATCTATTCAAATAACGCATTTTATATATTTAAACACAATTTAATTAATGTATTTTAAAATTTAAATTTCTTGTGTAATTTTTAAAGCTTTAAAAAATAATAATGTGATACATTTTTTCGTCAGTAAATCATAAAGGAAGTAAAATGATTCTTGACTTCTTTTCATTAAAAAAATGCAAATGCTGCAAATTCTATATTCTTTAAAGTGAAGCATTTTTTAATAGCGAGCGTTGCTACATTTTAAAAAAAGATCCAGTCTGTATATACGTGTTTATTTGCAATTTATTTAGCTATTTGGAATGAAAATATCTTTCAAAAATTTCTGAATTTGATACTTATTAAATCATGCATCTGTAAAAAAAATATGTCCATCCAAAAAATATATCCAGTAAATATTCAAATGAAATTAGAGTGGCATATCTTTTCATTACGCACGATTGTGTTTTCTTCAAATTTAATTTCTTTAAAAATCTACATAAAGAAGTGGTATGAAGTGTATGAAGTGTTTTAGGTTTTATGTACACAAATTACAAAAGATATGGAATTTATCAAATCTTATTTAATTTTTTTATTTAAAAGAACACATTTAAATAATTAAATTATTTTAAAATGTAACTATAAATATTCAAAATAACATTGTATTCGGATTAATTAATTTTGTATTTGACACCTGCAGAATTTTAGAAGTCTAACACCAGAACTATCAAAAATGCCTAACACTAGAACTGATATTAACTATTATACCTAACACTTAAATTATTCTAACTGTCTAAAAGACAGATAGTACTAATACAATAAATAATAAAATACTGTCAACCATTTTATTCTATTTAAACTTTTACGCAATTATAATTTTAACTTATATTTAAAAAATTGCTATGTGCGATTTATTGGGATTATTCCTGGCATTACTTATAATACTATATATCATAAGTTTCTGCACATAAGTTCCGGCAAATTATCATAATTATCATAAGTTCCGGCAAATTTTATTCATTAACATTCTGTACTAACCTTCTGAACTCTGATTATAAAAGTTTTTTTCTTTTAGTGAAAAATTGATTAACTATAATATCTAATTTCTATATGTGAATATAACATTAATAAAAATCTTCAGAATTAAAAAAAAAAGTCGATTGAATATGTACACCATTTAAAAGAAAACCTCTAGGAAACATGAAAACTGAAAAATACACGACAGAAATTGTTGAAAGTCTAATCGCATAAGTTGTAGCGTTACATATATACATGTACATTTTTTCATTTTCTACCTACTAGGTCTAATCAAAAGAATGTATTCTCCCGTTAGAGTTACAGACAAACGAAGTTTAATATTTACCATTAAACATAGACGCTTTACAAGTTTTATTCATTTTACCTATTATGTTTAAAATGTTCGAATAAATCTCCTATTCTTTCAAAAGGAATAAGTTATAGAGGCCATAAAAATACTTTAAAAAGTTCTATGAATTGATTTTTCTTAGCGGGATGTTATTAATTTTTAATATACGAAATAAAATCATGGAATGTCCTAAATCATGTAGGCCCCACCAGTGGCCGAGAGGTTGGGACCTCTCAACTGGTAGACGGCAGGTGCTGGGTTCGAACCCAATCGCGACTGTCGGCCTAACCGTTCGGAGTTTTCCGTGGTATTCTTCGAACCTTGCGTAAATACGGGTTAGGTTCCCTTAGAAAGACCCCCACGGAGGGCACTCCCCCTGGTCCTATATCCCTAGCGTCGATAATCGGACGACAAAAATCAATCAACCAACCAACCAACCTAAATCATGTATGTTAATTAGCTTTTCGATTGCTTTCATGGCTGTAAATTATTATTATTCTTTTCATATAAATTTCATATAAAGTCTTTTTCATATAAATGGAATGCTAAAAAAATCAGAAAAAAGACTTTTAAATATTTATTCAATATAGTTTTCAATATAGTGTGTTCAATATAGTGTATTCAATATAATGTATTCAATATAGTGTATTCAGTTTTTTTCTTTTTTTCTTATCTTTTTTCTTTTTTTCTTTTCTTTTCTGTTTTTTTTTTTTTGTATGTCTGCAATTGAATTTTTTTCTAATGCATATTACTTAATTATCCAGTAACATTATGCTGTCTAGGCTTTTTTCAAAGAAAAAAATCGATTTTTAATGGGTTATATTTCGAAATATTTCATAATGTCTGGCTAATTTTTTCTAATGCAGAACTGTTTCTTATTAGATATTATGTATAATATTAATGTATTTTCTATACCACTAAAATTATAATATTTAGTACATTAAAGCCTAAAAAAATTCGTTTCATCTTTAAAACTGTTTAAAGTACTTAACTAATTACATCGGTAAATAAAATTCTTAATGATATACCAAGAAAAATCAATTTTATTTTGCAGTTTAAATATTTAGCACAGTAATTATTAAATTTGCTAAATCTGAAAGATTCAATGCTCTTTACTGATATGCTTTGTTTAAAAATGGAAACAAATATTCTGATGTTTTTATATTCATCTTTATGTTATGAATGTATAGAGGGATTTCAGGTATTATGGAATAGAGTTGGAAGTGAACATAAAAAATTAAGGATACATTAAAATTAATACATTGACTATTTCTGAACACGGATTTAATGCTTTCAAAGTCAAATATACGCACATTTAATTTATATTTAAAAAATAGTTCCACTTTTTCGTATAATAAAGATCTGTTAGATCATGCGGAATATGGTTAAGAGGATATTATAACTTTTAGTAAAATGACGGTTTCTAAGAATAATCAAAACTACCTAATGATTAAGCAATAGAAAATCATCGGATTTCTTTTAAGATTTTTAATTTCGTAAGTTTAATTTTTTATAGTGAAATGTAGGCTATGTTTTCAGCTTTACCACATCCACATGGGGCAGCTCACATGTTTAGATATTTTATAAAATCCTAGCGTCTTTCACACTTAGTATATTTTTGATTACAAAGCAGAGACACCGAATCTTCTTCATATGGTATACAACCATGCGAAAAGCCCATATTTAATACTGGTATTAGCTAAAATAGTTGACGAAGAAGTTTTATAATTAATATGAATTTTAGAAAACTTGACTAAAAAACTGGAACATTAAGAAAAAGAAAATAATATTAAAATACACCACGTCACTTTAACAAGAGGTATCAAAATTGGTATATAATACTAATCACATGTATAATTAGCACAAACTTTTTGAAAATTAGCTGCAAAGATCTGGAAAATTTAAAATAAGAAAATAAGATTTGACTTCCCCGCGTTAATTCAGCAATGGAATTCTTCGCAACGAAAAATAAAAATACTATTAAGTAGATTAGCTGTTTTATGTTTGATTACAGCAAAGTAGGGGCCAGATATTGAAATATTGCCTGAAAATTACATAATAGTTAAAGTTCATCTACATTATTAATTAACTGTTAGCAATGTTAGACAGTTATATTCAATAATTTACAGTACTCGATAAAGCTGTCGTCGCAACATTTTTGTAGGACATAGTACATAATGAATGCATTTAGTAAGTCACTGGATATTTTTATTCACCCTTTATTTACAAAAAAACTTAGTATGTTTAATATTAAAATATTTCAGATGGGAGACAAATGAACTTTTAACAAATAAATTTGAATATGATTCATATGAAGGATATAATGAAGCAGCACCTATGTAATGTAATAATGTATAGCTTTTTATTACATTATAAATTACAATATGGATTTAAGATAAGTAAAAGAGTACGGAAAATCTAAACACGAAAATGAGATATTTTTAAGCTAACATTACAATTTGAAAAAGATATTTAAGAATAAGTTGAAGTTCATAATACGGGACAATAAAAAAATGCATAAATGTGATAGTTATAGAATTATGTGTCGATTTAAACTAGATATTTGAGAATAAATTTTAAAAAATGGATTCAAATTTAACGCTCAAAACGCTTAGTTAGTCAATATTTCTTAAATGGATATTCATTCCTCAAAACAATTAAAGGATATTAAGAATCTTACATTAAATAACGCTATTGACTAACTTTTATTTGCCAAAAATGTGAAAAGAGAGTTACAAAAGCAAATATTTTCCTCTTTAAAACTTCGGAATATGAAAGTTTTCATTTTCATCTCAAAAACGATGATTTTAGCCCTGAATGACATTTGGCTTTACAGTTACTAATAGATAAAGCGATAACAATGATAGATATTCAGTAAGTATGATTTTCATGCGTGCTATGTCTCAACAAAGCTATTTAACCTACCCGAAAGCTTTAACAGTTTTTGATCGGTTACTGGGTTCTGGGTGTCAAAGAAAAGCGGAAGTAACAGGAACCAACAAAGTGTAGTTTTCAGGATCTGCAGCCGTTTTTTGCAAACTAGAATCCCAGGACGGAAACAGGACAAAGGTTTTAGACGTGCGATAATATCTCAGAAACGCAAGATTATTAATGCGAATCGCTTTAACATAACGTTCGCTTGGTTATTGACACCGCAGTTTTGACGAAAATTGTCGGGAACAGGCTTCACTCTGTAGATTTGTGTGGCCGCAGACATATGGTATGCATTACGTTAAGAGTAAGACAACGTTGCGCACACTAGGAAGAGGCAACAGGAGGGGAAATGGATATCGTAATATTCTTTACTCTCGCGAGACCGGTTTTTGTGAGATGTATTTTATCTGGAGAACATGGCACTAGAAACAATCCTGTTTTCAACAAGGAAATGTGTGATGCAACAGTAGGGAAGTGACAGTCTAATCTGGAATGTTTATTAATACGCCCACCTGCGCATCAATAAACTCATAATTAAAAATTAATCTCTGATCTGTCAGCGATATAAAGATTAGATTTTTAGACTTAGAATAGCATCGACAAACAATGACTTTATGTTAACGGAAGAAAATTGCAGATCAGTCCGTGAAAAATTGGAAAATTATTTTATTTTCAACTAATAAATTATACGACTAGAATGGTCAGTGTGTTCTCCGGCTATGAATAACATCGTACATGTTTGGGAAATTTTAAGCAGACGAAATACTGTCCGCCTGCGACTCCCACAATCTGTCCAAGAACTGGAAAACATCTTCCTGCAGGAGTGTGACAGAATATATCAGCTTATTATTAAGTAGCCTTATTTGTTCGTGGCTTAAAATATTCAGTGCTCCTGCTACCTACTAAATCACCTGCGACCGAAATCGATTTTTCTTCGAAGTATATAAGAAAAATGTAATATTGCAACAACCTTCAATTTTTAGCAACTGATTTATGCGTCCAGAATTAGTGCTAAATTTAATACGTTCCCGAAATCTGTGCACGATAAATTTTCAGCTGTTTAATGATGAAATTATGAAAAAAATAATTAATTCAGTGAAGAATCACTTTTTAATTAAGTTATCTAGAGTTTTAGCCCATATTTTTTATAAAATTTGTATAGAAACACACTATGAATACATTTAAAATTAATCAATGAAAAATAATATTGTATGTTACTTAATCGTAATATATTTACTTTTGAACTTATATGGAACCAAATCAAACAGTCTTTTTTTTTCAAAAAAATATTTTTAAATAACTAAAATATTTAAATACGTGATGAAATAACTAAACTAAATAAGATTTTATAAAATGCGAACAGTTTGTTGTGTATGTACATAAATTGAAAAACGTTTGATACTCCATCTTTATAAAGGTTTTACAAGAATTAAAAATTGAAGTATACACTATTCATTTACTTTATTTAAAATCATTTATTCGTTTTTTTCGTTATTTTATTCAATTTTTAAAGTTATGCACAATTTGTATTTCTTTTACTTTTGTACCACTGAAATATATTTTTTTCAGTCAAACATGTGTATTTTGTTTTATCATACAGCCTGCACAATTATCAGTCATCTAAACAATTGCTCTGCTGCAAAAGTCAGTTCCAGAATCAATATCTTCTAATTGTTTTAAGTAGTTCAGATGGAGTAAAAGTGATATTAGTTTTTTTTTTATAACAACATTTAATTATTTGAACGGATTATGTGTTATATAATGGTGAAAATAGAAAAAGTTTTACACATAAATACTGTAATCAACATACAAAGTCATCATTCTTTTTCTTTTGTAGTCTAAATTTCTGTGTTTTAATTCGAACTAAAAATTGTATAACTGTTAGAACTGAATGATTTTTTTATCTAATTTATAAAAATCCAACACCAAATTATGAGATACTTTATGGATATACATTATTTATTCAAACAGCACATTTTATGTATTAAAACCCGAATTTAACGATTGTAATTAAAAATTTGTATCGTTTGTCAAAGTACTATGTATAATATGTTACAATGTATAAAAATAATATCATACTCTTTTTTTATTCAGTAAAACACGCAGTACATTTCTTGCTTTCATTTCATAAAAAAATGGAAAATAATAAAAGGTCTATATTCCTTAAAGTGAAGCTTTTTTTTCAACAACAAGCCTAAAATTTTAGAATATAATTTATGCCATCATATCTAAGTTCACTTAAAATTAATTTAGCTGTTTGGTATGAAAATATCTATCGCAAACTTTTAACTTGGATATTTATAAAATCATATCTCTGTAAAATAATATGTCCTTCTTTATTTCTACAATATGTTTTGTGAATACAGAAAAAAATCGACATTGTCTTCTTTTAAATCGTATCTTTGAATGTAATGTTAATTTTAAAAAAAGTAATTATTTATGTATACTTGAAACTCTAACAATATTTCATCCCGATAAATATTATTTTTTATTTCGTTTATCAGTATTATATATTCGCTTTGCTATTAGAATAATGATAAAGATTCAATTATCCCAGGTATTATAGTGTTGCACGTTTTATGTAATTAGTTGAATAATAATTGAGCTTTTAATTATAATTTATTTTCAGAAATTTCGCCCCTAGTTTATTTATTATTCACAGTCTCCTAAATTGATATGAAAAACAAAACTAAAACAAAGAGATTTATTTAATTATTTCCATTTCAGACATTCAAATATAATAAACGAGAAGCAAATATTCAAATAAAATCAGAGTGGCACTTCTCTTTAGCACGCGCTATTGTATAGTCTTCAATTTTAAATTCTTAAAAAATCTTCATAAAGAAGCGGTATTAAATATTTCACAATTTATGTACATAAATTACAAAAAGATTGGCATTTTATGAAAACTTATTTAATGCAGTTATTTAAAGGAACCTCTTTAAATAGTTGAGTTATTTTAAAATATTTATGTCAAATATAAATTGTTTGATTTGGTTCGAGATAACTGCAAAAGTAAATATTTTACAATTAATTTACATACAGTATTATTTCTTAACGCTTGATTTTTAAATTTATTTCTGTATAAACTTTATTAAAATATTCCCTAAAACTTTAGAGAGCTGATTTAAAAACTAATTATTCATTGAACTAATCATTTTTTAATATCTAAATTAAGCAGCTAAAATTTTATCTTACACAGATTTCAGTGTCACATTAATTTCTCCATTAATTTCAAACTCGTAATTTGTACTTAATAAATCAATTGTTCTTTCTATATTTACAATATTTGTCTTCCATACTCTAATACATATGCATATATTTTTAAATAAATTTCCATTATTTTCCTTTTATTTCATTTTTCTGTGTATCTATGTGGTAATTCGTAATGATTTTTAATGGTTATATATATTAGGTTTGTCCAAGAAATTCAAAGTAAAGAACAGAAAATTTACATGCATAGCTTCGAAATTATGTTAATGTTTTTATTGTTTTAAAACATTTTACATTTTGAACTTAAAAGATTAATAGTTAAAAAATACAAAATTCTTAGAAGACATACAGTTATTCTTTAATTTTTATCATTCATTTTTAACAGTTTAATGTATCAATATTTGTATTTTTTTTATGTTTTCAAGTAAACATTTATATCTTATTCAGAATAGCTATTACATAAAAACCTCTTCGCCTTTCTCATTTCTTAATCATAAATTTCTTTTTTTTTCATTTTTTTGCATACAAATTTTGATATTTTGATAATTAAAAAAATCAAAACACTCTCTAAGCACTACGTTTGTAGTAAAATTTAATAGTTTTTCCGGAAATAGTTTAATACTCCAAAATGACCGCACACTGTAAAAAAAAAGCTCTTAACTATAAATTAACATAAGCAAAAACACAACCGAATAAATTCGTGATTCAAAGAACAGTATCCAATAATACCATGATTGCTAGATTTTGTATTATATTGATCATATATAAGTACCAAGAGTTGCTTTGAGTTGCTTTAAACGGTGAATTAAATGAACTCAATAATTGTACATTACAGCCTTGTATTTTCGTTAATTCCGTTCGAAAAAAACATTAAGAAGCGGAAACGGCTCTCCCCTTTCTGCTTTTTTATACTTAATCATTGAACCTCCTAAATTATCAAGGACATGCTTTATCATATAAAAATCTATATCCAAAATTCAGAGCAAATCGGATAATTCTTCATAAAACCCATTTAGCATTTATATAATTTAAAAGGAGTTATTCCCCTCTTTTATACTTAACCATTAAACTTCAAAAACTATTCAGAGATTTGAATGAAATCTGACAATTCTGCTTGAAAAATCCATTTATACAAGTTAAGGGGAGGGGCATTAGAGCCCCCGTTCCCCTTGTTTATACTTATTCAATGAACACCTAATAACAGCCACGGATTCGCCTCATCAGAATGATCCTATACCTAAATTTTGAACGACAACTGTTAATTCTGCATGAAAATCCCGTTTATATCAATTAAGGGGAGGGGCATGAGCCCCCCGTTCCCCCTGTTTATACTTATTCAAAGAACACCTAATAACAGCCACGGTATCGCCTCATCAGAATGATCCTATATCTAAATTTTGAAGGAAAACTTAATTCTGCATGAAAATCCCGTTTCTATCAATTAAGGGGAGGGGCATGAGCCCCCCGTTCCCCCTGTTTATACTTATTCAATGAACACCTAATAACAGTCACGGAATCGCCTCACCAGAATGATCCTATATCTAAATTTTGAACGAAAACTGTTAATTCTGCATGAAAATCCCGTTTCTATCAATTAAGGGGAGGAGCATGAGCCCCCCGTTCCCCCTGTTTATACTTATTCAATGAACACCTAATAACAGTCACGGAATCGCCTCATCAGAATGATCCTATATCTAAATTTTGGACGAAAACTGTTAATTCTGCATGAAAATCCCGTTTCTATCAATTAAAGGGGAGGGGCATGAGCCCCCCGTTCCCCCTCTTATACATATCGAATGAACTCCAAAAACTAATCAGGAAGCGCCTTATCAGGATATACCTATATACAAAATTTCAAGTGGATCCGATATTTTTATCATGATTTATCGCGTTACGCACGAACGAACGTACGAACGTACGAACATACATACAGAACGGAGGGGCACATAAGCTCTCAGGCTATGATAGGCTGTGAGCTAAAAATGACAAAAAAAATCTGCTCTTACACAATCAAATATTTTGTCGTAAAAAGAAACTCAAACGATATTGAATTGGGCTTCATTAACAGTAAAATCGAATACAAGATGGCATAATCATCCTGAAGGATTGGTATTTTGATAGTTAATCAAGAGTTAGGAAGAAATCATACATGAACACTGAATAGAAACTTGAAGACTGCTCTTTACCTGTTGAAAGATAATATGAAATAAATCTGATAAACAAATTGTCACATATCATCGAAGGTTCTCTTGAGATCAAAAGACAGAAGTCGTGATAATCCAATGTGATCAAGATATTTAAAATTTATGCACGTCCCAAAATATTTAGAATTTATGCATAGAAATGATGTGTAGTTATTTTATTTATTTATTTAAGAATGACCGCATTAAATCTAGGAAAAGTGACATTTATTATCTGTTTGATATACTTGCGTGTATGCGGTATATATTTTTTTCACAAAGTGCAGATGAAAATCTTGGCGATATGTCAGTCATAAAACACCATCATGTAACCTCCCTGCTATGTTTATATTTATTTCTTTTGCATGGGCTTCATTTTTCGCATATTGTCTGATTCTTTCTATTTACACGTATGATGTTTACTTCCAGTTTAAATATATAAAACATTATTTATTGCTGCACATGTAAAATATTATCTATCTTGCAGCATGGGTTACCATATTTTAAGTACTTAATAAGTAGAATTGTATTAGAAATACAACTTTAAATTTTATACTCATAACAGAATGCTCTTTTGGTAGCTTGAGGTACCGGATTATTTTAATTAATATTTCCAAAATTAAGTACTTACAGAAATTTTAAAGAAAGACATAAACTACAATTATAGTGATTTTTCATAAAATAAAAATGTGTAATACCATATTAATAGAACAGGATTAAAAAATTGGTATTTTATAAAACATGCAACATGAGTTATCGTGGAACGGCCCTAAATATAAAAATGCCGTTGTGTTATTCTGTTTTAAGTAATTCTTAACCAAAATTATCTTTTTAGTCTTATTTTATGGATATTGTATATAAACTTACCTCTGAATAAATTGGTAGGATAATCTTTTACTACGAAATATGGATTGAAATCTAAAAATCGTTGGCATTGCACCTTTTTTTAGTAGTCTTTTATTTGTAAAGTTCGAATAGAAGAAACAATCTTTAACATGTCTAGAACAAATCACAATATATTAACTTGGAATGAAGCTTTTACGTTTTAATTTCGATAACCACCATTTTTAAATACCATAATTTTTTTATGGAAAGAAATATTATTTTCTTTGCATAATTTATCACTTGGAGGGATGTTGTTTCAAAACTTTCAAATTTGTAACGGTGTAAGATAAACTGGTACTTCCGATAACTGTTGTAAATAAATAGCTCAAACCATTATCTAATAACAAGAATGTGCAAAACCTATCGGTATTTTCGAATCATTATCTACATCGAATCATTATTTTTAAAGGCTATTTAATGGTATTAGATTTTTGCGACAGAAAAAAATTTTAGTGACCAATTTGGTTTCGAAAACAAAAAGAATTAATAAATTAAAAATGTCTGAAATTTATTTTTTTTCTTTAAACTCCGTAAAACGAGTGTTACTATGGACCTAAATAAATTTATGAAGCTTTTTCAAGCTTTTACCGTTGTATAATAACAACAAAGATCTCCATACGGGCATACTCAGACAATTCTAAAAAAAACTACAGAAAATTCTCTATTTTTTTCTAAAAAATGTGTATGTCAAAAAGGGAAAAAAATCGGCGGAACCCCAATTGAACGTTTGTGAAAAGATAACGATCATTTCGTTTATTTGGTGATTTATCATCGTTTGGCGTCGAAGTAAAATTTCAAAAAATACTTTTTTATGTAAAATATTATTTAAGGTGAAAATGGTTGATGTTAAACTTAAAATAACTTTTAGTTTTGTCAGTTTTAGTATTTTTTAACATATTTTTAGTATTTTTTGTCGTATATAGTGCATATATTTATAAAGAGAGTTGACATTGACATTTTCTGAATAAAAACAAAATTTAAATTAATTAAATATTTTTCAATGTTAAAATTCAGTTCAATTGAAAATTGTCGATTCAACGTGGTTGCTATTGAAACAAAACGATATTAAAATAAATTATTGCTCATTCATCACTTTTCTTTATTTTGGAATACTCTAAAAATTGTGAAAATATGTTTTATATATATGAAATTATTTTTACAGTGATAAATTTAAACAATTCAGCAACAAGCAAAGTAAATATTTAATACAAAAATATGTGTATTAAATTCGCCTAATGTTTAAATTTATATTTATTAAGTACTATTTAAATGCATTCTAAAAATTAATTAATGGCAAGTAATTTTCATTTGCACTAAAATCGTTTGTTTTTGGCGAAGAAAAGTGCTGCATGCCAAATTAAGTGCAGCTTTCTTATTTAGGCATCAAATATTCGAAAGTATTCTATTTCTTTAAAGACTTTCTATTGTAATTTCGCCGCTAAATTTGACTGATCATACATACTTTCACGACTGATGATACATACTTTTTTTTACATACATATGTAGTTTAACTAGCATTTTTTGTCATAACATTCTGAGTATACCCAGTAAGAAGACCTTCCTTGTAAGTTTAGAAGCTTTTTTAAAGAGTATTTTAAATATATATATACATACATATATATATATATATATATATATATATATATATATATATATATATATATATATATATAGATAGATAGATAGATAGATAGATAGATAGATAGATAGATATGAATTCTAAACTCTGTTAATTTCTGTTTATTTTCAAATGGTTAATTTTTCATTTAATAAAAAAAAATGTGAAAATTATTAATAAAAGGAAAGTAAAGCTTTTTTATTTCTGATATATTATTTTCTCTTTTTTTAATTAATTTAAAAAATGTTTATTTAATTTATTTCTTTTTTAATTCATGAAACCACCGAGAAGAAAACATGTGCCAGTTTATGTATTTCCTTTTTCATATTTGCAGTGTAAGCAGTTTTATAAACAGGAATGAAAATATTTTACCGGAGTTCCGAATTGCATTATAATTTTAAATGAAAAATTGCTGACTGAACTTTTAGAGAAATAGTTTCAAAAGTATTCAGAAAAATTCAATTTTTCTTTTGGTCAAAAACATTTCTTATATCATTTCAAACTAGAAAAATAAAAAGATTAAATAAAAAATTACTTTAATTGAACAATTATAATTTTAACAAAAATGTTAGTGAAGAAATAATAGTTAAAATTAACATTTTTAATTATATATACACATTTTATTTTGTTAAGGGCCCGTCCACAAATTATGTCATGCTGCAGGGGTTTGAGGGAAATTATGACAGTTTTTGACAAGGGTGTGGGAGGGGATAAGAAGGAAATCATACTTTTTTGGTTAACATAAAAACATAAAAAATCAGCAAATTAAACATGAAGGGGTTTTCAAAAAATAATATTTTCTGTTCATAAATTAAAGATAAAATTTAAATCCTGATATAATAAATACCATTCCAAATTCCAAAATATTACAGTTTTCAGTTGTTCTTTCAGAATAATATTTAATTGCTATTTGCTATTAATAATGATTTTTGTTGTAAACCTTAATCTTACTTCATACAAAAGATACAAATCTATTTTGGTGTTATGATCAGGAATGACATTAACCCATATCGTACCAAGCCTTGAAAGGAATATAATTTTTAAATAAAATCTTAAATATATGCTTCATTAAGCCTATGTATACACACAAAATCAAAAAACTTACCAATTTTTTATTAGCTTGATTGGTACAGGCTGTCCTAAAAATAGGACAATGGTATAATCCACTGCTATTCATTATTAGATGAATGGAATGGGACAAAACATCTTAAGCATAGTCCGACGTTACATTTTTTACATATTGTGGTTGGTTTTCCTGTACAAGGTTTTAGCTGGCATCTTCTTTGTCGGTTTTCTGGGTGCTTTATCAACACATGCTCATTCTGAATCCTTAAAAAATCTGCATTACTCTGTTGAAGACCCAATTTTCTGTAAGATGGTTTTCTTGGAATAGAAATCCCTAAATAGGCAACTGTTATGTGCCTTCGAAAATCAAGCAGGCTCAGACTATTTTCTCCAAATAACTGATTGAGCTTCCATGAAGCAACAAGCACTGTTTCAAATGCATTAACAAATAATTGCCAATACCATTTTTTCCCTTGAATTGAAGTAAAGTAAGATGCTGCATGATTATCAAACAAGTCAACTCCATTTTTGTATTTATTGTAGGATGTAATGCACGCAGGTATCTTTACCTGTTTTCTACCACCTTTTACTCTTCTTTCTACTGTTGAGATAATTTTTGTTTCTTCGAAATTAGTGATTACAGAAACAATCCGATTGTCATTCCACCGAACTGCAGCTATTTTGTTCCTTGTATCGAATCTGCTGTCAGAAAATCCACGTTTCAATTTCGACATTGCTTTTGAAGACATAAATGGACACTTAAAGATTCTATTTTCTCTCTCTATTTTCTGTAACGAAGAAGTTCTTGGTTGCCAGAATGGATAGCAGTTCATGGGAAGTAAAGAAATTATCCATGTAAATTTTATGTATCTCAGGATTTGCAATCATTGACAGCAAGTTCTGGACAAGTGTGTGAGATAATGGCTCATTCACTTTTTTCCGACATGGTTGATTCTTTTTAACCTTTGGATTTTTTCTTTTGCCCTTCTAGAGTTTTCATAGCTTGGCATTTCCATGTTGATGGTATATTGTCGATACATGCAGGTTCTGTTTTATTCTGCTTTGCACCTTGGTACGGTATCATATAATACGGGAATCCGTTGAAAGAAGTTAGCATCCATAATTTATATCCAAATTTGACTGGTTTTCCTTTTATATACATCTTACAGCAATATTTTCCAAAGTATCTAACCATTCTTTCATCAATACTTAAAAATTCCGAAAATACTCCAAATTGTTGAAGGCCTTCATTTAACAGATTATGAAGTGGCCTCACTTTAAAATAGCGATCATTCCAATCAAGTCGCAAGTTATCGTTAAAATGAAGATATTTCTTTACTTCGTAATATCTGTTCCTTGACATCGATACAAGTAAAGTTCCAGTGTCGGGTGCATTTTCCCAGTACATTTTCTCTTGAGGTAAAATATGATAACCGCTATAGAAAAGAATTGCTAAAAATTGTTTCATTTCATCCATGCTTATTTCAAAACCATGATTATTATTTTGTCTGGAATATTTAATTGATTCTTCAACCGTCAGCTGAATCATTTTCAAACAGATTATTTCAAAATGCTCAATAGGAGATTTACCAGCCACATTATCTTTAACTCTTTGAAGTCTCTCATGAGGAAATGCTTTTGGAGCACGTTCGAACTTTGTTTCGCATTTTTCCCATTTCGGATTTACAGAAATGTTTTCGTTTCTATTTGGAACTAAAATTTATATCGTTCCTGCAACCTCTGTAGAATCTACTTCATCACACATGATTTCTTCTACTTTCTTTACAGATGAATCATCAATGTCCTCTGTGTCACTCATTAAATAAGGATCTGGAGGTACAATAACTAATTCATTGTGATTGTCTTCAAAATCACTATCATCTAAACTCCACAAAAAGTCCTAGGCTTCCTGCGTAGATAAAAATTTACGAGACATTTTTAAGCATTAGGATCTAAGTAGTTTCCGAAACGAAGCAAAGAGAAACGATGTAAACAATAATTTCACAATGCAATTTTTTTTACTTTCTTACATGGGGAAGCCCCTTACACAAACCAGTCTGGCACGTGACCACGCAGGGCACGTGTACCTAACACCTGCAGACACACGTGATCTGCAGGTGTTAGAGAAACTATTTAAAGATTATCCGTACAAATGTTTGGAATATCACAGAGAAGAATGGATTATTCCCATTACTTAATGTAGGTATTAAGTATCAGTGGATTATACCATCGTCCTATTTTTAGGACAGTATGAAATATAAGGAAAATAGACCATTTAGATATATATTTTTAATATATCTTTTTTATCTGTAGAAAAGTATAGAATATTACCTCAATAAATTTATATAACCGTTATTTTTCATAATAAAATCTTTTAAGAAATAATGTATTAAATATGTAAGAAATAAATCTTCAAAAAATCACCATTTTGAAAAATTAAAAAAAAAATATTTAACATTAATTTAAACTAACAATAAGAGCAGAGATATACTTAACAAACTTTTAAAAATATATCGCCTTTAATTTGAATTAAAATATTCAAAAGAATTTATATAAAGGCCATTCATACATGGTGTCCTATTTTTAGCACAATGGTGAAATATGGGTTAAAACACTTAGTTACATATAAAAAATAATATTTCATATATGATCTAATATAGTACTTTGTTTCGGTACAGTTAGTATATGTATATGCAATGTAGAGTGACATTTGAAAGGGGAAAATGGGGTGTCTGTGAAGTGTTATACTTTGTAAAAAAGGGGAGGCAGAGGTGGTTAAAAAAAACGGGAAATTTTTGTGTGACATCATTTATGGAAAGCTCGTAAATAACATGAGACACAGAAAAAACATACACGCGTAAAATATTTTTAATTATGTTTTCAAGATTTTATATATATTTTTTTTTAAACGTAACGCACCCTAGAATAATTGTCAGCAAGTTTTTAAGTTATTAACGATTTTTAATTCACCATTTATCATTTCGAAATAGAGGCAAAAGGCACAAATGAACTTCAAATGAACTGAAACACGTGTTTCCAGCAGAAATGTAAATTATTCACGCAATCTGTATTTAATGAACTATTATGAATTTAGTTTTAACTTTTCAATTAATTTTCAGCAATGATATTACGCTTGAAATTATTGAATATTTTTATTACTTCACTTATTTAAAATAATTCACTGTGATAATTCACTCATTAAAATATTATGTATTTGTTTGTAATAAGACTATTAAAACAAAAATATTTTGAAGACATTTTATACATTAACGACAGATATCTGCATCATATACACGTCTGTCACAAATTTAATCTTTAGCGGTTGGGAAGCAGGTTGGGTGTCGTATCAAATATAGTTTGTAAGTATATCAAATCTGTTTTAATCTAGTGTCGTCACATACGACAATATATCCAAGAAAACTGTATACTTCTAAACTTATCTATAAGCGTTTTTAGCTTGTGTTCCATAGTCTTTAATGCGAAGAGCGATGAATGCGATTTTAGCACTGCATTTAAATGATGATTTGCCCTAAAAAGCAGAGAAATATTTCACTTCATTTTCGTGAGTGAAATATATGACACCGTGACGAGGGTGAAATACTGGAATTATACATTTAAAAAATCTTTTAAACATTGAACCAATACATGGATTTAAATACCGAACAACATATGTAACATCTTAATCTAACAAAACTCTATTTCATAATTTAATCTGGGAAATTATGCTTATTTAGTGCTTAAAACGCACTCTTTTCCAAAAGAGAGTAGTCAATCCTCTGAAAGAGAGACTTATATCTGTATTATTCATCAGCGAAACAGAAGAGCCTCGTCACTTTTTTTTTATAAGAGAAATGTGTCCGCCATTTTAGGATTAATCTCACCGTTTCCAGGCTCCACATATGTAAGCCTCCATTCTTTTCCTTTTTATTAATACTACTGAAGCGTAATTAAAATTTAGATCTTAAAATAATATGTTTCGGTGTCTATGATTCAAAATAATCCAAATAGACTACATTTCTTGTTCTGGAGTCATATTGAAATAAAAGTTCAGTTATAAGCAATAATACAACATGAATTCTCAGTAACAGAGAACTTACAATACACGAATATTATTTATCAAAAAATGGATTATAATCTATCAAACAAGAGATATAATTTATCAAAGGATTATTTATAAAATTAGAAGTAAGTCATACTTAATTTAAACCTTTTAACACGTAAATTCTTCAATATTTATGACTTTGAGTTAAACAGTGATGGAAAAGACTCTTTCTCTCCATTAAAAAACTTATTTGTTTCCAAAGCACTCGCCAGATGGAAGCACTATGAAACTTTTGTCCTGAAACGAAGAAAAGAACTCTCTAAAAACTTTCTTTGACGTCACTTTTTTCTGCGAAGCTACTCTCAGTCAGAAATGATTCTACGCGGGTGATGTTTTACCTTTTCCTGAAACTGTTAAATCGGAAGCAAAGTATTCAGCTCCGATAATATTTCTTTTAAAAAAAACTTTAAGATTACAAACATTCAAAACTCTTCTTAATTGTGTAATTACGTATGCTGTTCAGTGATTTTTTTATTTGTGTAATTAAAGAAGACATCTTTCCCAAAACGGAAGTGCACATATTATTTATTCTACAGTACATACTAATAAAATAATAACATATTATTATTCCAGTAACTTCCAAGCAGGCCTAAAGAAGAAGAAAGTTATAATGTTCGAAGAAGATTCCTAGCAAGGTAGGCCTGAACTTATATATTTTTCTTTTTATTGAAATAGCAAATTTAACTGATCAGAACTCACCCTTCAGATTATGAGACTGAGAATGAAATGTTCTTCTTTATCCAAATGAAAAATATCTGCATTTGATTTTATTTGAAAGTAATTAAACTATAAACAGTCTTTTGAAAATATATATGATAATTGAATAAACTATTGAATTAATATAATTGAATAACGATTGAATTGATGTTGATTTGAATTAATAAAATGGATACCAGTAATATAGCCCTCATTGAAAAGCTGAACGACCAAAACTATAGTAATTGGGCATTTAAAATAGAAAATCTTCTCCAAAAGGAAAATGTGTTTTCAGTAATCAAAGATCCTCCACCGGATTCTGTCACTGCCCAATGGACCAAAGATAATGTTAAAGCGAAATCTATTATTAATCTGTGTATTGAAGATTCTGAAATTATTCATGTGAAACATCTAGTAAATGCTAAAGATATCTGGGAGGCTTTGAAAAATGTTCACTTAAGAAGTACTCTTCCTTCCAAACTTTTTCTTTTAAGAAAACTGTATTCTCAAAAACTGAGTGAGGGGGGGGGACATGATCTCACATATCAATAATATTTTATCTATCAAAGATAAATTATTTGCTATTGGCGAGGAAATCCCTGACTCGCATATATGTGCCCTCTTGCTTTGCTCCCTGCCTAGATCTTATGACCCAATGGTTACCGCGTTAGAAGCCAGCGAGACGGATCTAACTGTAAATTACGTAAAAAATAAATTGATCGATGAATATAAACATAGATGTGAAAACAGAGACGCGAGTTCAAATTCGCGAGATTCGGCTTACAAAGCAATAAATAAACCTGAGAATCGTGAAGCTGTTTCGAGCTCACGCGACTCAGCATATAAGGTAGTAAATAAAAATGCTAGAAATAAGAAATTTTGCACGTTTTGCAAACGAGACAACCATGTACGCGAAAATTGTTATCATTTAAAGAATAAAATGCAAAATGATAACCCGAGAAATAATCCGAATCGAAATAAGTTTTATAATAATTCAAACTCTTTCAGAAATAATTCGGGAAATTGCAAAGGTAATCAAGGTAATGTAAGGGATACTTCCAACTTCTGTTTTAAAGGTAATGTTGACGCAGAAACAGGTACGAATAATTTTTCTACCTCAACGAATTCGGAAGAAAACATTTATAAGTTCTCCGAACAAAATTATCCCGCATGCGATTTAATGTCTGCTAATAGCGCACAAGAACTTAATGTAAATAAATTCGTTATCGATTCCGGCTGCACAAGACATGTAGCATTCGCAAAAGAAAATTTCATAAACTTTAAAACCGGAAATTTTGGTAGCATAATGATAGCGGGTGGAAATAAACTAGATTCGCATGGTATGGGTGATATTAAACTTTGTACAAATTCACCACATCAAATTATACTTAAAGATGTTCTTTACTGTCCTGAATTACAAAGTAATTTATTATCGGTTAAGAGAGCAACAGAAAACAACTTTAAAGTCATTTTGAAAAAGATTCTTGTAACTTTGTTAAAGACAATAACATAGTTTTAACAGCGGAGTTAAATAATAATCTATATGAAATTTCTCCTAAAGATGAGTACGGATATGCTGTCAAAACACAAATGTTTTGTGATAATCCGAATTGTATTACAACTTGGCATAAACGCCTAGGACACAAAAATTTTGAATCAATCAAATATCTTGTGAATCATAAGTTAGCGGATGGTATAACTTTAAGTAAGTGTAAACATGATAATATATGTACTAAATGTATCGAAGGGAAAATGTCACAATTACCTTATCCAAAGGTAGCATCAAATAGATCTAACGAAGTCCTTTCACTAATCCATAGTGATATCTGCGGTCCCATGAAGACGGAAACATTCTCAGGTAAAAGGTACTTTATTACTTTCATTGATGATTTTAGCAGGTTTACTATGGATTATTTACTTTCACACAAATCGGAAGCCCTAGAAAATTTTAAAGATTTCTCTGCACTAGTAAAAAATAAATTTGGTAAACAAATAAAAGCTTTTAGATCGGATAATGCAGGGGAATATCTTGGGGAAAATTTTGAAGATTATTTAACCCTTAACGGTATCGAACGCCAATTGAGTGTACCATTTTGCTCACCTCAAAATGGTGTTGCTGAAAGAAAAAACCGTACCCTTGTAGAAATGGCGCGCACAATGCTGTCAGACGCAAATCTACCAAGACAATTTTGGGGTGAAGCAATTCTCACTGCCACTTACTTAACAAATAGGCTGCCAACCAAAGCAAACAATAACATAACCCCATTTGAACTTTGGAATAATCGTAAACCAAATTTGACACACATAAAAACATTTGGTTGCAAGGCATACGCCTATGTAGAAAAATCTAAAAGGGCTAAATTCGAAGAGAAAGCCATTGAAGGCATTTTTTGGGGATATGACCAAAGGAGCAAGGGATATAGAATATATATCGGGGATAATAGAGTAATGATATCTAGATCAGTAAAATTTCTAGAAAATGTAAAAAATGATACTAAACAAGACGAAAATAACATTTCGACCCCAACCGAAGTTGCTCAAATTGAATTAGATGGTGATAAACATGACGCGGACGCAATTCCACATCAGAGTCAAATACAGCTTAGAAGATCGGGAAGAGAAAATAGGGGAGTACCTCCCGATAGGTATGGAATTAGCGCAAACATGTGTCAGGTTGAGGAACCCAAAACTTGGGAAGATATAGAAAATATGAAAGACCCAAAAATTGAAAATAATTGGCTAGCAGCTACAGATGAGGAATTTAATTCACTTATGCAAAAAAAAAACTTGGGAATTAGTCGACCCACCTCCGGGAAAACATATTATAGGTTGTAAATTGACTTTTAAAACAAAACGCAATGCACGCGGAGAAATAGAACGCTACAAGGCGAGACTTGTTGCGAAGGGTTATTCGCAAAAATTCGGGTGCGATTATGATGAAACTTTTGCCCCTGTCGTGGCTCACACCACAATAAGAAGTTTCCTAAACGCTGCTGTATATAAAAATTTAGATATAATTCATTTAGATGTAAAAACAGCATTTTTGCACGGAAACTTAGACGAGGAGGTATTCATGAAACAACCCGAGGGATATATAGTAGAAGATCAAAGGGAAAAGGTTTGTAAACTGAATAAGGCTATTTACGGGCTAAAACAGGCTGCTAGAGCCTGGCACCTAAAAATTAGTCAAACACTCAAAAACATGGGATTCAATCAATGCACATCAGATTTATGCTTATTCAAACGAAATAAAAACAGAAACTTGTCTTATATTATAGTATATGTCGACGACATTTTAGTAGCAGGAAAGAAAAGGGATACCGAAGAGATATACAAAGAGTTATCAAGGGAATATGAAATAAAATCGTTAGGTAAAGTATCGCATTATTTGGGGATAAATATCAAACAAACAGAAGATGGAAGTCTAATGTTAGATCAAGAAAATAAAATTGACGAAATTGTTAGGAAATTTAACTTAGTAAATTCTAAACCAACTTATACTCCCATGAATACGGATTATTTTAATTTAGATCCTGATAGTAAACTAATGAGTAATAATACCCTTTATCGACAAGCAGTGGGGGAACTCTTATATATCTCCACCATCACTAGACCGGATATATCTGCCTGTGTGAACATATTAGGTAGAATAAATGAAAAACCTAGAGAAGTAGATTGGTTAGCAGTTGAAAAGGTTATTCGATACTTAAAAACGACCAAAGGTCTCAAACTACTAATTGATAAGAATAAAGAGCCCGTCTTAACAGCATATTGTGATGCGGATTGGGCATCAGATAAAAGTGACCGGAAGTCCACTACCGGCAATATCTTCAAATTGGGCAACAACTTGTTAAGCTGGTCAAGCAGAAAACAGACCAGTGTCGCACTCTCCTCTACTGAGGCAGAATACATTTCTGTCTCAAACACCTGTCAAGAAATGGAGTGGTTACTCGCATTATTAACATATTTAGACCAACCACAAACCTTACCGATTTCGATCTATGAAGATAATATTCCATGCATAAAAATCTCAAAGAATGAGAAACATCTATCAAGGAGCAAACACGTAAGTGTCAAGTACTACAACGTAAAGACTATGATAGAAAACGGAACAATGTGTCTACACTATTGCCCTTCAAAGCAAATGATTGCTGACATAATGACAAAACCCCTTGCGAAACCTCAGTTTGAAACTTTGAGATCTCAGCTGAAACTGAGGCTAGCACTTTGAAAACAAATGTGGGGGTGATGGAAAAGACTCTTTCTCTCCATTAAAAAACTTATTTGTTTCCAAAGCACTCGCTAGATGGAAGCACTATGAAACTTTTGTCCTGAAACGAAGAAAAGAACTCTCTAAAAACTTTCTTTGACGTCACTTTTTTCTGCGAAGCTACTCTCAGTCAGAAATGATTCTACGCGGGTGATGTTTTACCTTTTCCTGAAACTGTTAAATCGGAAGCAAAGTATTCAGCTCGATAATATTTCTTTTTAAAAAAAACTTTAAGATTACAAACATTCAAAACTCTTCTTAATTGTGTAATTACGTATGCTGTTCAGTGATTTTTTTATTTGTGTAATTAAAGAAGACATCTTTCCCAAAACGGAAGTGCAAATATTATTTATTCTACAGTACATACTAATAAAATAATAACATATTATTATTCCAGTAACTTCCAAGAAGGCCTAAAGAAGAAGAAAGTTATAATGTTCGAAGAAGATTCCTAGCAAGGTAGGCCTGAACTTATATATTTTTCTTTTTATTGAAATATCAAATTTAACTGATCAGAACTCACCCTTCAAATAGTCTTTGTTATATAGAAAGTAACTTGTTATCTATTATCTACTCGAAAAATAAAATACTAACACAAAGACTGATACACTTCATATTATTCATAATTTGATATAAACTAATAGGATATTCAATTTGCAGCCTCATAATATGATATACAATTTACAGTTACTTGAAATTGCTTTTTTTCTGATTACTAACACTGATAGCATTTACTGCCATTTTTATTTTCAGAGAAATATAATGTTCAAATATTATGATACTACAAAATACTTTCGGATTGAAAATTAGCACACCAATAAAATGTCTTTTTATATATTACAATTTTGAAAGATTTTTTTTTAATTGGTAATAATATTTTAAATTGCTGTTTAAAATCTTAATTCTTCATACTAATGTTTTCAGATTTAAATAATGGGAATTTTCGGTAACATATCTCAAAATTTTTGAGAAATTGTTAAATCTAATAACACATTTAATTTTGCTACTGTAGTTTGTTGTCGGTTAATAGTACAGTTATAAAATACTAATTGATATTTTTAATGTTTTTCAAATTGGTATATTTTTTTTTATCTTAAAGTTTTTTTTCCCTGTGATGATTTTAATCAAACATTTAATTATAGACATTCTCAATAAGTTATTAAATTTCCTTCTATTGTATATTTTTTCGTTTATGACACACGCAATATTTTGCGCTTAAAAAATAAACTATGATATTCAAGCAAAGAAACAAAGTACTTTTTATGCCTGACACTTAAAGCTAAAACTGCTTTAATATATATTTTTAGAAGTTCGTAGTATCTCTTAATTGCGATGGGGTACATTTTAAAGAGGTGATAAATGAATTTTATTAAAAATATTTTTCCAACAATAAGCACAGTTTGTAGTTAGTTATTTATTTTATGTTCACTTCTTTTTTCTGTTTTCTAGATTAGTATCTTCCTATAAAAATTACAATATCTATTTAGCTCATGTTCATAAAATACAATACAGTAGATTTGGCAGTAATGGGAACACTTCCAGTAATGGACACCCTTGAAGGCTTTGGGATTATTAAAAAATAATCAAAACAAATTTAGCTTTTATTAGTTTTATTATAACTCAACCTTGCTCATTTTACAATTTTTGTCTTATGTTGACACACATAATTTAAATGAATCAGGAAGTAAAAAACTAATGTTTCGCAGTTCCACAGTTTTCATTTTAAATCTTAATGAATGGCTTCGATTAATAAGTTCATATATTCTTTATTTTCTTGCAAAATTTTAATTTTTTTTTTTTGTTGTGGTAGTAGAAAAATTTTAATTTTATAAAGTACCATTTCTAATAATCATTTATAAAATTTCGTTTACTTTTTAAGTTTTATTGTACATCCCATGTAAGCATTGCTACAAATGCAATTTCGGCAATGTTTATAGGGCATAAAATATTTTGACTTAACTGAAAATTTAAATTGCCATCATTGAATATTTTAATTACACTTTTCAAAATCTAATAACTGTAAAACTATTATGACCTGTTACATTTAAGTTAAAGTCATTAATAATATTTCAATATTTATGCATTTTTAAAAATATTTTTTAATGAATCTATTTCTAGCTTCAATATTTTATATTCTGTCAATCAAGTCAGATAGAAAGCCGAATATATTGTTTAAATGCACAGTCAAACATGGGCTCATCCCTTAATCCCTCGCAATTTAAATAAAATACTTAATTAACAGGCAATGTTATAAATTTATTTTCTGTCTTACATGTAGTAATTTCTTAATTTCTTAGTTTTTTAATTTCAGTTTTAAATGTTGTCTTAAATGTCTAGTAAAATAATAATACAAAACATGAACAACGTGAACAAAATTTTTATTTTGTCTTTTATTTGGTTTATTATTTTGTTTTTATTTTATTTTATTTTGTTTTCTATTTTATTTTATTTTCTTTTTGTACATATTTTGCTTAAATCGAATATAGGATTAAGTAATTTATTACATTCTTTATTCTATTATAATTCTTTTCAAATTTCATCCGAAATACATGAGATGAGATAAACAAATTAAGTACATAGTTAGAACATAAAGAACGCCTTTTGTGATATTTATTTATATTTATTAGGAGATTTACTTATACTTATTATGATATTTACTTATACTGGTAATTTTCCTTATTATTTTTCTTTGTTATATCGTTTGTTTATTACATTGTTAAATTTTATTATTTTACTGTATTACTATATTATAAAGTGTGTTATTATATAAAAATATGATTATAAGAAATATTTTTCCTAAAGTTCCAAAAATGGAACTATCAAAATTATTCTAGGATCCTATTAAAAAAAAACTGAACTAATATCATGATGTTAAAAAAATTATGACTCTCTATTAAGAACTAACTTAATGATGTAATTAGACCTTCTTGAAAGGAGGTAGTGAACTATTCAATTCCAAATATGACTTTTGAGACGGACATTTTGAACCAAACCTTTAAATTTGATTTCATGAACCTCCATTAAATTTTTCCATTATATCTAGGTTCATTAATGTCAAGGAAAATTCAACATTATTGTTTTACATTTTTATGTTGAATATATGCTATGAGTAATTACCTATATTTTCAAATTATTTTTTGGTCAATTACCCTATGACTCCCCCTTACAACAAGATTATTATCCCCCTGTTAGTAAAGCCCTTAAGATTGCTAAAGTGCAAAATGAGGAATTTCATTAAAAAAATAAAAATAAAAGGAGCTTTAGCCGATAAAAATATTAATACATTACAGAAACTGAGGATAAAATTATGTTTCTATAAAACTATTGAACAAATAACGGGGGTAATAAGCCTCCCAAAAAGACGAGGGAAAATGTAGGTCTGAGACCTGCAAATTCTTGGAAAGGGAGGTGTAATTGTTCTTTCTTCCTGGCTAAAAAGGTAGATATGCTATTAAGCATTTTCTTTTACAAACAGCAAAAAATCTATCTGGATCCCAGCCTTTTTCAGTTGTCCTTAATTTAAAGACATTTATATGATTTATTCCTGATTAGATGTTAGTAATTAATCTATATTATTCAAAATTTAAATTTTTATAAGTTTTCACTTTGAAAAACTTATAAAAGTTTATAAGGTGTTTTCTAATTATGGATATGAAATAAAAGATGTTTCTAAATGTTCTTCTCGCACATTGTTAAGTTTTAGTATCTTGGTTGTATTGCTTTTTATTAGATTGAAGATTTTAAGTATTTAATTAAAATTTAATGAAGAATATTACATTTAATTCATTACATCTATTTTTAAAAGCTATTTTTTATGGAAAGCAACCATAGTTACTTTGGAAACAAGCATTGTTTGGCTAACACTTATAACCAAAACGTTTCAAAAACTGCCAATTTCAACGTTGTTTTATTTACTTATTTTCTCTTAAATTTGAATAAATTATAAAATCACATGCCATCATCAGAATTTGAATGAAGCAGATTTAGTATGATTTAAGTGTAATTTCTTTATGGAGGTTTTTTTTCTCTAAAATAGTTCATAAAAAATACACGTGCATAATGTGTAAGAATACTAAAATGTACCTGAATATAGGTCAGCTAGCTTCATTTTTCTAAAATACTGCAGATAATTGAATGTTCATTTCATTCGTTTAATTGTAATTTTAACCCGAAGTGTGTCTACTTTTGCAAGATTTTTTGTATTTCTAAGAGAAAATGTTTAATAGAATATCTACCTTTTTAGCTAGGAAGAAATCGCGGTTACACCTCCCTTTTCGTGATCTTGCAGGTTTCAGACCTACATTTTCACCCGTCTTTTTGGGAGGGGGGATTTGTAACAAATAAAAAAAAATCGCCATTTTCCCGCTTTAAATTTCTTCTAAAGTTTTATAGGAACATACTTTTATTCTCAGTTTCCGTAATATATTAATATTTTTAACGCCTAAAGTTATTTTTATTTTATTTTATTTAACTTAGCATAAAAGAGCTAGAATGTTTCTTGAATGTCAACATCTTATTGCGAAATTTTAAATTGATTACACAAATCAACTTTCCTTTTTAGAATTAAAAACATTTATCGAAACTTTAATTTTGCTTTATTATTTAATTAATAGCCGTCTGCTCTGATATTTATCCGTATTTAGTGGGACGTGTTACTCTTACTGTTTACGCCAGTTATTACGCCAGAGTTCGTGCATCTAGCCCCACCCATCAACCAATAGAATAGCGCGAAGTAAATTACATTTACATTTCAAACAATTTTAGTGGATTTTTAAAAACCTTACGTCAAAGGGGAGGGGCAAGGTTATCCGAGAATCTTTCAGAGAGCCATTTAGATTTTTCGGAGCAAGCAGAATCCTACTGGCCTTCATATTGTTAAGACTCACGGTTCTTATCAGAAGATTTTCGAAAGTTTTTTGAGTGCAATGCATTTCCAACGATGTATTTTCAAAGACCGCTTTGTGTTTCCTTATTAATTTTGCGGTGATACTGATTTGGGAAAAATGGCTTATTTGTTTTAGTGCATTTTCTTTAACGGACATGATTGAATTAAGAACATTTTGTATTTATAATAAAACTAGCTGTTACCCGTAACGTCGTTCACGTAGCATTAAAAAAAGGTAAAAGCTCTAATTAAACAAAACGTTTAATTAACAATAATTTAAAACATATATAACTCACATATATATTATAGGAGTCTATGCAGTAGTTTTTTTTATAGGTGACTTAAAGAACTTAGTCAAATAAAAGGGAAATTTGTTAGATAATATGATTAATCACGAAAATGAAATTGCAACCATTTATACTGTAGGACAACTGTAACGCACCCCAATTGTATAAAAATCATGTTGTAGTGCATTTCAGAATTCCATATCAACGAAAGAAAAATCATGTGTTAAACCTAGGTAATAAAAAAATCTAACATTTCTATAATACATAACTTCGACGGCCCATTCTTTTCTGCAGCTATGTACATGATCTATGCGTTTGTAAATATTCTAAATACAATGTTAAAATTTTGCTTATTTAGAAAAAGTATAACGAAGATTAAAATTCACCTTTACAATTTCTAATAATAGACAGAAACGTACTTGAATTCTTTTGTACAATTCTGTATATTACATGCAGATATTTATACTACAGCATATTTAGCTTACATTATTCAAGCAAAAAACCCGATTAAAATTATTGAATTCATATTTCCGGGAATCGCTATTGCACAAGTGACCCTATATCCAGTTTATTGTACATTCTGATACATGATTTATTTAAATTCTACAAACATCTCTTATTATACCAAATGTAGCTGAACTTAAGGATGCATTAGTTTTCCATAAAGTACATACGATAACTGAAAAAGCTCTTCAGCAATCTTTTCTAATAGACCATACTTTGGACACAATATTTGAGATCTGGACACAGGTCCAAAATCTTTTGTAGAGTAACAACAAATGTGATGCAAATCATACTTAACTGCAAGCATATTGTAGTAAATTTCAGTATTTATCATTGTATTGCTTATCTAAGTACATTATTTCATCATGTTTGAAATAGCGTAACGCAATTAAAATACGCTGGGAATATATTTTCCTCGTAAACTATTATATTACCGAACATTTTTCTTGATCTTGCAAATGAATGTTAAATCTTTGCATCCCATTATCTACAGTAATCGTATTTTAATGCACTTCAGAAACTGATATCACTTTCAATATTACTAAAATAACCTTAATAAAATAACATTATTAAAATACGCTGCAAATGGTTATTCTTCATAGACCATGATATATTGAAATATTTTTGAGCTCCCTGTACTCACATTATAAGCACTACACTTAATATATTCCATTGTAACCATGTTCTTGTGAACTTTAAAAATGTACGTAAATTTCATGACACTTAAAAGTATTTAACACTATCAAAATACACCGTAAATGATTTTTTCGCCTTAGACCATAATGTAAAGTCTCTTTTGAGTGTTCCTGTGATTCAGCTATAATTGCTACCTGGTTCATTTTAAATGGCGCACATGCTATGGCAAATCTCAATAACATATATTATTTTCGTATGAATCCCACTATATTTACTCAAGTTAAAACATGGACAAACAGACGGCAGACCCCCCAAGCATTCGGCATCGGGTATACAGACAATTTTAAGTCGTAAACACTTTTAGACCATGTTAGAAAGTGTCAAAAAGGGGGTAGTTTCCGTAAAACGAAAAAAAACAGTGTTAGGAAAAATCTACTACAAAAGTGTGTTTTAGGTGGCATTTTTTCATAATTTGTACATATATGCTTTGCATACCATAAAACTTTATAGAAATTTATTATAAAAAAATATTTTTAATCTCAATAACACATATTATTTTCGTATTAATCCCACTTTATCTACTCAAGTTAAAACACGGACAAACAGACGGCAGACCCCCAGGCATTCGGCATCCGGTATACAGACAGGTTGAAGTCGTAAACACTTTTAGACCATGTTAGAAAGTGTCAAAAAGGGGGCAGTTTCCGTAAAACGAAAAAAAACAGTTTTAGGAAAAATCTACTACAAAACTGTGTTTTATGTGGCATTTTTGCATAATTTGTACATATATGCTTTGCATACCATAAAACGTTATAGAAATTTATTATAAAAAATATTTTTTTAAAGTGACAACATATTTTTACTTTTTAATAGCTAAAAATATATGTGGAATTAATATCCATTTACAAACCATTTTCCAGTACACTACGAGCACGTTATGCGAAATTGAGATATTGACTGAGGAATGTATTTTCTCACAATTATATTAAATGTTTAGATTTTAAGCCCGAAAGTGCATTTTGAAGTGATTTTTATTTATATTTTGAGAATTGAACAATTTTAAGAATTAACATACAATTTTATTGATTAATTGAGCTTTTCTTACTTTCTAAGAATGATAAAAATTATTTTTCATTGATCATTACGTCATTTACGATATAGATAAAATTGCATTATAAATTATTAACATTTTCTAGTCATTTGATGTTTAACCTTTAGAAAAACTTATTTCATTCTAAAATTAAATATGTATATTAACCACGCTCAGACGATAAACTTAATTTTCTTTAAATAATAACTTTTGATATCATAATTCAATATCATTTCATTACAACATCAGAGCATATTTATTTTATTTTTAATATATGACGTCACAGTCGTCTCTTTATAGCACTTACTCAAAATTACATTGTGTTATTAAAAATGTAAACTTGAAAACTTATACTTTATTTTAAATATGACGTTATATTGATATTAAAAAAATTCTTAATGGAAAGTATTCCTGTGACGTCACAATTGGTAAAAAATTGAATTTTATAGCCTCGAACCGAAACAAAGAAAAAGGTTTATTTTTATTACAGATTAATATCTGGAAAAACTAATAAAATATTTATATTCTTGTAAAGTCTTCTAAATGTAAAAAAAATTATATAATCGTCTGCTTGATATAAGAAGAAAAACAGTATTACTCTGACGTCATAACTCGTAAAATTGCGGTTTTAAACCTCGATCCGAAAAACAGAATAGGGTCCATTTATTTATTTCATTTTGTTTTATCACGTAAAAATCTTTCAATAGAAAATTAATTACAGAAGAAAAATAATTATTCGGGTTTTTTTTATTGTTTGGCAACGAAAAAAGAAAAATGATTAGGTATGAGAAGGTTGGGGAAAAAAGTAAGTTCGCTTTGTTTCGTGTTTTTCAAAGTGAATTTATTTATATAAATTAAAAAATCTAATGAAAATTTATGTGCTATTTTGTTCGATGACCTTTTGCCATTTTTCTGGTAAAACAATAATTCCGTCAGTGTAGAATTTCTGAGAGTTCTGGGCAAAAAACTGAACAAGGTGATTTTCACAAGCCTTTTTTGAAGTCAGCTTAACACCTTCAAGAGAGTACCGAAAAGGGCGGAACAAATGGTATTCCGTCGGATCCAGGTCCGGACTATACGTTGGGTTCATCAAAACTTCCCAACAAATCTCTTTCAGTTTTTGCCGAGTGAGTAACGATGCATGTGGTTTTAGCGTTGTCGTGATGGAAGACAGCGAACTTCCTTTCGATCAATTTTGATCGGGTTTTTTAATTGCCTGCTTCAATCGCATTAGTCGTTTACAGAAGATAGTTGAATTGATAGTTTTGCCAGGTTTGAACAGCTCATGATGGAAAATTCCTTTCCAATCCCACCAAACACTCAGAATCACTTTCATAGGCATCAATCCGGGCTTTGCCACCGTTTGTGAAGCTTCGATCACGATCTTTTTAGCACATTGTTGTTATACGTGATTTCCGTTTCATCACCCGTAATGATTTGTTTCAAAAATGGCTCGATTTCATACCGTTTCAGTAGCAATTCACAAATGAAAACTCTCTCCATTAAATTTTCACTGTAAGTTTATGGGGAACCCAAGTATCTAGTTTTTTTTAGTATCCTATTTTATGTAAATGGTTCAAAAGTGATTTATGGTTAATGTGTAGTTCCGTAGCAATGTCGTGGGAAGAAATATGTCAGTCTACCTGGATTGTTTTTAAAATTTCAACGAATTGTTCAAGGATTGGCCGGCCAGGGAAAGGTTCATCTTTAACATCGAAATTTTCGGAAGGAAAACGAGCAAACCGATTCTGGCTTTGGCGTTTACTTAAGCACTGATCACCATAAATGCCACACAAGTTTCGATGAGCCTGCGCCAATTTTTCCCTTTTTGGAAATAAAAAACTAAAATGTGACGAAAATCATCTTCTGAAATCTCTATTTTAAAAACGCAATAACTTTTGACTGGTTAAATAGATGACGCTACCTTTATATCTAGAATTTTTTAGAGACTGTTACCTTTGAAACGTTGTATAGTATGATTTAATTGAGTAAGTATTACTCGAGATATGCAACTTTAAAGCTGGGAAAAAATCTATTGGGAAAAAACGAATTTACTTTTTCCCCAATCCAATATATTATAAAAAAATTTTCAATTCATTTTGTATAAAAAATAGTGAAATGTTGAATTATTAAGAAAAATATTTGAATAAAATAAATAAAAATTAGCCTATGTTCATTTCAGGCAAATAATCTATCTATATACAAAAATTCAAAGACATTAATCCATCCGTTTGGAAGCCAATTTCATTCCAATTTTTCAGACACACTTTCACATTTATCTATATTAATAAAATAACAAATCGCTGTGTGTGTGTGTGTGTCTGCGATGGTTAGCAAAATCTACCGGACTTACGAGGCTCAAAATTTTTATGAAAATAGCCCAATATCTCTCCTGATGCACCTGAAGCTCAGAATTTTAATATTTTGATTAATTTCAGATATATTAATTACGAAGTGGAACTCATTATCATCAAAACTATGCCTTTTTTCATTTTCTTCTCTACGCTGATTTTCGGTTGGTTGGTTCATGCAGAGTCGCGTTTAAAAAACACGGTTCTTTTTTGCGCTTGTTTTCATTTGGTCGGTATAAAACATTCACACAAATAATTTAAAAAACCGAGACAGAAAAAAAAAACGAATTTGAGTACTTAATCTTTCAAAAGTGACTGTCTTTACACATAAACTTTAAATTTTAGCACGCAGATGAAAGACTTGCTTTGAAAACGTATTTAATAATAATGAAAGTTTAAGAGAATGAATTAGTTCAAATGACGTCAGAACCTAGCAACGAACTTCACAACTTGGTATTCATGTTGTTCGTCTTTCTGTTTTTCCTTAACTCTGATTGGTTGAGCAATAATACATGCGTAATTGAAATTGATCTATTTAAATCGCAAGACACGTGGTTTTTAAATATTAATTAAAAGATCAGAAAAGATCTTACTGGCTCTTTTACCACTAAAAATTAGAAATTGGGCAAAAATAATTCCTTACATTCGAATGTTTTCTGTTGCTGTTGCGAGTAGCAATATTTTAAGTATAATCTACATTCTCATTTTCGATAATATTAATGATATAATTTCTTTTAATATCAGAAGTGTTTTTAGCACTTTTCAACAAAGTTTAAAAGGACTTATGCATTGGGTTTGTCTGTCCGCCTGTCCACACCATAACTTCTGTAAATATACTCAGATTTTTATGCAATTTACAAATCTTATTTAGGGTCATGAAATTGCATATGAAGTACGTACGGACAGAGACACTCAAAATAAATAGGTTACATTATGGTATATGTGGAAAATTTGTTTGGAGAGTATTTTAATGAGTATTTTAACGCTATTTCAAATGTACTGAAACGAATATAAATTCCCTGCTTTCACTACTATTAAATTAATTAGACAAATCATAGCAATTTTTAATAATTTACAGGGACACACAAAAGAAATCAGGTACAATACTGTCTTTGCGTAATAATTGCTGAAGAGTATGTTTTAAAATTCGATATGCACTTTTAAATTTACTTAGTTTTTTGCATACTACTCTTTATATATAATTTCTACATTTCATATATAGGGCTGCACAAAATTATTCGCATACTATTCTTCTTATTGGAGGAAATTACTGAAGGGAAATTTTCTGCAATATATGTACTACTTAAATGAATTAATTTTTGAAATACATGTTGTTAATGTGTACAAATCTCTTCTATATCATATACAGAGTTGCTAAAAAATTCAGATAATTTTCCGAAAGTAAATGGAAACAGCTGACATTCGGTTTTGAAATGCTTTGTGCATTAAATAAATTGTAAACGGAAAATAATTTTTTTTCTGATGTTTCTAAAGATAAAGAAATATTGGGTGACTTAGAAGCGGTAATCGAAGATTTTTACTTCGTGATTATAATAAATTTTCGTAGTCTAAGAAACATCTGTCTTTTTAGCACTTACCGAGAAAGTTGAAAAGTACTTATGCATTCGGTTTGTCCTCGCTCTAACTCCTGTAAATATACTCGGATTTTCATGCAATTGACAAAGCTTATTTAAGGTCACCAAAGAATGTTTGGTATTCCATATGAAGCATGTATGACAAATGATTCATTTACAGGGATATTCAAAAGAGTTCGATTCGAGTATATGGAGAAAAATAGTTTGGGGGTGTATTTTAATGACATTACGATATTTCTAATGTATTCAAACTAATATAAATCAATGAATTTAACCCCGGTTACGTTAAAACAGAGCATTTATTGCATTTTTTATTAATTTAAAGGGACACACGAAAGAAATGTTTACAGTACTCTTTCTCCTTAATAATTGATGGAGAGTGCGTTTTAAAATTCGGTATGCGCCTCTAAATGTAATTAGTTTTTTCATATTATCCTTTACATATAAATTCTATACATCATATACAGAGCAGCACAAAAATATTTGCATACCATTCTCCTTATTAGAGGAAAATGCTGAAGGGGAATTTTCAACTGAAATATGTGTACCTCTTAAATGAATTAAATTTTTGAATGCATCTTATTAATTGATATCAATCTATGTGTCATATACAGGGCTGCTAAAAATTTCGGATCATTTTCCGAATGTAGATAGGAACAGCTGAAATTCTGTTTTGAAATGCTTAATATATTTTCGTATGGTGAAATGAGATGTAATATTTTAATTTTTTTAAACGGTGCAGTTTTTTATATTATTCTGAATGTGTTGGGTAGTGTTTCATAATCTGTGCTTGATGCATTATTTTTTATTTTTAAAGATATTTTTAAACACATTTTATCTTTGCTCTATTTTTTTTCTTTTTAAATACCAAAAGTTATTCCGAATTTAACGCACACCTGCCATACAGTGCTACAGGTAGTGGAAATTTGTGTAGGATATTTGTACAGAACATATTTCATCCTTAATTTATAAGAAGTGGTTATTTCCAAGCAACAAGGTGAACATTACACATGTTTTGATTAAAGTACACTTAATTTTGTACTATAGTTCTGAAACTACATTACTATATACTAACCATTTACCTAATCATTGCTTATCGATTTTAATTATGGTATAGTCGGAACTAGGAGTATATAATTTTTTTAATCAAAATATTTCACATAGGATTTTGATGTGAAAAAAATAAAAAGTTACGTGACTGAACAGTGATATTTACGGATAAAAATCAACATTTTAACGCGAACATCAAGCAATTTTTGGACAGATATTTCCTCCCCCATTTCACATTGAAGTCATTTTGAATATTTGTTACTCTAAAAATTAGTTGTTTATTTTTTTGACAGATTTTTTTCACAGTCAGTAGTCACGTATTTCGAGTTACAGATAAAATCACAAATTTCAGGTTCGTTCAATATTATTACCACGGACCCTGGCAACGCCGGGCGGGTCAGCTAGTAATATATGAGATTATGAAGACTGAAGTATGTTTGGAATATCCAGTGAAAGTGGACAATAATAAAGATTTTGATGCCCCTATTTTCGTATATGTTTCATGATTGTAGAAACCTCCAATTGAACTCCTGCATCTGCCTTTATATGCCAGCCACGATAAGGATATTGGTCAATGGTTTGTAACGGAGAATATAAAAAAAAATTAATTGGCTAGCGGTATTTTGAGATAATCCATCCTTCCGTCATTCCACCAGATGTTCTTCTATGATCACACTGACGTCTTATATATATATATCATCAACATCCGTTTTCGATCCACTGCTGGATGTAGGTCTCCCCCAGATGTTTTCAGTCTAGAACCTTCGTCATCCAATTTACATCAGCCATTTTTCTGATTTCGCCACTCTATCTTACCTGTGGTCGTCTTCTTGGTCGATTAACATCTCTGGGATACTACTGTAGTATATTTGTGATTATATATATATATATATAATCTAAAAAAACTTACAGTATTACAGTATTTATAAAACTAGTAAATTTGCAAATCTGTGTCATCAAACTGCAGTTCTCCAGTAGGAAATTATTTTAATTGGTATTTAAAACATTCAACTCAAAGTATCGTTCTTTTCATATTTCTAACAATAATTAGTTAACGTAATAAATCTATTAATCTCAAGAAGTTTAATTGATAAATGTAAACACTATTACTCGAAAACATATTTTTTAATTATAACTTTGAAATACACCCTCTGACAATATAACTTAATAGTAGAAACATTACCTGAAACTTTGCACAATTGACTTTACACAATCCATGTAAAAAAAAAAAAAATAAACCATTGATCTTCTGATAATTACAATAACTGATGCAAACCGCAAATATCGCAAATATTTTATTAATCATTGGTATACTAATTGTTCAATATTTTAACAATATTTAACTGTTTCGTTACTATGCTTAAATTTTGGTTCTAAATACGATTATAAAAACAATTATATTTTTTACTTTTTATGGGGTAGGTTGTTCATTACTGACAAGCAAGATATCTATTACTAATCTTTAGGGAATTTTGATATATTTCTATAATTTAAAGTTTAATATGTATTCATATTGAGCAAGGAAGTTATAAAAATAGTTAAATATTGTTGACTGATTAATATAATGTTGAAAACACTGGAATATACTAATTATTACTATTAATAACAAAATGAATGTTAAGAAAGTATTTTCTGGCACATCTACCCTACATAAGGGAATAAAAAATTTGAATTAAATATAGTTTATCATTTTATTTTATAAATAGTGTATTAATACATGATTTTCAGCAATAATATTTGAATAACATATAAAAGAAGTAAATAAATAACGCACATCATGGAATTATTTAAAAAACAAATACAACTTAATGGGTATCTTAAAAAAGTATAAATGACTAAATAAGATTTTGATTAATTACATGCCCTTAAGGGAATTTTTTAATTATCATACATTTTTGGGGCTATCAATAAAAGCAAAAGCAAGGGAAGATATTGGAATAAAATATTTTTATTATTTCTTTCAGTAATCTTATTTGATTCATATGTAACATTAAATAAGTTTTTCATAAAAAGTTCTATTATATACAAACAATGAATTAAATGAATATTGTCAATAAAGTATTTTATTCGAATCTTTACTTTTCTTGCATTTATTTTCATTGCATGCTCTAAAAGACGTGATTCTTTCAAAATGCCCATAAACCAACATAAAAAGTACATAAAATGAATAACTTTACTTACAAAAGAGTGACCTTTCACTCCCACCATGAGTTAAAAACACAGACCTCTAGCAAGAATGAATAGTCACAACTATCAGTGATGAAAAAACGCTCTCCTTTCGCAAGAGTGAATAGTCTCTCCACTGAAAGAATGATCATTCATGCCTGTTTAAAGTTGCCTGCTTTAAAATGCCGACAAGTACATTTTTGCTCAGAGTGAATACTTACTCTAAGGAGGTTGGGCATATTTAAAGTTTGCGACAACTGACTATTCAATTTTCCAGAGTGAATGAATTTAAGCAAATATACAGCAGCTTAATTAGCTATTAATGAATGTGCTTTCCAGGTGACATTTCTACTATTAGATGTATAAAAAGAACCCCCATTCGAAATTAGCATTTCTCAACAAGTTGAAATGTACTTATGCATTCTGTTTTTCTGTCCATCTGTCCCTCTGACTGCCAAACCGTCTGAATGTCTTTCCACTTTTCAACTCCTACAAATATACTCGGGTTTTCATGCAATTGATATAACTTATTTAGGGTCACTAAATCATGTTTTGTGTTGTATATCAAGTATGTGCGATTGCTGGTTTATTTACAGGGTCACTCAAAATAATTTGATTACATTATGGTATATGGCGAAAATCGTTTATAGAGTATTTTAGCGACATTACGCTATTTAAAATGCATTGAAACTGATATATAATACTAAATTTCACTACAATTATATTGAGACAGCGTATTCATACCCTTTTTTATTAATTTACAAGTAAACATAAAAGAAATCGGTTACAGTTCTGTCTGTGCGTAATAATGGCTGGAGAGTACGTTTTAAAATTCAGTATGTGATTTTAAATTTAACTTTTCTTTCATATTACTTTTTTTACATAAATTTCATGCCTCATATACAACGTTGCATTAAAGTATTGGTATACCATTCGCCTTATAAGAGGAATTTGCAGAAGGATAATTTTCTGAAATATATGTATCTTTTAAATGAACTAAATTTTAGAATGCACGTTGTTAATAGATAGAAATCAATATATCATATACAGGGCTTCCAAAACATTCGGATAATTTACTGATTGTAGGTGAAAACAGCGGAAATTCGGTTTTGAAATGTAATACACATTTATATATGGCTAAATGAAACGTAATATTTTAATTTTTTAATTGGTGCAGTTTTGTTACTTGAACTGGAATGTGTTGGAAAGTGCTTCATAATCCATGCTTTACGTGTTTTTTCCTTCGTGTGAAGCATTAGTCATTCTTCTTACTGACGTTCGTGTGAAAATTCTTTAAATTTTTTGCTAACTTCCATTACATTCTGTTTCCTTTAGTGCATATAGTAAATATATAAATCCACAAACCGTTTTTGCATTAAGAAATGATAGTCATATACATCTCCGCAAATAACAAATATGCTATTAATTTAGTGCAATTTTTAGTAGTACATTTAATAGGAGAGCATTTTTTGATATTATTTGCTCCACTATAGGAGAAGTTTTCAAAGATGCATGACACTCTGACAAAGATATAGAAATTTTATACATAAAAAAATAAAAAAAATCTTCATTTATATTGATAATAAAAATGACCTGAAAACTTGATTTTCTTCTTTTTTACGAAGGCCAAAGTTTCTTCTCCCTCCTTTTTCTTAACTAAAGTTTTTTCCAGTAAATATATATTTTCTCTTCTATATCCTGTTCTTCATTCATTTGAAATGAATAAATACCAAATGAAATAAAAGAAGAAAATCATTGCTATTGGTTTCACTATTAGAGTGTCACATGCAAAGATGCAATCCTGATAAAAACACAGCAAACATAAAATGTTTCTTTCTTACCAGATTAACCTCCTACTGATAAAATAATATGTAAAAGCACTTCGGCAAGAAACTCAGAGAAATTGAATCTGCTACAATGTAAATAAATAATGAAACGGTCTGAGAATAGTGCTTATTCTTCAAGCGACGAGCGATGACTTGATTTGACTGGTAATCTATTTAAGTATTTCTTTATAACTTTAGTACTAAGTAGAAACTCGTTATATTTCTTCATAAAAATTATCTGGTATTGTATCGAAAAAAAAAATATCTTAAGTAATCTATTTTTACTTTTTTTCTAAATTACCGCAGGTAGCACAATTCACCATATGGAGATGTATAACGCATTTCAAAACAAACTTCAGATGTTTCGACCTACGATCGGAAAATCACCTTAATTTTTTTGCAGTTCTGTATCTGATATAGAAGTTTATATCTATTCAATACATGCATTCAAAAATTTAAGTGGTACTGGTTTGTTCACCAGAAAACAGATGCTGTTAAAATAATACAAATAATACAAATATTAATTAAAATTAATATTAAATAATGCATGATTTACAATGTAAATTTACTTATGTGAATAATAATCCATGACTGCAACATGGGTGACTAAACGTGGTATGGGCAAGTCATGACTGACAAAAAAAAAAAAAAAAAAAAAAAAAAAAAAAAAAAAAAAAAAAAACATTGAAAGTTAGTTGTACCGGTGTCCAAGAAGAGGTTAATTCAGACAATATAATTAAGGTTTTTCAATTATATACATGTGTAGCGTGCAAGATTATAAAAAATATATTCGATACATCCCCATATTGCATATCCCGATCCTTATAATACATGGCCAATGGGGACAGGCTACTTGCAATTTTAAATGTTTTGTAAAATGTCTAGAAAAAATATATGCGGAATTATCCTGAAACTCCAGAACAGTACATGTTATATATATCCGCGAAAAGTTTTTCCCGAAATCGCACAGGGGACCGTCAGCAAATTGAAAGATAATGAACATCTTTTGGATAACCTTATTAAAATTCATGCACAAAAATCGTTCAAACTGCAGATTATGATAAAGCGGTTTATTTTTATAAACTGTGTTCATTTGTAAAATGATAGCATCTATTTTCTAAAAGAAATTGTAGTTTTTATAAAAAAAGTTTTTTGCTTTTAATATAAGGGTTTTTAATATAAAAAAATGTTATTCTGCAATCACACTTTTTAAAAAATAATAAGAATTTTATAAAAAATAAGCTGGTTTACTAAATAATATTTCACTGCGCATGCGGGAACTCAATAAAAATATAATTTGCACAATGTGTTAGAGATGTAATACAGATACTTTTCGAAAAGACTCTAAAAAATAGCTTAAACTTTCTGAAAATTACCATCGATAGAATAAGCTCAAAATCTCCTGTTCCCAAGTACATGCGATATTGTGTATGGTATATTACACAAATCAATAGATATATGTACATATAAAAAACTTAATTGCTCTACGAATATACATGCTATCCTCATAAAAACAAACACAGTTTATTAAAATAAGCCACTTAATGATAATCTTAAGTTTGAGCCCTTTTGCAACATTTATTTTTACATGATTAACCAAAGGGTCTTCGTTCTTTTTCCATTTCTTGACGGTCCCCTATGGGCTTTCTGGAAAAAAATATTCACGGTAATATATAGCCTTTAATATTCTGTTTACACACCTGGAGCTTTAGAATAATTCCTCCTTTATTGTTCTAGATGTTTAACAAAACGTCTAAAATCGCAAGTGGTCGGTATATTTTGGACATATAATGTATATATTTTAACAATACCGTACTTTAATTTCAATCTAAATTAATTATGAAATTTACAGAAGAAAATATATTTTCAGAGAATTAATCCAAAAAATTCAAATTTTATGATGAAATTTTGCAAAAATTAAAAAGAACATAAATATATTACAGGTGCTTATAAAATTTAAAAAATATATAATTTACAGAACAAATTAAAAAACAAAATTTATTTCCTACACTATTTAAGCCCGGGAAGGGACAGATATTAAGATAATTGATTTATTTATTTTGACATTTAATATTAAATTTTGGTAACAAATATGTTAAACCATTTAAACATAAAAAAATAAAAATGAAATTCAGACAATATGATGCTTAACCACCCTAAATCTTAGATTCTGTTCAAATGAAATCGAAATAAATCTCAGACTTTATCTGAACATTTGCTTTTTACATTGCCTATTCATTTTGTTTACACTTACCATAAAGATAATACAAAATCTGCAATACAAATATTTTGGAAGTTGAGTTTGGCAAAAAGTCTTAGATAGATACAAAATCTTAGATAGATAAGTAGATACAACGTATAATAGAATGATTGCATTTTAAATACTGGGAAGGAATCCCATACAAAAATTAAAGCTCACTATTAACAATTACTGACATTTTAGAATATACACAGAAGATAGGTAAATAGATTATTTCTTCATTACTGGTTTTAAAAGAACAACATTTGGAAATAAGCAATATTAGAGAAATATATTCATTTTTAGATTATAACCGAACATCTAAGGTGATGACACCCAGAGCATTATGTTACGAAAATGAAGCACTGAATCGATCACCACTTTAGAATGATAACTCAAGAAATCTTCATCATAGGAAAAATAAGAAAAAAAACATAAAAACTAACCAGAAAACTGAACTTCCTAAGTTTTAAGGGTTTGTTTTAATTTAATTATGTTGAAAATACATCTAAACACATAAAAGATTGTGCTTAATATTGCATGTTTCTAGATGTAAAAATAATCTTTATAATTAAATAAATTAAATCTTAAGAAATATTTCCCCTGTTTCACTTATATTTAAATGTCTACAGAGCATTATTACTTGCAATATTTTTATTATTCCTGTTTTGTTTTTTTTACATGAAAAACAAAGTGTGGAAGAAACAGAAAATAACTTAAAGAAACATATTAGAGAAGTATAAGTACTACAGTATGAAATGTTTTTTTAAGTTTCTTCTTTACATATCTTTCAAAATAACGCAGCACAAGCATTACCTCTTTTGTACTAAGCGCATTAAACAAAATGCATTCATCTCTAAACTTTAAGGACCTCAAAACTTCCTTGATTATGTTATTGTCTGTATTCCTGATGGATTTTACTGTTAGAACAAATGGGAAGGAAAATACTTAACATGTGGTAACTGTATGTAATAATACCTTTTAGTGTAACATTTTATCTTATGCTGCTCTAAGAAAAACATTAAGTTACCTAAGCAGAAAATTAACAATGGAAATATATTTTATCTGTGTATGAACTTAAACGACATACTTTAATACATGTATTTTAATGAAATACAAACGACAGAAAATAAAAGAAAAAACTTTTTTTTTACAGTATGTCACATTTACTTTTTGTTCTACAAAATGTTTTGTTCTTTAAATGTCGTCCTTTAATGTGATCTTCAGCATTAATATACACATAATATATTTAATAATTTATTATTATGTTAATTTATTAAATTTAAATTTTATTGCTGCACATAATTATTATTTTTTGAACTAACACCAATATCATTCAATACAGATACTATTTAAGGAGATTTGCCGTTAAATAACAAGGCTGTTGCTTCCATTGGCAATCAGCTTGATGGAGTTAAAATGACTTAAAACTATTTCGTGGTATCTCCACCCTCCTCTTCTTCTTCAGTAAGGCAATGTGTCTCTTAATCTGTCTGTAGCATTTGCTACAGGTATGAACCAAAATGCACAACTCAAACGCCGGACAATCGTGTTCAAATGAAGTAAAGGATTAAGCTTAAGTTTCTTTTAAGCTTCTCGACAAAACTTCCATGCATTTTATGTTATTAGAAAAGTTTAATATGTTCAAGAAAGTGTTGTTGTTAGAAAAGTAATAAACACTAACATTTATGTTACACTTAACATTTTTATTGGTTTAAAACTTTGAAAGTGGGATGAGAAACGACTGAAGATGATACGTCGCGTATACGACAAATCGCACACAAATATTGAAAAAAAAACACTAGTTTATCTGCGAAAATCACGTCTCACTATCCATGTTGCTGCTGCGCAGAAAGAAATTTACAAAATCTAGAATGAAAAGGTTCGTTGGATTTAGCATGAAACACTCAATATGAAGAATCCTACATCCTTCAGCGGCACATTGCGCCAACGTAACTAGCTTTCTCAGTGGAGACCTTCTGGGCCAAACAAATCATCCTTGTGTTTAAATTCAATCGTACTCATTCAATTTAGCTCCTAGATATTCGAAATGGCTAAACCAGGTCTGAAAAGAACTTTCAAAACATGGAATCAATCAACGGAAAAATGACTCAAACTCATAACAGAAGTCTAGAACTATTTTTCACAGTCTAAAATTCGGATGATGCGATGTAGAAATGTACAAAATGGGTTTTTTTTCGGATGATACATTATTTGGTAAATGGTGAAGGATAAAGTTGCGTGACATTTCTCCGATATTTTAATTAACATACTTCATGCATTTATCATATCCAATCAAACTGCTTAAATTTAAATGGATTAGTTTAACTATTCTATGTAGGCATATATTTTTAGTTTATTTTAAGAGGTACAAAATTTACTGGTGTTTATTACTGAAAGAATAAGAATAGGTCTTTTCTAAATGTAATAAAAAGTGGTTAATAAAAAATTATTTAAATTTCTTTTCCTTCATTTTTCGTAGATACCATTACAAGAAAAATTGCTCTGGCTAAGATTGGATTGGCTTACTTTTTCTATAATTTAATATAGAATAACTTATTATAACTATACTTGTGATTAGATCAAAGTAAAAATTGAATGATTTTTTTAGAATCTATGATTTTTATTTAAAGCTTGAAATTAACATTTGCAAATATTTTTAAAAATAAATTGATTCTGCTGCTTTAATTTCAACATCTTGGAATAAATAGTGTAGTAATTATATAATCCAAATAAGTATATTGCTATTTATATATCCTTATGTACATTAAATCTGATTGAAACCAAATAAGTAGCTTATTTTTTACAGCCGTTTCACATCGATCTTTTAAATTCAGTTGCTCTACAATAGAAAATTATTTATTATTGTTCACGCATAATGCAGATATATTGATGTCTCTATGATAAGATGTCTTCTCAACAATGGTGACACATCCGAAAACTTACTCGTTTTGATTTCTCTCGTGTATTTTATAACATATCCGGTATTTGGAAAAATAATATTTTAAGTAAATAAATTTTTAGGAATCGGAGTCTGCTACAAACACTTAGACTCTCTCTAAGATAAATTATTGTAAATATTAAATGACAAAAAAAAAAAAAAAAAAAAAAAAAAAAAAAAAAAAAAAAAAAAAGAGAGAGAGAGAGAGAGAATTACTCAGAATGATACACGGAATCTGGATAGCGACAGGAGATTTTTAAATATTTCTTATCTCAAGTTATTGTATTTGTGCATAAAAATATATATGTTATGAAATTATACTTGTATTTGTATTATGTAAAATGAATAATATGAGCGCGAAAAGTTATGTACCTTTTCTGTATTTGTCCATATTTTAACCTTCATAATGTGTTTCAATGTATCATACATCTAAGCTGTTGATTCTGAAAAGAACCATGTTGTGGTATTTAATCTAATTGAATTAATATCATATCTTATTTAGTATTAATAATTAATTTATTGAAATGTTAAACAGAAATGTTAAACATAGAACCTACGGGTGAATAATTTATATAGATACATTTTACAATTGAAAAGTAGTTCTGGCAAATAAATGCTTCATAAAATTATTCATAAGCATGGATACTTTATTCCAATAAAATAAATTGCTGTATTTCAATAAAATACAGCATCCACTCAAGATAAAAAAATATTTAACCACAATTGTGTCTGAAGTTTTCTAGCATCACTTGATATCTACGGATCTTTAATAAAGCTCCGTCCCAGAATAAAGGCCTTATGCTAATAAAAGTGTGGGATGATTTATCGTACCGCACCAATGTAGTTGATTTTTTTTCACAGGGGCTAGCATTGAACACATATAACTGTATTGAATTTAAATGTTCAAATATTATTTTTGATTTTCGGTGAACAAGATGGTTTTCCTTTTTTTTTCCTTAATAGCCCGTAAAGTTGAGATTTGAAGGTTGGGATTGAGTTGTCCATTTATCATTGCCTTGTACTTTAATTTACAGGATTTTCTTTTAACTGAAACTATTTAATAACACCACACAGAGTGGTATTTTGCTGAAAAACCTGGTCAAAATTATTTAAAAAATCTTGTGCGTTCTAAAGCAGATACAATGCTTTAAAAAACGTTAAAATATTATGCTAAAAACAAAACATTTTTCGAAAAATTTAGCAAATTCTAGCAACAAATTAGTGTCCTATTGAGCATCTTTTTTTGATCATAGTTTTCCATATAATTCTCTTCAGAATAGCTTGAAAATTAGATTCTGGCAATAAGAACTGTAATGGCTGTGCAGAAATTTTTATATGATTTGTGGAGTTTTTCACATACAACAACTTAAATAAGGATAAAAAAAATAAGTCATTAAACCAATTGCTCTTCATTGCAGTCTATATGTAAGACTATGCATGAAAAGTTTTGAATATATGAACGAAAATATATTTTTAGGGCTGCAGCTGCTATCTCTGATGGCTGCCTGGATGGTTGCAATATATGTTCCATAATAGCAGTTTCGTAATTCAAAAATTTATGTAATGCAGGTGACACTGGGTGCCAGTCGTAAATATTTATTTAAAGGTTAGAGTTATCATTCACGAATTCTTCAGATTTTTTTTGTATCCATTGCATAACCACAATATAAAACTTCTAGATCAACTTTTAAATCCTACATTAAGTTATCTCAATTCCTGTAATTTTAGTTGATCTGACAAAAATTTCTTTGAGGTGTTTTCGAAACTAGATTTTGCAGTGTTACTAGTATAGTATCTCAGTTTAAAATTTCTCTTGCATGAGTTTTTTATTTTATCGACAATCGTTTTCAAAAGAACTTCTTACATACCATTTTTATATTCTAAGCTTTTTTTACTTATTATAACTATTATTTAATTAAATAATATAAATATTATTAATATAACTATTTTTTTTACTTTATTAAAATCTTTTTGCTGATCGTTTGAATATAGCATCTTTTCGATGAATTGATTGCTAGTAATAGCATTGTAAACTTTAGCATCGACAGTACTCAGTACTAATGTGAATTAAACTTATAATAAACCATAAGCTGTAAGTACCTCTGTGTTTCTATTATTTTATTGCAATCAAACTGATTAGTAAATTTATCATAAGAATAGAATTGGATAGAACGAATAGAATTAATTAAGACCAATAAAGTTACCTTAGCAAAAAATCTTTGAGTAAAGTGATCTAAAACATTTGGAAGTTTTACTTCCATCATTATTTAAATGATGTAGTTATATTTCTGATAATATTGTTTTTCAGCACTCTGAAGAAATATATAGAGAAGGCATATATATTTATTAAATGTTCGGGTGATTTTATATAGATTGTGTGTAAAATCTGCTGCAGCAAACATGCCCTTACCCTTTCTCCTTTTACTTCTGCCAATGCAATTTTTAAACTCTTTTGCTGGGTGACCGAATTTCTTTACTAACTTTATAGAAAATTAAAAGCATTTCTTTCAGTTATTTCCCATTGTTTTCACGAAAACATCGTTCAGAGAATCCCAAAGTTGCTGATTTTTATTTATAACTAACTATGTTTGAAATATTTTATTTTCTGACGTGGAAAATGTATTTAATTTTATAAACATTTTGGAATTTTGATAAGTTTCTTTTTTTTAAAACTTTAACTTGAATTTTTTTTTGACACACAATACTTTTAAATCCCTTGTATATATATATATATATATATATATATATATATTATATATGTCTACTGCTTTTTTTTATTGAACAGCATAACACTTTCTTACCTCGTTAGTGAGTAAAGAGCGCATTTCTTTATGGTTTAGCTAAAATATATTATTCAAAATGATAACAGATAATTGACATATTACAAACACTTGGTACAAAACAAAATTGTTACATTATTAAATGTTACACAGAATCATTTATTCCACATTATGGATGTTCAATCCAAAAACTTCTTTGTCGGACGTTCCTCTCAGCCCGCACAACTTTGAAGGAAGTCCGTGGTAGTTATAACTGCCACCACCGATATTATTAGGGGATATCGGTCACCCACTGTGAGGAATGTGTAAATGAACACTGACGCTGTCAATTAACTGAATTAACAGTTTATTTAGAATATATGTACACAGTAAATACGCTATTTACAATTATATACAATTACAACTCGGATATAGGGGATCCGGTTCAACATTAAATTTGATACAGTAAAGGTTGGCTGTGTATTATTCAAATTACACCCTCTCCCTCACACTCAATGTACATTAGATTCACTTTATCGGAGATTAATCTAGAATCTCCCAACACATGTATACTCGGCCTGCACTTCTCGGCCCAGAGCACTAAACACTAGGACGTCTGTGTCTCTTGCTCTCCAGATACGCAATGCTTACGTTCTACAACACAGAGCTCTCTCTAGGTACGAGTCTAGCTACGAACTACCCTAATCTGAGACAAGACTTGCTCTTCTCAAATCACTGTGGTTCCCCAATGTCAACCCCCTTTGGAGCTTATTAATTTGACCATTCTACATTCCTTTCTTGATTAGTGACGTGTCGCTTGTCTGCTCATCATCCACCTATTTCACTGACGGATGAACACGCCTCTCAGCAATTTCCTCTTTCTCCCAACACCACCTGTACAGGATTACCTGCCAATTCTCCCTTCAACAAAGAAAGAATGTCACCTTGAAAATTCTAGTACACAGCCAGGACAATACAAAATATTAAGATAGAGAAATAGCGGAAATTCCAATCTTCAGCAGAGGTGGTCTCAGAACCTGACAATCATATTAAAGAAAAAACAACAGCATCCAAGTACTTGAAAAAAAGATGTTTCCGCTTGAATTTGTAGATTTGTCATCTGCACGCAATAAGGTATCCAGTAAGAAGTAAAAATGTACAGCATATATTAGATATAAACAGATAATAAATTTAAAATTTTAATAAAGTAAAAAAACTGCTTTTGAGAAACTTTTTTTTGAAATTTTGTTTTAATTACTAAAGAAATGGGAGGCAAATGGGGTAAATTTTATTTTATATATTTTAATTAGAAGGCCTATACATTATGAAAATCTAAGAGATTTTATTAAACTCAGTTTAATTACCTATTAGTATAATTATTTTATCTAAAATATTTAACCCCCAAAAAATTCTGTTTCCAAACATTACTACCATAATGAATATGCACTATCTTTACAAAAATATTTATGTAAAAGACAGCATATGCCTTCATCTTTAAAAAGTCTCTTTGTCTCTTAAAAGTTATTTTAAGTTCAACTAAAAATATTTTTTTAGACGTCTATAAAATGATGCATAGATCAGAAGCATAAAATCAGAAATGCAAAAACTATGAATTTCAAGTAAAATACCAGACAATTGGTGAATCTACAAACCTGTTATCACATGGACAGGATAGAAATTTTATACCAACCAGAAAATAATCAATTAAATATGAAATTTAAGATTTTCTTTGCTTTTTCAGAGAAATACAAATCTGTGCATCTGTAGCTCGTTCTAATAATGTAATGACACAAAATTCGAATAATAGAACCATGGAAGAAAGATTCCAGCGAAAAATTAATAAATGAATAAATGAATAATATTTTCAGTCACTTCCGATAGCGAAAATTTGGTGATGTACATTGAAAAAAAAACATCAGAAACAGAGAAAATTAATAATTTGGATAAAATACGATGTTTCATTCGTCATATTCATTTTCTTGACGAAGAATTCAACTACATTCAATGTGATCACAGTTACCTTCCACTACACTTTGAATTCGTTGTAGAACATTCTCACAATAACATCATAACAAATCACATGTAATAGCTCTTACTGGTGGCTGGAACTTTTGTTTTATTGGAATCTAAGACCATTGGTTTCATTAGTAACCTTATAAATTTTAAAACAGTTTGGGTTATTACAATTATATACAGAGAGCTATAAGTAGCGTCAATGTATATATATATATATATATATATACAGGGTGATTCAAAAAAGATGGGAAAATTTTTAAGAGGTGATAGTTCACACCAAGAAAAATAATATTAAATGGGAAACTAAGGGTTCAAACGTCTTCCGAAGGAGATAGGCGCCATCAAAGTTTAGGGTCCAAAATTTGAAATGATTATAAAAAACGGAAAAATTGGTCGATTCGTTTGCAGTTTTCACGAAAACTATTCTTTATATCAGTATTGTCTTGAAAATAAATTATAAAGATGAATTTCAAAAAATGCCGATAGAGAGCGCTTTAGACTTTGGAGCAACGAACAACTATTTTGTACCGCTATTTTTTGCATCTCATTAATTTTTTTTAGAAGTTTAGACATAAACTTAAATTTTGAGCTCAAAATCTGTGGTTAAGTAGCGGAAACTGAACTGTGTTCAATGGGAGTCGGTAGGTTCAAATTTCAAATGATTATAAAAAACAGAAAAATTGGTCGATCGATTTGCGATTTCCACTAAAATTATTCTTTATGTCAGTATTGTCTTAAAAATAAACTATACAGATAAGATTAAAAAAATGCCGATAGAGGGCGCTTTTGATTTTGGAGTAACGTACAACTATTTTTACGGTTATTTTTTGCATCTCATTAAGTTTTTTTAGAAGCTTTGACATAAACTTAAATTTTGAGCTCAAAATCTGAATCGTTGAGAGTGGTTAAGTTGCGCAGACTGAACTGTGTTCAATGGGGGTGGGGAGGTTCAAATTTCAAATTATTATAAAAAACGGAAAAATTGGTCGATTCGTTTGCGGTTTTCTCTAAAACCATTCTTTATGTCACTATTTCCTTGAAAATAAATTTTAAAAATAAATTTCAAAAAATTCCGTTTGAGGGCGCCTTAAAATTTAGAGTAACCAACAACTATTTTTAACCGTTATTTTCTTTTTAATCTAAATAAATGTTTTAAAAGCTTAGAATTAAATTTTGAGCTCAAATTCTGAATCATTGGGATGGGTTAAGAAGCGCAAACTAAACTGTCTTCAGGCGTTGAAATGTTACCCTGCCAACTCAATGAACATGGTTCATTTTTTCGCTACTTAATGACTCACAATGATATGATGTAAGGAGAATTAATATTGAACCTCAGCGTATTTATCTTAAGTCTGACCTACCAACATCTTTGAGGCCTTATCGTACATCCACTGCTGATGAAAAAGAAATATCTCAGCAAATCCAATCCATATTAGCTGCTGGGTTAATTAAAGAAAGTTATAGCCCATATTCTTCTCCAGTGACGTTAGTAAATAAACCAGATGAAGGCAAAAAAAACCCGAATGTGTGTTGATTACCGAAAATTAAATTCTATTACGAAAAATGACGCTGAACCATTGTCCCAAATAGATGAAATTTTAGACAAATTAAGTCGTGCCCAATATTTCTCTACACTAGATTTAGCCTCAGGCTATTGGCACATACCTATTCACCCAGCCGATTCCGAAAAGTTAGCCTTTAGTACTAATTGTGGGCTCTGGGAATGGAATGTTCTCCCCTTTGGTGTAAAGGTAGGCCCCCCCAATTTTCAACAGGACAATTAGAAGAATTCCTACAAAATATAAAATAGACTTTGCTTGTTCATATTTTGATGATATAATTATTTTTTCTAAATCAATAGATGAACATATACAGCATCTCATCCAAATTTTTGATTTATGCCAAATAGAAAATATTAAATTAAAATTATCTAAATGTACTTTTGCTCAAAAACAAATCAATTTTCTAGGGTATGAAATCCAAAATGGAACTTTAACTCCAGCTAATACTAATTTAGAAACAATTAAAAAATTAAAACCTCCTACTAATTCTTAAGAATTACAAAGATTTCTTTGTTCTAAAAATGTGTATCATAAATTTATTGACAAATATGCTGAAATTAGACACCCCCTAAATAAATTACTTAAGAAAGATATTATTTGGGAATGGAATACTGAATGTCAAACTCTTTTCAAAAATTAAAAGATGCCCTCATTGCTAAACCAATTTTAAAGATTTATGACCCAAAATTACCCCTACACATTTTGTTGACGCTTCTCAGGTGGCGGTAGGTGCAGTTCTTAAACAACCCGACCATAATAACTTTTTACATCCAATTGCTTATTTTTCTAGAGGATTGAGAAGTTATGAGAAAAATTATTACATTACCGAATTAGAGTGTCTTGCTATCATTGATACTTTAGATAAATTTTATCATTACTTTCACGGTGTACAATTTACCATCCATACTGATCATGCATCTCTTGTTTGGTTAAAAAATGTCAAACATTTAAGAGGTCGATTATTTAGGTGGTCATTGAATTTAAGTATGGTCGATTACAAAATAGAGTACTTAAAGGGATCTACAAATGTCGAAGCCGACATGTTGTCCCGAAACCCTATTTCTCATTTTTGTAAACCCCTTACTTTTCTTCTTGACGTTAAAGAGATTATTGAGATGCAAGAAAAAGAAAATGTGTGTGGATCAAATTATATTAATGACAATGGACTGATTATAGTTAAAAGAAAAGGTTTTCGTAAAGTGGTAGTTCCCATGTCCCTAAGAAAAAAATTGCTTAGTGTTGCTCATGAACAGTTTGGTCACCCTGGTGTTCAAAAAATGCAACATTTAATTTCTCCTAACTATTATTGGCCAGATATGACCCAAGACATTACTAACTTTGTTAAATACTGTGATATTTGCCAGAAAAATAAAAAACCTAGACAGAAAAAATTTGGCTTATTACAAGCTATGCCCACTACAGATCAACCTTTTGACTGTCTGTCTGTTGATACTGTAGGAGGGTTCAATTATTATAATTCTACAAAAAAATATCTCCATATTATAATAGACCATGCCACAAGATATGTTTGGGCATTTCCTTCCAAAAGTGTCACTACAGAAACTTATACAAATTCTCTGAAAAAAATCTTCAATATCAAAATCCCTCAACAATTATTCTGTTTTAGTAAGATTTCAAGTGTACAGTCCCCTGAAAAAATACTAAGTGACAGGAATGCTGCTTTTACTTCTTCAAGATTCAAAAAATTCCTGCGAAATCATAATATTAAACAACGTTTGACCACTGCCCATCATCCACAAACGAATGGGAAATGTGAAAGAGTAAATCAGACAATAGTAACTAGATTAAAATGTAAAGTAAACTCCACTACCTCTAAAATTCCCTGGACTAAGCTTTTAACTGAGGTAATTAATGAATATAATAATACACCCCATTCTATTACTAAATTTCCACCTTCTTACTTGCTTTTTGGCCAATTACCCTATGACTCCCCCTTACAACAAAATTATTATCCCCCTGTTCATGAAGCACTTAAAATTGCTAAAGCAAGAACTGATGAATTTCATTTAAAAAATAAAAGATATTATGATAAAGATTATATCGAACCAAAATTAAAAATAGGAGATCTAGTTATCTATGAAGAATTTCAGTACCCTAATACTAGAAAGTTATCATAAGTATTTAGTGGCCCTTATAAAATTCTTAACAAATTATCCGAAGTAAATTTTGAAATTGATAGGCAAAACCAGTTCAAAAGTTCAGAAATAGTACATGTATCTAAATTAAGGCCTTAATATTCCCCTGATAAATTTAAATTAAGTCATGAGCAACAACCCCCTAATCAACAACAAACTCAAGTAAAAACTGTAGCTTAGACTATATCTCTAGTTTATCATTTTATAATTGTTTTTTCTCTTAAAAAGTAAATTTCTTTCCATATTTTAATTCAGATAATATCCTGTAATTCTTACAGAATGGCAATGATATCTCTTGACTGCAGCGAGAGTGTCACTTGTCTGGAAATTTTTATATTTGTTTGTTTATGCCGGCGTAGACGAACAAAGTGGAAATTTCTTATTCTGTATTGAATTACTCTACTTAGAATAATATAATAACAAGTAAATATTAAATATATATATATATTTTTTTTTCAACTGAACCTATTTGTAATATTAAATTTAAGCTATCAATTAATAAATTATTTATTTGCCAAGTAACAAAATTTTTATCACTTTATTTTAATTTTTCTCTCTCTCTCTTTGCTGCTACATTCCAGTCCAAGTACATGTCAATTAGAATTTAATTTTGTTTCTTTTTCTCTTTCCTACTTGCATCTTGCAATGTTTTATCACACCGAGAGAATATTTATTGCGTAATTATTTGACATGAATTGACATTAATAATCTTGTCTTTTATTTTTATTATTTATTAATATTTTTTTAAAGATTCTTAGTAGTTTGAAGGTCACGTGCATTCTCAAAAATGAAATGAATTTTCATTTATTTTTATTTTATATTATTTTATCATATTATATTTTAATTTTTTTACATATTCCTACTTAATCCTGTACTCGATTTACAAGGTTAAGTAAATGATTAAATAATTGATTATATTCTTCATTCTATTCCACTTTCCTCTATATTTCATCCCAAAAAGTACCTGAGATGAGATAAACGAGATTTAGTATATAATTTAGAATTTAAAGAATGTCTTTTGAAATATTTACTATCACTTACTGAAAGATTTATTATTACCCATTATGAGAGTAACTTATACTTATTATGATATTTATTATTAGTGATATTTTTTTCTTTATTATGTTTCTTTATTATCTTGTTTGTTTATTACATTGTTAAAATTTATTATTACTATATTAATATACTATAAAATGTGTTACTATATTGAATTACAAGTATAAAGTATTTTCACAAAGTACCCAAATATGGAACTGTTATAAAGGTGCAAGGACTCAGTCACATGAAAACTGAACTGTTGTTATAATATTAAGTAATGAAAATTAGACAGTTAATAAAGATATAATTAGACTCCTTGAAAAAAGAGGTATGAACTATACCACTCTAATTCTGAGCCTTAGAGGATTTTTTGAAATGAACTCTCGAAATTTATGTCTAGAACTTTCCAGTGAATTTCTTCATATTTAGATTTGTCATTATCATGAATGCATTCAACGTTATTTTATTTTTATTTTCCATGTTAGCATATTAAGATTAGTTGTTTATATTTTCAACTTACTTCCTGTTATGTACTGCTAAACAAGATCATATCTTGTATTTTTATTGATGCCTACTTTATTGTATGTAAATATAAAGTCATTCCACGCATCACCTTAGTGTTCCTAAATTTGAATTCTATATTTATAAAAAAAATTTAATTTTTCTTTTATTTAGTATCTAATTATTATTACTTATATCAACAACTTCGTGAGCTAAGTCTGCATCATCTCCCTTTCTGTGAAATTGCAGGTCTCAGACCTACTTTTTCACCCGTCTTTCTGGGAGGGGGGATTTGTAATAAAATAAAAATAAAATTTGCGCCATTTTTGTTCTCTCTTAGCTTCAATTCTAAATTTGTGGAACCTATTTCAATCTTAGTTTCGTAACTTGTAACAGCTAAAATTCTTTTTCTTACTTTAGTTATTAATAAATTATTGCTTGTTTCCCAAAACGGCGGGAGGTATTTCGTAACCTTTTTACTTTCTGGAATATTCCTGGGATTTTAATTTTATTTTTTATTTTAACATCGCGTGACAGGTGTTAATACGCGTTGCTAAAGGGCTTGTTACTTCCGAGGAAAAAATATAGTTCTTGCCAAGGACCGCCTGCTAAGACCAATCAGAATTGATCATTTTTGTCCGTTGAGAATCGAGTTCATCCTAATTGGATTTTTAAAATGATTGACGCGGAGTAGGAGGGAGCTAGTTTGTCGTGGAAATGTCCCATATTCATTTGGCTTTTTAGGAGGTTAGAATGCGATTGCCCTTCAAACGATCAAGACGCACATTTCATTTCTCCGCTGAATTAGAATATCAGATGATGTGGACTAGATAACAGAAGTTGTAGTGTCGATGTGTGTTAAGGTGATTGCGGGGAAGATTTTATCTATTTTATGAGTTCATCAATAAAGAACTTGAAGATTGATGGTGTCTGTTTTTATAATGGGGAAATACCCCAATGAAATTCTTCTACTGCTCGCCAACTGTTGGAGCGACTACTCTGCCCGTGCTGCTAAGAATTCCTAGAATTTATGCAACATATATTTATTACACACACACATATATATATATATATATATATATATATATATATATATATACACTATATTGCCATTGATTATGGGACACTTGCGATTTTAGACATTTTACTAAATATCTAGAAAAATACATGAGGAATCATCTCGAAACTCTTAGTGTACAAATATAATAGTATAAGTCATACATCTCCGTGAAGATTTTTTCCCGGAACTCCAAAGGGGACCGTCAACAAATTAAAAAAGAATGAAAATCTTTTGAATAACCCTGTCAAAACTAATGTAGCAAAATCGCTAAAACTCTAAATTGTGATTGAATGCCTTATTGTAATAAGCCTTGTTCATTTTTATGCAAATAGCATGCATACTCGCAGAGTAATTAAGGTTTTTATAAAAATGATCCCAAATTTTTCCAAGTTTTTTCCTTATAATTTTCAGAGTTCTTAATATAAAATATTATTTATTTCAGAAAATATGACAAACAACATTGCACATAGTACCCTGTAGTCAGAATTAAAAAATAATGAAAATTGTATAAAAAATGAGTTGGTTTACTAAATAATTTTTTACTGCGCATGCGTCAAAGATATCAAAATTTCATTTGCATATTATGTTAGCTAAATGTATAGAACAACTTTTGTGAAAGTCACAAAATCATAACTTGAAAATTCTGACAATAATCGTCAATTGAATAAGTCGAAAATCCGTTATTCTCAAAATGAAGCAAAAACAAGAGGGGTTGTATCCATATATTCATTGATTAGTGTCAACATAGAATACACAATATGGGATGTACTACTGCATTTGGATAAAATCCCTCATTTTTTTGCTTCATTTTGGAAACAACGGATTTTGTCCTTTTTCTGTAGACAATTACTTTCAGAATTTTCAAGCTATGATTTTGAGACTTTTACAAAAGTTGCTCTATACATTTAGCTAACATAATATGCAAATGAAATTTTGATATCTTTGACGCATGCGCAGTAAAAAATTATGTAGTAAACCTACTCATTTTTCATACAATTTTTATTATGTTTTAATTCTGATTACAGGGTACTATGTGCAATGTTGTTTGTCATATTTTCTGAAAAAAAAATATTATTTTATATTAAGAACTCTGAAAATTATAATGGAAAAACTTGGAAAAAATTGGGACCATTTTTATAAAAACCTTAATTACTCTGCGAGTGTGCATGCTATTTGCATAAAAATGAACACAGTGTATTACAATAAGGCATTCAATCATAATGTAGAGTTTGAGCGCTTTTGCTACATTAGTTTTGACAGGGTTATTCAAAAGATATTCATTCTTTTTTAATTTGTTGACGATCCTCTATGGCGTTTCGGTAAAAAATCTTCACGGAGATGTATGACGTATACTATTATATTTATACACTAAGAGTTTCGAGATGATTCCTGATGTATTTTTCTAGATATTTAGTAAAATGTCTAACATCGCAAGTGTCCGATTATCAATGGCAATGTTATATATATATATATATATATATATATATATATATATATATATATATATAACATTTGTAGTATAAAAAATTGAATGTTCAAATTGTATCTTTTATATATCTATCACTTTTAAACGTTACATAAGTTACAAATTCCGTAATATATATATATTTAATGCCATAATATTTATTTATAACAGAAAATCTAATTAAACGTTTAGAATTCATTTCCAAATTTTTAAAAGATTTTTTTTCACATTTTTATAACGAAAGATAATTAATCAAATTAAAATGGTATTTCTACTACAATGCCTTTACAATATCATCTAATTTTTGAATTAAAAAATTATTCAAAGTTGAGAAGGAATATTTTTATCAAATTTGTAATTACGTATTTGCGAAAAACTTATCGCCTAATAATTCCTATAAATATACCTTAGAAAATGACAAAGAAAAATTATATTTTTGTTTTGAAAATGCATATAACTATGAAAATTTCTCACTTACAGATACATACACATACACATGTATATATTGGTATGTAAATAAATAAATTTTATTTTAAACTAATAACGGTACTACTAGGTTATCCCGTCGACCAAAAAATTATCGCCAAACTATAAGATTAAATGCCAAAAATGGGTGATCGTGAATGCCACATTCAATTACATTAAATACGATTCACGTGTTTAAAAATCATTAAGTAATTTTTATTTAATTTTTGTATTTGAATTTTTATTAATATTCTACTAATTATTTGTTTTTTCGTTATTTAAAATAAATATTATGTCAATTTGTATAATTTGGCTATTATTTTGGTGATTTGTATAAATTGGCGAAATTGGGCGACGGGATAACAGAGTAGTACCCTAATAACTTCTTTTAAAAAATAAGAATTTCAAAAAATAAATAAATATCCATAAAAAGCATACTCTTACGTATTATATACGTGATACATGACGTGTTATTGCCAGCTTTAATATTAGATTCGAAATGATTTAAACAGCACATTTGCAGATCAAAAAGTTAAGCTTTTCCTTCCATTGTCTTTGAATCTCTTGTTGCATAATACTCAACATCCACAAATTCATTTTTTTAATTATCTTAATATGTATAAGCATATAATATTCTTGAAAGTTTCAGAACTTAGAAGCGTAAATAATGTACTGCGCTATGCAATGGTATTTCGGAGTTCCGAAGAACAGCTAAATTATTATAATCTTTTAGACAACAAATAAAATTGATTTAGGGTGGTCCGCTATCTCACATCCGTGTAACACCATCGTATTTACATTACTAGTTTTCTCTGAGGACCTCTGTGGCCGAGTGGTTAAGATGCCGCTCTGCTAGCCTTGAGGTTATGGGTTCGATTCCGACTGCCTCCATTGCACACACACTTTGTGTGGAGTTCCTGGTTGTATTTCTCATGTGTATTGTAAATTTCTTTGTGCTATCTCGTCCTTGTATATTGACGATGACTTATAAGCAGACTTTCATGTTGAGCACACAAGTCAGATGTATGTTATTCAAATAAAGCCGAAACCATAAATAAATTTTCTCTGATTTGACAAATGATTATAATATACATTTAATTACGTTCTACATCGTGATTTTATTTAGGATAAATAACAGTTAGGACATGCATTTTATTTTAACCTAGTATCGAATTTGGAATAATTTATTTACCTGCTAAAACACAAATTGAATCAGATGGACAAGTTTAGTAAAACTATATTCCTGAAAGATGCTTAAAGAAATACTGTCTAAATCGACTATGCATAACTCATACATAATGTAAAAATCTATGTATTCGTAAATGGTATTTCCAAAAAAGAGTTTTGATGATCATCCAGTCATACTTAGGTTATGGTCTTATCCAAATACTTATCAACATATTCGATAACAATAACATACTAAAATCTCCCAGAAATAGACATTTTTCGGAAGCTGTAAACTTACGGCCATTTTTTATCATTGTGGTTAAAAAATACAACAAATTTCCTAAACAACATTATTTGGCACAATTAGGTATTTTTGTGATAGCCTTTTAATAGATTTCCCATTCTAATAAAAAATTTAATATTGTTACCACCGTTACAATGTGTTAGTGTTTACAATGTTAACAATGTTTTAGTATACTGTGAATGCAAAACTGTATTTCTGACCAGATTATGAAATATTACCTATTTTTTTAACCCATCCAGACATTCTGTTTAAAAATTCATAATCCAAGTTATAGAAAATTTTATATAAAATTATTTTAATTAATAATTAACAACATCTAACAGATGTAAATGCTTTCATAATTACATTAAAAAAGATATTGAGTTATTCATCAGCATTATTCAGCCATCAGAGAAACAGCATTTATATTCTAAAATTTTCAAGACAAATACATGTCTAACGTTAAGAGACGGATACAGTGGATTATGAATGGAATATTTAGGTAAATGCAATTATTTGGAACTTAATACTATACCTACGCAATCATTTTGATTTAGACTTTAGAATGTTTAGACAGTCAATGTCAAATATTGTATCTGGAAAACCCTTCAGGAGTTGATGAATATATCAATATTCTGAGAAATCGCTTTATTTGCGTTGCCATGTAAAGAGATTTAAAGTGAACACAATCTAGCATGGATATTATTAGACATATAAAGTTAAATACGTTCTGTGGGTGTATCATTGTACATGTACAATCATAAGGCAATTTATAATATGAATAGATTATGGATCATGAAACAAAAAAAAACTAATTTTTAAACAATTATATATTAAATAGACAGGGATTCTTTTCAGACAACAGCCATGTGTTTTTAATGGAACCAATTTTGATAATTATTTATTGAAAAGAAAGCTGTTTAATTGTAGATGGGCGCACACTAACTTTTTTACTTTATTCGATCTCCAATCAAAGAAAGTATTGTAATCGAAGTTTTTTCGACTTCCGATTTTCGACAGATTTACATATTGTAGGGTTCAGAAATTCCAAAAAACAGGTTTTCACAAAATATCTTTTTGTCCGTGTACACGTATGTGACCATTCTAACATCAAAAATTATATGAAGATATGCATCGAATCAAACGAAATTTTTCGTGAATGTTCTTGTCTGTGGCAAGCAGGTCTTTCTTCAGTTTTGAATATTTTGCTGGAGGGGAGCGCTGCAATAGCGATTTTTTGACATTTTCAATATTGTACCACCTAAAAATGTATGAAGTTCTGCTAGAATTGAGCAAAATTTTTCGTGAATGTGTTTGACTATGGATAATAGGTCCGCCCAGAATTGAAAAAAAACACACCGAAAAGGGGCTTTGTAATAGCGATATTTGTACCATTTTCAATATTCTGCCGCGTGAAAGTGTGTAAAGTTATGCAGAGAATTTAATCGAATTTTTTGTGTAAGTGTTTGGCTATGTTCAGCAGTCCTCCCTGAATTTGAAAAAAAATCTACCTGAAGGAGAAGCTATAATCATGATGTCTGTGCTATTTTCATTATTTTACCATCAAGAAGTGTATGAAGTTATACATAGAACTGAATTAAACTTTTCTTGTATGATTAATTTTGGGAATAGCCAGTACGTTCTACCTGAATTTGAAAAATTATTCCGAAAGAAGGCTATATAAAAGCAATTTTCGTGCTTATTTCATTATAGGACCATCGAAAAGTGTATAATTTTATGTATAAAATTGAACGAAAATAGAATTATGAAAAAAAATATGTATGGAATTTGCAATCAGCCGATGATAACACAATGAAAGAAAAATACTGATTTTACTAAATAACATGCTCCACATTAACTCGTCTTTTGATATAGTATTGAATTAATAATATCAACCATTTGTCACCTATGCAGCGCCATCGCGCTTCCAGATTTCAAGTCAAAACAAGCCAAGCGGCGCTTTTGCACTGTCATTTTAGTAGGAGTCTCTATCTCTGCGCGAGAGCAACTATTTTGATCCTCTTACTTTTTTCGTAACGAAACTTTTTCTTAAAGCATAAATAGCGTTTTCAATTAGTTTTCATTCCATAAATATGGAGGCGCAAAAGCGCTGCATAGCCGTCAAACGGTTAAAGTATTAACAAGTATAACTATTTTTTGAAATATTAAATGTACGTATGAGATAGCAGAAAGTTTTGGAATTGGCACATCCAATTAGTTTAAAATATTCAATTTTTTATCTTATAATTTAAATTTTAAAATCTTTTTTATGCACTTTCTTTACGCTGGTGGCTATTGGATTACTTTCTAATGTTACAAAAAATGAAATATTGTAAATTGTTATGTTGTGATTGATGCCATTTTCTTTTACAAAATAAATATATACTTTATATATTTCTTAAAAATATTTCTTAAATATACAGAAAATCTCTTATACAGAGAAGATGATCTTACGTTTAAAACGCATTCATTTTTCCTCGTGAATATATTACATTTAAATATTTACTCATATCGCTAACACTGCGTTTAAGATGCTAATCTTGGATGGAAACGAAGTGCTTCAGTGGTGCAAATGACATAGTAGTAAATAGGAAACTAATACTTTCTTTGAAAAAATGAATATTTTACTACGAAGGTATGTAAAGGAAAAAATATCTGGATTGCATATTGCAAAATTAAGAATTTCAACTGAAGAAGGAGATTCTTTACTGGCATGCAATGTTGTACCATGGAAGTAACATTCCTTAATTATCTATAGCAACTGTTATTTGAGCCAATGTTGCATATATTTTTTATCGTAATTGTTTTTAACAGACTTTTTTAATTAATTCAATCGAATGTTTTTTTAAACATATTCCTCCATCAAATTTGATGGGTTCCAATTCGTAATAACGAAGTATAATGTAATAAATACGTTGTTTAAAAAAATATGCATATTATTATTAAAAAAACTCTGAAGTATTGGCTAAAAATCTGAACTATATTAATTAATGAAATTACTAAATTGATTATACTGGACTTTTGGTTTTATAAAATATGCCATTCCCCAAATGATTCACTATAATTCAAAATAAATCCTCAAGACAAGAAAAAAAAATCACGTATGTTCCTTATATGAAATCCTGATATGATTGAAGTTTTTGTCTTAAATAATAATTACATTTGAATTAAAATCAATCATTTCAATATATTAATCAAACATTCGTTTCATTTTAAAAATCAATATTGCATTAAATAATTATAGTTAATAGCTAATGGTTTATAGGCAACAAATAGAATATATAAAATATGAAAAGGAAAATAAATCATATTAAATATTTACAAAAAATCAACATGGATTTAAATGATGTTTTTTTCTCTCCTTTTCTCCTTTTTTCCCTTCCAAAATAATACTTACTTAGAATATAATAAATATTCTATCGAACACATAATTATAGTTATTGAAAAATTGATTTAAAAAAAAAAACACCTACAGTTTTAAAAGTAAAAGGAAAAATAATATGCCATGGATAGTTTTCGTTTAAACATGATAAAGCAAATACTTATAAAATAATGTATTAAACTTTTTACGTGAAATATATTGTCATTTTATAGAAAAACTAAACCCACCTCGATAAAACTGAATTTCAATATAATCAAAACTGTCACTATCAGTTGTACAAGAATATAAAAAAAGTTTTTACTCTACCTGATTAAGAATTTTTATGAATTTCTATTTAAAATAAATATTTTTTTTGCGTAAGTTTTATTTCAACAGTTTAAATCTAACAGAACGTGGCAGTATTTTATCTTTAATTTGGCAAGAATTAAAGCAAATTATTATTTTGTTATGAAAAAAAGACGTTATTTTTATAAAGCATATTTAAGGGAAGACATGACTAGGATAATAAGAAAAAAATTATCTTTACTTCTTTGTAATATAAAATATAGATGTCTATATATTCTGGGCTGATAAAATTTATACAACCAATTGAAAAATATTAAAATTCTATATATATCGAACTTAAAATATATTGTTAAACGTAAATTTTATCACATAAACATAATTGAGATCTAAGTTTTATTTTGATTTTTACTGTAACTTCCAAAGTAGTTATGACATACTGATGATTTTTTAAATCTATTCAAGGTGTTTATATACGAATATTTTGCTTAATTGAAGAAAAATTTACTCAATTGACATTTAAAAAAGTCCATTTATATATTATTTTCCTTCTAATTAGGTTATTAAAGAAAGCAAAAATATTTATATTTTTCGGAAAAGGATATTATATTTGTTCACATCACTAGCACTATACATTTCGAAAATGAAATGAAGGAAAAAAGAACTCATGAATTATACAAATTGTTATCATATAAATTTAAGATCTATAAGAAATCTTATTATTTCAATACTTATTTAAAGAAAAAAAAATAACCAAAAATTTTTCATTGGTTAAAATTTACAGAACGAAACTCACATTTTTTTGTTCTAATCAGAAATCTAAGGTTTATTTTGATATTTTATAAATGGGGTGTAATTAATCAAACTTTCTCAATTTATTCATTAAAACCAATTTAATGTACAATGCAATATTATATGACACATGAAAAAAGAAAGTAATTTAAAGTTCAGAAAAAAATATAAAAGTAATAATCAGTTTTCTAATTACATTTTCTTCCATAGTTCTAAAGAAGTATCAATTCCACCGCTGAATGACTACTTTAAATCATTAGAAAATAAGTTTAGGAGCAGAAGACATGAAATTTATATCGGAGTTTAAATTTAATTTTTGTTAAATTAAAATGTAGTGCAATTGAAAATGTTATAGAGAATTATTTAATTTGCCAATAGGGTTTTCATTTATAATTATAAATAATTTTATTTGTCAAACTAATAACAAATACTTAAAAATAAAAATAATTAAATAAATAAGATTAACAAATGCAATATCGAATTAAGGCTGTTAGATGAAAATGATAATTTATTTTTCTATTTTTAACTTTAAAGTATCTACAAGATGTTGTGGCTTTTCTCCTTTCGTAAAACTATCAATTATTTATATTTTACTACATCAAATATATTCTACATCAAATCTAAAAGTTATTTTGATATGTCAATGTTCTTATATTTTGAAAATCTTAAATATTATATGCTAACATGAAATAAATTTTAAAAGAAATATGTATTTGAAGAAATATGTATTTTGATATATAAAAATTATTCAAATTCAATTCCGTAACAAATGTTCACAAAACATTAAAAGAATGTGGGATATAGAACTACTTTACTCTTCTTCATTTTCTATTTTCTGAAGAGTTATTTTTAAGTAGCGTTAGATGAGAGAGAGTTTGATGGAGTACGTTTAGGCAGTTGCTTTATTGCAGTTTGCTTCATTGCTTTATTGACAGAAATTAAAATTGGCTCATTTATACAGTATTGGCGTACATGCTTCCGATTCATGATTGTATCTCATTATTGAAACTTCCATTCTTTAATGCAATCAATTAAGATAGTTTGTGATTATCAACTAAATAGTACATATTAGAGATGGATTATTGAAGTACATGTTCTTCTTTGAGCCAAAGTTCTCCTTTAATTTATAAATGCGTGTGTAGAAGTGTAAAATATGTAGTAAGATATTTTGCAAAAAATTTCTAAGATTCTTTTATTACAATGTGCAAATTATTTAGCTTAAAAAAAATACAAAAACATTTAAATATCATAGTTAAAAATTCCTAAAAAATCTTTAATTTAAATTTTTGATGAAAATTTTAAAACAGTCGACAAATTGTGCATTTTTATAATCAGAAAAGTACATAGATTAATGTTAAATTACATGTAACTTATATTTTCTTTATTTTAATCAATGCATGCAAATTGTTTTAGGGAATTATTTATTCTTTCATAATAGACTAAATTAATGAAGATAGATAAGAATATTAAGTAATTTTATTGAAATAATAATAATAATAATCAAGCCAATGAGAGATTTTAAAACCAAATGTGTGAAAAATTAATATTAGAAAAAAAAAATGTAGAATAGTTGTGTGTCCATTATTTTCTCGGTTTGCTGATACCACTGGATATGTATTTATATTGCTGATTAATATGTATGTTTTTCTCCAAAAAATGCTGTTTTAAGTTTTTCAAAAATAGGTTTTTTGATATAATTAATATAGTAGGACTTTCTTCTCATTATGCAAGCACTTGTGATATTGTTCTATTATTTTATTATTCTCTTTAGGTATTTAGTAATTATTTTTCGCAAGATATAAGAAGATATTGTGATGTACTTGATTTTATGATAAATTCATCAAGGCAAAAGGTGCTTATTCTATGATATATATTCGAATTTTTCTTGGTGGATAAATAATATATGTATTTTTTTATATTCAGTTATATTTTTAATTAGAACAACTGAAAAAAACCTCTGTAAAACATCAGTCCCAATTTCAACACTGAAGTTAAATACAATTATTCTACAATGCTTTTGAACTTCATCATTTTTGAAGATTGCAATTTGTCTTGAGTGAATACTACTATTTACTTGCATACGCGTTTACGTCCAGGATACTCTTGCTTGGTAGTAAATGGGTATGAGAACGATAATAATGGCTTTTAAAGAAAATAGCATGAAATTTTGTTTGAAATCTTTATCACAATTCGTTTTCAAATTATTTTTTTTTACTTTTTTTTTTACTTTTTTTGTCATTATGGCAACAGAAGTATTCTAATGTTGGACATTAAACATGGATCTATCAATAAACGAATAAAATAAAATAAATTACCGAATTCAACAGACATTAAACATGGACCAATCAGAAAACTAATAAAATAAAATAAGCTTAGGATTTCAACCAATATAAAGATTATGAGATACTTTAGATTTCCCAATTCTCTACCAAGAGCAACAATTAATTTTCAAAAAGTTAAGAAAAAAAAAAAACACTTTTTAGCTTTACAAAATTTGGCACTTTTTTGTGCTTCCTTAACAACAATAAGAGTTTTATAATATTTTAAATGCTATTTAGACATATATTTCAACATATTCTTATTACCACAGTTTTATCTACAATGTAGTATGTATTTTTAGTTTGTGTAATTTAACTATTTTTTTCGATTTTATTTTAACCGCATGTGAATTACACCTATATAAGACAAGTCACAAGATTTCAATTATTTATTTATAATTGAATAAACTTGCAAATTTTTATTTCCCGCATTCTTCTATTTGAATTTTTACGATACATATTCGGACAAAAATTGACTGTTACCATGTATAAATTTATTTATTTAATGAGATCAAATTTATTTAGTATTTCATTATCGAAAAGGTCAATAACTTTTTATTTAAATGGTTTTTTTTAATAATTTTTACAATCCTCTATCCTTAAGAGTGCAACATCAGAGATATGTTTCATATTTTTGAAATGGAAGGATTTGGATATTTCTTGGTGAGTGGAAACATTTGAGTTTATGCATAATGTGAAGAAAAGGTATCCAGCCATTTGTTGTGAATGAAGGATCATTCAGAAATCTGTTTTGACAACCATTTGAAGCGCAAAACGTTTTCGTGAATTTATCCGCCTAAAATGAAATGTAACGCAATACATCACGTAACATATATATTTATATTTGTAATATTTTCCTATACTTTTTGGCATACGACATTTTTCACATTTATTTTGTCACTTTTTTCTGAATATCGACATAAATGCAAAAAAAAAAAAAAAAAAAAAAAAAAAAGGCATCTTTAAAATCACGTACAACTCTTTTTGTAGTTTATTTGTTTAACCCTTTAAACGACCTGACCGGGTTTGTCCGTCACGTAGTTTTTGGATTCAAAGGCTTATTTAGCTGCTATTTTTTTCAATCGCATATGATAAATAAATATTTAAGATTGCAGAATAGAAATATCCATATCAATACTTCCCGTAGCTGTTATTTTATGAATTGTTAAACTTGCGTGTAAAATTTCGTACGATGCTTAAAGGGTTAAATTACATAATTACATACACTAATTTAAAATTTTACAAAATGTTATGCCGTATAATAATGTCAGTTCAAATTTTACCGTTTACACAGAAAAGCAATTTATTAGGATTCTTACACTTAAAGGATTTTCAAGTGCCTTTTATCACAATTTTTGTAAAGTAATATTAGAGTTTTTTTTACGTAAATAAAATTGTATCTCCAAATATTGCGTCAAGTATTTTACGAAATGTCTATTACTAAAATACCTAAAATACTCTGAATCACCTGATGCGTATGAACCCTGTTTATGCATAAGCCATGCTACAGTAAATTCAAATGTAAATTAATAATATATATTTTTTGTTTAATGCTTTATGCAACAATTCAAGGAATTTTCCAGCCGTATAGTGCAATAAATTTTTAAATGTAAGTATTTTATAGTTTTATTTCTTTTTTTATTTCTTTTTTTTAACGATGCAGTTTCTGCATTTGTTTAAGTTTTCTCACTATACAAATATAATTTAAGATGAAATGAAATAATAAATTTTTTAAACTATTCATGTTAATGTAATAAAAATTAATAATTATAAAATAATATGCAATAATTAATACAATTAACGTGTCAAGTTTATTACTGTGCCATAGGCAGTGTAATAGACACTGTAATGCATTCTATCAGAGGCCATCAATTTTAACATATTTTTTTTTTTATATATATAATTTTGCTTTAATTTCTCAATAAATGTTAGATGATAAATATTTTATATTAGATACTGAAGTAACTGTTTATAAACTCTACATTTGAAATACTCTTATGTATATTACTTTGACTACTATATATTTATCACATTCCAATGAATTTTGCGAATTTTCTTACATGAGAAATCGCGCGAAAGATAAGCACAATGTTCATTTGTTCAATCTACAACAGAATGAACCACATAATTCCGAATATGTCATTATGTGTGATTCTTACTATACATTGATAGCTGTATTTTTCGCCTTAAAAAATAGTAAAGTGGTAAACAAATTTTCACAATAAATCTTGTAATGCTTTTAATAATGAATGAAAAATGCTTATATATACATATATACATATATATAATTAAAAGTTACGTGTTAAATTTAAGGTATCCGAACACCTTCAAATCGTAATTTTGTATCAAAATATCGATTTTTCATTTTTACAATAATATTAAAACTAAATCTGTTATTTATTAAAATCTTCATTAATTTTTTCTGTATCTAAAATAGAATTCGAGTTCCAGCCGTTTAAAATTAATTCCATTAACAGCTTTTGAATTATGTTTTAACATTATTTTAAGATTTTTCTCAAAATGAAGTTTTTAAGATTTTTACTATAAACAAAACATCCTACAAGAAAAAATTATGTGTGAAATGCCACGAAATTATGTGTACTTGTTTTATAAATACCTTTTGTCGAACTGATTACACTCATCATAATATATTAATTAACTTTATATTAGCACTTATATAAAGGGCAAACTTCAGACAAATTTTGCAAATTTTTCATTACATTAGTACTTTAACACTATCGCTGCGGATAACTCCGGCCTCAGTGTTAAATGACTGAGAATTCCACGCTCTAGTACGTGGCCTGCAGCGAATTTGTTAATTGCCATATAATATGTGATAGAGGTGCGATTATGATATTTTTTGTTAAAGTCCTAGAGAAAGTTATTTTGTTTATTATAGAATTTACAAAATAATAATATATTGTTTTATTTTTGATGTATCACGTTTCGCAGAAATATCAACTTTTCACTTAATTTGGACTATTTGTCTCCTAAAAAAATATTTCTGGCAATTACTAAAATTTCAATTTTTTTTTCAAAGTTTTAAACTAAATATCATTATGAAAAGGCGGTAACAAGAGAAAAATTCAAAAAATTTCCAGAAATCCTTTTCGAAGATGGGCGAATACATTAAACACTCTTGTAATAAGCGCGGTCGTCTGAACATACCTGATTTATTATTATGAATATATGAATTGGAATAAAAAACTATAGCTATAGAAGTTTAATTTTTTATTTATTTATTTTTTTTTTTTTTTTTGTCTCTAGGAGTAAAACAATACTTCTTGAATTAATTCAAAATTTCCATTTTGCTGAGAACGATTTTTTGTGTTAATCATAAACATTATCCTTCATGCAATAAATTTCAAATTTCAAACGTTAAATCAAGTTATTTAATTTTTTTAATAAAGAATTTTAATGAATATTCATAATGAAAATACATATTCATTATCAAATTTCGGACATTAAACTTAATTAAAATTATCATACCGATGTAAATAGATGTCATTTACAGAAATAATTAACAAGAACCTATAATGCAATAATGTCGAGACATTTTATCGATTTGTTAATAATGTTATTTTAAGTGAAATAAAAGATTTATAATTAATTTACACTTTCCTGAATTTGAATAATTGTCTTTGAACAATTATTCAGCCTTATTTTCATTAATTAAACATAAAATATGCAATTTTTTTCAATTTTATCTGTATATAATTTTATCTCTATATGTGTTGCGTTTTCAGACTCTCACCTTCGAAACTCCATGGCACACGAACATTTTGAAATCTGTGTGAACTAATGATTTTGTTTTGTATTCTATTTTTTGTTGTTCTATGATTGTTCTGAGATAACGAGACGTACAATTATACGCGTTATAAATCGAGATGTAATAGAAAAGAGAATTCATGTAATATTTATGTTTGTCTTGTCAATTAAATGTTTTAGTTTCGTCAAAAGGGATGTTTCATGAAGAATATACTTATCATTTAGACGAGATACACCAAATAAAGTGAATAACCTAGATCCCGAGGCAAGAGTTTTAGATTAATAAAAATTCTAGTATTTTTTACAAAACATTTTTGGCGCCCATACGTCGCGCTTTTATTTGGTTTGAATATTATTGTTTGATAAATATTTATTTCTTTTGAGAATAGTAAAATGGAAACCTTAGATGCTTTGAAATTAAAACGGAAAAGTATTAAGACTAGCGCAACGAAGCTTATGAATGATATCAATGATGTATTTCAAAATCACTATAGTACAATTGATATACTTTGGTTAAAAGAATCGGCTGCGCAAATTAATGATAAAGAAAATTAATTTATTGAATTGTGTAAAAGTATTGAAGCAGAAATAAAAGATTTAAAAAGTTTAGAGGTAGATTTTGAATCAAAGCAAGAGTATAGGGAAAAATGTATTTCTGTGAAAACTAAATTGAATCGCAAAATGAAAGATTTACAGAAAACAGAAAGTAATGTCTCTTCAAATTTGGCTGCTGTTTCTAGTAATATAAACAATTTGCCTCTGATAACTGAACGTGTTAACCTGCCTAAGCTGATCATTGAGAAATTCGATGGTAATTTAGAAAATTGGCAAGAATTTTATAGTCAGTTTAAATCAGTTATTCATGACAACGATGAAATAAATAAAATAGATAAATTTATATATTTGAAAAGTCTCCCAAAATCATCGGCGCAAACTGCTATTCAAGGGTTATCAATTTCTGAAGAAAATTATGATATCGCTGTTAATATTTTAGAGAACCGCTACGGAAAAAAAGAAATATTAATGAGATTTCACATTAGCAGGTTATTAAATTTGCCACCTGTCCGTAATTCTTCTAGTTTGAAAGAATTTCGCAATTTGTATGATACTTGTAAAATACATATTCGCAGTTTAAATTCATTGGGAATCAAATTAGAAAGTTATGGGGGTTTATCATTTCTTATAATAACAAAGTTAATATCGAGTAATTTAATGTTGAGTTATAATAGAGAAAATAAAAATGAAACAGAATCGTGGAATGTCTTAAAGCTGTTAGATTATTTAAGATCGGAAATAGAAACAAGAAAACGTACATTTTCGTTTCACAAAACAGAATCAGGTGAAAACAAAAGATTTGAAAACAAAGTAGTCATAAAAAAAGAATTTTCAGATACAGATTTTGTTAACAGTTAATCATTTAAGCACATAATGCCTACGACAGCTACTTTGAATGCAAACATTGAAAATAAATGCATATTCTTTTCAGAATGCCATGATATAGAAGCTTGTTCTAAAACTATAGAGGAGAAAAAAATATTATAAGGAGTTAAGCAAGATGCTATTTATGTTTGAAAAAATTTTACCTAGTTAAACATTGTAAATCTAAAAATAGATGTAAATTTTGTTTTCGGAGACATAATTCAGTAATTTGTGAAGAAAAGGTGGATTAAGGTGAAATAACCGATACATTAGTTTCATCACTTCAAAATGCGAATTTAACGCGAGATATTTATTTGCAAACCGCTATTGCATTAGCTATCGGAAAACAACATAAATCGAAATTACTTTTATTATATGACTTAGGGTCGCATAGATCATTTATATTGAGTAGCGTTGCAGGAAAATTAGGTTTCGAAGAAGTGGGTGAGGAAGATGTCACGATTCACGCTTTTGTTTCTAAAGCGTGATAAATCAAAAATGCAAGCGATACAGGATTCTTTTGAAAAATCCCGAAATGAAAGAAAAAAGGTATTACAATTGAAATGTTAGAGACACCTGAAATTACCGAAGCTTTACTTGCCGTACCCGAGAAGATAATTCTAGATTTTGTATGCAGAAGTAAATTGCAATTAGCTTATAGAACATATGAAAATTCAAAATATTTTCGATTATCAATTTTAATCGAAAGTGATTATTACTGGAAAATGGTAACAGGGAAAATTCGTAGATTTTTGGATGATCTTGTACTTTCGGAAACAATTTTAGGGTGGACTGTTAATGGCTCTACTGCGTCTAAAGATGCTAATATTTTACAAACTTCGATTAGTGTTATGAAATCAGTTTCGGAGCATGTTCAGCTGGAAAAAAATGCAGATGTAAATGATATCTTAAAAGCTTTTTGGGAGTTAGAAGCTATGGGAATGAAACCAGAAAAGGAACAATCTGAGATAGAAAATGCCGTATTATAAAATTATAATAAGAATGTTAAATTTAAGAATAATGTATATGAAGTGCGGTTGACCTGAAATGAAAGAATTGTAGAATTAACAGATAATTATAAGTTAGCGAAGAAAAGGCTATAGAGTTTAAATAAGAAATTTGAGAAATGTCCAGAATTTTATGAAAAATACGCCAATATAATAGATAATTATTTAGAGAAAGGAATGGCAGAAGTTGTCAATTCGCAGCCAAGCTCAATATCTTATTACTAGAAGACAGCCCGTCAAAATGACGTGTTTGCATTTTTAAAGTGGTGATAAAAAATACAACTGTGGTCAATCAGCCACTGGCTTAAACAATTTTTAAAAATACAGCAGTTAAACATGGGGGGAAAAATCTATAAAAAAAGAAAATTTTAACAAAAATTTGCATTTAAAACTATAACAAAACTGTCTGGTGGATGGGGGGGTTGTAGTGAACAAATCATAAATACATAAATTTTAAATGAATAAAGTAAGGCAAAAAAATCAATTATAAAAGAATATATTGTGAAACTACAGCCAAAATATATCGAAAAATACTGAAAGAAAATAATAAAAATATCTAAAATGGATAAAAAAATTTCCTATTTTGGCCCATTTTTTAGCTAATACTTAAAAGAAAACACTCTAATAAGATCGAAAACAATGTCAACAATAAAGAGTAAACAATGAACGTGTTTGGGAGATACAGGCGCTTCGCGCGCGAACTCAGGAGTTTTTACCGAGTGCTATTCCTCTGTAAGATCCACTCCACGTATTCTGTCTCCTAAACGCGCGCGCTCAGCGCGCATAGATCCCGAACGCACCTGATCATTCTTGAGTTGTGATGTTACAAAGGATTCATTCTAAAGATTCAATCACGGAATTTGTCATTCTTGAATGGCAACAGTATTGATTTGTATACATTTTTTGTTTGGTTTGTTTTTTTTCCGTAATTGCTGGTTGTTTTATTTAGAACTTAAACATTATAATTAAATAGTTTTTGTAGGTTTTAGAGAAAATGAGTAATGAATAAATCTTTCACATGTATATCTTCATAAGTTGAACAGTTAGAATATTTGTGAACAGCTCGGAATAGTTAAGCCTAACGTGGACGCAGTTGCAATAGGTTTATTTTTCTCGTGGATGGGTTTTTCCCGGAATCGTCGTACACGGAGGGGTTTTATATATATAATATGCCTCATCAAGCAGTTATACGTGAAGACCAAACAAACAACCAAGCTTAGAGTAGTTTTCGATGAGTTAACTTTTTCGATGCGTTTCGCATTGTTTACATGCTGGTCCAAATTTAAATCCAGATATACTTGATGTTTTACTTCGGTTTCGATTACATAAGATCGCATTTACTGGATATATTGAACAGGCATATTTGCAAATTAGTTTAGATCCTGCAGATAGAGATGCTGTTAGAATTTTATGGATTGGAAATTCCCCTAATACTAAATCAGTTTTTAAATTAAAAACATTAAGAATGACAAGAGTTTTATTCGGAGTGAAACCTAGTTCGTTTCTGTTATCTGCAACGATAAAACATCACATTAGTAAATACAAATCCACATTTCCAGAAGCGTTTGATATACTAAATAAATGTCTAAATGTCGATGATTTACTCACTGGTGTAAATGAAGAAGCTCAAGGTTCGAAGGTATATGCTGATGTTAAGAGCATTTTAAAGATGCTAATTTCAATATGTGCAAGTGGACTACAAATTACAGAAGTCTTCAATTGCAATTTGATTCAGAAGAGGAAGCTGTCCATGAAAAATTTGCTTGTACAGAAGTTTTAGGTTATAAATGGAATACCCAAGAAGATAATTTAAAAGATGAATTGCAGAATCTTATGAAATATAAAAATAAGAACAGCGGTGTAATCAAAAGAGAAGTTTTAATAATGATAGGATAGATATATGATCCCATAAGAATTTTAAACACTTTTACAGTAACTGCAAGAATTCTTATGCAAGAAATTTGGAAAGAAGGTCTGAATTGGGAAGATAAATTCAATGAAGACATGCACAATAAATGGAATAAATGGTGCGAGCAACTAAGTTCTATTGAAGCTGTAGAGATTTCCAGACATTATTTTGGTGAACACTCAAAAGATGCAATTCAAGAAGTACAACTACACTGTTTTAACGACTCTAGTTCCAAAGCTTATGGATCTGTTATATATTTAAGATATCGTGTCAATGAACAAATATTTACTAGTTTTTATCATTTCCAAAGTCAGAGTTTCTCCAATCAAGAAATTATCTCGGCCATGATTAGAATTGATGAGTGCAATAGTAGGGACTAGACTAACAGCCTATGTTAATAAACATCTTTTCAAAGAAATGAAAATTAGTCAACATTTTTGAACCGATTCAATGGTTGTCCTGCATTGGATCAGAAGTAATGACGAGGAATGGAAGCCATTTATTCAAAATAGAATCGAGAAATACAACAAAAAGCAAATCCAAGTTTATGGTCACACTGTCCTGGCTCAGAAAATTCAGCCGATCTCTGAACCAGAGGTGAAAAAGCGGAATCACTTTTAAAAATTAATGCATGGTTTAACGGACCCAAGTGGCTGCAAGAAAAGGAAACATTCTGGCCTCAAGAAACAAAAGTAATTGATGTCAAAGTTGCTGAAGATGAGAAAAGAAAATCAAAGAGAACAAAAATTTTCCAAACTAGCTGTGTGACTCAGGAAGAGAAGACAATTTTTTAAATTGAAAATTACAGTACAATTACTAGACTACTTCGCATCACCTGTTGGATATTTCGATTTGTGAATAATTCAAAGAAACATGCTAATAAACTTTCGGGACCTTTGAGTGCTGAAGAAATGTTGAAAGCAGAGCAATATTGGATAAAATAGATGCAAGAAAGGTTCTTTCCATAAGAAAAAGAAGCATTGTTTAAGAAGAAATTAGTCCCAAGAAATTCCAAAATTCTAAATTTAAATCCGTTTTTAGATTAAGATGGAATCATTCGATTAAAAGGAAGACTCCAAAATTCAAATTTAAGTTATTCAGAAGCTCACCCAATTATCCTTCCAAGCAAAATCATTTTACAGATCTTCAAATCAGAAAAGCTCATGAAGAAGTAGCTTATGCTGGAGTTTCCGAAAAACTTGTCCAATTAAGAGAAAGATTACGGATTATAAAGGATAGGCAACAAGTAAACGTATAATAAGAGGATGTATCATCTTTAAAAAATTCAGCACTAAGCCTTATTGCCAAGATATTGTGCCCCTTCCTCCAGATAATATTAAAGAAGCATCACCATTTGAAGTCACTGGAACAGATTTTCTAGGTCCCCTACATCTGAAAAATGATGCAAATATTTACGTTGCTTTATTTACTTGCGCAGTAGTAAGAGCGGTACATTTAGAGATTGTTATGAATTTTACAACAACCGAAATTTTAATGGCTTTCCGAAGATTCATGCCACGGCGTGAAATTTGCAAGGTTATTTACACTGACAATGCTAAAACCTTCGAGAAAGCAGATAGGGATTTACAGCAACTGTGGAATTTGATAAAGAATCTCCCGAGGTGCAAAATTATTTTAGTGAAAAAAGAATTAAGTGGAAATTCATCGTAGAGAAAACAGCGTGGTGGGGAAGATTCTATGAGCGACTTGTACGTTCAACGAAGATGTGCCTTAAGAAAATCCTTGGAAGATCTTCACTAGACCGCAAAGAATTTTGAACTATACTGGAAGTGGAAGCTATTTTGAATTACCGCCCATTAACATTTGTGTCCAGTAATGCCAATGAGCAAACTCCCTTGTGTCCAGCACATTTTCTTGTGGGAAAAAGACTTACAGCGTTGCACCGAAAAAGACAAGAATCACTCCTTCTATAAAAAATGAATTAATTCGCAGGTATAGATACAGGTTAAACTTAGTGCAACACTTTTGGTTGAAGTAGAAACAGTTTTATCTAATGGACTTAAAATCTCTCCATTATACTGATCACCGCAAAGGCATAGAGATAAGAAAAGGAGCTGTCGTTAAGATCAAAGAAGACATTCAACCAAGGCTCTTGTAGAAATTAGGCATTATTACAGATATCCATCCTGGCAGAGACGGAAACGTTCGTGTATGCACCATAAGACTAGCAACTGACAATCTTATTCGGCATGCAGTCCAACACTTATGCCCATTGGAACTTGTCTGTAAAGATGAATAGCTTATCTTTCTGGGCCGGAGGATGTTGTGTTTTCAGACTCTCACCTTCGAAACGCCATGATGTACGAACATTTTGAAAGCTGTGAGAACTAATGATTTTGTTTTGTATTCTATTTTTTGTTGTTCTATGACTGTTCTGAGAAAACGAGACGTACAATTATACGCGTTATAAATCGAGATGTAATAGAAAAGAGAATTCATGTAATATTTATGTTTGTCTTGTCAATTAAATGTTTTAGTTTCGTCAAAAGGGATGTTTTCTGAAGAATATACTTATCATTTAGACGAGATACACCAAATAAAGCGAATAATCTTGATCCCGAGGTAAGAGTTTTAGATTAATAAAGATTCGAGAATTTTTTACGAAACAATATGCAAACAAATTTTGCTTATTATTAAATATAAATGTTTAATTTTAGAAAGTCACCAATATTGATTAAGCTTATTTTTTTCTTGTAAAATATATTGTTTTTGCAGCAACAGATGTTTACACAATTCTCCTGCTAACATGTTTTTTTTAGATGTTTTCTTAAGTCCTTTTCAATTTAACATTTATATATTTTTTAACTATTTACATACAAACTATGACTGTTAATTGTATATGTGACAGTAAATTTACAATATTCGGGGTAAACGCTTTAAATTATCGATAACAATATGCTATAAATTTTATTTAAATATTTATTTTATATATATATATATAAATGGCAGTAGGAGTTCTTATTTGTTTTCCTTAAGAAAACGTATAAATAATTCATAATAAAAAAAAGTGAAAGGTGTCCATACTCCTGGAAATTAAAAAGTAGTTCACAAGTTCTCTGAGACAGTACATAAATTTATGAAAATTACAATTTTATTGTCGGCAGTAAATGAATGCTATGCATGTTTATTTTAAAAAAAGACTTATTGCTATTCAATTCCATAAAAGTACAAAAATTGAATACTTGTCTACACACATTTTATTTTTTTTATTTAGTAAATTACATATTTTTTAAATTTTATATTTACAATATTTTAAAATTAATCTTAAAAAAAAATCCGCAGGCAAAATTAAAATTATATCTTCTGTTCAATTAAGTATAAAATGAATTTCGGCAAATAATATTTCGATTTGTAACAATATTAAATCTCTCCACTTATAATAAATCATTTAAATTTTTTTTATTTCCGGGAAATTTTAGGATATAATTCTGATTGTAAAATTCTATGGTTAAGTGTCCCAATATATATAGATATATATAACTTCGTAAATATATTATTTACATATTTATCGGACCTCCATGGTAGCATTTTAAGCTATTGCATAGCTTTTATCGCGGGCTTTGAGCGCGGTGACCGAATCCAAAAATTCCGTAACGCGAAAAATCCTAACACATCCGTAACGAAAAAACCTAACACTCGGCTAACGTCGTTTCCGTTCGAAAAACTTCGGGACGGTATCCTTCGGTAGACTTCGGCAGACATTGACGTGGTATTTTTCAGATATTAGGATATCAAGTCTCAAACTTATGTTTCTTATGATCTAATTTTCATAGCGCGGCCAAATTTTGTTTGGTAATTTATTATGAGACAGTGTTTATTTTGGTGGTCTTATTTATTTTGGTGACAGGAGACCCCCCACCGTGAGGGTCGAAAAATTTAAAATGCTTATAACTCGCGATCTAACTTTCGTAGCGCGGCCAAACATTGTTTGGCAATTTATTATGAGACATTGTTAATTTCTGGTGACAAGAGACACCCCACGGTGAGGGTCGAAAAATTTAATATGCTTATAACTCGCGATCTAATTTTCGTAGCGCGGCCAAACTTGTTTGGTAATTTATTATGAGACAGTGTTAATTTTGGTGACAGGAGACCCCTTCACCGTGAGAGTCGAAAAACTAAAAATGCTCATAACTCGCGATCTAATTTTCGTAGCGCGGCCAAATTTTGTTTTGGTAATTTATTATGAGACATTTTTAATTTTTGGTGACAGGAAACCCCCCCACGGTGAAGGTCGAAAAATATAAAATGCTTATAACTCGCGATCTAATTTTGGTAGCTTGGCAAAATATTGTTTGGTAATTTATTATAAGACAGTGTTAATTTTTAGTGACAAGAGACCCCCCCACGGTGAGGGTCGAAAAATTTGAAATGCTTATAACTCGCGATCTAATTTTCGTAGCGCGGCCAAATTTTGTTTGGTAATTTAATATGAGACAGTGTTAATTTTTGGTGACAGGAGACCCCCACGATGAGGGTCGAAAAATTTTAAATGCTCATAAGTCGCGATCTAATTTTCGTAGCGCGGCCAAATTTTGTTTGGTAATTTATTATGAGACATTGTTAATTGTTGGTGATAGAAGACACTCCACGGTGAGGGTCGAAAAATTAAAAATGCTTATAACTCGCGATCTAATTTTGGTAGCTTGGCAAAATATTGTTTGGTAATTTATTATAAGACAGTGTTAATTTTTGGTGACAAGAGACCCCCCCCCCCACGGTGAGGGTCGAAAAATTTGAAATGCTTATAACTCGCGATCTAATTTTCGTAGCGCGGCCAAATTTTGTTTGGTAATTTATTATGAGACAGTGTTAATTTTTGGTGACAGGAGACCCCCACGGTGAGGGTCGAAAAATATTAAATCCTTATAACTCGCGATCTAATTTTTTAGCGCGGCCAAATTTTGTTTGGTAATTTATTATGAGGCAGTGTTAATTTTTGGAGACATTAGAACCCCCACGGTGAGGGTCGAAAAATTTCAATTGCTTATAACTCGCGATCTAATTTTTTAGCGCGGCCAAATTTTGTTTGGTAATTTATTATGAGGCAGTGTTAATTTTTGGAGACATTAGAACCCCCACGGTGAGGGTCGAAAAATTTCAAATGCTTATAACTCGCGATCTAATTTTCGTAGCGCGGCCAAATTTTGTTTTGTAATTTTTTATGAGACAGTGTTAATTTTTGGGGACATTAGACCCCCCCCCACTGTGAGGGTCGAAAAATTTAAAATGCTTATAACTCGCAATCTAATTTTCGTAGCGCGGCCAAATTTTGTTTGGTAATTTATTATGGGACAGTGTTAATTGTTGATGACAGAAGACACCCCACGGTGACAGTCGAAAAATTAAAAATGCTTATAATTCGCGATCTAATTTTCGTAGCGCGGCCAAATTTTGTTTGGTAATTTATTATGAGGCAGTGTTAATTTTTGGGGACATTAGACCCCCCACGGTGAGGGTCGAAAAACTTAAAATGCTCATAACTCACGATCTAATTTTCGTAGCGCGGCCAAATTTTGTTTGGTAATTTAATATGAGACAGTTAAATTTTGGTGACAGAAGACACCCCACGATGAGGGTCGAAAAATTAAAAATGCTTATAACTCGCGATCTAATTTTCGTAGCGCGGCCAAATTTTGTTTGGTAATTTATTATGAGACAGTGTTAATTTTTGGTGACAGGAGACCCCCACGGTGAGGGTCGAAAAATTTTAAATGCTCATAAGTCGCGATCTGATTTTCGTAGCGCGGCCAAATTTTGTTTGGTTATTTATTATGAGACATTGTTAATTGTTGGTGATAGAAGACACTCCACGGTGAGGTTCGAAAAATTAAAAATGCTTATAACTCGCGATCTAATTTTGGTAGCTTGGCAAAATATTGTTTGGTAATTTATTATAAGACAGTGTTAATTTTTGGTGACAAGAGACCCCCCACGGTGAGGGCGAAAAATTTGAAATGCTTATAACTCGCGATCTAATTTTCGTAGCGCGGCCAAATTTTGTTTGGTAATTTATTATGAGACAGTGTTAATTTCTGGTGACAGGAGACCCCCCCACGGTGAGGGTCGAAAACTTTTAAATGCTTATAACTCGCGATCTAATTTTCGTAGCGCGGCCAAATTTTGTTTGGTAATTTCATATGAGACTGTTAATTTTTTTTGACAGGAGACCCCCACGGAGAGGGTCGACAAATTTAAAATGCTTATAACTCGCGATCTAATTTTTTAGCGCGGCCAAATTTTGTTTGGTAATTTATTATGAGGCAGTGTTAATTTTTGGAGACATTAGAAACCCCATGGTGAGGGTCGAAAATTTTCAAATGCTTATAACTCGCGATCTAATTTTCGTAGCGCGGCCAAATTTTGTTTTGTAATTTTTTATGAGGCAGTGTTAATTCTTTGGGACATTAGACCCCCCCCCCCCACCACCACGGTGAGGGTCGAAAAATTTAAAATGCTTATAACTCGCTATCTAATTTTCGTAGCGCGGCCAAATTTTGTTTGGTAATTTATTATGAGACAGTGTTAATTGTTGGTGACAGAAGACACCCCACGGTGACAGTCGAAAAATTAAAAATGCTTATAATTCGCGATCTAATTTTCGTAGCGCGGCCAAATTTTGTTTGGTAATTTATTATGAGACAGTGTTAATTTTTGGGGACATTAGACCCCCCACGGTGAGGGTCGAAAAACTTAAAATGCTCATAACTCACGATCTAATTTTCGTAGCGCGGCCAAATATTGTTTGGTAATTTAATATGAGACAGTTAAGTTTTAGTGACAGAAGACACCCCACGGTGAGGGTCGAAAAACTAAAAATGCTTATAACTCGCGATCTAATTTTCGTAGCGCGGCCAAATTTTGTTTGGTAATATATTATGAGACAGTGTTAATTTTTGGTGACAGGAGACCCCCACGGTGAAGGTAGAAAAATTTAAAATGCTTATAACTCGCGATCTAATTTTCGTAGCGCGGCCAAATTTTGTTTGATAATTTATTATGAGATATTGTTAATTTTTGGTGACAGGAGACCCCCACAGTGAGGGTCGAAAAATTTAAAATGCTTATAACTCGCGATCTAATTTTCGTAGCGCGACCAAATTTTGTTTGGTAAATTATTAAGCTATTGCATAGCTATTATCGCGGGCTTTGAGCGCGGCGACCGAATCTAGGAATTCCGTAACGAGAAAAAATCCTAACACTCCGGCTAACGACGTTTGAGTTTGGAAGACATCGGCGCGGTATCCTTCGATAGACTTCAGCAGACATTCACGCGGTATTTTTGCATAAGTTGATAAAAAATGCTATGAAATAGCTTTACCGCGGCAGTCCCCGAGTGCCACACATATATTTTTTTTTTTAATTATATGCGTTTGAAGTTAGGTCTAATTCATTAGTTTCCAAAGTTGGGTGGATGCCACACGGGAGCAATTTGGACCTTTTATAAGATTCAACCACATAATATTTTAGGACAGCTATATGAGATTTGTAACTCATCCATTTTCTCTGCTTTGTTTTCGAAAACTAATATTTTAGACTAAAAATAAAAATAATACCTTCAAAATTATAAATAAATAAATAAATAAACGAGTTTTTTGCTACATTTTAATATTAACCAGAATATTTATGTAGACAATATATTAAAATGTCTTGTCAGCTTTTTATTAAAATTAATTTAAAATTTTTAAAATGAAAATATTTTTATGAGACTAATATTGACTTCCACAGCGTATAGTGTGTTCCAACAAACAACTTTCCAGTAAGCTAGATTCCCGCTTCATAAGACTGCATATGCCGGACATTTATACATGGCGGACACAATCGAAAAACAAGTCGAATCAAATAAACCTCGCTGTAAACAAGGACATATGACTCGGAAAAGTCAAAAAATGTTAAAAACCGAAGTCCAAGATAAAATATAATACAGAAAGTTGTTAAATTGAAATTGAAATTATATGAATCCAATTTCGTTTAAATTGAACCCTTAGAACCCGAGGAAAGAATTTGCTCCGTGGTAAGGTAGATGAATATTTGCTTGTGCATTTTAAGAATAATGTTTCGTGGTCACAGTAAAATCATTTTATCGAATGACAACTAGCTGGACTACTCAGAGAACTATGTGTGTGATCACAATTTATGGATAAACAATGCTCTCTTCAACTTCATCCGTTTGTTTGCTTCGAAATTACCGTCGTGAATTCATCTTCTTCTACCATTTTCAACGCTCCAAGAAAATTCAATTAATAATTAATTTTGATTTACCCTGCATATTTTCGCACACACTAAACATGCACGCATACACAGGTACATATAAATATATAAATGTATATATGTTAGACACTTATTATGTGAGTGTTTCTTAACCCTCTGACAGTCTTGCAAAAGGGCAAAATTGTAATCTCGTTTTCTCAGCATTTTGTTTTAATTGCTAAAAAGATATGATTCTTTCAAAATTATAGAAAAATCATACTTACGAATATGAATGTTATCCTTGAGGGTGTTAGTCATTGCACAATGATTTGCAAATACTATATGAAATTTCTTAAAACAGCCTTTTATTTATGACAATCAAACAAAAAAAAAAAATTGTTACACATAAAATGTAAGGTTGCTTTTATGATTTCTTCAAAATATGATATAAAATGAGTGTAATGTTTTTAATTTATCGTTATGAAATTGAAATTTAAAAAACGTTTGTTTTCTGCATTTTCATTTATACGTGTTTTGGTATAAGAATTCATATTTTTTCTGTAGATATTTTTATATGTCCAATGAAATTTTCTTCAAATTTTGCAAAATATGAATTATACAAACATAATTACCGTTTTAAAAATTCAATTAGTCTTGCAGCTTTCTTAATAATTTTAAAAGCTCTCTATGTCTGATAAAAATCAGTAGAAATCTTATTGCAGTTTTGAATTCTGAAACCGCTTTCCTTGTGTTAAGTTCTATATAAATAATTTTAAAATGCGTTACTAATTTTGCGAAATGAGAACACCAATATATTGCATGAAATTCAAATCTTTGATCATATATTACACTGCATAAATGGACATCTACACAACATTTTGATTGCCTTTCAAGAATAGTTTTGTAAACCGCTTTCAATTAAGCCGGCAACTTTGCGATATCCCAATAGCATCGTTAATGGACTTCGGTATATAGCGTTATCTGCCAGGCGATAATGGATCTAGGGTGTTTTCCCTTAAATTAATACTATCATCACACATTATTATAAATTCTGTAAATTATCAAACGGATTGTCATGATACGTATCATAACATGCGAAATAATTCTCACAAAATGTATTATTTAATGATTTTGATTAATATATATACATTTTATTTTAATATTAGTCTTACCAGAGCAAGTTTTTCTTTTAATTAGTACAGGGTCCATTAAGGGAAATATACTTTTTAGAGATTTATTAATCTATATATTATACATTATTAAAATTGAAAATATAAATATAAATAAAAAAAATACTGTACAGAAAGAGCTCTATAACAAATATTAAAATAACGAGACTTAAACGCCTGATAAGATTTTTAGGTACACATTAAACTATGTCGTCATTTGTATGATGCTACGAAAATGTGCATGAATTATTTTGCAGTCTATTTTAATTATGGTATGAGATATGTTTTTATTTACTTCATAATTGTGAAAAACCTAGTAATAAAATACATTTTAATGTTATCTAATCATATTTATTTAGTAGTATCTAAGATATAACAATAAGTGGCACTTTAAAAAGCATTCAACTTAAAGTATGGCTTTTAAAACTAAATTGAAAATTAATAAATTTAGACTTAACAAAGTAGATTTAAACTGGTAAAAAGTAGTTTTATAAATACGCAACATAAACTGCAATTTGTTCGTCAATTCAAAATCTGACACAATGACAACAGCAAAAACAAATTTCTGAAAAATAATTTAAAAAAATCTTTAATTATTTATTTATCGTAAAAAATGTTATACAGTTGGCAAACGTTAAAATAATATTATTGGGGATAGCAGTTGCTAAAATTTAACTGACTATAAAAGTAGGGCGTGTTCTGAAAAAAATGTATCGTACTTGTTTAAGGATCATTTTGGAAAAGATTGTGTAAATTTAAATTTTAAAGTAGAAATTAACATAAAATTAAAAAAAATGCAATTTCTAAAGAAATAAATATCTGTGTATTTTTGGTTGACTAAAACATTAAAAAGAGAAAAAAAATGTTGAAAAAGCATAATTCATCTATTGAGCTATTACTGAAATATATATATTTTCCGAAATAATAAGTTCTGTTCCCTTCATGGGGAGTTTTTGCTGTATTGTAAAATGTTATAGAAGTGTAATGTATCATACATTGTTTTTATATTTATAGTAGCATTATATACTGTTTCGGTAAAAATTTACCGGGTTAGAATAAAGTTTTTCATTAATATGTAAGTATATTTACATGAAGAGGGCTATCAAAGTGATACTTATACATTTTATTTACATAATGGTTAGGAATTTATTTATGGAATAACAAAGTAAATTTCAATAAATTGAATTGAAAAAAATAATTGTAAAGTAAAACGCATGTTCTAAAATGTTTCCCGCCATCTTGGCAAGTTAAGAAAAAAATTAAGCTACAACAGAAAATAATTATAATCAGCAATATTAGAAATCCGTAATTTTGCGAATTCCGCTGAACTGGAAAATTTGTAATTCAGCCCACGTTTATGAATGTCCTTTCAAAGATTTTCTATTTGATTCAGATTGACTGATTGAACTAGTATTTCAAAGCAGAATTTTTTGTAATAAAGCCACTGCTTGACGATCTTGCATGTATGCTTTGGTTCCTTATCATTCTGAAATAAATAGTATCAAAAAGTCCCCTCCTATAAAATAGCAAATTATATTACAAGATATTTTCATAAATTAGATGATTCATCGTACCGCTGATATCAACATACTGACGGACACCTGTTTCAAAAAATGCTACACATATAATAACACATATAATTATTTTGAATATCCACAGTGACTTACACTAATAAAATAACTAAACGCACTCTCTGTGTGCATGTATGTTTTTGTGCGATGGCTAGTAAAATCTACGGCACTTGCGAGTCTCAAAACTTTCTTGAAAGTACCCCAAAGTCTCTCTTGATGCATCTGAGATTGAGATTTTCAAAACTCTAATTATTACTTGAGTAGTTCCTCTCCCATTACCCATTGCAGTGTTTTTGAAAAATTCTACCGCTAAATATTATTTGTTCATTTTTAAACCAATTTTTCACACAGTCAGTGGCCGTGTATTTCAGACAACGTAATTTCACATATTTCGAGCTAGAGATAAAATCACAAATTTTATGTTCCTTTAATGTTATTATCTCGGAATCGTGCAGCGCCGGGTGGTTCAGCTAGTATATACATACATATAAAGTCGTTTACAGTACATTTTTCTGATCAATAACTTTGCTGTAATCTTACGAAGGGATAGCGGATAGGTCTTTTAGCGATAAACAAATCAAATATGTATGAATAATAAATGTATCGTGACGAATAAAATGGTTGATTAAAAAATGATGATATTTACGTTGTAATTTAGTATTGTAGAAATGCACTGTAAAAGGCATTCGTAATACAAGCAGTTAATAGATTGGTCTGCTCCTCGGGATTGCAACATCACTCTAAACCATCAGCTGAGTTCTCGGGGTGGTCAGCCCTGCCATTCCTGTAAATATAAAATAAAGTGAAAATTTCAATTATAAGCAACATGATATACATATATATATAAACTTCTATCCCTCTGCGACTGCAGCATTTAATGTTTTGTCACAGTTTTAATGCCTTTTAATATTTCAGCTTGTAATGCTTTTAATGTTTTGTCACAGGTTTTTGTGAACAAAAATTTGTGCCTTGTAAAGTTGCGAAAATGTTCAGAATACTCAAATAGCGCAAAGTAATGCTCAAAATTAAATAAGCCAATTTTTTCAGTAATATTTTACTGGTGGGGATAAACAAATATTCAGAGCATCTTTTGTGGTACAAATACTGATCACTCATCTCCAAAGGGTTAACAATTATATTTATGTGTGTCTGAAAAATTAATATATTGAATTTCATATTCTGGTTCGATATTTACGCTATATTTCAGTTACTATGTAATTTTTTTATAAATTTAAAGACAAATTATGTCCAGTGGATTGATTTAAAAACTCACAAACGTTACCTTTTTTCAAGCGGTTCAACTATTCTGCAAGATTTTTTTTAAGTAAAAATAAATAAAACATTTACTATTTTATTTTAATTCAATTAAGATTTTTTTCAGCATTCAATTTAACTTCTTAAATTAAATCGAAGCGTTTTAGAATGGATCTTCAATGATACGTGTTTCAATTTAATGAATATTTCAGTTTAGATGCGATTGAACTCTAAATAACTTAAACATCTTTGGAAAGAAACTTAAATTTCAAAAAGATGCAATACGCCGTATCTATGTCTTTAAATTAAATAAGTTAATTTATTCTTTATTCAATGAGCGTCAAACGCATAGTTTTTGTTGTGATTTCTTTTAAGTAAAAGCAAGTGGAATAAATATTTAGAACACAAAAAGCCCCTTTTTTAGTATATTGTTTATCTTGTAACATTTATTTACGTTAAATGAAAATGGTTTATTTAATTTCACTACCAAATTGTTCAGCAGAAAATAAAGTTTATTGCTAAAAACAATTTCTTTTTATGATACTAATACTTTCTAAAGTGATGTATTTTTTTATTTCGATACTAAAATAATTTACATTTCTGCTAAATAAATGAATATGTATTAAGCATATTAATCATTATCAACAATGATGACTGTGTACCCTGGCATAAAAATTTTAAGCTAAGTGGACCAGAAGCTTTGGATTGCAGGCGTATATAATAAAATTCTTGACAACACTGTTAAAACTAAAGTTTGCATATGTCACTCATCTAGGAGTGAAACGCTTGTCCCGTCTCCCCAAAGGGAGCGAGAATTGCACCACATGTTACCACATGACATCCTAATGGCATCCTATCAGGTGCCATGGGGTGCCCTAGGGCGCCTCTAGGGGTGTCGCTCACGGGACAAGCGTTACACCTCTAGGAGCGCAATACGCAACCTTTACATTTAACAATGTATTTAACTTTGAGAAATTCGTAACATAGTGTTTTCCTGATTCCAGTCATCCACGTTTCCATACTTTTGCTGGAAAAGACAATGATAAACCCATGGATCAACTTCTATAATCCAGGTTTTAGGTACAGAACGTTTTAATTTTACGTACTTGGTAGAACTTTTTAATATTCGAATCAAAATTTGACTGATCCTAGTATTTGATTCATGAACACGATAATGTATTTGTGCAATTGTGGTGCAATCTCTCGACCTAGATTGGCGGTCCCGTAACTGTCCACGGGACAAAAACTTCATTGAAAAATGTGAAGTCAAATATTTTCGTTACATTCTTCAAGTTCAAGGACAAGTCATCGAGAATTTTGGTGAATCTATGGACGTTTAATGCATTTTCATATTCAAAATATTTCCTCTTGAAAGTAATATTTTAAACTTTTTTTTTCAGTGTTCTCATCTTGAAGTATGTCTAATTTTAACTAGTTTTCAAAGCATATCGAAAAAACAAGCATAATTTTATATAAAGTGTGAACATTTTACTCTCACTTTGTCAGTTTTTAATATAGTTTTTGTTTACGAATTCTGTGACAGACAGGCAGAAAAACAGAGGACAGAGACAAGTAGGGTTTTGCCAGATGAATGAAAACCTAAAAAGAGACCCATAATTAATGAGCATTGAAAATATGGTTTACTTAAATTATACATTTTATAAATGTAAAATATTCTCATACGGTATGCTACATGTCAGGCTCTGAGAAAACATCTACTACGGGATTGGAAGTTCTGTTATTTCTCTATCTTAATATTTTATGTATTGTACTGGCTGTGTACTGGAATTTTCAAGGTGACATTCTTTCTTTGTGAAAGTACGAATTGACAGGTGATCATGTGCAGGTGGTGAAGTGAGAAAGAGAATATTGCGCAGGGGCATGTTCACTCACTAGATGGGCTCTTGCCTTGCAATGCTGGAACCTGAGTATTTCTCATCGTCCAGGCGCTCAACATTTGAATGCTGATGCAATCTCTAGGCTGCATAGAAAGAGCTGGGAAGAACAGCCAGTTGCTAGCCCATCAGCATCAACGATCAAGTAGTGGACAACCTTAAAGAGATGTCATCACATGTTTAAATTTTTTCTGTGTATATATAATAATTTTTTTTTAATTTTGTGTTTATAACATTGACAGGTGAAAAATTGACAGCTGTTTATGTGCAGGTGGTGAAGTGAGAAAGAGAATATTGCCGAGAGGCATGTTCATCCGTCAGCGATGTATGTGAATGATGAGCAAACAAGGAACATGCCACGAATCAAGAGAGCAATGTGGAATGCGTCCAATGGAGAAGCTTCACAGGGGGGTGTACATTGAGGAAAGGCAGTAATTTGAGAAGGGCAAGTCTTGTCTGAGATTTTGGCAGTTCGTATCTGGGTTCGTACCTAGAGAGCAGTGTAGGACAGAGGTCATTGCAGAGAGTGCTCTGTGTCGGAGAGTGTAGGCAGTTCGTATCTGGAGAGCAAGGGACACAGACATCCTGGTGTGTAGTGCTCTGGACCGGATAGCGTAGGCCGAGTATCCATGTGTTGGGAGATTCGAAATTGATCTCCGATAAAGTGAATTTAACGTGCATTGAGTGTGAGGGAGAAGGTGTAATTTGAACAGTACACAGCCAACTCTTTACTGTATTTAAATTAATGTTGAACCGGATCACCAATATCCAAGTTGTAACTGTATATAATTGTAAATAGCGTATTTATTGTGTACATATATTCTAAATAAACTGTTAGTTCAGTTAATTGACAGCATCAGTGTTCATTTATACAATCCTCACAGTGGGTGACCGATATCACCTAATAATATCAGTGGTGGCAGCTATAACTACTACGGACTTTGTTCAAAGTGGTGTGGGCTGAGAGAAACGTCCGACAAATTGATGGCAGCGTCGGGATAGAATCATCTGAGACCAGTGACCAGCGAGCCGTGTTGCAGTGTGTTAGAGAAGGAGTACCCAGTGGAATTCTTGCGTGGTAATGCCGGATCGTCGAGTGGAATTTTAGAGATATAAAAATCAAGTGTCGAACGGAACTAAAGTGTTGTGCCGTATCAGTATTAGAGAGAACTGAACTAAGTGTTGTGCCATATTATCGCCACATCGTGGAACCACCGGTGAATAGAAGAGTATCCCAGTAGATAAAGTATAAGGTAAGGTGTTTTAATCATTTCTTTCTGCTGACATCTCGAACCAATTTCTGTTGTTGTATTATTAATAGTAATTTAAGCAAATTGTCTAGATCATTTATGTGCAATTAAATATTTGTGTTCAGATAGGTAGGTGTTCAGATAAGTATTAATAACCATATTTGCGATTGTTTTAAGGAAAGGTCCTAATTGAGCTAATATTGATTTTCTATATTTTGGTAGTAAACAAAATTAATGCATTGTGTTAATAATAGTTGGAAGGAATAATTAAATTTACTTAAATTTAAATTATTGTTAAAATAATATTTCAATGAAGCAATATTGTTTAAGTTTGAAGAGTTGATAACAACATTTGCTTAGAATTTTAATTGGCCAGTAGTAGTGAAAAAAAGGGGGGAAAGGCTCAAAAAAGGGCCATAGTGAGGAAAAATAAAAGTGAAGATCTTGAGTATAGTTGCTTTAAGTGTGAGAACCAGTATTGAATTTGGAAATATTTTAATGACGATAACTGTAGAAATTTATATGTGCATGTTATGCCATTCTTCTTTATGTGGATGTTTTTATTGACATCAATACTTTTATTCAATTTCAACGTATCAGTATTATTATGTAAATTGTATGTTGTTATCTAAGTGTATAAATTGCAATCTATATTGCATAGTAGTCAAATCGAATTACTGTTTAACCTTTTATTTTATTGGAAGTAAATTGTGTGATACCAATGGTTGTGAAAAATTAGATTATTCAGTAGGTTAATTAGAAATACATTTATTATCTGAAGGGTACTAATTAGTATAATAGATGGAGGTATAACTGTACTAAGTTAGAAAGTTAGGAAATATTAATTTGGTAGTTGTAAATATTATTGTACAGTAGGGTGGTAATAACAATCGGAGAAGGTATGGCTTTCTTACTGAAACTAAAAAAGGTGGATCTTCCGGTGATAGTCGAAGAATTGGGTGTTGAATTCACGGAAGGTGATACCAGAATTCAGCTTAGGAAAAAGATAAGGGACAGTAATGGGTATGACGAGGGGGTTATTAAGGAATTTTCTGATGCTATTGTTGCAGAATAATTAGAGCGCGAGGAAAAACAGGAAAAGTTAGAACGCGAAAAGTTAGAAAAACAGGAAAAATTAGAACGCGAAAAGTTAGAAAGAGAAGAGAGGGTTGAAAAATTAAGGATAGAACATGAATTAGAAATGGAGAGACTAAGGGTTCAAGGTCGACCAATAACTCTAATGTGTCTAGGGAATCTAGTAATAAAATTAACATTGAAAAATTGATTAAAAGTGTTAAAACTCTGTCTATCAAAGTACCAGAAGGGACTGAGGGATGGAATTTATTTTTCAACAGTTTAGATAGGGCATTCAAAACTAAAAATGTACCGGAAAACCAGCAGCCCGAAATTCTACTAAATATGCTAAGAGATAAAGCGGATAATTTATTAATTTATACCACTAGGGAACAAATGGAGAATTATGAGGAGTTAAAGGAGTTATTCCTAAGGGAACATGAGCCGACACCGAAGGCGTGTTTGCAAAATTTTAAGAAAGCTAGGAGAAACCAGAACGAAACTCATGTATTATTTGTATCGCGTTTAATAGCGACATGGGAAAATTATTGTAAGATTAGAGGTGTTGACTCTTATGAAAAGGTCAACCAGTTAATAGTTACTGATAAGTTAGTAAGTACGTTAGATGAGGATACTGCATCATATATTGGGTTAACTCACCAGGGTAAATGATTAGAAGCTTTTAAAATTGCTAGAGAATGTGACCATTATTTTGACCATAAAAAGAGTCTTACGCAGTGACGTATAAAAGTTTTAAAGGTAAAGATAGGTATGTAAACAATGAAAAAATGAGACCGAGGGAGGATAGTAAATTTAGTGGTAATTGGAGGCAAAACGGGAGTAATGAGACTAATTCTTTTTCGGATAGGAAAATAGATTTTAATAAACCTAGTGATGCTTCAGCTCCTAAATGCTTTAAATGTAGTCTGAGAGGTTATTACTAACGTTTTTTATTAAAGTGGGTAATGAGGGAAATAGTAATGGTAATAAAAGGCGAGATCCGAAAGCGGCTGCATATAAGATTGTTGTAAAAGAAAACAAAGAGTTTCCTAATGGAGCTATTATGGCGAGAATATCGACAAAGGCCGAACAGAGAACTAATTTTATTCGTGAGAAATTAAATAAATTTGAGAAAATTGAAGTTAGCGTAAATGGGCAAAAAGCAAAGGGATTGGTTGAATCTGGATGTGAAATTAGTGTTATTCATAAAGATTTGGTACCGGAAGAGAAATTGAAATGAGCGGGTAGTATTTATTTACAAGGGTTATTTGGTGAGCCAGTTAAATCACCGTTGGTTAAATTACCGTTAGCTATTCCGCAATTCGGACAAACTAATAAAATTCATCAGGAAGTACTTTGCGCAGTGACCGATAATATTAATGAGCAAGTAATTTTACATCCCGATGTGATTAATGAGTTGCCAGGTGTCAACCGCGAGGAGCCGTTGCTAGAGGCCCAAGAATTACAAAATTCGGAAATTATTATTGATAACTCGAGTGAAAAGGAAGGTATGAGTAGCGATAATTGTAATGTTTACGCAATAGAAGCGAGATCGGAAAATTTACAGGTTCAGAGTACAGAAAAAGCGGAAGTGGAGAAAGATAATAAAGCTATTGTTAACAATTCAGATAAGTTTAAGAAATCCCAATTGGAATGTAAAGAGTTAGAAAGAGCTTGGGAATTAGCCAAAATGGATAAGGGGGATTATTATATCGTAAATGTTTTATTATATCATAAAGAGAAATTGTTAGGCGAAACTATAGCGCAATTAGTAGTACCCAAAGTAAGAAGGGAAGAAATCCTAAAATTAGCGCATACTTCGGTATTTGGAGGGCATCATGTAGCCAAGAAAACGTTACAGAGAATCAGGTATTCATTTTATTGGGAGGGGATGGCGAAAGAGACTAAACAATTTTTTGGATCGTGTTTAGAGTGCCAATTGACCTTAAAGGTTAAATTGAATGATAGAGCTCCTATTTACCCAGAATCGCGGCCGGAACTTCTATTTCAGGTAGTTAATGTTGATTTAATTGGGCCTATTGATCCTAAAAGTTCACAAGGGCATCAGTATATACTAACTTTAATCGATCAACAAACCAGATGGGCGGATGAGATCCCTTTAAAAAATTTAACTGCTAAAACCGCGTGTGATGCGTTACTTCAAATATTTATGAGGACAGGAATTCCAAATATAATTGCCTGCGATAATGGAACCAATTTCATTGCCTGCCGACTTAACGAAAGAATTTGAGAAAAGTTTAGGCGCTAATCCACGATTTTTCACCGCACAGTATCCAAAGTCTAACGGCCTTATGGAACGTTTTAATCAGACTCTTAAACGTATGTAACATCACACTATTCAGGAAGAAGGGAAAAATGGCAAGAACAAATACCATTTATATTATGGCCGTGTAGGGAAGTCCCAAATTCTACGACGGGAATCGCATCTTTCCAGTTATTATATGGTAGAGCGCCGAAGGGTCTCAAGTCGATTCTTAGGTCATTCTGGGCAGGAGAAAATAAGGGGGCGCAGTTAGATACTACGCCGATTCATGAGTATATGAATAAACTTAGGGGACGTTTAGAAAGAGCCGCAAATGAGGCAAAAATATCGTCCGAGGTGCAACAAATGAGGAATTTGGAGAAGTTGGGGAAATTCCTATTTTGAACCGGGATCAAGCGATAGAACGAGCTATAGAGAGGTTCGAAATAAAAGGATTGTCTAATAGTCAAGTCAAAGATATAAAGTCCATTTTGAGGGAGAATAAAGAGGAGTTTATGGGTCCTGTACGACCAGCGGAAGTAGGGGTGGCAAGGAAAAAGCCAAAGTTATATAGTGTACAGGTACCTTATAAAGAGGAAATAGAGAGGCAGATTCAGGAGTTATTATAATAAAATTTAATCGAAATGTCAAATGCTGAAATTCGTCATCCAATTGTTTTCGTGGCGAAAAAAGACGCAACTGTTGGACTTTTTATAGATTATAGAGCTTTAAATTCGGTAACTCAGGTTCCAACCTTTCTGATGAAAGATTCCCAAGAAATCAGGTATACCGCAGGGACGGCTAAATATTTATCTTCGATTGAACTATTGAGGGTTTATTGGCAAATTAAAATGGCTGAGGAGTCTAAACATTTTACACATTTTACAACGCATAATGGAACTTGTCAGTGGCGTACTATGCCTTTTGGATTATCAGGGGCGGCTGCTACGTTTCAGAAAGATGTGAATGAGGTTCTTTAAGGTCATCGGAGGTATGCGGAAGCATATATTGATGACGTCATCATTTTCTCCGACAATGGAAAGAGCATTGTGAGCATGTTAGGGCCGTCATTGAAAAGCTTAAAAAGAGAAATTTTACGATTAGGCTAGATAACTGTAAATTTGGGGAGAAATTGAGAAGGTTTTTATGCCATGTAATTGGGGGTGGAAAGCATGCACCTTATGCGGAGAAAATAGGAGCAATAAGGGATTTAAAAAGACCAAAAACTAAAAAGGAAGTTAGATCTGTTTTGGGATTAATGGGATTTTACCGATCTTATATTCCAAATTATGCCGAAATAGCTATACCGTTAAACGAATTAACTAAAGGGAAGGTTAAAAATACTTTACCATGGGATGAAAGGGCAGAAGAAGCATTAAATACTCTTAAAGATGAGTTATGTAAAGTGACGAGTTTGGCTACACCTATCGTAGGGCGGAAATATCAGCTCCACATCGATGGTTCCGACCTGGCAGTAGGATGATGTGTTACTTAAAAAGATGAAAAGGGTCAGATTATACCGATAGCTTTTGCAAGTCAGAAATTGTCAGGGACTTAGCGTGCTTGGTCGAGTATAGAGAAAAAGGCTTGGAGTGTTCTCTTCGGGTTGCGAAAGTTTGAAAAGTGGATCTATGGATCGCAATTGAGATCATTACTGATCACAATCAATTAAAATTTCTCACTGAAACAACCACAGGATCCTCCAAACTCACTAGATGGGCTCTTGCTTTGTAACGCTGGAATCTGAGTATTTCTCATCGTCCGGGCGCTCAACATTTGAATGTTGATGCAATCTCTAGGCTGCATAGAAAGAGCTGGGAAGAAGAGCCAGTTGCTAGCCCATCAGCATCAAAGAACAAGTAGTGGACAACCTTAAAGGGATGTCATCATATGTTTAAATTTTTTCTGTGTATGTATAACTATTTTTTTGAATTTTGTGTTTATAACAGTGTATTAGCATTTGTATTGTTTATGTAATAATAATATTAGTACAAGGTTCAGTAGAGATGTCAGTAGATCATGTTCAGACACCTGGAAATACCTATGTAATAAGCATAATGAAGAAATCTGCAAAGAGACTATTGAACTCTTCTGTGATATTACCATATGTTTTGGGAAAATTAGCCCCTAAAAGGCATATTTTCCGCTAAGGTGGGAGTGTCAGGCTCTGAGAAAACATCTACTACGGGATTGGAATTTCTGTTATTTCTCTATCTTAATATTTTATGTATTGTACCATCTGTGTACTGGAATTTTCAAAGTGACATTCTTTCTTTGTGAAAGTAAGAATTGACAGGTAATCATGTGCAGGTGGTGAAGTGAGAAAGAGAATATTGCCGATAGGCATGTTCATCCGTCAGCGATGTATGTTAATGATGAGCAAACAAGGAACATGCCACGAATCAAGAAAGCAATGTGGAATGCGTCCAATGGAGAAGCTCCACAGGGGGGGTGTACATTGGGGAAAGGCAGTGATTTGAGAAGGGTAAGTCTTGTTTGAGATTTTGGCAGTTCGTATCTGGGTTCCTACCTAGAAAGCAGTGTAAGACAGAGGTCATTGCAGAGAGTGTTCTGTGTCGGAGAGTGTAGGCAGTTCGTATCTGGAGAGCAAGGGACACAGACGTCCTGGTGTGTAGTGCTCTAGGCCGTATAGCGTAGGCCGAGTATCCATGTGTTGGGAGATTCGAAATTGATCTCCGATAAAGTGAATTTAACGTGCATTGAGTACGAGGGGAAGGTGTAATTTGAACAGTACACAGCCAACTTTTTACTGTATTTAATTTAATGTTGAACCGGATCACCTATATCCGAGTTGTAACTGTATATAATTGTAAATAGCGTATTTATTGTGTACATATATTTTAAATAAACTGTTAATTCAGTTAATTGACAGCGTCAGTGTTCATTTACACAATCTTTACAGTGGATGACCGATATCACCTAATAATATCGTTGGTGGCAGCTATAACTACTACGGGCACTCTTCAAAATGGTGTGGGCTGAGAGGAACATCCGACACTACATGTAAAAGTTATAGATAATACACCGGGATACATAAAACAGTACACATTAATTATACTATATGCACGATTTTTAGGGGCGGAGGAGGGAGGGTTACAGTTACATTTGGTAACTGAATTCAATTTTCTATTTTTATAAAAATATCAAAAAATCTATAAAATCAAATCCATAAAAATATACAAATTATAAGCCAAACTCATATATAATATGAAATTTTACAGAATGCGAGTGGTAATTATCGAGACTGGATTTTAAACGACGAGTACTATTGTGTTTTATTTTCATCATTAGTGTTTCGAAAAACTGAATTGCATTAAAACATTTTGAAGATGTCGGGAAATATATCATACACAATATAAAATATGCTCTTAATTCTCAAAATATATCTAAATAGAACTAATAAACAGAGTCGCTTATGATTCACAAAGCACATCTAGAATTTAAATTAAATAAATTGTAAAAGCTACAGAAATTTAAGCACATAAAAATATCCAACTTAAATTGAGTAAAATTTAATTTATGTCTGTGTGTTCCTTTTTCTTTAGAGTCTTTCACTTGAAACTGATATCTGGCAATATTTATAGCATAATCCAATAAATATCTCAGTTGTTTCGAATCGTAACAACGTCCTACCGAGAAAAGTAATGTATTTTCTTTCGTAGAAGTTGATTGTTAACAAATATATTCTCTTCTTCGAATATAACAAAAAATATTCAAATAGGTTTTCTCTAATGTAATGATGTATGGTTGGAGATGCTTTACCGCATTCTTTTCTAGATTATTACTGTGAAAAAAGTGTTTCTTGAGTTTATTTTAAAATAATGTTTTCTTCTATTAAATAACATTCGTGATTTTTTCTCTTCCGTTTTACTGCAAAATAAGTATTTTTGAGTTTTCTTACAATTAAATATAAGAAATAAGATGTTCATTTTTGAGAAATTTTTAAGAAGTTTAATACTGGAGAATATTGTAGTACTTAAAAATATTTTTATATTTATCACAATTATTTTTCGCAAGAGAATAAATCCATATTATTGACATTTTTTACAAACACGTATTAAAATATAAAGTACGTAATTATGTTTCAGCAATAACACGCAAAAATACATAAGATTGCTTAAGTAAATAAAAATTTATTTTTGTAATAGTGGGCATTTTACAAAAGCACAAAATATAACAATGTGATTTTTAAAATATGTGAGTGGCAGCAATCGAAATGACGTTTTAAAAGATGATTGTATTTTCATCATTCAAGTTTTGAAAATCTCAAATGCATTAAAATTGTTTGGAGATGTCGAAACATGTGTAATACATAACTTCAAATATATTCTTAATTGCAAAATGTATCTAAATTGAACCAAACAAAAGAATCGATTATAATTCATAATATGGTTCGAGAATGTAAATAAAATAAATTGTTAAAACAACAGAATTTTAAGCACACAATTTAAGTTGTTTAAAATTTAATTTATGTCTTCTTGTTCAAATTTTCAGTCTAATATTTGCCAATATTTATAGCATAAACCACTAAATATCTTTGATTTTTCGAATCGTAACAATGTCCTACCAAGAAAAGTAATATATTTTCTGTCGCAGAAGTTGATTGTTAAAAAATATATTCTGTTCTTCGAATATAACAAAAAGTATTCAAATGGGTTTTCTCAAATGTAATGATATATATGGTTAGAGATATTTTACCGCATTCGTTTCTAGATTATTACTCTGAAAAAATGTTTCTTGAGTTTATTTTAAAATAATATTTTCTTCTATTAAATAATATTCGGTTTTTTTTATCTATTACGTTTTACTGCAAAAGCAGTACTGTTGTGTTTTCCTCTCGTTAAAAGATAAGAAATAGATGCTCATTTTTAAGAAGATTAATAATGGAAAATATTGTAAAACTTTAAAACTTTATTTTTATATATATGGCAATTACATTTTGCGAGCTAATAAACTCATATTGGTTACATATTTTACAAACATATATTAAAATATAAAATACGTAATTGCGTTTAAGCAAATACGTAGCAGGTGGTCTTTGCTAGTTATTAATTATAACCGGTTATTATTAATAATGACTCACCTTTTAGTAAATTTGATATATATTGCATATTAAGCATATATACCGATTTTTTGCTTTTTGGCTGTTATAAAACATCCACTTACTACTAAAAAAATTTATTTAGTGGAGTAATTTTAAGTTAAAACACATAAAATTACTCCACTAAATAAACTTTTATTTTAGTAACGGTGGATGTTTTATAAAAGCACAAAATCGGTAAATATGATTAATATGCAATCATAAATTTTACTCAAAAATGCGTTATTATTAAAAATAACATATTACTATTAATAACTATTATAATATTATTAATAACTACTATTATTATAATTGTTACTATTATTACTATATTATTAATAACTGCTACGTTTTTTCATTTTTCCATACAAACTTTTGATTTTTTATAGCAGATTTTATTATAGAAAAACATAAAACTGGTTAATTAACAAAACATTTCCTTTAAAATTCATCTAACAATGAAAATCTCATCAAAATAAAACACTTAGTATTTTTATAAAGACGAATTTTTCATAATTGAAATTACATGACTGTAAAAATTTTAACGAAAAATAACTTATTAACGCTATAACTGAACATTCTAAAGCGATATGTAGAATGTTGAAACTATCCCTGAAAAATTATTTTATAATTATCAATGCGAGCTTTATCAAAGCATGTCTTTTTAAAAAAGAATAATATTTCATAATTGGGTTCTACTGATTGTAGAACTTACTCACATGATTCGATAAATATGTAGTAAGATAAAACGGTATGAAACGTGTATATGCTTCATCGAAAAATTACAAGAATGCGTGTGATGTTCTTTGGTTGTTTGGTGACAGCTGTATTTAATGCTGATCAGTAAGAAATATTTGTTGATTCAGTCATTAAAAATCAAAACAATGTATAATTTGAAGATAACCTCCTAAAATGTTTGCAGTGGATTTCACTAGTTATAATGTTTTATTGCTTATGTAATTAGAAATGTTTTTTTTTACTTCTAACTGAAGAAGTTTTTACTGCATTTATTGCTTAAATCTTGTACTCGTTTTAAAAATCGTTTTTTTTTTATTATTTACACGTTTTAGACACTAAATATTACGAAAAAAAAAAATCCTCTAGTACGTCTGTCTGTGTGTGTGTAAACGCTCTATCTCCCGCACAAATTAAGATAGAGATTTAAAATTTGGTGTGTTCTTAATATGACTACTAAAAATAACTATTGAAAAACGCAGATTTAATATCAGTAACCTCGATTGTTCGGAATTATTTTTTCCCGGTCACATGAAATATTCGTTCTGATGAAAGGTGTATAATTATTTTTTTTTTTTTTTTTGTTAGGGAGTAGGAATAGAAGACAAAAAAAACTTATAAATTTTCTATAAAAACGAAGTCAATTGGATTATTAATTGATGAGACACTTTTAATCCTATTTTCCACATTTTTCCACATGACCCTCTATTTCATTCAAATTTCAATTCAAAGATGTATCTTATTGGACGCTTAATTTAATGCATTAAACTGTTAGTGAATGTGATTACTATTTTTAGAGTTACAAGGTTTTTTATTTTACGTAATCTGGTATTTCTCGTGTACTTTGAAAATTTATATAATTTGTCTAAGCTGGTTCACCAGCAATTCATTAATAGAGTATTACTATGTTTAAATAATGTTTAAAAATGCGTTTAAATTTTATTTTGGAATTGCGATGCATTTTATAAACAGGTTACACATGTTTTATTTTCATATGTTATATTATGCATATCCATGATGGGTCTGTAATATACTTATATATAATATTAGTAATACGGTGGCCCCCGACGACTAGTTTTATTTAAAAAGCCATTTGTAGATATAGTATATACTAGTATAAAGTGAATTATTTAATAAACCTTTTCTAGAAGAATGCGGATTTTTATCATTTATTTTAATATATTGATAATCGATTCTGTGTTATTTTTAGTAATTTCTAATAGCATGTTCTTAAAATTATGACCAAATATGACCACTTAAAATAAAAGAGTCATGTGGGTTTCGGTGTTAAAGGAAAGCAAATATGAGTATTGTGATTTTGATCGAAAATAAAGGTTGGTAAAGCAGAAGGTTAAAAAATGCTTAAGTATTTTTCTTTTATAAGAATATAAATTAACAATTAAGATGTAATTCGGTGCTAAACCTTAAATTATTTGTTGTTTTTTTTCTTTGCAAACAATTTACACTCATAAATGAAATTAGTGGAGAGGAGGGGTTCACTTACAAAAATGGCTTTTAGAATTCTGTATAAAAAGTTCCCTAGCATTAAGGCTCATTTTATATAAACTAGTTTAAAAGATATAGAAATATATGTAGAAGTTCAATAGAAATGTCTGTAGAGCAGAAATAACTATTAAACTTCCATTAAACACTTTTTCTCTACAGATATTTCTATTAAAATTCTGTAGTTAATTGTATAGCTTTTGAGCTTGCTTGCAGTAAAACGGGGCTTAATTCCATAGAATTCTAAAAAATAATTTCTATAGAATTCTAAAAGAAATTTTCGTGAGTGTTTAGCTCACATGTGTATTCTTGAGTCAAGTCAAATTGACCAGACTTTTCGCAATCACCAAAGAAAACAACGGACAGTTAGGCTGATATTCGAGACATGATAATTATTCTCGCCTTAATATATTATGTAGACAAATTTAGTCTTATACTTATTTAAAAGTCAGTCACTCGTGTGAAATTAGTTTTACATATTTTCAATAATATTTATATATTTTGTAATTTGATATTACTTCGTTTTTGCATAAGCATAGTATTTATGAACCCAGACCTACATGTTTCAATTTTTTAAGTATAAAATGTAGATTTATATGCAATAAATATATAAATACGTCGAATATTCCTCATTTATAAATAATTTATTATACATACGCTTATTACGCATCGTATATATTTATAAATATGGTAAATTTCAATTTTGTGTTTTCATAACAATAATTAAAATCAGAATATTAATTTTTGTCTGCATTTTTTACTCAAAATTAATATATTCACAAATAACGAGTAAAAGAAAAGTCTTGCATTTCGTAATTTTACGTTTAAAATCTATTTCCAAACAATTTAAATTAAAACCCTAAAATTTTAGTAGACTTTTTATCATGCATTTTTTATATTATCTTGAACTTTTCTCATTTTAGTAATACAATTCTCATTTTCTTCAATTATATGAATAGGAAAAAATAATACATTATAAACTATAAAAGAAAGAACATAATATCAAAAGAACCTGTTAAAATAATTTGGTAAAGTAAATAAAAGTAAAGTGTACTCTCAAGTTTTCCCAAAACTTCATTAATCTCAGAATATTTTTCTGCTTAAAATCATTAATCTTAAAGTTTCGAAGAAAAATTTAAAAATGAATAGATTCTACTATAATGAAACCTAAGCGTTTTAATTTTTGTAATGTTAATATGTTGTTAAAAATATTTTTAATACTAAATGTAAACACAGAAATTTAAAACTTTTAGCTTAATTAGATAATACATTGTGTGTAAAGTGCGTCTATTTTCTTTGTTGAAAAAAAGAGCATAAATTTTTCCATGAAACATGTAATTATTAAAATAATGTTTGGTGTAGAGTTGATGAAACTTTTCGATTTATAGTAATTTTAGAAAAAATAAATATTTTTTTCTTTCTTTTTTTAAGCGAAGGCGATAATCTCTAGAACTATTTATCCAGACTATCAAACATTAGGTGATTTAAAAGGATGAAGATATTCGTTGCCTGAAACATATGGTATTTTCCATCTTTTACTATTATTATTATTATTATTATTATTATTTTACCGAGGTGGACAAGAATAAGAAAAAAATGAATAGAAGTTCCATTGATACGGATAGCTGCTTTTTACACTATAAATTGGATAACTGTCACAGTGGTTACACGCTTGAATGCTCAACATGCTTTATAAGTCGCTATCTACCGTGAAGTTTTAATTGTTTCCATTGGTATCACATAAAGCTTATTTTTTGCAATTTGACTATTAATACTAATAAAATTTCATTTGGAGTCAAAGTACTATTAGTTAAGACTTCAAAATACGTGATTAAATTTTAACTACTAGAACTACCGTCTTTCATTTAGAATCCCATTTCTTTTTCTAGTGACTTCGAAATAAGTGGTGATTTTTTTTATTGTTTTTTATACTATACACATCTTTCAACATGTAAATCATGCAGTATTCCAAGTAAAATAATGTGGAAAAGTTTGCATTAATATCGAGAACACTTTTATCGGGAGGAAGAATCATATTTTTGCAATCTGAATTAATGTCGATGATATATCTGTATTGTTTAGATTAAATAGTACTAATAGAAAAGATAATGAAATACCCGATTAGACGGAGCAATCGAAGAAGTTTCCATTCCGTTACAGCAGATACTAGTAAAATTTTATTTGGAGTTACAGTATATTATTTATCGAGACATCGGAATAGATGATTTCGATTTTTTTAACTATCAGAGCTATCAAACTTCAGACGAGTTAAAAATAGAATCTTGTACATTGAAAATACGGAAGCCAGAATGACATATTCACAAATTTAGTGTACACGATTTATCTTTCTATATTATAAAGGCGAAACGTAATTGTGCGTAACACATACGTCATTCTGCGAACGGCAACACTTTGAAATTGTAAAGGAAATTTTCGTTTTGCAATTTTTGCTACTACAATTTTTTTTTTTTTTTATTTATTTATTTATTTTTTTTTTTTTGTAACTTTCTCACTACTGCGACCTAATTTTTCTGTTCACTAAGTTACAGGTTTCACTGCAATAATAGCATTATTTAAAATAATATAATTCTAGAGATATAATCTAGTTTTAATAAAAAAGGATATTATCAATATTCTGGAGGCATATACACATATATAAACTAAAAAAAATTATATCATTTTTTAAACACTTTTTTTTAGCATTTAAAAGGATTTACAGAGCAAACAACATTACAATTTTGCCCTTTTGCTTCGGCAGTCAGAGGGCTAAACAACGCAAATTTTCAATTTTTACACCGCCGTATAGGGGAAAAAAGGCACTTTTGAATGAAATTTGCTTGAAAACTGTATCTTAAATAATTTTTGAGATATTTACTTTTGTAGTTTTTAATTTTTTTTTTATCGTGGCTACAGGAGTACTCTATTTCTATTGAAACTAAAGGGAAAAAAATCGGAGATTATTGTATCTTTTAGTTGCTATTTTCTCATACAAAGTGAAATATTTTGCAATTAAAATACGTTTCATGTCAAAAAAAAAAAAAAAAAAAAAAAAAAAAAAAAAAAACTTATTATGAAACTATGTGAATTTTGGTTTTCTTTTTATTTATAAATTGAATGATTTTTTATTTTATTACAATCTTACTTTGCACACTTTCTCTTTACAAAACATTATTTTAAAAAATAGCGTTGTGATTTATTTTTTACATTTTACTTAAATCGGATCAAATAGCTGTAAAAAGCAAATTTATTATTTCGTGAATAAAATCATTTTCGAATTTTGAAGAAATATAAATGAATGATTTCCAATAAAATATTTAGTTATTATAAGCAAATAAATGAAGGAATGTGAATCATTAGATACCCAATTTGATTCTAGAATAACGACATCGCTTTTTTACTGGTTTTCTGTGATAATGACGTCATATATACACTTTTCTCTACAGGCTGTTTAAGAATGGTCGTAATACCGTTATGCTTGAGCTCATGCAAATGACGTCATTTTATTAAGAAAAAGCTTGTATTTTAATTTTAAAAACTGGAATAGGTTTTGTAGAGGTGTAAAATTTTCTTCCCAGGTGCTCTGAAATGCTTCACTTTTGAAAATAACGTAATTGAAACCACGTAATGATAAAGTGTAATCTTTTATAAATGTTTAGAGTGTCTTTATAGAAGAGCATTGATATACAATGTACGTGTGATCCAAAGTGTTTATGCCAAAAGTAGGGATTTATGTTATAAAACTTGATGATTCTCGACTGAATGAATAAACTACAGTTAGAAAGGCAAATAAAGAAGATCTTGGCAATAATTCGAAGACGAGATTTTAAAAATCCTCATTTTACCTTATGTGACGTCACAGGAATATTGTCTATCGAATCTATTGCATGGAGATTATATTAGAAATTTTCATTTGCACTTAAAATAAAATAAATAGTTTATTATCTGTTAACAGCTAATAACAATCAACACTTCCAGTTTTAAATAAAAAACATTTTTAAATGATCCAGTTAAAGTACTAATTTTTAAAAAGGTGAATATGGATATGAGAGATATATATATAAATTTTGAGATGATGAAAATTATGTCGGGTTTAGATTTCAAAGGGAAAATGTCAATGATTGTGTCAAAGTGGAATAAATTTTGCTTTTTTCCCTTTTGGAATAACTATGCATACGAGACTAAATTTATAACTTATCTTTATTATATATTACTGCTTGCATATACGATTAAAGTTTAATTTTTATAATTTCTACAGCTTAGTTGTATAGCATTTTGTTTACTTTGAGTTAAATATAATTTGTTTAAGAGTTAGACTTACCAATATAGGGTGCATTTTTTACTGTATCTAAATTCATATAATTCACTGCTTGTATATACGATTAAAGTTTAATTTTTATAATTGCTACAACTTAGTTGTATAGTATTTTGTTTACTTTGGGTTAAATATAATTTGTTTAAGAGTTAGACTTACCAGTATAGGGTGCATTTTTTACTGTATCTAAATTCATATAATTTACTGCTTGTATATACGATTAAAGTTTAACTTTTATAATTGCTACAACTTAGTTGTATAGTATTTTGTTTACTTTGGGTTAAATATAATTTGTTTAAGAGTTAGACTTACCAATATAGGGTGCATTATTTACTGTATCTAATTTCATATATTTATTATAAATCAATGAAACAACTCCTAAATAAACATTTTCTTTCCTCGATATTCGACGGGTTACGGGGACCTTGATATGTTAGATAAGAGAATGCAGATGATGAGTCATCCATTCAGTTGAAGCGTCAGCTGAAAGGGGCTTTTTTTTCTATCATCACAGAACTTTCTGCAATAGTACATAAATGTAAACTAGATTGCTCATGCTCATACTACAACGGCTCTGAGATCTCATCCGTGATTGCGTTGCCATTAATTTTGCTTGGCAACCGGATGCGGATTTTTATATGGAAACAACACCGTCTTATGAATTATTTGATAAGCTGTTTTCTTATGTATATCATATAGTTGATGTTATAAATAACAAACATCGGCGCCAAAATAATAGCCAAAATATAACGGCGTCTCTCAGACAATAAGTGCACAAAGTGCTTTCGCGCCTTAAATAGTTTAAGAAATAACCAAAAAAAGCATTGTTTCTGTGCAATCATAGTAAAATGGAACAACATTTTAAATGAGTACGTAGGATTCTATGTACTCATTACTTTCTATGTTCTGAGTATATAGGCACGAGTAATTAAAAATGAAGGATCTCGCAAACGGAAAAGACAATCAACGGTAACTGAACCAAATGACATTCTGTTTCGTATGTCATTCAATTTAAATGAAAGTTTCTCTATTCATTCAAAAATTCAATCTTCAAAAGATAATGAAATTAATGTAGAAAAATGCTGGTTTGTTTTAATTCGGTCTAGATATATATATTTTAAAATGGTACAGCATATTCTAATGCAATAAATCAATTAGCGTAAGCTACTTATGCAACATATAGCTGTAAGACAAAGAAATAAAATAAACATAGTACAAACTTACTTAAGGGCACATAGAACATACGGACATGTAAAATGAAGCACTATTCTGAAATATTTAATATCATGTATTTTATTTAAAATTTGAGATAAAAATGAAAATCTTTTACAGTAAATATGCCAGTTTCAGCCCTTATATAAATCAAATGACATACTTTCGTACAAAACTGTTGAATGTATCACCCAAAAAATTGTTTGGGTGTCAGAAAACATACTAAGGTACCGTGGGGTAATAACGCCAGGCGGGGTAATAACGCCAAGTGCTTATATTTTGCATAATTATGAAATAATCTAGTAAATGACACCCATTAGCTCTGCGCAGAAGGGTTTTGAGTCATATAAATCGCAAAAAACAGCTTCAAGTTAATTTTTTCATTTTTAGGTCTTATTGTTTTTACAAACAACTAAAATTAACGCTTGATCTAAAATTTGCGATATACGTTTTGTGATGTGAAGACTATGTTTTTATCCGGAAATACTTTGTTAATTACATAAATTTGTAGTGCATTTCATGTACTTTTAAAATGTTGTTGAAGATTTTGGATATCTTCTTGAGATAATTTGTAATTTAAAATGTACTGCGCAATAACTATACCGGGGTAATAACGCCAATCCTTGACATTAATACTCCGGTTGATTCCTTACAGTGGCCGAGCTACATCCTAAATACTGATTCAAATAAACACAGTTAAAACTGTGCAATGTTTCTCATATTTCTATTTAAACGGTCCTTTTTAAGCAAAAAGAAGCTCACGGTCTGATATTCTTTTGCCTCATCCCCCCCCCCTCCCACACCACACCTTTATTTTTCTTACACTTTCACAAAAAATTGAACATTTTCAATAGCTTAGAATGCAATTTTTCAATTTCTAAGTTTGTAGAGTTTGTACTTTTAGAATTGGGCTATCTACATGCAATTATTCCATCTTATTTCATAGTTTTGTTTGCATGGCGTTATTACCCATATAGGTGGGTAATAACGCCAAATAGCATGGGTCAAGAAAAAACGCCATTACATTTTATGAATACATATCTGTTAAATTATTTTATTTTATATAGATAGTCAATGAGTTGCTGTATCAGATCCTATATTTGTTTGAAAAATATAATCTAAAACTAAGCCGTGAAAATTGGTAGAACCTTAACGTGGCGTTATTACCCCAGGGTACCTTACTTGGGAAATATAAGAAGCATTTTTCATTTTCACATAAAAAAAAGAAAATTAATATTCCTTACCAGAAAAAAAGAAAAAAAATTAAAATCTCAAATAATAATAATAATAATAAAATAAATAAAAATAAAAGCATACTTTTTATTATTTAAGATTTTTTTTTTTTTTTTTTTTTTTTTTTTTTTTTTTTTTTACTTTGACCTATAATGTTAGATATATTTAAACAAGCATTACAAACAATGTGGCAACACAGTCTTCTTTGGGTAGATGCAAATTTATTAACGCACCGAAACAAGAGTTACACAAATCAGTTACACAATATTGGAAAGTTTCAATTGATTACATAAGTTAAAATATTAGAAAAGTGTACTAGATAAAAAAACTACACATTTTGATATGAAGACAAAAAAGCATACACACGCCAAAAAGGCGTAAAATATATTGCTTTAAAACCTTCCAGAACCACAATCTTTTAAGTCCATAATTATTTAGAACCATAATATTTTACATCTATTTTATTGGCCGGTATTTAAAAACTGAAAACTTTTAACCATTTTATGCTCCACGTGCCTTTAAATTCAGCTTGACGTCAAGTTCAAAGCGATTTATAGAATGTTACGTCAAATTTAGTGAATTGCTGCAATGAAACTATTTTTTATTCTGATCGTTTTTCTTGAAAATATAGTGTCGTAATCTTAGTAGATTTTTTAATATTTCATATTAATTAAGAGAGAAGTTTGTGAGTGTGCCAGCTGAAGAAACCGCTATACGTAGATTTACAAAATCTGGAGGGAACGTACATGATGCTTTACACCTCAATGCCCGATTTTCGATTTTTAGATTAGATTTTCTTATTTAATATTTTAGTCGTTTTTTAGCCTTTTTTACATATTTTGAGGGGATTTTTCCACATTACGGAACAGACTACGGTTTCATCCTTTTAATCCAATGCAGTAAATGTAGTTTTATTTCCTATAAAGCTTATTTGGAATTCGTGCAGAAATTTTTGAATTTTTCACAAATTTTTATTGCGATTTTTTTGTAATGTTTTCTTCTCATTTTGTGGATATTTTTTGACATTAATAAAAAGAAAATTATTTCAAACTTTTAATCTAATTTACTAAATTTTGTCTACTAAGATGTTTGAATTTCATCGATTTTTAATGTGATTTTCAGTGCAATTTTCGAAGTAATTTTAACGATTTTTCAAGGTTTTTTTGTTTTCAGAATAGTTTTTTTTCTATTTTTCAATATTATAGGCTTTTTTATGCATCATGATCTTAACTTTTTTTTAAATTGCACATAAAATAAGAAAAAACATAAAATTACAGAAACAGCAATAAAGGAATTATTTAGAATAGTCAGTGTGAATCTATAATAATAAAAAGAGAAGTTTCTGAGTGTGTCAGTTCTATTTTGAAGAGACCGCTGCACGTAAAATTCCGAACTTTAAATTGAAGGTACCTCTGTATATGATGTTTTGTACCATTTTTGAAGTCCGCTTTCCAATTTTCTTATTTAAATTGCATAGATTTTTAGCGTTTTTTTTATGTTTCGGGGCAATTTTTTCACATTAGTGAAAGGAATGCGGTTTCTTTCTTTTATCCCGACGTAGTAAATTTAGTTATGTCTTCAATATGACTTATTCGATATTCGTATAATGATTTTTGAATTTTTAACGAATTTTTAATGCAATTTTTAGTATTTTTTCGCATTTTTCGGCTATTTTTTGACATTGATAAAGGGAAAATTGTTTCAAACTTTGAGCCTACTTTACTGAATTTTTTCACCTATGATTTTTTAATTTCATCGATTTTTAATACTTTTTTCGAAGTAATTTTTAACAATTTTTTGAGTTTTTATGCTTTTAGAATCGATTTTTTTTTATATTTTTGTCATTATTTCAGGTTTTTTATGCATCGAGGTTATTATGGATCCAGGAAACGCCGGGCGGGTGAGTTAGTTCAAAATAAATTTTAAAAAGTTACTACGACATTCTAATGAACTTATGGCGAATTAGATAAAACTTATCAATTAAAAATATCCTCTAATAATGATGCCAATGTACATGAGGAACTATAGCGAATCAGTAGGAATATAAAACGTTATGGCTACCTGAATAAATAATATTGCATACAATGTGCAGGTATTTTCTCATTAAAATAAGATTTATCATATAAATGAAATACTAGATTCCCATTCAAAAAAAATATTATACCACTATACTACATTTTTATTTGCGTAACGAAGTTTTTATTTTTTATTCAGAACATTTTCTACAATTGGGTAAACCCTTACATGCCAACCTCCGGCTTTTTTTAAATCAAAAAATTATACTTTGAACCAGAAATTTATTTATTGAGTGGAAATCTGTAGTTTTCAAGTGTCTGCCATATTTAATGCAAAGAACATTTTATTAAAAAAGTTTTCTGGTTCAAAATATATATTTCTCTTTTTTTAAAAAGCCGGAGGTTGGCAGGTATGGTAAACCTGTGGCTCTTCATAATGTATCTTTTTCGTTGTTTGTTTTAAATAAAATATATATTTAAATAAAAAAAATTCTTAAGCTATATATCAATTAATTCTAACAGAAAATCAACAGAAATTTTTATTTGAAAAAAATTACAAGCATCATAACTTTAAAATTAACTTATGTTAAATAAATTCACAGGTTTTCCTGAAACTTTAACAATAAAAATTATTAGATATTTTCTCACATCTCAAAATAATTTCTAAATTTCCTTAAGAAAATAGAAATATATATATATTTTGGCTAAAAATCGATATTGATTTTCTTATCAATACAGGAATGTCATTTTTCTTTTTCCTAAGTCAACTAAAGATATGATTAATGATTCTTTTGGGATTTCTATCTTATCATGGACAAATGTCTCTATTTTGTAAAGGGTGAGGTTGAACAGCACAGTTTTGACTGACATTTCTAGACTTTCCTAATAGGTTCCGAAGGTGTCTTTCAAAGTTTAATTTTAATCCGTAGATTACGTTTTAAATGAAATCAAATGAGTTTATTCAAGAAAAAATCCAGTTTAATATTATAAATATTCTGAATTTCAAAAAACTATGTACAAATATGCTGAGCTTGTTACTCAGGTGCTGGTTACAACGATATTTTGGAGATTAAATTGAAGAATTTTAAAGCAAAATAATTTTTAAAAATCGCAATTTTTATACATATAAGGTACCCTGGGGTAATAACGCCACGTTAAGGTTCTACCAATTTTCACGGCTTAGTTTTAGATTGTATTTTTCAAACAAATATGGGATCTGATACAGCAACTCATTGACTATCTATATAAAATAAAATAATTTAACAGATATGTATTCATAAAATGTAATGGCGTTTTTTCTTGACCAATGCTATTTGGCGTTATTACCCACCTATATGGGTAATAACGCCATGCAAACAAAACTATGAAATAAGATGGAATAATTGCATGTAGATAGCCCAATTCTAAAAATACAAACTCTACAAACTTAGAAATTGTCAAATTGCATTCTAAGCTATTGAAAATGTTAAATTTTTTGTGAAAGTGTAAGAAAAATAAAGGTGTGGTTTGGGAGGGGGGATGAGGCAAAAGAATATCAGACAGTGAGCTTCTTTTTGCTTAAAAAAGACCGCTTAAATAGAAATATGAGAAACATTGCACAGTTTTAACTGTGTTTATTTGAATTAGTATTTAGGATGTAGCTCGGCCACTGTAGGGAATCAACCGGGGTATTAATGTAAATGATTGGCGTTATTACCCCGGTATAGTTATTGCGCAGTGCATTTTAAATTACAAATTATCTCGAGAAGATATCCAAAATCTTCAACAATATTTTAAAAGTACATGAAATGCACTACAAATTTATGAAATTAACAAAGTATTTCCGGATAAAAAGATAGTCTTCACATCACAACACGTATCTCGCAAATTTTAGATCAAGCGTTAATTTTAGTTGTTTGTAAAAACAATAAGACCTAAAAATGAAACAAATTAACTTGAAGCTGTTTTTTGCGATTTATATGACTCAAAACCTTTCTGCGCAGAGCACATGGGTGTCATTTACCTGATTATTTCATAATTATGCAAAATATAAGCACTTGGCGTTATTACCCCGCCTGGCGTTATTACCCCAGGGTACCTTATATATATATGTATATGTATAACAGATGTCTGACTGCCTGCCAGGTGGACTGCGGATAACGCAGAAATTATACAAATACATCCAGATCTCTAAAATTTTTGTCTTGTATAGATGCGAACACCGGAAACTGCACTTCGCGGCCGATATATAAATTTCAATTTAGATTTTTAAATTAAATTCAATTTAGATTTTTTTAATTATCCTCTTATTCAATAATAAGAGGATATTTGTAGCTAGCTACCAATCCGCGGCTACGAAGCAGCAAGCCAATGAGAGCAGGCGGTAAATATGTGATTTATCGACTACATTTCACAACCAATTGCATACGTATATATTATTTTTTCCTGTATGGATGATTTGGTTTTACCCAGTTGATTTACAATCGATCTTCAAAATTTATCCATGGCATCATCCAAAATTAATTAATTAAACATTCTTGGGGTTTGTTCAGTTGTGCAACGTACGTCGCATGCATTCTCAGAATATTTTGCATGAATAAGGTCTTATTGAGGAAAAGAATTTTAAAATAATTCAATTATTGCATTTTTTTTCTTGTTCAAATCACGCAAAATCAACGACTATATTTCTTTATCCTTCCAAAACACAATTTTCGTAACAGAAATAAGAAAATATCCCTGGGCAATGCTGGACTGACAGGCTAGTCACTTATATAATTGGAAAATATGACTGTATGTTAATGAATAGTTTTATGTTCAACTTCCAGAAATTTCTTAGATCATATGCATTTTAGTTCTTCAAAATTCCCTCGAAAAGTGACAATTTTAAATGGTAGACTTAGCTCGTCATGAGAACTGTTAATCGTTTTAAATTCTATTCATTAGAACTTGAGTTTTGCTACAACTAAAATCATGTAAATCTAGCAAAATACAAAAGCAATGTCATTTGTTTGTAGTTTACACGATACGTCAAAGGGAGTTTTAAAGTTTGATGAAAATTCGTGCATAAGTTTTAAAAGATAAAGCTATTTCGATAATTGTCAAAAATGCAGCATATCAGCGCGCGAAGTTATTATGTTTTGAAGTAACTTGTTACTTCAAAACATAATCATCATCAATAGTTTTCAAGATATTCCTGAATCTACATTTTCATGAAACTTTTTGCATCAATTCTTGAGAAAGAACGATTGCAAATATGCGTAAAAAATACAGAATAACAGCGCCACATGCTGAGTGATTTTTACCAAAACGTAATTAGCATGTATTCCTTTTACGGACTAACTGAAACTGAATATTTAAGAAAATATGTCCCTTATTTCTTAGCAAATGCGAAAATCTTTAGCGCCAACTTTTGTGTGGCATACATAAAAAAAACATTAAGCATTACTCTATATCAAGCATATCTAAATGTAATTTTTTATGAAATTCCGTTCATAATTTCTTCAGATCGTCTTGAAAGCGCGTCAACTCAAAATTTATTCTAACATACAAATTGAGTACATGTTGTTTGACAGACAGACATTTAATTAAAACGATAAAATCACGTTCTGGATCTTGATGTATTATTACATCGAAAACCGAAAACTGAAATTTTTCACGAATCCAGTACTTTCTTCTTGGAAAGATACAAGAAAGCAATTATTATTATTATTGTTATTATTATTATTATTATTATTATTATTATTATTATTTTACACACAAAAATGCTAGTCCAATTTTATCTCATGCAAAAACCTGATGTGCAAGAAAGATATTTATGATAGAGGATATAACTAAATATTAACAAATTATTTATAATATATTAACCTAGCCACGCTTTTAATATCTTATACTATAATGCGAGCAAAAATTGTGTGTGTGTGTGTGTGTGTGTGGGTAAATTTTATCTCAAAAACGGCTCTAACGATTTTCGCAAAAATTTGGATTTTACCATTTTCGGGCACGAGAAGACCATTGGGCTAGGTGTCATGTTCGGGAAAATTCGATTACTGGGTCATTTTGGGTCATAATGGGTCAAGATCAAGCTATTTATATCTATAGAACGGCTGGATCGATTTTAAGGAAATTTTCTATCCTATCGTTTTTTGGCACGAGAAAACTATTGGGCTGGGTCATATGTTCGAAAAATTTCGATTAGTGGGTCATTTTTGGGTCATTATGGGTCAAACCATTTTTATCTAAAAAACGGCTCTAACGATTTTGACCAAATTTTATATTGTATTGCTTTGGATTACAAGAAGACCATTGGGTTAGGTAACATGTTCGAGAAAATTCTGTTAGTGGGTCATTTTTGGGGTCATTGTGGGTCATGCTATTTTTATCGAGAGATTTTCTCACGCAATTGTGACTAAAAATTGCATTCTATGGTTTTCGGGCACGAGAAAAACATTGGGCTAGGTTACATGTTCGAGAAAAAATTTTAATGGGTCATATTGGGTCATTAACAGTCTGGGTCAAGCTATTTATATTTAAAGAACGGCGTGATGGATTATAACGAAATTTTGTATGTAACAGTTTTTTGACATGAGAAAACTAATGGGCTAAATCACATGTTTGAGAGATTTCGACTATGAGGGTTATTTGTGGGTCATGATGGGTCATAACGGGTCATGGTCAAGTTATATCTAAAGAACAGGTGGATCGATTTTGATGAAATTTTGTATGCAACATTTTTTGGCACGATAAAATCATTGGACTAGGTTACATGTTCGAAAAATTTCGATTAATGGATCATTTTGGGTCATTAAGTGTCTGGGTCAAGCTATTTATATTTAATGAACGGCTTGATGGATTATAACGAAATTTTGTATGTAACAGTTTTTTGACATGAGAAAACTAATGGGCTAAATCACATGTTTGAGAGATTTCGACTATGAGGGTCATTTGTGGGTCATGATGGGTCATAATGGGTCATGGTCAAGCTATATCTAAAGAACAGGTGGATCGATTTTAATGAAATAATTTTGTATGCAACATTTTTTTGGCACGATAAAATCATTGGACTAGGTTACATGTTCGAAGAATTTCGATTAATGGGTCATTTTGGATCATAAAGGGTCTGGGTCAAGCTATATATAATTAAAGAACGGCAGGATCAATTTTAACGAAATTCTTTTTGTAACAATTTTTAGAAACGAGAAGACTAATGGACTAAGATGGACTTTCGATTATAAGGGTCATTTGTGGGTCTTAATGGGTCAAGGTCAAGCTATATCTAAAGAATGGGTGGGTCGATTTCAACGAAATTTTGTATACAACATATTTTTGGCATGAGAAAATCATTGGGGGTAGGTTACATGTTCGAGAAATTTCGATTATGGGCAACTTATGGGTCATTCTAATTTTATCTAGACAACGTTTCGCGCAACTTTGACTAAATTTTGTATTTTATCGTTTTCAGGCACAAGAAAATCATTGGGTTATGACATATTTTCGAGAAAATTCGATCAATGGGTCATTTTGGATCATAAGTGGTCATTGTCAAACTAACTATATCTAATAAACGGCTCAATCGATTTTATCTAAATTTTGTATCTAATGTTTTTCGGTATGCTAAAACTAATGATCTAGGCCACACGTTCGAGAGATTTCGACTATAAGGGTCATTTGTTGGTCATGATGGGTCATGCTAATTTTATATAGAAAATGGTACTCACCATTTTGACTATACTTTGTATTATATCGTTTTTGAGCAAGAGAAAACCATTTGGCTTGGACACATGCTCGCGAAAATTCGATTAGTGGGTCATTTTGGGTCTTAATGAGCTAGGGTCATTCTAATTATATATAACAAAGACTCAATCAATTTTACCTAAATTTTGAAACAAAACGTTTTTTGTCACGAGAAGACTATTGGGCTGAGTCGCATGTTAAACAAAATTATATTAGTGGGTCATTTCGCTTCATTGCTGAATGCTGCCAAGCTAATTTTACCTAAAAAACCTTAAACGATTCTGATTCAATTTTATATTCTACTGTTTTTGATTACCTGAAGACGATTGAGCTATGTCACATGCTTGATCAAATTTGATTAGTGGCTCATTTTGGGTAATACGGGTCAGGGTCACGAGAATATGGCAAAATCCAATAACTTGGTGATATTTGACAAAATATTGGCGACATATGGCCAAAAAATCGAGTATAAAAATTACGAAAACCAAAACACGTATTTGGAACCAAATGAAAGAATACCTCCACATTTGGCTATATCTAGCAAAAAATATTGTCTTTCAGAATGTAAAGAATTTTTTTATACATTCTTAAGAGGATTCGAGATGCATGGTTAAACCAATCAGAGTCGAGCTAAAAAAGTGATTTAGATCGATGTCCTTTCATTGTAAATTTTAAAATGAAGTTAAATTTATAAACATGCGCATAAAAACTTACTTTTCTTGTTGATTGTTTTACTAAATAATACTATTATAAACATGTTTTACAGTAATAATACAGAGTTAATGATACAGTGAAAATACTATATCGAATTGAACACAAAGTTAATTTTGACCGAGCTAAGCTCGGTCTCCCCTGCTAGTAAGTAATAATTTATTAAAGTGATATGAAACATTAGAAAAGAATTCCACGTTGTCATTTACCCAATTCAAAAGTACTAGCTGATCAAAATTTAATCATAAAAAGGTATCCTGATTAACTGTAAGATAACTAATCTCATTTCAGAAAAAAAGTTGACATAAAAATGTGTAAAATTTAAAACGTTAAAATTGCTAGAATATACCAATTTTAAAAAGGGTTGTTTCGATAGCATTTTGCATATCATCCTCCGTATAACTGTTCCAAGTTGCATCTTAAATAAAAAATTTAGCAGTTATACGAAGGTGTAGTAATTTATTTTGGTTAAATATTAAAATGCCCCCAAAAACGTGCAAAATATTTTTATTGAGTTCATTTGAACAGAGGGGCAGATGCCTTTGATTTATGCTTTGCATAATTCTTGTATGAAAAATCAGTGAAGCTCCCAACCTACAAGAATTATTATCATTATCCTTGGAGGTTTTAGATAAGCTACGACATAAATAAATCCTAAGCTACACAGGTACTGCATATTGTTTGTGTATAGTTATAGCGGTATCCATATTTATATGCCACACAGTTAGCTGATGGCTTCTGGTCTCAAAACTGTCAAACAACCGGTGCTGGTTTGAATCTAATTAGGGCCGTGTGATCAATCGTTTGGAGTTTTCCTTAGTTTTTTTCAAAAGTAGTTTTATTTCCTTGGATATCCTTGCGTCCGTTAGAAAGACCCCCGTGGAAAGAACTACCCCTCGGATACCTCGCACCCTGGTGCAGATAATCGGCCGTCATAAGAACAACAAAACAACACCAATTTATATAGTTTCAAACGCAGCTTCAGGATTAAAATTTTCAGCAGTTTTAAACTTTTAGAAACATTACGCTTTTCTCTTATTATGTGTCCACTCTCTCTAAGGTTTAAGTTTTTGAATAAAAGAATTAAAGGTATTTACTGTTTAAAATAGTAACCAAACCGTAAGTACTTAAGTAAGTTCCTTCAAAATATAATCTCAGCTTTCTTAAATTTTGCAAGCTCTATAGATCTTGATAAAATTTATAAATCCCAAATACAACCCCTCACACTCCTAATTTTACCAATCTATTTTCCAAAAGCTCTATTCATAAGCATCCCTAAAAATAAGTAGAATTTCCTGGTTTCTGCTTAAGGTAGGCTTACTTTGGCAGTTTACGGTATCACTTTTCATTCCTAAAATGATACCTTTATTTTCAATTTTTTATGAAAAAGTTCTCAGAACACAAATGTAACAATATGTTTCATGTGAAATAAATTCACCTTTTAAAGACAATGGAGATAACTGAAATCGGAGAACTTATTTATTACTGGAAACAGAAATTATTTCAAGGCCTTAAGAGTTTTAAGTGTAACATAAGGAGCAAATTATGGATTTACCATAATGTGAAATTCGTAATACTTATAAAATATAATCCCAAAGAATTTTAAATTCTTTTGTTGTTTTTCATGTGTAATAATTAATGAAAATTGTTGTACAGCTTGATAATATTTTTTTGACCAATCAATTGCCCCACTTTTACTAATTTGAAGTTAATAAATATTTCGAAACAAATCTTAAATGATTCCTGTGTGTGCTGAATGCGGTTTTTGATTTAATGAAAATAACTGAAAACACTAATTGAAATGTTTAATATCAATCTTTTAAATAGGAGTTTAAAGCTTTATTTTTGGATGAGCATGATGCAAGATGTGCAAATTCCAAAGTACAAAACTAATTTTTAGAAAAGGTTTGGTTATTTTTAAGAATGCTATGTTAGATCGAATCAAGTACAGTATATTCGAAATAAAAACTTTAAATCTATCTTACAAGTTGTACTGAGAAAGCGAATTTTTGCAGAAACATTTTAAAAAAAGACAAAGAAAATCTCGAAATCACCCTAATCATATAGGGATTTAAAATTAAAACCCAATCTATGCTTCATTAAAGTTTATGCTATATCATCTGAAATTATATTAACAAAAGTGCAATCCACACATAATAATACATTGTCTCGAAACATAGACACGGATACTGTACTATTATTTCATATCTCAAAAATATCAATAAAAATAATTTTGTTTTTGACAAATCTTTCCAATAAACTTAATTAAAAAGATAAAGATATTAGATTCAATAATGTGAAAGAATAAATGATATCCGCAAAATGACATTCATCGTCATATTTATTTCAATATAGACAAAAAATTACAATTCGACACAATATTTTCAAAACTTGAAATTACTTTACTTCACAACACAGATTAATCTTTGATACAATTAGAAATTCATTCACATACTATTGATAAGAACGTCGCTTTAATTTAAAGCGACGTGTCAAATCTAAAATTCTGCATGGTTTCTAACACACAAATTTACATTATCTCAAAAGGAGACCGAAGAACTTCGTATTATTTCTCATTAATATTCTCGAATTATCTGTTTGTGTCTAAATAATGAACTCATTTTCCCTCATGGAGATAATGCATACATTTACAGAATTTGTTAGTTTTCTTAAGATTATTTTATAGTTATAATATATTGTACGTAAACTTATAATGCACAATAAAAATAATGTGAAAATACAAACTAATATTTTTAAATATAATGTAAGGTCGAAAAATCCCTGTCGGCTTGGCGTATTGGCGGAGGTAGATTTTGAAGAGTTTTCATTTCAAAAACAAAAAATAAAATATTATTAACGACACATCCAGTTTAACTACTTTATTTGGCCGCGTTTGAAAAATTTTTAGTTTCAATTTTCTGTAAGAACTGATTTTATCAAAATCCTTTTAAATAAAATTTGGCTCAAATACCCATTTTGAAAACCTTTTTTTTAATATATATTAATACTTTATTAAAAAATCGACCAATACGCACCATTATATAATTCCTAAATAGCAAAAAAACTGTCAACTGAATGCGATTGAGAGCAAAATTGAATTTAAAAGTGTCATAAAATAAACAATTTTTTATTTGAATACATCTACAATTCTTTGATCAAGATCGCTTTGGGAAATTTTGTGCGAAGTGCCCAATTTGACAGCTTTTTTTTAAATATATATTTAGTCTTTATCAAAAACACTGAACAATACGGCCCATTACACAGTTCCTAAATAACAAATAAATGTCAATTGAATGCGTTTGAGAGCAAAATTGAATTTAAAAATGAGTCATAAAATAACCAATTTGTTATTTGAATACATCCTCAATTCTTTAATTAGTATTGCTTTGGGAAATTTTGTGCGAAGTGCCCATTTTGGAAACCTTTTTTGAAATATATTCTTCCTTTATCAAAAAACTGGCCCATTCGTCTCACTATATAGTTCCTAAATAAGAGAACCTTTAAATTGCTTGCGTTTGAGAACAAAAATTGATTTAAAAATGACTCAGAAAAAACGCAATTTGTTATACTTCCTCAATTTTTCAATCACTGTGAAATTCTGTTCAAAATATCCATTTTGGCAGCCTTTTTTGAGATATATTCTGCCTTTATCAAAACACTGGCCAATACGTGACATTATATAGTACCTAAGTAAGAGAATCTGCCATTTGGATTCGTTTAAAATCAAAAATGAATTAAAAAATGAACAGAATATAAGCAGTTTGGCCTTTTTCTCCAACTCCAACTTTTGTTTAATTTATTTTTGATATAAGAATTGGTCCTATGAAAAACTTGTTAAAATAAAAGTTGTAGACATTATTGCGAAGATATAAAATAAATTTAATTAGATTTCATTGCTTAAAAATTGAGTGAGTTATGGATTTTTTTCTTTTTCTCCCCTCTTTTCGTTTCTGATTTTTTTCATCGGTAAAAATTGGTCCTATCAAAAACTTGTACATACAAAAGTTTTAGATAATGTTGAGTACATTTATAAAAAATCTAGTTGGATCTGATATCTTGAGAATTGACGAAATTACGATTTTTTTCTCCGCAAAACCCTGTTTTTACGCCTATTGAGCCCATTTTTACCTTTTTCAAAAATCTGCCATGTATAAACTTTTAGCCCATTTTTTAGAAGTAATATAAAATTTAAACTGATTCGATGTCTATTTTCATTAAGAAGTTATCGCGTATTTTCTGTTTTCACAAAACCCCTCCCTATTTCCATCCCCTTTGTCCGATTTTGCATTAACGAACTCGACCGAGATTTTATGCCCCTTGATTTTATGTAAAAGTTTGAAGAAGATCTGAGCTTAATTATGGAAGTTATCGTGTCCAGAAGAAAGTGATATACACCGATATATATATATATAGGGGAAGATGGGGATACTTGAGCCATTTTTTGAATTTTAATTTTTTTAATTTTTTTATATTTTTTTTAGAATAAAATAAAATATTGAAAATGAAAATTTGATATTTTTTCTTCAACTAAAAAACACTTTCAATTAATTTTGAACTATTTTTCTATGTATAATAAATGTTTATTTTTTGTTTTGCATCGTGGCACAAGTATCCCCATGGCGGGGATACTTGAGCCATGCTGAAGGGATACTTGAGCCACTAAGGAAAAATACCTACAAAAGTAATTTTTTTCGCTTTATTTTTGCATAAACATTTTACAGAATGATAAATTATGAAACGTAAAGTCCTTCAAAACCAATTGAGAAAACAAAGCTAGTAATACGATAATTTTTTGTCGTTAAAACTGGTTGTCGGAGGATAATTTCAACTTGAGTTATAACGACGGTAGAAACATCCTCAGTTCAGAGCCATTTAAATTTGGAATCTGCAATTCTTCGTGCAAATTTCATTTTCAAAATATTAAGCACTTATCCAACAAATATTTTTACAGTTTTCTTTCTGGCATATTTTATTAGTAACCAACCGTCAATAGAAGGTTTTCTTTTCACATCATCACCATCACTGACAGAATTTTCCTTTAATGATATTGTCGAACTCATGCTTTTAATTTAGTAGCTGTCGGAATTTAAGCCAGATGTATCATTCTACTATTTCATACACTTTTTTGATTTCACAGGAAAAGATTTTGTCTTCCTCTTTGGCTCCATGTAGGTAAGTTTGAACTGGGATTTTTGTTGCTTTTCTTGTATTTTGTGCGCTCTTTTTACCAATTTTTCTTCAATTTTCTTAGTTTAAAAAAAAAGTTACAGCAACAGAGGTTACGATTTCAATATAAAATATTAATCTTAATACGTAATATTAAAAAATTAATATTTTAATATATTGGACCTAACTAATTAAAGTATTAGAGATTATAGCCTGTAAAACCGTTTTAAAAAGTTATTTTCATTTAATGAAAGTTAAATTGAAAACTATGTTTACATTTATCTAGACAGGCTATTTTGTTAGACAAATCGAAAAATAAAATAGACATTTTCATTTAAAAAATATACATTTTTAAACATTTTTAGGTCCTTATTTTTTTAAGGAAAAAAAATAAAATGAAAAATTATTCTCCCTTTTCTCCAGAAAAATATCTATTAGTGAATATAAGGATGGAATTTTATTTTTTGTTTGTTTCACCCATGTTTAATTTCTAGTGGGGATGGTTCAGACATGGCTCAAGTATCCCCACTCTCATTGGCTCAAGTATCCCCACTATCACTATTTTTGTTTCCCAGAGTTTTACTAAATAAAGCATGCAGCAATTAGAACTATTTTAGACTCAAAATACAATTGAAATTATGCTTATTGAATGTATGTATATAGTTGCAACTTTAAACAAAACTTTGATTACAAAAAAACAAAAAAACCATGCACCCAAATATTTACTTCAGATAGGGAAAAGACAACTATTAATCACTATATTTTCAAAATGGTACCAAGATGTGTGATTTCTTTTTTACGAATGTTCAGAACTATAAATATGTTATCATATTGGCAGTTTTAGAAAGAAAAATTAACCAACTGTAGAGATAATAGGGGTTGCTCAAGTATCCCCTATGCTCAAGTATCCCCACTCTCCCTACATATATATATATAAACTTTTTTACTGATGGTAGTTTTGGGGTCTGGAGTCATGATCGGTGTAGATCTGCAAAAATATTTCAGAAATTCCTACATGGGAGATAATGCAATAGGTAGTATTTCATACGAAATCTACCTAATTACCAAAGTGCTTTTGAGAATGGCAATTCTAAATACCCTATATTTAGTACAAGCAGCTAGGAGGAGTTCATCCTTCTCTAGAATTTAGTGACTCCCACCAGCCATTGTGGAGAAAAAGGTTGAACCCGTATAATTTCAACGAAAAAAAAAAAAATAATCACGAAGGATCTGTTTCGTTATTACATCATAAACCTTCAAAATGTTTATACTTAAAAATACATCATATATTGATTAGTCTAACACCCCAAAAAATATTATTTTAACCTAAATGTCATTGCTCATCTATAAAAACCCTCTCACATTTTTGGAAAACTTTATATTTTAACGCTTTATGATTTAAATTGTGTTAATTTCAAAAGTGAAACATTTCCACCTGAGAAGAATTTGAAAACTTTTGGAGCGAAAATAATGACCTTCTAAAAGACATATTTTACATTTAAGACTTAAAATACATGCTTTTAATTCATGTAAAATGTCGTCATTTTCATCCGCTAAAGAGTTCTACATTTACGATGCAATTTTAACCCTCTGACAGTCTTGCAAAAGGGCAAAATTGTAATGTTGCCTTCTCTGTATTTTGTTACTAAAAAATAAAATTAAATTAAAAAATAAAATAAAATAAAAAATAAAAATATTTTCTTTAATAACATAAAAGTGAATATGAATGTTATCCTTGAAAGCGTTAATTATTGTCCATGTATTGAAAATCTATTAAATGACTACAATTATATTACTTTAAATATTGATGCTATTGCAGTGATACCTGGAGCTTAGTGAATGTGTTATTACGGGCTTGCCCGTGAGAGGGTTAAGCAGCGTGTACGGAAAAATATTCATATATCATCACTATCAGAGTATATTACACAAATCCAGCAGCAAGCATTATCGTAAACTCGTAAAACAAATCAGCTATTTAATCATTCTTATTCTTTATTTCTTATTAATTTTCATACGGACAAGAAGAGATATAAATGTTACATGATATTTTTATAACATGTGTGAGATATATGAATGATAGAATGAGAATAGAAAGAAAACAAGTTGGAAGTTGAACGTGAAGCGTAGCAAATGAGGTGCATTCGTACAATAATGAAGTTTTAAAGGTATTACTCTCATATAGCAATCTCATAAAATTGTAAATAGTGAATTACAATTAAAACGCTCATCAAACAATGTTCTCCCTATACCATTATGTAATGGAATACTTTTGCGGGCCTTGTAAATCAATAACAAATGTTCTTTGCACCACAAATTATGTAAAATGTATATTATAATATGTGCTTTATAGTTGCATATAAATTTTATTAAGTTCGAGTGAGTGTAACACCATTAAAATGAAATTTAAAAAATTTTCCCCCATTGACCATAATGTAATTGAATACTTTTAATTGCCCCTGTAATTAATTTATGCACCAGATAATCAAAAAATTTGAAATAACTCGACAAAATTATGTAATAATTATGTATTTTAAATTTCAAATGATTAAAATGCATTTGAAACTTTTTTCCCTATTGACCGTAATGTAATTGAATACTTTTGATTGCTTTTGTAATTGATCTATGCATCCGATTTTCATAAAATTTGAAATGACTCGACAAAATTAAGTAATCATTATGTATTTTAAATTTCAAACGATTCGGTTGGATAGTTTTTACGTTGTTATATGCGGACAGACGGACGGACTGAACGACCACTATAGGTAATTACGAACGCATCTAATGAAGCTTCGTGACAAATTTCATCGAATAAGCCGTTCCATGTCTGTGAAAAAAGAAATCGGAAATTATTGCCAATTCATAATGTATTTATCACTATGTTTATTAGCTCATTTTTCCACAACGCACTAACCAATGTTCCAAACGAAGGTTCCAATAGGGAACCTTCTTAAGTACTTTCGTTAGTCGGTATACAACAATCATACGATAATAAAGCAAAGTTAGTAAAGTAAGTAGTTCTTAATGAAATAATTTTACAAAACTTAACATAAATACTAACAAATATAAATTATAATTTAGCATTATAATTATGTAAATTGATAATAATAATAAAATAATGCTAATCTTACTGTTAATAATAAAATAATCATACTCTAGATTACACACAATTTATAATAACTGTTTCTTTTAACAAAATTCTCTGGTTTATAATTTCTTCAAAATAGTACATAATTTAATTGCATATTTCACTTGTTATGGGAAAATGGCAACAGTAAGATATAGTAATTTATTATTGCGTAACTGTTTTTTTTTAATCTTTCTACAGAAACGGAGTACTAGAGTTTCTATCTGACAGTAATAATATTAAATACTACAAAAGTACCGAAATCTAAAAAAAAAAAAAAAAAAAAAAAAAAAAAAAAAAGAGTAGAAGATTTTAAACAAATTGCAGTTAAAAGCAATTTTCCGTATATCAATGTAAAATTTTTAATTGTGTGGTCGTTTTAAGTTAAAAATAAATTGCAATGGAGTTTGTACTATGTAATCATATCATTTAGTTGTACAATTATATAGCTGGTTCGTTTTTTACAATGTAAAAAAAATTCAAGAGGTTACTAAAATTTTTTAGTAAATTTGTATTCCACAGAATTTTTTAGTAACTATTACAAACTTTTTTTTGCAAGCGAAACAAGCATTTCTTTTGTAAACTGAACAAAAGGATTTTTTGTATAACTAACTTAAAAATTTTTAGTATGAGCCACCAAGCAAATTTTAGTAATAGCTCCAAAATTACTTTTAATAACCATTACGCGGGCTCGAAGGGCAGGAGCTTCCTTCAAGCTGCATCCAGACTTCTGGAGCGGAAGATTTTCGGCAAAACCGCAATAGATGGCAGCACCAAACATTGCTACTGCTCTGTCAGGATATTCACAATCCCTTTATTAACGAGTACTTACACTGCATTCATTCGGGGCGTATTTGGCAGCGGCCAGTATCGAACCCGGGACCTTTTAGCCTGGAGTCCGTTACTATAACCACTATGCTATCAAGGCCACACCAAGTGAGTTTTAGTAATAGCTATTAAAAATATAAAATTATTAACTCTATTCATTGCTAACTTTTTTCTAGTAATTCTTACAGATTTTCTTGTAACCAACTAAGATTACTTAAAAATTTTTAGTAATTACAAGGATCACTAAAGTTTTTTTTAGTAGATCGACACTTTTTGTTTTACAGTGTACGGCAGACTTGTGTAACATAACGTTATTTTTTACAGATGACAGTCATAAGACAACATGTCGGATATTGGAGTCTAATGCAATTTGAGTTTTAAAACATTTTTTTCAATGTATTGCCTTTATACTTAACGCATTTTATTTTAGCTTAACAGCTTCTATTATACCAGATTCCGAATTTTTAAGTTTTTCCCATACATAAATTTATTTTATTGTATATTTAAATATTTTTACTATAGTTTAAATATTACATGTTAAACATATAGCCCTCTGAGTGTCTTGCAAATGAGTAAAATTGTAATGTTATTTTTTCTTCAGGTTGTTTTAAATGCACAGAAAATATGATTATTTAATCATTATAAAAAAAATCTTAATTACAAATATGAAAGTGATGTTTGAGATTAATAATGATTCTAAAATATATTGAAAATCCATTAAATGTATCAGAAAGAGGGGGGATTGTACTTTGTGCTAATATATGAATAAATAATGATACAATGTTAAGAAGCACTTTTGGCGGCGAGTTGTGATGCACGTTTTTCATTTAATGATGTGGCTTATCTTTTACATTTTACACTTATTTTTTAGCCTTGATGATGGGTCTTTAGGAGTCCCGAAACGACTGTATGAATTTTAAACATCCGTTATTTTATATATTTTGTGCTCCTTATTGTTGTATCATTATTTATTCATTAAATCTATCGGCTATTTTCAACATAGTGTCAGGTCCGTTATCAAATGTCAAGTCTGTTACCTCACGGTTTTTTAATGATTATCATTTTTTTTTCATCATTCTACTTTTATTTTTTATTCAACTAAGAAACAAATCTGCAATTTCATTTAAATTTAATAACTTACATGCATATATGCTATAATTATCAGAAAAATTTCTTGTGTAATTTCTATGTGATCAAAATCCTGTTTCTAAAACTGTCTCACATTTCAATTTAAATTAATTATTATTGGTAAATATCATGTTTCGTTTGTCATTTTTTTTGTTCATGTTTATCACACTTCAAAGTAATCTTAGGAAATTTCATAAGTTTAAAGCTCATTATTTTCGGTAATTTTGTTTGGTAACGAAATTGACAATCTGCCGTGCAAGCCAACATTAAATAGCTTTTACATATTATCACATATAGCACACTTGCCTTCCCAGGATGTCCTGGGGAGGATTCACATCCCAGGACCGTCATCCTCCAGGCATCCCTGAGGATGCAGATAATTGTCACCACGAGGTCCTCCGGAACCGAAAATGTCCGCTTTACAGCATCCTGGCGCGCTCCCCAGGATCTCCTTCAGGATCCTCCCCAGGTGGTTCAGCTTCTCAGTTGACAACTGACTGGGGTGTGGGAGAATCTTGCTGAAAATCCAATTGTTGGAAGTTTGGGAAGGTGACTGCCTGAAGGTTCAAAAGATGACTTGGGGTACTGTAGTGTTGCTTACATTATAATATTCCAATTGTCACCGAACTAAGAATATATACTTGGTCAAACAGGTATGAAGAAATTCCATTCAATTCAGTTGAAAACTGTGATAAAAAATTTTTGTTACTTAGGAAATACTGATAAATATTTATCTGTAACTTCAGAACCAAAAAATTCTTCATATATCTGAAGTTTTCAAAAGAAAGGCTTCAGTTTATCTTTCAGAATTAGAATAATAATAATATATTTGATAATCTATAAAATATATTAGAAAAAAAAATTGTTATTAAGTACAACTAACATTTAAAAAAATAATGATAAATAAAACAAAATAGGTTAAACCTTCAAAAATGACATTTAAATTGATGTTTCTATTTAGAAAACAGTTTCTTATCTTCAATACATATGTAAATTACAGTGGCTAAATAATTGATAATAACCTAAATTAAACTTTAAATTAGCGTGAATTTATATATTTTTTAACTGATGTTATAAGAATGTATATTTTTAAACAGAAAATCTTTTCAAATAAATCATTTATTGGTATGTGCTTGGGGAGGCGTGGGGAGGAGCGGCTCAATATTTGTGTATTTTAAATCCAAATATACCATTTTAAATGAATTACCTTTGATTTTGTGGTATGTGCTGTGATAAATATGTCTAGTTCCGTCGGGACACTTTTGTTTATATATATATATGTATGATATATATAATAAATATTATATATATATATATATATATATATATATATATATATATATATATATATATATATACAGTCGAGTCTCTATACAACGAAATCCACCGTCCCAGTAAAAAATTCGTTATATAGAGAAATTCGATGTATAGAGAATGATGTTAAAAGTCGTATTTAATGTGTGAAATTTGAACAAATATTATTTTTGATCTTTTGAATTAAGAATTTGAAATATTTAAGAGAATATATTAACCTAACATTTTGTTTCTTAATTATTTAAGTTTTTTCAAAAAAGAGAACAGACATTTATTTGAAAGCTTAATGAAAATCAAATAAGGAAGATTTACATTAATTTCAGACGAAGAAATCTCTAATTTTTTGTTGTTTTGATTTTAAAACTGTTACGCTCTAAAAAAGAAAATGCTCAAATTTTAGCAAGGAATGAAAAATTGTAGTTAACATTTTCCTCCATTTGAAGGCTTCTCTTATGTGCCTCTCATTAATTCCTCTCTTACGTGTGTATCAATCCAATTGGCTGTGTTTTGAGAAGGATGTGGAAAGGTGTGTGGGAGGTGGGATGAATTCGTTTGATTTAAAGAACAAGGAGAGAAATAATATGAAAAAAAAAACTCAGCACTGATGATAAATAAAAAATAAGTGATGGAAAATTGATTCCATATGACTTCGAAGCTTTTTAAAACTGAATAAATTAAGACCAATTTATGAAAAAATTCGTTATATGGAGATAGATATTTCGCTATATAAAGACTGTTTTTAATGTAATCACGCAAAAAGGGGACCGTTCCTAAATAAAATTCGTTATATACAGAAATTCGATGTATGGAGTTTCGTTATAGGGAGACTCGACTGTATATTAGGGCGGAGCGTAAAAAACTTTTTTTTCGAAATTCTTTTCTCCCTAGCCCGGAAAAGTTGTCTAGTGGTATCCGTAATATAAAGTTAAAATTAATCTTGTTCCGTAATCTTGTTAATTGTGATTTTGCTATTCCACCATTATCAGACTGTTGGAAATATTACATTAAAACTAATTTTACTTAATCTTTTAATGCAATTCTCGCAATATCTTTTCTATTTCCACCCATTTTTCCTATTAGCTGTTCACTGTTTTCCTATTGGCTGTTGCCTAGGATCCTCTGTTTTTCGTATTGGCTGTTGCCTAGAATCCTCTGTTTTCCTATTGGTCAAGAAACTTATCACTTCAATCCCCATCCTCCCTATATATATGAGCAAATCTCCACTATCTTTAGCACTGAGGAAGGTATGCTATATGCTACCGAAACCGGCATGCTTGAAATTCGAATATTCTGGTGTTCTAACGTTGAAAATAATTTTAACTTTATCATATTGCACCAGGCAACAACCTATTATTATCCGTAATATAGTCACAAAATTTTAAAACAGTCAATAAATATCTTCCGGTTCCACTTTTGGGTCGAAATATGCAATTTTAGCCAAAAATGTTGTGATTTTTCACATTTCAGTAATATTTTAAGTTTTAAATTTTTTCTTCACCCTAGTGCGGAAAAACTGAAAGAGTACATAAGGAACACATGTCCAAAATATTAGGGTAATAAAAAAATATCTTCTGGTTCCATTTTGTGTTCTAAATATGTGAAATTTGTCGCAAATTATACAAATTTTCACATTTTAGTCATTTTTTTTATTTTTCGATTTTCTATTCCCGCTGGCATAGAAATGTTCGAAGAATATGCAAGAAACATAAGTACAAAATTTAGAATAATAAATAAATATCTTCCGTCTTCCTTTTCGGGGGTCTAAAAATGTCAAAATAGCCAAAAAGTATGTAACTTTTCACATTTCAGAGATTTTTTTTCTTATCAATTTTCTCTTCTCGCTCTCGCGGAAAATTCGGAAAATCATATGACAAAGAAAAGTGTAAAAATTAAAAATAATTAATAAATATCTTCTTATTTAATTTTTATTTCTTAAACTGGCAAAATCATGGCATTAATGTACTCAAAAATCATAGAACAATCGAATTAAAAGCGATCTGAGGAAAATTCCTCTAATAAGTTCAGATTTCTGTTCGTTTACTGTAGTGTTACTGTTGGTTTAGTGCTCCGCCCGTGATAGGTTCTTAATGTGATATTAAATTTTAGCTTCTGTATGTTATTGAAAAATAATACATCTGAAAGTGTTTACAAAATTTTAATTTTTAATATTGTGTTGAACTCATAGTGTGCATAGAAAATATTACAATATCACAATTAAGGCGCAGTATACACGGGATTTTTCTCATCCCATTTTTTTGGGATCCTACTGAATTAAGAACTGGCGTTCTACCAACTTATGAACATATAATGTACTTTTTTGTTGGTGAGAAATGAATCGAAATATAATTAAAAATCGGACCCACCTTTGTGGTGATAGCGGACTATGGGCTAAAATGGTTGAAGCAATTTAGCAGGCTCCTCCGTTCCAACGATTTCTAGGCCAAGAATAGTCCAAATGATTGGTTTATATAATGATAAATACAAGAGTGTAAAGAAGTTTGACGCTAAACAACAGACAAAGTCAAAATTGAAAATTTTCTTACTGGAAGGGAAAAAAACACCTGTTAGAAATTTTTTTATTACAAGAGTATATCTCTAGAACGATGTAAATGCCCACGTGATATAAAAATTCCAGAATTGGAAGACAGTTTTTTGAGGATCAAAGAATGTCAAGGAAATTGTTGATAGACCCAATGGATACATTCGGAAACACGGTCCACAACACGGAAAGTTTGTAAATGAATGAGCAGGCTCGAAAAAGAAAAAGAAAGTTTCAGAAAATGGTATAAAATGGAAAAAACAATCACTACTGCTTCATCGAAGAGTTAGAGTTATTTAAACCTTTTAGTCTTGTTGATGAACAACTGTGTCACGATCTTAGTGATAAACCTTTAGTTTTATTGCATTCGAATATAAATACTGTAAGTATATCAAGAACAACCCGTCGTCCTGCCCTAGCCAGAACTTGAGACACAATAGAAGTGTCCGACCGAGTTGCAGTATCAGTAACAGGCGTATTTCGTGAAGACTTGTGAGTTGTGACACGTGACGACATGTCCAAAGTTATAGACAGGCATAACACAAGCAGAAAAAGAAATAAATATCGCATGAAATGCCAAGTCCAAGATTAGAGTTTTATATCCACCAATATCTTGAAAAGATTGTATTTTGACCGTCGAAAAGATCCAACTTTAATTCAGAGGAATATTGAGGGAACGCTCCATGAACAAAGAGTGCTTGAAGAATACTTTACACTTATAGAAGAACCTGGCTGCGATTACATAGGACAAGTGTCACCAATGACCTCTTCTGCGATGTTTCTCATATGATTTTCCATACTTTCCGCTCCAGCAAGAAGAAAAAATTGATAAGAAAAAAAAATCTTTAAAATGTGAAAAGTTACATAGTTTTTGGCTACTTTGATATTTTTAGGCCCCTGAAAAGGAAGACGGAAGATATTTATTTGTTATTATAAAGTTTTTTACTTATGTTTCTTGCATATTTTGTTAACATTTCCATGCCAGCGGAAATAGAAAATCGAAAAATAAAAAAATGACTAAAATGTGAAAATTTGTATAATTTTCGACAAATTTCACATATTTAAAACCCAAAGTGGAACCAGAAGATATTTTTTAATTACCCTAATATTTTGGACTTGTGTTCCTTATGTACTAGGGCGAAGAAAAAATTGAAATTTTAAAATATTACTGAAATGTGAAAAATTACAACATTTTTGGCTAAAATTGCATATTTCGACCCAAAAGTGGAACCGGAAGATAATTATTGATTGTTTTAAAATTTTGTGAGTATATTACTGATACCACTAGACAACTTTTCCGCGCTAGGGAGAAAAGAATTTCGAAAAAAAGTTTTTTACGCTCCGCCCTACTGTATATACACAAAAACATTTAACATTTGACTATAAGATGCATCAGGACTTGATTTATATAATTTTCAAAACAAAGTTTTAAACGGTACTCATAAACAAATTTACATTAAAAATCTCTCTCTCTTTTTTTTTTTTTTTTTTTTTTTCATAAATACCTCTCCTTTAAATATCAAAAAATATATATAATCTAGAAATGTCTTCTATTTAGAGATTTTAGTGTACTAATTTAGAAACTTACTATTTAGTTTGTTTAAACAAGTTAAATTAATTTTTTAATTAATAAAAAAATAATAATAAAGCAAAACGCAATAGGTTATTTATTGATAATTAATAAAATATTGATGAAAAAAAATCGATTTAAAAGATACATAATATTAATTAGTATATAAAAATAGTAAGTAACAGAAATAATAAATTAAAATTTTTAATTTAACTAAAGAGATTAAAAGTTACAGCAATAATTAAAAATAATTACAATTTAATAACAATTATCTAATTTGCTAATAAATAAGAAATCGAATAATTAATAAAATAAAATTAAGGCATTAAAGTCGATACTGATTAAATTGCATTCGATATTTTATTAAAAAACAGGATTCTGGTGTATTGTACTCCAGAATCATTCATAAGATGGCGCCAGCACTGTGACTTCCTGGGCACTTCCCCAGGAATGACTAACCGGGTATATCCCCAGGAGTGATATCCCTGGCACTTCCTCAGGAGTATCGTCCCTGGGGAGTTGCTCCGTGGGACATTACTGGGAGCTCATTACTGAGGACATCGTAAAAGACTCTTCCCCAGGACGTCCTGATCTTGTCATTTTAGTTTTAGGAGGAATATGGGATGGCTTGGTGCTCCTGGGGTGGTATTGAGGAGCTATATGGGATATTATATGGCAACGTGCACAACCAATTTTTTATAATGTATCTTAAACGTTTACTTTAACATTGTCTCCATTAAAAATATATATAGATATTAATTTAAAAAAATAAAAATAAAATTCTGAAATGATGCTAATAATGAAAATGGCTCCTGTAGAATTATATTATTTTAAATGTTGCTTATTTTGCAGTAAAACATGGCGAACAGAATGTTGCATTCCAAACACTTCCCAGGTTTAAAAAAAAAAAAAAAAAAAAAAAAAAAAAAAAAAAAAAAAAAAACTTTAAAAAATTCAGGGATTTTTCAAGTATTTAAAACTAATGTTTCGAAAAAAGGTAAAAAACCTGCACCTTCCCTGAAAGTAAAATATTGAGTTATTTTGCATGTATTTGGAACTAAATAACCCGAAGGTTTCTTGAAGGTAAAAAAAAAATATTCATTTTCACTGCATGTGTGTGAAAACAAAGATTTAAAGTGCACATTTCTCAATTGTACTCAAAATAAACAATAACCCCTCCTCCATCCGATTTTGAAGTAGTAGTTATAGGAACGCAGCAGAAAAGAATAAATCTATATTATAAAGGCCACACGTTTCTGTACGTAACGCATACGTCATTTTGTAAAAGGCAACACTTTCCCCTGCAATTTTGATTTTGCAATTTTCGCTACTACAAATTTTACACTTCTAAACGACCTTCATTTTAAATTTTTAAACCGTCGTATACAGAGAATTGTGTACATTTAAACGCAATTTGTTTAACAGCTTTCACTCAATTTATTTTTTGAATTTATTTTATTTTTATTTTTATTTTTTTGTAGTTTTTTTAACAAATTTGTAATTGGCAACAGAATCATTCCATTTTCTCTTAAAATTGAAAATAAATAAATAAATAAATCTTCTATAATATTAAAGAGATAAGTTTGTGAGTGTGTCAGCGCTGTTCTGAAGAGACCGCTGCACTTAGAGTTACAAAATTTTAGGGAACGCAACTCTATGCATGACGTTTTGCACTTCGAAGCCCGATTTTCGATTTTTTTTCACTAGATTTATTTTATTTAATTTTTAAGTGGTTTTTAGCGTTCTTTTTATGTTTCGAGGCGATTTTACTACAGTAGTGAAAGGAATATGCTTTCATTCATTTAACCCAATGTAGTAAATTTTATTCTCTTTTTAATAAATATTATTCGAAATTCGTAAAGCAATTTTTGAATTTTTAATAAATTTTTTAATGCAATTTTTTGTATTTTTTCTCATTTTGTGGCTATTTTTTGACATTGATAAAAAGAAAATTGTTTCAAACTTTCAGCCGAATTTATTAATTTTTATGTCCTACGAGTTTTGAATTGAAGCGATTTTGAACGCATCTTTAACTGTGATTTTCAAAGCGACTTTTAAAGATTTTTCGTTTTTTTTTTTGTTTTTTTTTTTTTTTTTTTTTTTTTTTTTTTTTTTTTTTTTTTAAGCATTGATTTGTCTTTTTTGGTGAATATTTCAGATTTTTGCAGCATCATAGTGTTATCCATTTTTAAATTGCATGTAAAGATGCAAAAAACCATAAAACTAATGAATCAACAATTAAGGAATTATTTATAATATTCACAGTAACGTTCACTAATAAAAAACAAAACAGTCTGTCTTTGTGTATGTGTTTGTGCTTATCTGCGATGGCTAGCAAAATATACGGTACGTACGAGACTCAACATTATATTGAAAGTAGCCCAAAGTATCTACTGATGTACCTGACATTCAGAATTTCAAAATTCTAATTATTAACTGAGTAATTCCTCCCCCATTTCTCATTGCAGACCTTTTGAGTATTTTTACCGCTAAACATCAGTTTTTTTTTTTTTTTTTTTAACCGCACTTTTAATAGAAAAAATAAGAGCAAATTTATGAGTGCGGATTATACGCCTAGTTTAAAAATGAGAGAATTAAAAGTAAGAAAGAGATAAGCATAAAAATAACTTTAAAAATTAATAAGCTTTTATACGTAACAGTTTAATAATTTTAGTTGTATGAATTGATTCAATAAGAAATTAGCAGGTAAGACAAAAATACGATACACATTTATCATATTAGTCATATTAGGAGTAAAAAGAGCTTGTTTTTTGAAAATGTTGATCATATCATCGCTTGACACTTCAGTATACCATTTTTCGAAAACCTAGGGAATTTAAAGGAATCTAAGAATATCACGTATGTAGGGAAATTTCCGATTTACGTATATTGAAATTTTATAAAGAAAAAGGTATACGTTATACGACGAATATCTTTAAAAATTGCAAAAATAAATCTAAAACGTGCTTGCGTGTTATGCACCGGTACAGGGTACACACCGAATTTTACGAAATATGTGTGCTGATTTGGGTGCCTATCATCATACAAGGAAATTGCAATTTATGCGTTTTTCAAAGAAGATGGTGTTAAAAAGGTTGGGATGTTCTGATAAACTCAATCCGATGTTTACTTAACTCATTACCAAAACGAATATTCCTCAAAATGTGAGAAAAATTAATATTCTTCAATTGTGCGTAGAAATAAAATTTCCCATCATGTAAATAGACAAAAAATAATCTTGCCATACGTCAACAATCACGTGTGCAAAGCTCCACTCATTCTTCTCATTTATAATAACTTATATATTCGAAAGCACTTTATTATAAAGATCTTTAGAAAGCCGTAGGCTTTGAAAGATAAGTAAAACTATTGACACGGGATTTATCGTTTGACTATCGCTGATGTGGAAAAAGAAAAATGAAGAAATTACAAAAGTAAGCTTCAGGCAACGTCTTTTTTTCCGATAATACTAAACTTGTTTGTACTTCAAAATATTTCTGCACAGAAATTTTATAGCGTAAAAATATATTATTCAATTATTCACTTTGGGTAATTTCCTTCCTTTCATTTTTAGAAAAAAAAATGAGTATGTTACCAACGGTAGACTTTGTACATCTACAGTCGTGAAAAAAAAAATAGTAAATACCCCCTATCAAATCCTCAACAAATAATCGTAGGAGAAAGTGACTGGTACTAAATAATTAAAAATAAAGTCTACTTTTAAATGATTTATATGTAATTTGCTTAGGAAGCATCTACATATTGAAATGAATCCAAACATTTTTTTTCAATGATTTTCATTGAAATATTCATATTTAATTCTCTATTTTAAAAAGATATTTCAAATCTTCGGTTCAATGAATTATGTATCCCATGTGCTTTTGAAAAAGTTTTCTGTAAAACAGTAGAATGACTATACAGCTTCCCGCGAAATTTTAACAGAATAAGAAAAATATTATACTTTTTTGATCAAATTTATGAATTGGAAGTTTTGTAAAATAAAGGCCTGTCATTCAATTAATATGCCTTTTTCAACTGAAAGTCAATATTCTGGGAAAATTATAATTGAAAATATATATATATTTTAAATAATCATAAAAAGAAACACATAATGGTGATTATCAATAAAAGATTATCGTATTTGGCTGTATTCCAATATCGTATACAATACTTTTTGAATATTCTGGCCCCTTCTTTCTAAAAGTTATTGAACTGCAACTTACCCTATTAAAAATATTTGAAGAAACCGCCACTTTCTTCAGAAATTCTACAGAAATTTGAAGAAAGTTTGTAGATTTAGGTTTATTTTAAAAATATCTGCAGAATTTTTAAAAATATTCTTAAAAATATCAGCATAATGGGCTAAATACCGACGGATTTCCCACAGATTTTTGGGTCTAATACCTAAAATTTTTCTTAAGATTTATTTAGTGGGACTTAATGTTGAACAAAAACTTAATGTGGGTGCTCCATCGATTCAGAAATTTAAAATTTACAATTTTTATTTGAGCAATGTTTTGTGACATTTAGCTGTTTAGGGATATTTGGTGTCCCCTAGCTTCAGGTTTTTAATTACCGAATAATGTAAAAATTTCGAATAGAATTGTAATCATAATGTTGATCAAAAATATTAACGTAGATGTTCCTTTTAATCAGAATTTTAAGCTATAACATTTCTGATGATATTGTTTTTGATACATTTAACTGATTTGAGATAATGTTAAAGTGAATTAGTATCACCTGGATTCAAGCTCTTAACTAGCGATTCGGGCAAACTTTTGACATAGAATTACGATCTTAATGTTGAAAAAAAATAATGATGGTAGTAATTTGATTCAAGATTTTGCCCTGTATAAAATTTTTATTTGCAGTGTTTTTGAAAGAGGCAGTTTTTTTTGGATATCGTTTAATGTAATAAAAAAATGGTGTTTATCGACTATAATTATACACATTATTTTCTAATACCCCCCCTACTAAGAAGAGAAAAGTTAATAAATCCAATTTAGACCTGAACAGAAAGGATTAAAATATTTTCTAGCTTCACATAATTAATCCCCAATATCCCGATTTTAACGGTAGTTAAAAATTTATGTAGAATCGTGATCTTAATGTTTAAAAAATATTATGTGCACATACTCATGTTACACTGAATTCTGACCTCCACAACATTTTAATCGATAATGTTTCTGATATATTTAGATGTTTTGAGATAGTGTTAAGGAATTTTTAAAAAGCATATTTTTTACTAAAATCTACGCATATTTCCTAACGCTCACCAAAAACGAGGCTGAAAACAGAGTATATGTATTCTAGACGGAGGGATTTCATATGAAGAGGGGCACAAGAAGGGATTAAAACAATTGTCAGCTTTCCCCTAGTTAATTACGAATTTCAACATCTAACCACTGGGCTATAATGCAATTTTTAAGCAAAATATTTTATGTAAGGTGCCAAATAAATTAACATATCATATACTTTAACAAACCGAAATGATATAAATATATGTTTTTCCATAATCAAACAATATCCACATAACCTTAACTATTTTGATACTAACATTTCATTTCCAACTTTTAGAGTTATTGAAGTGTAGCTAACTATAATCATGGCCACACAAACACACACAAAAAATATATATATATAAATAAAATCGTTCTTTTCTTTAATGATAACCGAAAAAACTTATAAATGAATAAAATTTATTCCATAAATGAATAATAGCACATAAGCCACAAAAAATGTCAAACATAAAAAAATGCATTTTAGAAATTTATACTATTTGGTATATTGTAATTTTTGAAGCTTAAACAATAGTAATGTTTTAAATTAATTTACAATGCTTTTCAATTTTAATATTAAGTTGTGCATGTAGTTTTCTTTTTTGATAAGCTTTTTTGTATTTAAAGTAAACCATAATTAATCTATTAGTACTCATATAAACATATTACCTTTAAAGATACTTTTAATAATTTTATATATATTTTTTAAGATTTTAATAAAATTTGAACGGCCTGTTCGTCATTTATATTAAAAATCATTTATTATGGATATTTCTCTTCAAAACATATACTTAAATTGATCACTATAAATTCTTTCTAAACCTCATTTTAAGAATAAGATTATACGAACACAGGCAAACAACTAAACAATCTGGTTAATCATCCGTGTACATTTTTTTGTGTTAAATGTAAAAATAGAGTTATTTTTTTTATCATATATCCTCGTTATCAATATTATCAGTATGACACAGAATAAAGTAAATAGAAGTTGTGAGTTACTTTTAGAAAAAATATTTCACTTAAAATATGTATGCAGAAATTAATGTTATATTTCATTTAAAAAAAAACTACTAATGAGTTTTAATTTAAGAATAAGGTGTTTTTAATGTATTCTTTATGTTCTAAAAAATGCGATTATCAAGGGTAGTTGATTTTTTTAGGAATTTTTTACTTTCTTGTTTCATAATAAACACGAATGGACAAGTGCAAGTATTAATCGTTCTCGCAGGGTTCCGTACAAAAAAATGTATGAATTATCAACACTATTATCCTACAAAAAGGAAAATATTATAATTTCTAAAAGAATAATGAGACTTCCTAAAAAACTATACAACACATAGTTAGGTATAGTTATGTACTAGAAAAGTATGAATGGGTATACCATAAAAGATGAAGAAATAGAAATCTAAGATGGTATTAAATTCTGCATTCTAGTTAACATTTTTTGAATTTATCCCAATCTGTTTTTCTATGAACCTAATTTGATTACTACAATAAAAGAAGTGAACATTTAAACTTTATTTAGCATTTCATAAAACTAAATTCAGTGTAGAAACAATATTTTCTGTTTATGTTGAACCTAAATCGAACACTTGATCAAAGTTTATATTTGAAACTAGCACGCTTCAAAATCAGGTTGCAAATTTGCAACGCCGCCTTGTCCAAGCAGCGTTTTTCGAGATATTTTTTGATAAACTTTTAAACACACTGAAAGCGGCATATTCAGATTTCTTCCTTCTAAATCCTATAGTTTTTATGTAATCAATTTTAATTAAATAAGCCTGAGACAATTTAAAATGTTATAAAAATCAAAGAATTTAAAAACATATGTGCAACTGATACCTAATGCAGTGTCAAATATAAAAAACAAATTGCGAAATTTTGTAACTTACTATTTATTATAAACTTTTCAAAAAATAACAAAATTATAATTTTTGCGCTCTTATATAACTAAAAATTTAAATAAAAGAAATGTCAGACATTAAAATATTGAATAAGCGTAAATATCAATAACCCAATGATATGCTTAAAAAACGACTAAGTTTGTCTTTTTATTCCTGACATTCCTAGCATTTGGGATTAAAAGAGATCATATTTGATAAATTTCACTTCATATTTGTGCGGATGTTTTACAATATTTGCAAATGATTCCAAGAAAAATATTTTTAGTGCTTCGATCTACATTGATCCAAGATTAAATTATATTTTTTGTGTTCAACTCAGTCATTTTTTCTACTTTAATTTAAAATATTCTTCAGGCAAAAAGAAACTGGTAGCAAGAATAATAAAAAAAAACATTTTTAAAACTATACTTTTAATTATGCTGTCATATTATTTTAAAAAATGCTTTCATTGGCGTTCAAATAAAAGATGGAAATAGAGAGTGTCCTACAAAGTGAGAGGTGTTATAGGCATCTGAAATCCATAAAAATATCCGTTTAATCCGTTTGAAAGTCTTAATATGCACACTGTAAAAAAAAAGGTCGATCTACTAAAAAAACTTCAGTGATCCTTGTAATTACTTAAAAATTTTTAGTAATCTTAGTCGGTTACAAAAAAAATCTGTAAGAATTACTATAAAAAAATTAGCAACGAATAGAGTTAATAGTTTTATATTTTTAATAGCTCTTACTAATACTCAGTTGGTGTGGCCTTGATAGCATAGTGGTTATAGTAACGGACTCCAGGCTAAAAGGTTCCGGGTTCGAAACTTGCCACCGCCAAATACGCCCCGAAGGTATCTAGTGTCTCGTTAATAAAGGGATTATGAAAATCCTGTCGGAGCAGGTAGGAATGTTTGGTGCTGCCATCTATTACGGTTTTGCCGAAAATCTTCCGCTTCAGAAGTGTGGAAGCAGCTCAAAGGAGGCTCCTGCCCTTCGGGCGCACTTAATGGTTATTAAAAATAATTTTGGAGCTATTACTAAAATTTGCTTGGTGGCGCATACTAAAAATTTTTAAGTTAGTTATACAAAAAATTCTTTTGTTCAGTTTACAAAAGAAATGCTTGTTTCACTTGCAAAAAAAAAAAAATTGTAATGGTTATTAAAAAATTCTGTGGAATACAAATTTACTAATAAATTTTTAGTAATCTCTTGATTTTTTTTTTTTTACAGTGCACTCAAATGTCCGTTTTGCCCCTTAGAAAATCACAAAGAATTATAAATAATTGGTTTATTCAACACTAATTGGTTAAGAATATTTTTGCGTTATTTTATCTACTATGGTAGTTTTGAGAGGTGACACGAATCTTCCATCATCACGAATGTGCCACTTTTTGCAATTTCCGACGAATAATCATAATTTATGAAGTAAATGGTATCATGTTTTGTCTTTAACTATTATGAGTTAATCTTTTATGTACTCTAAATGTCAGAAAACTTGAATCAAATTTTTATCCTAAATAGAATTTGTTGATTTTAAATAACTAAATTAGTTAATTGAATTGTAAACTATTAGGACTTTAAGTAGAAAAATTGAACACGCTGTCAATTAAAAGCAAGTATCATTAACGGTCAAAAAATGCATTAAAATACAACTCTGATGCCCCAAAATATATTTCTTGTTTGTTTTCTTACACTTGAGGTCTCTTGGTAGAGTAGAGAAAACAATTTTTTGATATTAGACTAGATCTGTAGTGTGATGAGGGTGTGAAATCGGTTAAAATTTTTGGGTTTTGCAAACATTCTATATTTGCGCGCAGAATTTATGAATGTGCATTGTGTCAATTGTTCATTAACAAAGTTTTCATGCTTCTTGGATATTCCAATTTGATTTACAATTGCTTTTGAGTGAATCGCTAGGTTTGTTGTCTGCGGCAGTTATCGGATGTTAGCTGCATTTACCATCAACAATTATGTGTTTTTTAGGAAGCCGATTTATAATAGGCCTATAAAAACATCGTCACAATAAACAACCTTTAAACGACGTTGAATCTCTGTAGGGGTTCGGTTATTAAAAATGCTATAACAGCACACTTTTCAACTTGTGTTGATATAGAATATCGTCATACATCGCTTATCAAGGTATAGTGAATGAATTCAATTACCTCAAATACGCGCATGTGTATAAAATGGGTATGTTATTTACGGATGCCACCGGGTGAGCTTCTAAAGGTAATTTCGTTCGCGTTTTACTAATATGTATGCATTTCTTATCCGCTTGCTTTCGTATATATGGCTTTTAAGAACAATTTTATGTTTATTTTAACTTTAATCATAATTGAAAATCCAATAGCATTTAAATTTAAATAAATTTTGAAGCTTTCAATAGTCATCTAATATGAGCATGTCAACTTCTATTTTAGTAAACAAATTTTACAATAATGAATAAGTAAGGGCTATGTCTTATATTATCGTTTCATGCATATCATGATGCATATAATTAAAATTTAAGTAGTTTATATTTTGGTAATCATTAACTTAAAGTAAAAAGAAACACCCCCATCTTACCACATGCAAACTACCTTTTTTTGAAGCGAAATGTATATATTTTTTAATTGCAGTATTATTTTCAGTTTACGTATTCTTCAGATATACATTTCTGACTTTTATTCCTCGATATATTTTACTCATAAAAATAAATCAACAATAACATAAAAAGAATATAAAAGCACATTCTTACAAAATAATGCTGAAACCTTTTATCTAAATATGATTTATCTTGTACTGCAGGCAAATGTGCGATACTTTTTATACATCAAACGGATGTTAATGAAGACAAATTACAGCAGCATTAAAAGAGAAATTCATAAAAGATGAAAAGGTGTTGGGAACAATTTTGGCCTCAATGTCCAATTTAATTAGGGAAATTAAGCAGCCCCTTTTCCATAACATTTTCTGTGCTATTACAAATGGTACTACTAATGAAAACGTATGAATTATTTTTATATCGATAATTCATTAGAAAAATATGTGTTAAATACTGGGGAAGAAAAAATAGTAATACTGAATACATAATAATAGTTACTTAAATTTCTACTTTAATACATTATATATATGTAGCACCGTATGCTACACAAATTTCAAATAGAAGATGTTTTATCAATGTAGCCAAAAATAATAATATTTAACTATTTAATGATTATGATACCATTATGAATTAATTTGTAAAATTTTAATTTACTTTTGTTTTGAAATAAAATATGAAAACAAAGGAAAAGTAGTAATATAAATAATATGTCTCTTTGTTGAATGTTCATGTAAATAATTTCATTTATTTTTTAATCTATTTAATTAATTTCCATTTAAAAATTAAATTTTAGTGAGGTAACTTTCTACTGGCAGATATGAAATCCGAAGACATTCATATTTTTTTTATTAAATAATATTTAAAAGATATATGTTGTAACTAATGCAGTTTTTAACAAAAAATAATTTTTAGCGACTTTGAAAATGTGAATTCAAAATTTCAGCTTTTTTCAAAAAGTAAATGTCGACATATATTTCAAAATTTATCTGCTTTATAAGCGTATTTACAATTTTAAAATCCCCTAATCATTAAAAGGATACATTTTTATGTCTACTTAGTTTAAAAACTAAATTTCTGAAACATTCCTGGTACATATTCGCCAAAATTTTCAACTACAATTTAAAAAATTAGCCACTCGTGTTGAAAATATCAAAAATCGATACAATTTCTATATTAATAGGACCTTCGAAACTTATTTGTAAAATATACTAAATAAACACTACAAAATATCTTGTTGAGTCATTATCGGTTATTTCCTGTTTTTCTGGTATAATTTTTATTAATATGTATGAAATATTTTATGTCTCTATTGTAACTTTCTTTGAAGACAACGACAGGCTTGATCTAAAGGAATGTAAATTTTAAATATCTTTAAATGTACTTATGATCCTCTAAATGAAATTATTACATGAAACATTTTAGTCAAATTCTTTACAAGTTCTTTTACCTAAGTTATCAGTTCTTTCGTTTTCAGGCTTACCATATAGATCTGGAAATGCAAACCAGAACATTTTTGAAATTTTTGTTTAGATATTAAAGGTGATTTACAACAGTAACATTTATTATAAGTTAATCTTAAATATATAATGATGCGAATATTTAAATTTATTTCAAAATAATGATCGTGTTTTAAGTGTTTTCTTTTCGAAAATTTAACATTTTAATTTCGATTTTATAACAAAATTCACACAGATTAATTTTTGATGTATATCTGAATCTTTTTATTGATTGAATCCCGCGACTTATTTTATTTTATTCGTATTCTGATTGGTCCATGTTTAATGTCCAAAAATGGAATACTTTTGTTGCCACGATGACAAAAATATTAAAAAATATTAATAATAATTTAAAAACAAATTGCGATTAAGATTTAAAAGTTAAATTTTTTTCCTACCCATTGGTGTAGAGATTTAAAATGTGTGATGTTAATTAAATTTAAAATTTTGCAGTTTCGAAGATTGTAAAAATGAAATTTCATTTAAAATTTGTTTCTGATGGGTCAGGGAATATTAATATTTAATACATGTCGTACACAATATAAAGCGTTCTATAAAATAAAAATGCGCATTTTAAACTGGTAAAGTTGTATAACTATAACCTATTGTTTTTTAATCATTATATTAATGCTTAATGCACGTTGTACGTAATAAATGACTCGTTATGATCATCATAAAAATGATGTTGATTATTATTAATATTATTATTTTAAATATAGAAATTATTCTTAAGTCTCTAAAATTTTAGTCTTTGGAAATATCATTTTCAAAATAGTCGTTGTAATTTTATAAATTACAATTTTGTATTTTTAATTTTGTCTTTGGGTGCCAAAATATCAAACATTTAATAAAAAGCTCATAATTAGATAATCTCTCACGTAGAATGTATAGTTTATTTATATTTGGTATGAATATTTATAAAAAATTTTGAAATCTCGATCGTTTAGTGTCTTTCTTTTCGAAAGTTTAATATTTTAATTTCTATTTTATAGCAGAATTCACAAAAATTATATTTTGTTTATCTCTTTATATATTTTCTTTATTTCATTTTACTTTATTTAAATTTGGCGCCACTACAAAGACACCGACTACTACCTTAGACTTTTTACTATATTAATACGATTGCGCATTTCTAGTACAGTGAAATTTTTTTCAGTCAAATTCAGAATATTTCCCAAAAGGTTTTGAAAAGAAAATTGTTGAAATTAATTAACAAATTTGAAAAGAATTAAGGTTACGAACACGCAACTAGAGAAAATGCCGGTAGTGCATGTAGTCGATCAGCATATGTACACTGTATTACAGGTCTGCACGGGACCGGGCCTGTCTCGAGGCCCGTACACGACCTGACCCGGCATAGGTGGCTCGAACTGGTAACTTGGCAGGGTAAAATTAAACGAGCAATACGGGCAGACGCGATAAAAAAGTGTAGCGGGACTATAGGCCCGTTATAAAGATTTAGGCACAATCAATAAAATATGAGCTATTTTCAATGAATATCGCTTTAATGAGAATAACTTTAAATGTCCGCCACGACTCGATACTAGTTTGGCGACATAATATAGAAATGTACCTTGTATAGTGTAGAGGTTGGTATCGAACAATTACATTGTGTGTCATCCGGTCTTAATATTAGCAGAATAGTGATGGGCCTAGATCAGGCTTACATTATTTTTCCAAATATAGTGAAGCCGGGACATAAATGGACTTAATTATTCAAAGATGTACAGGGTCCAAAATGCTTTGTAAAAATATTGAGAGATGTAATGAGCTTAAGTTAACGTAATCTTTCGATACTTTTGGTGGTTTTCATGTACATTGGATTGTGCCATTGGATTGCTCCCAGTTTTGTCTCCCCTTAAAGAGTTTTGCTTTCTCTCATGGAAGTTTGAATAGCTAATTTTGATTAGTATAGTGATAGGTTTTTCGTGAGTAAATATATAAAAAAATATATGTTATTAAATATTTTCTGCTGTGAATTTGAAATTTTTAAAGAAAAAAACGGCTTAATATTTAATCAACTTCAAAGGAGGAAATTATGAATTCGACTTGTATGTATTTCTTGTTAACTTAAAACTTCTTTCAATACGAATTTTTTTGTTTGAATGTATAAGATACCCATGTGGTCCCATTTTAGTTTCATTAAATTCTGACTTTAGAAATTTTTATAATAAAATCTTTAAAATTTAAATTCTTTTTGAGGTATATTTTCCAATTAAATTCTTTCATTTTTCATGCAGTTACGACAATATTAGATACGACGAGATATTTTTCCTTCAGTGTGCGAAATCTGGACTGAACAAAGGTCGAGATCTAGACAGATTTTGAGAAGGCAGTAAAAGCAAATAAACAGATGAGAAAAGTTACACTGTTAGAAATCTATAGCTACACTATAATTAATTTGACCCATTTACTGCATCGTCACTCCACCGCTTTTATAGAAAACGATTATTTCAGCGTATTATAGAGCTTTCTCGTGAGTCAAAAGAGAGATATTCTATTAAAGCGGGGGAGTGACGATGCAGCAAAAGGGTAAAATTTTTTACAAAGTGTACCCGCATAATCATTCCACTGTCCACCGTATGTACTGGATACCTCTACTTTACCCATTGAAAATGCCCCATGCATAATAAACTAATTGCTTTATATTTAAGCGGCTGAGTGATGAGTCAGCTGCAGTTTTTAAATAGAGTACGTATTTAAATCACAAAGAATTTGCAAAAATGCAGGTTTTTGATTGGACGATAACAGCGATGATGGACACTTTCTGATTTCGATAACAAGGCGAAATCTATCTGGACCCCGGTCATTTTTTGTCATCCACGAAACTGGAAGACTCATACCGATACCAACCGATATCGTAAAAAGTTGTCTAAATGCTCAAAATCCGCCTCAAAAGGTTCCTCGTGTATCAGAGTGCAAGTGCTTTTGTATGAGGATGCATGTTGTTTTAAAGGCACAAAACTTTTAAATTCTTTTTAGCGTTTATTTTTTAGTTTATTTTATTTATTTATTTATTTATATATTTTTGAAGTTGGTTAGTATTTTTAAAAAATCATATTTCAGATCGAAATTCAAGCCGACCTAGTGGCGTGGATGGTAGCGGAGGCTTTTCCCACACCGCTGGTCCCCGGTTCGAGTCCAGCTAGCGGCATGGGTGTCTGTGTTGTCCCTGTGAAAATGTATGTTCTGGATATTCTGTAATAAAGTGTTCTATATGGTTTCTTGTGATCATTGGAGGTTATGCCGGGAAATAGCTGTAGCGCCTACCCCAAAGCTAAATAAATAAATAAATAAAATCGAAATTCAAACATTATTTGATATTTTTTAGGTAGTCTCTTCTAAAGTTTATGAAAAGACTGCCTGAATTTTAAGTTACAAAATGTGAGACTAAATGTGAACCATTGTGATTGTTAATGATGAAAAAGTTTTACCATCTAATAATTTCATATCTTAAATCAGTAAAATGCTACATTTCCTTTTGTAGATTAAATGTTTACAAGAACGTTGTTATGTAATTATTGTAAGTAATAATCTCATAATTTAGCTTTTATTATCCCTTTTTGTTTACTCATTTGTAAATACTGTATTAATATGTTCAACCAAGCTTAATATCAAAACATAATGCAAGAAAAGCATGCTTTTTTATGGTAATATTACAAACTCAGATGCAGCATTGCTTCGAAAAATAATTAAGGCCCCTGTCATCGCTTGAGGAAACGCTCGCGAGCTAATGCTATTCCTAAGGGGAAGCATTTTTCTAATAACTCTTTCGCATTTTGAGTTATTTGAATAATTTTTTTTGCATTGGCTAGCTGCGGTGCATGCCGACAGCGCACCTTTTTTAGTTTTTCGATTTTGGTTGCAGATATATTTTTTAAAAAGTACTTTCAGTTTCGAAATCGGTTTTGAAAGTGAAACTATCTTTGTAAAAAATATCTGTAACCAAAATCAAAAAAGTAAAAAAGGTGCGCTGTCGGCCTACACCTCAGCTAGCCAATGCAAAAAAATTATTCAAAAATGTCAAAATGCGAAAGAGTTATTAGAAAAATGCTTCCCCATAGGAATAGCATTAGCTCGCGAGCGTTCTCGAGCGAGGACAGGGACCTTAACTCTTTATTTATATTAACTTTTTGGCAAAGTAATCTCTATTTCAAAATAAAATAAGTATCAATTTAATATTCTCATGTACCTATTGTTTTCATATAAACTCTTCCAACGAATTTAATATTGTTACGAATTTTGTAAATAGTTAGTGTTTGTACTGTAAAATAATGTATATAATCTTATTAAGCTCCATTCCTTTACTAATATTAGTTTTTGTTACATTGTCTCTGTTATCAAGCAAACTTGTCTATTATTTTCAGTGAATGTCTATGGCAGCTTGGCGAAATAATAGAGATATCGCCAAGTTGGCGTCACTTTTGACGACTAATTTTGGTCGCCAAATTTGACGATATATCGCCAAGTTGGCAACAAACTTGGCGATTTTTGGCGATGGTAACCCTTCCCTCTCTATGGTAACCCCCCTATAGATAAACTGATACACTGAATGTTGTTCCGTGGATTTTTCGAGAAGGTTCTAGAAATTTCCAGCACATGCTTCGAGCCTATATAAGGAGAGCAATACGAGCTGCTGTGGTTATTATTTACCAGTTAGTCATTGAGTGAACCAGGCGTTTGTTAAGCAAGTTTGCTTGAGTTTCATTTATGTTGTTTTGAATGTCATTAAGTGTTGAGACGTTGCATAAAGAGTCTCTGGGATCTAAAGCTGAACTTGTACGATAGATTTGAGCAGTTATTTTTGAACATCTAGTAATATTTGTGAGTTTCGAAGACTCTGTTGTTCTGAAGATCTGTAAATAAATTATTTTCTACTTTTCTAAGGAACAAGAGTTTGAAGTTGCCTAACCATAAGATCAAAAGAACCCTATATACGCTGTAACATTTGGTGTCAGGAGTCGGGATCGTATGGCGAAAACAAGAACAATGGGCGGACAACTGAAAGAACTGTTAGATGCTATCAATGGCATAAAGACAGAATTGACGAAAGGCCAAGAAGAGTTGGCGGAAAAAATGAATAAAGGCCAAGAAGAATTAGCGGAAAAAAATGAATAAAGGCCAAGAAGAATTGGCGGAAAAAATGAATAAAGGCCAAGAAGAATTGGCGGAAAAAATAAATAAAGGCCAATAAGAATTGGCGGATAAAATGAATAAAGGCCAAGAAGAAGTGACTGAAAAGATGAATAAAGGCCAAGAAGAGTTGGCGGAAAAGATGACTAAAAATGAAGAAAGAATAGAACAGTTGACAAATAAAATTGATAAATGCCAAGAAGAAGTGACCGAAAAGATTAATAGAGGCCAAGAAGAAATGAAGAAAACTTTAGAAGTAAAATTCTCGTCGAAAGAGGGAAGAACAGACTCGGTAGAAGAGAAAATAGAGGAAGTAGAAGAGAAAATGCAGAATGAAGTTAATAATGTTGAGGAGAAAATGGAAAAGAAAATAGTTGAAATAGATGAAAAGCTAAATAGACGAGTAGAAGAGCTTGAGAAGAAGCTTTCAGCGTCTAGTGACAATTATGAAGAATTTAGGAATCCGCCTGCTTCTCCTGTGCACGTTAAGTTGTCGACATACGACGGAAAGAGTGCCTGGCAAGTTTACAAGACCCAATTCACCATTGTAGCCGAAGCGAACAAATGGAGTGACGAGGTGAAAGCTTGTCAACTGGCAGCAGCTTTGAGAGCAGAAGCCGCCGACGTGCTGCAAACATTGCCCGATATGATGCAACTCAATTTTCACACTCTAAGTTGTGCACTTGAAATGAGATTTGGAGAAAAGTTCTTCAAAGATTATACGAGAATACAAATGAAGAACCGCCATCAAAAATCGAGTGAAACCCTTCAAGAGTTTGCCTCGGAAATTGAACGGCTTGCAAATTTAGCATTCATTGACTCCCCAACAAATGTACGGGAAATGCTCTCACTGCAATATTTTGTAGACGGAATAGAAGATCCAGAAGTGCAGAGAGCGGTACGAATGGCAGATGTGCAGGATTTAAAGGCTGCATTACTATATGCCTTAAAGTTGGAAGCAGCTACGCAAGCCAGCCGAAGAGATCGTCATTCAGTCCGAGGGGCAACGGTGAACAAAAGCTCAGACACTGAGAGCGACGTCTTGAAAGAAATTAGGAAAATAAATCAAGAGCTGGAAGCTCTAAAAAATGGAAGAACAAGCTCAAGAAGACAGAATCTCACGTGCTAGGGATGCGGTGATACAGGATATCTCCGAAGAAATTGTCCCAAAATCCACGAAAGTGAGATAAATTCAAACAGTCAGCAGGGAAACTACATTTTGGCCATCTCGCGGGGCGGAGGTTGCCAGAGAATGAAAAGCCCCACCTGAAGATCCTCCAGATACCAAAAATGAGTGGCGGTGATAATGAATTATATGTGATAGGCTTTATTAACGGAATTCAGTGCCGTATGATTGTGGATACAGGAGCCAATGTAACAATAAAAAGAGAAGATTTGGCTCGAAAATTGAAATGTAAACTCATCTGGACTCCACCATGCGTTACCCTGCAAACTGTGACGGGCGACAAGATAGGCATATATGGAAAGGCAAATTTAACCATTAACTTTGGAGGAACGAAATATTACCATACGGCATATATGGCTGACATAACAGATCCTTGCTTAATCGGGCTAGATTTTCTGAAGAAGTTTGGCTTCAAACTTGATTTCAAAAATAACAAAATGCTCTCAAAATTTGAAGAAATAAGTCTTTTTGGATTAAATAACGAAATTGAATGTAAACAAGCAGTAATAGCCAAAGAAGACATCAATCTAGATCCAAGAACAAAATTTTTAGTTCCAGCTGTAATTAAAAATGAAACTAATTAACAATTTGGCCATATAGATTATCCAGAAGACAATAGTACACAAGCAGGAGTATTGGTGGCTTCTTCTGTAGTAGACCTCTCGAAAAAGACCATTCCAGTCAGAATTGCTAACATCAGTGATAAGACGAGGACTATCATGAAAGGAGAGGTGATAGCATCATGTGCTCCTGTGACGTGCATACGTCAAAATTCCAGTCACTCTGAGAAATCTTCAGATAATTTAGTCAAGGATTTGTTACAAAATACGGACTTAGATCCAAACCAGAGAGATTCTGCTGAAAGTTTAATTAGAGAATTCCAAAGTTTATTTTCCCAAACATCTGAAGATTTTGGACGAATTAAAATGGCACAACACCGAATTGACACGGGAGATCATTCTCCTATAAAACAGCACCCTAGACGATTACCTTTTACCAAGCAAGAAGAGGTGCAGAATTTAATTAAAGATATGGAAGAAAATGACATCATCCAACCATCAACAAGTCCATGGGCGTCTCCCATTGTATTAGTAAGAAAGAAGGATGGTTCTACAAGATTTTGTGTAGACTACCGCCGACTGAATGACGTCACCAAAAAGGATAGTTACCCTCTGCCAAGGATTGACGACACTTTCGACTCACTTGCGGGCAACACTTGGTTCTCGACTTTAGACCTGAAGAGTGGTTACTGGCAGGTAGAGATCCATCCCGACGACCGCGAGAAGACTGCCTTCACAACGGGACAAGGATTATGGCAATTCAAGGTTCATCCTTTTGGTATATGTAATGCACCTGCAACTTTTGAACGCCTTATGGAAACGGTTTTCCGAGGGCTGTCATATGAAGCATGTCTTGTTTATTTAGATGATATCATAATCATAGGAAAATCTTTTGATGAACATCTGAACAACCTCAGGCGGGTGCTACAAAAATTGAAGGAAGCTAATTTGAAGTTAAGCCCTTCGAAGTGCAGCTTATTTCGCAATGAAGTCGCATACCTTGGACACATCATTTCGGCGGAAGGAGTTAGGACTGATCCGGAGAAGATATCGGCTGTGAAAAATTGGAGTCGTCCAGCAGATATTCATCAGCTTCGGAGTTTTCTAGGATTATGCACCTATTACAGGAAATTCGTCAAAATCTTCTCGATGATTACAAGACCAATTCATAAATTAACAGAAGCCAATCAAAAATTTATGTGGACACAGGAATGTGACGCTGCTTTCGAAAATCTTAAGGAGGCCTTAACATCTACTCCAATTCTGTCATATCCTCAAATCGATAAACAGTTTATACTTGATACGGATGCAAGTAGCGAAAGCATTGGCGCTGTACTGTCCCAGGAAATCGACGGCCAGGAGCGTGTTATCGCCTATTTCAGCAAGTGCTTATCAAAGGCAGAGCGAAACTACTGTGTAACAAGAAAAGAGCTTCTTGCTGTAATGAAAACCGTAGACCATTTTCACCACTATCTTTACGGCCGAAAGTTCCTGATCCGAACTGATCATGCTTCTCTAACTTGGTTATTGAATTTTAAGAACCCTGAAGACCAGATAGCCAGGTGGATAAAAAAGCTTCAAGAGTACGATATGGAGATACGCCATGGAAAAGGCTCATCACATGGAAATGCAGATGCTCTCTCAAAAAGACCCTGCTCAGAGAATTGTAGATACTGCGACCGGGTTGAGAAGAAATTTAAATTCAAGGGTCCTATACTAAGACAAGTTACAATTGGGTCTACATCATCGTAAGATCTGTGGAGTGACGAGAGCCTGCGTAAAGATCAGGATCTTGCTGATCCTGAAATCAAGCCAATTCTAGAGCTGAAAAAAGGAGTCCAACAGGAAGCCGAGCTGGCAAGACATGGCGCATTACCATCCTACGACTAAACGTTATTGGGCTCTCAGGGATTACCTACATTTGAAGAACGGTATCTTGTACCGAAAATGGGAGTCTGACGATGGAAAGACATGTGGATGGCAACTACTACTTCTTAAGTCAAGAATTTCCATGGTCCTTCAAGAAATTCATGAGAGTCCCACAGGAGGTAATTTCGGTTTAATGAAGACCCTGCAGAAGGTTCGAGAATTTTTCTACTGGAATAATGTCCGCAGTGATGTGGAGAAGTGGTGTCGAACTTGTGACACCTGTATAGCACGCAAAGGTCCAAAGAGGCGCACCCGTGGACGATTGCAGCGTTATAATGTAGGAGCTCCTTTCGAACAAATTGCTCTAGACATCCTGGGTCCTCTTCCTGGAACATCTGATGGCAACAAGTACATCCTCGTTGTCATGGATTACTTCACCAAGTGGCCTGAAGCCTACGCCATACCTAATCAAGAGGCGGTAACCGTAGCAGACATACTAGTTAAACACTGGGTTTCTAGATATAGAGTTCCTCTCCAAATCCATTCCGATCAAGGAAGAAACTTTGATTCGGCTGTGTTTAAGGAGATGTGTGGACTACTCGGCTTGGACAAAACTGGAACTACACCTCTACATCCTCAATCGGACGGCATGGTGGAGCGTTTCAATCGTACCATCCTAAATAGCCTCTCTCTCCTCGTGTCTAGAGACCAACAGGACTGGGACAAGAAATTGCCTCTTTTCCTGCTTGCCTACAGGAGTGCCACTTATGAGGCCACTGGTTACTCCCCTTCTCAAATGCTTTTTGGTCGTGATCTTCGTCTGCCTGCGGATCTTTTGTTTGGCCGTCCTCCTGACGCTCCTTTGTCGCCTGAAGAATACGTGGATGAACTTCAGGCTCTGATTGAGGAGATTCATCGTCTAGCGAGGAACCGAATCTGACTGGCAACGGAAAAGTTGAAGACACGGTACGACACAAAGGGAACAGGACATGAGTTCAACGAAGGTGACAAAGTTTGGTTGTGGAATCCGATACGTCGTAAGGGACTGTCGCCAAAATTACAAAGAAACTGGGACAGTCGTCAACAGGCTGAATGGCGTCGTTGTACGCATACAAAAATTGCCACACGCCAAACCCAAGGTCGTACACTATAACCGGTTAGCCCCTTATTTTGGCCAAAGTGAATAGAAATCCAAAACTGGAATTTCAGACCATGGTCATGAAAGTTACTTTTTGTAAATATGTAAATAGTAATTAGTTCTTATTTATGTAAATCTTATTATTATTATTTATTTATTTATTTATTTGTTTATCTATTTTAAGTGTTTTCCTCTAACTCGAGGATTGCACTGCCCGGGAAGTGCAGTCTTTGAGGAGGGGTTAGTGTTACAAATTTTGTAAATAGTTAGTGTTTGTACTGTAAAATAATGTAAATAATCTTATTAAGCTCCATTCCTTTACTAATATTAGTTTTTGTTACATTGTCTCTGTTATCAAGCAAACTTGTCTATTATTTTCAGTGAATGTCTATGGCAATTTGGCGAAATAATAGGGATATCGAAAGTTGGCGTCACTTTTGACGACTAATTTTGATCTCCAAATTTGGCGATATATCGCCAAGTTGGCAACAAACTTGGCGATTGTTGGCGATGATAACCCTTCCCTCTCTATGGTAACCCCCCTATATATATACTGATACATTGAATGTTGTTCCGTTGATTTTTCGAGAAGGTTCTAGAAATTTCCAGCACATGCTGCGAGCCTATATAAGGAGAGCAATACGAGCTGCTGTGGTTATTATTTACCAGTCAGTCATTGAGTGAACAAGGCGATTGTTAAGCAAGTTTGCTTGAGTTTCATTTATGTTGTTTTGAATATTATTAATGTTGAGACGTTGTATAAATAGTCTCTAGGATCTAAATCTGAACTTGTACGATAGATTTGAGCAGTTATTTTTGATTATCTAGTAATATTTGTGAGTTTCGAAGGCTCTGTTGTTCTGAAGATCTGTAAATAAATTATTTTCTACTTTTCTAAGAAACAAGAGTTTGAAGTTGTCTAACGATAAGATCAAAAGAACCCTATATACGCTGTAACAATATTACCTCTTCTAATAGCAATAGTTTATTAATTGAGTTACTGATATAAATTAATAAAAGAAGCAAAAATCAACCTGAAAATAGGAAGGAAACAAAAATATTTTTAAATGCATATTAAGACAATGTCGAATACAACATTTATACATTTTAATTAAGTATATTCGTAAAGTTCATTATTAATATTCAAATTGGGAATTAAATAATGATAAGTTGCATTAAGATATTTTTTCCATGATGTTGATAAAATTGTTTTCAAGAAATAATAACAATTTTATTGAGTTTTGTTTTCAATTCATGTGTGATCTGTACCAATAGCGATTTTGCTTGTATCTTTTCAGATAACTAAGTGAATTAAAACGTAAACGGTATAAATGTGCGTAGAAATTTATTTAGTCTATACAATTGCAGTATGTATTTTGGTTTAAACAATTTTACAAAAAAATCATTCAGCTTGCAAATAAAATATATATGACTATTTTTTCTACAGACTTTTTATGATTGCTCAACTATTTCTTAAGTTTATAAGATGAAAACAATAAATCTTAAATATTCAAAATTATTTTCACTTAACACGTCATATTTCAAGCGAAAATATCCCAGTGATAGATTTTATCACAAGATTAATGAATTGGGAAAGTAATGCGATACATAATATCATAAACCATGACATTTAATTTCAACACGAAATCATTGTATTGATGTTAAAAAAAAGTTAACTGCCGAGATTTTACCCGGCTAACAGAAAAGTGCAACGAATTCTTTGCAACCATGGCAACATTTATGTAGTTTTTTTTTTTTTTTTTTTTTTTTTTTTTTTTTTTTTTTTTTTTTTTTTTAAGAAATTCTTGATGGAAAATTACCTGTTGCACTTATATATATAAAATGTATTTTTTATGACATGACACTTTTCATATGACATGCACTATTATAATACAGATGAGATGATGACGATGGAACAATATTTGCGAAATATCTCCTCCGCGAAGTACCAAAATAGTTACCTGACACACAAAAAACAAAGCGGTCAGTCCAGAAATGTTGATGACAGTCACAAGGCTTAAACTATTTAATAGTAGTTTAAATCAGAGAGTTTCAAAAAGAGTCAAATAATTTAAGTCGTGCCATTCCGTCCGTCCGCCCGTCGTTCTGTTTGTCTTCCGTTAGCATACAATAGAACAAAAACTACACAACCGAATACTTTGCGATTTGAAATACATAAGTATTGCAAAATTTTGTCGTGCCAGTTTAAATTTTATGAAATTTAGATGCATAGTTTAATAAGATCCGTCATAAATTTTAAACGGTCAAAAGTTTTCCGTTACATTACGCCAAAGGGAAAAAAATTCTTAAGTGCATTTTAATGGTATTACAGACTTTTAAGCAGAATGAAATCGATATGCATATACTGAACTATACTAAAATATATACTCTGTTACAATATGCGGTGTAAAAAATGTTTATTATTCATTTACAGGGCTGCACAAAAGAATTCCGTTACATTATAGTATATGGTGAAACTTTGTTTTCGATGTACTTTATTTCATATAATAAAATTGATTAACGTTGCGGAATTTTACCATGAGTTATGTACTGTTTTATAGAAAGTGGATACTATATTGCAACCAATATACTTTATATTAGAGATTGTTGCTAGAAGTGAATTTTTGGTTGTGATATGAGATTTTAATTAAATTTTTGAAGGGTGTATAAATATTGTAGATCATGTATAGGGTAACACAACAAAAACTGCACAGGTTAAAGAATACGATCAATTTGTAGCTTAAAGGTAGTTTTTAAACAAGTTATGTATTTTCATGCTCAACTGTCTAGGTATGTTTATAGAATGTACAAAAATTGTATACAGGGCCACACAAAGAATTTGATACTTGGCTCTCTATGGAATACAATCTTTGAAAGTGTGATTTCACTAGATTTAAGGGTGTTTAATCAATTTAATTTTAGCTAAATAGTGCAATGTACTTATATAAAGATAGTAAAAGACAGAATACAAGGCATTTATACATGCTATCGTCTATTAGGTATAAATATCTGAATTATATCTGCATTATATTAATATCTGTATTGGGTATAAATATCTTCCAGTTTATATAAATTTAATTTTAATAAAGCTAAATAGGTTATTTATATACAATTGGATAAGCTTTATTAAAGGGTTTTTTACCATAATTAAATAAAAGAAAAAAACATTAGCTTAATTCCATATTTGCAGAAATATTTTGCCTTATTTGAAGAGTATATATTAATTTTTTTTAGTTACAGCATAATCGAAAGAATTGTTTTTTTTTATTATATATATAAGACATTTTTTCTAAATATATACAGGATGGAAAAATAAAATTTTAATTTTTATTACGAAGCTTTTTATCTCGAATCGTCTGAAGTATTCAATAATAGTGAGACTTCTTAAATTTTATTCTATTAACGATAAACCGTAAATTTTTCATATTTTAACATAAAAGTTAAAGTTTTTTAGCATGCCGAAAGTTTTTAGCAAAAAACTTTCAATTGCTCTTTAAGTTAATATGAAAAACAAAAATATGGAATGAGCTATTTGAGTTTTAATTTAGTTTTGCAGACTTCTTTAAAATAATATGCGATATTCCATTTTTTGAATGATTTTTTATTTATTTCATATTTTAATATTTTAATATTCTTATTTTAAAGATAAAATAATGATTTTGCAGCCTTTTTATAGGGCTATAATTCGGTCTTGATAGAGTGCATTTGAAAAATCAACCAATGAAGCGACATTTGGTTAGATTAAATAAAGCTTTAATTAAAAACTGTTAAACTATTGAAAAAACTGTTAAACTATTAATATAGAATATTTCAATTTAAGTATTGGGTTAAAATTAAAATAATATGCATATTGATATCCTGAATGAAATTTTATTGATATGCATCACATATATGCATTTTATTATATTTATATATATCTGCATTCTATCATACATACATTTTATTCATAGAAAAAAGACTATATATGTTATGACTATGCAAGTTAAAGATTTAAAGGATACGTTGGAATTGAAAATATAAGATAGATTTATTTATTACTATCTGTTACCCGTGACTTCGTTCACATAACATTTAAAGAAAAATTAATTGATCAATCAAGCAAAAGAATTCGTTGATTAAAAGCATGTGTAATTAACTTTTTATCGCGATTTATAGTAAAAAACTTCTGATGATTCCTGTTTTCCGATATTTTTGCTGATTGAAATTTTCCTTTCCGCGATTTATACTAATAGAAAGAAATATTATTGAATACTTTTGTTCAGCCCTGTAGTTTACCTAGTACCTTTAATACACGAAAGTATTTTTTCTAAAATTTAGTTCAAACAAAAACATTCGTTATTACTACCTAAATTACATTTTCAGAAATAATCATCCGAAGACAACCATGTATCCAGTTCTTTGCGTGACCTTGTACATCATTTTAACTATATACTACAAACATTTCTTAGTTTACTGGACACAGTTGAAAATAAAAATGCATATTTTATTTAAAAAACACCCTTAAATAAATTACGCCCATATTCAGTAACCTTTCCAAGACCTTTTGTGTAACTCTGTATATCTAAATTGTGTAACTATTAGCATTTATAAACACCATTTAATATGCAGATTTAGTGAAACTTAAAAAACACATATCATAATTCAAAATGCATTTAATCCATGCAACAGTCATCAGCCATCATATACAGTACTTCGGATAGATTATATACTACTTGAAATCCTTTGTGTGTCCCTGTAAATGCTATGCACTTCGTATTATGCATCAAATATCTCACATTAAGCCTCAACAACGTATATCAATTTGATTATACATGAAATCGTTTACCATAACTAAAATATGTTGCAAACTGTTCCTCCCTTTATTATTATGCAATGGAATTCTTCTGTGTGACCCTGTAAATGAATATTAAGTGCCTTTTTCATTGCATGCTTTACAAAATACATATTTTAGTGCACTTTGTAGATGCATATAAATTTGAATATGTTTCACAGGGTGTAACATCGTTAAAATTCATTTGAAACGATTTTTCCCCATAATGCCGTAATGTAAGGAAAATTTTTGACTATCCCTATAAATAAAGTAATTATGGTAGAAACTTTATCTTCAATAGGTATTCGTGCTAAGGTAAATTTAATAACGTCCAAAAATTCCACGGCAATCCAAGTCTATTTACGAAAGTTAGAAAGCGGCCAGACGGACAGACAAATCGAAAGCATAATAACTTTTAAACTTTGTTGGAAAGTGTTAAAAATAGAGTCAAAAGCATATTAATCAGTAGTTTTATTTTCCGCCTTTCCCCCCCTAAAATATTTCTTCCATTGATAATTATGAGTTTTGAATAAAAATTTTCATTTGTATGTAACTTATAACTTATTAATTAGTATAAGGAAAAAATATTTCTCATTCAAATTAAATGTGACGTCATTATTTATCTAGTTCCATTAGCTACTGATATTCATTCCTTTGTATTTTTAACGACTACTATAAATTACCTGTTTTATTTAACTGTGACGTCACATTTTTCAAAGTGAAATATTTTGTTAGAAATATAATTCATTTATTTATCATTTATACGCCATTTTTGACTCAAAAATTCAAATTAACTAAACAAATATCCTTCTTAAATATAGTATAAAAAATACACCTTTTATTTTTATTTAAAGTATGACGTCATATATATTTTCCTTTGAATTATTTTTATTCTAATTTTTCTCGTGGAGACTGTTCAAATGAAAATTAATTGCCGAGGAAAAATAGCTATTACAGGATTTCATTTTCTTGGCAACAAGAAAGAAAAATGGTTATTATTTATCGGAAAAATGTTAATTGATTCTGTATGAAAAATAATAAAATTTTAAATTATTAAGGAAAATATTTGAATAAATCATTTAAAAATTAGCCTATGTTCATTTCCGGGATATAATATATCTATATGCAAAGATTCAAAGACATTAATCCATCCGTTTTCAAGCCAAGTTCATTCCAATTTTTCGGACACACTTTCACATTTATAATATACAGGGTGATTCATAAAAGATGGGCAGAACTTTAAGGGGTTATAGTACACTTAAAGACAAATAATATTAAATAGGAGACTAAGGGTCCCAGACGTATTCCCAAGGAGATAGGGGGCATTAAAGTTTAGGGTCCGAAATTTCAAATGATTATAAAAAATGGAAAAATCGGTCGATTCGTTTGCGGTTATTGCAAAAAATTTTCTTTATGCCAGTATTTTCTTGAAATAAAATTTTAAAGTTCGATTTCAAAAAATGCCGATAGGGGGCGCTTTAGACTTTGGAGTAACAAACAACTATTTTTTAACGTTATTTTTTGTATTTCTTTAAATGATTTCGAAAGCTTAGATTTAAACTTAAATTTTGATCTAAAAATCTGAGTCCTAACGAGTAGTTAAGTAGCGTAAACTGAAATTTGAAATTTGAAACCCTTCTCCCCCCAGAACAAAAATCAGTTATTCCCGATCTTTGTGTCGTAGATTAGGCTCTAACTACTGCCACGTTTTGCTAAAATTATTCTTTATGTCAGTATTTTCTTGAAAATAAATTTTAAAGAAAATTTTCAAAAAATTCCGATAGAGGGCTCTTTAGACTTTGGAGTAACGAACAACTATTTTATACTGTTATTTTTTGTGTCTCATTAAATGCTTTCTAAAGCTTAGACTTAAATTTTCAGCCCAAAATCTGAATCGTTAGACGTGGTTAAGTTTCTGGAGAGAGGGGTTTGAAATTTCTACTCCTGAGCACAGTTCAGTTTACCATGTCCACACATTGTGTGCTGTGATACGAGGTAAAAAGAGACAAATTAGGATTATGTTACTAAAGCATATTTATTAACATGTAATTACAATAAATGTTCAAAATTGTGACCACCAGAGGTTATGCACGCAGAACAACGGCGAAGAATGGAACGGCGAACATTCGCGAAAACATCAGGCTTTTCGAGCACTTCCCCTACAGCGGCGGAAAGTCTGGCGACCACTCCCTCGGGGGATTTAATTGGTGTCTCATACATAAGAGCCTTCAATTGTCCCCAAAAAAAGAAATCGAGGGGTAAAAGATCTGGCGAGCGAGCAGACCAAGCAACAGGACCACCTCGACCAATCCATCTGTTCGGAAATGTGATGTCCAGATAGTTGCAGACGTCTCGTACGTAATGGGCTGGCGCTCCATCGTGCTGGAACCACATGACCCGCCGGATGCGTGGAGGAACAACGTTTAACAGGTCTGGCAGAACATGTTGCAGAAATGTGAGGTATGTTTTACCGTTGAGGCGTTCAGGAAGAAGGTACGGTCCGATTAGGTGGTCTCCGAGGATTCCTGCCCAAATATTGATGGAAAAGCGTCTCTGATGAGCATGTGGATACGTAGCATGTGGATTGACATCCGCCCATACATATGCATTGTGTGTGTTAAATGTACCTTCACGTGTGAAGGTACATTCATCGGCGAAAAGTCCAAAATGTGGATTTAGCGCGTTCTGCTGCAGAAACCAGCGGGCGAATTCAATACGATTTGGATAATCCCCTGGAGACAGTTTCTGGACTCGTTGCACATGAAACGGGAGCAAATGTTCATCCTTCAGTACCCTCCAAGTCATGGACTGTGAGGTATCCACCTGCCTAGCCACTGTTCGTGTACTTGTACTTGGCTGCGCCGCTACTACATCCAGAATGGCTTCTGCAACAACTACTGATTCGTCCTTTTTTGCACGACCTGCATTCGACCGGGAAGCGAGAAATGATCCCGTCTCACACAACTGTCTGTGCAAGCGCTCGAAAGTTTTGCGGTTAGGCAACCGCCTGTGGGGAAATCGCTCTCCGTACATTCGTTGTGCCTCTGCACCATTTCCATCTGCCGCTCCGTAAATTAAATGCATCTGAGCCTTTTCCTTATTCGTGAAGGGAACCATCTTCCGATTCATTACTACAGCGACTTACACTTGACTCACCGTTCAGTGGTTTTTATAACTGAATCGTGTCGAAATTTTGCATACGTGTTCTTCTTCTTCCCCATTTGACATTTGCATTCTTTCTGTCTCCTTCTTCACCCGGTGACTAGCGTCAGGAATGGAGCTTTAACGTTTGCATGAGCGACGTTTCCAACTGTGCCAGTGCCTTTATGAGTGAATTCCGACTACGCAGTCCTTGACGAAAGTTGTATTTTTGCCTCGTATCACAGCACAGAATCGTTGGGCATGGTTAAGTAATGCAAACTGAACTATGTTCAGAAGTTGAAATTTGAACCCCCTCCCCTCGCTACTGAACCACGCTCAGCGATTCAGATATTGAGCTGAAAATTTAAGTTTATGTCTACGCTTTAGAAAGCATTTAATGAGACACAAAAAATAACGGTATAAAATAGTTGTTCGTTACTCCAAAGTCTAAAGCGCCCTCTATCGGAATTTTTTGAAACTTTTCTTAAAAATTTATTTTCAAGAAAATACTGACATAATTAATAATTTTAGCAAAACGCGGCAGTAGTTAGAGCCTAATCTACGACACAAAGATCGGGAATAGCTGATTTTTGTTCTGGGGGGAGAAGGGTTTCAAATTTCAAATTTCAGTTTACGCTACTTAACTACTCGTTAGGACTCAGATTTTTAGATCAAAATTTAAGTTTAAGTCTAAGCTTTCGAAATCATTTAAAGAATTACAAAAAATAACGTTAAAAAATAGTTGTTTGTTACTCCAAAGTCTAAAGCGCCCCCTATCGGCATTTTTTGAAATTGAACTTTAAAATTTTATTTCAAGAAAATACTGGCATAAAGAAAATTTTTTGCAAAAACCGCAAACGAATCGACCAATTTTTCCATTTTTTATAATCATTTGAAATTTCGGACCCTAAACTTTAATGCCCCCTATCTCCTTGGGAATACGACTGGGACCCTTAGTCTCCTATTTAATATTATTTGTCTTTAAGTGTACTATAACCCCTTAAAGTTCTGCCCATCTTTTATGAATCACCCTGTATATAAGGATTTGAAAAAAACCTTTAGGTAATAATATTTGTAGAAAAAAAGGTAACCCGTATTTTTATCAGAAAAAAAAATCCATATATGCATTATCCAGGTATTTGCAAGTCTTAGTTCTAAAATTGTCATACACTGTTTAAAAAAAATAATAAAATTATTAAAATGTTTTTAAGTAACTGGGATTCCAAGTACACAAGATATTTAACAGCGAAAAATAAAGTTTGTTTACAGTGTAAATACAGTTTGTTTCAGTAGATTCCACTATTTAGCTAAAATTTAATTTTCACTGTAAACAAACTGTATTTTTTAGTACAATTAGAAGTATTATTATTTTTTAAAACAATTATATATCAATTAGAGAACAATCCAACTGTATTAACACAAGTTAGAGTACCGACAGGCAAACCGAATTCTTAAACAATTTCAACTATTCTGTAAAGTGATAAAACGCCTAATACTTTTAAATTTGACTTTCATATATTTATACCCAATATACGGTAGCATGTATAAATGCTTTAGTAAAGCCGTGTATTTTGTCTACTATCTTTATATAAGTACATTCCACTATTGAGCTAAAATTTAATTATCACAGTAAACAAACTGTATTTTTTAGTACAATTAGAAGTATTAAATTTTTAACATGGTCGCTGCCCTAGATTTTTTTTATTCAACTTAAAAAAAAAGAAAGAAAAAAGAAAAAAAACAGCATAAATTTTAATATTCAAACCGTTATCACGAAAATACTTTTTAATTTCATTTTTTATCAGATAAAGAATTTATTTTTTTGTTCTAGTGTTGTAAAGGACAAATTATGTAAAAGAATTGCACATAAGCCTTCTAAAAAAGGAAGTATAAATGTGCAATATTTTAAATGTTATGCACGGCATTTGACAATTAGCCTCTGATCTAATATTCCCAGGTACTTAAAATCACAATTCGGTTTTACACCTTACGAGGTACACATAGATGCACGATGATCTTGATAAGTTAAGAGACTGCATTCACGAGCCATTATCGCCTATCTGATATTCATATATTCCAGCGTGCATTAATGGCTCTTTTGGGATATCGCGACATTATGTGCTTAATTAAGTGTATGAAAATGAGTCATAAAATTGCTGATCAATCAGAACATTAAGCAAAATGTTCATTTATTTGAAACAATTTATGATCAAGGATCTATCTTTAAAGCTAAATGTTATTATTCTATCTTTAATAAAACAGAAAGTAATTCGTGCGTTTTAATAGAAATGGAGAATTCATAAGTCGAATTGGAAAAAAAAAATTCAAATGTATAATGTTGCCGTGATAATAGTTATTGCAGAGTTAAGTTTTAATAGATAATGAATATTTTTATTTATGTATATTCAAAAAGTTTATTTCAATATTATTCAATTCAAAATATGCGTAATAAGTTTAATAGTAATTACTAAAAGGTAATTAAATGGAGATATTCATATTAAATAATTTTTCTTCTTTTGTTTTTGTTGTTTTTCCACAGAAAACAAAAATAAGCTTAACTGTATTTCTTAAGAATCAAGTAATAATTGAATGGAATTATAAAATTAAATTTAAAATTAGTATAAGTTCAGATATAAGTGCTTCACACAATATTCAACTTCCAAAAAACGGCAATTTGAAGTTTTGAAATTACGCATATATTTATGAGAATAAAAAGATACTTCAAAGTTTTCAGACACCAGAATAGTTAAACCCGTTGTTATGTAATCATATTGTAAAATTCCCATGAGTTACTTATGCTTGTAATTTTTTTGATAACACAACAGATTTTATCTAAGGGGTTCTGTCCCTTTGAACTCTTGATCTTCTCATTAAATTTACATCTGAATTTTTTTCTCTTGTACAAATGCATATCGCAAATCCTAAATTTATTTTTACAATGCACTGTTAAAAATTTGCAGCATTCTGTCCAGTCCTTCGACCATTCTTTATCGAAAACGGTTAAAACAACCGTAACAACGATTATAATTTAAGGCTACTCTGACCATATTATAACTCATTTTATGCTTAGAATACAGTTAAATTATGTTTATGTAAACGTTTTCGGTAAAAACGATCAAACAACACTCGACAGAATGTTTTAAATTCTTAACATTGTGTGGTTTATAATGTAAGAAACACTTTGGACAACCTTTTAAAATTATCCCAAAAATCCCCACTTGCCTACAGTATTTATTTGTCTGTCAACTACATACACCTATATCTGTTGGATAAAAATTATATATATATATATATATATATATGCATGTATATCTATATATATATGTATATATATATATATATATGTATGTATATCTATATATATATATGTATATATATATATATATATATATATGTATATCTATATATATATATGTATATACACTATATTGCCATTGATTATTGGACACTTGCGATTTTAGACATTTTGTTAAATATCTAGAAAAATACATGAGGAATCATCTCGAAACTCTTGTGTATAAATATAATAGTATAAGTCATACATCTCCGTGAAGATTTTTTCCCGAAACTCCATAGGGGACCGTCAACAAATTAAAAAAGAATGAATATCTTTTGAATAACCCTGTCAAAACTAATGTAGCAAAAGTGCTCAAACTCTAGATTATGATTGAATGCCTTATTGTAATACACTGTGTTCATTTTTATGCAAATATCATGCATACTCGCAGAGTAATTAAGGTTTTTATAAAAATCGTCCCAAATTTTTCCAAGTTTTTCCCTTATAATTTTTAAAGTTCGTAATATAAAATAATATTTTTTTCAGAAAATATGACAAACAACATTGCACACAGTACCCTGTAATCAGAATTAAAAAATAATAAAAATTGTATGAAAAATAAGTAGGTTTACTAAATAATTTTTTACTGCGCATGCGTCAAAGATATCAAAATTTCATTTGCATATTATGCTAGCTAAATGTATAGAGCAACTTTTGCAAAAGTCTCAAAATCATAGCTTGAAAATTCTGAGAGTAATCGTCTATAGAAAAAGGACAAAATCCGTTGTTTCCAAAATGAAACAAAAAAATGAGGGATTTTATCCAAATGTTGTAGTACATCCCGTATTGTGTATTCTATATTGACACTAATCAATGAATATATGGAATCAACCCCTCCTGCTTTTGCTTCATTTTGAGAATAACGGATTTTCAACTCATTCAATTGACGATTATTTTCAGAATTTTCAAGTTATGATTTTGTGACTTTCACAAAAGTTGCTCTATACATTTAGCTAACATAATATGCAAATGAAATTTTGATATCATTGACGCATGCGCAGTAAAAAATTATTTAGTAAACCAGCTCATTTTGTATACAATTTTCATTATTTTTTAATTCTGATTACAGAGTACTGTGTGCAATGTTGTTTGTCATATTTTCTGAAAAAAAATATTATTTTATATTAAGAACTCTGAAAATTATAAGGAAAAAACTTGGAAAAATTTGGGACGATTTTTATAAAAACCTTAATTACTCTGCGAGTATGCATGCTATTTGCATAAAAATAAACACAGTGTATTACAATAAGGCATTCAATCATAATCTAGATTTTGAGCGCTTTTGCTACATTAGTTTTGACAGGGTTATTCAAAAGATATTCATTGTTTTTTAATTTGTTGACGGTCCCCTATGGAGTTTCGGGAAAAAATCTTCACGGTGATGTATGACTTATACTATTATATTTATACACTAAGAGTTTTGAGATGATTCCTCATGTATTTTTCTAGATATTTAACAAAATGTCTAAAATCGCAAGTGTCCAATAATCAATGGCAATATAGTGTATATATATATTACAAATTTAAAATTTTGTCGCCAAAACTAACCTTTATACTATCTTAATTTTCTTATAATAATATTCCGTACTTACTTCAAATTATTAAATTAAAATCTTGTTTCTAAATCTAATCTGTTAATCCTTATGCAGACGATATAAATTCTTAATTTGCCTTAAAAAACATTATTCCAGTATGCGTAAATTTAAAAAGATGGCTCTAAATTAAAAATATTCTTAATTAAAACTTTATTTCTTAATATTCCAAATAAAACTGATTTCTTCTATGTTTTTATCAACCCTTTTTAAGAAAGTCTTATTAAATTTATTCCAAAACCATACCTTTCAAAAAATATCATTATTTTATTTTATCTATTTATTTATTTTTCCTACGTCAACCTTTGATGTGTGCATATTAATAAATTCATTTCTTTTCTTTTGATTATACTCTTGTTTTACTATTATTATTATTATTATGATTTCTATAATGAAGTTTAGTATTAATTATACTCTTATTGAAAAATATTAGGATATGGAGTCTTATTATATTATTACTTATTATTGTTGTTATTGTCATTATTTAAATTTTTCTATATTATTTATTATTGATATTGAGAGTGATGCTATTTATTATTGAAAAATTGATATATTACTGAAATATGTTGGATCCAATATAACATTAAAACCAAAGATTAAACTAGGTTTGAAGATTTTTATTAAAGAGACTGTATTCAGAGAACATTGGAAAAGACTCTTTTTGAAAGACTTGTTTCATTTAAAGGACTTATTTAAAATAAACTATGCATTAAGTCATTGTAATTATTTAAACTTCCATGAGAACGAATTTTTATTGTTTTTATTATATTTTTATCTCTTGCTTATTAATATTCATAACTTATTTACTGTTATTATATGTATTATCTCCTCTGCACTTACAAATGGTAAGTGATGTTGTAACATTATTGTATTTCTTTCAGGGAAATGCTCCTACCTAAATTTAATTCAGAATTATTTTCTCTTAACTATTTTATTTTAATTGCTAATATTTTTTATATATTGCGTTAATTTTCTTTTCTTCCATCTCTTGGCTTCCTGAGTTTGACAGTTTTATTCCAAAATTTAACTTTTCTAAATTATTATATTTCTGTTGTCTGAACTTGTAGTTTTATTTAACTATCAATTTCATACAAAGTCTTGGGGAGGGGGGATAATATTACAAATTTAAAATTTTTTCGCAAAAACTAACCTTTATACTATCTTAATTTTCTTATAATAATATTCCGTACTTACTTCAAATTATTAAATTAAAATCTTGTTTCTAAATCTAATCTGTTAATCCTTATGCAGACGATATATATTCTTAATTTGCCTTAAAAAACATTATTCCAGTATGCGTAAATTTAAAAAGATGGCTCTAAAATAAAAATATTCTTAATTAAAACTTTATTTCTTAATATTCCAAATAAAACTGATTTCTTCTATGTTTTTATCAACCCTTTTTAAGAAAGTCTTATTAAATTTATTCCAAAACCATACCTTTCAAAAAATATCATTATTTTATTTTATCTATTTATTTATTTTTCCTACGTCAACCTTTGATGTGTGCATATTAATAAATTCATTTCTTTTCTTTTTCTCTTAAAATTAATCATTTATAAAAATCGTCTGCGTAAGATATTTAAAATTCTGAGTCAATTATAATTTGGTTAAATAATATTTTTTTTTAATAAATTTATCGTCTGTTTAAAAATAGCCTCGTAGCTGGACAAGTATTCTGTTTACATAAAAGAATGATGGTTTGAGGTTACAGAATGTTCCAGTACTTTCTTTTTAGTTTAGAAGGTGGAAGTCTCGAGATGAGAGAGAAGATTTCTTGGGTTGCTTCTTCGATGAGGACAGCTCGCTGAAATAATGATGGAATTTTTGCAAAAGGAGCTTTTCCTTCCTCATTATTACGAATTTAATAAATGAATTTACAGCAGCCCATGACTAATTATTGGATCTTCTACATTTATTATTTTATTTTGTTTTTTCCCTCGCTTGCCATGACTGCGTGTTTCTTTTTAACCAGTGGAAATAATTCGAGTTCTCCTTAAATCGTCACATATATATATATATATATATATATATATATATATATATATATAAACAGGGTGTTTCTAAATTCATGGTACAAACTTTAAGGGATGACAGTACACATCAAGATAAACAATATTAAATGGGAAACTAAGGGTTCCAAAAGTCTTCCGAAGGAGATAGGCGCCATTAAAATTTAGGGTCCAAAAATTCAAATGATTATAAAAAACAGAAAAATTGGTCGATTCGTTTGCGGTTTTCATTAAAACTATTCTTTATGTCAGTATTGTCTTGAAAATAAATTATAAAGATAAATTTCAAAAAATGCCGATAGAGGGCGCTTTAGAATTTGGAGTAACGAGCAACTATTTTTTAACGTTATTTTTTGCATCTCATTAATTTTTTTTTTAGAAGCTTAGACATAAACATAAATTTTTAGCTCAAAATCTCAGTCTTTGGGAGTGGTTAAGCAGCCCTAACTGAACTGTGATGGGAGGTTCAAATTCCAAATGATTATAAAAAACAGAATAATTGGTCAATTGATTTGCGATTTTCTCTAAAATTACTATTTATGTCAGCACCCGTAAGACATGGTGACGTCACGGTGACGTCGTAGTGAAGTCACATTGTGACTTTGTGACCGTCGATGTGACGTCACGTGACGTCGATGTGAAGTCACAGTGACTCAAATGTGAAGTCGTTATGGCCGTTTTAGAGCTCGTTTGTGACGTCACATTGTGACCACTTTGTGACGTCACGATGTGACCAAAATGTGAAAAATGTGTCATTTGTGACTAAATTGTCATTAAAACTGTGACTATTCTGTGACGATAGTGACAAGGTTGTGAAGACAGTTTGCGATTATACTTTGATTTGTGACAAATTTTGTCACTAACTTTGTGACGGTAGCAGTATTGTCAATGTTGCGAAGTCATACTGGGACACAATTATACAGTTATGAACAATGTTATTTAGTGTAAAATCACTTACATCAATAATTTTATTATACTTTGGCGATACATCTCAATTAAAACTTGGGAGCTGCTATAAAAAGAATGTTCGAAGAGAAAGTTACTGGATCAAAATGTAATGCCATGCAGACTTTAATCTTTGATACATTTTTTTCTGTTGCAATAAATAAAAATATTTAAGACAATTGAATATTCGATCTATCACAATTATTTCAAATTTAGCAATTTTTTATTCTAATAAGCATTAAAATTATCAAAGAAACACTTCCTTAAAGATGCAACACTAGTCACAGAAAAAGAGCCGGATGATAATATAAAGTCCGTGGCAGCCTTCTTTTCAAATATCTCGCTCAAATTTTAATATTTTTGCATGTTTTTTGCATAGGAAGCTGAGGACGATCTACTACGGGCCTAGTTTTTACTTTTTCGATTTTACTTGCATATATTTTATATTTTGATAGTTTCAATATCAGTACCGGTTTAAACCGGTTTTGAAATTTAAATATTTTTTTTTAAACTGAAACCAAAATCAAAAAAGTAAAAACTAGGCCGCTTATAGATCGTCTTCAGCTATGCTATGCAAAAAAATCATGTAAAATATTAAAATGTGAGCGAGATATTTGAAAAGAACGCTGCCACGGATTTTATATTATCATCCGGGTCTTTTTCTATGACTAGTGTTGCACCTTAAAGGAAGTGTTTCTTTGATAATTTTAATGCTTATTAGAAAAACAAATTGCTAAATTTGAAATAATTTTAATAGATCGAATATTCAGTTGTCTTAAATATTCTCATTTATTGCCAAAGAAAAAAAAAATATGTAACAAAGATTAAAGTTTGCATGGCATTTTGATTCGGTAACTTTCTTTTGGTACATACTTTTTACAGCAGCTCCCAAGTTTTAATTGAGATGCATTGCCAAAGTATAATAAAATTATAGATGTGATTTTACACTACATAACAATGTTCATAACTGTATATTTGTGTCCCAGTGTGACTTCACAACATTAGTAATGTTGTTACCGTCACAAAGTAAGTGACAAATTTGTCACAAATAAAAAAATAATCACAAACTGTCTTCATATACTGTCTTCTATGAATATTAAAATATTATTAAAACATGAAAAGAGTAATTATGGAAAAAATTAAAGCTAAATATTTATTAGTATATTAATAAACAAAAAACATTAAGGGGCTATCCATTACTGCAAGGCTATCCATCACAGACACATCTATCTAATAAAAATTCCGACGATAAACATAAATTAGAACAACAAATACGTTAATCATATTTATTAATATTTTATTTATAGTATTAGAGAGTATTTATAATACCCACTTTAATCACGATGTTCACTTATACTACATATAATGGATATTCTGAAATTTACCTCTGTAAAATTATTCAGGAAAGGAAATAATAAAAGTTTCTGAAATGAAAAGTTAATAATAAAATACAGTTATTACTTTTTAGCTTCATACCGCTCAAGTATTTGCGTCATTTGTTTTAAATTCAATCATGTTTAAATTCTTATCGATTGAACTTCCAAATTTTCATCCAAACTTCTAGTTCTTTCTGAAAACATTCCAATAAGAATATTTACAACTGAAACGTTTTCACCCACGATGACTATCCATTCAGAAATTTTATAACATTTCACAAGTTAAAAAATACATTAAACAATCATTAACATAATTGTTTTTTTTAATATCAAACATCTACGATTTCTTTTAATAGTTCTTCTCGTTCTCTTATAAATTCCTCTTCTGAGCAGATACAATTTTTGTAAATAAAATTATGAAATGTTTCAGAAGATTACTTAATACAAAAATAAAAAAAGGATGTTTGTAAATAATTTTATTCCATAAAAAAGCTTCTTTATTACAAAATATAATTATCTTTAAATGTTTAATAATTATATTATCGATTTATTATAATTTACTATCATATGATTTTATGTTTATGGAAACACATTATTTTAACCAGGTATTTTAAAAAAGGAAACAACGCAGATTAGAATGCAATTAAAATCACTACCTGTAACAACCTAATCCAAATTATTAAAAATCAAGTTCTTTATGACAACAAAATAAATAATGAATGCTTTGATGAATGACTTTATTGACTTTATTGAATGAAGACTTTATTAAGTTAATGAAGCATTGATGTTTTATAGCATGTTTTTGACAATGTAATTAAAATCGTTCTCAGAACAATAATAATAAAAAAGCAACCATTAAAAATAATATTTTCCATACCTTTTTTCCATCGAAGTCATTCGTTTTAGTTATTCTTGCTGCACTAACTAAATCCGATAATAATTAAAGTGGCAAAGACCAAATTATTTTAACAGTCAAAGCCCCATTAATTTTCTCGGACTTATATTTTGCCGCTTTGAAGGCCTGTAGTGGACATTCTTCTTTAAATTGTTAAATCCGTGTCAATATGCAACTACTCACAACTGCCATAAATTCCAGCCAACTAACTTCTTGCGTCTATCATCAATTTAAAATATTTCTGTTTACGTTTATTTATTCTTTCGTTTGCAAACGATTTTCATTTCCTATGCGCATGACCGTTTAGTTTTTTCTTTTTCTGCGCAACAGCTTCGGAAGTTAAATACGAATAGTTTTATGAGAATGTCTTTTTTTTAAGTGTATTTTTACTTTTTATTTTTATTAGTTTCAAAACAATTCAAGTTAAAGCAAATTGTTAAATAATAAAAATAAAATTCATAATTAGATATTATTGGATAAAACATTGTTTAGGTTTTAATAAAGTAAAAATAATAGCTTTAATGGTAATATAATTTTTTTTAATCATTACCATTACTTGTATCAAACGCAAACATACATAGTATCTTCTTAAAAAAAAGGAGCGGGAGGGGAGGGGAGTTATAGAAATAAAAAGAATAATAAATAAATAATAACTAATAATAAAATTAATAATAAATTCTAAGAAGGTCACATTTCAGTCACAATGTGACGTCACTGAGGGGTGGCATTTTGGTCACAGATGTGACGTCACATTTCAGTCACAATGTGACGTCACTGAGGGGTGGCATTTTGGTCACAGATGTGACGTGACCACAGTGACTCACAGTGACGTCACTGTGACGTCACTGTGAACATGCATGCTATGTGGGTATTATCTTGAAAATAAGTTATAAAGATAAAATTCAAAAAATGCGGTTAGAGGGCGCTTTAGACTTTGGAGTAACGTACAACTATTATTTACCGTTATTTTTTGCATCTTGTAAATTTTTTTTTTTAGAAGCTTAGACATAAACATAAATTTTGAGAGGAAAATCGGAATCGTTGGAAATGGTTAATTAGCGCAAACTGAACTGTGTTCAATGGGGGTGGGGAGGTTAAAATTTCAAATGATTATAAAAAACGGAAAAATTGGTCGATTCGTTTGACGTTTTCGCTAAAACTATTCTTTATGTCAATATTTCCTTGAAAATAAATTGTAAAGATTAATTTTAAAAAATACCGTTAGAGGGCGCTTTAAATTTTAGATTAACCAACAACTGCTTTTAACCGTTATTTTTTGTATCTAATTAAATATTTGTAAAAGTTTAAACTTAAATTTTGAGCTCAAAATCTGCATCGTTGTGAGTAATTAAGTAGAGGAAAATTGAAATGTAATCGAGGGGTGGGGAGGGTACCATTTTAACTCCTAAACACAGTTCAGTTTGCGCTTCTTAACCCCTCCCATACATTGAGAATTTGAGCTCAAAATTTAAATCTAAGCATTAGCAAGCATTTAATTAGATACAAAAAATAATGGTTAAAAATAGTTGTTGGTTGCTCTAAAATTTAAGGCGCCCTCTAACGGTATTTTTTGAAATTAATCTTTAAAATTTATTTTCAAGGAAATATTGACATAAAGATTAGTTTTAGCGAAAACGGTAAAAGAATCGACAAATTTTTCCGTTTTTTTATAATCATTTGCAATTTGAACCTCCCCACCCCCATTGAACACAGTTCAGTTTGCTCTACTTAACCACTCCCAACGATTCAGATTTTCACCTGAAAATTTAAGTTTATGTCTAAGCTTCTAAAAATATTTTATGAGATGCAAAAAATAACGGTAAAAAATAGTTGTACATTACTCCAAAGTCTAAAGCGCCCTCTACGGCATTATTCTAATTTTAACTTTATAATTTATTTTCAAGATAATGCTGACATAAAGAATAATTTTAGTGAAAATCGCAAATCAATTGACCAATTTTTTCGTTTTTTATAATCATTTGGAAATTGAACCTCCCCTCACAGTTCGGTTAGGGCTGCTTAACCACTTCCAACGACTTAGAATTTGAGCTCAAAATTTAAGTTTATGTCTAAGCTTTTAAAAAAATTAATGAGATGCAAAAAATAACGGTAAAAAATAGTTGCTCGTTACTCCAAAGTCTAAAGCGCCCTCTATCGGCATTTTTTTGAAATTTATCTTTATAATTTATTTTCAAGACAATACTGACATAAAGAATAGTTTTAGTGAAAACCGCAAACGAATCGACCAATTTTTCTGTTTTTTATAATCATTTGAATTTTTGGACCCTAAACTTTAATGGCGCCTATCTCCTTCGGAAGATGTTTGGGACCCTTAGTTTCCTATTTATTATTGTTTGTCTTGATGTGTACTATCACCCCTTAAAGTTTGTACCATGAATTTAGAAACACCCTGTATATATATGTGTGTGTGTAAACTTAGTGATCTAATTTAGAAATCTAATATTTGACAATTTTTCTTTTGCAAAAGTAGTTTTCATTGTCGTTCTGTAATATTTATATCAATGATTTTACAATAGATATTAATCTGCTCGACAGTATCTCCAGGCGGATACACGGACTTCACAACCCCGGGCTCCTGAGTGATCTTTCTCTTTTCCTTTTCCTCTTACTCATCTTGTCTTCCTTTCTTCTTTGTTTCATTCTCATTGTGATTTCCTCTCCGGAGGTGAGGGCAATTCTGCATGGGCCGATATCATCCTGTATACCGACTCATGGGGAATTGTAACCCACCCACGGGTTGGCCGTGCGTGGCGACCTGTGTCCCTGGAAAAGGGGATCCTGGCAGTTGAGGGAAACCAACACACTGCTTTGGCCTCTGTTTCAGGTAGACGGGAGATGCATATAGTTCCGTATGCACCAATCGACTGGTCAGCTGATTTTGTCACTGTGTTTAGGGATCAAGTGATCAAGAAAATACTAGTAATCTCGTTAAGGGTGGAGACTGACATAAGTTTGTCTTGTGACTGTATGGGCCCTGGTTAGCACTGTTGCATGAATGTGCATCCCTTTGTTGGGCTCGGTAGTGGGTGGTGCGGCCGGAGTCTGAATTCTATTTTTTCTACTATGGATGGAAATACTCCACTTTCTCCTATTTCTCTCCTTTGTGGAGAGCAACAAATGTCACAGAATTCTACTTTCACTCGATTTTTCATAATCAAACGCACTGATAGCTTCTCAGATAGTTCCTTTTAAAAAAAAATCATCACCGTTTCTTATTGCAAAAACATCTCTCTTGATGCTATCTCCTCTTGGAGATGGCCACTCCCTCAAAAAATTACAAACTGTAGATTTATTGATTGAAGTTTCTACCACCAAACAGTCACAATTTCTTTCTAATAGTAACTCAATAGGCACGTTCTCCGTTATTGTTAAAGCACTTCAAACTCTAAATTCTTTCCGTGGTGTCATATCTGAACCAGATCTTCTATTTTCAACAAAAGAAGAACTTCTAACTAATTGAAAACGTCAAAATGTCATCAATGTACACTGTATTACTATCCGTAGAAATCGGCTGATAAGTCCAACAAAACACATTATACTAACCTTCAATAGCCAAACTTTACCTACTAGAATTAAAGCCGGTTACTTAAACTGTCTTGTTATTACTTAAACTGTCCTGTTACCAACCTTATATCCCTAATCCCCTCCGTTGTTATAAATGCCAGCGTTACGGTGATATTATCGGTACATGTCGTGGATCTGTTACCTGCACACGTTGTGCAGAAGTCGGCCATGACAATAAATCTTGTGAAAAATCCGATCGCTGCGCAAACTGTAAAGGAAATCATGCATCATATTCTCACTCCTGTCCTATTTGGATCCATGAAAAACAAATTCTTACTGTCAAAATAACTCAAAACCTTCCTTATCCTGAAGCACACTGAATTGATGAGTCCAGAACCCCATCAGTTGGTATTTCTTATTCAAGATTATTAAAACAGCAATCAAAATCCGTAAGACATATTAGCATCAACACGGATTCTATTCACTACAATACATCGCAGAAACAAACCCGTAATGACAGTTGTTCAACTAAAGAATATGCATCACCAAAATTAGAACATTGGTTACCGCCCTCAGAATATGTTACTATAGAATACGAAACTAGTCTATCACAAAAATCTTTAATTCAATCCAAAAAGTCGAACGAACTCCAGACTAAGACAAAGGCAGTGAAATCTAATAAAAATAACCCGATTCATCTGCATTTAATATTTATAAATTCAAAATTGATCAAATTGAGAAACCGAGCCATAAAAGAAATGAGAAAAAGACTGTTTGGGGTTCACATCAGTGGCAAACAGTGACAAAAAAAAAAAAAACAGAGAAAACCACATCATGCCTCATGTATTACAAATATTAAAGACCCTAAACAATTTAATGGTTATGTCGATGAGGCTATGGAGTCTAACTCTTACATCTCGAGTGATGAGGATGAAAACTTGATGATGACTTTTTTCTTGAGTCTCACTGTTCCAAGAAATTGTTTTTATGTGGTATTTCTTTATCGCACCTTTGTTTATATTCTAACAAATTTAGCTTTATAACATTTTAATGTTTTGAATAATATATTTTGTATTTTTACCATCATACTTTTAATCCGTTTTTGTACTTGCATGTCATCTTTTTTTCATCTATTTGTTTATTTTTTTCATCTCGCTTATTTTTGAGTTGCTATTATTGATTTACTTTTGACTTTGTTTTGGCGTAGCATGTCCCTGAAGGGACCTTGCGCCATAAAACTCAAATCAACCAACCAACCAACCAACTACTCGACAGCAATAAAATAATAAAAGCCTTCAAAATAGCGATTTTAGAGACTTTTAAACCTAATGGATAATCATTCTTCATAGTCTCCATTACCAATTAAGTAAACGGCAAACATGATTTGGCGCCATAAAGCATTTTCGTGGGATTGCATTCTATCGATTTCCAAATTCAATTCAAAATAGTGAATCGTCAAATTCAGATTTGAGGCATATATATTTCAGATCAAATTAATGAAAATTAACTGATTTTTTATTTACATCAGCCAAACTTTTCACTTCAGATCGCAATCGGAATTATTTGAATACACACACACACACACACACACACACACACACACACACACACACATATATATATATATATATATATATATATAAATGTTAAATAGGATCTATGATGTTACTGTGGCTTTATTCAAGTAGTATTGAAAGAAAGATAAATGCATCAAATAAGCAAAATAGGAAATCAACGAAATTTAATGAAAGTAATAGCCTGGATTATTATCTAATTACTCATGAAAAAACAGCAACCATAAGCTGCCATTCTGCATTTCGCAGATATTTTAGTAACCGGAAATAAAAATGCCACTTTTTTGGCCGCTTTAAAAATTTTGAAATTAATTTCAACATTAATTTAGCAAAAGTTACAAAATTTTTGGATTATTCATCTTTGTAATACGTTATTACCTATTATATTACAAATAAGTCTTTTAATTATAAAAATAAATTAATTTGATAAGTAAGTTAAGTAATGAAAATATGAACATAATATATTTCTTTTATTTTAACAATATACAAATTAAATATCATAATATTTTAAATTAACAGATTTAAATTTCGATTAAAAGTGATTTGTTTCTTGAAAATAACCTGTGAATCATATACTCGAAACATTAAATTTTATTTAAATCTAATTGTTTTCTATTAATCTGTCATTTTATTTATTTATTAATTTTTAAGTTTAATTTTTGAGTCGTAATTAGCATCATGAAAAGTATAAGAATTCATATTTAGTAAATAATTATTTTACACACATTGAATAACTTTTGAAGCCTTTAAATTAAATCGACCTTATTGGATTTGCCATTTTTTTTTAATTTTCGTTTTGTAATCGTAATCGTAAAATCACCCACGTACGAATTTTTGTGCAATTTGAATAACATTTTCATATTTTGGTCTGCTTTTTGATATGTTGTTGCAGTGTGTTACGGTAAGAAAAATTAGTTAAATTTATTAGAAATATGTCATTTTTTTTATAAATGTAACGAACTTATGAAATTAAAGGCAAAATAATAGAATAATAATAATAATAATAATAAAACGCAGTTTGTATTTATTTCTGAGCTAAAATACATCAGCCATATATAAAGTCAGAAAGGCATTAAACTTCCCTTTTGACATTGATTTGAGATGAAACAACTACAAACAATTTATGATACTTAAAGTGACGTGCAATTCATAAGTAACGCATGAAAAAAAATGTAATATGCTTATTTAAAAGAAATACATTTTAAAAGTAAAATATTCTATAATATTTGAACGCATGTATAAAATCCTACCAGGAGTTATGTACTGAAATTAAACTAAACTCTCACAAATCTATTGACAAAATTTAAAATTAACAGGAATAACATATGATTAATATTAGAAAATTTTCTAATCCATGTTTTGCAATTTAAATACTTTAATCATATGAGCCATTTCCTTTAACAAATAAAATAAATTTATTTGCGAAATATTTTTTTCTAATCATGTAACTATGATTAATATTTCATTTTAACACATTCATATAATTATAAAATTAGGAAAAAAAGTATAATATTTTTTTATAATTAAGGAGGCTGGGTTAGAAGAAAGAAGCATAGTTATGTGAATGTGTTTGTATAATACAGATAAATTTTCAATAAATATAACGATAAATATATAACATACTTGAAAAAAATATTTTAGCAAATACAATTTAAAACTTTAAGAAGTGCATTGTCATCTACCCGTCTAATGTGAAATTTAAAACTTTGTATTGCTATTTTTTACATTCCTTTAAATTTCTTGGTTTAAAATAAAAATACAATAATGATAAGATTTTAGCAAAAATATAAAATTTCATGCATTATGGAATAACAATAGATATGCACGAAAAGCAATTTTTGAATAATTATTTTTCATATTTAAAGGTTAAATTTTTAAAATTTATTTAATATATATTAGATAAGCGGAAACATAATTAAACACTGCTTAATTAAAGGTATCGAATATAAAAATTCAGTCTTTAATATAAAGTATCTCGGCAAATTAACTTGACTATTTTAGAAGCTTGTTCTGCACTAAGAAAGCAATCTTCAAAGGAATGTAAATTAACTATGACACAATTCCCAGAATAAGCAATCTTTAACTAACATCGTTAATAAAGCTTTCAAAATTATTTATTCACCTACATCAAACTCTGGATTAATTTCTGATAAACACTTTTAATTAAACCTTTTCTCATCTAAATGAAGTTTTTAAAGTAAGAATGTCTTCATAACTTAAAGTAAATGAAACTGTTGATGTATTTGCTGCAATAAGTAATTGAAAATTTTAATTATTATAATGATGCTTCATTTTTTTCAAATCGATGTGGAGATGAAATTACCCAGGTATAAAAATTACAAAGCATTGAATATTTAAAAAGAAGTTTTCTTTATTATTTTATAATTTTTTTAGTGTAACTTATAATCAAGGTTTTGTAAAGAACGTTAAAAAAGCTCTTTAAATATCACAGTTTATGTTTTTTGATTTAAATAACAAATCCCATTAAGTTTAAACCAATAAAGTACAAATAACATGGATACATTGGAAGATTTTACTGCTACAAATTAATATAATGCTCATTACATTTGGCACTAATGTATACTCTGAATTTATCTGCTCGAATCATTAACTTGTGTGTGGGGGGGATGTGTAGCTATATTATAGTCCAGAGTAAAATCGAAATCTTTATTCTACTTCCATCATTAATTAACAAGATTTTCTTTAATGAATTTCTTCTAATTTTTTTTTTCCCAAAAGTTTTCGATTTTGTAAAATGGAGCTGTATACGAAGAAAAAAATTAGCAATAAAGCTTAATTATTTAATTTATTATAAAACTGATAGAAACCTTTGCATTAAATTCAAACCATTTTTTTCCTTAGAATCCGATCTCATAAACTTAAAAATTTTAATGTAGAAAATAAATAGTATACGTACTGTAAATGATTTTATCTAAATAAACGTATGTAAGTTTAATTGTAAACAAGGGTGAACAAGGGTAATAGTAAACAAATACAATTTATAGAAAATTAAATTGTTAAATTTCAAACTTTCATTTTGATGGCGATTGCTTCAAAAACTCCCTGATCTGAGTATTTATTTATGCAACAGTAAAACGAATAGTTTTATTGTAAATACACGACTTAATGTTATTTCATTTAATCTTATTAAGTATACAAAAAATATTTAAAAGTTAAACCTAATTCTACTAGATATTAATGGCATTATTCATCACTTTTTATAAACTAAGCTAATGAATGAAATTATTCGAATAAATTTACCCCATTAGAAAAAATATCAACAAATTTAAGAGATTAAAAAATCAGAGGTGAGCAATTAAAATTAACAAACTGTCAAAAAATTAGTCAGATGTGCCAATCACAGAAATTTTTCTATCTCATGTATCTTAATGCTTCAAAATTCTCTAGCACAGGACCAAAATTAAAGGCAATTTATGCCTATCGTGAGGCTTTTAATGGTATAAAATTCTGTAGTTTATTTCTAGAAATAGGACTATTGCGAATATCTGGGAAAATACCGAATAAAAACGTCACATTTTGTGCGATTTACACCAATACATAATTAAAGAAATATATATCAAGGTAAACCGGGATCTAAAGTTTTATAAAAATTCGTGCATAGTTCTTGACATGATAGCTATTGCAAGAATGGGGAAAATTTCAGTATAGCAGTGTCACCTATTGGAGGATTGACACCAAAATATCGAATCATTTCATGTCAAGGATTAACTGATACTAGAGATCGATGAAAATCCGAGCATCAATTCTTGATATACAGCTATTGCAAAAATCGTGAAAAAGTCAGCATAAAAGCGGCACATGTAGAGCGATTTATATCAAAATGTAGACAGCATCTATTCATGACAAGGTCTAACCAAATCTGAAATTTAGTGAAAACTCATGAGTAAGTTTTGATATAGATTTATAAATACTACTCAGAACATGACTCAGAACAAAAACGTTTATTAACTAATTACAAATTAAATCGTTTTACATGACACGCTCGTTGAGTGGCGAGCAAAGCTAACTGAAATACGTGTTGAATCGGCGGTTTCTCCGAGCGAAGTGAAGTGCGATTTTGCTCTTGTGAGTGCTTGCCTGCGTCAGCCAGGGTTGCTAGGAGGAGACTGGTTTTGCCTGTAAGGAAGAAAGATTGGGCATGTGCAGCCACAGATTTGTTGTGGAAATCGTGAAAAAGTTAGCATAGTAGCGCCAAATTTTGAGAGATATACACCAAATTAAAAACAGCATTAGATTCATGTGAAAGATTAATCGAATCTGCAGTTTGGTGAAATTGTGTGCTGTAGTTCTTGAGATAAATATGTTGAAGAAATCATGAAAAAGGCTGCACAGCAACGCCACATGTTGAGCGATTTGCACCAAAAACCAATCAGCATTAATATTTTTCTGGGCATACCTGAATGTAAAGTTTTATTAAAATCCGAGGTTTATTCTTGAGAAGGAGGGCCCACAATATCTATATCATATACAGACGGATTCACAGACAGAAATTCTGGAAAAAAATGTTTTTTTTTGGAATCTCTGACCCCACAACATGTGAATCCTTGAAAAACCCGTATTCGTAAATTTTTACAAGTCTGATACTTTCTTCTTGTAAAGATAGAAGAAAATAAATATATATAAGCTTTTTATGTATGTACAGGGTGGTCATAAAAAAACTTTGCCGATATATAGAGCTCTAGCGGCCAGTCCGCTTAACCGATCGAGCTGAAATTTCAGATATAGCTATTCAGAGGTATGAGCTCGAGATTCTGTGAACGGCAACAAAATGGCGCTCACGGTTACGGTTATAGTTACAGAAACTCGAAAATTTCCAATGGCAACACCCATTTTTTTTCATCGCAAAATGCTCAGTGCATGCGAAAACCCTAAAGAGCGTTGGAACCGTACGCGCATCGCAAGAAACGGACATGTTATGCACGCACAAAAAACTGTTCAGCGAATCCTCCCCCCCATAGAAAAAACTCGATTGGGGCGCAAGGAGGAAATTTGCATATGACACAGAGTCAGTACACTAATCTCTGATTACAATACAGATCGGAGAAATTAAAACTTTTATTTTGATTACACATTTTCCACATGGGTGCCATCATCATTAATTGCCTGTGATGACACCCATGTGGAAAATGTGTAATCAAAATAAAAGTTTTAGTTTCTCCGATCTGTATTGTAATCAGAGATTAGTGTACTGACTCTGTGTCATATGCAAATTTCCTCCTTGCACCCCAATCGAGTTTTTTTATGGGGGGGAGGATTCGCAGTACGGTTTTTTGTGCGTGCATAACATGTCCGTTACTTGCGATACACGTACGGTTCCAACGCTCTTTATGGTTTTCGCATGCGCTGAGCATTTTGCGATGAAAAAAAATGTGTGTTACCATTGGAAATTTTCGAGTTTCTGTAACTATAACCGTAACCGTGAGCGCCATTTTGTTGTCGTTCACAGAATCTCGAGCTCATACCTCTGAATAGCTATATCTGAAATTTCATTTCGATCGGTTGAGCGGACTGGCCGCTAGGGCTCCGTATATCGGCAAAGTTTTTTTATGACCAACCTGTATAAGCTTTTGTATACGCATAGTCAACTTTATTCATCCTTTCAATTTATTCGCTTTGCAAGTTAAGCTTGAATAATAATAGTGTGTTTTAATACAACTAAAAGTATGATATTATGAGAAAAATTTAACTAAAAGATTTTTTATAAGTTAAAATAATGTCAGATATAATGTATTATGCTTATAAATAAATTTATTTATAAGTTCATTTAAAATACTTCAAAAAATAAGAAAATAAAAGTTTTTTCTCTTTATCTTGTAATTTTGAATGGCAAGATACAATTCGTAAGTCTGTGCGATCATTCCTTGCAAAGTTACTTCAGATTATATGATACAAAGTTGAAAATTATTCTTCAGTGCAAGTAAAATAACTGTTACTGTAACAGCTATTAGCCATTTGTGAAAAATATTCCTGCAAATGTTAGATCATTAGCATATATTTCTAAATAGAATACGTAACAAATTTATTAGTTGTGAATGCTAGTATACGTGACAAATGATACACAGCTACACATAAATAATGTTTACATTCAACTTTTGAAGGTATATATAAATATTCTATAGACATATATACATTATAATGAACTTAATTGAGGTAAGAAAAAATTAGATCCAGGAATCGAACCTGGAACCCTATTGTACTACGTAATTGCTCTAAAGTCAAAGCTACTCCGCCTGATTTTTGTGAATGCAATTTTTTACTAATAAATCCTGTTAGGGGAAGTCATCAGTTTTTCGGTAAACAGCTTTTAACACGGCAGCGATGAACATACTTTATTTTTCATCCATCTACAATATATATTAATACACACATACACACATATATGATGTCTGAATTCAAATATTAAAGATATATACATACATATATACTACAGATACGCATACAATAAATAAAATAAAATAAATACATAATTTCAACTGCAGTGAAAAAATAGCCAGAGGCAGGAATCGAACTTGGGACCACAAAGTACTAAGATGTTGCTCAAACAAATGATCCATTCCGACCAATATATGGGTCTGCAAATTTTCACTAATAAATCATGGTGAGGAAAGTCATTAGAAATTAATTAGACAGGATGAGAGGATAAGGAATAATAAAATTTACTATTTAACCGACCTACATTATCTACTAAAATACACAAAATTGATGTTTCAATTCGACTTTTAAAAGTAATACAAATATTCCACAGACATACATACAATAAATACATTAAGCGCAACTTGAGGAAAAAAAATAGCCAGAGCCAGGAATCGAGCCTGGTAGCACAGTGTATGGCGGAGTTACTCTAACCACGGAAACCCTCATCCGAATACATTGGTCTGCAATTTTCACTAAAAATACGCATTGAGGAAAGCCATCAGCCATCAATTAGACAGGCTTGGATGATGGGACAACAATGAATATTTTTTTCTTTTTCATCGATCTACAATGTATATTAATATACTCATACACTCACAAATAACGCCTGCTTTCAACTATTAAAGGTATACACAGATTTTATAAAGACATACACTGTAAACATTTGTGTAACGTTACTCTATAAAGTTGGTGACAGCCAAGTTTCAACCAAGTTTATGATGGAATAATGATAAACCAAGATAACTAGTGTAACATTACACTAAAATGTAATGTTACACTAGAGACATATATTTAAATTACACCATTATATAAGTGAAAAAAAACACGCCATAACACTGGTGAAAGCAAAGATGCCAACATTTTTATGAAGTAATGCTACACAAATGTTTTACAATGTACATACCATAAATAAAATGAACCTGATTGGAGTAAAAAATTAATGTGAGCCAGGTATCGAACATGGTACCAGAGTGTAGTACGTCGTTGCGATAACTACTGAGTCACCCGACACCTAATTCTGCAATGTGCTGATAATTTTCCTCAACAAGATTTATTATTGATTTTTTTAGAAAACATGTTTAACTGTCAAATATACAGAATCAACAGAAACATCAAAATTAAACTAACATTATTTTGTTATAATCGGAGCAAAATCAGAAAATATTTAGTTGGGTACTTATACTATCCGAAAAACCAAACGTGATTAGAAAACAGTTTAATGCATTATAAAAGCTACCCGAAAATGATTCCAAAAATTACGGATAGCTAATGAAAAAGTTATTTTATAAATTCTTCATTAAATTTCGAAAAAAAATATTTTCTGAGATTTCGAAAACGTTTCCAAACATTACAGGCAGCTAATAAAAAATATATTGATGAATTCATTAAATTTCGAAAAAAAAAATGTTTTCTGGGGTTTCGAAAACTTTTCCAAACATTACGGGCAGCTGATAAAAAATATTTTGATGAATTCATTAAATTTCGAAAAACAATTGCTTTCTGAGGTTTCGAAAACGTTTCCAAAAATTACGGGAAGCTAATAAAAAATAATTCATGAATTCATTAAATTTTGAAGAAAAAAATGTTTTCTGAGGTTTTGAAAACATTTTTAAAAATTACAGGCAGTTAATAAAAAGTATTTTGATAAATTATTCGTTAAATTTCGAAAAATGTTGTATTCTGAATTTTTTAAAAATTGAAAAAACACTTTTTGGAATATTGTACGACTTGGAAGAAGTTTTTCAACATATCGACATTCCTAGGATATTCAAAAGAACAGATTTTTTCTTCGTCAGACGCAAAGGACACGTGCTTCTACTATGAAAGCAGTGGCATGACTCTGCTTTGACGAGACTGCTATGTCGTTACACATATTTCAAAGTAGATATTTGTATTATTTTCGCCTGACGAAGAAGGACTCAGTTTTGTCGAAAGGCCTAGCTTATTTGAGTATATTTCATGATGTTTTTAAGAAGTTTTTATAAATTCGATCGTATAATGTATTTTTTCTAAGATGAATGTTACTCGGAAAACAATATGTAGTAATTCTGGAAATTTATACAGATAATTTTAACTTATATGAAATTTATAGAAAACAGAGGTGGCTAAACCTTAAAAATGTACCTAATGTAAAATAGCAAATGATACCAGGATAAACGAAATTATTTATATACAACACAAAGAAATTGTATTTCCTTTTTCACGCATGGTAGATTTAGTCTATTGCATTTGTTCAGATATTCATTTTCACAGTTGCATGGTCGTGTTTTCTATTATTATTATTTTTTCATTTATATTGTGTTTGAATAAAGCGAATGAAACTTTTCTTACTGAAAAAAAAAACATGAAAGCGTTATGGTATGTTTATTTTTTCTTCCATTAAATTCATCTTTTTCGTCTTTTTTTATTAGAACATAAACGACTAAAAAACATGTAAAATTTTTTTTGGCAACAAACGTATATTTTTAGGACGTATATATATATATATATATATATATATTGCAATATTTTTAGATCTAAATTTACAAATCCAAAAAATGCATTAGAGAGCTGTTATTCAATATCGATATGAATTAAAGTTTTAAAGATAAGATTATTCACACGCAATTAACTATTACTTTGATGACAGATTCTAGCAGTTTTTATCCACTTCCATGTCAACGATCAAACATTATTTTAGATTGATTTTTTGTTTCCACTTTATGATTTTCATATTCTCTATGTGTTATTCTGACCTTGTCGTTCATAGACATGGGAATTGAAATTCCTCGTGTCCTGCTCCAATATTTAATAAAAATAATACGAAAATATCAAATGAAACACGGTTTGCGGCTAAAGTGTAATGAATTACAAAAGTTATTCTAGTATGAATTCTTTGACAAATGTGCTACTCTGCTTCACGGAGTGGTTGTAGAAAACATTGAATTCCAAGATAGCCCGACATAAATGAACTGGTTCTTATTTGTGAGTTACTTTAGAGACATAGCTTATCGAAAACCCGTTTCTGATTTTCACACTTTAAAAGAAAGCATGCAATATGCAACAGACAAAATATGTCTATATATATATAAGTGGTAGGAAAACAACCGTTCAGGGACAGCTGGGGGGGTCGGAGGGACCGTCCCTCCGCCGCAGCTGGTGCCGCCGCCTCAGCAACAGAATCACACTATAAGAAAAACATTAAATTTATATTTCAATTTTCAACAACTATAGCCTTAATGAGTATTATTAATTAAGCAAAAATAATGGAAAGTCTCAGTTTTTAACCGTTTTATTTAGATTTCTTCAACTACAAGATGAGATTATCAATTTAACAGAAGGAAGTTAAACATATAGTTGAATGTTGCTTGATAGACATCTTAACGAGTATTATTAATTAAGTAAAAACAATAGAAAATATCAATTTTTATAGAAAAAGACTGATTTCTTACAATTTTATCAACTTAAAGAGAGAAAACTTAAACATACATTTCGGTTTTTAAGTGTTTATCACCTTAATGAACATTTTTAATTAAGCAAAAGAGTGAAAAATATAAATTTTTATTAGATTTCTTAAGATTTTTATCAACTAAAAGATCAGTGTATCGGCTTAAAAGTTGAAAGTTAAACATACATCCTAGTTTTTTAACAGCTATAACCTTAATGAGTATTGGTAATAAAGAAAAAAATAATGGAAAATATTCTCAAGTAAACATTTTCTGCTGCATGGCTGATTTTGTGCATGGAATTGTAGCAAAATAATGCTAATTTTCAAATTAATGATTTTATTGTTAATATTGCATGTTTGTCTATTAAACATGTTTTCTGAATATCAAACTATTTTCGTATGAATTGGTAGCACCCGAAAAAGCGATACTTGGATTTGAGAAAAGTGATTATTGTACCTTAAAAGCTACATAGAAACGTTTAAAAAAAGGACGGGCAGCTAATTTAAAATAAATTTTTATAAATTCTTATTTAAATTTCGAAAACAATTAGTTTTCTGGGATTTTTAAAGGTAAAGGAACGGTTTTCGAAACCTTAGGTGAGTAACAAGTGGTTATTGCAGATTTTGTTTTTGATTACAGTACATTTTTATATATTCAGAAACATCTGACCATTTTTTACAGTGTACGTACAACCAATAAATAATCAAAATTAAGCAGAAAAATAATTTCTTAGTCTCATCAATTAGCGGAAATTCTACATTTAAAAAAATATTTTCATAGTAGTTCTCATAAAAATGTAGTTAAAAAATGATTTTCATAATTTATCACATTCAAACTTAATTTTTATGCATAAACATTATTTAATCAAAATTTATTCTTTTTAATTTAGTAAAATTCAATACATTTTAGTTTTTAAATCAATACCACAGTATTTATTTACATCTAACTTGATTCTTTACCTTTTATATTTCCACATTATTCAAGTGAGATAAATACTAACTTGGAACGATTATAGAGTTGAAGTCGATTGATTCTACTTGATTTTCACTTTATATGCATTGCTTCTACACGAAATTCCTTACTGCTATAATCATCTAATGTATTAAAACTAATCTACTCAAAATATTAATCAAACTGTATGTTTCATCTTGCACTTCTGAATTATCGTTCATCAAGTTGCTTAAAATATAAATACTATCTTTACTGTCTTAATATAGTATACATGACTTATCTTGAGTTAGTCCTTTCATAGTATTAATCAAATTATATATTTCATATTGCACTTCTGAATTATCGTCCATCAAGTTACTTAAAATACAAATACAATCTTTACAATTTTAATGATACATAGTGTATATGACTAATCTTTAGTTAGTTCTTCCATAGTATTAATCAAGTTATATGTTTCATATTGCACTTCTGAATTATAGTCCATACTGTTGCTTAAAATATAATACTACCTTTATAGTTTTAATGATATATAGCAGTCCTGTACAACCTTTTACTAAGCAGGGGCGCATCTCAGCTTTTGGCAAGCAATGAAGGGCGCCATTATTAGCATGGCTCAAAAAAGCAAAAACATCATTTTTTAATATTAGTAGTAATATATATATATATATATGCATATGCAAATGACTCATAATGGCTCTATAAATATAAAATGCCATGTGTAAAAAAAAAAAAAAAAAAAAAAAAAACCTGTAACAGTAAATTATATTAAATTTTGAATAATACATTTTTCTGTGAGGGGTTATCTCATTTTTGAATTGGAAGGAGCCATAAAATGAAATAGCATCTGTTGTTATAATAAAATAGATAATCAGAGAAATTGTTAGTTTTTTTGGGGACGCAAGTACTCTGCAATAACTATAATTTTTTTGGAGGTGTAAATAAGTCATTATAAAAAGTACAGAAACAAAGTCATGGGTGGTTGCAAGGCGAAAGCCTGAAAGAGGAAATCCTTAAGGTTGATGGAAATCCATTGATGAAAATCCTTTCGGTTGATTTTACAGATTTAAAAAAATTGCCTAAAGGTTTATTGGTCTGGGGCAGAAAAAGAAGCCTTTATCTTTCTTATAAAACAGCCTAATGGCCAGTGAAACAACGACAATAACAAAAACAAAAATGCTAAACTTTCATGCACGAAGGAGGTTATTTCTTTTCCACATTTTACTTCTTAACTAATTAAAAAACTACTGCCGACATACATTAATTCCTATCGGTATAATTTCCATAAAAAAATTTATAAAGCATAACTATAAATTAGAAAATAAATAAATGCAACAGCAAAATAGTGCTGTTGCCTTTCTTTTAATACATTGCATACGTTATAATTTTTGATACATGAAATACACTTGTAGTTATTTTTAAAACATCTCCAATGAAAATATCAATGATTTTAAATAAGGTATCCTTACAAGGGAATGTATTTAAAGTTTTGGAAAAAAAAAGACTAGTAACGGGAAACCTTCAAAAGGGCGCCATGGCGCCCGCGGGCGCCGCGTTGGACATCCTTGATATATAGTATACATGACTAATCTTAGGTTAGTCCTTCCACAGTATTAATCAAATTACATGTTTCATCTTGCACTTCTGAATTATCGTCCATCCAGTTGCTTAAAAAATAATACTATCTTTATAGTTTTAATGATATATAGTATACATGACTAATCTTGAGTTATTCCTTCCACAGTATTAATCAAATTACATGTTTCATCTTGCACTTCTGAATTATCGTCCATCAAGGTACTTAAAATACAAATACTATCTTTATAGTTTTAATTATACATAGTATACATGACTAATCTTAAGTTAGTCCTTCCACAGTATTAATCAAACTATATGTTTCATCTTGCACTTCTGAATTATCGTCCATCAAGTTGCTTAAAATATAAATACTATCTTTCTAGTTTTAATGATATATAGTATACATGACTAATCTTGAGTTAGTCCTTCCATAGTATTAATAAAATTATATGTTTCATCTTGCACCTTCTGAATTTTCGTCCATCGAGTTTTTAAATATGTTAATATATTTATAGTGTTTAATTAAGAAAGAAAATTTAAGAATTATTAAATTTTATTTGTATTAAATATACACGAAATTGATTGCAATATACATGTATTTAAATAAATAAGCGATTATTTATGCATTAAAACTTTACTAAATATATATTTCTTTCATTATACACATGTTTCAACAAGATGAACCAAAACAGCAGCAAACTTCAGAAATTAAAGATCTGAATGATTCATCCCTAGCTCATGTAGTGTTAATGAATAATACATATGTGAGTACGTACATGAGAAATACTAGAATTTTTAAATGATACGTAATTAGAGTAAATATAAAATGATTTCTCTTACTGCTTATACTTTAACAAGTGCCTTTTTACCTATATTGTTGAACAGAATCCTAATTGTTTTCATTTATTTTTATTACATATGTGTTCTATTTGCTACAAACACTTCTTAAGTAAATGGAATTTAACAGAACGTACAAAAATCCATACAAGTGAAAAACCTTATACTTGGAAGTATTACCAAATGTTGTTTTCAAGAAGACGTGAATCAAAAATGCATACATCATCATATAAAGCATCGTAGTTATATGTAAACTTAGTGAAGATATCCAAAAATTAGTCAGACGTTTGAAGAATTTAAAATTAAGGAAGATATTTAGACTATTTATACATTACACTTTCATAACAGTTACCACAATATCTCAAACTTAAAATTTGGAAGACATACACACAGCTGAAAAGAAATTTTGTTACCCATGATTCTTCTAACCAGCATGAATGTATAGATATTATTTTGCAATGTATTCTTTAAATGCTCACATTAAATATTCTTTTATAAACATATATCTTTGTGTTTATTTTTTAAAACCTATTACATTAATGGAATACATAACATTTTAAGTGAAACAACGCTTTCACAACCAAAAAATGCATAAAAACATACAAAAATAAGCAGATGTATGAAAAAATATGCAAGTTTACAAAATAATTTCAATGTTTTCTAGAAATATTAACAAAAGATAGTTACAATGTAAAAAAAAATTACAAAAGGAAAAAGAAAAAACACAAATTTAAAACAAAAAATCAGAAAGTAAAAAACTCCCAAGAAAGTTTTTGAAAAAAAAATTACAACAATTTTTTTTTTTGCAAAAACCAAAACTTCCAAAATAAATTTTAATTTTTTTTTTTTTTTTTTTTTTTTTTTTTTACAAAAGTAAAAAAAAAAATTACAACTTAAAAAAAAAATAAAAAAGTTGCAAAAATTACAAAAAAGTTATGAAAAAAGTCTCAAAAAGTTTGTTATTTTGAATACAATTTATAATGGTGAAACCTTTATATTTGCTATTAAAAACAACAAAATTTTTGAGACTGTCCCTGAACTGTTTTTCCTACTACATATATATATATATATATATATATATTGTTTTAATTATTTATTCATTTTTTTGCACAAGGATGAAAATTACAAAATAACTAAATACCTGCTAACTATAAAAACTATACGTATTGTTATAATTTTCTAAATTATATTGAAACAAGAAGAAACAAATCATGTGTATTGCATACATTATGAACCACTTTCAAACACTTCCAAAATATTTCTCTTTTCTGTAAGTTAAAAAGTTTACTTAGGCAAGCATTTTAATCAAAATGTATAACACATACGAAAACCAGATTTCCTCAATTACCGCCCATAATCAGAAGAGTTCTCTTATTACATTGAGAAGTTCTGTATTTGATTTATTGATGTGTACAGACTCAACATAGTAAGCGAAGTTTAAATTTAATAATAATAAAAAGTTGCAAACATTAAAATTCACCACAAGTAATTCTTACTAATAGGGGAAAACGTACTTGAACTCTTTTGTACAGATCATGTTCCATTTCTTTGCATAGCCCCTATATGATTTTGCTTATGTGTTACAAACACCTCTTTGTATAATAAATATAAGAAAGTTTGAAAATTCATTTGTCATATAGAGTGCAAAACTCCCTTGTTCTCAGTAATGCTTAGGAATTCTTTTGTGTAGCCATGACATGGTCAATAGAATTTATGCACATTACGTTGTATACAAATTGTAATAAAACTTACAATTATATACCATAATTTACAATGTGCAATTACCCATAGTAATAGACAAGACTTCGGATACATTTTTGAAAATAATCTTCCCTAATAAACAATATTTCGGATACACTTTTATAACTAAAACTTTTATTTGTCTTTGAAAATAAACATTATAAACAATTCACATCATATCTACAGGATAAAAATTGTTGCAAATGTCATTAGTATATATAGATATCATAAAGGCAACATAATTGAAATAAGACAACATAATTAAAATACTCTGCGAACGGTTTTCCACTTACACACTTGTTTAAAAAAATTCTTTTGTGTCATGTAAATGACAGATATATTTTTTATCTCTTTTTCTACAGAAACCTTATTTAGTGTACATAAGATATTTACATCAATATCATTAAATTTCCAACTAAGGAGATATGCCTCTTGTGAGCTACGTTAAACCCTGTTTAAATTCATAACCTCTAAATATATATTAAAGCCCCCTGTTCGAGAAATAATAGCCATGTTACGAAAAAATTATGGGCATTATAAAGTATCTTGTTTTCTGTAATCATTTTGCCATACTTTTCCGTGTGACTGAGGTATTTTTCGATTGCGATTACCTAATCCATATGTGTGATAATAAATGGTGGTTGTTTTTGGGATTCCAGATCAAATATATAACGGTGTGCAAAATTATAGGAACGAACATACAACTGTATAAATAAAAAATATAATTATATTAATAATCATTTAAACCATACAAACTTATTTTATCATACTAAATATTCAACATAAACATCAAGAAAACATTTTTTAAATAAACTGTAATATACATAATATAATACATTGTATTTTTACTCGTTATGCACTGGGAGCAAAATTATAAGAACGAATCAGATTTTTCTAGATTATAGAAATATAAATGTCAATTGGGCTCCTTTTGTGTTCAATAATTTGAAAGCAACATTGTAGCATAGAGTTTTGGATTTGTTGACACAACAACGTCATACCTTTCAAATTTCAGGTTTTGGGCCCTCTTGCATGATATGTTGTGCCCTATAAAATCAGAAACATTATTTATAGGATTTAAGTTTGAATCAATGTTTGGCCTAATAAAGCTTGACATTCTTATTTATCTTCAAAACACTTTTTGTGTCTTTTTCTGTGTGAATTTAGGCATTGTCTTGTCGAAAATTTCGTAAAAACTGTTAACGTTTGCACTCAGGATCGATAAATGCAATTCTAACATGCAAAAAAAGGTATGTCTGTTTTGTTTATATACCTAGAGAAGCAATTATAAGCTTGCCTACTAAGGAAAAAGTAACCCACACCATTGAGAAGTCTGCGCTTAATATATGTGTGGAATATTTTTTTCATTTTGAAGGCCATACAAATATGAATGAATATCATCTGGAATATCGAAGTTAACATTTCCAGTACTGACGATAATTTTGGACATATTTGTTTGCTGCGTCAGATGTTTGTTTGCAAACAGATATGCTGCCAGATATTAAACTTGATCATCGTCATGGGGTTTTACATTTTAAACAAATCCTGACATTTTAAATATTGTTCGTACGATTAATATTGATGATGGTCTGTTTATTTTACATCCAGATTACGCTGCCGTCATTAATTTACTTGGAAATGTGCATATAATCAAACTTTAAGATCATTTTGAAAAACTTTTTGGCCTCCCAGTAGATTTTGTTGTAACGTAAATAGCAGGATTCTGAAAAATTATAAAATGAGAGTCTGTGAAATTTCATCAGCAATTGCTTGAAATTACATACTGATGTTGTTATAAGCTAGAATTTGCCCTCTTGCAAGTTACAAAGAATTTTTATTCATCCTGTAATCAAAAAGTTTTGCAAACTAAACTAATGTGTTCAGAATGTCTTATACTTATGTTTTTAAAGCACGTGTGTCAATCCATGAGGTTTTGTAACGTGAGTCACGAAGATTATAACTGCGAAATTGTTGTCCGTCGTTATTTTTAAAAAGTTTTCTTGGCTTTATTCATTTAATGTTGTATCTGCGTTAAAATAAGTCTCATTTTTTAAAAAGAAAAATTATTTCTATCTATAAATTTCTACTACAGTTTAATTTTATTTATAATCTCATAGATATTCAGTCTATGTATCTAAAAGTACTTTATTAATAATCCAGTAAACAACAACAAAACGAATCTTCATGCTTTTCACAATACAAATTTTAGGCCTGTAATTAATAATTTGGCCACCCATTGTTTATAACATATAAAACAAAGAGGAGGATTGAATTTAGAGTCTATCGAAGTAATTAAATAATCCGAAATGCATTAAAAGGCAATTGCTTTTTTATTTGCATTTATCACATATTTCCGCTTAATACTCGCATCTTTATACTCCGCTTAATACAGCGAAATATTAATAAGCAAAGGCAACAATACCTAGCGAACGTAACATTTAAAATTTAAATGTTGACTTTATTTTATAAATTTAAAACAAAATATATTTTATTCATTAAAACGATACGCATAACAGAAATTTATTAATATTGAAAAGAAATAGCATAATACAAAAAGGAAAACATTATATAACGCACATAGAAAACTACTGCAAAAATTATATAACACATTTTATGAGACTGCAATTCCTGAAATTGTTATTTTAACGTAATTTCCATGTAAAGTGTGAAAACGAATATACATTATAAAAATGAATAATATTTAAGAAATATTTAAAGCGAGTTATGTTTAATTATTAACCTAGAATAAAATGTTCAACAAAAGTCGATTTCATTATTTTATAAAATTTTTGTTTTAGGTGACATTTTTTTAAAACTTTCAAATGTCAATTATTATTTTTTCTAATGTTACTTAGTAACAGAAACATTTATCTCTTTCTATATTTAAATAAAATGATTTTCCTTACTAAATGCACTTAATAATATTTCCACTAAAATAAATAAACAAAATTCTTTGGAAGAAAAAACTTATCTGTTTGCAAAATATTTTTTAACAACAGCGATGTAGCAGATGCAACTAATGGATTCAGGTTTGAAAAAAAAAATATGTTTTCCTTTCTTGCATTTTTTCTTACTTGAGTTGTTTCATATTTATTTTGGCGTTTTTTCTATTTTTTTAAATAAGGTATCATATGCAAAATTGAACTGTCGTAAGATGTTTAAAGGTGAAAAAATAGTGGTTACTAAATCCAATGACACATTTTTTTCGGGTTTTTTTGAAGTGAAACTCAATTTTTTGTCATGATAGGAAAAAAATTACACTTTAAAACTGAAATTAAGTTGACATTTTTATAAGCATATTAAAATATTTCTTACAGAAATAGAGCTCTTAAAAGTTTCAAATTGCTGTAAAATTTTGATTCGTTTTTTACTCTAAAGGAGAGATTAAAAAATAATTTTTTATATTATTTTAGAAATGTTTTTAATAAGGTTGTTGTAACATAATACATTTTGTGTTTTTTTTGTAAATATTTTTATTTAGAAATCCTTTTTTATATTTAAATTTCCTTTTGTTTATTTCATTTTATATATATATACATATATTTTATGTATAATATTTATCAAACACTTTTTTTGCAGTTGTCAACTGCATATTATTTTAGAAATATATTTTTTCTTGCAATAAAATAATGAAATGAATCGGATCCCAATATATATGAAATGCTTACATAAAATTCCAAGTGACCCGCACAGTATAAGGTATTACAAATCTAACTCTAAAATATTCGACAATTCGATCTGCAGTAATTTCATTTTTAGACATTTCAAATGTAACTTAACCCGCTAATAGTCGCGACTTTTTTCGCAACGTCATTAGTCGCGCTCGGTCTTTTCGCCGCTGGCCCCCCGGATACAAAACACGTAAAATAAGAAATATTTTTCATATAGTATATACATATAACATTTCAATGAAGATATAAATATACAATTTTCTTAAGTTGTGCATTTTAATCATGAGATTGGAGTAATGGGAAAAAGTAAAAATGAACAGCCATTGGGAATTGTTCCGTAGAATTTTTCGTCAATTTCAACTTTGTTTCTAAAAATGTAATTGAAGGAAAAACAGAGATGTCCTGTTACTTCAATAAGGTGATACAGGTATCTTTAAAGTCAGTTACATGATAGATCTTTTTTGTATTTGTAATTGGGATATGAATTAGGAGATGATAAGTGATAAGGGCGGCGAAAAGACCGACACGCGACTACTGACGGATTAATGCATAGGAGAAGAAAAGAAGATACACCCTAGCTCTATAAAGCACTATCAAAATTCAGCTCAAAACCACAGAGATCTGTACAAACTTTGTAGTCAAGTAAAATAACAATGGAATTTGAATCATACAAAATCTGCGCATAAACTGTTGCGTTATTGTATATAAAGTCATATCCGTTAGCCATCGAGAACCAGTTTTTCAGCGTCAAGTGTGATATTTTTAACGATTTTTTGAACTAAGTTTTCGGAATTTTGAATTTTCAAAAATTTAATTCTAAAAATCGTTATATGGCACTCTAAGCCAATTCTCTACAAACAATCTAAAGCAAGAAAAATGTCAAATTAACCATTCTTTGCAATCAGAAAAAAACTTCTCATAATGTTCACCAATCAAAACTACTCTGTACGATTTTTAGAGCTCACCTAGTAAACAAACTTTTTACCGCATAGTTCTGCCGATCTTAGTTTCTGAGATATTTAATTTTGAAATCGGGTCTTATTTGCTGGACACCCTGTATGAAAAATATGCAATGGCTTTGAATTGTAGATCAATTATTTATACGAGTGCAATTGGGCAAAATTTTATTGTGACATACTTTATAAAACACATCAAAATATACAGTAAATATTAATATAAATAATTTAAAAGCTACTCTATAAAATATAAAAAATAGAAAGTAAGTAATTGCATTCCTGCTCATCACTAACATACCTTAGCATGCTGGGCTTGTTTAAACGCGTTAAAATGAATGCAACTATTACTAATACGCATTAGTAGAGAGACAATAGAGAAAAACTTCCGAATGAAATAGTGTTAATATCAAGTCATGAATGAGGCAATAGTCCACGTACGACAAAAAATAAACCAACGTCTTTAGCAGACAACGTTTATTATCTGGTTCACAATTATGAAACAGACTATGAATAATCTATGCTGAATTCGGATAGGTTTTTTTAATCTTAAATTTTGTAAAAACTGGCTTAAATCAAATGTTGTTTTGCTCTCAGATTTCGAGACAGGGTAGGTTTCCCTTGAATATTTTAGGTGTCACTGCAAAATGCGCTACTTTTTATCAAAATAAAAAACAACGTACTTGATAAGAGGCGAATAAATCCCGGTTAATAAAGTATTTCATTGGAGTCACTGACACTGTAAATAGATTAATAAAACGATGGAAAGAAATAGGCCAAGTAATTGAGAAAAACCTGTTGCACCAATACCATCTACTGAAATGAACAAAGTTATGGTACTTTTTGTAAATTAAACAAGTAAGAAAAATCATCTGTTAAGCATATTTTAGCTATATTTTCACCGCATATTCTATAGAATGAATATTTTAGTGCACCTCTTAAATTCATGTAAATTTTAATATGTTTGACTGGGTGTAACATCTTTAAAACGCCTTTGAAACAATTTTTCCTCATAGGCCACAATGTAAAGGAAGATTTTTTACTCTCCCTCTAAATAAACTAATCATGGTAGAAACTTCATATTCAATAGGGTTCGTGCTAGGGTAAACGTCAATAACATACAAAAATTTCAGGGCAATTCGAGTATATTTAGAGGTGTTAGAGCGCGGATAGACGGACAGTCAAAACGAATGCATAAACACTTTTCAAACAATGCATAAGCACTTTTCAAACTTTTGGAAGTGTTATAAACCTTAAAATTCATTTGAAACGATTTTTCCTGATAGGCCGTTATATAATGAAAATTTTTTGACTGTCCCTGTAAATAAATTAATCGTGGTAGAAACTTCATTTTCAGTAGGGCTCGTGCTAGGGTAAACCTAAATAACGTCCAAAAATTCCATGGCAATTCGAGTATATTTACGAGAGTTAGAGCGCGGCCAGACGACCATACAAACAGAATGCATAAGCACTTGTCAATTTTGTTGGAAAGTGCTAAAAAAAATAATAATGCAAGTTGTATTAATGAAATAGTGTAAATTGCAGCACTCAAATAAGTAAATTAAGCTATAATTTCTTTGTATTTCTGAACGAATTCTTCAATTTTATTTAATTTAATAGACATTTTGTAATTCACAATTATATAGTTCACAATGCCTTACAATTATATACTATTTATTAAATGCTTCGATCTATCTAGCAAAACTACATTAATGTAGTATGCCCCAAAAATAAAAATAAAAATGACATCGCAAGCTTAAACACTTTTCATATGTTTTCAGAAGTGTTTCAGGTGCATTTTTCAATTGATTTATTCGGATTTATTATAAAAAAAAAAGAAAATATGTAATAAAATGAAAAAAATAAAAAAAAGATAATATTGCATGCTCCATAAATATATACATTTTCTGACTTTAATTAGAAATATTAATAGTAATTTTCTCAGCCAATGATTATTTATTCACACTTCTTGAATCTACATATCTTATCCAATTTGCATTGGTTCGGAGGAATTATTTGTCTTGTTTTCAACTGATTAATCAATCTTTTTTAAAAATTTGACAAAAGGTCTAGGTATAAAGATATTTTGAAAGGTATAGTTCATGAAATTTTTAGCTCCAGAATGAGATATAAAGAAATTTAAAGTGATCTTTAAAAAATATTTTCAAAATTTTCCATAATGACGGTTTTCCATAATGGTTTAGTAAGAAAATTCCTGGCCGAGAAAGAATTACATCAGTGCGAGAAGACGGAGTCATTTTAAGCATGACAGTTAGAAGAAAAAAAATATTTTATTGTAAAAATTTGCATTTAAATTTGGAGTGTCAAAAAATGCCATTCACAGAATAATACTGGAATCAAAACAAATAACTTTCAAGAAATACTGAAGAAACCATACTAAAAATTACCACAAAAGTATAAGTTAAACTGATCTAAGAAAATTATTTATTATGATGATAAGTGGCTGCCAACAATATTGAGAATTAGAGCAGAAGATTGAAAAATTAGACCTTGGATGTATCAAGTGAATATAAGTAGTACCGGTTTGATTCAAGAAGCAAACCAAAAAGTCTTTTCAGTATTCAGCAAGACGGAAAATCAGTAACAGCTTGGGGGGGGATATGGATTAAATGGACAAATATTTTTGCCATTTTGTTATGAAAAAAAGAAACTTCTAGAGCTAACATTAAATCTTAAGGGACCATTTTTTTTCAAATACAGGATTTCCTAGGATGTCTAAATTGTGTATATCAACAAGACAAGACGCTTATTCATGTATCTTCGACATAGATGTGGTTGAATATGAAATAATATAAAGTCACGGATCACTTAATCTGAACTAAAAAACTCGTGGAGAATATGTGGGGACAATTAACACAAAAAGAAAATTAAAATAGACGGCAATATTTTTCGACTAAGGATCTTACTACAGTGATAGAGCAAGCAAGCTATGAACAATCCCCAACGGCAATGCGAAACATAGTACTTTTGACGTACGTATTCGTTACGTACGTCAAATACGTACGTACCCGTTTACGTTAATTCGTTACGTACGTACCCGAATACGACGTATTCGGGTACGTAAATTAATTAAAGTTAAATAAAATACGATCAAATACCAACTTTAAAACGATGTCCCCCAACATTGTATAATACCATTAAAAAATTCTGCCTATATTTATGGTTCACTCTATTTTCTGTTTTCTAAATAAATTTAGTGTTTGTTATGTTTTATAATACAAATTTATCCTAGCTTTTGCTTCCAGTAGGGAGAAGTAGGGTACATTGATACAGTTTTTTAAAGATTTTTTTAGATGTAAAAAAAGTATAAAATTCAAGTTTTTTTCCCATGAGGTGACAGCAAAACTTGTGTAGTATGTTATAAAAATGTACAATCATTGTTTTATATAGTATTTTTGCATGTAATTTTAAAAAAATCAAAAAAAGTCACTTACATCAATATGCCCCATCCACGGGGCACATTTGAGAAAAATGACGACAAAATAATACCAATGCATATTTTTCATAGAAAATGTGTTAGAAAACCATTTTACATTTATTTATCGAAATTCAAATCACCCACAATTTATTTTTAAGCAATATTAAAACAACCAAAATTAAATATATTATGACCTGATGTTCTGGCTGTTCCTTGTCCGAGGTAACTTTGTCATATCTAGCACTTTAATCCCAGCATTATAATCTTTCTTGGGAAAGATGAAAAAATTACAAGGTTTACTGTTTATAAATAGATTTATAAACAGAAAATAAAGGATAATTATATTAAAAATTCTGTTTATAATATAATTATCTTTTTTCTGTTCTGCAGTTCAGTTTGTTTCTCTTACTTAACATTTCTCATGTCGAAAATACTTTTTTCTCTGGAGAATCGATATAAATTCGAGATTTGCCAGAATGCCGTCTTTTTCTTTTATTAGTTCTACTAGTACTAGGTTTGGGGTAAGTTCGTACTTTTTCTGTTAGCAAAAATACTATAAAATGTTCTAATATAAAAAATTAGAGCTATTTCACTTCAATAGAAAATAATATTAGAAATTTTTGGTTAAAAATGGTTGGATTAAGGACTGTAGGGTAAAAAAAAAATAATAAAAAGTAATGAAAAAATGAACTAAAAGAATATATAGGTTGTATCAATGTGCCCCGAGATAGAGTGTATCAATGTGCCCCATACAGCCATTTTGAATAAAATGAGTCTCAAATCCAACACTTCATAATTTATCTAACAATAAAAAATGAGGAACTGATAAAGAGTAGTTTCACTTGCCAGGGAGAGTATTCTTTTCGGTTGATAATACTGGAACACTTGTATAATACCATTTCAGTTGCACAACTCAAATTTACTTTTGACCTATGAAAACCAAAAATCACCCGTCCCATTTCACCAAACTACTGAATCATTCCAAGACTTTCTGTATTTAGTTAAGTGCACTAGCATCCCCTTTTGGAGCCGTTGTGAAACTTCCTGTAATGACCCTGTGAGCGGTAGAGGGGGTGTATCAATGTGCCCCATGTATCAATGTACCCCACTTCCCCCTAGTATTTGTAATTTGAAACAAATAACAAACTTTTCGTACCATTCTTATTTTTACTGTAAATTGTATTTCATACTTTTCTCTATATTTTTGAGACGCATTGTACAACGCTATTTTATTCATTTTTCTTTTCTTTTAATTCGTCTTCATGGATTTCCAAAAAAACGAATTTTTCAGACTACTGAAGTCAATTGACGGGCACTATAAATTCGTTGTAATGGTATATAAATAGAATAACATTTGATCTAAATTTAAGTAAATTAAATGTATTGTGGGTACTCTCTAATATAATCCATTAGTAATAATAAAATTACATGAAAAATTTGTAAAAAAAAAAAGAAAAGCTTCATTGAATTCCATGTCAGTGTATCACCACAAAAGTAATGTGAAAACTGATATGTTTATACAGAACATTATATTATATATGCTTGGAAAACTGAAAAATTAAGGATAAAAGGAAATGAATCAACAGATAATTCGAAATGAAAATAACTAACTAACGAGCAAGAGCTTCATTAGTGTAAAGAAAAATTGATTGAATAAACTATTTGTAAAAGAGTTTTATCGGAGAAACAATGGCATTACATTTGCACTTTCATCTAAAATTGTTGATTGAATAATTGAAACTGGAGTAATTTCAATAGAAATAATTTTTTCTTCCGTTTTTTTATTAAATTTCAACATTTTTCAGCTCTGACCGAACTGTAACAAAAGAAAAAAACATTTATATAGTACTAGCTGACCCGCCCGGCGTTGCCCGGGTCCGTTATAATAATGTTAAATGAACTTGAAATTTTTATGATTTTATCTTTAACTCAAAATATGTGTTAATACACTGTTAAGAATTTGACCCTTTTGCTGCATCGTCACTCCACCGCTTTTATAGAAAATGATTACTTCAGCCTATTTTGGAGCATTGTCATAGGTCAAAAGAGATATATTCTATAAAAGCGGGGGAGTGATGATACAGCAAAAGGGTCAAATTTTTTACAGTGTACATTATATTAAATACGTGCCCCCTGACTGTGTCAAAAATTGGTTTTAAAAAAAAACTAATATTTAGCTGCAAAAATACCTAAAATGACTGCAATGGGAAACGCAGGAGGGAATATGTGTCCAAAGATTTCGTGTTGATATTTATCCTTAAAATTACTGTTAAGTGACTTAACTAAATACTTTTTTCACATAGATATCCCAAGTGAAATATTTTGAATTTCAAACTAATTATATATCACTCTTAAATCTGACTATACCGTGAATGAAATCGATTCTCGATGATTCGCTAAAAGGTTAGTATATAATATTATAAATTCAGAGCCATTTTACAAAAATAGGTGTATATTTTTTATCAAACATGCGTAATGTTCATTCTATGAACAAAATCCTAACCGTAACCTAATTGTATCGGAATCATAAATTGTCTGTAACTTAGGTGTATCTTAACAGTAACCTAACTGCAAGTTAAATATACCATAAATGTAACTTGGCCGTCACCTAATCATAACCTACCCATAATCTAACCACAACCTAACCGCAACTTAACCTTAACCTAACTGTAACTTAACCATGACCTAACTGTAACCTAACCGAAAAATAAAATAACAAAAGGGTCACCGGAACGTAATTGCAACCTAACTGTTATCTAACCGTAACCAAGTTCTAATTTAACATTAACTATAAACGAAATATTTTAACCATCTCGCGCTAAGTACTTAGTTTCACTTTCCACCGCTATGGAGCGCATTATGTTTTGTAGAACATCCGAATTTTAGGTTCGGATTGGATTCCTGTTCATGGAAATTATTTTGTCTTCTTCGGATGCGGTTATGATTGTTTGGAATATTTGTGTTCAGTTTAGATTCGGTTCAATTCAGATTTCGTGGGGTTTTTTTCCCCTTCAAATGGGATTTTTAAGTTCGGGTCGGGTTGTACTTATATGGAAATTATTTTACCTAGTTCCAATGAGGTTATACTTCACTGAAATATTTTTGTTAGGTTCAGATTAAGTTTGGTTCAAATTTCGGGATTTTTTTTTCTTTTTTTACAATTTTTTTTGGTTTGGAATGGGGATTATGTCCATGGAAATTATATTGTCTTGTTCGTATCTGGTTATAGTTATTTGGACTATTTTCGTCGGATTCAGATTTAGTTCGATTCAGATTTCAGGTATTTTTTTAAATTGATTTTTAAGGTTCTGGTTGGATTCATGTCCAGGGAAATTATTTTGTCTTGCTCGGATCCGGTTTTGGGTCTTTGGAATATTTTTTTTGGGTTCAGATGTCGTTCAATTCAGATTTCGGCTTTTTAATGGAATTTTTAGGTTCAGGTTGGGTTGCGCATCAACGGAAATTATTCTGCATTGTTCGAATAAGGATATGCTTCTCTGGAATATTTTTGTCAGATTCAGATTTAGTTCATTTTTTAGGTTCGGATTGGGTTCATGTTCATGAAAATTTTTTTGTCTTGTTCAGGTCCGGGTATGGTTCTGTGGAATATTTTTGTCGATTCAAATTTCGGGTATTTTTTTCAAATGGAATTTTAGGTTCCGATCGGTTTCATGTCCACGAAAATTATTTTCTCTTATTCGAATCCGGTTATGGTTCTTTCGAATATTTTGATCGGATTCAGATGTAGTTTGCATAAAACTTCAGGCCTTTTTTTCAAATGGAATTTTTTAGGTTTGAGTCAGGTTTATGTTCATGGAAGTTTTTTTGTCTTGCTCTTATCGGGTTATAGTTCTTTGGAATATTTTTATCGATTTTAGGTTTCGTTCTGGTCATTTTTTGGGTTTTTTCAGAGAAAAATGTTTGGTTCGGGTCGGGTTGCATATACACGAACATTATTTTTCTTTGATCGGATTAAGGTATGCTTTATTTGAATATTTTTGTGGGATTCAGATTTGATTCGGGTCAAATATCAAATCCATAGTTTTTTTTGTTTTTTTTTTTTTCAAATGGAATTTTTAGGTTCGGGTCGCGTTTATGCTCATGAAATTTTTGTCTTGCTTGGATCGGAGTATAGTCTGTTTTTTTCTGGTTGGGATCGGGTTATGTGTTAATACGCCTAAACATTATGTTTTGCTACTATTGTTTTAGTGACTATTTTTTTATATATAATTTATTTTGCTATTTGATTATTTATTACTGTGTATGAATCGTCTGCCTATTCGAACAATTGTACGTCAAAGAGCCATTTCATTTTTGTTTTAAAAACAAATTAAAGTCTTAATAAAATTTTAACTTAAATAAATGCATTCAAATTTAATCAATGATTTAAAAAAACTGCTAAAAAAGCCTCATATATACATATACATATATTAATTGCAACATAGCCAACCACAAATACATTCTAATGTACAAAGTACCAACGATCTGACGTAATAGGTATGTTCAAAAATCCTAAGTTAAACTGACATTTTGCCAGTCTATGAATTTTAAAGGTCTTTGGGAAAAAAAACAGTCACTTTTGAAATGTCAAAATCTCAAATTGGTTTCTTTTATAGAGTAAAAAGAAATTAATAGAGTGGAGGTATTATCTCTGGAGATGATGCTTAAGATGTAACCCTACATTAAGTCCAATTAAGTACCAACAAAAGCACGTGCTTTGACACGCCTATCAATTTGCGAAATTTTAAAATGAAGGGCCAAAATCACAGTCAAGTGAAATCCAGCCACCCCATTGGTCGTGTGGTAAGGGTGAAAATCACGAACTTGTTTCTCCATTTGAAAAAGCTGAGGGGGAAAGTATTTTTTAAACGATTGTTACCGTCTGTTCTTATTTAAGATAAACCATCGAAATTAACTCAATTAAGATATTTTGATGCCATTTTATAAAATGAGAGTGAAAAATTTAGATTATAAATGAAAAGAGATAAGATTTACTTCAAAACTGCCGCTACGATTTTTTCTCGGAAAAAGGAGTATGACAACATTTACCCAACTGCTAAGAGATTGTTCCCTGAAAAGGACACGGCTCAATGACCAATGAGGTGTTTGGATTTCACCGGACTGTGATTTTGGCAATCCATTTTAAAATTTCGCTATCAATTGAAACAGGTTTAAACTGTATTTTTTTTCTCTCGTTTTTTTAAAAAAGAACTAATTTATCGCTTCACCGGTAAAAATTTATTAATTATTTTATCATATGTGTTTTAAATATCAATATAGAAAATTATTTTAACGTTTTGCTTGAAAATATAATATTATTTTGTTAGTACATTAAAATCGTCTGCAGTCAGAAATTTATATTTTAGATTAATATTTATTACTTAAGTTTTCATACATGATTTTAAAAGAATGTTTTCATCATTATATTTTAAATATTTATTTACATGCAATTATTAAATCATAAACATTTTTCATCTACGTTATAAAGTATTGAAAATTATATTAATGAAGGAAACTTTTAGTTATACAATTTTTAATTCGTATCAAATGTTTTCAATATCTTATTTAATTTTAATTTGATATTTAATTATTGCTAATTTTCCAATTTCCTTCATTTTAAAAGTGAATATTTATTCTAATAAATAATAATAGAACGAAGACCATTTTAAAAATTTGCTATTTCCTCTTGAAATATGCTTCAACTGTAATTCATTTCTTTCAATTCGTCTTATAATAGAAAATCTCTTCCGCGTCCTTTTGTTTGCCACATTAAATTTGAGCGATAAATGGTTTCATATCGCAAACCTTTTTTGAGCTTACTTCACCTCCACTTATCTTATTCCTCCATGGGTTTCTTTAATTCTGTCTCAGTTTTCTTATTACTTCTGCGAAAATTTTTACACAACCAACCAACCGTAAACAAATGAAAGAGAAAAAAATTGGGAAAAGATGATTTTTTATGAGAGTGACCTCTTGATTTTAATTAATTACTTAGTTAATAATTGGAATTTTGAAATTCTGAAGCTCAGGTGCATCAGGAGAGATATTGGGCTACTCTCAAAAAAATTTTGAGCTTTGTACGTGCTGTAGATTTTGCTAGCCATTGCAGACACACACACAGACAGAGCGTTTTGTTCTTTTATTAGTATAGATTTTAATTTTGTAATATATTATTTTTTTAAGAACCGGAAATAATATTAAATCTGACATATTTCTTTGACGACAATTGGTTTTCAATGAATGAAATTTTAAACTTTGACCTGGCGACCTGTCATTTTTTTACATTTTTATATGTGAGATAGTAAATTACTTAGCACGATGAGACAAATCATATTTGCCATAAAAATCGAAAATCGCTGCCAAAGAATATATAACCTTTATTTGTGAGCCTCTGTTCATGTGCTTAATCAACTTTAAATGTTTCGTTACTATTATTATTGGTAGATACGATTGCTTTCCTTGTGAAATAATGTTTGTTTGCTTGGATAAAAAAAAATTAAAAGAGAGTTTCGTAATTTTTTATTCTATGTATTATTAAATTAATTAATTGTACAAGTGCAATCCGTTTTAAATAAGTTGAATCTGAAAACGATATGTCACATTTAAGAAATACTATTAACATTTATAAAGACTAAACTAAAATAAAATAAAATAAAAATCGAAATGAGTTTTTTAAGTTTCAAAATATGTAAAGAAATTTTATTAGATATCATTATTCCAAACATATTTTAAAGCAGAGTGACGTTACTTTAATCACAGTTATTTTACACAATAAATACTCTATAATAGAGTTGCAATTATTAAAATATTTTGAAGTTTTCAGCAATGAGTTTTGAAATATATAAGTCGTTTCTAAAGTCTGTATAAATAGGCTTTGGTAATGTATGTGCTATGGGAAAACATGCTCTACACCAGCGGTACTATCGAAACACGAACTTAATCTGCTTTCTTCACCTACGTTACCTTGGAAATTTATTCCTAAGAATATAGTGTCGCTGTTTCCTGCATCAATCCTAGAAAGTCGGTACATTAAATCGGTTGCGTACAGAACTGATGAAATGTCTGCAGTTACATGAGAAGTAATGCGACCTCAGAATCTACTTTTATAACAAGGATAAAGTTTCATAAATCTTTTAGGAAAACACGCATATTGGTGCTTCGTGAACATGAAATCTGCACTCTATTGGCCAAGAGCCTTTCGGATCTGGCTAAAACTTACAATCCAACGAGTGAAATCACTGATAGCAATAGCATTACATATTTCTTTTAATTCAATGGTAGTGTTAAAAAAACAGAACAACCATTTATAATGTTATAGTGTTCATCCATAGTATACAATATTATTAAAATTAAATAAACTTTTCTATATTTTAAAGCACATATTTTGCTTCACTATTCTGGAATATACCATATATATATTTTTAATGTAATTTACTACCTCACTATAATACTACAAAAATATTTCTTCTGACTAATGATTTTAGGAGTCTTTTGCAAAGAATATATCATTTCATATGTTAAAATACTGTTACTATTCAACTCATACTGTAATATTAATAAGTTTTTAATTAAACATCCTTCATTGATAAAATTTAAATAAAAGAAGTGTACAAAATGTTTGGTAGGTTTAAAATAAACACTTATATATAAACGCATCCTTAATCAACTAAAATGTCGTTACACTTTCAAAAGAAAATGATATAAGTGGGTAAACTGAAAAAAAAAATCTCAAGAATTTCTTACTAAATTTGTATAATTTTAATTAGATTACAAACCCATAACGGGGAAAGTTTATTATGCATATAGTTTAAATTATAAACTCCCATTATATTTTCAAAAGAGATGACTGTGAAAGAATACAAAGATTCAACTTTAAATGACAGTAATGAACATTTTCCAAAGCACTTTATTCTTTTTTTTTCTCCTGAGCTTATTTGATGAAATCAGCTGCAATCTTACTTCATTCTTCTTCATAATAGTGTATTCTCGAAAGAATCTCTTTAGTTTCGCTGTTTATAAAATAAAACATCTGAAGTATTTAGAATTTGCAACATGTAATTATTATATGCGCTTAAATAAAAAGAAGCTTCTAACAATGGCTGTTAAAATATTAACTTATAAGTAGGTTCGACTTTATTGTTAATAGTGCAAGTTTAGTTAATTCATCATTTGAAATTAAATTAAAAATGAAGTAGACCATTTTTTAATAAATGGTACCAAGTAATAATTTTTAAAGCTCTTTTTATGTAAAAAAATTTTATCCAGTTAAAATTTTAAATGTATAAAAAATTTATAATGTGCAGCATGAGTAATCAGAAATTGTTACATTTTTTTTTTTTTTTTGAGATTTTAACTATGGCAATAATCGTTTTAGCCCTCTTCACTATAAAATTCATGCATTTTCTCAGTACTGTGAATATATCTATAATAATGAAGCAACGGATAGAATATAATGGAACATTAAACTGTCGTTTCAGTTGCTGTTTTAATATTTTTAGAGTATTCAAATTTTCTGTACCATCCAGCAAAAATTGCATATGAGGCAATACACTTCAGTACAATGTATGGACGCACAAGAAATTATTTTTTATTAATGAAATTTGAATTTGTTTAACATCAGTCACAGTTTTGTTAAATAAAAATATTAAAATATATACTGTTAAATAAATCTATGATGGAAGAATTATATTATAATGTAATTTCAATTTAAGTTGGAATACAATAATATTGAAGAGGGATATACACTATATGGCCAAAGATGATCGGTCTCTCGCGATTTTAGACATTTTATTAAATATTCAGAAAAATACATGTGGAACAATGCTACAACTTTATGTGTGTAAACAAAATAGTATACATCATATATTTCTGTGAAAATGTTTTCCGAAACTTCATATGGGGCCGTCAGAAAACTGAAAAAGAGCAAATATCTTTTGGATAATCTTGTCAGGACTAATGTAGAGAACACGTTTAAACTATATATAATGATTAAGTGGATTATTGCAATAAACTATGTCCATTTTTATGCAGATAACATGTATACTAGTAGAGACATTACGTTTTTTATAAAAAACGAGGTAGAACTTGTCTAATTTCGACGAAAGAAAATATTTAAGAAGTGACTGTTTCATTGATTTATAATAGATCTACTAAATTAGTTATATTAAAAATTGCACCTTATACTGTTCAGTCTAACTCTTAAACAAATGATATTTAACTTAAAGTTAACAAAATGCAATTTTCACATCTGTATTTACCTTTTTTAAATAAAAAAATTTCATTTTAATTAGATCTTTTAATTTAAAACTTTAAGTCTTGATGCTATTACATGAAACCAATTTTGAACTTTTTCTATTTTTATAACTGGAAATGAAATGTTGTAAATGAAATAAAAATCCATCGGGTTTTATAGTAGGCGATATTCTTTCCGAGGCACATGCTTATTTTTTTTTTCACTTTTAGTGACAAAATGGCAGCCTAAAGGTACAGTAATCATTCTTTTCCTTTTTCATTTTCTTTTAATAGAAACGGAGTACATCTGTTTCCACGATTAGAAAAATGGTATTAAAAACTACAAAAATAATAATAAAAATAATATTTCAAAAATAAATTAAGATAGAGTTCTCAAGTAAATTGAATTTAAAAGTCACTTTTGTCTTTATACGACGGTGTCAAAACTGAAAAAGTGCGATGTTTAGAAGTTTAAAAAAATCAGTTGTGAAAATTGCAACCCGAAATTTCATTTCAAATTTCAAAGTGTTACCTTTCACAAAATGAGGTATGCGTTACGTACATATACATTTGGACTTTATAATATAGACAATCCCAATTTTTTGCGAGTTTTTTTTTTTGCTTATAATTTGCAGAGTTTTTAATATAATATATTGTTATTTTCCGAAAAAATGACAAACAACGTTGTGCAATGACTCTAAAGACTTATTTTCGCTGAGATAAATTTTTATGATTATCCATCCTATGACCCTTGCTTTGATGTAAGTGTATGTTCACCTCGTTTTCTACAAACCAACCTAGAAAATACTCAACTTTTTCTTTAAGAATTGACTGAAATAGTTTATGAAATAAAAACACATATTTAACATTACATAAAAAATATTTACAACATCTTTAAACGTAATTACATTAAAAAAATAATAATTATAATAAAACGTTCTGAGAATTTGGTCAAATGGGAATTTATCATTAACTTTTCCGAAATCTTTTTAATTTATTTATTAATATGGATGAAAGTTGACTCAAATTTACCAGCTAGGTTTACTTAAACATGTATAATACGTATATGGTACACAATAATAACTTTGAAAATCATACCTTGAATATCAGAATAATACTCATGGTTTCTGGTTATAAAATTATTTCACGTAAATCAAATTAGAGGTAAAAATTAAGCTAAAAATTGAAACTATGCATTCAAAACGATATAGACAATTCATGTCCAACATTTTAGTTATGGACAATTCACGTCAGTTTCGGACAATGACTTCAATTTATGATGTAACTTTGGGAATGGCAGGGTGTAAAAATAGCATGGTTAATAAATTTGTTTCAATGTATGCCATAAAACAAATGAGGCACATAAGCATCATAAAAAAATATATGCCTGCATTAGAGGCCGCATAAGTGCAGGTTGCCTGCGCCAAATATTTTCGAATTTTTCCGTACAAATTCCTATTGCTACTTCAAAGAAAATTTGTAAATAGCTTAATAAAAAAACAAACAATTTAAAATTTTAAAATTAATTGAATGTATGCATGATGGTGCAATAAAAAAGAGAAAATAATTGAAATCTATTACTGACAATATTTAAAAGTTTATCAAAACTTAATGTATAAGCGTAAAATTTCAATATGCGGTAGATTCCATGGTCTTAAATATTATTACAAAGGCAGGTGTAGTTTTTTAATCCTTGTATCAAGCGGATGAATATTGTTTTTAGTATCGTTATAAAAGTGTTTTAACCTGTACTTGGGAGCTCGGACACGACAACATGAATCAGAGCCCCTGGTTAAAAATTAAACACAACCATTCATTTTAAGTGGATTTTCAAATGTGTAACTGATTTTAATTATCAATTTCCAAAGCAACCATCAACTGTCAAGACAGCGGTGGATGAAACCAAGGTAACCGAAAACCGCAAACTCCTTTCCAGACTGAATAGCCACCAGACTAAAAACAATTACTGGTATTCGTAAAATCTTCCGCAATTTAGTAGTTTTTTTTTTTTTTTTTTTTTTTTTTTTTTTTTTTTTTTTTCTAAGAAAAGAGAAATTACCACGTTTTTAAACTCTTAACGGGTTCCCCTAGTATATATATATATATATATAGGTGAAAGCTAGGATTATAAATTTACTTAAGTATCATTAAATGAAAACATATAAATATACATATAGACATAGATATTCATTTTAATATTGAGTTATATATATTTTTTTAATGATAGTAATTGGTAAAAAACAAAAGCAACTAAAATTATGTAAAATGATTTAAATACTCAATACAAAATCTTTTAACTTCACACTTACATTGAGTGGTTTAATCTTTGAAGTTAAATTCTTAGCCTTAAGTGGCAATTACAGATAAAGATTTGAAAGACTTATGAGTGGTTGTTCAAAAATACCTCTTGGTACAATAATGCTTCAAAGAATACGTGCTTCGTTTTAATGTTTTCACTTTAAAGGATCAATTCTTGTAAATCCGTTTCATTAAAGGTATATTTCATACTAAGAGTTAAAATATTATGCATATATTTTTTTCTGAGCGAAGCGAAGTCTTATACTAGGAGTACGTAACGATATTAAAAGAAAAAAATTCTTTCGTCAAGCAAATCTCAAAAAGTACTTGGATTTTGATTCTGTTTGTACCAGTAGGTACCTATGAAAGTAATCTGGTGAATGCACCATCTACGAAAAATTAGTTCCAAATAGTTTAAAAGTTATATTTAAAAAATTGATTAAAAAAAACACAATTTATTTGCATACGTCACAGAAACTTGGTGTGCGTCATTTTTCACTGGCTGGATATTTTCATAGACAGCCGATCCAGAACACATGGAGTAGATAGTAATTGTCTGAGTGAAGCGAAGTCTTATACACATAGTACGTAACGATATTAAAAGTAAAAAATATTCTTCCGTCAAGGAAATCTCAAAAAAATACTTGACGGATTTTGATTCTGGTTGTACCAGAAGGTACCTATGAAGGTAACCTACGGAATGCACTTACTAAGAAAAAAAAAGTTCAAAATAGTTTTAAAATTATATTTAAAAAATTGATAAAAACACACAATTTGACTACATACGTCACGGAAATTTAATGTGCGTCATTTTCACGAGCTGGATGTTTTAATTAGATTTCCAATTTGCAGCACATGGAGCAAAGAAAATATTCAAACAATTTTCGTTTAAGTGGAACAAAACATAATAAAACTTGAAAAACAAACTGAAAAAAAAATTTTTTTTTTCGTTAATTCAAAATAAAGAGGACATAATTCTTAGATGCGATATTTTTTATAATTGCGTTTTATAATCGGCATTAGCATCTTTTTTATTTCGCGCGTACAAATTGGAAACAATTCTTTCGTGTTTAAATAAAATACGGGTTTAAGTTGGATTAAAAGCGTTTTTAACTTTTTGAGGGACACCATTTGCAGTCTCCAAACGGTTAATTTTAATACTTAAATTGCCAACTGGTACCAGTAATTTTTTAGTACAATTTTGATCTCATAATATACGTGACGAAACGGTTTAGATTATTTTCAATTAAATTTGTTCGTAAATATCGGTGGTAATTAATTATTTGATCATTTTTGAAGCAGAAATGCCTTGCCCCTGAAAAGTTTAAGCAATGTATCGTGTTTAATGCGATTGAATGAGACATTCCCGATCATCCATTACTGGCATTTAATCTTATAGTTTGGCGATACTTTTTTGGTCGTCAGTATAATCAAGTAGTACAAAAAAAAGAAACAATAGTTAAGCAATAAATAAAAGTTATAAATAATAAACATAATAAAAAATATACATGAAACAATAAATCTAAAATATTAAAACTTACAGCAATATTCAAAATCAAAGTTTTCACCAATTTGGTGACAGAAAAAATCGCGCCAACTTGGTACGTATATGACATCTACGCCATATTTATGTATAAAAATAAGTATGTTTATTTTTTTTTTATCTGAAGAACATATTTTAAAATGTTATTACTAACTACTGATAATTTAGGCTACGATTTGGATTGGTGAATTAAGTAGTTTTTTTTTTGGGGGGGGGGGGGGCTAAATTATGAATACTTCAAATTAAAAATATATTTGAACATACAGTCCAAAAGTTTTATTATTTAAAGGCGTGTTTAATGTGCTTCAATTAGTAGTAATAGTATTCATATACACATTTTTTATGGTCCTAGCGAACCGAAGAAGTGAGCGACCTATGGACAAGTATAACTTACAAATTTAATTTCAATACGATTTTAATTTCGGATAATATACTGCTATTACCCTTGGATAAGATAAGGAGGTTAAGTTATTACATATTTCTTATTTGAATATAAATTGCATTTCTTTGAAAATAAGTATTAAGATGGAATGTGTTTTAAAAGAGAAAAATATATTAAAATCTAATGTAACCAAGGCAGCGAACGAAATCGCAAATAAAGATAGTTTAAATAAGTTTGAATTAGAGCTTTACGAGAAAAATCATTTGCTTTTGAAAAAGAATTTATAGAGATATTTAAGAAAATTTTTCAACTTTGTGACGATAAAGATGTTGATAAATATATTGTTGAGCAACCATCTATTCAAGAAAATATAGATAAAATATATTTAATTGTAAAAAGAAAGTTAAGTGAATTAGCTCCAGTTTTAACGAAATGTGATGTAAATACGAAAAGTGAAGTAAATGTTAGCGAATCAATCCGCTTACCTTAATTAAATCTTCCAACATTTAGTGGACAATTGCATGAGTGGTTATCTTTTAGAGATATTTTTACTTCTAGTATTCATAATAAATCGTGTTTGTCAGCGTCACAAAAACTGTCCTATTTAAAATTATCGTTGCATGCTGATCCTTTAAGGACCATTCAGTCTATTCCATTTACTGATGCTAATTATGAAATAGCATGGAATCTTTTAGAAAATCGATTTTCGAATAAACGAGATCAAGTATTTGCACATATGAAGCGTTTTATGTCCCTTCCTTCCATGCAAACTGAAAACCCGTCCTCTATATTAAAATTAGTGGATAATGTAACTGAATGCAGGGTTCATACAGAGTTGTGAAGAAAAAATCCAAAGAATACATAAAAAATCCAAGGAGTCCAAAAAATTTTAAGGGCTTGCCACTTTTGTTGTTATTTATGTGGCATACACTTGCGCAGCCCCAATTCCGCAGGGACTCCGAGAGTTACACACCCCGGGGGTTACTCGCGTATCCGCGGGGTATCTGCAATCTTCAGATGAAATCGGTGCTTTCCCGCAATCTTCAGACAGAATCAGCGATTTATCTGCGATATTTTAGCAAAATTGGCGATTGTTTGCGATCTTTTGTCAGTTTTTCTGTGATCTTTTGACGAAATCGGGATTTTCCCGTGTTTCTTTTTTATGAAATCAATGTTTTGTCGACGATTTTTAGACAAAATTTGCATTTTACGCGATCTTTTCTCGAAAACGCCGTTTTATTCTCACAATCTTTTGACGAAATCGCCGTTTTTACCGTGATCTTTTGATGAAATCGCGGTTTTTTTCCCGCGATCTTTTAACGGAATCGGCATTAGTCTGTAATCTTTAGACGAAATCGACGTTTCCCCGCAGGGTCGGACTGGGTCAGTGTAAAGGGCGCAGACCTTGGATTTTTAGAGGGCGCAAAAATTTTAACGAACTCAAGTCAGTTTCTTGTGCTGTATATGGCTTGGCGAAGTTTAACATATTCGCAAAGCACCAAGTAATAATGTGGGTTTAAATTATATCGCTAATTCTAATTCTAGATAGAACACTTCGCTGTATTCTCCGTGCATGTTTAGAAGTTCCAACAAATCTACACAATAGTCTGCAATTTTTTTTAACTAATTATGTCATATCTAAAAGTTTACTCAGACTACCTTGTTGTAGATAAACAACTGCTTTTTTTAAAAAAATCGATAGATACCTTTCAGGGGAAAACAATTATGAACCCTACCAATTTTCTTGAAAATGACAGTATATAAAATATATAGGTACAAGTAGATTTGGAATAATATTTACTCTTAAATGATTTTTGTAAATTTTGCTTTAGATGATGCCTACATGTTTAAGCAAAACACATCCGTTGATTTTTCAAGTGTTAACATCCACTTTTGCTATCCTATTTACCTCCTTGCTAGCCAGGAAACAGATATAATATTTGATATGCTTTTCTGAAACCTTAATACAGTTTTAAAACAATAAACAAAATATGTTAATAGTTTATCCTTAAATTTTGAAAAATAAATCGAAGATCTTACAATTAGTTACCAGCAAAATTATAAAAAAATTATAAATTTATTTAATCTTACTGAACATGAGACTTTTACAAAGTAATTTCCTTCCGAAGTATTCCTTGGAAGTTTTTACTTTTTTTTCTGTGTGTGTGGCTCTTTTAATAACAGAATTCGGCCCCCTTAAATTATGTAAAAAAAAAAAAAATACTTCTTTGAATAGAAAAAAAAGTCGGAATAAGTTTGAATCTTTTCCAATCTCTGTTATAAATAGATGAGGATTAGTTTTCAGAGTAAATAGCAGAACATGTGGCGCTACTAAACTGCATTTGTTTTCGATAAATAATTTATTTATCGAAAAATATTACACGTTTTTCGTTCCAAATCGCATTTATAGTTATCCTTGCCAATTTTGTACCTTTAATATTTAAAAATGAATAAGCATATGTGTCAGAAATTTTTGCCCTTGTTGAGCAGTGGATTTGAGAACCGCCTGAATAATACTCATATCTTAAGAACTAATGTACGGAATTTCATCAAATTTAATATTTTGTTGAACCTTGACGTAAATTTGTGCTGATAAGGTTTTCGTGTAAATTAAATATCAAGTGGCGTTACTCTGCTGCATTTTTCACAATTATCGCGATAGCTCTATCTCAAAGACAAATGAACGGAATTTAATAAAAATCCACATTCTTTTTAACTTTCATACAAATGAAACTTTATTAGTTTTGGATGTATACAGCGCAACAAGTGTCGATTTTCACTCTGTGGGCTACAATTTTGGTTTCAGACATCTGATACGAAGGTGCCAAGTTTCAAATATTTTTTGAAAAGTGCTATGCTTTTATTTCCTTTTAATATGCACGCAATTTAATGAACCTATGGTTAGAATCCTTTTGATGGCGATGAGCATAGATTGTCATTTAGTTTTGTACGACTGCTTTTCCATTCTAACTTTTGTTACTACTGGTGCCAACAGAATGTAAATATAATCGCCAGAGATAGCCTTGTAATAGCGAATTTTGAAGTACAATATGTGTGAGTTAGAAAGAAGTTTTAGGATACTACATCCGATTAGTCACTTTTATTATCTTCAATAGAAGATAATATATTGTAATCGAAATTTGAGATTTTCGGTTTTGACTGATTTACATGTTTTAGTGGTCAGAGGTCCACAAAATCATGTTTTTACAAAATGTTTGTCAGTCCGTATGTCGCTATTCTACCATCAAAAGTGTATGAAGTTATGCACAGAATTGAACCAAAACTTTTGTGAATGTTTTTGATCGTGGCAAACATAGATCTTCCTTCAGTTTAAAAATATTCCTCTGGAAGAGAGCGCTATAATAGAGATTTTTGTGCCATTTTAAATATCGTAAATTGAAAAGCTTATGCATAGAATCGAACCAAATTTTTTGTATATATTCTTGGCTGAGGTTAGCAAGTCTTCCGTGAATTTGACAAAAAAATCGCAGGAAGAGTGCGCTATAATTGCGATGTGTGAAAATTTTTCATTACGGTTCCACCGAAAAGTATATGAAGTTATTGATAGACTTGAAGAAATTTTTTTGTGTGTGTTTTTGTTTGTGGGCCAGCAAGTCCTCCCTCAATTTGAAATGAAAAAAATATATATATCATAAGGGGCGCTGTAATAGTGAGCTTTGTGTTATTTTCATTATTGTATCATATAAAAGAGTATGAAATTATGCATAGAATAGAATCAAATATTTTGTGTATATTTATTGTTCAATTTGAAAATATTCAGCCGGAAAGGCGCAATGCAATAGCTATGTCTGTGCCATTTTCCTTATTGAATTATCGAAAAGTGCACTATGAAGTTATGCATTGGATTGAATCAGTTTTTTGTGTATCTTTTAAACTATGGCAAACAGGTCCTCCCAGAATTTGAAAAGAGTGATGCCGGTAGGGAACACTTTAATAGCGATGCGTGTGCGATTTTCATTATTGACTACAGAAAACTGTAGAAAGTTATGCATAGAATACAACCAAATTTTTTGTGCATGTTTTAGACTATGGGCAGTAGGTCTTCTTTGAATTTGGAAATCATTATGCGGTAAAGAGATACAGTGATAGTAACTTTTGTATATCTTTCTCGTTTTTTCGTAGTTCTATTTCTATTGGCGGCTTCGACAGGAAGGAAAATCACGTTCTGCTAAGCGGATTCTTCGCAAACAGCTGATGACAACTGAAAAAGGAAAACTATTGATTTTAATAAGTATTAAGATAAAAATTTCATTTTTACTCTGATTAATTGACTGAAAAAGAAATTTAAGGCAAATCTCAAAGTTGGTATGGTGATGAATTAATAAAATTGAAGTAATAACACATGTAAATGCTTTTTGAATTTATTAATATGTGTGAGATAGAAGAAAGTTTTGGGATTGACGCATTAAATTAGTTTTTTTTTTGTCAAGTTGCTTTCAAAAAGCATGATTATAGATGCTTGCAAGAACGGCTATAAGAGAGGAGGGAGAGAAGTTAAAAAGACTAAAAATATGTAAAATATTTGGTTTAAATCTAAAAGGTATCATTCAATGAAGCGATGAAAAAAATTCTTCCAGAGCGACATGGAAGAAAAAAAAATCCAAAGTTCTCATTGGGTGCATGTCTTCCTTTGCAATCGCATGCAAAGATGCCCCTTTTAGTTTCCAATTCTGAAATCGTTACGCCACATCCTTAATTTCATTGTGATAACAAAAATGCCTCTTTTGTGTGCTGCCTGTCTATTAACTGAGGATTATTTGTAAATGACTTCTTAGAATTTTTTTTCTTATATCAGAATATATGTGTGCAAAGAGTAAAAAATATTGAAGCGGCTGAAGCACTTAGGGGCGTAAAATTTTCCCTGGACGAGGGTGCACCGGCCCCCGGGCCAATGGGCCTGCGGGCCAGTCCGAGCCTGTTTTCCCGTGGTCTTCAGACAAAATTAGCGTTTTTATCTGCGATATTTGGTGAAATTGCTGTTTTAACTGCGATTCGCACAGGAAATTTGCGTTTTTCAACGATCTTTTGACAAAACTCGTTGACAAAAACATTGACGAAATCGTCATTTTTCTAAGAAATATTGACGAAATGTGTGCTTTTTCAGGATCCTTTCACGAAATTTGCATTTCTCCGCGATTGTTTTTTCCGCTCACATAACCATACAAGTCGGCAACTATGCGGAACTGATAACCCAATTTCAAAATTTCGGAAGAGAATCACCCCCTGAATCCACCGTTATCAGCAAAATTGAGGATGATGAAGAAGAAATCAAAGTTTTATATCTAGCTGTGAAGGATTTAAACAGTGTTATCACTTTTCTGTGAGTGCATATAAAATAAAATTTCTGGATTTCGTCGGCACTCAGATTACAATTTTAACTGAAGATGCGAATATTTGCATGCAAAATTGTAACTGGCAAACTTGACATTAAGTTTGGAAATATATTTATTATATATTGATTCAATAATGTAATTACTTTTGCTTTTTCTTAAACCAAATCGATCGGGTCTTTTAAATATTTCATTCGTCGAATTCGATGGGATTCCACTCGTTTTATTGTTAAAATGCATTTCCTTTCTATCTGCGTCTATAAAAAAGTATTTAAACTAAAGACAAAAATCCATTTTTCATGAATCTAGTCAATGAAGAAGAAGCACGTTAAATTGTATGTCTTTATTATTCCGCAATTCCAATGACTCAGAGAGAAATTGCTAATCAATTGTGTGCTTCACGCCGTTCTGTTTGCTATTATATTGATAAACACACGAAAAATAAAATTATTTCATTGCATTCTAAACGATGTCGCCCTTCTTTAGAAGGGGTGAAGACCCTATCGATTTTTTTTCCCTAATCGGAAAAATCGGCGAAACTGAATTCTGTAATAGCAGAATCTACATTCAAACTGTAATTTTATCTTTTGCCAAACGATAAAAATCTAGTTATATTTTTCAGCTTCTTTGTTAATTTATTTATTTATTTTTTGCATTAAATGAATCGGTTTCTTTTTTTTTTCCAACAAAGTTGAAATGTATTTATGCATTCGGTTTGTCTGTGCGTCTGTCCACTCTCTAATATCCGTAAATATACTCGGATTTTTTATACAATTGGTAAACCTTATTTAGGGTCTCCTAGGCGTGCTTGGTATTATATATGAAGTATGTGAGATTAATAGTTTATTTACAGGGACATCCAAAATTTTTCCATTACATTATGGTCTATAAGAAAAATCGATAACAGAGTATTTTTATGAAACTACACTATTGTAAAGTATTGAAACTTATATAAATCAATGGATTTTATTACGATTACGTTTGAACAAGACATTCATATAATTTTTAATCCGTTTACAGGGACACTTAAAAGAAATTGGTTACAATACTGTCTTTGAGCAATAATTGCTGGTCATGTAATTTCAATTTCGGCATTTACTTTGAAATTTAACTGTCTTTTAGGTGCATTTGTAATTATATAAATACTTAGTACCTATAGTCGTCGTCTGAACCGTCCGTATCTCTGTCCGCACAGCACGAAAACTATCGAACCGAATCGTTTTAACTTTTAAATATATATTTGTTTCTGAATTTTGTTGAGTTATTTTAAATTTTAGTAAAATTGGATAAATAATTTGAATACAGAGACAGTCAAAAATATTCTAATACGTTATGGCCGATGGGATGAAATAATACCAAGAACATTTTAATGATGTTACGCGCCGAACGAATCCTAATGAAATTGATATGCATTGATGAGGAGCACTAGAATATATATTTTGTAGAGCATGCCGCGCAAAGAATATTTATTATTCATTTGCAGGGCACTACAAAAGAATTAAATAAAAAAAAGGCACGGGGGAAGGGACATTCATTTTTCAACTTTACTAACCTGGGGATTTTATCATTTTCTAAATTGTCACTAGAAAGTTTTTTAAATAATTACTTTTTAGAGTAAAACTCAAGTTCATGTTGGCGTATTTGAGCGAGCACGTCTAGCGTAAAAGTATGGGCAGATTTACAAGTTATTTGTGGTGACATTTATACAGCTCAAAGCTTATGGAGACGAGATAGTCAGATCTCGTTCGTAGCTTATACTACAGACATTGCATATTCCTTTTATTTAATGTATGCTACAGTGAAATACTGCTTAACGGCATGAGAACAAGTTTATAAAGAAAGAAAAACAGTGTATGTAGTGGCCAGCAGCACAATCCATTTAAATCCAATTGAGCATATCTGGGACACTCTCGAACGACGTAATGCATTTCTTTGTTGGCGTCTTCGGGATTTTTACCGGGTGTCCCAAAAATGTCTGTTTGATGTTAAAATTCAATAACTTGCAAACGGTGACAGCTATTTAAAAATTTTTGCAGAAGGGTTATGTATAATGTCAGGAGTTTTTTTTTACCGTAACACTTGATTTTAGTTCGAATTTGAAACAATAGGTGGCGCTGACGGTGATTCAAGGCCAGGTCGACGTTTCACTCAGCATTGATCACCTGGCCTTCAGTCGCCATCAGCACCACCTATTGTTTCAAATTCGAACTAAAATATAGTGTTACGGTAAAAAAAAAACTCCTGACATTACACATAACCCTACTGCAAAAAATTTTTAAATAGCTGTCGCCGTTTGCAAGTTATTGAATTTTAAAATCCATCAGTCATTTTTGGGACACACGGTATATGTCATTTTTTTAATAAAGAATTCCCTAAATTCCGATCGAGAACCTCATCGTATCCCTAGAAAACAGATGTAGATATTATATTATCAACTATTCTGTGTTAACTATCTACACACCATGTAAACAAATTCTCTCATTCTACTCAACCATCATGATTTATGCAATTTTTTGTGCTGTTTATATTTTTTACTTCATTTCAAAGAGTTCAAATTCCTATTCAAGATATTTTAGTGTTTTATCATTTGCATTACTTTTAATGCATTAGTTACTTTCAATTTTATACCCATACATGGCAGATTTGCATAGTTTACTTTCCATTTTTTAACCGTGTATAGGAACTTTTACATAATGTTTTGCATTTCTACCATTTACTTTTCTCATTTTTGACATTTAAATTTCTGGCACTATATAATCAATTAAAAATAACGGTACTTCTAGGTTATCCCGTCGACCAATTTAGCCAAATTATACAAATCTCCAAACTAATAGCCAAATATACATGTTGACATAATTTTTATTTTAAATAACCAAAAATCAAATAATTAGAAGAATATTAAGAAAAAGTCGAAATAAAAATCACTTAATGGCATTTTAAACACGTGAATCGCATTTAATGTCATTGAATGTGACATTCACGATCATCCATTATTGGCATTTAATCTTATAGTTTGGCAATAATTTTTTGGTCGAGGGGATAACCTACAAGTACCAAAATAATATATAATTTTTTATTAACTTTTTGGAATATAGACTTTCTATTTGGAAAATATTTGGTAGAGAATTGGGAAATCTGAAATATATCTGAATGTTTTTGCCACGACGACCAAAAAAAATATTATAAACTAACAAAAAATTAATAACTCAATAACAAATTGTGGTACAGGTTTCAAACAAGTTGTATTTAAAGGTAATTTTTTTTTTTTTATACGACGGTGGGCAATGTTTAGAAGTTAAAAAATTTAGAGTACCGAAAATTGTTGAAAAAAAAACTGAAATTTCATTTAATATATGTTTATGATTGGCTCAGAAATATTAACGTATATCTAAATGTCCAGGCATATTAATATAACTCTGTTATTACGTAAACTACGTTTTGATAATTTTAAAACTGTGATTATTGGTTTTTTTAAATATAGAAATCATTTAAAGGCCTAAAGTTATAGCCTTTGAAAATATTACTTTCCAAATAGTCGTTGTAATTTCTTAAATTACATTTTTTCAATATGGTATTTTTTCGTTCTTTCTTTTTTTATACTTTTTGCAAATTATTATTAAATATAGCTCTCAGCAATATCGCTCAGACTACTCTGAGGGATATCCTAGTAAAAAAATGCTCTAAATACATAAAGGATTTAAAACTTTTAACTTTTATCTAGTAATCTGAAAGTGAAGCTAATTCAGCGCTAATGCAAATAGAGTGGAAAATTTTATAAATATATTTCTCTTTTATTTTTAAATTTATGGGGTTTAAAATCCCGTGATTGATTTCTATGACCAAACAATACGTATTAAATTTAATATACATTTTCATTGTACATTACTTGCTTTTATTTAATTAAAAAAAAACTTTCTTTCGTATTTTAAATGCAAATGAATGTAATTCGAAATATCTATAAAACACAAAGTATGCATGCATTACGTTTGAGAAAAAGTACTTTTTTGTTCGTCAGAGAAACATGATTGCGAGTTTAATTAAATCTAATTTATGCATTTTGAAGAATTTAAGTAGATGAAAAACTAATTAATGCTTAAAGAAACCAAAATTTGAAATAGTATTAATTATTGGGATAACGTAATTTGAAGAGTAGATATTATTTTATGTGTACGAGAAGTCACAAGTGTCAAACGTATTTGATGTGTTATACCACTGTATAGCAGAAGTTTAAAGTTTCCCTTATTTATAACCACACGGGTTTTTTTTTTTCATTATTTATGATTTTAAATAGATGTTTCGTATAAGGGAGAAAAGGTGTTATACAAAAACATAATTTATAGTGGTATGATTATACTTTATAACGATTGTTATAAAATAACAATTTTATAATGGGCAAACACGAGCAGTTGCAAATAAATGAAAAATAAGCATATTTTTCAATAAAAATGAATAATGCTTATACATTAAATTCCTAATTTTATAAATTCATAGAAGTAGTTGTAAAGTTTTTAAGGTCATGACATTTTTGTGGTTTGATGGTTAAAGATTACTGCGTATTTTGCTAATAAATTCTGTGAAACTAAAATAAATTTCTTAATACGGTTTATTTTCTTTATAATAAAAAAATGTTTTGATGAAAGAGCTGTCTTAACTTTTTTGCAGTAATTAAAAATGATTTGTGACGCATATCTGGTCTTAAACTTTCCTAAATTCGCATCATTTCTCTAGCGTCACAAAGGAAAGTTCAATTATGGCGTCGAGATGTTAATAATGCATACTTGTGTCGGGAACCCATTAAAAATCTCATTTTATGCACATATACAAAAAGATAAACATATAGGGTATGAATTTACGTTGCAGAAATTAATTCAATGCCGGACAGATGTAACTCTTTGGCGCGGTTCCAAAAGCCTTCAAAATTATCTCTTAAATATATAATGTATCATTTATATCCAGTTCATTCTGATACAGCCCTGTATATGCTAACGGACGGATAATATCATCCATTTTGATCAAGTTAAATCGAATTTGCTGGTTCTTTATACTAATGCAAATACGAAACAATCCGTCTCTTTAAGTAAGCGATTACTTCAATTTTGTAAATACTGAAACCATCCCATCAATTGCGCAGAAGAAAAATCTCTTGATTTGAACGTATAATAGCGAGCAACATCTACCTTTTCCACATTAAGTACGACAGAAATGAAAGAAGGTTACTTTTAGGCGAGTTTTTTGTATGGATTGGATACCTAAAAAGTTCAATAAAACATTTCATAAAAAAAACTTTCTGGTTTCAAATTTCAAAAATTATTGTAAATAGTTTAAATTTTATAGTATATGCTTTCAATTTGTTTTTAACTATTAAGACCAAGTTCAAAAATAGAGAAATTATTTTTACGAGCTTCAAGCACTTCCGTGGGGAGGAAGGAGGGGTCAGAGAGGATTTGTTTAAAATTTTCTGTCATTGTTTTCTCCAGGAAAACAGACCTACAGAAGACCGCTAACCAATAACTTTCAGAATTCCAAAATAGCAGATATGAAAAAATTATATATTTGTAAGGGACACTGATTTAGAATTGAAAATGTTACATTTAAAGTTTAATTTAAAAATTTGAATATTAATTAGGACTGAACAAGAAATTAAGCCATTAAGCTTACAGGCAGAAATTCACTAAAAATCCATGTATCATTGTTTTATAAATTATACCAAACTGGTATTTGTGCCTAAAATTGTACGCAAATATGCAACTAACGTACAGTAAATAGAAAGTGTTTCTATCATTTTGTTTTACTAACAGTTACAATAATTTTTTTTATTTATTAAAAAAACGAAGATTATAAAGTATTAGAAACTCTTATTCTGACAAAAATATATTATCAATATTGCTAAAAACTATAAATTGTTTTAAATCATGATAAAACCAATAAAAAGATGGTATATTCTAATTAAATTGTTATTTGAAATGTTGACTGAATGGTCCAGGGATAATAAAATTTTCTAACTTGGAACACTTATTACTAATCGATTAAATGAAACGACCAATACTTATGTCTCTATTCTAAAAAAAGTAACTTACGGTGTCATCGCCGCTGACAATAAGTTTTTTGTGACCTAGGATTTTTTTTCACTAATATTTAAAAAAACTAAATACAAAAAATATGAAATTTGGTGGTATTACAGAAAAGGTTTGATAAACATGCTGGTGGACACAGTTTTTAAAACAAGCAATAAGTTTAGGAGATATTTCATGTTAAATTTGATCAAAATCGTTTCATTAAAAAAAAAATATAGGAGTAAAAACTATACACGAGTATTATACATTTTTAGATCATTTTACATTAAGAAATCCTGGTGAACAGACCGCATTTTTTATTATTATTTGACTTATTTTTAAAGGGATTATTTCCATTTTAAATTCAAAATTTTAGCATTTTGAGAGATCTTTTTTACATAATTTAGAAAAGGTTATTATTTTAAATTGTTGCCAAATGATCAAAAAATGCTATTTCCTTCAAATTAAATATATATGCATATATATATATATATATATTTAGACGCGACTATCACAAACTGATAAACACTTTCACATGAGAATTAAATAATTACAAGGTAAAAGAATAAAGTATTTAAAATTATGTCATAAATCTTTAATGCACATGAACATTTAAAGAGAAAGAAAATATGAAAAATATATAATTCATGAAAATGCGTTAACCACGGCAAATGGAAAAGAATACATTATATTTAAACAGACAAACAAATGATATATTATTATGAAAATTCAAGTAGAATTTGGGCATCAATAGTATAAAATCACCACTAGCTAACAGCAGTTAAGCTTAAGTTGATATTTTGAACTGTGACATTATAGTCAGGGTCGTGCGTTGTGGTTGGCGAAGAGGGCGGTCAGCGCGGACGCAGAAATTGAGGGGGTGCCAAATTTATATTATCAACCTGGTTTGTTTCTACTTTTCTTGTACAAAAAAATCCATATGTACATATTGAGAAGATTTTTTGTGACAAGAACATGCATTCTCAAGATAGAATGTAACTTCCTTCTTGCAGTTTAAAAAGGGGTTACAAACTGTTATACTGTAGTTTAGATACATTTATTCTAGAGATTGTTTTCCACATACCCTTTGTAAAAAAATATAAGTGAAAATTTCTCTTAAACTGTTTAGTTGTTAAATTTAAATCTTTTAAAGTTCTAAAATAAGCGCGAAATATATATTCAATAGAATATTTTTTTTCTGCCCACACTTTTAATTTTTGTGAAACCTGTCACAAAGACAAAGGGTGAAGGAAGGTGGCGAAACTGAAACTTTGCCCTGAGTGTAATTTACTGTTTGCACGTCGCTAGTCATAGTAAGTCACGATCTGATTTGGAGTCATGTGATTTCAGCTTACTTTTAAGATTAGTTATTTAAATATCCGTAATTATCAATAAGTAAATTATTATTGATATTTTTTTGCATTTTTTTAGAACATTTTGGAAACTGTGGCTATGGAATTATCAGAAAAATATATAAATGATCAATTCCCCAATGTGTGCAAATTCCTCACTACGGCCGACGTGAAAAAATCATTTCAATTAAATTTTATAGCCCTTTCAAACATACTAAAATTCATATGAATTTAAGAATTGCACTAAAATATGTATTCCGCAGAATATGTGGTGCATAGAATAGTTATTATGCATTTACAGGAATACACCAAGCGAACAACATTACATAACGGTATAGGGTAGGGGAGATTGTTCGTGAATTCTTTTTACAAATATTAAACTACAGTATACACAATAAAATTGTATTACATTGCTATAATTATTCTTTTATTCTTGTTGTCATACATGTTCATGAAAATTATCACTTGACCCAACTAACCAAGATTTTTTCTCGGTTAATTCGATCCCTTGCAAATTACTCCGGCTACTTCCACTGAACAACACTGGTTGTGTATCAGTTAGCAGCTCTGATCACTTTGGTAACTAACGAAGTTTTAAAAATATTACTTTCATATATCAATCTCATAAAATTGTAAATAGTGAATTACCATTAAAACGCTCATCAAACAATGTTCTCCCTATACCATTATGTAATGGAATACTTTTGTGTGGCCTTGTAAATCAATAACAAATGTTCTTTGCACCACAAATTATGTAAGATGTATATTATAATATGTACTTTATAGTTGCATATAAATTTTATTAAGTTCGCATGAGTTTAACACGATTAAAATGCATTTGAAACATTTTTTCCCATTGACCGTAATGTAACGGAATACTTTTGATTGCCCCTGTAATTGATCTATGCATCCGATTTTCATAAAATTTGAAATAACTCGACAAAATTATGTAATAATTATGTATTTTAAATTTCAAACGTATAGAATATATTTGAAACTTTTCACCCATTGACCATAATGTAATTGAATACTTTTGATTGCCCCTGTAATTGATCTATGCACACGATTATCAAAAAATTTGAAATAACTCGACAGAATTATGTAATAATTGCGAATTTTAAATTTCTTTCGATTAAAATGCATTTGAAACTTTTTTTCCCCATTGACCGTAATGTAATAGAATACTTTTGATTGCCCCTGTAATTGATCTATGCACACGATTATCAAAAAATTTGAAATAACTCGAGAGAATTATGTAATAATTGCGTATTTTATATTTCAAACGATCAAAATGCATTTGAAACTTTTTCCCCATTGACCGTAATGTAATGGAATACTTTTGATTGCCCCTGTAATTGATCTATGCATCCGAGTTTCATAAAATTTGAAATGACTCGACAAAATTATGTAATAATTATGTATTTTAAATTTCAAACGATTCGGTTGGGTAGTTTTTGCGTTGTTATATGCGGACAGACAGACGGACAGACAGAGGGACGGACTGAACGACCACTATAGGTGCTACGTATTATATAATTACGAACGCACCTAAAAACGTGTATTGCAAATCTTAAAAGAGATATATATTTTGTAGTATGTATATTTATTCTTTTTCTTAGTGGGATACACTAAATTCCAATAAAGCAGAATTTCTATTTTCTACTTATTGTCATAGGTTAGTGGAAACCATGCTGTTTAAAAAATGTAACAAAGATTCACTTTGCATAATCTTTCGTCTTTTGAACACAAAAGAATAATTCCACAAAGAGTATCTCTTTTCATGTTTTGTCCAAATTTAAAAAAAGTTCCAAATATATAAAAGAATTCAAGATGTTATAAAAAAAGGTAAAGAAAACGAAGCTAATACTTATATTTTTTAAAAAGTAACATGCACAGACTTCACGTACTGTGCCTTTCAACTCGCACACATATATAATACTAAAAATTATTAAAATGTATAGCAGAAATTTATAATTTAATATTTCCGATGTATTTAATTTATTAGGCGCGGTATGCTATTTCTTAATTATAAAGTTACTAGCTGCTACCCGTGATGTCGTTCACGTAGCATTAAAAAAAGATAAACGCTTTAATTTAACAAAATGTTTTATTAACAATAATTTAAAAAATATATAACTAACACACATTTTATAGTAGGCAATATTATATATTTTCTTTATAGGGGACTTAAATAACTGACACAAATAAAAGGGAAATGTGTTAGATAATATAATCGCGAAAATGAAATAGCAATCACTTATATTGTAGAACATCTGTAATGCACCCCAATTCTACAGAAATCATGTTGTAGTGAATTTCAGAATTTCATATCAACACAGAAAAATCATCTGTTAAACTTAGCTAATAAATAAATATCCAAAATTTCCATGATACATAACTTGGCTGGTCCATTCTTTTCTGCAGCTACGTATATGATCTATATGTTTGTAAATATTCTAAATACAATGTTAAAATTTGCTTACTTAGAAAAGTAAAAAGAAGATTAAGATTCACCTTTAGCAATTTCTAATAATGGACAGAAACGTATTTGAGTTCCTTTGTACTATCCTGTATATTACGTGCAGATATTTATATGACCGCATATTTAGCTTAAATTCTTCAAGCAAAAAAAACGATTAAAATTACAGTATTCATATTTCCGGGAATCGCTATTGCACATGTGACCATGTATTCAATTTATTGTATAGTCCGGTACATGATTTATTTTAATTCTACAAACATCTCTTATTATACTAAATGTAACTGAACTTCAAGATGCATTAGTTTTCCTTAAAATATATACCATAATTGAAAAAGCTATTCAGCAATCTTTTCTAATAGACGATACTTTGGATACAATAGCTGAGATCTGGATACAGGTTCGAAATCTTTTATGTGTCTCTGTAAATGGACGCAACTGCAAGCATATTGTAGTAAATTTCAGTATTTATCATTGCATTGATTATTATCTCAGTATATCAGTTTCATCGTGTTTGAAATAGTGCAACGCAATTAAAATACGCTGGGAATATTTTCCTCCGTAGACTATTATATTACCGAACATTTTTCTGTGATCCTGTAAATGAATGTTAAATCTTCGCACCCTATTTTCTATAGAAATCCTATTTTAGTACACCCCAGAAAATGATATCATTTTCAATATTTTTGTAAAAGAGTAACATTATTAAAATACTCTGCAAATGATTTTCTTCACTGACCATTATATATTAAAATATTTTTGATCTCCCTGTACGCGCACTATAAGTACTACACTTAACATATTGGATAGAAACCATGTTCTTAACAATGTATGTAAATTTCATTACATTTAAAATTATGTAACACTATCAAAATACACCGCTTTTTTTCACTCTCTTTTTAGTTTTTGTTTTGCTTGTTCTCCGATAGATGTCGCTACTTGTCCACCCAGTTGTTTTCGCTGATTTCTTATCATTGGTTGCTTTTCTTTAGGCGGGATTGTTCCCATAGCGGGTATATAAGCCTGCGTCTCTCTGTCTCTTTGCTCAATTTTCTATTTTTTAGCTCGCTGAGTTTTGCAGTGATGAAGAATCTCGATAGTAGATTCAAATAGCTATTTGCTACCTTCTCATACTTTATTTGTGCATTTATAATCGTTGTTTTCTAGCTTTAAACATTTGTGCACAAAGGCTTTATTTGCTATTTTAGGGTCCATTTATTTATTTCATTTTGTTTTAACACGTGAAAATCTTCAATTGAAAATTAATTACTGAAGAGTTATTATTATTCCTTTTTTTATTTATTGGCAACAAAAAAAAGAATAATGATTAAATTTGAATAAATATTATGGGGAAATTGTCAATTAATTCTATATGAAAAGTAATGAAATTTTGTATTATTAAGAAAGATATTTGAATGAAATATATAAAAATTAGCCTATGTTCATTTGAGGCTCGTACACTATCTATATACAAAGATTCAAAGATATTAATCATTCCGTTTTGAAGCCAATTTCATTCCAAGTTTCGGACACACTTTCACATTTATAAGATACTAGCTGACCCGCCCGGCGTTGCCCGGGTCCGTATTAACAATATTAAACGAACTTGAAATTTGTATGATTTTATTATTAACTCGAAACATGCAGAAATGCATTGTCCGAAATACGTGGCCACTGACTGTGTGAAAAATCGGTTTAAAAAACAGCTAATGTTAAGCTCTAAAAATACTCAAAATGAGAGATGAGAAACGAGAGAGGGAATATGTATCCAACGACTGCATGATTTTTGTGTTAAAGTGTTGATATTTATCAAAAATCACTGTTACGTCATGTAACTAATTATTTTTTTTTTCACATAGAAATCCCAAGTGAAATATCTTGAATTTCAAACTAATTATATCACTCTTAAATCCGACTATACCATGAATGAAATCGATACTCGCTGGTAGCTAAAATGTTGGTATGTAGTATTATAATTTCAGAGCCATTTAACAAAAGTAAGTGTTATTTTTAATCAAACCATGCGTAATGTTCACTTTACGGATAAATTCCTACCCGTAAACTTTTGTATCGTAACCATAACCTGCCTGTAACCTAACTCTGACTTAACAGTACCTTACCGTAAATTAAATATAACATAAATGTAACCTAGCCTTCACTTTATTGTAACATATCCTTATTCTAACCATAACATAAATGCAATTTAACTTTAACCTAACTTTAACTTAACCGTGACCTAACTGTAACCTAACAGGAAATTAAATATAATGAAAGACTTACCGTAATGTAATTGCAACCTAAATATTACCAAACCATATATTGGTTTCATGTCCATGGAAATTATTTTGTCTTGTTCGGATCTGGTTATGATTCATTAGAACATTTTTGTCGGGTTCAGATTTCGTTCCGTTCAGATTTTAGGTTTTTTTGACGTGACAACGTCTTGTAAATTGGTTTGCCGGGAGACACTTCAAGAAACTGCGTTACGTTACGTTACGCTCCGCTCACGATACGCGCTCACTTTTCTCTTAACTTTTTCCGGTCACTTGTGGGACCATTTTCTGAACGTGAATGTGAATTCGCTGCAAGGAAGGGGCGGTGCTTAATAGGAATTTTAGATAGTATCAAACTAAGACGAAATACGTTATGTATTAGTTATTAGTATAAAGTACAAAGAAAATAAGTGTAGTTTATTTCGTAATTCGGTGGTATATTATGGAAAACTAATGATATGTGATTAGTGAAAGCCATTTTACTTTAGTTATATTCTGCTCATTGAAAAATTCTTTAATATGCTGTTTACAAAATTCAACATTTGACATCAATAAACATGAAGTAAAATGTGTTTAACAAACACAGTGTATTGCAAGTTATTGTATGTATATTTGTATATAAATACGTATGTATGTGTAAAGGTAAAAATAAAATTTTGTTAATATGAAATTCAGTGCGAGATTCTTTGTATAAATTAATGTTTTAAATATAATTCTTTGTATAAATAAATGTTTTAAATTGTTACTATTATTTCATCCTTCTTCCTACTATACGAATGAATATTCACATTAAAATTATTTTACAACTCAAAGTCGTTGTCACGTAAAACTTTCGCCCGTATACCGACTTTACAGGCAACCAATTTTTTTTTGTATTGAGTTTTAATGTTCGGGTCGTATTCATGTCCATGGAAATCATTTTGCCTTGCTCGGATACAGTTATGGTTCTTTGGAATATTTTTGTCTGGAACAGATTTGTTTCAATTCAGATATCGGCTTTTTCTCCAAATTGAATTTTTGGGTTCGGTTTTACTTGCGTGTTCACGGAAATTATGCTGCCTTGTTCGAATAAGAACATGCTTCACTGGAATATTTTTGCCAAGTTTAGATTTCGTTCAGTTCGTGATTTTTTCAAAGAAATTTTTTAGGTTCAGATTCGGTTCATGTGAATGGAAATTTTTTGTCTTATTCAGATCCGGTTACGATTCTTCGGAATATTTTTTATCAGGTTCTGATTTGGTTCGATTCAAATTTCAGGTATTTTTTCAAATAAAACTTTTAGGTTCGGATCTCGTTTATGTCCACGGAAATTATTTTGTCATACTCGAATCCAGTTGAGAATCTTTCGAATATTTTGGTCGAATTTAGATGTGGTTTGGGTCAAATTTCAGTTTTTTTCAAATCGATTTTTTTAGATTCGAGTTGGGTTTATGTCCATAGAAATTATTTCGTCTTGCTTGGATTGGATTATAGTTTTTTGGAATATTTTTGTCAGGTCCAGATTTGGTTCAATTCAGATTTCGGGTTTTTTCTTCAAATATAACTGTTGGGTTCGGGTCTGCTTGCATGTTCACGGAAATAATTCTGTCTTGTTCGAATAAGGACATGCTTCACTGGAATATTTTTGCCAAGTTCAGATTTCGTTCAGTTCGCGATTTTTTCAAAGAATTTTTTTGGGTTCGGATTGTGTTCATGCCCATGGAAATATTTTGTCTTTTTCGGATCCGGTTGCGTTTCTTTGAAATAGTTTTGTCAGATTCAGATTTTGTTCGATTCAAATTTCAGGTATTTTTTGAATGGGAGTTTTAGGTTCGTATCGGGTTCATGTCCACGGAAATTATTTTGTGTTACTCGAATCCAGTTATAGTTCTTTCGAATACTTTGGTCAGATTTAGATGTGGTTTGGGTCAAAGTTCAGGATTTTTCAAACGGAGTTTTTTAGGTTTGAGTCGGGTTTATGACCATGGAAATTATTTTGTCTAGCTGGGATCGGGTTATAGTTCTCTGGAATATTTTTATCGGTTTCAGATTTCGTTCGAGTCATATTTCGGGTTTTTTTCAAGAAAATATTTAGGTTCGGGTCAGGTTTCATACCCACGAAAATTATTTTTCCTTGTTTAAATCGGGTTATGCTTCACTTAAACATTTTTGTGGGATTCAGATTTGGTTCGGGTCAGTTATCAAATCCATAGTTTTTTCCCAGCAGAATTTTTAGGTCAGGGTCGTGTTTATACTCACGGAAATTTTGTGTATCACGGATCGGAGTGTGGTCTGTTTTTTTTTCTGTTTAAGATCGGGTTATGTTTAAATTAGTCTAATCATTAAGGTTATAATCAGTTTTGCTACTATTCTTTTTATGGTTTTTTCTAATAGATAATTTACTTTGCTATTTGGTAATTTATTATGGAGAATGAATCGTTTGCGGATACAAACAACTGTACGCGAAACAGCTATTTTATTTTTGTTTTAAAAACAAATTAAAGCCATATTACAATTTTAAATTGAATAGAACACATTTAAATTTAATCAATGATTAAAAAAATAAACTCATAGAAAAGTGTTGTGTAATGTTTTTTACAGCAACACAGCTAATGACTAATACATTCTAATGTTCGAAATGCCAAAAATATGCGTAAAACCATGTAGTAAAAAGAAATTAATAGAGCGACAGTATAATGTCTTGGGGTGAGGCAAAAAATGTAACTCTAAAATCCGCTACATTAAGTCCAAATAAGCACCAACAAAAACATGTCCTTTGAAACTCCGATCAATTCAAACTGGTTTAAACCAGTATTTCTTTGTCTTTGTTTTTTACCTTTTAAACTGTTATTGAATAGATGACTAAAATTTCGTTTAAAAAATAACGTTGTGTGCCAATATTGCCTGTAATACACGATCAGAATGCATGAAAGATACAATTAGATCAATCATAGGCAATAATTATTTGATTATTTTTATCATATGACTTTGAAATATCAATATGGAAGCATCATTTAAAACTTTGCTGTAAAAATCAACATTCTTTCGTTAATGCCTTAAAATCGTCTGCACTCTGAAATCTAGATTTTAGATTAATATTATTATTTAAGTGTTCACGCATGATTTTAAAAGAATCTTTTCATCACTATATTTTATATATTGACATGGAATTATTAATATGTTGTTAAATCATAAACATTTTTCATCTACGTTATAAAGTATTAAAAATTTCTGAAAAAAAGAGAAAACATTTAGTAATACAATTTTTTACTTCAAATCATATGTTTTCAATATTTTATTTATTTTGTTTTGACATTTAATTATTTTTAATTTTCCAAATTCAATTATTTTAAAAGCAAATATTTATTTTAATAAATAATATAATAGAAAAAACCATTTAAAAAAATTACTATTTCTTCGTAAAATATGCTTCAGCTGTAATTCATTTCTTCCAATCCGTCTTATTAATACAAAATTCCTTCCTCGTGCTTTATTTTGAGATATTAAAATTTCAGCGATAAATGGTTTCATATTGCAAACCTTTTTTCCGTTTACTTCGCCACCACGTATCTTTTTCCTCCATGGCGTACAGCAGCTGTAATAAAAAAAAAATCCTCATTTAAACTGACAGTTTGCCAGTCTATGAATTTTAAAGGTCAGTCCCAGTTTTTAAAATTATTTCTGCGGAAATTTTATGCAACCAACCAACCATAAGAGAATGAAAAGGAAAAAAGCTAAAAAAAATCGATTTTTTATGAGAATAAGGTTTGGAATTTAATTAATCACTCAGTTAATAAATAGAATTTTGAAATTCTGAGCGTCAGGTGCATCAGGAGAGATATTGGGCTACTCTCAGAAAAATTTTGAGCTTCGTACGTACCGTAGTTTTCGCTAACTATCGCAGACACACACACACACACACACACACACAGACAGAGCGATTTGTTATTTTATTAATATAGATATAAGAAAGATTGTAAACTATCTTTAAATTTCAGTAACCATATCTATGTTAAAATCAAATGAAGGCTGAGTAATCATTAAATACCGGAAAATTTTGTCGAGTTTCTTGAATGCCGATGTTCCTTATTTCTGTATTTGTGCATAATTACACAACAGTGACATCCTAGGCATACTTTTCTATACAAGTCGTTTAAGAATGGATTGTAAATGTGTTATTTTTCGACGGCGTCCAATGGTATCACATTACATAAAAAATGCGTATTTTAAGTCATAAATTAGAATGTACTTTGAACTGTCTATATTTATTTTTTTCTTTGAGGGACTATATTCGATGAAGCAGAGTCCCTGTTTTCTATTTTACTTATACGTCATACGTAGCATAATGTAAGTCTTGCAATCATTTTGAAAAAAAAAATGACTGACTTTCACATTTCAAAAACTGGAGATTCCAAAAAACATATTTAAAAAACATGCCGTCTGTTTGTCTGTCTGTAAACGTTCTATCTCTCGAACACATTGAGATGTACACTTAAAATTTGGTGTGTATTTATTATGTAAGAAAATATAAAAACCTATTGAATATCAATAACGTCGATTATCTGATTAACTCTCTCGAAATATTCCTTCTGATGAAATGTATATAAAAATTTTCGATTTTTTTAGACTGTTGGCTGTAAAAGACAATAAAAAATATAAATTTTGCATAAATAAGGAAATTGATTGGATTATTAGTTGTCGAGATATTTGTAATCCTATTTTTCGCACTCTTTGATTTTTCATGATCCATTATTTCATTCAAATTTCTATTCAAATATACGTTTTAATTGGAAATTAGACACTTCATCCGAGTCAGTAAACTGTTAGTTAACAGGTTTGTCATTTTTAGAGTTATAAGGATATTTATTTTGCTACTTGATTATTCGTCGATTAAAAAACTTTCGCCAAACTATAAGATGAAATGCCAGTAATGGCATAACGTAAATGTTACATGTACTTGACATTAAATACATTACATGTGTTTGTATATCATAACTGACTTTTAATTTGACATTTTACTCGTATTTTTATTAATATTTTACTAATTTATTTTTCCTTTCGTTATTAAATATATATATACCAATTTGGATAATTTACAAGTAGTTTTTGTGGCGATTTATAAAATTTGTAGAAATGCATCGGCGTGCTGATTTAGTACACTGTTAAAAATAAAGGTGACAAACCGGTGCCATTTGGGACCCGGAGGTGAAAAGGCGGTGCCATTTGGAACCCTAGGGTGTCATAGGAGCTTGAATATGCGGTTGGGGTGACAACAGATCTGTTACTGGATGATGGGAGCTAAATAAGGTGCCATGCACTTCGTAACCACCTCATCGGGTGACTGGCAACTTGCGCTTGCGCTATGACGCGTGTCTTTCTGCTTTCGGTGTCGGCAAGTAAAGTTTTCGTGTGTGAGCAAATCAAAACATGGCAGTATGTAAATTGGCGATATTAATTGAGGACTAACCATTGAGCTTCAATGAAACAACAATGAGGACTTAACGATCCGATTTGCGCGACCAGTGAACCGGGCAAAGTCTGATTAAAGGTAAGATTTAACTTTATTTTATTTTATTTTATTGTTACGTTAATTTATCGTACATCCCTATAAGTAATGTCATAAAAAAACAGTAAATTAGATTTTTTTGTTAGTATGATTGATTGTTAAGTTTATTATGTGAAGATACAAGCTACACTCTCACCAAAATACCCGGTTGCTAATTTTAAACCTATGAGGTAGTTATTTTACAATTTCTCGTTTACATGTCAATATTTTTAAATGATTTATCGAGGTCTTAGCTATAGAGGAGCAATTGGAGCAAACTGCTCTAGGCACGGGAATCCTAAGGACGCACAATTAGAAAAAGCGAAATGAAAGATTGTAAAAATATTTACATATTTTTTCATTCCAAATCAGTTATTATAGACGAATCTTGTTGCAATCGGAATATTCTATGAACATTTTACCTTGTGTTTAAACTCAACTGTTTAGATTTAACCCTTCACTGCTGTTAGTGGTCTCAGACACCGCGAGTTTTTCAAGTTTCACAGTTTAACTTGTAATTTTTAGTTTAACTATAGATAATGGCCAAATTTTTTTAGTTTGGAGTCTTATTACTACCTCTAAATACTTTTGAATAGCTGAATTTGACTTATAATATTCTTGTACATAAAGTTTAATACATAAATAGTATTCTGAGAATTAATGTAAAATTTTATTCATCTTCAGATTAAATGGTCTGACAGACAGCTCACAGTAGTTATGTAACAATTTTTGTCAGAGCAGTTAAGGTTAAAATATATTTTTGCGTCTATATACAGTTAAAAGCAATTAATTTTATTCGCGAAGTTTTAATTTTAACCTTTACACGGGATCTCGGACAGCATCTGGCCGGCTTTGCATATATTGTCGGATAGATGCTATCCGAATCCCTCCTGTAAAAGCTAAGCCATTGCAGCCTCGCGTAACTTCTCTAATATTGTTTCAGTATACCTGATTTGTCGTTATTTGAGAGAGGGGGGGAACTTTTTTATTTAAGACAATTGAATACTTGCAAATATTAAAGTAATCAAAACTTATTTACAGGGTTTTCATTATTAATATTTTCCTTATTAACCACCATTATTTCCAAAATAATCTTCATAATAAGATTAGATCGAGAGGCGGTAGCACGGACAATCATTTAATCTCATTTAAGGATAAAAATCACGGAGAAAACCTTGATTTGCATATTAAAACGTTATTAGTCAGCCAAGTCATACCTTGGTGCGAAATGCCTAAAAACCCAAATTTAGCGGTATCTTGGGTTTACCATTATGTTTTCTTCCTCCCAATTCTTCATATTTTCATACTTTTAGTTTCATTTTCTTTCAAAAAGGTGAGAAAATGTTAGGGTATTGAATTGAATAAACCTTATGATCTGATTATCGGCTATGCAGATTTACACCCATTTTTTTTTTTCGAAAGTATTCTTTCGCATTAAACCTTATTTAGTAGCAGAATTTTATGGTTAAATTAAATAAAATATTTTTTTCAATAATAGTAATTTAAGTTTAATTAGTCCGTAATCAGTCCCCCCCCCCTTTTTCAATCATCAACATCATCCGATATGAGAAATTTGTAGTCATGAACATTCAAATTATAAAAGGAAAACAATCTGTATTTACTCCACTGAACTTTCAGAATAGTTTACAGAAATAGTGTGTGTTCAAAAAAATATAACAATGAATAAAAACTTATATCGTAATTTTACACAAATGTGAAAATTTTCCGCAGGTGATGAAGATCTCGTGTTTTAAAGGCGATTTTTGCACTGTCATTTATAAATCTTAAACATTTTTCTAATGACATAATTTTTAACAATCTTTCATTCCACCCGTTCTGAAACAAGACCAATAAACAGGGTTGGCTTTTTACCGGTAAAAACCTGGGGAGAAGGTGGTAAAAACCTAGGGATATACAATAAACTGTTAGCCCTTAAACTGTATTTTAATACTGTTGATAAAAATTCTATTTTAATGTAATTGGTGTATTAATATATAATATCTATATAGGGGAGAGTGGGGTGGTGTGTTCTGAAAAAAAAGAATCTGAAACCAAAACTGAAAAAGTAAAAACTACGCCGGTTGCGGATCGCCCTCAGCAATCTTGTGCAAAACAATCACGTACAAATATTAAAATTTCGGCGAAATATTTGAAACGAATGCCCCCATAGACTTTACATTATCATCCGGGTCTTTTTCTGTGCCTAGCGTTGCGCCTTAAATAATCATCAATTTATTAACATTTTGAAGTATGAATGCATATAATATCAATGTTACAATTAATATATTATCCTCTAAAAAATTTGCATGTTAGCAATTCGCATTATTATTAATTAAAAAAAGGAACTGGGCGCGTCCAATTCATCCCTTTTTTGGCATGTCCCATTCCTCGCCACTTCCTTGTTTGTGTTAAACTTCTTGTTCAAACAAAAATGCTGCTTTAGGTTTAGTTTAAATTATTGATAATATACAGTATAATGTTCCATAAATAGAGAAACTATTACAGTTATACATAAACAAGCTTTTAATATATTGAGAGCAAATAAATCAAATTTAAATTGGATTTTTGAAATAATTTTTTCTTTCATACATTTGCAAGTCTATGCATATCAATATTTTTTTATAAACTGAAGAATGGATTACCATTGCTTCATCTTGTATGCGATCGATGAAATGTTTAGAATAATGCACAAAGAGAAAAACCTACAGTCCCATTCCACCCGACTTTCCCCCCATATAGCAAAAGGGGAAATAAAGAATTAGCCAGTTCCCTAAAGCTCCTGATATACACGATATGGCCAGAGATGACCGTCCACTTGCGATTTTAGACATTTTGTTAAATATCTAGAAAAATGTATGAGGAATTATCCTGAAAATCTTAGTATATAAATATAATACACTACCTGGCCATTGATTATCGTCCACTTGCGATTTTAGACATTTTGCAAAATATCTAGAAAAATACATGAGGAATTATCCTGAAACTCTCAGTGTATAAACAATATAGTACAGATCATCTATTTCCGTGAAGATTTTTTCCAGAAACTTTATAGGGGACCGCCAACAAATTAAAAAATGTATAAATATCTTTTGGATAACCCTGTCAAAACTAATGCATCAAAAGAGCTCAAACTGTAGATTGTGATTAAGTGGCCAATTGTTATAAACTGTGTTCATTTTTATGTCGATAGCATGTATACTCATAGAGAAATGAAGGTTTTTATAAAAATACTCCCAAATTTTCCCAAGATTTTTGCTTATAATTTGCAGAGTTCTTAATATAAAATAATAATATTTTCTGAAAATGTGACAAACAACATTGCACATAATACCCTGTAATCAGAATTAAAAATAATAAAAATTGTATGAAAAATGAGTAGGTTTACTAAATAATTTTTCACTGCGCATGCGTGAACGATATCAAAATTTTATTTGCATATTATGTTAGCTAAATATATAGAGCAACTTTTATGAAAGTTGCAAAATCATAGCTTGAAAATTCTGAAAATAATCGTCAATAGAATCACTTAAAAATCCGTTATTTCCAAAATGAAGCAAAAACAAGAAGGGTTGTATCGATATATTCATTGATTAGTGTCAATATAGAATACACAATACGGAACTTACTAGTACATTTGGATACAATCCCTCATTTTTTTGCTTCATTTTGGGAGCAATGGATTTTCAACTTATTATATTGACGATTATTTTTAGAATTTTCAAGCTATGATTTTGCGACTTTCACAAAAGTTGCTCTATAAATTTAGCTAACATATATGCAAATGAAATTTTGATATCGTTGACGCATGCGCAGTGAAAAATTATTTAGTAAATCTACTCATCTTTCATACAATTTTTATTATTTTTTACTTTTGATTACAGGGTATTATATGCAATGTTGTTTATCAGATTTTCAGAAAATATTATTATTTTATATTAAGAACTCTGCAAATTATAAGCAAAAATCTTGGAAAAATTTGGGAGTATTTTTATAAAAATCTTAATTTCTCTACGAGTATACATGCTATCGACATAAAAATGAACACAGTTTATAACAATAAGCCACTTAATCACAATCTACAGTTTGAGCGCTTCTGCTGCATTAGTTTTGACAGGGTTATCCAAACGATATTCATTATTTTTTAATTTGTTGACGATCTCCTATAAGGTTTCTGGAAAAAATCTTCACGGAAATATATGACCTGTACTATTATGTGTATACACTGAGAGTTTCAGGATAATTCCTCATGCATTTTTCTAGATATTTAACAAAATGTCTAAAATCGCAAATGGACGATAATCAATGGCCAGGTAGTGTAGTACAAGACATATATTTCCCTGAAGGTTTTATTCCGAAACTCCAATAGGGGACCGGCAACAAATTAAAAAAGAATGAATACCTTTTGGATATATTTTGGATAACCCTGTCAAAACTAATGTAGAAAAATCGCCCAAACTGTAGATTATGATTAAGTGGCTTATTGTAATAAACTGTGTTCATTTTTATGTCGATAGCATGTATACTCGTAAAAAAATTAAGGTTTTTTACGAATCCGAAAAACAGTCTCAAATTTACCCAAGATTTTTGCTGATAATTTGAAGAGTTCTTAATATAAAGTAACATTCTTTTCAGAAAATGTGACAAACAACAATGCACACAATACCCTGTAATTAGAATTAAAAAATAATAAAAATTGTTCGAATATTGAGTAGGTTTACTAAATAATTTTTCACTGTGCATGCGTCAAAGATATCAAAATTTCATTTGCTTATTATGTTAGCCAAATGTATAGAGCAACTTTTGTGAAAGTCGCAAAATCTCATCTTGAAAATTTAGAAAATAATCGTCAATAGAATACGTTGAAAATTCGTTGTTCCCAAAATGAAGGAAAAACACGAGGGGTTGTATCCATATGTTCATTGATTAGTGTCAATATAGGATACATAATAGGGGCGTACTAATAAATTTGAATAAAATTCCTCATTTTTTTATTATTATTACTGGTATGGAATACTTGTACATGTTAGGGAAATTCGTTGCTAATCTGGAATAGACACTTTGTTGCAAGATATGTTTTGTAAATATGGTTAATAATGTAAATAATTTGTAACTTTTAATGATAATACAGGAAAAGAATATCTGAATGACAAGTATGAGTTGGTCATGTAATTTTCTCGTGCTGCCCGATAACAGGCAATAAAGAGGAAAGTGCCCAGGTAAACTGATGGCATTGAGCTCGCAGGCTATAAATACAACTGTATATTATAGTCTTATTTCAAAGAATAATGTCCTTCCAAAAATAAAAGAAATCAACTGTAAGTTATTGGACAGTGGATTAACTGCCATCCCTCTTTATACTTAACCATTGAGCCTCTAAAACTAATCAGGAAAGTGCCTTATCAGAGTGAACCTATTAAAAAATTTGAAGAAAATGTGATAATTCTGCATGATTTCTGCATATTTATATAAATTAAGGACGGTAGCACTCTCTTCTCCCCCCCCCCTCTTCATATTTAACCAATGAACCTCCAATGCTAATCAGTGAAGAACCTTATCAGAATGAACCTACATATAAAATTTGAAGCAAATCTGATATTTATATAAAGAGTTATCACGTTACATACAGAACCTGCTGACACATTAGCTGTTAGGCTTTGATAGCCTTGTGAGCTATAATTTAAATTTTATTTAAATGTTATTCTTTCTTTTTTTGTTCATCTACCATTTTTGCTGTACTTTGATGATACATTTTAACTGGACTGTCTTGTTGTGTGTTTTCCTTAATGTGTTATTATTATTATTTCAGATAGTGAACTTACATTTATAGTACTTACATTACCATGCTTGATATAAGAAAAGATTCCGACACTTTATCATGAAGAAGGTGCAGAAATTTCTGTGTTTCAACCTGTTACGGTGCTCCGCAACTCAATCAACTTGTTAAATTACTCATGCTATGTATTAAATTTATATAAACAGTTAATTACAAAAACTGATAATTTTATAAGCTTAGTTACTTTGTGGTATGCATTATTTTGGTTGTTTAACGTTAACTATAGCAAAAGCCAATTTAAATTTTTATCATTTTTATTAGATACTTAAGTCTTCAAAATTTTCTCAGTGGCATCAGTTCTACATAGTGTTACGTCTTTGTTTAATAATATTTAATACATTCTTGGTGTTTAAAATAAAAAGATTATTTGAACTAAAAGGTTGTTTTTTTAATTCAGTGTTTTATTCCTTTCATTGTAATTACTCTTTGGATTAAAATTTCAGATGCAATAAGTCAAAACAAAAAAAAAAAAAATTGGCAGAAACTGTTTTGATGTGGATGCAGGACTAGAAATCAGCAGTCGTTAGTCGTCAAATGAAACTAAATTATAGAAAAATTATTCCTAGTCGTCAAATCTTGATAGCTAGGGATTCTTGGCTTTCTTTAACCTTAATTTTTGTTTAGCAAATGCTCTCATTTGTATTTTAGCATATACCCCCCCCCCCCCTCTGCACCATGACATCAGCACGTGTCTTAAGAATTTTGAACTTTCAATAACCTCTAAGTTAACTTCACTTTCACCAATGACTGATAAAACTGGTCCTTGGATATTACACCCCTGTAAACAAGATTTTCTTTTATTATGAGATATTTCTGCATCCTTATATGTTCCTAAAATAAGAAACTGTATTAAAATTATTTTAAAATTTTTGCATTCCCTTCCTCAAACAAACAAAAAAAAATATGTGTGATTTGGAAATGTTTTAAATGCCACACCATAATTGGCAACCAAAGATTCATTTATTTGCTAACTTTTTATTTTCTGATGTACTGTTACTCTCAGATTTTTTAAAAATGAGCTTATCCCTAGTTATAGCTAAAGCTCATATTTTCTCTCTGTGGACATATTTGCTTGATTATCTGTTTTGTATGCATATTAGCTTTAACAAAAGAATAAGTTTTTCCAGCATCCAAATATTGTAGTTTAATCAGGTTTCATACTTATGAAAAGTCAGTTTTTATTTTGTTTAGTAAAGTTTCCTCCCCACTTCCCTTCAATACATTAAAATTAAATATGCAATGCAATATTATTACTATTAACATGGTTGTGAAAAGAAATAAGAAAATATGAAATGCAGTTGGCACATCGAAAAAAAATTGTAGGCATTATTTTGACACCTTACATACAGTTTTTAATTTCTAATCCTGTGTGGATATATGCTATAAAATATGGATTTGCATAAATTCACTATAAAGGTAAGTACTACATATATTGTAAAAATGATTTTTTTTTTTTTTTTTTACTCAATTTCATCTGTGATTTTACCACAACCATAAAATGAACTTATTTTCTATAATTCATTTCATAGCTTGATGGCTAACTTTCTGGAAGAATTTTAAAGAATATGAAGTATTCTTACTAATTTAAAAGTTACACAGCATTTATTACATATTCTTTTTTAATTTGTGTTTTACATTTTTTTAATTAGACACAGCAGGGTAGCTGAAAAAATATTGGTGCGTTGTTTGACATTGATATTTCACAACTAAAATCTGAGAAATGCTTATTTTAAAATTTTGTAACATTTCTTCTATTATATGAAAATCTTAATCCTCCGAAAAGTTCACAACCGTCAAAATGACCAGTAACTAATATGTTCAACGAAGTGTTCGCCTCTTGGAAGCAAAATAATTTTAATGGAACTTCCAGCAGTATTGGGGCCTTCACATGGAGCAAAAACAACATTGACCTTCAACACCCATCTGCGTGGATATTTTATAACAGGTGTATTGCCTTCGAACAATCAGATCTTAACTCACTTGACTTCTGTAGAAAAGCTAGAAATAGAAAATCCCCAGTTTGCATTGTATGTGATGCGAAATTATCAAGGCATAAAATGATTTAAATCAGAATTATCTGCAGCGGACTGTCGATTCTGTGATCTTTCGTTTTCAAACTTGTGTAAAAAATAAATATCAAGCCAGTGAACAGTTTGTTAAAATATTATTTCTTTTATTTTTTTATTATTAAATTATGGCATATATTTTACAGGATATAGCATTTTTCTGTGTCCCCATACTTTTCAGTTGCCCTGTATATAAAATAATGAAAATACATGTCAAGCAATATACTATGTGTCAAAAAGATGGTCACGGATTACTTCTGAAACTATAAGAATATTATAAAAATATTCATATAAAGATAGATAATTCAATTTGTACTTTCTCTTATTTTGGAGTCAAAAAACATCAAATTTTTATAATGTTCCTGCATCTAAAAATGCCCAGTTACAAAAATAGTTACTGGCCCTTTCTTAAACATACCCAAAAAGTTTTATCCAAACACATGAGTTAGAGACAGTCAAAAATCATGATTTATTTCATTTTACAAGAACTTCAAAACATAAAATTGAAAATCAGGCTTCAAATTGCATGACAAAGTCACAATATTTGACTCTAACTCAGTGATTTTTAGAGGCAGAAAATAGGTGTAAAGGTTGTGTAAATTTTGCGATTTATTCTAACAAAACCTTTTGGGTATGACTAACAATGCAATAGTGATGACTTATGATTGGTGATTTTGAAATGCAAAGACTGTATAAAAGTTAAAATTTTGAATTTTTCTTAAAATACTCTCCATGTAAATGAAAGTACAATTTGAATTCTCTGCCTTTCTATGATTATTTTTGTAGTTCATATTATCCCTCTCTGAGTTACAAAAATATGCTACAATTTTTCTTTGGACACCTGATAATGAGTTTAAAAATATAATATTCCATCAATCTAAAAGAAAAAAAAAAGACTCAAAATATTGACTGATCATGATAATTTTCTCTGCAGAATTCAATTTAAAAGTGGGTGAACACTTTGTATTTCATGATTCAAACCAATACAATTTCTTGACAAGCAGGGTGAGGGGAGGGGGGTTGCAACTGTGGGCTATAGATTGTGAGTGCTATTTCTTGTAGGATGCCACAGGGCACACTGGATTATGTGTTTCATCCGTTCACCCTCTGGGGCACCCTGGATAAGTGGTATCATTATTCTCCCCTGAGATGCCATTCTTTCACCCCTTAAGGTACCCTGGATGAGGGGTGCCATTACCCTCCCCTCAGATGCGATCCTTTCACCTTCTGGGGCATCCTGGATAAGGGGTTCCATTACTCTCCCCTGAGGCGCCATCTTTTCACCCCCTGGGGCACCCTGGTTAAGGGGTGCCATTACTCTCCCCTGAGATGCCATCCTTTCACCTTCTGGGGCACCCTGGATAAGGGGTGAGATTATTCTCCCCTGTGATGCCATCGTTTCACCCTATTGAACACTGTGGATAAGGGGTGCCATTATTCTTCCCTGAGGTGCCGTCCTTTCACCCCCTGAAACACCCTGGATTAGGGGTGCCATCCTTTCACCCTAGTTAAGGGTGCCATTTTAGCTCCTCTAGGGGTGTCGCCAGTGAGACAAGCCTTTCACCCCTAAAAGGTGCAATGTGTCACCATTAGTTTTAACAGTGTAGTACCCGTAATTCAGTAATAGAGCACTATGATGCACCCGCCAAGCGTCTTGCAAATGGGTAAATTTGTAATATTGTTCTCTCTGCATTTTGGCTTAATTGCTAATGAAATATAATTCTTTCAATATTACATAAAAAAACTTATTTAGGAATATAAATGTAATCCTTAAGAGTCTTAATCATTCTTCAATGCTTTGAAAATTCATTAAATTTATAGAATTATAATATCGGAAACATTGCTTATATTGCTGTTAAACCTGCAGCTTAGTCTACGGAATATTACGGGCCAAACGCTTAGAGGGTTAAAAAATATTGAAATATACGGTTAAATTTTATTTTGGAATTTCAATAAAATTTGTAAATAGTTTACACGTGTTTTATTTTCATATTTAATACTTTGTATATCTATGTTGTATAAGTAGTACGATGTCCCCCAACAACTACTTTTGTATTAAATTATTAAAAGCCACGTTGTTTTAAAAAAATCTAACGAATAACTGACTTTGCAAAATCTTTCGTCTTTTGAATACAAAAGAATATTTCCACAAATGGTGTCTCTTTTCATATTTTATCCGGGTTAAAAAAAAATTTCAAAAGTATGAAAGAATTTAAGAGGTTATAAAAAAAGTAAAGAGATCCAAAATACTTTTTTTACAAGATTTTTTTTTTTTTTTTTTTTTTTTTTTTTTGAAGGAATATGCAGAGATTTAAATTCCTGTACAATCTCTTCCACTCAACGCATACATAATAGAAAATAAATTACAGAAATATACATCTGAAACTAAAATTAAAATTGTTACACTGAAAATGTTAAAGATAAAACTGACTTTGATTGGTTTTTTAAGGGTAAATTATTTTATATTCATATTGGACCACTTCTCATACAGCTGAATACTATTGTTGTCTCAATTAGATATTAAAGAATAAAATATAATTTTTAATTTTATTAAATCTAAATAACGTTTTAATAAATCTAAATATTTACAACGTTATACACAACTAAATCGAAGTTGTTATAAGACTTTAAACACTAATTTTACAATACTTATATATATATATATATATATATATATATATTATTAAATTAATTAAAAAGCCTTATGTATTGAAATACATATGCGGTATGCTATTTCTTAATTATAAAGTTATTATAATCTCTATTTAAATTTCAGTAACCATATCTATGTTAGAAAAAATGAAGGTTTAGAAATCATTATATACCGTAAACTTTTGCCGAGTTTCATGAATGACGACATCGCTTATTTCTGGCTTTGTGCATAATTCCGCCTAAGTGACGTCCTTGGCCTACTTTTCTACAGAAGTCATTTAAGACTGGATTGTAAATGTGATATGCTTCAGTGGCGTCAAATTGTGTCCCATTATTTAAAATAAATACGCGTATTTTAATTATTATAAATTAGAAATATAGATTTGACTATCTATCTATATATATCTTTTTTTCTTTGAGGGACACATTAAATGTACACAAGCAGAGTTCATGTTTTCTATTTTACATATACGTCATGCATGGTATAGGGTAAGTCTTGCAATCATTTTGAAAAAGGAAAAACAAATTTGACAGGTTTACAAGCTTCAGACACGGTAGATTCCAAAAAACATATTTTTAGAAAAGAAATGTAAAAATAAAACTGTAGGCTGTAAAATTGTAAAACTGTAGGCTGTAAAACTGTAGAACTATAGGCTGTAAAACACAATAAAAAAATATAAATTTTGCATAAGTAATGAAATTCATCGGATAATTATTTGTCGAGATATTTGTAATCAACTTTTTTGCAATCTTTGATTTTTCATGACCCTGTATTTTATTCAAATGTATATTCAAATGTATATTTTAATTGGAAATTAGACACTTCATCCGAGTTAGTAAACTGTTAGTTAACAGGTTTATCATTTTTGGAGCTATACGGATATTTCTCTTACAACTTGATTATTTCGTCGACTAAAAAACTCTCGCCAAACAATAAAATTAAGTGCCACTAATGGCTTATCGTAAATGTCACATGCACTTGACATTAAATGCATTACATGTGTTTGTATATCATAACTGATTTTTAATTTAACGGTTAATTTGTATTTGTATTAATCTTTTACTAATTTATTTATCCTTTCGTTAAAAAAAAAAATATATATATATATATAATTGTTTGTATAATTTAAGAGTAGTTTGGCGAGATACATAATTTGTCGAAATGCATCGATAAGTTAATTTAGTAGTACCCGCAATTCCGTAATAGAGTATTATGATGCATTAATAATAATTAAATATACGGTTAAATTTTATTTTGGAATTGCAATGAATTTTGTAAATAGTTTACACGTGTTTTATTTTTACATTTTATAATTTGTATAGATAATTGATGGATAAATATTACGGTGTCCCCCAACAACTAGCTTTGTCTTAGGTTATTGAAATTCACATTGTTTAAAAAAAAATCTAACAAAAGCTGACTTTGCATAATCTTTCGTCTTTTGAATACAAAAGAATATTTCCACAAAGGGTTTCGCTTTTCATGTTTTATCCGGATTAAAAGAAAAGTTCCAAAAGTATGAAAGAATTCAAGAGGTTGTAAAAAAAGTAAAAAAATCCAAGATACTATTAATCTTTTTTTTTTTTTTTTTTTTTTTTTTGAAAGAGCATGCATAGATTTAAATTCACATGCTAGTACTTTCAAATCACACGCATATATAATACAAAATACAGTTGAAACTAAAATTAAAATTGTTAGATTGAAAATGTTACATATAAAACTGACTTTGCTTAGAAGTAAATTAGAATTGGGCAACTTCTCATACAGATGAATACTATTGTTGTTTCATTTAGATATTAAAAAATAAAGTATAATTATTAGTTTTAATAAATCTAAAGAATGTTTTAATAAATCTAAATATCTACAACATTATACACAATTAAGTGGAAGCTATTTTAAAACTTTAGACAGTAATTTTACAAAAGAAAAAATATATGTTTAAATTATTTACAATATATACTTCTGTAAAAAATAGAAATAAATTGTAATTGATCTATAATATATTTAAAATGCTTAAAAAAGATATTTTTCCAATATGATATAAAAAAAATTATTACATATAAGTTTGTGAGCCTTACAGTATTATTGATAACTCAATTTTTTAAAACTGGATTATATTTTCAGAATTATATTCATATAAATAATGCTTGTATTGTGAATGAAACATGCAGCTTTGTGAACGCATATATCAGTTGGCGGCAGTAAGAAAGTTAAGAAACGCTCTTTTGAGGAAAAACAAAAAATAAATTCAATATAGATATACTATTAAGCATTTTTATTAATTTAACACATCTTCATTACATATATTTTTAAATTCAACTAAATTTATTACTTGAAATATGAAGTAAAATATCTTCATTTTTACTGCTATCTTTAACCAACAATTGTAATTCCATATTTTTATCATACGAAATATTTCAATTTTTCTATTATGATTATCCTGTATGCGTGAGCAAAACTCTAAGTACAGTTTAAATGGAATAAAAATATTATTACATTACGAGAGCAAAAAGTTATTATTTTCTAACAAAGCTCATTATACTCAATATGATTTAATAGTTTTTCTTCCGTTCGTTTTGATATTGTACGCAGTAATACAACAGAGTCAAGCATGTTTAATATACTTATGAGCAGATTATTTGCATAAAAGTATGACAAAGTTGAATTTATTATAATCTTTAATTAAATGCGAAGATTCATTAATTTAATACATATTTTACTTTAAACCTAGAAGCAATGTTTTTAAGTATGTGACAACCGAATTCACGTACATTTGCTGACATTCGATTTCAGTATTTTCAATATATATTTAGAGTGCTATTTTTATATTTAAAACTTAACGTGAATTGCAAATGTAAAAACAAAAACAACAACTAAAAAAATAAATAAATAAATAAATAAAAATAAAATAAAAACAGTGCATTGGATATAATGTTAAATTGATCTTAAACAAAGGGGTGGAAACATTTTTTTTTCTCGGATAGAGAAACTGCGCTCTCAACTGCATCTTAAATTAAAAATTTCATGCTTAGTTTAATACATAGTTTTGTACAGTGGCCTGATTAAATAGAATGAACATCACACACATTTTAACCATCAGCTTATTACACTGTAAAAAAAAAAATCTGTAACGTTACTAAAAGTTTTCTACGAAACTAGGATTCTTAGAACTATTTATGTAACGGCAACAGCAAATATTCATGTAGCACGTACAGATTTGCTCTGAAAATCAAAAAATCTGTAAAGTTACTGAGAATTTTTTACGAAACTACGATTCCAAAAATCTTTTATGTAAAGACAGCCCACGTTACAGGTAACATTTTAATAAGATAACTGTAATTTCAGTAGATTCGTTTGTAAAGTTACAGGATTCTGTAGCTTTAAAAATAATTAGTTTTGTAGATTTACATTTTTTCTTGTATCGTGTACAGATAAAATGTTAGTATACATAAAAATTTCGGCAGCTTTACAATTTTTTTACAGTGTACAGGAACAAATCGGAAACAGCCAATCAACTGTAAATTATGTCTTTTCTATTCCATGTTAAATATATACATTTAAAGAAATGTCTTCATACTGGAAATATCGAACTAGTTTTTCCGTTCAAACGCCTACTTCTGAGATTGCATTTGGTTAACTTGTTGAATGTCAACGCAGATTATTATACCGATTATCATGCCAAAAGTACTGGTTCTTACTATATATGATGCTTTGCTTTCTTGCTAGTACTTTAACAGCTTTTTTTTTCTTTTTCTTAACTATAGCATTGAAGGTATACAATAATAATGTTAAGTACTGTTAAGCGATTAAATTGCCGTTTATTGTACATTTGAACCCATTCTAGAAACAAGAGGTGGCGAAATAATTACTTTCCATTCCTGTAGGATCTGTAATAAAAATGTAAGAAAAAAGAATTGTTACAAATTTCGTTTTAGAGGATGGAAAGAAATATGTGAGTTTCGTTTCGTTCATAACACAAGAATGTTTTTGAATAAAACGAGTTTGCCAAGAGTTTCAAATGGATGTCCTGTTTTACCCATTCAATAGGGTAGAGCTGCATTTTTCATATTTTTAAAAATAAAATATTTTTTCTTATAATCAATAACATTTTTTTTTTTTGCAAAAAGATTATGTTTTATTACAGACAAAGATTCAATTACTATTAGAAACGATTTTGAGCGACGATTTTTGTAATCCCATTCGATTACATATGAGAAAAAAAACATATATGGTATCTGATTTTGCCCCACTTTTCTCTCTATATATATATATCTTTCTTTAAACTGCCATTTATTGGTAACAGAAAAAAATCATGAATCTTTTTTATGTGTCTGGATATGTTGAAGTTTAAAATTTATATCTCTAATTTTCTTTAGTGCATCTAGGTTTAAATTATTATTTTAATTTCCTGTTTCAGTCGAAAAGTTTTATTGTTCCCTGTTGTGTAAAACAGAGAGAAGATTTTTTTAACGAGCGTAATGGAATGGTCATAAGATATATGACTGAGTGATAGAAAACGATTAGTTGAAATGATTGTAAAAGCTTTGCAAATTTCATCATCTCTCATTAGATTGTAGAAAACGGTTTTTATTGCCTTCTTAGGATTTAATAACACCAGAAGAAAAGGAATGATTAAAAACACACGCTAAACCTATTTGACACTCATATTTACAGAGACAATAATCTTTAATGAAAAACAAATATTGGATAGTTGACGAACAAGACATCCACAAAAAGGACACTCAATTTTTGAAATTAAAATATTGTATTAACGTTTATAATATGTAAATGATACTTTAATAGTTATATTTTAACATTTAATTGCATAATACATTTTCATACTTTTTTCATTAATTCGTAGGGCATTCTCTCAAAATTCAGACAAATGTGTGAATAATAAGTGTACGTGAATTTTGTCTTCTTTTGCTCTTACTGTGAACTAGGGCTCAGGTAGTCCTTAAATGTTAAGTTTAAATAACCTGAACTAATTGTGATCTATTTTGAACTTTTTACAATAAACATTTTTACTTGTTCAAGAAAATGCAACGCTATTTGAAGAAGAAAATTTCAAAAATACTTTATAAAGCAATCATTAGTAATTATCAAAAAAGCCAGAATCGGTAGTCTATCGCAATAATTTATTGATATTTGTTAGCAACTAAAATAGTGTTTGTTTATTTTTGTTTAATCTTATGATATATAATGTAAACTTATACGTAAATATATCTTAATCTTACATTTAAAACGCAATTTTTACACACCATGTACGAGTTGTTTTATCTAAAATCTTCAAAAAAAAAAAAAAAAAAAAAAAAAAAAAAAAAAAAAATGTGTTATGCAAAAAGAAAAGCTGCACTATATGATTATAAAAAGACAAATAGCGTATGATTTAACGTATAAAAATTAAATAATACTCTCCTAATTTGCTGAAATACATAGTAATAAAATATAATCAAAATTTTCAGTTTCCATTTATCACTAAAAATTAACTAACACACTGACGAAAACATCCGTATGCAATTAGATGATCATAAGAAAGCTGTAACACTGCATATTCTTTGACGATTTCCCAATATTAGGCGCATTGGTCTAGCCAAGTAGTTATAAAATTAAATGCAGATAACAATAATAATATGTAATATTAAAAAATCAAATCATTATAATAACAATAATAATATTCAATATAAATAATATTTGTGATTGTATAGCGAATAATAGTATGCTTTAAAAATAGAAATAATAATAATATAACAAAAAGAATATAGTCCAAGAAAATATCACAGATTTTTTTACTTATTGGCAGCGAAATATTAGTTGAGGGTAAAATTAATTACACAGCAGTTAAATAATTTTACTTCCCCTTCATTGTATATGAATATATTTTTTCCTGTCGAAAGAATTAAAAAATATATATAATAATATTTCCAATATTAAAATAAATTTAAATATAAATATTTAGAAACTGAACTGTGAACCAGTTGTTTCTCACAATATTTTGTCTCTATTACAAATGTCATCAAAATAACTTAGCCACGACAAAACTTCCGTTCCCGAACCAGGGTCCAAAATTACTAATTTAGGCTAAACCATAATTTAAGTATTCATATCTATGAAAATAAAAGATGAACTTTTATTATTTTATAAAATTCTGATCTCAAAAATATTTCCAATACAATTTCAAAAAATAATAAATTTCTTTCGGCTTAGTAATACATAAATTGCATCAAATTTTAACAATAAATAAGTAAATAAGCTTTACGGAAAAAAAATAAATAAACAACATAAATAAATATTTCTTAATGGCAAAATAAGACTGAAATAATAAAAATATATAAAACTTGTCATAAACAATGTTAAATGATATACAGCGTTTACAGGAACAAACATACAGATATATTGTTTAAAAAAATACGTTTTACGGAATTTCTAGTGTCTGAAATATATGAATTCGTCATTTTTTCTGATTTTAAAAACGATTATAATGTTATAAAAATAATTCGATCTTGTTAGAAAAATGAGTATTTTAACCAACATTATTTATATTAAAATTTGACTTATTTTAAACATAATATAATGTTGTATCAAAAGTAGAGCTAATTAAAAAATAATCAATTTAAAACAATTGGAAGAAAGTGCAATTTTAGATTCACACATTATTTCTTTTATTCTTTGAACTTCGCATATTTTCCTAATTCTCAAAACGATCAAGTAAGTCTTAGAAAGAAATTATTCAAATGTTCAGGGAACAAGAAAGTAAAACAGTCCCATTCTTCTCCGGAAAGATTTTTTTCTTTTTAAATTTATTATAGAACTTTTGGTTGAAAAAGCATTTTTTTGCTTTTACATGCTACATTACTTAAACTGTAATTTTTATATTAATTTCTTAAATTTGATAAGTTTGTAGACTATTTCCACTAAAACTTACTTTAAATTTTAATTAATATATTAATAATTATTGACAATGGATAGATATGCTGCTTTCTTAAGAAGTAACCTTTAATTAAGAGAAAATCATTTGATTTAATTTTCTAATGTATAAATTTCACTATATTTTGTTTTAATAAAATCTGAGCTACTGAAATAACATGTTTTTATTAATGTGCATACGTATAATGTTTCTAAAAATATTTTTATTCAAACTTAATTATATAAATATGTAGCACCAATAATCATAGTGTTGCCCATCCGTCTGTCTGTCCATTCAGGTCCATATAAGATACCAAAATCTACCCAATCGTATGATTGGAAATTTAATATAAAAAATTGTTTCAGAATTCTCTTGTGTCATTTATAATATAAAAAAATATATAATTGAAGCGTTTTCTTCATTATTATAAATCATATCATAAGGAAATAATTCAATTATATCACGATGGGTACTATCTATTAAATTATATCATATGAAGTTAATACAGGAATTTTCATAATAAGTTATGACCCTATGTTGCGATACTGATTACGTTAGATTTAAAATGAAGTCATATTATTTCTACATTATTAAATTTAATATATATGGTTTATATAAATTTTGTATTCATGTATTTTCAATAAGAGTACAACTGCTATAGCACCAAGCATATAAAGGTTTACAAGATTTCGATATTAATTAAAACCAGTTACAGAATTGAAGAACACTGTAATTTTTATATTAATTTCTTAAATTTGATAAGTTTGTAGACTATTTCCACTAAAACTTACTTTAAATTTTAATTAATATATTAATAATTATTGACAATGGATAGATATGCTGCTTTCTTAAGAAGTAACAAATAATTAAGAGAAAATCATTTGATTTAATTTTCTAATGTATAAATTTCACTATATTTTGTTTTAATAAAATCTGAGCTACTGAAATAACATGTTTTTATTAATGTGCATACGTATAATGTTTCTAAAAATATTTTTATTCAAACTTAATTATATAAATATGCAGCACCTATAATCATAGTGTTGCCCATCCGTCTGTCTGTCCATTCAGGTCCATATAAGATACCAAAATCTACCCAATCGTATGATTGGAAATTTAATATAAAAAATTGTTTCAGAATTCTCTTGTGTCATTTATAATTTAAAAAATATATAATTGAAGCGTTTTCTTCATTATTATAAATCATATCATAAGGAAATAATTCAATTATATCACGATGGGTACTATCTATTAAATTATATCATATGAAGTTAATACAGGAATTTTCATAATAAGTTATGACACTATGTTGCGATAGTGATTACGTTAGATTTAAAATGAAGTCATATTATTTCTACATTATTAAATTTAATATATATGGTTTATATAAATTTTGTATTCATGTATTTTCAATTAGAGTACAACTGCTGTAGCACCAAGCATATAAAGATTTACAAGATTTCGATATTAATTAAAACCAGTTACAGAATTGAAGAACATAACTTGTCCCGTTTAACAAGACGTTTCCGGCTTGTTTCATTTTGTCGCATTTTCTTAGTATGTAGCCACGTTTGTAAATTTAAAATTGCATTGTTCCGCGGTCTTATATTAAAATATCATCTGTTTTCTACATTACTTTCAATAATTGTTTTTACTTATTTGGTATATGCATATCTTTAGTATAGTATAATATATAATATGGACAGTACATTCTTTCTACTCTATAAATATATTACTAGCAGGGAACACCGAGCCATGCTAGGTTAAAGTAAACTCTGTATTAAATTTTATATAAAATAAAATTCTCGCTCTATTATTGCTATAAATAATTTATTTTATAACATTCTTATTTACAGAAGCTATAAAATACAAAATTTAGCTCAAATCGATTTAGCCGTTTTTAGGATATAATTAGCTTGACCTTGATTCATTATGACCCACTAATCCAAGTTTCTCGAACTTGTGACCGAGCCCAATAATTTTTTCGTACCCGAAAAAGGTATAATACAAGCATTAGTCAAAATCAGGAAAGCCATTTTCTTGTTAAAGTTAGCGTGACCCACAGAGATCCACAAATGACTCACTAATGTATTTTTTTTCTAATATGCGACTAAGGCCACAGGCCTTCTTATGCCAGAATACGTTTCGATTAAATATTTTTAAAGTTGATTGAGTCGTTGGTTAAATATAATTAGAATGACCCTGACACATTACAACCCAAACAAAATTACCCATTAATCGAATTTTCAAACATGCGTCCGCGCCCAATGGTTTTCTCTAGCCCGAAAATAGTATAATACAAAGTATAGTCAAAATGATGAGAGCTGTTTTCTAGATAAAATTATGGTGACCCTTCATGACCCACAAATGACCCCTATAATCAAAATCTCTCAAACATGTAACCTTGTCCAATAATTTGTTCTTGCCGTAAAACATTATTTGGATACAAATTTTTGCTAAAATCAATTGAGCCGTTTTTTAGATATAATTCGCTCGATCCTGATCCATTACAATCCAAAATGACCCATTACTCAAATTTTCTCGAACATGTGACCTAGCCCATAGATTTTCTCATGTCCTAAAACTATAGAATACAAAATTTAGTCAAAATCGAGCAAGTCATTTTCTAGATACAATTAGCATGACCCACAATGACCCAAAAATGATACACGAAACGAATTTTTTTTAACACGTGACTTAATACAATGGTGTTCTTGTAATCTAAAACTGTAGACTATAAAATTTGGTCGACGAAATTTGGAAATTTTAGTTTGTGGTAATCGTTAGAGAATTTTTTAGATAAAATTGGTTTGACCCCTAATGACCCAATAAAGAAAACCTTATCTGAATTTTTCAAACATGTGACCCAGCCCAATAGTTTTATCGTGCCAAAAAAAATGCTGTATACAAAATTTCGTTAAAATCGATCGAACCGTTTTTTAAATATAAATACCTTGACCCAGACCCTTTGTGACCCAGTAATTGAAATTTCTCGAACATGAGACCTATCCCAATAGTTTTCTCGTGCCAAAAAATGTTGTATACAAATTTTCGTTAAAATCGATTCACCTGTTCTTTAGATATTGCTTGACTATGACCCATTATGACCCATCATGACTCACAAATGACTCTTATAATCGAAATGTCTCGATCATGTGACTTCGCTCATTGGCTTTCTCGTGTCGAAAAACTGTTACAGGCAAAATTTCGATGAAATTGATTTTGCCGTTCTTTAAATATAAATGGCTTGATCCAGACACTTAATGACCTAATGTGACCCATTAAAATTTTTTGTCGAACGTGTAACCTAGCCCAATGTTTTTCTCGCGCCCGAAAACTATAGAATGCAATTTTTAGTCAAATATGCGTGAGAAAATCTCTAGATAAAAATAGCATGATCCAAACTGACCCCAAAAATGATCCACTAACCGAATTTTCTTGAACATGTTACCCAACCCAATGGTCTTCTTGTAATCCAAAACGATAAGATATAAAATTTGGTCAAAATCGTGTGAGCCATTCTTTAGATAAAAATGGCTTGACCCATAATGACCCAAAAATGACCCACTAATAGAAATTTTTCGAACATGTGACAATGCCCATTAGTTTTCTTAGTTCCATTAGTTCTAGTCCAAAAACGATTGGATATAAAATTTCCTTAAAATCCGCCCAGCCGTTCTCTAGATATAAATAGCTTGATCCTGACCCATTATGACCTAAAATGACCCAATAATAGAATTTCGTCGAACATGTGACCTAGCCCAATGGTCTTCTCGTGCCCGAAAATTGTAAAACCCAAATTTTTGCGAAAATAGTTAGAGCCGTTTTTGAGATAAAATTTACACACACACACAATTTTTGCTCGCATTATAGTATAAGATTATGTATAGCAGCTTTTCTATAACAACTAGTTGAATGTGCGAATCCCAAAACTTTCTTCTTCTTACACACATATTTTAATCTTTCAAACAGAAGCTACACATGCTACTACGCTAATGTTATTAATTCGATACTATAACGACTTTGATTTTCAACTTAAATTTCTGCTTCAGTGAGTTTTTCAAAGTAAAGAGCAAATGTGGATCATGAAATTTATTCTGTTATTATCGGCTGTTTGCTAATAGCTGGCTTAGCAGGACCAATACCTTCACACTCTTTCAAAACAGCCAATCGCGAAGTCCGACTTCCACTTCCATAATATGAATTTACACAAGCTCACACATTAAAGTTGCATTTTTTGCAACTTTCCAAATTTTTAGGAATAGTGTTTATTTTCTCATTTAATTAAAAATTCGAATAAAATCGGGTTTCTCTAAAATGTATTGATTTTTTTTAATGTGTAATCATGTAAATAATCGACATTTCCGATAAATATAAGTTGTAATTTAAATACTAAAAATAATTAATATTAAAAAAGGAAAATTTTATTTTATTCAATTTTAGATTTGCATTTATTCTCCTTGAAAGAGATTATTTTCATTGTTATAAATCCTTTATCTTATTTTTTTTAATAAAATTTTTGTTTTAATTGTGATTCTTAAATGTTTTTTTTTTTCTTTTACACAATAATGTACAATATAAAGGTTTGTCAATTGAGTTAAATAAATTTACCGATTTTAAAAAAAGGGGGCGGCGGACTTTTGACAAACGAAAGTTATTAAAAGTGTTACTGATTGTTCAACAAATACATTAAAAGGGTTTTAAAATTCTAATATTCATGAAAAGCAAAACTACGTTAGATTTGAAATATGGATTTCTAAATAGACGTGATTAACATTCAATGAACTTATACATTGAAGAAGAGAAAGAAAAGAAAAACTTAGGTTAAAATTAAAACAATGTATCAATTTTTCTAAGAAATATATTAAAATTTGTAAATTCTTTTATGCGACTGAAATTTGATATCTTGACTTAAAACAAAATTTGGAAAAACAAGTTTACTAAATAATATGGTGTTTGAGAAGAGTGTTTTCATTTCAAATATATCCCCATCCCCCACACTTTTCCCACACACCCTCTTGTATTTTATTTCTTTACTTTTTTTCTTATTTGATGATAATTATTAAAGACAGAATGCTAAGTGTTATCTCTTATTTACTTATGTCATTGTCTTAATATTATTGTTATGTAAACATTTCTGTTATACATATGTCAGATATAAAATGCTTTTCAGTAAAAAAAAAAAAAAAAAAGTTCATTAAGCTTGCTTTCTAGCTTTAATTATTTTGTTACCCAGTATTTCTTTGTAAGACTCTGTTTAATCCTATTAATATTAAATATCACCGAGTGTCATTGTGGGAAATAAAGGTCCAACAACTTATCAATTTATAAGGTATTTTTAAATTATCATTACTATTAAAAATCATTATTATTACTAAAAAAAGAATCTGTTCCTTATTAATTTATTTATATATTTTAAATTACTATTACTATTATAAATTAATATTATTTAAAAAAATGCGTTCAGTATCAATCTATAAATGTTTTTTGCCGAAACGTCAGTGAAGGCTTACTTTGGAGACACGAAATTTTTTTCTGTCAGTTTGTCCGTCTGTCTGTTCCGCGATAACTCACGTAAAAAAGCATTCGATTGACTTGAAATTAAGTGGGTATGTTAGTGAGGCTCTGGGATTAAGCTGTACAGTTTTTTGTTAGATTTGATTCATTCTTTCGGAAAATATAGAATATTTTATATTCCGCAATAATGCTTTTCTATGGCAAATCCAATGATTTTCAATTTATCTTTTTTTCTTGAGAGAAAATGACACATTTAATTAATGGAATTCAATGATAAATGGATACTGAAATTTACTGGTTAATTTATTCGTATTGTTTTGAAATTTTGTCTACGCATTTGTGAGATTTTTTAAATTATTACTGTAAATTTTGGAGATTTCTGATAAAGGTGTTCCAATAATATAGACTAATTTTTTTAGAGATTTACTTATTTCAAATGTATTTACTTCATTTTCTTTATTTTCTTATATTGGTTGCTAAGCAACCATTCATCCTAATTTTTATCGATAATTTGAAATCGTGTACGAAAATTTAAATGAAGTCAACATCAAAACTGATGAATTAATTAATGCCTTTGATTTTTTGCGTATAAATATAACATAACCCATAAAAGAACATAGGTTATGTTTTATTAATTTTATTCAAATATTTTCCTTAATAATTCAAAATTTCATTCTTTTACATACACAATCAATAGAGGCTTTTTAGATACAAGTTGACCAATTTCCTTTATCGTTGCCAAAAAATTAAAATCTGGAATAATTATTTTTCAACGGCAATAAGTTTCAGTTGAGCAATTTCCATTCGAGAAATTAAACTAAGAAGAAATAAGTAAATATGACATCAGAATAAAAATAAATATAGTACTTTTTGATAAATATTAAACACAGATATTTGTTTCGTTAATAAGAATTTTTCTGGCAAAAATGGAGATATAATTAGAAGTAAAAGAAATAAAAAAGACTTATATTTTTAACAAACAATTCACTTGGTAAGATATGACGTCATAATTGAAATAAAAGAGGCATTTTATAGTTGTTGTTAAAAATACAAGAAACATGGATATCAATAATTAATGAATAATGACGTTATTGCCGAAACTTTAGTGAAGGCTTACTTTGGTGACTCGAAATTTATTGGTCATGAAATTATTCGAAATTTATTGTTTATTCCTTCTGTCTGTCTGTTCCGCGATAACTGCTGCAAAATGCAATCAAACTTTTGTTTTCGGGAAAAAATTGTAAAACTCTAGATTACTAACACTTTAAAAAGTTCTTTATATATCAGTTTTAGGTGTTTGTGTTTGGCAGGCATGTAGAAGTTTCAGGTTAATAAAAAATGCTTGTCCAAACTGTTACTTATCCTTATAAATCAAAATGTATAAAGAAATGAAAGATTTACGATAACCATTAGCACACTTAATAGAAAGTCGAAAATTTAAATTTAATGAGACTACGGGGTGTTCAGGGGGGCGGAGCCCCATTGAAGAGATCTACTATGGTATAATAAAAAAACAAAAATAATAGATCATGAAAATTTCAGAATTTCCTAACATAACTAAAATTTTAATTTAACGGATTTGATGGCCGAAAACTTCTTATTCTAATTTTATTTTTATAAATAATTACGTAATTTAAAAATTCTAAATTACAGTTTCCAGAAAGTTGAATTTTGCCCAAAGTGTATTTAAAAAAGCGTGATGTGCAAAGCTGACGTTGAGGCTCCTGATCTGCAGATTTACTAGTAAATTACTATTATTATTAAAGAAAAAAATGGGTTTAGTATCAACCTATAAATTATTTTAAAATTATTATTGATTGTTATTATAAATGTTTACCATTCAAAAAAATCTATTCCTTATCAATCTATCAGTTATTTTTAAATTTCTATTATTATTCTAAATTACTATTATTATTAAAGAAAAAAACTGTTAATTGTCAACCTATAAATTATTTTTAAATTACTATTATTAAACAAAAAATTGTCTTCAGTATCAATCTATAAATTATTTTAAAATTACTGTTATTATTTTATATGATTACCAATAAAAAAATATATTCCTTATCAATCTATAAGTTATTTTTAAATTAATATTATTATAATAAATTATTATTACTAAAGAAAGTATGTGGCCTTTATTAATTTATAAATTATTTATAAATTACTATTATTTGCATTAAAGAAAAAAATCTATTTGCATAAAAATAACTTTTAATTAAGTATATATAGAAAAAAAGATTATTGTCAAAATGCCAAATGCAATTTAAGAATTGATACTAATCAATGTACTCAATGAATGCTGCAATAGCAATAAATAAACTCTTTGAATATTTTATGAATTAATTTAAACAGCGTATCCATTTCAAATATATGCATTAAGATATTAAATTGCTATAAAGGACGTCAAATAATAATAAAAACATTAAAAGATCTTAATAATTTTTACATGTTTCGATTGAATTTACTCAATCATCATCAGGAAAAACAAAATACAAATAAACACAAAGATGGAAAATGACAATAAACTAGAGTTGATAAACTAGATAAATTTAGTAGATAAACTAGAGTTTATTGTCATTTTCCATCTTTGTGTTTATTTGTATTTTGTTTTTTCTGATAATGATTGAGTAAATTCAATCGAAACGTGTAAAAATTATTAAGATCTTTTAATGTTTTTATTAGTATTTGGCGTCCTTTATAGCAATTTAATATCTTAATGCATATTTTTGAAATGTTTTTAATGGACGTATGTGAAAACTTCTATTTATAATTAATGTCAGCGTATCATAGAAGGCGGCAGCCTTCAAGTGACGCAGCTTTAAACCTACCATTGTCAAACCTACCATCGTCATAAGGGTAGATGCGGAACTTCATATATACAGCTAACTCAACATCAAAGAAAATCGGAAAAGCCGCCTTCTAATAACTCAGCAAATATTGGTCAGAATGGTCCAATTTTTTTAATATAGTGTTATATTCACAGTCTAATGCTATCCTATAATTTTTACATTTCTACGTGCCGTATATTTTTAGATCTCGATAACCATTTTAAAACTGAAATTGATGGTGTTTGTTCCTGATAATGAGATCTAGAAAACGGGCTGGGAGATTTTATTAAAACTTATACATAATATGAATCTCTTTAAGATAGAGGTAATAATACTTGCCTTGTTTCTAGGAAAACTCTTGTTTGTTATATATTGGTCTTGGAAAATCGGACTATATTAGCTCGCGGATTACATGTTATTCTATGGGTTAGCAGACGAAGACACTGCAAAAAAGCAAAAGTAGTTATGGTGACAGTTAAAACACCTTCATCGAAGCAATAAATGTTTTTTAAACTACAAAAACATCTTATCATGTGCTTTAAAACATTCAATAAATATATACTAAATCAAATTTCTATTTATTTTGCCTTTATTTTTCGTAAGAAGAAAATATTACGTTTCTTACATCGCATATTTCTGCATTTTGTGGAAAAAATATTTTGAATCCTTTTTTAAAATAGGAAAATATTTTTAAATTATACAAATTCAATATAATTTCGACTTACATATTTTTCTTTAAAGTTTTAAAACAAAAATTATTTTAAATTATTTGCTCTTAGAAAGGTATGTATTCATACGCGTGGTGGCGCTACTTGTCTGGTTTTGTTTTGAATCCGAACCCGAACGCGGCAAGTTACACGGAGCATTTTTCATTCAGGTAGTAATATTCTTACATAATGTCCATTAAATTGATATAGAAAATGCACGAATTAAAAAACATAAACCAGACAAGATAGTATCATTAAGTAATTTTCAGGTTTTAATAATCCACATGTTGTTTCTTGTTACGCCAATTGAATCTCGCAATGTCAATATACAACGAATAAGCTCTGCAATAAAGTTAACCGGAGAATCTTGCAATGGATTATTAATTAATACAGAATGTGTAACTTTGCAATAAAGTTATTTGCTTGTATTTTTGAAGACTTATGGATTACAGTGTGGATGCAGGATATATTCAAAATTTTACGAGAATGCCAGTTAAAAATCTGGACTGCATTTTGTTTTGTTTTGTTTTGTTGTCAGTAATTTTGGGTGAAATGCAGTTTACTCTCCTTCGCCAAGGAACTTTTTATGTGTATTGTTTGATAAACAAAAAATATATAGAGGTAAAATTGTTTATTTTTTTAATTTTTTCGCTGCTTGAGCAAAGAATAGGTTTGAATTAATCATAATTAATAAACGGAAACTTACTGGCTTGCTTAAAGTATTGTTTTTAAATACAGGATACAAAGTACATGAATTTTCTTAAATCCCAGTTTATTTTATTAAAATTTGTCATTTCATGAAAATAAAATTATTGCATATCTTTTATCTTTGAGTTTAAGTGTTAAAACACTTTTCAATGTTTGCATTTTAACATGTTTTGCAGATAATACATTTTGTGAATTTCACAGAGTTGACTGTATTATACTCTATTATAAGCATTCATTATGATTTCTAGTACATTATTACATTTAAATTACTCTTTTTAAAAATGTAAACAAAAGATGAGCACATTATATTTGTGCAATGTCTGGTCCCAAGTTACACACACTTGAGGGACTTTACAATTTCTATATATTGCTTGTTTTAAACTTTAGTGAAATGTTGGCTAAAACATTTTCAGTTTCATAAATTATTTCAATTTGAAATATTTTAGTAATCGCTACTACTGTTATTCCGTCGACCAATTTCGCCAAATTATACATAATCGCATATTTTTTTATTTTAAATAATGAAAAAACAAATAATTAGTAAAATATTAATAAAAAGTCGAAATAAAAATCAATGCCATTTTAAATATACAAATTGTATTTAATGTCATTGAATGTGACATTCACAATCATCCATTATTGGAATTTAATCTTATAGTTTGGCGATAATTTTTTGGTCGACGGGATAACCTAGTAGTACCTAGTAATCTATAAAGCTAACAAGTAATATTTATACAACATTTCATTAACTCGATTCCTCTTAAGTAAATTTGAATAAGCGACGGCAAAAATCTATTGCAAGATTCTCTGGTTAACTTTATTGCAGACTTTATTCATTGTATATTAAGACATTGCAAGATTGAATTGGCATAACAAGAAACATCCATGTGGATTATTAAAACCATGAAAATTACGTAATGATTCTATCATGTCTGTTCGATGTTTTTCAATTTGTGCATTATCTTTATCAATTCTATACTAAATAAATAAGTTCTACCTGAATGAAAAATGCTAATAACGCGTTCTGATTCAAATCAAAACTAAACAAGTGGCACCTTCTTAATATGGAATATAATATAGAATGTATGAAAACTTATAAATTAGAGGAGGGAGGCAGAATATATTCAAAATTTTATGAGAATGCCAGGTAAAGATCCTGTATTGTACTTTTTTTTTGGTTTGTTGTCAAAAACTTAGTTCTCATGTCTATGAATAAATTACTCCTTGCACCAACATAAGATTTTGTTGTCAGTGGCACAGCCAAGGGGGTGGTTTTGTGAACTACATCCATGAATCGCTAAAAAAAAAAAGCAAATTGCATAAAAAATGGGAATTACCTCCACAAATTGTTTAAAATGTGGATTACGTCTATGTATCATGTAAAAAAGCGAGAATTATATTCATAAATTGTATGAAAAATGCAAATTACGTCTATGAATCGTGTAGTAAAACATAAATTATGTTCATAAATCGCTCAAAAAACGCGAATTTTGGCGGCAAAAAGCTGAAACGGAAATTACCTCTATAAAACGCATGAAAATAGCGACTTGCATTCATGAATTGCATAAAAAATGTGAATTACGTTCATGAATCACTCAAAAAATGCAAATTACGTCTATGAAATGCATAAAAACGTGAATTACGTTCATAAATCCCTCAAAAAATGCGAATCACTTCCATGAATTGTGCAAAAAAACAGGAATAACGTTCAGAAATTGCAAAAAATGTGAATTACGTCCATGAATTGGTAAAAAAAGTGAATTACATTCATAAATCCTGTAAAAACACAAATAATGTCAATAAATCGATCAAAAAACTCAAATTTCGTCAATAAAAAGCTCAAAAGATGCAAATTATGTCTATGAATCGCATATGTATAGCTAATTATGTCCATAAATCATGTAAAATGTAAATTACATTCATTAATCGCCTAAAAATCGCGAATTATGTCCATGAATCGCTCAAAAAAACGAATTGCATAAAAACATGAATTGGGTCCACAAATCGCTCAAAACATGAATTACGTCCATGAATTGTTTAAAAAAGTGAGAATTACGTTCAGAAATTATATGAAAAACACAAATTATGTCTATGAATCATGTAGTAAAACGGGAATTATGTTCATAAATTGCTTAAATAACACGAATTTTGGCAGCAGAAAGCTGAAACGCAAATTACGTTCATAAATCACTCAAAAAATGCAAATCACTTCCATGAATCGTGCCAAAAAATACTAATAACATTCATAAATTACAAAAAATGCGAATTAGGTCCAGCAATTGGTAAAAAAAGCGAATTACATTCATAAATCCTATAAAAACACAAATAACGTCAATAAGTTGATCAAAAAATGCAAATTTCGTCATCAGAAAGCTCAAAAAATGAAAATTATGTCTACAAATCGCATAAATATAGCAAATTACATCCATAAATCATGTAAATTGTAAATTACATTCATTACTCGCATAAAAATCGCGAATTATGTCCATGAATCGCATAAAAAACGCGAATTGGGTCCACAAATCGCTCAAAACGTGAATTACGTCCATGAATTGTTTAAAAAAGTGAGAATTACGTTCAGAAATTGTATGAAAAACACAAATTATGCCTATGAATTGTGTAGTAAAATGGGAATTATGTTCATAAATCACTCAAAAAACACGAATTTTGGCAGCAGAAAGCTGAAACGCAAATTACGTCTATAAATCGCATAAAAATAGCAAATAGTGTTTTGCATTCATGAATTGCATAAAAACGCGAATTACATTCATGAATCGCTCAAAAAACACAAATTACGTTCATGAAACGCATAAAAACGTGAATTACATTCATAAATCACTCAAAAAATGCGAATCACTTCCATGAATCGTGCTAAAAAACACTAAGAACGTCCATAAATTATAAAAAATGCGAATTACGTCCAAGAATTGGTAAAAAAAACCAAATTACATTCATAAATCCTATAAAAAAAAATAACGTCAATAAATCGATCAAAAAATGCAAATTTCGTCGATAGAAAGCTCAAAAGATGCAAATTATGTCTATGAATCGCATAAGTTTAGCAAATTACGTCCATAAATCATGTAAAATGTAAATTACATTCATTGATCGCATAAAAATCACGAATTATGTCCATGAATCGCGCAAAAAAAGCGAATTGCATAAAAAACATGAATTGGGTCCACAAATTGCTCAAAACATGAATTACGTCCATGAATTGTTTAAAAAAGTGAGAATTACGTTCAGAAATTGTATGAAAAACACATATTATGCCTATGAATCGTGTTGTAATACGGGAATTATGTTCATAAATCGCTCAAAAAATACGAATTTTGGCAGCAGAAAGCTAAAATGCAAATTACATCTATAAATCGCATAAAAATAGGGAATAGCGTTTTGCATTCATGATTTGCATAAAAAACGCGAATTACATTCATGAATCACTCAAAAAATGCAAATTACGTCCATGAATTGCATAAAAATGTGAATTATGTTCATAAATCACTAAAAAAATGCGAATCACTTCCATGAATCATGTAAAAAAACATGAATAACATTCATAAATTGCAAAAAATGCGAATTACGTCCAAGAGTTGTGTGAAAAAAGCGAATTACATTCATAAATCCTATAAAAACACAAATAACGTCAATAAATTGATCAAAAAACACAAATTTCGTCGACAGAAAGCTGAAAAAAACGTAAATTATGTCTATGAATTGCATAAAAATAGCAAATTACGTCCATACATCATGTAAAATGTTAATTACATTCATTAATCGCATAAAAATTGCGAATTATGTCCATAAATTGCTCAAAAATGCAAATTACATTCATAAATCGCATAAAAAACACGAATGATGACCATGAATTGCACAAAAAATGCGAATTACACCCAACATTAAATTAATTTGCAGAAAGTTTTTGGTTTTATACAAGTCTGCCAACAAGAACCTACAAGTTATCCTGAAACCCATTCTAAACCAACAAAAATTTAATGGAAAGATAAATTTGTCCAAGAAAGACAAAATAATTTCCATTGACATACATTGACCAGAATCAAATAAATCCTATTGGAATCTATCCTATACACTCCAAAACCAGAAAGAAAAAAATCCCTCCAAGAGTAACTCAATCTATCTGCAGCAAAATAAAATACATTGAAATGCAACTGAACAAGAACCTGAAAATTACATTTGAAATCAAAACGAAACCAGATTCACCCCCCCCCCCCCAAAAAAAAAAAAAAAAAAAAAAAAAAAAAAAAAAAAAAAAAAAAAAAAAAATCCAACCATATCTCGATATGGGAAAGAAAACTTAATTTCCATAGATACGTGTGGTCAGAAATCTGGAAATTCCAATTAGTCTATGGGTTAGCAAACCTTAATTCAATCTTGAAAAAAAAAAAAAAAAAAAAAAAAAAAAATTCTGACAAGCAGAGTTGTATAATATAGACGCACGCCATGTGGAGAAAATTTTATGAAGAAACAATTTTTATTTATTTATTTCGACAAAGAATTGCGTAAAAAAAAAAGTGTATCTCAACAAAGAATCGTGTAAAAAAACCCAACATTTCGACAAAATACCACGCGAAAAACGTTAATTTCATCCAAAGACCGCAATAAAAACATTATTTCAATCCATGAATCGCATAAAAAATACGAATTCCATGCATGAATCGCATAAAAAATGTGAACTACATCCACGAATCGCTAAAAAAAAGCAAATTGCATAAAAAATGGGAATTACATCCACAAATTGCTTAAAATGTGAATTACGTCCATGAATCATGTAAAAAAGCGAGAATTATATTCATAAATTGTATGAAAAACGCAAATTACGTCTATGAATCGTGTAGTGAAACATGAATTATGTTTATAAATCTCTCAAAAAACACGAATTTTGGTGGCAGAAATCTGAAACTGAAATTACCTCTATAAAACGCATAAAAATGCCGAATTGCGTTCATGAATTGCATAAAAAAATGTGAATTACGTTCATGAATCGCTCAGAAAACGCAAATTACATCCTTGAATTGCATAAAAACGTGAATTATGTTCATAAATCACTCAAAAAATGCGAATCACTTCCATGAATTGTGCAAAAAAAAAAAAAAAAAAACACGAATAACGTTCATAAATTGCAAAAAATGTGAATTAAGTCCAAGAATTGGTAAAAAAAGCGAATTACATTCATAAATCCTATAAAAACACAAATAACGTCAATAAATCGATCAAAAAACACAAATTTCGTTGATAGAAAGCTCAAAAGATGCAAAATATGTCTATGAATAGCATAAGTATAGCAAATTACGTCCATAAATCATGTAAAATATATATTACATTCATTAATCGCATAAAAATCTCGAATTATGTCCATGAATCGCTCAAAAAAAGCGAATTGCATAAAAAACTTAAATTGGGTCCACAAATTGCTCAAAACGTGAATTACGTCCATGAATTGTTTAAAAAAGTGAGAATTACGTTGAGAAATTGTATGAAAAACACAAATTATGTCTATGAATCGTGTAGTAAATCGGGAATTATGTTCATAAATCACTCAAAAAACACTAATTTTGGCAGCAGAAATCTGAAACGCAAATTACGTTCATAAATCACTCATAAAATGCGAATCACTTCCATGAATCATGCAAAAAAAATACTAATAACATTCATAAATTACAAAAAATGCAAATTAAGTCCAACAATTGGTAAAAAAAGCGAATTACATTCATAAATCCTATAAAAACACAAATAACGTCAATAAATCGATCAAAAACACAAATTTCGTCGACAGAAAGCTCAAAAAATGAAAATTATGTCTACGAATTGCATAAATATAGCAAATTACATCCATGAATCATGTAAAATGTAAATTACATTCATTAATCGCATAAAAATTGTGAATTATGTCCATGAATCGCATAAAAAACGCGAATTGGGTCCACAAATCGTCAAAACGTGAATTACGTCCATGAATTGTTTAAAAAAGTGAGAATTACGTTCAGAAATTGTATGAGAAACACAAATTATGTCTATGAATAGTGTAGTAAAACGGGAATTATGTTCATAAATCGCTCAAAAAACACGAATTTTGGCAGCAGAAAGCTGAAACGCAAATTACGTCTATAAATCGCATAAAAATAGCGAATAGTGTTTTGCATTCATGAATTGCAAAAATAACGCGAATTACATATCGCTCAAAAAACACAAATTACGTCCATGAAACGCATAAAAACATGAATTACATTCATAAATCACTCAAAAAATGCGAATCACTTCCATGAAGCGTGCAAAAAAACACTAATAACGTTCATAAATTACAAAAAATGCAAATTACGTCCAAGAGTTGTGTAAAAAAAGCGAATTACATTCATAAATCCTATAAAAACACAAATAACGTCAATAAATTGATCAAAAAACACAAATTTCGTCGACAGAAAGCTGAAAAAAATGTAAATTATGTCTATGAATTGCATAAAAATAGCAAATTACGTCCTTAAATCATGTAAAATGTAAATTACGTTCATTAATCGCATAAAAATTGCAAACTATGTCCATAAATTGCTCAAAAATGCAAATTACATTCATAAATCTCATAAAAAACACGAATGATGACCATGAATTGCACAAAAATTGCGAATTACACCCAACATTAAATTAATTTGCAGAAAGTTTTTGGTTTTATACAAGTCTGCCAACAAGAACCTACAAGTTATCCTGAAACCCATTCTAAACCAACAAAAATTTAATGGAAAGATAAATTTGTCCAAGAAAGACAAAATAATTTCCATTGACATACATTGACCAGAATCGAAAAATTCCTATTGAAATATATCCTATACAATCCAAAACCAGAAAGAAAAAAATCCCTCCAAGAGTAACTCAATCTATCTGCTGTAAAATAAAATACATTGAAATGCAACTGAACAAGAACCTGAAAATTGCATTTGAAGTCAAACCGAAACCAGATTCAACCCCCCCCCCCCCAAAAAAAAAAAAAAAAAAAAAAAAAAACTATCCAACTATATCTCGATTCGGGAAAGAAAACTTAATTTCCATAGATATGCGTGATCAGAAATCTGGAAATTCCAATTAGTCTATCTTAAACCTAATCTGAACCTGAAAAAGGAAATTCCATATAACCGGAGCCCAGTATTTCTATACAGGACAAAATATTTTCCATTAAAGCGCAACCTCACCAGAACTTGAAAATTCCATTTGTATTGAGCCTGATTGAAACCTGAAAAAAATTTCCATCGAACCTTAACCTAATCCGAAAAAGAGAAAATTATTTCTGCCGATACACACTGACAAGAGTCTGAAAGTTAACATGAAAGCTAATTTAAACCCGAAAAGGAAAAAACAATGAAAACACAAGTCTGTCCAAGAAAGACCAAATAATTTCTGTCCACATACACTGACAAGAATTTCAATTGAAATCTATCCTAAACACAGTTCAAACACTACCCCCCCCCCCAAAAAAAAAAAAAAAAAAAAAAAAAAAAAAAAAAAAAAATTCCAATTGTAACCCAATTTATCTGCGACAAAATAATATACTTGAAATGCAACTCAACAAGAACCTGAAAATTCCATTTGAAGTCAGTCCGAAACCAGATTCAACCCCCCCCCCCCCAAAAAAAAAAATATATATTTAATCAAATCAAGATTTTAGAAAAAAAAGAACAATTTATGTCGATATGTATTGACCAGATCATGGAAATTCCAATAGAAGTCTTTCTCAAACCCGATCCGAATAACCTGAAACCCAATCCAATCCCCCCCCCCCAAAAAAAAGTAAAATAAAAAAATTAGGAAATAAAAATCTGTTCAAGAAAGACAAAATAATTTCCGTCCCCATCCACTGACCAGAATTGAAAACTAGTACTTGAAATGCAACTCGGCAAGAACTGGAAAATTCCAATTCAAGTCAAAAAACTGAATCGAGATTCAAACCCTAAAAAAAAAAAAAAAAAAAAAAAAAAAAAAAAATTATCCAACCAAATCAAGATTTTTAGAAAAAAAAAATTATGTAAATAGGTACAGACTAGAGCATGGAAATTTTAATAAAATCTTAAACCCGATACAAACTCTGCCCCCCTTACATGACTAACAAGAAGCCTTGATGACCCCACAAAACATAACTAACAGGAACGAAGAGTCATGCATACTGCATCGATTATGATGCATTTTCTGACTCATTCTGAATATTGTAAACTTATTGTCATTCATGTACAATAATTTTACCTTTCTGTGCAAAAAAACAAAGCATAATTAACGAGAGTAAAAAATTTTCCATTAAACATGTTTATATACTTTCCATTTTATTCTGAATGCTTTAAACCTATCAGTTTCATCTTTGTACAGTAATCTTCCCATCCAAATCTCCCCCCCCCCTGTTTATATATGTTTTGTGCAAACAGCAAAACATAAATAAACTAACAAGAATGAAAAGTTACACATACAGTATAGATTATGAAACACTTTCCAACATATTTTCATTATTGTAAGCCTATCATTTTAATCCATTTGCAGTAATTTTACCACTCTATATAAAGAACAAATCATAATTAACAAGAAAGAAAAACCTGTGTGCAACATAGATTATGAAACACTTTCCAGCATATTCTGAATATTGTAACGGATATAGTTTTAATCAATCTGCAATATTACCATAGGGATGGGACGAATATTCGGCCACTATTCGGTATTCGGCCTATTCGGCCCTTTTGCTGAATATTCGGTTGGCCGAATATTGAAGGCCTTTTGACCGAATACTTCGGCCGAATACCTGTAGCCGAATATTTAGAGATATCTTGCCGAATATTGCTAAAATCTCGCCGAATATTGCTAAAATCTCGCCGAATATTGCTAAAATCTCGCCGAATAGTGAAAGATATCTTGCCAAATAAATTTCGGATTTAAAGAATTTCATTCTAGTAATTCTTTTTTCCTCTAATCCAAATTGGCTGTTTCATTTATGAAGTCATTCTCACTCTTACTTACAAAATATAAAGTTATTCAGATACTAAAAAATATACAGCCTTTCTGTATTTCCTATAAAAGTTAGTGATATTCTAGAAAATGCTGCCCAAGTTGGAGATTTAATTATACGGGAAATGTCATCATTAGAGAATGATATATTACAATTCAAAATATAAAAATACTGCCTTATTCTAAAACACTCTAATATTTATTAATGTCTGCAAATTCCATGCGCATATAAAAAAGGCTCTTATGAAATTCATAACTTATTTTCTATAAAGTAAGAAATGAAAAAGTTCATTCATTAGGTGTGTTAATGAAGATTCATTTTCAAAATTAAATATAATATATCACCATTCCAAATACAACGGTACATCTGAAAGCAGAACTGGTGTCAAACTCGATACACATTAGATGACACAACTTGCTTTATGAAGATGGTTTTATAAATATTTTAATATAAATTCTAAATACTCAACAAAAGAATTTTTTCATTCTATAGTTTTCACTTTTAAATAATTATTTGCATAATTACTGACTTAAATATGTAACATTATTATGTATATATTTTTAATTTAATCTACCTTCCTTCATGTTGTTATCAATTTCTGTTTATGCTTTTAATGCTTATTGAACTTGTGGAATATTGAAGTTGAATATTGTATGTGCCGATTCAAATGTCAAAGATTTTGTTAACATATGCATTCTACTTTAATCATAACCTTTTGCTTTAACGTAATTTGTAATTTAAAGCTTGGCATCTGATTTCAGAAGTCTCATTCTTACAAATTTGCTTATCACTAGGGACACAAACTCTAAATGATCAAATTTACTTCATTAAAAGTTATTTCAGAAAATATGTCCTTGTGAGTTCTGAGAGAGAGAGAGATTAAGAATATTATTGATTTTGGATACAAGAAGTATCAATTGATAGTAAAAGTGAAGTACATTCTTCATATTTTAATGGAAATATTTTCCCATCTTGACTTACTGAAAATCAATTTGATGTATATTAGAATAAAGGATATAATGCAATTTCATAATTTTTTTGTGTTAAAATAGGTTTTTCAAATTTAAAAATACATTTAAAAGCATATTTAAGAGTAATCATTATTAATGAGCTCCTGTTTTTTAAATTATATGTAATCAAAATTTATTTTCTTTATTGGAAAAAAAAAAATTACTATTCGGCCGGCCGAATATTCGGTATTCGGCCTAAAATTTGGCCGAATATTCGGTATTCGGCTATTCGGCCAAATCACTATTCGTCCCATCCCTAATTACCAACCTATACAAAGGTTGAAACATAATTAACAAGAATCATGCACGCAGCATAGATTATGAAATACTTTCCAGCACATTCTGAATATTGTATTCCTGATCATTTTAATCCATCTGCAGTACATGTATCATCATGTGTAAAGAAAAACATAGTTAACTAGAATGAGAAATGATACATACAGCATAGATTATGAAATCCTTTCTTAGAAATACAGTGCTGAATGTACATTACTTTCTTATCTTATACTAACGTACTTTACTACAGAGTTGTTTTTAACGAAATCAAGTAGCACAGCATATATTAATAATAAAATATGAAATATCTTTTTTAAGTGGGTGGGGGAGGGGTAATTAAAAGTGATCAGAAATAATGAATATGAATTCTTTGCATTAGTCTTTAATTTTTTGTTTTTATCTTTTTATTATTAACCTAAAAAAAGCACTGATATCAGTACAAAAAACACTGAACGGGTTAAAAGCTTGTGACGCAGCACTTTATCTTATATATCTAAGAATTTTAAATTTGGGACTTAAAACTAATGATATCAAAATTTATGTGACGCTATGCTATTAATTAATATATACATTTATTAAAATTTATTCATTAAGGTTTTATCAATTACATCTTTCATAAATTCAAAATATGAATCTTAAAAGATATGATATCAAAATTTAAGTGACGCCTTGACGAGGCTTTAAACAATGTTTTAAAATTCCATTTATTTATTTATTGTCTAAATACATTTTCATATCTAAACAATACTTTTCATTTTCCAATACACTGTTAAATACATCACTTTCACTGAATATATATAATGCACTGAAATATATTTATTTGAATAAATAGATTTATCTTTTGGGCTACGCTATCCAAAATCAAAAATAACGTTTGAATAAATATTTTTTGCGTCATTGTATCCAATAGATACAATGACGCAAAAAATATTTATTCAAACGTTATTTTTGATTTTGGATAGCGTAGCCCAAAAGATAAATCTATTTATTCAAATAAATATATTTCACTGCATTATATATATTCAGTGAAAGTGATGTATTTAACAGTGTATTGGAAAATGAAAAGTATTGTTTAGATATGAAAATGTATTTAGACAATAAATAAATAAATGGAATTTTAAAACATTGTTTAAAGCCTCGTCAAGCCGTCACTTAAATTTTGATATCATATCTTTTAAGATTCATATTTTGAATTTATGAAAGATGTAATTGATAAAACCTTAATGAATAAATTTTAATATATGTATATATTAATTAATAGCATAGCGTCACATAAATTTTGATATCATTAGTTTTAAGTCCCAAATTTAAAATTCTTAGATATGTAAGATAAAGTGCTGCGTCACAAGCTTTTAACCCGTTCAGGGTTTTTTGTACTGATCCATATTACTCTAATAAATAATTTTAAACTGGTAAAGAGTAAAATTATAAAATTTAGTATATTCGAATGTAAATTAATAAACTAGAGTTTACAAAAATATTTAATAAACAAAGAAATAAACAGTTGCTAAAAGACAGGAATTTTCTTATAGAAGATATATACTATGCATAAGTAACAAAATCCTGCAAGGAAATAGTGAAAATTAAAACCAACAGGCTAAAAAACCAGTTTAGAAACAAAAAACATTATTTTTATTAATATTATTTTAAACAAAGTATTAATTCAATGAACAAATAAATGTTTTGAAAGCCATAGTCGCAATAAACACGTGGCTTCAAAATTAAATTGGAAATCATTAATCTTACAAATATATATTCAACATAAATTATCTTTAAAGTCTTGTTAAAACAATGGCGTAAGGAAAAAGAGATAACACTTACTTTTAGTCTTTAAAATATCCAAATTAAATGAAACACCAAATTTAAAATGGCGAGACGCGAGGCATGGAGTACTATCACTGACTGTCTATTAATGTGAATGAAGAATGAAGGTCACCGATAAAGGGAGAGTTACTGACTGGGGGCTTTCGGACTTCGGGGGCAGCCATATTTGCATTTCTGGAATTCGGTGCGGAGGCTTTAGCTATAGGGGTTGTTAGCAGTAAACGAGTTCCTGCCTCTGCATGAACCGACACACAATAAAGCATCAAAAGATAAAAAAACCCGCTATCACAATACTTTTTTACCACAGAATATTTTCAAATTCAAGGAAAATCTGCTAGCTATAGCCAAAAACTTACACAATTCTGTAATTTATTGACTTTTCGGTAGTACAACATTGAAAAAGTTAAAAAAAAGTTATTGCAGCGCCCCTTCCAGATGATATTTTTTATTAAATTCAGAGATGACTTACTAACCATAGCCAAACACTTACTTAAAAAAAAAAAAAAAAAAAAAAAAAAAAAAAAAAAAAAAAAACTATCACAATACTTTTTTACTACAGAATATTTCCAAATTCAAGTAGGATCTGCTAGCTATAGCCAAAGTCTTATACAATTCTGTAGATACATTTATTTACTTTTCGGAAGTACAATTTTGAAAAAGTTTTTTTAAAAAAAAGGTTATTGCAGCCCCCCCCTTCCGGATGATTTTTTATTAAATTCAGAGATGACTTACTAGTCATAGCCAAACACTTACTCAAAAATTTGTATTTAATTTTATGCATACCTTCGTATACTTTTTGGTGGTATAATATTGAAAATGGCATAGACATCGGTATTAAAATGCCCCTTTCCGACAGAATTACTTAACATTCAGGTAGGACTTGCTTGCAATAGAATGAAACATACTTAAAAAAATTGGTTCCATTTTATGCATAACTTCATACACTTTTCGATTGCACAATGGCGGCATACGGACACATAGAAAAAGACGCATGCACACGGACAGATATTTTCTAAAAACATGTTTTTTGCAATCTCTGACCTCTAACACATGCAAATCTGTCAAAAACCGAAATTTCGGCTATAAAACTTTCTTCTACTGAAGAAAAAAGAAAGTGAAAATGAGCATCTCAGAACTAGATCAATTTAGTTAAAAAGAAATAACAATGAATAAAAAAGAAAAATAACAAAAACCATGTACCAAATTACCCGGAAAAATATAACTTTAAATAATTTGAAATTTAGGGAAAATTTTTTTTTGATAAAACAATTATTAAATATATTAAGTATAGATTAGGATAAGTGATTTAATATAAATGTATGCTCTTGGAATAAGTTTAATTAAAACTATTTAATATTCAGATTTTTCAAAAATATTGTCACCAAAGATTAATTTATTCATTCCAAAGAATTTTTCGTAATAGTTGATTAATCCATAGTTGATTATCTCTTTAAATACATTCATAAAATTGCAAATTGATAAAATGATAAACACATGCTTTTAATAATTAAGAAGGTGGGAGAGAAAAAATAATTATATTTATGTGAATGTGGTTGTGTAGTAAATTTAATTTCGTCTATAAAAATGTTGTAAATTATATAACAATTCGATTTTTCTTCACTTAGAATCGTGATTTAAAGTAAATAACTCCTTTTATGTATTTCCTGCGATAAGTAATTGAAAACGCAAATTAATATTATGAAATTTTATTTTTTTTTTTCAAAGAATCTCAAAAGACGTTTATATATAGTTCACTAGTGAAAAATGCTCCAAGGAGCAGTGCAAAAGCAGAATATGATTTTAATTGAGCATTAAAAAGTAATGGACAAGTGCTTCTGTTAATTACTGAGCATGAGGAAGGATAAGGGATCCCTTCTTGGCTACAACTCACTTCAATGCCAACGTTGAAAAAATCATATTTGCGCTTTTTCCATATAAAAGAAATTTGCGGTTCTTTAGTAGAATTTTCCACCGTGCTTTAGATGTTAACCAGGGGTGTATTCATAAAAATAACATAAGATATATGCTCTAAGCAGAGGGATATTCTAGAATGTGTATACTATAAGCTTTCTTGAAAAACAGGGGGTATATGGTGTTCTATTAAAAAGTCCAGAAGGTGTACGGCGTATAGCCTGTACTACATCTCTGATGTTAACTGCACTGTTCACTCTGCACTATACTACAAATCAATTTTCTGTGCAATTATACACTTAGGGTATGCTTGGTGGCAGTGCATGAATGTGATACCTGCAGGAACTAGGTATCTGGCTTTATGTCGCCTTCCTTTACATTTATGTCTAATTAAGCTGCATCTTTACTGGTTACGTCTTTACACTATACATTTTTATAGTAACTGCGACTGATTTGTTTTCACGGAAAAAGCGCAAATATGATTTTTTCAAAGTTGGCATTGAAGTGAGTTGTAGCCAAGAAGGGATCCCTTATCCTTCCTCATGCTCAGTAATTAACAGAAGCACTTGTCCATTACTTTTTAATGCTCAATTAAAATCATATTCTGCTTTTGCACTGCTCCTTGGAGCATTTTTCACTAGTCCTTCTATTTTTCCATATTCCATAGGGATACTGCACAACTTGTTTTGTATTTTATATATAGAAAACAAAATCTTATTTGTATTGAAATTAAAAAATGCTACATACTCTAATACTCTGGTTTTACAAATTAAAAAAAAATTTTAAACAGGTTTTTCTATACCAAAATTCTACGGTAGTTTTCAAAAAAAAAAAAAAAAAAAAAAAAAAAAAAAATCAGTTTTTTACTAAAGTGAATAAAATAATAAATCCTTTCAAAGAATAGATTTTTCATTCAAATATCCATTATTTTTGCCAAAAACAGGAACTTTTTTTATGCAAGAATAAAGTTTGATACAAAAACCATGCTTCTTTTTTTTTCTTAATCCGTATTTATTACGGACTTATTAAAAACGTACTCCACCCTTTTATAGGAAACGATTGCTTTACTGTGTTATGGAGCATTCTCATTGGCCATAAAGAGACATTCTATAAAAGCTGTGGAATGACTCTGCAACAAATGGGTCAAATTTTTAACAGTGCACTGTTAAAAATCTGCTGCATTTTGCTGCAACGCCCTCCACCACTTGTATATAATATCTCTATTCCAACTAATGAGAAAGCGCTATTTCACGGCCAAGTAACCGTTTTCTATACAAGCAGGGGAGTGCGTTGCAGCAAAATGCAGCAGATTTTTATATTGTGCATATCCTTGGCGCTATAGTTTATAGGAGTGGTACATTGTTCAAAATTTGAAACTTTTGCTGCATCGCCACTCCATCGCTTTGATAGAATATCTCTATTTTGATCGATGAGAATCCTCGATAATGCATTTAAGTAATCGTTTTCTACTTATCTACTATATCGTTTCCGTATATTTATTTTTTCAATCAGCACCAAGGTGCGCACTTTATTAGAAGACGCGCTCTATTAGAGGGCGCATTCTATTAGAATAAATACGGTATATATTTATAATAAATACACTTTGTTAAAGTACAGGGCCCCAATTTTGACAGGTATGCCAGGCATTTTTGCCATTGATGCCATTGTGCTAAAAACAAAATATAAATAAATGAAAAAAATGGATAAAATATAAATTTGGCATGGTGCAAAAAATTGCCTAATTTAAAATTAAAAATCAAATTTGACGGCCACCAGGGCTAGACACCGTGCATAATTATTCAGTAAATGATTCATTAAAAAATGACAAAAATCAGCATGTCAAAAATTTCAAAAAAAATTCATAATTCGTTAAAAAATTAAGTTAAAAATAAGAGAAAAAAAAGCATTCTGTATTTTTTTATGCTTAATCGAATGGTGTAACTGGTTTTTCTCTCCGATGATCACAAGTACCTTAGATTGATGACTGCCATTCTTTTATTTCATCTTGTAAAAAAAACTGTTTAACGTAAAGCTATGAATTTTTGCAGGATTAATTAGCATCGCAAAATCTTTAAAATAAACTTTACCGCAACATTCTATCTGCAATAGAACGTTAGATATACCCATTTATGACCAAGTTTGGAAAATACGCAATTTCAGAAAAACCGCCCAGCGAAATAACATTTTCTCGATGACTACCTCGGGATAAAAAGTTTGTCTTTTGTTTAAAAAAAAATTAAGTTTTTATCTTTAGTAGTTTTCGAGAAAAGTGCTGTGACACAAAATTTTTGTCCGATTTTCAGAATACTCTACAGTACACCTACAGTATGCCATAAAAAAAATAATTTTTGTGCTATGTTGTGCTTCTTGGTCAGACGAACATTTAAAAAAAAATCATTAAAATTGGATAAGTATTTAGTTAGTTATTGCAAAAAGAAAAATTGAAAAATCCGTGTGCATTATCGCTCAATCATATTATTGTTGCGCGCTGCCGCGCGCACAATGATAATACATATTTTATCCTAGAAATGATGTGATGGTTTAATTATCCAGATTTCGTAGTATTAAGCAATGATGTATTTATGTGTCATTTACTTTACTGTATTTTATAAGTAAAAGGTATCAGCAATTATTTGCAAAGAAGGTGATAAAAAGGATTTCGAATATGAACGTACGAATAATAAGATTCACTCTTCAGAATAAATTTTCCCGACAAATGAACATAACTTCTCCAGAAACGTCCTCTGCTTCAAGGCAGCAGTCTTCAAAGGAATGTAAATTAACGATCTAGCACCTTTCCCAGAATAAGCAGGGCTGCTAATACCTTCTTTAATAAATTTTCCAAAACCATTTATTCACTTACTTCAATCTCTTAATTAATTTCTGATGGATTCTTGAAATGAAGCCTTTTCTAATTTAAATATTTTTTTTAGACTGAGACAGTAATGGTGATTTAAAGTCAATAACTCCCTTGATGTATTCGTTGCAATAAGTAATTGAAAAAATAAGTTAATATAATGAAGTTTTAAGTTGTCCGAACACCTTTAAAAAACAGAATCTTCGAAAAAATATATCGATTTTTGTTTTCAATAGTATTAACTTTTTATCTTTAGTCTATCGAAGTCTGGTTAAATTTTGTCTAACTAAAATAGAATTCGAGTTACAGCAGTTTAAAATTACATCTGTTTATAAATTTTTAATTGTGTTTTAAAGTTATTTTTGGCTTTTTCTCAAAAATGAAGTTTTTCAGATTTTTACTATATACAAAACATCCCAAAAGCAAAAAACATATGCACGAAACTCCACGAAATTAAGTATTCCTTTTACAAATGCCTTTTGAGGGAATATACAACACTCATGTAATTATATATTAAATTATTTTTATTTACACTCGTATAAAGGACTAACTTGAGACAGATTTTACGAATTTGTCATTACATTATTACTTTATCTTCCATATCATATGGGATAGCGATAAGATTATAATGTGTAAAGTCTATACCCTAGAGAATGTTATTCTGTTAATTATGCAATTTAACAAATGTCAATACGTTGTTTTATTTTTGAGTTATAATGCTTTGCGGAAATGTCAATTTTTGACATAATTTAAACTATTTTTCTCTTAAAAAATTATTTTTGGGTAGTTCCTAAAATTTTATATTTTTCAAAGCTTTAAATTAACTTTTATTATTAAAATGAATGACAAGTGGAAATTTTAAAAATTTCGAAGCATTATTTCGAAAGATGAGCAGATAAATTAATTGTGTTCTATTTAAACTTAAATGCCATTTCAGAAGCGTTTTTAGTACATAATATTTTTTAGTCCTAAAAATAACGTGAAGGTTTAATTATCCAGTTTTATAAGTATTACGCAATGAGATATTTTAATGTCATGTACTTTATTGTATATTTAACTATTTTTCACTTAAAAAAATAATTTTGGGTAGTTTCTAAAATTTTTAATATTTTTTCATAATTTTAAAGTAGATTTCACTATAAAAATGAATGACAAGTGAAAATTTTAAAGATTTCGGAGCATTATTTCCGAAGATAAGCAGATGAATGTCGTTTCAGAAATGTTTTTATTACACAATATTTTTTTAATTCTAAAAATGACATGAGGGTTTAATTATTTAGATTCATTATTATTAATCAATGAGATATTTTATGTGTCATTTACTTTATTGTATTTTGTTTATTGAAAAGTATTACCAAAGATTTGAAGCAAGGGGAAAAAAATTCCAAATATCAATGTATAGAATGATAACATTCAATATTCAGAATAAAGCTCCCTGGCAAATGAACTTAACAACCCTAAAAATTAACTCTGCACTAAGACAGAAATCTTCAAAGAAATGTAAATTAACTACCTAGTACATTTTCCAGAATAATCATTGCTTTAATTAACTTCGTTAATAAACCTTTCTAAACCATTTATTCACCTACTTCAATCTCTGGATTAGTTTCTGATAGACCTTTCTAATTAAGCCTTTTCTATTTTAAATATTTTTTTTAGAATAAGACAATTTTCGCGATTGAAAGTAAGTGATTCCATTGATGTATTCACTGCGATAAGTAATTGAAAATTTAAGTTAATATAATGATGTTCTAAGGTATCTGAGCACCCTTAAAAAGGAATTTTCGATCAATATATCAATTTTTCATTTGCAATGATATTAAAGTTGAATCTTTTAGTCTATCTAAATCTGGTTAATTTTGTTTTCATCTAAAATAGAATTTTAGTTATAGCCGTTTATAATTACATTTCTTAATAGATTTCGAATTTTGTTTAAAAATTATTTTTAGCTATTCTCTGAAAATGAAGTTTTTCAGATTTTTACTGTACGCAAAATATTCTAAAACAAAAATTTTTAGCATGGAATGTCACAAAATTTTATCTTCTTCGTTTACAAATTTCTTTTAAGGGAGTATACATCACTCATGAAAATATAATAAATAGTTTTTTATTTACACTGGTACAAAATGACAAACTTGAGATAAACTTTACGAATTTTCCATTACATTAGTACTTTAACTGCCATATCATCTGAGATAAAAATGCGATTAAAATGTATGTGGTCTAAGTTCTAGGGAAAATTATTATGCAGTTTACAAAATGTTAATACATTGTTTTATTTTTGAGTTATCGTGTTTTGTGGAAACGTCATTTTTTGGTATCATTTTGATTATTATTCTATTTAAAAATTATTTCTAGGTAATTGATAAAATTTTTATTTTTCTTACAAATTTTAAACTAAATTTCATTATGAAAAAAAATATAACATGAAAAAAAAATACTTCTGAAGGTGTACAGATACCTTAATTGCATTTCAAAGAACCTTAGAAGTGATTTTAGGTGTCAGAAGTGCTTTTAGTTCATAATAGTTTTTTTTAAACTAAAAATGATGTGGGAATTTAACTGTCCAGATTTATTAGTATTAAACAGTGATATATTTTATGCGTCATTTACTTTATTGAATTTTTTAGTGAAACGTATCACCAATTATTTTCAAACAAGGAGAAAAAATGGGCCTTTCAAATATCATTTTATCGAATGATAAGATTCAGTCTTCAGAATAAAGCTCTCCGACAAATGAACTTAACTACTCTAGAAACTTACTCTGCACTAATACAGCAATTTTTAAAGAAATGTAAATTAATTACCTAATACATTTCCAAGAATAAGGAGGGATATAAATAACTTCGTTAATAAACCATTCAAAACCATTCGTTCACCTACTTCAATCTCGATTAATTTCTAATAGACCTTTCTAACTAACAAGGAAGGTCTCCATACTGGGCATACTCAGAATTTTATGAAAAAAAAATACTAATTAAAGTACTTATGTGTGTAATAAAGGATCAGTCAAAATTAGCGGCGGAATTACATTAGAAAATATGTAAAACAATAAAATATTTTCGAATGTTTGGCGTGAAAAGACGAAAGTTTCACTCGATTTGACGAGCTGCCCTTTTCCACACCAAAAACAAACGATTATAATGCAACCCAAAATTGTTAGACATTTAGAATGCTTGTAAACGGTATTTAATATATTAACATCAATGAGAGACTTTAATATATTGGGTTGCGGAAAAAGTAAGTTCGCTTTTTTTCGTGTTTTTCCAAGTGAATTTATTTATATAAATAAAAAAAAACTAATCAAAATTTATGTTCTATTTTGTTCGATGACCTTTTGCCATTTTTCTGGTAAAACAATAATTCCGTCACTGTAGAATTTCTGAGAGTTCTGGGAAAAAACTGAACAAGGTGATTTTCACAAGCCTTTTTTGAAGTCAGCTTAACACCTTCAAGAGAGTATCGCATAGGGCGGAACAAATGGTAATCCGTCGGATCCATTCCGTGATGGAAGACAGCGAATTTTCTTTCGATCAATTTTGACCGGGTTTTTTAATTGCCTGCTTCAATCGCTTTAGTTGTTTACAGAAGATAGTTAAATTAATGGTTTGGCCAGATTTGAGCAGCTCATGATGGAAAATTCCTTTCCAATCCCACCAAACACTCAGAATCACTTTCGTAGGCATCAATCCGGGCTTTCCCACCGTTTGTGAAGCTTCGATCACGATCTTTTTAGCACATTGTTGTTATACGTGATTCCCTTTTCATCACCCGTAATGATTTGTTTCAAAAATGGCTCGATTTCATACCGTTTCAGTAGCAATTCACAAATGAAAACTCTCTCCATTAAATTTTTCACTGTTAGTTTATGGGGAACCCAATTATCGAGTTTCTTTTGGTATCCAATTTTATGTAAATGGTTCAAAAGTGGTTTATGGTTAATGTTTAGTTCCGTAGCAATGTCGTGGGAAGAAATATGTCAGTCTACCTGGATTGTTTTTAAAATTTCATTGAATTGTTCAAGGATTGGCCGGCCAGGGAGAGGTTCATCTTTAACATCGAAATTTTCGGAAGGAAAACGAGCAAACCGATTCTGACTTTGGCGTTTACTTAAGCACTGATCACCATAAATGCCACACAAGTTTCGATGAGCCTGCGCCCATTTTTCCCTTTTTGGAAGTAAAAAACTAAAATGTGACGAAAATGATCTTCTGAAATCTCTATTTTAAAAACGAAATAACTTTTGACTGGTTAAACAGATGATGCTACCTTTATATCTAGAATTTTCTAGAAAATGTTACCTTTCAAACGCTGTATAGTATGAATTAATTGAGTAAGTATTACTCGAGATATACGACTTTAAATCTATCTATAGGGAAAAAACGAATTTACTTTTTCCCCAACCCAATATTATAGACATATATATGCATATTGTATTACATATATGTATTACATGTTGAAGTAGTTATTTAATTAATCATTGGAAAAAATGTTTTCATGTATTAAAAAAAATCATATTGAGAAAAAAATCTTCATACATTGAAACTTTCTTCATCCATGTATTCAAAAAGAAAAGGAAGATGTTTCCATAGCAACAAAGTCTAATCGGCTATTCTCAGTTGGACTTTCAGCTTGAAACAAATTTAATTAATTTAAATTTTGAATTTCGTTTTAAATCTCAAATTTTGAAGATTATGTTTGAATATAAATGAATGTAAATATCGATATAACAAAATTATACTTAAAACAACCTAAAACTTACAAAATTTAAGTTATTTAAATTAAATTTATCAAAAGAAGTTCAACATGAAACTTTTTTTTTCTTGAAGTGTATTTGACATAAAGTATTTTTTGAAATTACATTCCATCGCCAACCAGCGATAAATCGCCAAATAACGAAAATTTTACTATTTTTTGCGGATATTAAAATGAGGTTCCGCCGAAATTTTTTTATAAACGTATATATCCTCACGCGAAGAACATTCTGTAATTTTTTCAGAATTATTCTGTTTATGCCCGTATGGAGACCTTCCTGTAAGCCTTTTCTACTTTAAAGGTTTTTAGAGTAAGACAATTTTCGTGATTTAAAGTAAGTAACTCCATATATGTATTCGCAGCAATGAATAATTGAAAAGGTAAATTAATATAATGATGTATTAAAGTATCTGAACACATTTAAAATGAAATTTTCGATCAAAATATCGATTTTTCTTTTTGCAATAATATTAAAGTTGAATCTTTTATCTATAGAAATCTGGTTACTTCTGTTTGTATCTAAAATAGAATTTTAGTTACTGCCGTTTACATACAAGTACATCTGTTAACATATTTCGAATTGTGTTTTAATGTTTTTTTTAGCTATTTTCTCAAAATGAAGTTTTTCAAATTTTTACTGTACGCAAAAGGTTACTTACGTATTAACGCCACTGCAGCGGAAGTTCGGCTAATGCGCCAATGAAGAGCAATCTTGTTTTTCGTACGCAGTTATCTTTTGAATGTCTTGTTGCCTTGTTGTTTGCTGATTTTTGACGCCATTTTTTAGTACTACGATAGTGCGTATTTGTGATTTTCTAAAAACAGAACAAGATGCAATTTTACTTTGAAACTATGTTAAACTCTATATCCCATTTCCTAAGAAATCAGATTGACTACTTTGTTTTTAAATAAAATGCTTTGAATTTTGAAAAAAGTTTTGATTTAAATAAAGAGTTATGATTTGTTGCAAAAATTTTAGGTGTAGATTGGCGATACTTAAAAACCGCCAAATCTGCATCTGCGGTGGCGTTAATATGTAAGTACCCGCAAAAAATATTAAAACAAAACTTTATGCATGAAATGTCAGGAAATTTTCTCTTCTTCTTGTACAAATGTCTTTTGGGGAATATACCACATTCATGACAACATAATAAATAGTTTTTTTTTTTTTTTTTTTTTTTTTTTTTTTTTTTTTTTTACATTGGTAGAAGTTAACATACTTCAGGTAAATTTTCCATTACATTAGTACTTTAACTGTCATATCGAATGATATAGACATGCGGTTAAAATATAATATGTTTATTAATTTTATAATGTTTATTATGCAATTTACAAAATTTTAATACATTGGTTTATTTTTGAGCTATCATGTTTTGCGGAAACGTCATTTTTTGGCATAATTTTGATTTTTATTCTCTTTAAAAATTTATTTCTAGGTAATTGTTAAATGTTTTATATTACTTGTAAAGTTTTAAAGTATATTTTATTATAAAAAATGCATAACATGAGAAAATTATATATATATATATATATATATATATATATTTCTGAAATTGTGCAGACACCTAAATTGCTTTTCAAAGAATCCTACAAGTCGTTTCAGAAGTGCTTTTAGTTCATAATATATTTTTAATCCAAAAAATTATGTGGGGGTTTAATTATCCAGATTTATTATTATTAATCAGTGTGATATTTTAAGTGTCATTAATTTTATTGAATTTTTTTGTCGAAAGATATCACCAATGATTTGCAAACAAGGAAAAAAAAGCCATCCAAATATCATTGTATCGAATGATAATATTCACTCTTTAGAGTAAAGCTTCCCGACAACTGTACTTAACTACCTTAGAAACTTACTCTGCACTAATGCAGAAATTTTTAAATAAATGTAAATTAACTACGCAATACATTTCCAAGAATAAGTAGGGATTTAAATAACTTCGTTAATAAACCATTCAAAATCAGTCATTCACCTACTTCAATCTATTGATTAATTTCTGATAGACGTTCCTAATTAAGCCTTTTCTAATTTAAATAGCTTTCTTAGAGTAGGAAAGTTTTCGTGATTTAAAGTAAATAACTTTCTTGATGTATTTTCTCCAATAAGTAATTAAAACTTAAGTTAATATAATGTAATTTTAAATGTTTCGTCAAGGAATCTTAGAAGATGTTTCAGAAATGTTTCTACTTAAAGTATTCTTTTAGTCCTAAAATTGATGTCGAGGTTAAATTATACAAATTTATTTGTATTAAACAGTGAGATGTTTTATTGTATTTTTAAAGGAACATATATTACAAGGGATTTGCAAGCAATGTTAAAAAAGTCTTTCGTATATTGCATTAAATGGTTTTATATTATAGAATATATTTATATCATTATAATCCCAATTTTTGAGGTTTAAAAAGAAACATAATTGTAAAAACAATTTATTTTCAATTCTTAATCAAAAATTAATAAAAATGCGTTTCCTGATTTTAAGTTTTTCAAAATTTTGTAATGCTCAAGGCATTTGGTGCAAGTATAGTATGCTGAATTTATCTTTCTGTAGAATAATATTCTTGGGGGAGGGGGGGTATAATCATATTAATGCTCAGAGTGAAATCTGATTCTCCTTCATTCACTTTTTCCGATGATGTCGCTTTCATGAAATTGATTAAATATTTTGTTCTAAAAAAATATCGGTTACGTGAATGAACCAAAAACAGATAATGATGAACTTCAATTAATATATATATATATATTAATTGCAGTTGAATTGATATATATATGTATATATATATATATATATATATATATATATATATATATATAATATATATATACATATATTTACAAAATACACTATTTTTTCCTATTGTAAACATGGGACGATGAAATACTTTGTTATAGAAAATATTTGTTAAAATTCCAACTTTGACATTAAAGGAGATGCACTTGAAAATTCATATACCTATGTTTTTATTACATAACAGTTCAGAAAAAAAGGTTGTTCTATGATATATACAATGCTATACAATTATATGGTTTTTTTATCTTATTTTTCAAATCAAAATTGGTTTAAATCTCAATTACTGTTTGCAAAAAATTGGAAGTAATATTAATTAGATTTTAGAAAAATAACTAGTTCCTATATAAAATACTGAATGAAAATCTTCAGATCAATTCACACCTTTAGACAAAGCATAACAAATTGATGACATAAAGAAAAATCTGAAATTAATCTTTAAAAAATAACATTAAAAAGAAAAAACTAATTTTATGCGCACAATCTAACATTATTCGTCAGTTCATATTATTAATTTGTAATATATGAATGAGTAATGAAATATGACAGATGATTGAAGGTTCCAAAAATAATTTTGTGAGATTTTTTAAAAGAAGGCAGTAATTTTACTCATGCTCCAAACCGCGTATATACCTATCGTCGTACGAAACGGTCAAAAACTGTAGATTATTATACGGAACATATAAAACAGTACTTATCTGTTACATAAGGTACATTTGTAGATACAGTAGATCATCAATATTAGATAATATAATGTTATATAAAAATATTTAATAATGTTACATATATTTATTAACAGCATTATACATAATACTGTTAATAATATAACTGTTATATAAATTGGTTGAATGCTTTTTTTTTCTTCTAGGAATATAAAAGAGAATCTCTACATGTACAGAAAAATTTGGTGCTAGTGTTTTTAATGTTTAGTAATTTTTTATTTAAACCAATTCATAATAATTCATCTTTCAAAACAGTTATTATGTAATGGACCGCTGTCATACCTGATGTTATTCAACGTTACGGAGTAATATAGCTAATCTGCGTCCTGATTTCTCTCAAAAGCTTTTTTTTAAAAAAAGCCATCACAGGCATGGTACCCATGTGGAAAATGTTTAATCAAAATAAAAGTTTTAGTTTCTCCGATCTGTATTGTAATCAGAGATTAGTGTACTGAGTCTGCGTCATATGCAAATTTCCTCCTTGCGCCCCAATCGAATTTTTTCTAAGGGGGGGGGGGATTCCCAGAACGGTTTTTTGTGCGTGCATAACATATCCGTTTCTTGCAATACACGTACGGTTCCAACGCTCTTTAATGTTTTCGCATGCGCTGAGCATTTTGCGATGAAAAAAAAATGGGTGTTGCTATTGAATATTTTCGAGTTTCTGTAACTATAACCGTAACCGTGAGCGCTATTTTGTTGTCGTTCACCGAATCTCGAGCTCATATCTCTCAATAGCTATATCTGAAATTTCACCTCGATCGGTTGAGCGGACTGGCCGCTAGAGCTCCATATATCGGCAAAGTTTTTTATGACCACCCTGCATATATAATATAATATACAATATTTAATGCTTGCTTAAAACCCTACTATTCTATTTCAAATCTATACTAAATGTTCTACAAGACATTTCTTGTACGTTCGAACTTTTGAAATATCATTATTATCTATGAAGTTGATGAAACCTACATTATTTATTTTAAGTAATCTGTTTAACGAAAACTTTTATATTTATACCAATTTTACTTTACAGATGTATTATAAAGTTATTTTTTTATTTCATAAGAGCTTAATACTTTTTTTATTATTAAAATATTAATGGTTAGCTTTTTATTTAAATGAGAAGTTACATTTTTAATATATTTGAATTATAAAGATTATAAAGAAATACTGGGCAATTTTAAATTTTTAGCTCTCGATATGCATTATGAGCTAAAAGTAAATGTGAGATGATTGAGAAAATATTTTTTACTCAATTAAACACATGTTTAACCTTTGGAGAGTATCTTTTGCGATTTAAAATGAATTTTATAATGGAAAGTTTAAAAATGTTTTAATTTTTTTCCCTCCCCGTACTCTACAAAATGCATGCTTTAGTGCATGCACGTTAGTTATTCATATCAATATAAATTGTATATTATATAATTATATTATTATATATAATTAATTATAATAATTATGATATCATACATGTGATGATAATCATTCATTATAAATGAACATAATCTCTATCACAGTTTTTATTCAATATATTTATATAAATAGTATTTTTAAAATAATCAATCTTTAAATATTTAATTTTTAATTAAAGGGGTGCGAAATGTACAATTTTAATTTTAACGAAGAAAATAATGTTGGCGTTAATGGGTTAGTTTGAAATAAATTAGTGTTTTTTTAATCAACTAGGGGGGCTCCGCGCCCCTGATCGCTACGTTCGCCAACCCCCCGCGTAATCGCTTCGAGATTCCAAGTTATAGGCTACCCCTGCTTGCTGCACTCGCCAATACCCCATGGAATCGCTTCGTGATACCGTTATTTCAATACACTGTTAAAAATCTGCTGCATTTTGTTGCAACGCACTCCCCTGCTTCTATAGAAAACGGTTACACGGCCGTGAATTGGAGGTTTCTCAATGGTTGGAATAGATATATTATATACAAGCGGTGGAGGGCGTTGCAACAAAATGCAGTAGAATTTTAACAGTTTGGGAATTCATCCCTCTCCTCATTGCTCGAAGCATAGATGTGACCCTTTTCTGATTGGTCTATTTGACTCCTGGAAGGTGTTGTCCACCCGGACGCATTATTTCCGGATACCTTACACATCAGCATCATTCCAGGAGTCATTCCTAAAGATTTGTTTAAAGCTAGTTTTTTTTTTTTTTTTTTTTTTTTTTTTTTTTTTTTTTTTTTTTTTTAAACTATAGAAGGATTTGCGTTTATTGCTTTTGTAATGCTACTGGGTATTGGATTATAAAAATATACAATAAAATCTTATTATCAACGTTTTAAAAGCCGAAAGTACTTATAGTAACACGCCCCTCTTTCTATTATTATGTATAATGTTATATTTAACGGTTAATATCTCTCCAGATTCCAGATGATTGATTTTTCAAAAATCTTTATCAACAACTTTTTTATAATTCTGTTACGATAGTTACTAGAATCTCTCATCAACATCTTTGCTAAATGCCCATAAATCAAAATTTGTTTAGAACGGGAAAATGCTCTTTTTTGAAAAACTATGTGACCCAGCATAATCGCTTAAGTTTTCTTAAAGGCTCAAAATAATTTATACGATCACTAATTGTTTCATATTTTTTTGTTTTAATAAATCTGGAAAAAGATAGGGGGGGGGGGGCATATTTTTGCTTCATACTTTTGGTGATATTTCTGAAATAGTACTATCTAAACTATACAGCCAGAACCATTATAAGACATTGGAGTGTTCTTATAATGGTTCCATTTTCAATTTTTAAGAACTGAACCCTAAATAGCTGATTTACAAATTACTGTAATAAAACAGTCTACACATTGACTTTGTAAAAAAATTATTTTTTTAAAAATGAATATGATTAAAACGTAAATTAAAAAATCAAATATTTTTTTTTCTTCAAGAAGTTTATTACATATTCTACATGTCTACGTCATTCTACATGTCTACCCAACTATAATGAAATAACAATAAAAACAATAGTTGCTATACTTAAATTATGAAAGAATTCCTGACACTTACGAAAAACCTTTAAAACAGTTTCACCGTCTGATAAAGTAAAATAATATACCTAAGAAAATATTTTAGAAAAGCACATTTGAAAAATTTGGACTCATTGCACGTGAATTACTCCTATTCTTTGAGTAGCCCTGTGCATGATCTATTGATTTCTATAGAGTTTTCAACATAAAGTAAAATCTATTTTAGTAAAAAAAAACGTGTAGTGCAGTTTTAAATACATCTGCAGTAATCCCCACTATTCGAAGCAAACATTATTGAATTCTTTTTTATAGTCTATACATCCAATTCCTTGGACGGCCCTACATATGATTTTATTCTAGATTTATCTTTTTTTTTATAATAAATATTGTTCAGGTTGAAAATGCGACAATCCAATTAAACACAAAACATCATTTTAATAAATACATGCTAAATCCTACAATGCTTAAGAATTATTTTGAGTTGCAATGCTTATGATCAAAGGAAATTTAAGCATACAGTGTTCAATACAAAATTAAGGCAAATTTAAAATTGCATACCGTTATTGAAAACGTTCCTTAAGCATTCATTCCCAATAGACAACTTTTCGGATGTAGATATCAAAAGTTTCCTCTGTGTCCCTGAAGTGAACTATATATTAGGGTGGTGCGAAAAAACAAAAGTTATTATTTCAGAATCGCTATAGTAAAAAGTTATATAAAGCTGCAATTGGTAAATACATGAAAAACCAAAAAAAAGAATTTTTGAAATCAGACTTTATCTACCGAACGCGCAAACCGCTTAAAAATTCAGAAAAATTAAAAATTTCAGATTTTTTTAGAAATTTAAAAAAAATGTTATAGAAATAAGTTTTTTATGGCTATAGTGAAATATATGCGCATTTTGAAATATTTTATAACAGTAATTTTAAAATGCTATGTTTAGAGAGCATTTTCCAATCGCGCAAGATCAATGAAAATCAGGAAATTTTCAATTATGAGGGATTTTTATAAAAAAAGTATGATTTGAGGTTAGTTTGAATCTCAATGTTAACATTTGCATAGCTTGTTGTGCAGTACTTTGCTTGTTTAGATATTTTCAAATATCTAAACAACCCACAACTCACCATGGGAAGGTGGGTGCAGTTCGAGTTCCACTCGCAACCTTCCCTCCATCCAACCAATGAGGGTGTTTGCTGTTACATATCTTAAATTCATAATTTGTTATTTTATCTGTTTAAGTATATCTTTTAGACGCAACTTTGTACTTCAATTTGTTGGTAAAGTCTGATCTTGATTTCAGAACGGCCCTAATAAATCTATCTCTTGATTAATGTTTACATACATTAAGTGATGCTTCCGTTACCAATTTGGCGCACCACTTTACAGTTTGCGTGTGGCGGGGAAATTCTTTAGCATCCCAATGTGGGATATCACCTGAATAGACGAAGGAATGTGTTATCTAATTGGTTACTCTATGTAAAACAGGTGGAGATGATAATTTTACATAACTCAAATCAATTAATTCCATATAATCTGCCGCATCGAAGTTTAAAGTAGGAAGGAAAAGTTTCTGATACTTTAAGCTTTAGAAACAGTCTGTCTGGCTTTAAACACTTTTTTAGCTCTAGCTGTATTAAATGCTTCCTTTTATCAAAGACCATTGCCATGAGTAGGTTTTCATCGGGTGAGCAAAAAAGAGTTTCATTCGATTACAGAGAGTATCACTTTCTTTGGGTCGTCAGGCAAATATTGGTCCACTAAATGATCTTGAGTCAATTGTTTCTCCATCCGAATGTTGAAAAATATGGCGAAAAGGTAATTAAACAAAATGGAATACACAAATAACCCACTGCAATTGTTGTCTAGTTTGCACTTCAAGCTGTCACCACCTTTCCGCTTTCGCATCTCTCCCTGCCACTGTCCACTTTCACAGTATGCTATTTCGTATCAGAGTGAATGTTAGCGAATTTCGTTTGTTAATGGGTGTATTGTATTATTTTAAGTACATTAACAAGTGAAATGGATACGGATACGCATACGTCGATGACCAAGAAAATTACTAGACAATCTTTTCTCTTTCCTATATGCAGTCATGTAAGAGATTTTCTGAAAATTATTCGTATAACACATGAGGATGTTCTTCGATGCTGCTTTAAGGAGAGGTTTCTATTACCTATTTATTTCTTTCAACCTTCTTTATAAAGTTTGGCATTTCCTTGTCTCGAATGTAAGATCTCACTAGTTTATAAAATTTATCGTAGTAGGCATTAATTATCTGAATGATCCTATAATCAGAAATTGTTGGGTTCGACGCTTCTAATAAATGTATTTTATTTTTTTGTGCCACTGGGTTGCTGACAGAGGATAAACTCAATTTAATGTTGTTGAGTTTACTTGCTAATAGAAACTTCTTTTCAATGCAACATCGAAGAACATTATCATGTGTTGGAAAAATATTTGGCAGAAAGTTTCTTGGTTGACCGAATCTAGGGCATTGAAAATATTGTCTAGTAATTTTCTTGGTCATCGACGTATACATATCCCTACCCATTTCACTTCTTAATGTAATTAAAATAATACAATACACCCAATTAACTAACAAAATTCGCTAACGTGCACACTGATACGAAATGGCGCACTGTAGAAGTAGATAAGAAATGGACGCTCGCGCTTACGGGAAGTTCAGAGGTATTTCGCATCGTTACTTACAGGAGTTGCGAGAACAACTAAACTGTTTCGCCCTGCAGCGATCTCGTGGGGGTGAGATCTAGGTTGTTAAAAAATGGCGTAACGTACTCAATAGTATTGATTTACATTTAAATTTTAACATGAGACCGCAAACTGAATTCATTTATTTATTTTCTTAATACATCAAAATCACTGAAAATTTAATTTTTCCCAGCTTTTATTCCGTTTTCGCTAATGGAAGATATTTCCCAAACGCAATTTTTTGTATTATTAAACATTACAATATGCAAATATTTTTCACTATAGTGATAAAATATGTATATATGTAACAATATTTTAAAAGAGTTGAAAAAATCGGAATTTTTGAATTTTTTTGAATTATAAGGCGGTTTGCGCGATCGGAAGATAAAGTCCGATTTGAAAAATTCTTTTTTTGTTTTTCTTGTATTTACTAATCACACCTTTTTCGCACTATAGCGATTCGGAAATAATAACTTTTGTTTTTTCGCACCACCCTACTGTACAGGGTGAGTCATAAATATCGAAACAATAGGCTATCTCCTTAAATATTGCTCCTAAACCCATACTTCCAATTGCAAAAAATCATAAAAAAAGATGAAGTTTCTGATAACATAAGTTGCAAATCCATGGGGGTCTATTTGAAAAAATATGAAAATTAAATTTTTATACTTCCCCCGTAGAGCAAAATTCTCAATTAGGAAATTATTCCTTATCCATTCCTAAAATGAACAAAAAAAATTTCACCTAACAATTTAAAAATCTGACAGAGATATTAAAATCTGAAATTCTTCAAAATTCGTGACTTACACCAGTTTACTATGCCTGTAAACAAAGAATTTTTCGCTAATTTTCAAAGCAAGTAAGGGGTCATCCATATATTGTCCATTATTAAATGTCGATTTAAGACAGTGTCTGTCATTTGGACATAACAAAGCAGCGTATTGAATAAAATGTAAACTTTTTTCAAAATATGTTGGTAGTCTGCATTGGAGATCTGCATTGATCGAAATATCTTGATCAGGTCCCAAGCCGACCCATAGGGAAAAAAGTTCGCCCCGGCATGAAAAAAATGTTAAGATCATAACCCGGGCCGGTCTGGAAAATAGTTTAAATCATAGTCCGGTTCAGCCGCAATTTTCTACACAGTTTTTTACTTCGGTGTGAGAAAAATTGTTTTGTATGGAAGAGTTCTGCCAAAAATTTCTTTTATAGCTTTTAGTTTTTTATATTTATACTTTTTATTATTAAAGAAGCGCAGAAGGCTGCAATATTTATATTTTATCAATTAATCTCTATTTATATACAAATGTTTAACTTATATTTCAATATCGTTAATCTCCAACGCATCACATGCGTTGGAGACTTTGAAAATTGTTATACAGTAAAACCTTTTAAGACGGAATCACATAGTAAAGAAAAAATACGCTATAGAAGGATGCCCTCCATAGGAGGTGTAATTAGAGTTAAATTTTTTTTTCATGTATCATTGTATTTATTTTGCATGGATCAACATATTTTCATTTAAGACAGAATTCCGTCATACACAGACCTTTTTTTCACTGGCTTTATTGTATTTAATTTTTTAGCCTTTGAATATACTATTCTTTAAAAAATGAATTTTATTTATTTATTTATTTTGTAAAATAAAAATTTTAAAATCTATGTGTTTTTTGAAAAAAATTCCATTGAGCCGAATTTCATTTATTTTAAGCACGTATTAATGCAGTCAGAGACAGTGATACAGGTTTTGTCGAGACCGGGATTGAAAATTTCGTCGAATGTACACCTAGGAAGAAGATAGCAATCCCCTCCTTCATGAAAAGCACGTTAAATCCGGCCTGGCGAGTCTTCAGAAAAAAGGCACCTCTTGGTCCTGTCCCGGCCTGGGCCCAGAATACAGATTTTTTAAAAGCCTCTTTAGGACGATAAAAAGCCTGAAGTTGTGAGAGCTAAATTTATAAAAAAGACTTAATCTGCATCTTAGAAAAAGCATTTTTTTTTAAATAAATGACAAGACATTTAAACAGTACACTTCGTTCTTCTGCATAATGATTTTTCCCCATTTATTTCTTTAAATTATTAAATGGTAAGAATATTTAAAGAAAAAAAGAACTTGAAACGCGTCATTTTTGATTTTTTTTTTATTAGTTTTGTTTCGGCAAATTTGAAAAAATATTTACTTTTGAAAAGATGATTTTTTTTAAAAGGTATATTACTTTTTCAATAAATATTTTTAATGTTTTAAAAATTGATATTAAAAAACAAAAACCCTGGAACAAAACTAAAATCAGATTTTCATCTTTAATTAAATGGAAAAAAACTGAAATCCGATAAATAATATTACGAGTTAAGGTGGTATGGGGTAATAACGCCAGGCGGGGTAATAACGCCAAGTGCTAATATTTTGCATAATTATGAAATAATCTGGTAAATGACACCCATGTTGCTCTGCGCAGAAGCGTTTTGAGTCATATAAATCGCAAAAAACAGCTTCAAGTTAATTTGTTTCATTTTTAGGTCTTATTGTTTTTACAAGCAACTAAAATTAACGCTTGATCTAAAATTTGCGAGATACGTTTTGTGATGTAAAGACTATTTTTTTTATCCGGAAATGCTTTGTTAATTACATAAATTTGTAGTGCATTTCGAGGACTTTCAAAATGTTGTTGAAGATTTTGGATATCTTCTCGAGATAATTTGCAGTTTAAAATGTACAGTGCAATAACTATAATGTTGTAATAACGCCAATCCTTGGCATTAATACCCCGGTTGATTCCCTACAGTGGCCGAGCTACATCCTAAATACTGATTCAAATAAACACAGTTAAAACTGTGAAATGTTTCTAATAATTTTATTTAAGGGTCCTTTTTAAGCAAAAAGAAGCTCACGGTCTGATATTCTTTTGCCTCCCCCCCCCCCACCCACACCACACCTTTATTTTTCTTACACTTTCACAAAAAATTGAACATTTTCAATAGCTTAGATTGCAATTTGTCAATTTCTAAGTTTGTAGAGTTTGTATTTTTAGAATTGGGCAATCTGCATGCAATTATTCCATCTTATTTCATAGTTTTGTTTGCATGGCGTTATTACCCATATTGGTGGGTAATAACGCCAAATAGCATTGGTCAAGAAATCACGCCATTACATTTTGTGAATATATATCTGTTAAATTATTTTTATTACATAGATAGTCAATGAGTTGCTGTATCAAATCATATATTTGTTTGAATAATACAATCTAAAACTGAGCCGTGAAAATTGGTAGAACCTTAACGTGGCGTTATTACCCCAGGGTACCTTATTACGATTTTTATCTATCCCATTTTAATTAAACCAGTACTAACCACATGAAATTTTTATAAATTGTATGAGAAATTTTAGAATGTGATTTTCTTAGCAAACTATAAGGCTAACCATCACAAAAAAAAGAAAAAAATCAAAATTAGAACTCAAAAAATAGATTTTTGCGCGTTTCTTAGAACTGTTAAAGTAACATTGTTTTTTTTTAATTGCACACATTTCAATTTGTGTTATCCCTGAAAATCTGATGAATTTTTTAAACGGCTATAAGTTAGCGAGTTTTAAAGATATGAAGATGCAACTTTTTGTGTGTTATTCAGGACTGAATAAAGAAAAAAATTCTAATTGGAATTTTTATCCTACGGGGTCCGCATAAAAATTTAAATTTTGTATTTTTTCAACTAGGCTCCCCCCCCCTCCAAGGACTTGCAATTTATCTTATCAAAAATGTCACCTTTTTTATGAATTTTTACAATTAGAAGTATGGGTCTAAGGACAATATTTAAGGAGATAGCCTATTGTTTAGATATTTATGACTCACCCTGTATATGCAATGCACGTCATATTGTAATGCAGGCACCTTTTTATAAATTTAAAGAGTGTGTATACATTTTATTATGAGTGAAATAGTGCAACATAACTGAAAAACTATGCGACTAGCTTATTATTATCATAGACTGCCACCTTACGGAACACTTTTGTGGGTCTCCGTAAATAGATGAAAAAATGTTTCGACCCATATTTTACAGAAAGCACATATTAGTGCATGCACATTATACATTCATATCAATATATTCATATGTGAATTCATTATATTTATATAAATAATATCTTTAAAATGCACTACAGACAATTTTTCTTCAAAGATCATATAACGAAACATTTTTGAGTTCATCTTTAATAGCACTCTAAATGTCAGGCATAATACAATTTTTAGTAACTTATTTACAGGCCATCTCGATAAATTCTATAAAATCCATTATGTTTAAAATACTGTTGCACCTAGGAAATGCATCGCAATTTTTTCCTCATGCACTGTAACGATTAAGAAATAATTTTTAATGCCTCTGTAAATAAACAATGAATGGGTTACACTTCATTTTGAATATTAAACATTCATTCTTTTTTAGAATTCAAGGGCTTTCTGATTCTATCCTAGACCACGGACATACAATCTAAATTCTTAAAAACTCCCGAACTATGTTGGAAAACGTTTGTAATAATGTAAATTTAAAACGATATTACATATAAAATTAATAACAGGCCTCAAATAGAGGTCATTAAGTAATTAAATCATTAGACATACATTGAAAGATTTTTTCCTTCATTTGTGGGCGGCATTACATACTACCTCTGACATTAAAGTTCGGTGAATAGTCCTGTAACATTAATGTAGATGAAATATTAGCGAAATTTATTATAACCTTCTTTGAAATAGTCATCCCCGTAACTATGCACCGCTGAGATCTGCTGTACATGTCTTGGTAATTTCGCAAGAAGTCTTCTTTTGAGATGGGGTTCAAAAGCTTCGACAGGTTTCGTTGGATATCAGCAACATGGTCAAATCTCTTTCAACGAAAGTTTGAGTCCTGAAAATAGGAAAAAATCTGGAGGATTGAGATCTGGCGAGTATGGTGGATTTACAAGTTGCACCAACCTTCATGAATTTCTTTCGATGTCTTGCAAAGCATAAATCCAAACTTGAAACTGATCTTTTGTTCGTTCATTTTCCTGTTCTCAGTTAAGGACCAACACACTGAACAAGCACTTAGTAAAGCACGTCTTACACAGAACAAAAACGACGCTCTACTGAACAACGGTGGGAGAAGATGGTCAACACTTGCCTCTATGAAGGTGCAGCGTTTTGTTTCCCCAGTATTGCCAGATCGGTAGTTCTGAATTCATTCACCGATCTTTATAGTCACAGGTAGTAATAATGTGTAATACCAACAAGACATAATATACAAAAAAGAAGATACTATAGAATCTATAATTATAAAATATAGTATTCAGCTGTGAAATAGCCTTTTTATTTTAGTAAAGAAAAAAAAATGACATTAAAACGATACATAAAACTTTTTTTTCATTTGAAATGAAATTGTATCAGAAAACATAAAAATCCCTACATAAAATAATTTATGAAGTATTAGAAAAAAAATTACCAGATATTCTTAAAAAGATTATATCATGAAGACTAATTAATTTATAAATTTCATATTAAAAGAATTATTTGAATTAAAATTTTGAAAACTAAAGTAAATGGCAAAATGAATCATTTTAAGAAAAATGAAAAATGAATTACATGTATTTATTGAAACACAGATACAAAAAAATTAAATGGATACTGCCCAGTTAAACTGACGGCATTGAGCTCAAATGCTATGCAAACTAATTGTATATTACATTTTTTTTTATTTTTAAGGTATAATGCCCTTCCAAAAACAAATTAGGTAGAGGAAGAGAAAAAGACCCCTCCTTTTCCTAACTTCATACTTAATTTTTGAACCCCAAAAAGTAATCAGGGACGCCTTATCGTGTAATAAACCTAAATCCAAAATTTGAAGCAAGTCAGACAGTTCTGCATAAAAATTCATTTGTATAGTTTAAAAAGCTTTATTCACAATTCACCCCTTTATACTTAACCACTGAGCCTCCAAAACTATTCTAAGATTCATCTTATCAGAAAAAAACCCTACATCCAAAATTTAATGCAAATCGGATAATTCTGCATAAAAAGCCATTTACCTAATTTAAGGGGGGAAATTTCCCGTTCCTCCCTTTAAAAAATAAAAAAAGAAACCCACAACTAATCAGGGATATGCCTTTTCTCGATGAACTTGTATCCAAAAATTGAAGCAAATTGAATAATCTGCATGAAAAACAATTTACCTAAATTAAGAAGGATAGTTCCCCTGATCCTCCCTTTATACTTGTACAAAGAATTCTCAAAAGAAATCAGGAAAGCGCCTTATTAGAATGAACCTATGGACTTGTATCCAAAAATTTGAAGCAAATCACGTGAAAAAAAAAATCATAAATAAGGGGGAATAATAATCACGGTAGCACCTCATCAGAATAGTCATATATTCAAAATTGGAATGAAATCTGATAATTCTACATGAAGAAACGAATTATATAAATTAAGGGATAATTAGCCCCCATTCCCACTTTATATACAGTGGCGGTCAAAATTTTCTGGCCAGCAAAAATTTTTCAGTTAATTTGTAAATATACCCATATGAAGAGGAATCTCAAAGTGACATTTATACATTTTATTAACATAATAGTTAGAAACTTATTTATAGAAGAACATGCAAATATCAATAAATTTAACTGACAAAATTAAGTATAAAGGAAAACGCATGTTCTCAGAAGTTTCCGGCCACCTTCACAAGTTTGTAAAAAAGTGGTATTGTAATAGAAAATTACAGTGTTCAACAACATTTACAATTAGTATTTTATCGTATTGCTATTTTATTAGCTTTAGTAATAAGTAATGCGGCGCAGCAACGTGACATTCATACAACAAACGGTTAAAGATCGTCTATGGTACGTTTTTCTCATATTTCTTGCAATTTTGGCGAAACTTCGGTTGAGTTGGAATACTTATAGTTCCGCAGACTTTTTTCAACTTCTTTTCAAATATTTTCTATTAGATTCACGTTGGGCGCTTGAGCTGATCATTTCAAAAACGAAATTTTTTGTGCGAAAGCCATTGCTAAACGTGGTTGCGTACATCATTTATGTCGTTATCATGTTGAGAAAAATAGTTGCGACCAATTTTTTTCTCTAATAAAGCAGAAAATAGTCTTGCAAGATATCCTTATACATTGTATCATTCACCTGGTTGTGGATTTCAAATAACGGACCGACACTTTTTGTAGAAAATACTCCCCACGGCATAGCGTGTCCCCCGCCATGCTTCATTCTAGGAATAACATAGGTCGAATCATATCTTATCTTTTGTTGTTAGGTCATCGGACGTTGTGTCTGCCATCACTTTCAAAACTGTTTCGAATTCGATTGATGGAAAAATAGAACTTTTTCCCAGTTTTCACTTGACCAGACTTTGTGTTTTTTGGAAATCGCCAGTCAAGTACGTTTGTATTTTTTTAACTCTGAAAAAATTTTAACACCGACTCTTCCATCAAGTTATGCACCACATCAGCATATTGATACCGTACACGGACTTGTTTCAGCAATATTATTATTCCGTAAATCGCAGTATATTGCAGCGGAATTTTTATGCGGATTACCAATTGTTTTTCTCCTGATAATTCTGACCACAGGAATAGTCATTTTTGGGATCTTCCGGACCTCTGAATGTCTTGAAGGCAACGGCCATCTTTATATAATTTTTAAATATTATTTACGGTCGATTTCACCGATCGATAACTTTGCCGCAATATCTCGAAAAGACTGGCCTTTTAGCGACAAACTAATCACCCAGTTATGAACAATAATTGTTGAACATGTCAATTTTGAATTCAGATTGTGCCATACACGTTGATTCATTCATAAACACAACCAAAAAACAGTTTACCGATAGAAAAAACTAAAGAATGACAAGTGGCCGGAAACTTTTGCACACGCGAACTTCGAATTTTATCCCTTTGCATGACGCATCTTCAGTATCGCATCAAAATGATCACGTGGTCAGAGGTCATTCACATATTCCTAACTTTTGATGCAATTGTGCTTCTCCTTTGCTGAAACCTTTTGGTAAATAAATCGAAGAAACTAACTGGCCGGAAACTTTAGATCGCCAATGTATTTATCCAATGTACTGCAAAACTAATTATGGAAACGCCCCTTCAGAAAGGTCCTATATCTAAAATTGGAATGAAATGGGATAATTTTGTATGAAATACCTATTTAAATAAATTAAGGAGAGTGTATAAGCCCCTCGAACCATATCCCCTTATTCTGATCGAATGAACTCCAAAAATTCATCAGGTAAGCGCCTCGTCAGAATAGACCCATATACCCAAAATTTCATGTAAATCGGATTTTTTTATCATGAGTTATCGCGTTACAAGGCAACAAATTGTGATTTTTTTTTAATTTTTCTTTTTAGAAAAATTTTATATTTTCCTCACATATATACAATATAATTATATACATATATTTCTAATTTATTTCAAATATAAATTACTGTCTATTCTAATCTAATTTACTTATATACAAAAAAAAATCTTTGTTTTATCTCTTTCTGTATTAAAGTAAACGAATTTACTTTGCTAAATATACATTAATAATATATCCGCAAACAACGAACAAAAAAATTTAAAAAAAAATGCAATTGATCCGTTTGCAATTTTTTTTAACAACACCGTTGTGCAGATGGATCTAATGTATTCAGATTTTTTCCAAGGGATTTATTTTATGTGAGCGGTTTCATATTTATCCCGACAATTTTTTTAAAATCTTTTTAAAAATAAATCATATCATATTCAAAAAGAAATGTCGAGTTAAAAATATATATGTGTTCTAAATCTACTGACATGTTACTTTTCTTTATTTTGGTGTGAAACCGTAGTTTTCGTCCTCGTAGAATTTTAAAAAATTACACTTTTTCATAGAAACTAAGCTGTTACTTTTAAAAGCATATTTAAATATTCCTTATGCTACACACTGTAAAAAAAAAAATTCATGAGGTTACTAAAAATTTCTTAGTAAATTTGTATTCCACAGAATTTTTTAGTAACCATTACAAACTTTTTTTTTGCAAGTGAAACAAGCATTTCTTTTGTAAACTGAACAAAAGAATTTTTTGTATTATTAACTTAAAAACTTTTAGTATGAGCCGCAAAGCAAATTTTAGTAATAGCTCCAAAATTACTTCTAATAACCATTACTTGCAACCGAAGCGGAGGAGCTTCCTTGGAGCTGCTGTAGTATGTATGAGTATGCTTGAGTATTGCTTTCGGCAAAACCACAATAGATGGCAGCACTAAGCATTCTTAACTGCTCCGACAGGATTTTCATAATCCCTTTATCAACAAGACACTACAGACATTCGGGATGTATTTGGCAGTGGCAAGTTTCGAACCCAGGACCTTTTAGCCTGGAGGCCGTTACTATAACCAGTATGCTATCGAGGCCACACCAACTGAGTTTTAGTAAGAGCTATTAAAAATATAAAACTATTAACTCTATTCGTTTCTAACTTTTTTCTAGTAATTCTTACAGATTTTCTAGTAACCGACTAAGATTACTAAACTTTTTTTAGTAATTACAAGGATCACTAAAGTTTTTTTAGTAGATCGACCTTTTTTTTTACAGTGCAGAAGCTATGTTTTTTTTTAATATAAGGATGATATAAAGGTATACGTTCTTTTTTTAAATACTTACTATTATAAAATGTATTGGTCCTTTATTTCGTTAAAATTATTTCGTTATCTGCGGTCTTAAAAAAAATAATAATGTAATAAATTCCGTCGTATAGTATATTAAATATGAATTTCTGCATGCAATTAAATGGAGTAAAATATGGAATCTCGTATGTACCGCCTTCTTACAAGCAATTATACGTGCCAATATAATTTCTGTAAAAGAATATTCCTAGAAATTTTACAATTTTCATAATAATTATTTTAATTGGACTTACGGAAGATATTTTAAACTGAAATACAGTTTTTGACTATAGGCTAAGTCGACGGGGCTTTTTTCAATTTGACAAAATTTACTAAGTTAATTTTTGCAATATCGACTTGAAGTTTATAAAGCTTATGAATAAAACTTTGTATCAAAAATTAACCCAACATCAACGTCTGTTGATAATTCCAATGATCAATTTGGATCAAATGATCAATATGTGTTCGGATATATGAAACAAAAATAAAATTTTGTTTTAAAATTACTATGTTGAAGATCTGGAACACGGTGATAAAATTGTTAAATTTGTGTATTTTCCCTTTTGAGATTCTGCAATAAATAAATTGGATTTATCGTTGCTGTCAATGATATGAGTTTTTTTTCTTTTTTTTTTATTTGTTAAAATGTACAGGGTGGTCATAAAAAAACTTTGCCGATGCATGGAGCTCTAGCGCCCAGTCCGCTCAACCGATCGGAATGAAATTTAAGATATTCAGAGGTATGAGCTCGAGATTCTGCGAATGACAAAATGGCGTTCACGGTTACGGTTATAGCTACAGAAACTGGAAATTTTCCAATGGCAACACCCATATTTTTTCATCGCAAAATGCTCAGTGCATGCGAAAACCCTAAAGAGCGTTGGAACCGTACGTGTATCGCAAGAAACGGACATGTTATGCACGCACAGAAAACCGTTCTGGGCATCCTCCCCCCATAGAAAAAACTCTATTGGGCGCAAGGAGGAAATTTGCATATGACACAGAGTCAGTACACTAATTTCTGATTACAATAGAGATCGGAGAAATTAAAACTTTTACTTTAATTACACATTTTCCACATGGGTGCCATCACAGGCATTTACACATTGCATGGCGATGGCACCCATGTGGAAAATGTGTAACCAAAATAAAACATTTAGTTTCTCCGATCTGTATTGTAATCAAAGATTAGTGTACCGACTCTGTGTCATATGTAAATTTCCTCCTTGCGCCCCAATAGAGTTTTTTCTATGGGGGGAGAGGATTCCCAGGACGGTTTTGTGCGTGCATAACATGTCCGTTTCTTGCGATACACGTACCGTTCCAACGCTCTTTATGGTTTTCGCATGCGCTGAGCATTTTGCGATGAAAAAATATGGGTGTTGCCATTGGAAAATTTCGAGTTTCTGTAACTATAACCGTAACCGCGAACGCCATTTTGTTCTCGTTCGCAGAATCTCGAGCTCATACCTCTGAATAGCTATATCTGAAATTTCATTTCGAACGGTTGAGCGGATTGGCCGCTAGAGCTCCGTATATCGGCAAATTTTTTTATGACCACCCTGTATTAGTTATCATTTGACAAAATATGTCAAATATTTCTGACTCCCTACATATTTATCTTTATTTATTTATTAATATATTATGCATTTGCCTTTCTCTTAATATTGATCTTTGCCCAATGAAAATGTTATAATGTTGGAATCTTATTTGAAACTTCATTTTTAAGTGATTATGTGCATTTTTAAATTCTAAACTTATCTATTCTTAATTTTATCTAGTTACAAATTTTGATAATTTAAAATGTTGGTTCAGATTTAATATGTATAGTGTTCTTTTTGTCTTGATAATATCTTTTTAAATTATATTCGAAATATAAGATGTTTTGTAAAAGTATATAAATGTGATATATAATAGATTTGGACAACATTATAAAAAATAAAAGACGTTCTTCACCACCTCCGATCCATACAAAAAAAAAATCTAAGGGATGTTTTCTCAAACTCTTCTCTAAGGCACACTTGCAAAGTTTTGTGAAAGAAATCAGAATAGTTCTCCGATATAGATATAAATGATAGAAAATATATTTCGCATAGAAAACAACTGAAAATCGACAAATTCATTCCCAATATTTTATCTTTGTTTAAAAGCTGGGAGTTTCGTTTGCAGGGTTGCTAAAATAAAATATATAGTGTAATATTCCCTGAGGAAACAAATATTTTGAGTAGTATACAAAACGTATCGATAGGCATAAAATGTTACAATATATTTATTAAAATGGATGTTAATGGAATCAATATTAAAAGGAAGTGGTAATGTTACACTCCTTTTCTTATTTTGTTTTCAATTACTGTGCTATATGATTCCATTTAGCTCAACAATGAAGTACTTGAATTTATTTCATATGCTTCATTTCCACTTTTCTTTCTCGGTTGAATATTAAGTGTACGGATACCATCAATTATGCATTATGGTGAGGATGTATTATGATTATACACTCAGTTATCATTACAGGCCACAGAATGTGTATTCAGGTATCTGAGTATCACCAAACAGTTTTTTCCTTTCATGCTTTTTTAGAAGTATACGGATATCATCAGATTTTTATCTCTATTTTAAAGGGATTTTGTAGTACAATACAATAGTTAGCTTAAATAGTTGATAAATTCTATGCTTATTGGCCAACGTAGCTCTCGAAAAGTTTTCTTATTATTATTTAATGAAGCGGTCTTTTCGAAACTTTCGATTTTTTTATATTTTTTTATATATTAAATTACTATTTTTTCTCAACATTTTGATATAATTGTTTCCTTGAAATTCTCAACTTAAACAGAAGTTATGGCTTTAATAATTGTACTCGCTCAATAGCTTCCCTTTTCTCCAAATGTCATTTTTGGGCATAACGTGCACGATATCTCAAAAATCTTTTTATTGTTATTTCATGAAATTTTCAAAACATATTTCTCGTGTTGATCTGTATAAACTGAATTTAAAATTTTCTTTTTATTAATTAAAAAAATATGTTTTTCTGATGTTTATATTGTTGAAATTTTCAAAATTTTGCTTTACTTAACCCCCTGACTTCCCGGCAAAAGGAAAATAAAAATTTGTATTGAAAATAGAAAAATGCTTTGAAGACAAATTTATTTCATTTCAAAGTAATTATGATAATCTGGTGCATATGTAGTTATCAGCATTTTTCATTTTTGTTGCAATATTTACTTTGTAATCGGGCGCGTAATCTATTATAAGAATTTTTGGCTCTTCAAACATCTGAGAGTTTGGAGCCTCCTATAAACACTAATTCTGCATCTTGCTAATTTTTAAAGGTATGAAATAAAAGAACATATTTATATCTTTCATCACAATAAAAATTATGTTTTAAAATCATATACATGTTAAGAAATTAAAAGTGGAAAGTAGTCTGTTATTTTCTTTTTTTCCCATTTTAAGAGTCCTGAGACCCCTTAATAAGATATTTCTGATAAAATAAGCCAAATTCTTCCGTTCTAAAATCTACTAGCCAAAAAAGTACTGCTTACTTTATTGAAATTTGTGACTTACGATACAAGTGCACATGGAAATAGATTTCTAAACTTTTATTTAATTTTCTGTTTCATTATATGAATAGTATTGACAAAATAAGTAAAAATTAGTCATTTATTAAAATAAATAAATAAAATAAAAACATAATTTGAAAGTTTCAATAAATTAAAAGATCACTTTCAAACGAATACATCTTTAACCATTTATACTTCAAACAATAAAAATGCATTCTACACCTATATAGTTTTGTCATAAAATTATATTTGTTTTAAACATGTATTAAAGACTAATAATAATTTGAATTGTGTTAGTAACTTGTTCAATAAGATTCCCTTTTGGAATTTGGATAGTTTGAATATTGTTCATTATTAATACTTTGATAGATATTAAAGATTGGATAATAATAGCAGAAAATTTATGAAAGAGCAGTTCAATAAACATCAATTTTTGAAATTTGAATCATATATACCATCATTTCAATAAACTACTTAGCAACTTTAAATTTTTTTGTTTTACTGTGCAAGCGTGTGCCTGTTACGTGAATTTCTGTTATTGACGTTCCACTATAAGTTCTACCTCAGTTTCATAGAAAAATGTTAATAATTTTACGGATTTTTCTAGTGCATTACTTTGACCATTTAGCTAATATTAAATTTCAATTTTTGATGTTTAGTTATTTATTGTGCTCACATAAAACAATAGACATATTTCTGTGTAATATTTTGTTGTTAAGCATATTTCTGCCTGTTATTGTAATAATAAAAATTTCTAATATCCTGATCTTATACATATACCTGAGAAAAGCGTTTAACACTGCTGTGCAATATTCTGCTATTTCTTTGCAATATCCTTACGCATATTTAGACACAATATGTGAAATACACGTGTGTCCAAAAGTTAAGCATAATTGGTAATTAAGTAAGTAATGAAAGAAATATAAGTTGAAATGTGTTGAAACTCCAGGTGTGTAAACAAAATAGTAGCGTCATATATTTTCGCGAGGAGTTTTCCTCGATATCGAACAGGGGACCGTCAACAAATTGAAAAAGAACGAAGATTTTTTGGATAACCCTCTCAAAACTAATGTAGCAAAAGCGTTCAAACTGCACATAATGATTAAATGGCTTATTGTAATGTACTGTGTTTATTTTTATAAGGATAGCATGTATACTCGTAGAGAAATTAAGGTTTTTATAAAAACAGTCCTAAGTTTTTTGCTTATAATTTGCAGAGTTCTTAATATAAAATAATGTTCTTTTCTAGAAATATGACAACATCATTGTACACAATACCATGTCATCAGAATTTAAAAGTAATAAAAATTGTATGAAAAATGAGTAGGTTTAGTAAATAATTTTTCATTCCGCATGCGTCAATGATATCAAAATTTCATTAGCATATTATATTAGTTAAATGTATAGAGCAACGTTTGTGAAAGTCTCAAAAACATAGCTTAAAAATTCTGAAAATTATCGTTGATAGAATGAGATCAAAATACTTTATTCCCTAATGATGCAAAAAGATGAGGGGCTGTATCCATATTTCAATGTTTAGTGACTATACAATATTGCACGTACAACTATATTTGGATAAAATCGTCTTTTTGCATCATTAGGGAATAAAGGATTTTTATCTCATTCTATCAACGATAATTTTCAGAATTTTTAAGCTATATTTTTGAGACTTTCACAAACGTTGCTCTATACATTTAACTAATATAATATGTAAATGAAATTTTGATATCGTTGACGCACGGGCAATGAAAAATTATTTACTAAACCTACTCATTTTTCATACAATTTTTATTATTTTTAAATTCTGATGTCAGGCTATTGTGTACAATGATGTTTGTCATATTTTCAGAAAAGAACATTACTTTATATTAAGAACTCTGCAAATTATAAGCAAAAAACTTAGGACTGTTTTTATAAGAACCTTAATTTCTCTACGAGTATACATGCTATCCTTTTAAAAATAAACACAGTACATTACAATAAGCCACTTAATCATAATGTGCAGTTTGAACGCTTTTGCTATATTAGTTTTGACAGGGTAATCCAAAAGATCTTCATTCTTTTTCAATTTTGTTGACGGTCCCCTGTTCGATTTCGGGGAAAACACTTCGCGAAAATATATGACGCGTACTACTTTGTTTACACACCTGGAGTTACAACACATTTCAATTTACATTTCTTTCGTTAATTACTTAATTACCAAATATGCTTAACCTTTGGACACCAGTATACTTAGAAACTGTGCAATATACAAAATTTGCAAACTACTTTATACACCAGTTAGGGAAATTCTTAACATTTTCTACTGTCTGCACATTTGTTTCTGTTTTTGAAGAGACAAAAAATTACACTTTTGCATTGTACCGACAAGTGTGCAAACATTATGAAAAATATATAATTTTTAAAATTTACATATATACGTATGTACAAGTGATTAATTTGCGCATTTAATAATTTAAGTGTGTATGCTGCCCGGCATATCTTCTATATCTGTAGATTGTTCAATAAATTCCATTATTGTACATATGATAACTGAAACACACACACACACATTTAAAAAAAGTGCAGGGATAGCATTGATCATCGCGGTGATGTTTGGATTACAGTTAATCATTAACTTAGATTTTTTACTAATGAATATACTAAATGGATAAATTAGTTGGCACATGCCCTGAACTATTACAAATGAGATTACTATGTTTCCAGTTAAAGAAATTGTGCATCGTCCGTCTATATTATTCGCAAATGGCAGCTATTATCTTCATCATATCTGATGAGAAAATACTTCACTAAGTCCAAACTCTGTATGCAGTGGATCTGCAATAATCATGTTATGCTCATCCACAACAGCTTCAAGAGGTGCAGATATACAACAGATACGTCTGAATCGTGACTGATCAGATTTGCATCCAGCTTTTTAAATTTTAGTCACATACCATGTACAGTTTTTACTAAACATATATCTCACCAAGCATTATGATTTTGGGGATAAACTACCACTGTTTCACCTACATTTTTTGCTTTCGGGTGAACAATCTTTATCGATTCACATCTTTGTTTAATTGTAAGTGTCATCTTGTGTACAGAAACGAACAAATAATTTGAAGAAACAAACTTTTCCACACGTTTTAATAAAAATTTTCTACACGCAATGGTTTGCATGAATTATTCTTTAATTGTTGCTTCTATTTATCTATTTTTGTAAATTATACCAAGTGCGTCATTTCACCTCGTCATTAAATTGTAATTGATCCATACAATACTTTTCTGTTTTCAAATGTTTTATGCTGGTGTAACCACTATAAATATCGCTTGGAATGAGTGATTTTTCGTAAGATGAGAAACATAAAACAAGCTTGGGATACAGCCTGAGATACGAAATCTTGTACGATACTTTGAGACTTGTGTCTTTTTAACTCTTGTCTGACTATTTCACTATCATACCGAAGGAGCACGTTTTGAATATGGGGAGAGAAAAATGAGTGCCTGCAAGACATTTTTTTTCAGTGCCCGATTTTATCTTCAATCGTTAGCTGATCGATATTGCGACATTTGTTTTGAAATGGGTTTTTCTGTTGTATTTGTATACACATAGTGAATATAAAAATGTAATCATTTATTATAGAGTGTGAATAATACGTTACATAGGGACTGATTAGGATTAAAAGCCAGGCTATTACACTTTCAATTTTAATCATTTTTGTATCGTTCCAACATCGTTCATGATTTTCAGCGCATGGATAAATTGGCACAGGGAAGAAAATGGTGTTGACATTCGAAACTTTCAAACATTTTTCCTGTAACTGCACTAAGAGAGATCCTTTATTTTAAATCCCCATGACATCGAGTGCATATTTTTAAATAACTAGATGTTAAATTTCATTTCAGCTGGTTGAGCGGTTTGATTTCTAGGATTACATATATCGGGGAATTTGTTTTTATGACCACCTAGTGTATATACTCTAATTCTTTTATTCTGAATCGCCTTTTTAAAAATAACCATATATATATTTACATTAAACATTTTTTTTTTTATTTAAAGACAAAATACTAGATGGAATTGCGTATACAGTGTATGCCATAAAAAAAAGCTAATATAAAAATATAAAGATAATATAGAATATTTCTTAAATGCATGTGGAAAACTGAAGAATTAGTCATACAAGAAAGTGAATCAAAAAATAATTCGAAATGGAAGTAACGTGTAAGAGGTCCATTAGTATAAAGAAGAATTGATGGAATAAATTATTAATACAAGAGTTTTATCGGAGAAGCAATCGCATTACGTTTGCACTTTCATCGGAAACTGTTGATTGAATACTTGGATTTGGAATAGTTTCAATAAAAGATATTTTTCTCTAAGGTTTATCAATAATATTATTATTTACTGAAATTTAACATACTTTGACTTTGATCGATTACTACAAGAAAAGTAAATAAAATATTAGTTATATTTTTAAATTATTATTTAAAAATCTGTATATGTACATTACAATTTATATATTAGGTAGATTTCATTACAAAAAGTAAAAAGCTACCTATTGCAGCCGTCCGGAGGAAAGCACTTCAGGAAAATTTTGGTATATTTTCACCGATCATGACCCCCAGACCCCAAAACCACCCTCCGTTCAAATGTTGACATATATATATATATATATATATATATATATATATATATATATATATATATATATATATATATATGTGACATTTTAAAGTTAGAAGCCAGAAACATCATCGCCAGGGTCCCCGTTCTTTGCACAGAAGTCATGGCCAGCGAGGGAAAAAATAAAAAATAAATAAATGTAGAATATCAAATAAATCACGCATTGGTGGCTGTAAGTTTATTTATTCAACTGTAGTCATTATAGAGGGAAAAACTCCTTTTTGCAAACGATCTTTTACCGAAATGTCCAAAAAATATTCCATCATTTACTTCAACCAGCCGTACTCATCGACGAAAGATCTCCAGAATCTCTCCCCTTCTCATCTCGAAACTTCCACCTTTTAAAACTAAAAAGAAAATTCTAGAACTTTCTGTAATCTCAAACCATCATCCTTTTATGTAAACAGAATTCAAGTCCAGATGCGAGACTATTTTACACAGACGATAAATTTATTTAAAAAAATATATTATTTAACCAATTTATAATCGACTCATAATTTCTTGGGCAGACGATTTTCATAAATGATTAATTTTAAGAGAAAAAGAAAAGAAATGAATTTATTAATGCACACATCAAAGGTTGACGGCGGAAAAATAAATAAATAGATAAAATAAAATAATGATATTTTTTGAAAGGTATGGTTTTGGAATAAATTTAATAAGATTTTCTTAAAAAGGGTTGATAAAAACATAGAAGAAATCAGTTTTATTTGGAATATTAAGAAATAAAGTTTTAATTAAGAATATTTTTAATTTAGAGCCATCTTTTTAAATTTAAGCATACTGGAATAATGTTTTTTAAGGCAAATTAAGAATTTATATTGTCTGCATACAGATTAACAGATTAGATCTAGAAACAAAATTTTAATTTAATAATTTGAAATAAGTACGGAACATTATTATAAGAAAATTAAGGTAGTATAAAGGTTAGTTTTGGCGAAAAAATTTTAAATTTGTAATATTATCCCCCCTCCCCGAGAATTTGTATGAAATTGATAGTTAAATAAAACTACAAGTTCAGACAACAGAAATATAATAATTTAGAAAAGTCAAATTTTGGAATAAAACTGTCAAACCCAGGAAGCCAAGAGATGGAAGAAAAGAAAATTAACGCAATATAAAAAATATTAGCGATTAAAATAAAATAGTTAAGAGGAAATTAATCTGAATTAAATTTAGGTAGGAGCATTTCCCTGAAAGAGATACAATACTGTTACAATATCACTTACTATTTGTAAGTGCATAGGAGATAATACATACAATAACAGTAAATAAGTTATAAATATAAATAAGCAAGAGATAAAAAATATAATAAAATCAATAACAATTCGTTCTCATGGAAGTTTAAATAATTACAACAACTTAATGCATAGGTTATTTTGAATAAAGTTCTTCAAATGAAAAAGTCTTTCCATTGTGTATAAAAGTCTTTTCCAATGTTCACTGAATACAGTCTCTTTAATTAAAGAACTCCAAATCTAGTTTAATCTTTGTTTTTTATGTTATGTTGGATCCAACATCTTTTAACAATCAATCAAATTTTTCTTTCAATAATATATCAATTTTTTAATAATAAATAGCATCACTCTCAATATCAATAATAAATAACACAGAAAAATTTAAATAATAACAATAACAACAATAATAAGTAATAGTATAATAAGACTCCATATCCTAATATTTCTCAATAAGAGTATAATTAATACTAAACTTCATTATAGAAATCATAATGATAATAATAATAAAACAAGAGTATAATCAAAAGAACATATCACAATTTGTTTGTTATTGAGAACTTGTTTATTATTCGAATCCTGTCGACTCTAGAAAAGACTGTGACATTTTAAAGTTAGGAGCCAGAAACGTCATCGCCAGGTTCCCCGTTCTTTGCACAGAAGTCATGGCCAGCGAGGGAAAAAATAAAAAATAAATAAATGTAGAATATCCAATAAATCGCTCATTGGTGGCTGTAAGTTTATTTATTCAACTGTAGTCATTATAGAGGGAAAAACTCCTTTTTGCAAACGATCTTTTACCGAAATGTCCAAAAAATATTCCATCATTTACTTCAACCAGCTGTACTCATCGACGAAAGAACTCCAGTTAGTTTTGGCGAAAAATTTTTAAATTTGTAATATATATAACCATATATATATATATATATCTGATTTTTGTCATGCGATAACTAACGTATTTATAAACCGATTTGTATGAAACTTGGTTACTGTCCACTATGGTAAAGGTGTCTTTTTAGTGTACGTAGACATTTGGTCGACACGATTTGTGTCATTCTTAAGTTATGAATTTTTGTATTTTTTTGTATAGCGATTAGATGATTATTGTTTGTACTATTTTAATTTAATGTGTTAGAAGAATCAATAAAAATTGTTTTGATTCAGAAAGATTCCATTTATTTAGTAATCGTTGCAAGATCATGGAAAGAGGCATGTATGCAGACTTTCGTCGGTAAGTGTATGTAAGTACGTAGCACCTCTCGTCGTCATACAGTTTATCCGACTGCCTGTTTATCCGTTCGTCTGTGTTTCTGTCTGTCTGCATATCAGAGAGTAAAAACTACCCAACCGAATCATTCGAAATTTAAAAGTATACAATTGTTGATAATTTTGTCATTTCAAATTTTATTAAAGTCTGGTGCATAGTTCTACTACAGGGACAAAAAAAAATATTCCGTTGTATTAAGGTCAATGGAAAAAATAGTTTCAAGAGTATTTAAATATAGTTACACGTTTTCTAACATAAGAAAATAAATATGAATCTATGAAGTATATAGTAAAATATACTTATTTTATACAATTTGTGGTGCAAAGGTTATTACAAAGGTTTACAGCGCCCAACAAAAAATATTCCATTACACAACCCAGACAGCAAAGGATGTCGAAATCAATTGGGCCGCTTTTCCGAATTATCAGCAGCATATCGGTAATCGCGCACTGACATTGTTATGATGTCAATAGATCGTACTCTGTTCGATTAGTACAAAGCTAGTATCGGCAGGACATCGCAGTAACTAATCGATTTCATTTGATGATATTTGCTCTAAAAATTTCGTCGGCCTATTTTCCAGGGGTGACTAAACCCCGACAATTTGTGACCCTGACCAATGTCCCCTGCAATTAGAATCCATTTCTGAATCACGTGACTGCTCACTTCCTTTCAACGTCTTTATTTCCTGTCTTTTTCAACCCCTCAAAGTTCTTTTGCAAGCAAGGTCATTTTTAATCTGACTTTGAAAGGAGACAGTCATGAGAGGAAATTATGTGACGAGAGAGAGTGAGTATAAATTTCTTAGCATTTTCTTCAAAAATTAGTAATTTTTCCCCTTTCAAAAATAAATGATTGCTCGATATACACCACAAGCATATCTAGAAATTTCAAGGAGTTTTCGCATCTTCTTTATGGAATTACGAATAGTCATTCATATTTAAAAATTTGCTTGAAAAAAAAAGGAATTATATTTTTTGCGCTGAGACTAGATTTTTTTTAATGTGAAAAAATTAATAATAAATAATATTTGGTGATATAATTAAAACATTAAACAACTGTCTGCGCTTTTTCCTCCTTTCTCTAAGCTAAGATTAGGGAGAATGTTTAAAACTGGAAATATTGCTCTAAAAAATGAGTGGACATGACAGAATTACTGAATATCTTTTATCTTACGTAACTGTAATATTGGGAGGGGGGGGGGTGAGGGATAGGAAAAAAACCTAGGATGAGGATATTTAATCTTTTCTTTTTCTTTCTTTCTTTAATTTTTTCTTTTCTTCTCTTTCTTTTCCTTTTTTACGGGATTTATGTAAATTTTACTTAATATCAAGAAATTTTGATGCATTTGAAGAAATAAAAGAAGAAATTGCTTTATTTTCTAAATTTAAAGCTTTGCAGAAAAAGTAAAACATTTTAATTTTTTGCTATTATATTATTAGTTTAAACCTGGCTAAAGTCTTAATGTTCCAAAATATTTTGTTAACTAAAAAAATATTCTTTTGACGTGTTTCTCAAAAATGTGATGTTAAATTTATTTTTTCAACAAATCGATTTTATTTTCTTTCTTTCTTTTCTTTTCTTTTTTAACGGGATTTATGGAAATTCTACTTAATATCAAGAAATTTTTATGCATTTGAAGAAATAAAATAAAAAATTACTTTATTTCCTAAATTTAAAGCTTTGCTGAAAAAGTAATACATTTTAATCTATTATTAATATGTTATTAATTTAAACCTGACTAAAGTCTTAATGTTCTAAATTATTTTGATAACTTAAAAAATATTCGTTCGACGTGTTTCTCACAAATATAATGCTAAATTTATTTTTTCAACTAATCAATTATGTAATATTTCTTTAAAAACAGATTTTACGAAAATAAATGTTTTAATATTCAAACTTTTGACTGTTGCCTACATACTTTTTCCCCTTTATTAATCTTAGTCACCCCCCCCCCCAAAAAAAATGGAGATTTTATACCAAATATTTAAAGTACAATGGTGTATTTTATTACGTTCTACGTATCAAGATATTTTTTAAATATGAATGGCTATTTATAATTCCTAAAAATCTGTACATAATTTTTTTTATAATTTCAAGACTTGCTTTGTAACATTTGTCGGGCTTTCATTTATTTTATTTTATTTTAGATGAGGGTGTACTAATTTATGTAGAAAATGTACTGAGTAATTTATATTCACCAAAAAAAAAAATTTTTTTAATCACTTTTACACATATGTTCTATTTAATTTTTTTTTTTCAAAGTTACAGATTAATCATCCATAGGGAAAAAAAAGTAATTATTTATACATTACTTTCAACACAAACAGAAATTTTAAAGGATGGGGTTATCACAGATTGTCAGTCTCAAGGACAAGAAGGCAAGAAATATGGGCGGCAGGGGGGGGGAGAAAATAACGAGAAAACCACATAAATTCAGTAGTCATAAAGATATTGGCAATACGTCCAAAACCTGTGCACACGATAGCAGGATTCTATGATCATCAGATCTTTTGCCGATCTGAAAGCCTTTGCTGCCGATCTCAGGAAATGAGGTCACGCAAACGAAAAATAGTCAGATTGGGATATTTGGCGAACATTCGGCCGAGGATTTTTTGCTGTTTGGGAATTTTATAGGAGGACCTTGTTTGGAGAACTTATTTTATAATATTAAACTATTTCACATTTTATGTAATTTATATACGTTGCTGAGGTTCTTTACAAGTAATTTCTTGTATATTAGAAAGCAGATAGTATTTACAGGGATACACAAAAGATTTCTCGTACTCCGAAGTATTGTATACCATTACACCAAGATCTGAATATTTTTAGAACTTCTTTATAGTACGAACGCACTTTATTTGCTACGCTTGATATGCAATTTCGAACTGGTGAATAAAAATTTCTTATGAATTAAAAGTGGTTTGGTGTAAGAGGGTTAAGCAAAAGAAACTGCTGAAAACATTTGAATATGAAGTTTTCAAAAAGATATTACACAGAAAAGTTTACTCTGTGTACTAATATTTTTTTTTGGATATACAATTAAAATAATAATTCAATAAGCAGATTCTATTCACGAAGGCCTGTGACGCACTGAATGTTTATAGATGTGAAGTGGAAGTGTGTAGTTGAAATTATAAAGAAGATGAGAGCACTAACGAATCACCAATTATATTATTAATAAGTTTCCCAAGATATAGTTAACAAGATAGATGAACATGATTGCATTCCCCTGATGCGTTATATAAGCACGATGTATGCTTTGGCGTTTTTAGTATACATCTTAGTCGAGAGTGAATTGAAAGCTGAGTTTCTCTCATGTAGGTGCACTAACAGACAACTTTAACAAGGAAGTGACCTTGAAATAATAAAATTTTTGCATAAAGAAGTGCAATAATGTTCAATAATATAAAAGTTATTTTTATAAAAAAAAAATGCAGTGAAATTATTCATTAATGTTAGTGATCATTTATGTTGTTATTGAATGTTTATGACAGTTATTATCTTATAAGATAAACACACAAGATTACTAAATCGTATACAAATTGTTGCAATGTTTAAAACTATACAAACATTAAAACTAAGATAATCAATGTTTCGATATTTATCTGGATAATCATCAGAAAAACGTTGTAAAGCACCTTCCAAACAGAGTAAAACCATCTTGAATTTTAAAAGTTCATTATAATTGCTAATCAGTTATTGCTTTAACCAACCATAAACAACAAAACAGGCATTGACAATATTTACCTAACAAAATTTAGAATAAACATTCAAATGGTTTTAACGAAGGAAAATTGCGAGGCGTGATCTCACATTGAAAAGTTAAAGTTGAACTAAATTGATGATTATATTTCTTATTTAACTTTCAGTAAAAGTATTTTATACTCATCCTTTTTTCTTATAGAAAACATTTAAGCAACTTCCTGCAGTGCTTAGAATTTAGACTATTCTATTTAAGCAAGTTTCTTTAGAGAAAAAGAAGTCATTAATCACTATTTATTTTGTTTATTACTCAAAAAAGGTATAGGGTAAGAGACATTTTATGATCAAAGAACATTATGATTAATGAGTTTTGCATTTAGGATATTCAAATAAGTTGTTTTAAAGTATATCCTTCTGCACAATAGTGTATATACCTAATTGTTCTATCTAAATAAATTTCATTGTTCATTATTTAGTTGCCAATAGAAAATAATATGCATCAAAATGTATTTCTTTATCAATTTACAGTTCTCCAAATAGGGAATTTGTTTATTTCGAATTTTGATATTAAACGTTTTTAAAACTTTCCAAAGAAGTTGAAAAGTGTTTATGATGTCGGTTTGTCTGGCCGTCTGTCCGCACCCTAACTCTCGTACATATTTTCGGATTGCTATAAAATTTTTATAACTTATTGATGTTTATCCTAGCATGAACCCTATTGAAAATAAAACTTCTACTATGTTTAGTTTATTCACAGTGATCGTCAAACGTTTTCCGATACATTACGGCCAATGGGGAAAAGTCGTTTAAAATGAATTTTAATGCTGTTACACCCTGTCAAACTTAGTCAAATATACATGGATCCGATAAGTGCATTAAAATACGCATTCTGTAAAGTATGCAGTCAAAATAATAGCTTTTGTTCATTTACAAGGCCACTCAAAAGATTTCCATTACTCAATAATAAAGAGGGGAATGTTTGCGACATATTTTAACTATGGTAAACGATTTCAAGTATCATAAATTTTATAAACGCCACTGAGATTTAATATTTAACGCATAATATGAAGTGCATAGCATTTACAGGGACACACAAAATATTGCAAATCTTATATTGTTATCCGAATTACTGTATATTATCGATGATATCTGATGGACGGTTGAAATGCATTTTCAATTATGATATGCGCTTTTAAGTTTTATTAAATGTTCTGTAAATTATATGATGTATATAAATGCTATAGTTGATATACAGGGTTACACAAAAGAGCTCATAAAGGTTACTAAATATGAGAGTAAGTAAATTAAAGGTGGTTTTTTTAAAATAAGTTACTTATTTTTACGTTGAACTGCTTTCGTTTTACGGAAAAATGTTTGTAGAATATAGATAAAATGATATACAGGGTCACGCAAAAAATTATCTACATGGTCACCCATAAATGATTATTTCTGGAAATGTGATTTAAGTAGTTTTAAGAGTGCGTTTGTTTGAACTAAATTTTAATAAAATATTGACGTGTAATAAAGGTACTAGGTTAATTACAGGGCTGAACAAAAATATTGAAGCGTTTTCCATCTACTAGAATAAAGTGCTGAAGAGAAATTCAACCAGCTAGGCATTTTCTCGCTAAGCTAATTTTTCCTATTATGTAGCACATATATATCAACCAACGGATGAAATACAGGGCTGTTCAAAGTTATAAGAATGCATATCTGGGTATGGGCAGTAGTATCTTATTTCCTTAAATAAAAAAGTTTTGTTAATGATTTCAGGAAGATTTTTTATAATCTATGTTTAACGCATGATTTTTCTTACTTGTTAAGTATATCCACCATATATAACCAGTATAATATAAAATATGAAGTACAAGAAATTGAATAAAATGATAAAAAATAAATGGAAAAATAAATTTATTACAACTCATTCCAAAACTGTTAGCAGTTAAGTTCGAACCGGATATACCATAGAACGGATGAAATGGTAAGATAATTTTTATACATGTAAAAATATATACCGGGGGATCCAAAAGTCAGGAAGAACTTTAAAAAAGAATAATTTGAAAACGAATTAAGATACAGAGGTCCGGTTTGCACCACACAGATCGAAAGAAATCGGGTTTTGTGTGGGAAGGAAAAAAAACATACTTCTGTTGGAATTTGTTGAGGTACCCTTGCAACATGCAAAAGTGACAATCTGGTGTGACTTTCCTGTGGATTTCATAATTGGTCCATTTCATTCGAGGTAATCACACAGACGGGTTTCACACTCTGTGACTTTTGGCTGTGGGGATTCTTCAAATCAAAAATTTACCACGACCAACCGGCATAACCAGCAGCATTGAAAGATGTCATCCGCCAAAATGCGTCTGCAATATGACGCAAAAAATTGTTACTAAATGCTGTGAACATTGGGGTACCTCCTCTCACAGGTGTACTTCTAACTTCTGGGCATCACATTGAACATTTTTTGGAATATGAATTAACTGTTATTGAGCTGACTTCAAAGTTGCCAATATTTTTTCATTTATAAATCATCTTTTGGTGTAATAAACACTATAAAGGCATAGTTATTCGCCCACAGAATAATTATTTTTCGTTGTCACACAAAACCGAGTTTCTTTTGCATCCGTTTGGTACAAATCGTACCTTTTTATCTTGATTCGTTTTCGAATTATTCATTTTTAAATTTTATCCAGACTTTTGGATCACACGGTACATTTAATTTCATATTATTGAATAATTAATGCTTAATAAGAAACAATATTCTTAATTTCATGTATATTTTAATAAATTATTTAATAAAACCCAAATATATAATTCACATTTTTTTTTCAATATGAACTTATAGATGAACTATGAAAAATATCACATATGCAATTTTATAACACGCAAAAATTGGAAAAAGGAACTGAGAAAAAAGTAGCGGTAATAAGTTCAAAATTTAGACTTTAAAATATCAACCGTTTTGATTTATCCAGTCAATTTTACATGATTCAACATAAATGTAACAAAACATTCCTACTCTTCAAGAATATTTACATTTACAGAAAAGATAAATAAAAACTTACAGAAGTTCTAAATGCTGAATATGAAATAATTTTTTATTCAAAAGTTTTATCAATAAATTTTATCTAGCCGTTAAAGTATGCATACATACATATATATTTTAATAAGTAAATATTTTTAGAAAAATTATATGCATTAGAATCTATCACCAATCTCTACTAATCTCTACCTCTTAGATTAAATCCGAAATCTATATGCGATACTATCGACAAAACGACCAACAAGTATAATCAGGAATGGTGAAGGAATGCTAAAGACAGTGCTGAGTTCAACTGATAGTCCGGGAGGCCCATTTCTTTCTGAAGTAATGAGATGTCCTCTCCTCCCGTGAAGAACCGATATTTTGTGTTTTCAATGGTAAAAAAAATGCAATTCATTCCCTCTCCCCGAAGCTAAAGATATCCAACCCGGATCATAATGTCTAGTTTTAACACTGTTTAAATCTCCGGTCTAAAATAATCGTAAGGATATTTTTTAAACTGAAAAGTCATTGGATCAATATCCGGTTGCGAGAACTTCGCAAGTATTCCACTCCCTCGAAATAGAGCACAGGTTTATGTTATTTTTATATGCCATAAAATGCTATAAACATAATTTGGTAAAAAAAGCATCTCTGAGCTATAAGCATTTTATTGTCGACACAGTTTTTTTAAATTATAATAAAAGGCGTTTTTTGTAGTAATAGCTCTTCTTTTCAATTTCTGAGTCGTTCTCTATCTGTACCAAGGCAGATTATCTGTACCCTGGCAAATAATTTTCTTTCAAGTATTACGCTTTCATACCAATCTTACATGCCAGATTCCGAAAGCAAAGGACATTAGGGAAACATGATGTTTTTTACCTGATATTCTATTCAATTATTTTTTAGGTGCGTTCCTAATTATGGAAATACACTGGTGTGCAAAATTTAAGGACGAGTCCCAAAATATAATTTTTCAAGGGATTTTGAAGCGATAATTTTCATGCGAATATTCAAAAGGAAGTAATATAATTCGAATAAATGCTATCCCTGCATAACAGCTAGTCCATATAACCCCTCATTCAGGTCACACATGGTCACAAGAGTCACAGTCACAACGGCGAAAAAAAGTAGGAAATTCCATACGTCTCTTTTATGAGTCTCATATAACTACTATATGTGACTCCACTGACAGGTCATTGTGACTGCTGCTTTGAAGCGAGTCACATGGTGACTTTCTGTCACAAGATTTTGTCAAATGGTAACAAAGACCCTACTGTGATGTAACCACTGTGAAAAGTTCTGAAAAGTTACTTTGTGACTTTAATGGGACATTATTTAGTACACTATTATTTTAAACACAATCGAACTGATTGGTAAAGTTATCATACGAATTGAATATTTCCAGCTGAGCGAAAAAATGACCAGTACGGGAATCGAACCCGGATACTTGACTTACAAGGCTAATGCTTTACCTGTTAAGCTAACCGGGCGCTACCCGGGTGGGATTCCTCGCTCAGATAACCTTATTGGCCCTAACATCTGGTCTGTCATTTAGACAGGTCGGCAGAATAAGTCGCAGGTAATGGAACTCCGTAGAACGATGGATACGTAGGTATACTATTATTTTAACACAGTCGAACTGATTGGTAAAGTTATCATACGAATTGAATATTTCCAGCTGAGCGAAAAAATGACCAGTACGGGAATCGAACCCGGATACATCACTTACAAGGCCAATGCTTTACCTGTTAAGCTAACTGGGCGATAACCGGCTGGGAGTCTTCGCTCAGATAACCTTATCTAAATAACCTGTCTAAATGACAGACCAGATGTTATGGCCAATAAGGTTATCTGAGCAAAAGAATCCCAGCCGGTAATCGCCCGGTTAGCTTAACAGGCAAAGCATTGGCCTTATAAGCCAAGTATCTGGCCTGGGCATTTTTTCGCTCAGTTGGAAATATTCAATTCGTATTATTTAGTAGTTTATCATAATGCAACGTTCACAATAACTTTCAAATTGAGTCTCTAGATGGGAGGTCACACGAGAGTCTCAATGAAACGACATTGTAAAGTCACCGAGTGACTTGCCACAAAGCAGCAGTCAATTTCTTCTAATTTTCGAGTTCGAACCAAGAACTTCTTGTTAAATAACAGGCTTCTTTACTTCATATCTACGATGTCTACACAAAAAAATTTAAAATTAAGATTATCTTTTTAAATTTAGATTACAGAAATGAACGGTTGATATTAATAAAATTCATTTTGTTAAAAAAATACACTTTTCAAAATCAATTATTTCACATCTTAAACATGTATTATTTTTTCTATATATGGATATGAGACATATTTTTAAACATGATTTATTAACTGCTGTATAGTATATACTGTAGGACAAATATATGTCTTCAAAGTACATATTTTAGCAATATTTTCGCATAACTATTTGTTGACACTTTAAGAGCATTTTTTTTAAATCACCTATTCTTCGTAAATTTTTATACACATAAAATTCAAAATAACGGATATAGTCAAAAAGTTTTGAATGTTTAGTACAAATAACAGTTACTACACGTATTATTATACAACAAAATATTCCTCACTCATTAAATAGAAAATACTAAAAATTGTAGCTTCCACTTTCAAAATAATTTCTTATTAAAGTTGTATAAATTTTATTAAATCAGTACAGGGTTAATTAATGGTTAATGGTTATTATACATATAGTTTAATTTTAAAATACCTATTATTTCTCCAAAAAAAAATGCTTTGGGAAAAGAAAACATGGCATAAAACTTTAAATGACAATAATGAACATTATGTGAAGAGCATTCATTCTTTTTTCCCCTAAGCTTAATCGATGTAAATGAGTTGCAGTCATACTTAATTCTTCTTCTTAATAGTCTCTCCCAGAAAGAACTTCGTTAGTTTCGCTGTTTATAAAATAAGACATCTCAAGCGTTTAGGATTTGCTGCATGTGGTTTTCAAATGCTCTTAAATGAAAAGAAGTAAATAGAAATTACAGCTAAATGAATATAAGATTCAATTTTAATTTTTATAGTGCAAGTTCAGTCAATTTAATTTTTAGCTTACATGTTATCTAAGCCTGAGAGCTTATGTGCCCACCCGTTTTGTATATATGTGTGTAACGTGATAACTCATGATAAAAACGTCCGATTTACTTAAAGTTTGACTTTGAAATAGGTTTATTCTGATAAGGCACTTCCCTGATTAGCTTCGTTATTTCATTTCGTAAGTATAAGAGGAAAAGGGAACTAATGTTCCCCCCCTTACTTTATGTCAATGGGTTTTTCATGCAGAATAATCTGATTTCATTCAAATTTTAGATATTGGATGATTCGGTTCGGGCACCTCCATAATTAGTTTTGGGAATTCATTGGATAAGTATAAGATGGGAGACTAACGGAGGTTAATCCGCCCCCCCTTAATTTAGATAAATGCGTTTTTCATGCAGAATTATCAGATTTCATTCAAATTTTGGATATAGGAACGTTCGGATAAATCGTCTTCATAATTAGTATTGGGTGTTCATTGCTTAAGTATAAAAAGGGGGATATGGGGTAAAATGTTACCCAGTAATTTATGTAAATGGTTTTTTCACGCCGAATTTACCGATTTCTTTCAAATTTTGAATATAGGTTCATTCTGATAAACTGCTTCCCTGATTTCTTTGGGGATTCATTGGATTAGTGTAAAGGGGGTATCAAGAAGGGCTATCTCTTAATTTAAGTAAATGGTTTTTCATGCAAAATCAACTGATTCGCTCCAATTTTTGGATATAGTTTCATACGAGAAAAACGCTTCTCTTAGTTTCAATTTTTTTTTTTTTTTTTTTTTTTTTTTTTTTTTTTTTTTTTTTTGTTATGTATAAAGGACGGAACAGGCGAGAGGCTGCCCCTTAAAATTAGATAAATGGATTTGTATGCAGAATTTTCCGTTTTGCATTAAATTTTTCATAATTGTTCTTTATGATAAGACGAATCTTTGAATAATTTTAGAGTTTAATGGTTAAGTATAAAGGAAGGAGCGGCGATAACCACCCTTTAATTGTATAAATGGGTATTTATCTAGAATTATCGGACAAGCTTTGGATATTGAATATAGTTGCAATTTGATAAGGCGAATTTCTGAGTAGTTTTGGAGTTTTAATTTTTAGGCATTATTATAAAAAAAAAATAATGGGGACTAATCCCTCTTGAATAATATAAATTGTTATTTATGCAGAATTACCCGATTCGCTTTAAATTTTAGACAGGGGATCTTTCTGGTAAGGTGAATCTTTGAATAGTTTTGGGGGGTTTAATAGTTAAGTATTAATTGGGTACGGTGGATAATTCCTATTAAATTATATAAATGGGCTTTTATGCAGATTTATCTAACTTGCTTCAAACTTTATACGTTGGTTTATATTATTATAAGGTGTATCCATGGTTAGTTTTGAGGGTACATTGATTAGATTTAAAGAGGGAAAACTGGAGAGTGATTCCCCTCCTTAATTTGTTTCTCGAAGGACATTATTCCTTAAAAAAATAAGACTTTTCTATGCAATTAGTGTTCATTGCAAGTGAACTCAATGCCATCATTTTAACAGGGCAATATTATTTTAATTTGTAGTAAAAGATTATTATATGACGAAAATTAATTTTTTACTTCACCATTCTTAGTATTGCGACGAAAAAAACTTATGTGACACTATAAGCGAGAATCGTGGAGCGCAGGATACATTTCTGTGTCATTTACAGTCAAGCTTTATTATTGGAGTAAAATAATTGGATGAAGATAAGATTCTCTTTGAAAAACCGCAGAACTTTCCGGATGACCGAATACTATCATTGTTGGAAAGTACATTGGCATTCCCTGAGAAGTAACGTGTGTGCGCATGAAGGGAAAATATCAAAGATAATGTTGAAAATTATATTTATAATTTATTTTATTTATTTTAGAAGTGCTTTCAGTTTTACATAAGCTGACTGTTAAAACGACATATAACATTAGCGACATTAAATAAAAACTATGAACAGAAAAGGATAAACAAAAAAATATAAAATCCCGTTCCTGTACAAAAATATGGTGAAGAAAATTTTATTAAATGACTTTGACACAAAAGAATTTTAAGTTACAGTTATTTCATGCAGAAAATAATGTAAACAATGGGTTTTAATTTTTAAATTAATTTGAAGCTTTAAACCTTGAGTGTGACATACATAATTCGGTTGAAAATTCAGCATACAAGGTTATTATAACACATTTTTAATGGCAAAGTATTATCTGCTTTGTTATTCTCATCAAATCAGAAATTTAATACGTTTGCTGCAACCACATTTCTTTAGAGGGTCAAATGTGGTAAGGTTTTGTGACTGGTAGCATGTAAATCTGATAACGAAAGTAATAATTAATGTTGTAAAGAATTGCTGGAATGTCAGCAGGTAGGAGGGAAGTGTCGATTCTCCTAATCTGATAAGGAAAAAAAATGGAAATAATTATTTTAGGCAATCAAGTAAAGCTGAGCTTCGTGAATGTGGAAGCTGCACTTCACTAGCTGAGCCACTTTCGGATCTTGTCAAAATATACAACGGAATATGTGATATCAATGACAAAAACAGAATAAATTATGTAATATTGTTTAAAAATTCATGAATAAGTAAAATAAATAGAATATCTATTTATAAGTCTATAATGCTTGTCCATAGCACACATTTAAAATATATTTATTTATTTATTTTCTTTTTTTTTTTTTTTTTTTTTACGTTTTAAACACGTGTTTTGTTTTACTATAAATGGGTATGAGACATATTTTTTAACTAATTTGTTAAATCCTGTATATGCCGTCCGAAAAATATATGATATTTTTAACAATATTTTACATATAACTTTTCGATTCTTAATTTAAGAATATTTTTTATTTACCATTTATTCATAAAGCTACTACAAATAATACAAATAAAATTAGAAGCAATGTAAGTCTACTAATTATTAGGAGAGCTTAAATTAAATAACATTAACTAATCATATTATTAAACAACGATAAATTCCTTACTTATTAAATAGAAAATACTAAAAATTATTAGCGTCCAAAAGTTAAAAGAATTTCTTATTAAATTTGTACAAAATAATTAAATCAGAAAAATAGTTATTATACATGTAGTTTAATTTTAAAATTCCTATTATTTCTCCGAAAGATAAGACTTTGGGAACCGAAAACAAAGCTTAAACTTTAAGTAACAATAATGAACATTATTTGAAGCACATCCGTTCTTTTTTCCCCTAAGTTTAATTGATGTAAATGAGTTGCAGTCTTACTTAATTCTTCTTAATAGTCTCTACCGGAAAGAATCTCGTTAGTTTCGCTGTTTATAAAGTAAAACAACTCATGTATTTAGAATTTGCAACATGTGGTTATTAAATGCTCTTAAACAAAAGAAGCTTCTGAAAATGACTGTTGAAACGAAAGTAAGGTTCAATTTTAATGTTATTAGTGCAACTTCAGTTAATTTCATTTTTCGATTAAAAAAAGAACAATTTTTTATAAACTGGTATCGATTACTAATGTTTTAAATTTGTGTTTTAATGTTATAGAGTTAAAATGCTATAAGAAATTTTAACTGTCGCACAAAGTCCTAATGTACGTAGTTCATTAGAAAATTGTGGTACTTTAGTTTTTTGCTGTAGATAACTTTAAAATTTTGCTATTGTAAATATTTCACCACCATCTCCACTACTTAAATCAAGGTGTACTACCTTAATGACAGATCTGTATTTTTTGTGATAAATTACCAAAATTCAAGCTTGTTTTTTTTTAAAAAAACAACATCAGTTTGGTTTAAAATAAGGTTAATGTTTTTACTAAAATATAACCTTTTTTTAAAGTCTAGGTAAGTGCATACATTATTATTATTAGGTATATATTCATAATTACTTCATGTTTAAACTGTAATGCCGGTGTCGAATTTACACCATGAATTTCTCAACAATTGTGTAATTGGAACATGGGTTGGGGGGTAATTGGACCATGTAGGATCCAGTCACCCCTACATTTATATATTCATTTTTAGAGTTTCTCCCAATATGAGAAATTCATTTTTGAATTATTGGTTACTCTCTGTAAAGGAAATTATATAATATATCATTAAAATTACGTAAAATAAATATTTTAAGAAAGAATCTCAGCAGGTATTAAACCAAATTTGTTAAATGAGATATCTAAATCTGGAAATTTTACGATATTGATACAGGACGGTATATAAGACAACCTGATACGATGAGAGAACTGTCGAAACTAGTAAAAATAATTATGTTCGATATAAAAACATGGTTCAGTTATCGATTGAGTTATTGGATTTAATAAATTTTCATTGAGGAAAATGAAAAGAAGAAATATACGAATCCAAATACTTAATCTGTTTCTTCATATATATATATATATATATGTGTGTGTAGTAAAAGTTTGAATTGCTCTGAAGTGGTGTCTAGGGTAAAAAGATGGCCCAGGCGTTTTTTTGGTGAAAAACTTAGTTTAATGTTCTGGGTTATGTAAATACACATATATAGACTGGAACACAATTATGTACATTTTTATGGATTTGCAAAAATAAGAAAACGAACTGGAACAGGCCGTCTGCCTATCCAAGCTTGCCGTTATTCCATTTCCCAAAGGCCCGTCTGACCTGGGTTTCGCCTCAAGATATCGGACAGCTACAGAACCGTCTGTTCTCCGCTGAATTCCGCGAGCATCTGTCCTCTTCTAAAAAAACTGCTTACACCATCAAAATTTTACCGTTAGTCGCGATGATAGGGTTCTCATCACGAGCCTCTAGATGCTTACTCAGCAATAGAAAGTTCATTGCCGCAGCTGTTACTAAGGGCCTTGTGAATGGATCCCACAACTCGGCCTACCTGACCGTGCTTGGTCCTCCCAGTCATCATCTGTTCTTAAACCAAACTGGTACCGGATGACTTTTACAGGCGTCTAATATTCACAACAAACTAAATAAAATAAAATAAATGAAACGCACAAGATAATATTAAAGTCAAAATTTTTTTTTCTTGATTGTCTCTTGGACACAGTTCTGTCCTTGATTTACTTATATTAGTCCAAAACAAATTTCGTCTATCGTTCATCACAACATATAATAACAATAACAAAAAATAATACTAAATACTAATAAAAACAATAATAATAATCACACACATTTTATGTCAAAGCACAGTTGCTTTTCTTTAGTTAGTAGTAGTCCACGGTTTCATATGATCTGCAGCACTAGAGGTCATCTGTGGACCTTCATGGTCTCCAATTTTTCTCACATTGTAACGATCGTTTCTTTTTACTGTGGTGATCTCATAAGGGCCAAGAAACTTAGGCTTTAGTTTGGTGCCTGTCCCAAACTGTGTTTTTTGAATGGCCACCAAATCACCGAGCTTATATGTGTTGGCCTTTTTTCGCTTTCTGTTGTACGTTTTCACATTTTCCTGCTGTATTTTTAATATGTTTTGCTTCGCTATTTCTCTATTAGAATTCCTTTCCGATACGAATGAATTTAATTCCTCATCATCTAACAACTCTTTAATTCGCATGTCGGTTTTTTGCCGCATTTTTACTCCTGTCAATAGTTCGAAAGGTGGAAATTTGGTACTTCTCGATACGGTGCTATTTATGATGCGTTGTACGGGCGCGACAAATTTGTACCATTTAGTGGGGTCTTCTATGCTAAGTTTTGCTAAAATTGGTATAAGAATTCTGTGCATGCGCTCTATTTGTCCATTCCCTCTCGGAATCCCTGTTGTTATTGGAATATGTTCTATATTCTCTTCCTTGCAGTATTCTTCAAAATCGGCAGAAGTGAAAGCCGGACCTTTGTCGGTGACTATCCGCGACGGATTTCCGAAAATATCCTGTTGTCGGGTTAACCTATCAATGACTTCTTTAGCGGCTGTCGTTTTAACCGGGTACAGCCAAACAAATTTAGTGAATGCATCCACAGCGGTAAAAATATGATTATAATTTTTATTTGTAGATGGCATGGGACCAATGTGATCTATGTGATAAGTCTCGAGGGGTATATTTTGTTTGGGAATCGGGTTTAGTAGGCCTTCTCATTTTCCCTGCTTTTATTGCAAAGTATACACTCTACGCAGTTGGCTATGACGCTCTCAATTTGTTTTCTTAATTGGGGTATATAATAATTTTCTTTCAGAAGCGTTTCGGTTTTAACTACGGCATAATGACCTCTGCTATGAATATTGCGTATTATTTCCTTTTGCATGTCGGTAGGGATCATTAGAAGTTCTCGGTCATTTTCATATTTGTATACGATATCGTTTCTTATAAGATATTCTGAACTTTCATTTTTTTCAATCAATTTTTTTATTGCTTGTATGTGTTCGTCTTCTTGTTGAGCATTCTTTATTTTTAATGTTAATTCATCATGCGATCGGGTGACTATTAGCACTGTATTTCTACTTAATGCGTCTACATGTTTCATTTGGGATCCTGATCGGTGAACAATTTCATAATCAAACTCTTGTAAAAACAGAGCCCATCTGGCTATTTTTGGCGTAATGTCTTTTTTGTCCATGGTTTTTTGGAATGCGGAACAATCTGTCACAATTTTAAATTTAGTGCCTAATAAGTAGTTTCGGAATTTCTTAACTGATTCTATTACCGCGAGAGTCTCTAATTCGTAACTTGAATATTTCGCTTGAGTAGGGGTAGTTTTACGGCTCATGTAATAAATAGGATGTAAACTTTTGTTCTCTTCTTCTTGTAGTAGGACACTGCCAAAACCTATGGCGCTAGCATCGGTATGCAATTCTAGCCTAGCACCTCGTCGGAATGTATGCAATACTGGGGGGTTCACTAGTTTTTCTTTAAGCGTCTCAAAAGCTCGTTTTTCAATAATTCCAAATTTAAATGTATTTCCTGCCCTTAATAAATCACTTAAAGGTCTCGCTATAGTTGCATAATGGGGGATGTATTTTCTGAAATAAGAAGTTAGACCTAGAAAACTGTGTAATTGTTTAAGGGTGCGGGGTTCAGGGAATTTCTTTACTGCCAAAGTTTTGGCTTCCGAAGGTCTAGTAGTTCCGTTCTCGACAATATAACCTAAAAACTCAATTTTCCGTTTAAGGAATTGACATTTTGCAAAATTAAATTCTAGTCCGTAATCCGATGCAACTTCTAATACACGTTTCAGTTTCAATAGAGCCTCTTCCTCAGTCTCCGCGAGTACTATGACATCGTCTAGGTAAACTAACATTATTTTTTCTTTAATTAATTGTTTAAAAACAGCTTGTATGTATCTTTGAAACTGTTGAGGGCCAAGTGAAAGTCCGAACGGGAGTTTTAGGTACTCGTACTGAGAGTTATTTGTGACAAATGCTGTGTATTTTCTGCTGTCTTCCGCTACGTCAATGTGGAAAAAACCATTTTTTAAATCCAAAGTAGTAAAAACCTTCGCGCTCTGAATGCTATCTAACACGTCCTCAATCCTCGGTAAGGGAAAATTATCTTTAATTATTTTTTTATTTAAGAGTCTATAATCAACGCAAAGTCTCCAAGAATCGTCTTTCTTTCGCGCTAATACGATAGGAGATGCATAATTGGAGTTACTTTCCTTTATGATTCCCATTTCCACCAATTCGTTTATCTGTTTGTTGACAAATTCCTTTTCTGGAAATGCTAACCTACGCGGTCGTTATGCTATCGGAATATCATCTGTTAATATTATGTTTACTTTCAACTCCGTACCCTTAATTTTATTTGGTTTATAATTAGAGATCAATTCTGTTAGCTCTTTTTTGATGGTTTTGTTTGAAATGTGATTTACTTCAATTTCCTGAAAATTAATCGAATCGGCTGTTTCAGCTAAATAAATTTCTGTATTTTTTGTTAAGTCTAAACACTGTTCAATTTCCAATAATTTATTTTCATGAATGCTTGTTTGCATGTTTACGCTTTCACTGCAGTCTAAAGCTGTCTCATTCTGTTTAATTTGTTCTTTTCCCACACATTCAGCTGTCGAAGCAATCTTTTCTACCATGGGACTGTTTTGCTTTTCTGACCGCAACATCGTAAGAAATCTGGGTGTAATATAGCTGACGCGCTTGATTTTTGTCACGACTTGTTCTCGTGGAAACGCAGTGACGTAATTTACTCTCACTTCCCTTAATTTCCGTTTCCCCGTAATTTGCAATCCCTTTTCTGTAATATTGAAAGTTAACTGTTTTAGAAAATTATTCCCCAAAATTATGGAGTGATTCAAATTTTTTACGATGTATAAATCTGCATTTACTGAATAGCCATCTATTTCAATATTTACTGTTATGAATCCTAGGGGAGTAATTTGGTTACCTCCAATTCCTGATAACACTAAATCGTTGTCGTGTAATTTAGGGCATCCCAATGTTTTATAAATTTCGTTACTACACATGTTCACATCGGAGCCTGTGTCAACAAGACTTTCTATATTTTTATCTAGAATTCTCACATTTTTCATTATTTTATTTAACGAATTCGAGGTATTGCTTACGGCTGCATTCGCATTTTTTGCGGAATTATATGTACATTGGTCAGATCTGTGACCAGGTGTTTTGCACCTCCAGCAAATCGGGCCTTCTTTTTTTCGGGGGCAGTGTTTCGATATATGGGACAATTCATTACAATTGAAACAGCGAATTTTTTCATTTGAATTTTTCTGCGCACCCGTGAAATTTTTTTCATATGATACACGACTCGTATCATTTCGGTGAAACACTCTATTATTTTCAATACCCAGATTTAGGCGTTTCTTAAATTCCATCTTTGGATGTTTGGTTTCATCTTTCCGCAAATTAATTCGGGCAGTTTCAAAATCATCCAACTTACCTGTCAATTCCTCTAAATTTGTAATTTTGGGTAATTCATCGCAAAAATGTTGTTTCATTTCAAATGACAACTTTCTCCTAATTTGTTCAATAATTAGAATATTTTTTAATTCCTCAAACGTTGATATTTGTAATCCCTCTAACCATTCATTCAAAAAATTTGAAAGTTCAAACGAGAAATCTTTCCACGATGCTAAATTTTCCTTCTTATGTAAGAAAAATTTTTGTCGAAACTGTTCGGGCGTAAGTTTAAAACGTCTTAATAGTATTTTCTTTACGTGATCATATTCGTTCGATTTTTCCTCACTTTCACGATTTATTAAACTCACTATGTCGAGCGGTAGTAATGCCAGAATATATGTTACCCATTCTTCCTTAGGAATTTCTAACCGTTTTGCCTGCCGTTCGAATAAGGTTAAATAAACACTAATTTCCTCCTCATTATCGTATCTTTTTAACAGTTTTAAAACATCGGGACCTTTCCCTATTGCCGCTGAATTTATTACTTGAGCTTTATTATTCTCTAATTCTAATATCTTTAATTGATATTCGCGAAATTCCGTTTCTTTAGCTTTTAAATTCTTCTCCTCCTCCTCGCGTTCGCAGACTATCCCACTAAGCAAATTTTTAACAAAGTCTTCATCATACCCATCTGATTTAACCACCATATCAGCCAATACACTTTTAGTTGCATTCTCGGGCGGGTTCAGGCCCAATTCGATCACCAAAGTAATCAGATCTATTTTTTTCGATCGAATTAAGTGATTCATAACTAGTTTTTAAACACATAAAAACAAATAATATCAATGCACATATAATAAAAAATATATCTATATCTCAATATATTTTATAACCTTTTATATATATATTTCAATAATTGTTTACACACACACATATATATATCTATAAACATAGCACTTACTTTACCAGAGAATATTTTTTTTTTCGTTTTAATCTAAAAAAAATTTATGCAAGTACGACGGCTGGCATGTTTTTTAAAAAAATAAATAAATAAATAGCCTGCAAAAAAAAAACACAGCAGGCTTTTTCACTACGTACGATTTCGTAATGGTCAACTTCACTTTGAAAAAGAGAAGAAAAAAAAATATAGTCTGCGAAAAAAAAAACACAGCAGACTATTAAAAAATTTTTCATAGATATCAACAGTCTGCGAAAAAAAAAGCACAGCAGACTTTTTTAAAAAAAATTGCCACTAGATGAAAAAACAAAACAAAACAGCGGCTTCTTGATTCTTTTTTTCACTTACGAGAAAACTGTTTTGTAGTTGCAGGGGGAAAACACAGGTTTTTCTTTTTTTTTCTCTCTTTCCGAAGATTCATAAGGCGCTCCTTGCTGAAAGATTCTGAAGATTGACCCAACATCTGCGCTGACTGTCTACGGAAGGGAGGGGGCCACAAGTTTCCACAAGTTTCACTCCGTTGAAGCTGGTTGACGACGATGACCGTCTTACGAGAGGGGGGGGGAATTCTCTCATCTAATCCTTCCCTCAAATTTCTCTTTCCAGAAACTGATCCCGGCCGAGCTCCCACGTTGTAGAAAAAGTTTGAACACAATTATGTACATTTTTATGGATTTGCAAAAATAAGAAAACGAACTGGAACAGGCCGTCTGCCTATCCAAGCTTGCCGTTATTCCATTTCCCACAGGCCCGTCTGACCTGGGTTTCGCTTCAAGATATCGGACAGCTACAGAACCGTCTGTTCTCCGCTGAATTCCGCGAGCATCTGTCCTCTTCTAAAAAAAACTGCTTACACCATCAAAATTTTACCGTTAGTCGCGATGATAGGGTTCTCATCACGAGCCTCTAGATGCTTACTCAGCAATAGAAAGTTCATTGCCGCAGCTGTTACTAAGGACCTTGTGAATGGATCCCACATATATATATATATATATATATATATATATATATATATATATATATATATATATATATATATATATATATATGAATTATTTTTTCAGTTATAGCCACGTAACTTTTATGCTTAATACCTACACTAAAGTACGTATGCATTGACATAATTGTTATACTTTTGTATAAATAAATGTAATAAATTCACTATTGGTTCTTTTTTTAGACATCTTCACAGCAAAAGTTCCTTTTACAACTCTTTTTACTTTAAAATTTACATTATCTATCTAGTTTAAATTGTTTAAAGTTGTTTTCACTTTTTTAAACTGAACCTGATGCGTCATATTTTTTTAAAGTGTCTGAAAAATAGACCTGCCTAGTCCAGTTGCCCTATTTTTATAAGCAACTAGGCCCATGAAAGAAAAAAATAAAAGATGATACATATATATTTTTAAAGTCATGAAAATGTTATTTAAAAATATTTGTCTGCCTCAGTGGGAAGAAATGAATATATTTACAAATGTTCGGAGATTAGTACAAGTGAAAATTAGATTTCAGAAGCTGAATTGCCAGATTCTCCCGAGTCACTTTGCTAAATCATTGCCCAGTTGCCTCATGTAACCTTACATAATAACGGAGCACCAGGAAAGAATATGAAGGAATCTAGAAATTTCTTTTAAGTTATAAGTTTAAATATTTTATAATATGTGAAATTATGTGGGTTCCAAGAAAAGACCGGATATGTGTGTATGGACTTTGACTAATTGTGTGGAATCAGTGAAAATTATTATTATAATAATTAAACTTAAATAAGTTTAATATCACTCAGATAATTTTGAATTAAAGATATTACCATCCGTCATCACAGGTCGTAATACAAGAGCATGGAGTTGCATAAACTTTAAAGATAAAGCTTAAAAAATACTTTCAAGTTTACTGCTCAACAGTTTAAAAATAAATTTGAAATAACAGCCATCGAATTTTATTTTCAAGTGTTTAATTCAGTTATCAGCCTCAGAAGGATGCTCGAATGCGAACCTGTCGGCAAGTGTTACAATTATTTTGATTTCGTTAAGCATTTGCTTTGCAAAAAGTGAATGAATTATAAATTCCTCTATGCGCAAAACTGATTTTTTTCTTTTAGATTTATAATATAATTCTAATTATTTAAGTCCCTTATTGCGCTACACATGAAAAGTTAGAATTTGAAATTAAACGGTAAATAAAACAATAATTCTTCAATAATTAATAATTTATTGAGAATTTTTCAATTAGAAAAACCTTAAACAGGTCTCATTTAATGTAAATTTTCCTTTCAAAGCTATATCTTTTATTTATTTTCTATTGCAGAATTAAATACCAATCTTGATAAAGGGTTACACTGGTTAGATATACAATATATCTATAAAATCCTAATGAAACGAATATACGAAACGATTTTCTGTAACATCTGATTAAATGGTTAATTATATTTTTCGACGATTCATCCTATAATACGAAATATTATGCGATGCAGTTAACATCGAAAATTCGTATTAATACACAGATCTCAAAACTTGTGTTAGAATTTTTAATTTTTAATTATTTTTCTCGATAGTATTGTTATTTTTTCAAAATTGAATCAAATTTATCCAATGGTGGCAATAATAAACAATATAATAATAGCATTAATAACAGCCATTTGATTTTCAATGAAAATGAATAATGTTTAGATGTTAATTTTGTAGTTCTATATATTCATACACTGTAAAAACAAATTGTATAGTTACTAAAAGTTCTCTAGGAAACTGGGATTCCTAAATATTTTTATATAACGGCAACAGCAAAAATTCATGTTACAGTACTAAAAAAAAAAAAAAAAATCTGTAATGAAAAAATCTGTAATGTTACTAAGAATTTTTTTTGGAAACTACGATTTCAAAAATTTTTTATGTAACAGCGACACAGGTAACAGATAAAATTTTAGTAAGATAACTGTAATTTTAGTCGTTTTCGTTTGTAAAATTTTAGTTTTCTGTAGCTTTACACATATCGGTGTGAAGTAATAACCGAAATTATTAATAGCATAACATTTTTGAGGCTTGCGAATAAAAGATTATTTTGCACTTCGCTAATTGCTGAACCAAAAACAAAATTTCCTTGTCCAAGAAACCGGTTTTTCTTTATAATAAGAAAACGCTTTCTTAGATCTCTTGCAGATATGAAAAATGATAAGAAATTATTCATTAGTTGTCAGGCATATATGACCTTAGACTTTCCTAAATCCGCATTCTTCCTCCAATGTTAGAAAAGAAGGTTGATTTATCGAATAATTTTCAAATAGAAAACCCATTAACAGATCTCGTTTAATGTATTTTTTCTTTTCAAAAATATGTATTTTATTTCTTTTTTATTGTAGAATTGAATAAATATGTTTTTTAAAGCCTGTGCTTGTTAAAAGATTACACTGCTTATATTAACCCGATTTATATGAATTCCTAAAGAAAAGATTTTATGAAATAGCTGATTAAAAGACTGATTAAACAGGTAATTATATTCTACGACAATTCATCCTGAAATATGAAATATCATGAGGTGAATTTAACACCAAATCTCCGTATTAATCCGCAGTTTTCAAAACTCTTATTGGAATTATTAAGTTTTATTTATTTTTTGAGACATTATTTTTTTCTAATTTCAATAGAATTTCTTTAAAATGGTAATAATAAACAATAAACAAATAACATATAATAAAATAACATAATATATATAATAACATACATAATAACATATTAAACATATATAAATATAAACATATATATATATTATATATTAACATATATAATAACAATAAATAAAACAATAAACAAACAATAATAAACAAATTGCATTAGCAACAATAAATGGATTTTCTATAAAAAAAGATAACATTTAAATTCGTATTTCTATAAATTTATAGGAGTATTTATTGAAGTTTTTTATAGTCATAACACTTTTCAAGCTTGCAAGTGAAAGATTATTATCCATTTCGCTAATACTTGAACAGAAATCAAAAGGTTTGCTTGACTTTGATACAGGTTCCTTTTTTTTTATAAGAAGGAAGTGATTCGATGAAAGTGTTGTCGATCTCTTGCACCTTGCAGCAATAAACAAGTTGGAAATTGCACGTGAACGTAGCAAATGAGGTGCGTTCGTACGATAACGAAGTTTTAAAAATATTCAGATCTTGCTGATATAGTAGAGCGTACTCCGTATACAGTATATTAGTCGAAATCTTTACGTTTCTGTAAATATGCAGGAAGTAATTTTTACTACACATCAGCAACGTATATCTTATTCATAAAATGTGAAATAGTTGAATATAATTAAAACACGTACCAAACCATGTTTCCCCGTATAGCATTATATAGTGGAATACTTTTGTGTGGCCCTATAATTTAATAATAAAAATTCTTTCCATCACAGATTGTACAGAATGCATATTTTAGTATATATTTCATAGATTCATGCCAATTCTATTATGTTCGAATGAGTGTAACATCATTAAAATGCATTTGAAACTTTTTCCCCCATTGACCGTAATGTAACGGAATCCTTTTGATTGTCCCTGTAATTGATCTATGCATCCGATTTTCATAGCATTTGAAATGACTCGACAAAATTACGCAATAATTATATGTTTTAAATTTCAAACGATTAAAATGCATTTAAAACTTTTTTCCCTATTGACCGTAATGTAACGGAATCCTTTTGAATGTTCCTGTAATTGATCTATCCATCCGATTTTAATAAAATTTGAAATGACTCGACAAAATTATGTTATAATTATGTAGTATTTTAAATTTCAATTCGGTTGGGTAGTTTTTGCGTTTTTATATGCGGACAGACGGACAGACAGACGGACGGACGGACTGGGCGACAACAATAGGTGCTACGTATTTACATAATTACGAACGCACCTAAAAATGATTGGAGATTACACTATAAAATAAATAATAATTATTATAATCCGTTAAATTGACTGCAAAAACTGATGGCAGCAATCTTGCCTGCAATTTTTTACGGCAAAAACTGCTAGCAACAATTCTGCCAGCAGTTAATGCCGTAAATTTGCAGGATTTATTTTGATAGTATAGGTAAAAAAAAAAAAATTGTAGTATTATAAATTCTTGGAAGTAATTACTAAGGTTACTTATAGCCATAACATTTTTTAGGCTTCCGAATAAAAGATTATTATGCGTTTCGCTAAAAAAATGAACTAAAACGAAAAATTTCCTTGACAATCACACTGGTTTATCTTTATATTAAGGAAATGTTTCGATGAAAGCTCTGTCCTCGATCTCTCACAGATATAAAAAAATCCCTGTCGGCTGGGCCTATAGGCCGAGGTAGATTTCGGAAAGTGCTCATTTCAAAAAAAAAAAAAAAAAAAAAAAAAGGATTAGAGATAAACCTAGTTTAATAACTTCATTTGGCCGTTTATGAAAAATTTTTAATTTCATTTTTCTGCAAAAACTGGATTTATCAGAATAATCTTAAGAAAAATTCAGCTCAAATGCCCATTTTGACAAAATATTTTGAAATAAATTCTGAATTTATTAAAAAATCGACCAAAACTGTACATTATATATTTCCTAAATAACAAAAAACTGTCAGTTGAATGCATTTGAGAAAAAAATTGAATTTAAAAATGAGTCATAAAATAACCAATTTGTTGTTTGAATACATCCTTAATTCTTTAATCATGAGTGCTTCGGAAAATCTTGTGCGAAATACTCACTTTGACAGCATTTTTAAAAATATATTCTATCTTTATCAAAAAACTGGCCAATGCGTCACAGTATATAGTTCCTGAATAAGAGGATCTGTAAATTGGATGCGTTTGAGAGCGATAATAGATTTTAAAACAAGTCATAAAAAACGCAATTTGCTGTGTGAATACTTCCTTAAATTTTCAAATCACGATGACTTCGGGAAATTCTGTTCAAAATACCATTTTTGGTAGCCTTTTTCGAAATATATTCTGTCTTTATCAAAAAACCGATCAATGCATCACATTATATAGTTCCTAAATACGAGGATCTGTTAATTGGATGCGTTTGAGAGCAAAAATGGATTTAAAAACGAGTCAGAAAAAAACGCAATTTCTTATTTGAACGCTTCCTTAAATTTACAGTCATGATGACTTCAGGATATTCTGTTCAAAATACCCTTTTTGGTAGCCTTTTTTGAAATATATTCCGTCTTTATCAAAAAACTGACCAATGCATCACATTATATAGTTCCTATATAAGAGGATCTGTCAATTGGATGCGTTTGAGAACAAAAATGGATTTAAAAACGAGTCAGAAAAAAACGCTATTTCTTATTTGAATACTTCCTTAAAATTTCAGTCCCGATGACTTTGGGAAATTCTGTTCAAAATACCCTTTTTGGTAGCCTTTTTTTAAATATATTCTATCTTTATCAGAAAATTGACCAATGCGTCACTTTAAACAGTTTCTAAATAAGAGGATCTACCATTTGGATGCATTTAAAATCAAAAATGAATTTAAAAATAGAATCAGAATATAAGCAGTTTGAATTTGAGGTTTTTTCTCCAACTCCTATTTTTGTTTATTTATTTATTTATTTATTTATTTATTTATTTATTTTTTATTTATTTTTTTTTTTTTTGCTATACGAATTGGTCCATGAAAAACTTGTCAATATAAAAGTTGTAGATATTTTTGAGAAGATGTAAAATAAATTTAATTAGATTTGATAGCTTAAAAGTTGACGGAGTTATGGATTTTTTTCTTTTTTCACCAACCTTTTTCTTTTCGTTTTTTATTTTTTTCATCGGTAAAAGTTGGTCCTATCAAAAACTTGTAAATACAAAAGTTTTAGATAATTTTAAGAACATTTACAAAATATTTAGTTAGACTTGATATCTTGAAAATTGACGAAGTTTTGATTTTTTTTCTCTTGAAACCCCCGTTTTTTTCGCCCCTTGAGCCCACTTCTAAATTTATCAAAAATCTGTCATGCATAAACTTTTGACCCATTTTTAAGAAGTAATATAAACTTTAAACCGATTTGATATCTACTTTAATTAAGAAGTTATGGCGTTTTTTCGGTTTTCACAAAAACGCCCCCTAATCCGACACCCTTGGTCCGATTTTGCCCATTAACGAACTTAGCCGAGATTTTATCCCCTTTTGATTTTATGTACCAATTTGGTGAAGATTGGTGAAGAATTATAGAAGTTATTGTGTCCATAAAAAAGTGAGATATATATATAGATAGATAGATAGATAGATAGATATATAAACTGGTCCGATTGCAATAGGTAGTATTTCATACGAAATCTACCTAAAAATGATTGAAGATTATTCATTAGTTGTCAAGCATACATGAGTTTAAAGTTTATAAAATCCGTATTCTTCCTTCTGTTTTAGAACAGAAGATTAATTTATCAAGAATTTTTCTTGTAGAAAACCCATTAACAGATATCATTTAATGTACATTTTCCTTGAAAGCTTTATGTTTTCTTTCTTTTTTACTACAGAATTGAATAAAATTTTTTTGTTAACGCCTATGCTTGTGAAAAGTTATACTATTTATACCTACTCTATGTCTATAAAATCACAATAAAGCGAATTTACGAAACGAATTTATGAAACAACTAATTGAGCGACTGATTAAACGGCTAGTTAAGTTTCATGACGATTCATCCCAAAACGTGGAATATTATTCGGCGCAATTAAAACCAAATATCCGTATCGATCCGCACATCTCAAAACACGTATTCAAATTTTCGAATTATTTTTCGAGTCGTTATTATTTTTTTTCTAATTTGAATCAAATTTCTCCAATATTGGCAATAATAAAAACATTAATAATTGCATTTTCTATAAATATGATTTATGCTTAGATGTTAAATTTTTAGCTCTATAAATTCATAAAATTAACTATACAGGTTATTTATAGCCTTAACAATTTTGGACTTTCGAAAGAAAGATTATCATGCTTTTTGCTAACAACTGAACTGAAACTAAAAAAATCCCTTCACTATGATACTGGTTTATCATTATAATAAGGAACTGCTTTGATTAAAATTCTCTCTTCGATCTCTTGCAGATATGAAAAATTATTGGAGTTTATTCATTAGTTGTCACGGATTATATGACCTTAGACTTTCCTAAACCCGCATTCTTCCTCCAATGTTAGAAAAGAAGGTTGATTTATCGATAATTTTCGAACTAGAAAACCCATTAATAGATCTCATTTAATGTACATTTATCTTACAAAACTTTTTATTGTTCTTCATTTTATTGCATATTTGAAAAAAAAAGAAGTTATTAGCGCCTTGTTCTTTTTGGGTCATTCCATGTCAAATGAGCAAAAATGTAAAAAAAGTCGTGGCTGCATAGAACCCGATTTTAATAAAATTTGAGATACGTGTTCATTTCATATTCAAATGTATGTGTGCACAATATTTTGACGAAAAATAAATTATTTTATCAATTTTGGACATTTAAAAAACTTGTCATATAGAATGGCTTGCGGATAATCATCGAAAGTTGCAAGTTTCAAGTTCTATATTTTGAAAACTATTTAACAAAAAAAAAAAATTTTTTATAATATTGAAATCTCTGGATATCAATCTTTATATTTATTGAGTAACAATAATTTGATATTATCATAATTAATCATAAATGGCTTGTAAATATTAAAATTTTGTAATTTTTTTAACATTTTGAAATGTTATAAAAATTAAAGGATTTAAAAAACATCTCTGAAATTGTATTATGATGAATATGTATGAAGATTGAATTCTCAAAGTTTCAAAGTTGTTATTTATTTCCTTCATCTTCAAAAAAACTTAGAATCTTTAAAAAAAAATGACAAAATCATAATTATTCCTCTTATGTTACCTCAAAAAATAATTAAAGGACAACTCCTACATCAACAATATTACACGTACATAAGAATCAATAAGACCATGACATACTAAAAAAGTTTCAATACTGCCTTTTTAATTTCTAACATAACAAAAATGGGTTCAAAAAACTAATATTTGAGACATTCTAAAAACAATCTTTCTTTGAAAACACGCGCTTTTTTGCAAATTTCTTGCTCAAAATAGACGTGTGCTGCCATCTATGATTGTTACTTGAATTTAACATTAAAATACAGTTATTTGAAGAACAAAATCGTTTTTCTTCTATACAAATTTAAAATATTCTTGAGGCAAAAATAAACTGAAAGCAAGAATAAAACTCCGTATACTTAAAATATACACTTTTATCTGTAATATCAAAGAGTTTAAAACTTTTAAAAGCTTTTATTCGTCTCTAAAAAAATGAAAAAAATGTTGACTTTTTAATCAGCAGTTTTCACTATTTATTTTTCTTTCTCATAAAGGAATGAAAAAGGCAAGAATTAAATTATAGATGTATTAAATATATTCAATTAGCTATAATGGCAAAAAAAATTGAATTTGGAAAAAGTGTTCTTCATTTTAAAACATATAACTGAAATATTTTTTTCCTCGATTTTTTTTTTGGGCCCCACCAGTGGCCGAGAGGTTCGGACCTCTCAACTGGTAGACGGCAGGTGCTGGGTTCGAACCAAATCGCGGCTGTCGGCCTAACCGTTCGGAGTTTTCGTGGTTTTCTTCGAACCTTGCGTAAATACGGGTTAGGTTCCCTTAGAAAGACCTCCACGAAGGGCATTCCCCCCTGGTCCTATATCCCTAGCGCAGATAATCGGACGTCAAAAATCAATCAATCAATCAATCAATCCACGATTTTTTTTAATTATTTATTTATTTTTAAATTATAAAATAAAAATAAAGTTACTAAATTATGCTAATCTGTTACTTATAGTTCATTCTTATGTGTAAATAATTTTTATTACAATCTTTCCATTCCTACGGCAAATAATCAAACTTGAAATTTCAAGCATATACACAAAACCTTGATTTCGTCTCAACTTTGATGCAATTTTTTATACTGAAATAAACTAGTCTGAACTGTACTACTTTGCGTTTCCTCGTAAATGATTGTGATCTAATTATATGATGATTTTCAATAAAATCTGTGACATGTCAGCCACACCTGATTTGCTCATTTGATGTGGAATGACCCTGTTAAAAGATTAAACTGGTTATATATATATAACTTTAATTTTTCTATAAATGCAGGAACGTTAAATATTTAAGTGTTAAATTGTTGTCACATTTAATCCTTTACTGCACGAGTTTTTCTAAATGCATGTATTTTAAATTGTTGTGATTCTACACTAAAAATTTTTATTTTATTCTTTTTAATGAATTATGTATTTTTTAAGCAATAGATGTTAACATAAGTGACAATAATATTTAGGAATTTAAATTAAAGTATATTAAAACTTAATTTAAGAACTTGATTAAGATGTAGTCCTGTAATGAACGGAAAATTTGTTGATCATGTAATATGAATATAATATTGCAAGCGAAAATAACACAGGCCTGAAAAAAATGTAAATTGCATCAATTTTGATAACTTATTTTTATGTTCTTTTTATTGCTGATTACGAAAAAGAAATCCATGTTTGAATTACATTCAAGAATAATATTTACATTAGAAAAATGTTTTATTGTGTAATTTTTTTTAATAGTAAATTATATTTTTAGCATATTAAAGACTAATACTTTCTAACACCTATGCTATAAAGGAAACATGTTTATACAATTTTCATTAAATCAAATATTTGAGCATTTCTTTTTAACTTTAGATCCGCTAGAAATATTTGAAAGTTGAGTAAATCTTTATGATTTCTTATTGTGTATTTTGCTAATGAAAAAAGCAAAAGAAAAGCAAGTGAATTACATAAAAAAATGAAGGATTATTAAGTATTTTTTTTTTCGATATTAACGATGAAAAGTATGGAATTCGTTTAAAAAATTTTACTGGATGGCATACTAAACTTATATTTAAGTTACTTAATTTCTTTAACGCTTATATTTTTAAATATTGAATATTTATAATATTTAAAAAAAACTACTCAATATATAGTAGTATCAAAGAAAAAAAATACTTTAAACATAACAATAGACGAGTATTATGAAAACTTAAAATAAAGAACCATATTACTCATAAAAATACTTTTTGTCTGTCTATGTATCTGTTCTTGCTGCTGTTTGTTTCACTAGAACACGCAGATCACCCCAAAATTCGTTCTGAATAGACGAACCAAATGTTAGAATGTACTTGTTTCTCATAATTTCTATATTTTAAGTGAAAATTATTTATTTTGTTTTAGTTTCTAATAGAAATTTTCAATGATTTTTTTTCAGGAGTTTTATATATTGTATCCGAAAATTTCCTTTCAACGTCACTAAAATATAGACCCACATGCAATGGTAACAGCAAAAATTCATGTAACCGTTTCTGATTTTTTTTTCTTTTAAAGTTTTATAAAAGTTCTAAGAATCCTACTTTACTAAAAAACATTCAGTAATGTTAAATATTATTATTTATTTATTTATTTATTTTTATGTATTTATTTATTTATTTTTTTATTTATTTGCAGTTTACATACATGTTTTCTGTTTCATGCTCTTAACGCTGAATTTTTAATTTATGTGTACATTTTTGTTAAAAAAATGATAATGAAACTTGAATATTGTGTCTATCGTTATGCACGCAGATTTATTGTGCATATAATTATTTATAATCATTATATAAAGCGGTTATTACATTTTGTAAAATACACTATAAAAATAAATCTGTAAAGTTACTAAATATTTTATGTAACGGCAACAGCAAAAGCATTTGTAACATAATCGGTTATATAAATTTTTGCTGTAACCATTACATGAAAAGTCCCAATTTCCTAGAAAAAGTTCTGTAACATTACAGAATTTTGTGTGTGTGTGGGCGTTTGAGCGTAACATAAAAATGTAGTAACGCAATATAAATGGTTATTAACAAAACTTAACTACTTAACTTATGGTAACTACTTTTACAAGCATTTTTTAAGATCATAAATACGTATAACAATTTTAAAATTTAAAAAACAAAACTTCTATTTTTTCTATTTATTCCTTTAACTTCCTACATTTTACGATACTTCAGTTTTTTTTTAATTGTGTCTTAAAAAAAGTTTTATATTATGTTTTGAAATAAATTCATTTCATATGTGAAACAGAAATATATTTTTTCTGGATTTGATTTATTCCTAAAAAGTTTAATTTTAAATTTCCTATCAAATTACGAATTTGTTCAAAGAAAATAGTTATAAAAGCCTGAGAAAAGGATAAAAACAATCAGAATTCTTAATTAAACTGTCAAAGTTTAATTTTGCTCTCTTTTGTGTACGGTATGTTTGAATTATATTAACGTGGATTCTCAAGTGAAGATAGAAATCTGGCAGTTGAATTTTAATATGTGAGATTTAAAAAAACATATATACTGAAATAACTTAATTTTCAGTGCTCTAGAAATTTGATCAATTTTCTTCAAAAGTGACAGGAAGTTAAATTTGTAACCAGTGACAACTAAAAGAAATATATACTGTTATTATCAGTCGGGCCTTTTGAACTCGCATGTAAATATGCAAATTTATTTTAATACAATTCAACTACTGATTTATGAAGAATCTGTCGATAATAATGAAATAAAATGTACTACATAATACCCAAAGTTGACAATATCTTCATGTTTTATTATTAATTTCTTTTTTTATTAAAAATTTTTTAAAAAAATTTTTTTGTTATTTAATTTAACCTAGATGATAAAAATGTGTGTAAAAAACTGTTGTGTCCAAAGACACATCGTGTTAGTCTGGAAGTTAAACATTCTGATATTTCAATATGTTGAAGTTAATTAAAATTTAATTTCTCTCAGGAAAAATTTCTTTCCAGTGATTATTTAATGATGTTTTACAAAAGTTTAACAACTCTGTGAATTTACATTTAAATAAATGTTTAAATAATGTTTTTTACCATAGCGTTATACCATAAACAGAAAAGTGAAATTTGATATTTAGATATAAAAGATTTACTTTAAAATATAATTGTATTCGAATCAAATAAAAATATGAAATTAAAAATAGATTTTATAAACTGTACCCTATAAAAGAAAAATCTGTAAGGTTACAAAATTTCTGTTCTAGGAAACTGAGACTACAAAAACTTCTTATGCAGCAACAAATTTTCAAGCAACATATATATGGTTGCACTGTAAATAGAATAATACTAAGAATTTTTTAGAAAACTGGGATGCCTAGATCTTTTTATATTAGACGTAACCGGGTTACTGATGAATTTTTAATTCTAATGCTGTAATTTTATGAGATTCTTTTGTAAAGCTACAGATTTCTGTAACATTACATAGACTAATTTTGTAGATTTACATATTTTTTCATGCAGTGTACAAATGCAATTCTAATAAGCATACATATTTCTCTAAATTTATATTTGTAAAATCTCCCCTTTTTTAAAAGTGCGCAAATTATTATGTGATAACATTTTTGGATTAAACATGCATTTTATTGTTGCAACAATTTTTACTTTCTCATACAAGTCACTTATTAATTATTTTTCCTTTGTCCTCTATGTCCTCTACATACTAATACATGTTATCAGACTTGTACAAACTTGTACTTATTAAAATATTGTAGAACTCTATGGATGAATATATGCAGTTTTCCTATGAGCTTGAAAATAGCAATAGTTTACCAATCTTTCATTTTTTGACACTCCGGAAAAATAATTCACTCTAATGTTTATCGTAAGTTTTTAGCAGGTTCTTCAGCCTCATAGCGTCTAAAATCTCATTCTCCTAATTAGAAGCCAGCTTAATTTAATTCTCATGTTCATCGGTGCTTACAATCGGTTTTCTGACTGTTTATTCAAAACAGAATTAAACAAAATTCTCTGCCATTAATTTTGAATTTTCAGTTGAAAGCGATTCAATTCATAAAAAGAAAAAAAATCATTAAACCTATCCATTCCAATGTTAACGATTGTCGCAATGAGAAATTAATTATACTATTTTCATTAACTTACATATAATATATGTAAAATTTTGACAAAATTTTTATTTAATGCGTTTCGTCTTCATTTAACAAATCAATCAGATGTTATTATTTGCCACAACGTGTATGTCAGAGTGACAGAGTCAGCTGATCCTTTTCAATACTCGGCTACATTATTTTTTAAATTTACCAGTTATCAGTACAACGTACAAAAATATTTTTGTTTGTTTTTGCTCAACATAGTTGTTCTGTTGAGAACCTGTTGACGATGTATGATCTAGAACTTTTAAAAAGCTTGTATTTATGACACATGAATTTAATTAAAAATACAGGTCATGATTGGTGCCACCATTTCCTAGTCGCTATATTAAAATTTTCTTGATTTTCAATACTTAAACATAACAAGATATTAAAAATAATCAGAATAGTTGTTAATAAATTAAACAAACATAAGAAAGAAACATGTATGACATTTTAAATTGAAGAAAAATCAAATGAAAAATTATCCAGAAACTTGCATTTCTACGAATCGAATTATTTATATTATTTGTGATATTATCATCTACTCTTCAATATGAAACATTACATATTCGAAACAATATCAATTACTTAACTGGATCAAAAATAAAAACTAAATAAATTGAAATTATCGTTGCACTATCTTTGTTTAAGATGTGAAGAATTTACTTTCGTCATAATATGAGATACACTATAAGTCATTCTGAATAAGCATTGTTATCTTGATTCATTGTGCAAAATTTGTTTCCTTTATGCTTAAAAAAATTATCATGTCTAAAGTTTTTATATTTTAACTAATTAAAGAATCTTTCATTTTCCTCTATTTCATTTAAAAACACATTCTATATTCGATTTACAATATACTTTTCATTGCATTGTAAAATTTATAGCGTTGTGTTTTGTGTAGTACTAACACAATTCTAAGTTCCTGAAAACATATTTCTATCACAAAATCTATTATCAATTTAAAAACTCGTACTATAAATTTTAAAAATAAGACTTACCTGAGTGATATTCACATATGCTTTCGTTGTGTGGATTTTATTAAACCGTTAAACAAAGGAAAATTACTCCCCATCACTTCCCCCACCAAAAGAAAAGAACGAAAAAAATGGAGATATAACAATAAATCAAGAAAAAAAATTTACGTACAAAATGTTTATTAATTATTTTAAAAGATGTAAAAATAACTTGATATTGGAGCATGACATGTGTGTATATCTCTATATATAGGGTAACATCCCCAATAATTGGCATGCACCAATGATTGGCACATCCTACAAACATGTTCTAAAATAAGATTTATATCCAGTCTTTAAAAATGCAAGGCCACATACCAGTTATATGCTCATTTACTTTAAAGAATATAACTTTGATTTATGCTACTAGATGATAATAGTGCCTCGGAAAGAGAAACAATTAAGGTTTTTATCAAATTAGCCATTTTGTTCCAAATGCTTTTCTCTGTCTTAAGAAAGGCATGCTTTTCAATTCATTATTATCTGATTTATAATATATTTTCAATTTTAAATGACAACAGTTTTGTTTAGTTGAAAAGGGTCACTTTAATTGTACAAAAGTATTTTTGACACAAATATTTGGATTTCTGAATTAATGATATATGTCAATTAATGGTATAAGGATTTAACTGCTCTAAGAATCTAATTTGGCTAATTAATGCTAGACAATGGACTGGTACATCGAAGTCTGGTGATTGTGGAAGCACTTAAAAGGATTAAGGTCCTTTTTTCCCTGTAGACAGCAAGTCTAGTGCGGCCTTTTTCATGTGACGTTAGCATATTAGTTACGGCTACCATTGATTAATCGCCAGACCACCCTGAGAACTAAAAGTCGGTTGAAATAGTTTCATTATGTCCAGACGGACGATGGCAATCTGTCGCCAAGGCGTATCCCAGCTGAACCAATAACTTGGATCTGGGAGGGGCCCGAAGAAGAGTTGCTCTCCTGATGGGAATGAGAGAGAAGTTGGAGATGATTCGATGATGGAGCTCGCTGTAAAAGGCGTGTGGTAGTTTTTCATACAGAACCCTGAGTTCTTAGAACTGTATATTATTTTGTCATATCTTGAATAAAGTTATTTAACATGGAAAAGGATTTGCATCACTGATAATGCTACCAAATTATACCAAACCGACTAAAGTGAAGCAAAATCCTCACAGTGGTGGCAGCGGAAGATTATGAAAGATAGCCACTGAAGCCCAGACGCAGCGGACGATGATGAAAATCGCTAGTGGAACCCGGACGCAGGCGACGTGACTCAGAGTTAGGAGAGTCAGACGTACAGCGGGGACCTGAACGGAAGAGCCCAGACGCAAGTGACGTGACTCAGAGCCTAGGACTCCAGACGTGCAGCGGGGACTTGAAGGAATCAACCCAGACGCAAGCGACGTGACTCAGAGCCGAGGAGAGGTCGGACGTGCAGCCGGAGACCTGAGACGAAAAGAAATCAACTGACGGAGACCTGAGCCGAAAAAGAGGGAACTGACGGAGGTCTGAGCCGAAAGGAGTCAACTGACTGGGACTTGAGCCGAAAGGAGTCAACTGACTGGGACTTGAGCCGAAAGGAGGTGACTTCCCTGACGCGGTGACAGACGTAGCCCGGAGCCCGAGATAATCCAGAAAAGGACGCCCGGGGAAAGTGGACTGTGGATTACCCTAAGTGTGGAAGCTGTATACATCCGAAAAAGGAATACAGGTCGGTGCACTTTAATTGTTCATTGCAGAGGTTTTCACTGTAGGTTGTGTGTTCGTTCAAAAAAAAATCATCTGCAGTTATCTATGATTATTCAAAATTGAATTAAATTAAATTCGCAAAGTTTAAAATTAAAAAAGGTTTAAGTGGGGTACAAATTGGCATGCAGTAATTTGAATAACTAATTATTTATTGGAAATGCATTTTAATTCTTTTGAATAAATATAATTCTGTGATTTAGGATTTAAATCTTTATGTGTAGTAAAAGTTTAAATATTATACTAGAGTTTTGCGATTAACTAAAGAAATTTCTATCTCTTATTTGCATATTAATCAAAATTAATATTTTTTAAGAATCAGTTGATTGTTTAACATTGGGTTCGGTAAAATGCTTTAGAAATATTTTCCTGTTTGAGTAATGATAAGAGCTATTTAGCATATTGTTGAGTATTTGTATTGTGAGTATTTTCATAGTGTATTTTGTATTGTGATTAACATGTCGCGTATTATAATTGTGAATATTTACATTAAGGGAAATAATTGAGATTTGTTTTTTTTTTTCATAATTACGCACCGTTCAGAATGACGTGGTCAGGAAAGAGAAAATGTGATTTAAGGGAATTAGCTGTTGAATTTGGCGCAAATGTAGAGGATTCGGATAATATTCCTAAAATCATAAAAAAACTAATTGAAGCACCTGATTATGATGAGACTTTGGCATTAGCCCAGCTAAAAATTATTGAAAAGGATAGGCTAGACAGGGAAAATGAAGAAAGGGCTGAGAGAGAATTACTGAAGGCTTATGAGAGGGAACAGAAGACTAAAGCGTGGGAAAGGGAGCATGAATTAGCGAAACTAAGGTTAGAACGGGAGACGGATACAATGAGTTTGGCCTCTAGCCAGAGCGAGAGAGAACCAAAAATATCTTTAAAGTCTGTTCTACCTAAATTTGATTCAGAGAAATCCGAGATTTCCATTTATTTGAATTTGTTTGAAAGACAAGCCCGTAAAGCTCAAATCGATAAAAATCAGTGGGTTACTCATATGTTAGGACTACTGCCTACCGATTTAGGGGAATTGATACTGCGCGAATCTCCCTCTGATTCAGACGATTTCGACCACATTAAAAAAATGCTTCTCGAAAGATTTCAACTTTCAGCAGAAGACTTTCGGCTAAAATTCGTAAATTCTAAAAAGCCCGAGAACAAAACATGGAAAGATTTCGTGTACGAAGCTTCCAATTTCTTTGACCAATGGTTAAGTGGTTTAGAAATAACGACATTCGAACAACTCAGAGATTTGATAATCACTGATCAACTGAAACGGAAAATTAACCCGGAAGCGAAGCAACATTTTATTGATGTTTGGAGCGCGATAATTACACCATTTGAGTTAGCTAAAAAGTTAGACGCGTACGAGGTGGCGAGGAAAAATATTAGGCGGGAAGGATCCCCTAAAATTCATAGCGCCGCTAAACCTTTTGAGCGTAATAAGTCTAAAACCGAAACTAGAACGGATGAGACCAGAATAAATTGGAGGGATAAAGAAAACTCTAAAAATCGAAATGAGATATTCGATAAGAGAAAAGAAATTACTTGCTTTAATTGTAATAAATTAGGTCACTATAAAATTAATTGTCCGGAATTAAAAACTGAAAATACTGAAACAGTTTATCATATCGCGGGCCTACGAAATTTGGAAGAAGATTTTAGTCCCTATGTCAGTCGAGGGAAAATTAATGGGAAAGAGATGAAAATTTTACGCGATACAGGATCTACATTTGACCTAATTTCTGCTCACGATGTAAATAAGGACCAATTTACTAAAGAAAGGGTTTGGCTAAAACAAGCCTTAGACAACAAACTTCGTTGTTTACCAGTGGTAAATGTTGAAATTAGGCTAAGTGACGGCAGCTTCATACGCACTAAAGCGGCTGCAGTTGATAAAGAAACGGATATGATCCATTATTTATTAGGAAACAAAACCCAAGCGTTAATTGATAAACGGAGGGCAAGCGCGAAATTAGAAGGACATATCATTCCGAAACCACGCGTATTTTCGAATTCCGAAACTAGCAGCGAACGTCAGAAGAGAAAACCTCTATCGTTAGACGAGCGAATCGGTTTCCAGATCTCTGCAGGAGAGGGAATTGTCAGCGCCGAGGGAGAAAGAGCGTCCCCCCATTTCGAACCCCCTGTGTCGGGAGGAACGATATACCAGAGCGCCAAGATAGTCAGTCCGAAGGAGGGAATTTTCTCGCAGAGCGAAAGAGAGGATCTAAGAGGAATGATAGCCTCGGGCAATCGGAACGCCGTTAGTGTTTTTAAACTGGAAGCGAAAGTAAAATGTACTAACCTTGAACCTGACGAGAAAATATCGCTCATTGGAGAAAAAGGAGAATTAGGAAAATGCTGCGTCTTAACGGATCAGCGAAAAGGAAAAACTAATCACAGCCCGATAGATATTGAGAAAAATATCGGATCAGACAACCGTGATTGTGTAGAAAAACCGGAAATTATGAAAGAAATTGAGAGCAAAATAGGGGATAATTATTTTTGGCCAAATGCCGAAAAAGAACTGAAAGAATTATATGAACGATGGAAGAAAGGTGAGATTTCCGAAAATACGGTAATTGAATGTGCCTTTGATTTGATGAACCGCATGAAAGGTCATCAGGTATTAATAGGGGAAATGATGACAAAGGCGTCTGAGAATAAGACGGAGCAAAATGATGTAGGTACGGTGGAAGAAAAATTAACCGAGACGGACGCTGTCACTAGTCAGTTGCACCGCAGAGCGCTTTCCCAAAACAATAAGGAAAATTTTCTTAAAATGCGTGTTCCAAGAGAGTCGGAAGTTGACTTCTTGGGTAAAAAGGCATCGGAATCTGATGTAACGAGGGATGATTTCGCTACTAGATCTTTAATCCGTATCCCGAAAGAAGTTGACTCGGAAAAAAGAGGATCAAATGATAACAAAGTGGTGAGGCTCCGCCCGAGTCGGAATTCGCAGAGGCGTAAGGAAAATTTGAAAGTTAAGGTTACCAAGGGAAACTCAGCACTGCATACGGTTAATGAGTTGAGACAAAGGCTAGGTGACAGAGGTCGTAACTCAACGGGAGTTAAAACCCGAAATAAAACGGAATTCTCCTCGCCGGAACGTAAGCCAAAATTTAGTCGTTCGAAATTGATGCCCGATCTTATCCAAAATTATGCTTCGGAAATAAAATCTGAGACGCACGATTTTGAGGAAAAAAATCGGAAAACTAAACTTAATTGGAATCCAGAAAGGGAGGAAACCTTCCTCACATCGAAAGAGGTGATCGAAAATCCGATCTGGGAGATGCCGAATTACGCGAAGAAATTCGAAAATAATTCGAGCTTATCATCACTCTTTCAAGAAAAAGGTTGTAAAGGGAAAGTTACACATTAATGTTTGAGTAGAGAAGAATGAATGTGAGCTGTAAATAATATTTATATATAAATTCTTAATTAGCTTGCATTCAAATTATTTCTATATTATATTATTAATTAAAATGTGTATCTGGCTTATAAAAATGTTGTATTGTAGTAAATTGTGTGTTTTATCTTACAAGTTAAATTAATAAAATTAACTGGTGCTAACCTCTGTAGTGAATTAAGTTAAGAGTAACTGTACCTCGACGTAAGATTTTCCACATGTGAAAAATCTCTGCCGCAGGAGGGGATGGTTGTAAGGATTTAACTGCTGTAAGAATCTAATTTGGCTAATTAATGCTAGACAATGGACTGGTACATCGAAGTCTGGTGATTGTGGAAGCACTTAAAAGGATTAAGGTCCTTTTTTTCCTGTAGACAGCAAGTCTAGTGCGGCCTTTTTCATGTGACGTTAGCATATTAGTTACGGCTACCATTGATTAATCGCCAGACCACCCTGAGAACTAAAAGTCGGTTGAAATAGTTTCACTATGTCCAGACGGACGATGGCAATCTGTCGCCAAGGCGTATCCCAGCTGAACCAATAACTTGGATCTGGGAGGGGCCCGAAGAAGAGTTGCTCTCCTGATGGGAATGAGAGAGAAGTTGGAGATGATTCTCGACGATGGAGCTCGCTGTAAAAGGCGTGTGGTAGTTTTTCATACAGAACCCTGAGTTCTTAGAACTGTATATTATTTTGTCATATCTTGAATAAAGTTATTTAACATGGAAAAGGATTTGCATCACTGATAATGCTACCAAATTATACCAAACCGACTAAAGTGAAGCAAAATCCTCACAATGGTGATTCAATTTTGCTAGTTCCAAGTAATTGGCACCTATTCCAATTACAAGGGAATCACAAGATTTGAGATTAAACCACTTATTTTAACAATACAGTTATAGATTAATTTTTTTATCAGTTGTTTTTATTTGAAAATATGAAATATCAGTAATTGGAATCCATTAAAACTTCATATGACAATTACTGGGGACAGCATGACATGACATGGTTGCGGAAAATCCGTTGTTATCCCACGGCGGCTGGGGAACATTCGTGACCAATCCGTAAAAATTATTTTTAATAAACAATTTGCTCCATAAACAGCAACCTTTCTGAGATGAATTTCTAGAATTAAAAACTCATTTCAATATCAAATAATAGTTTGCAATATACGTTCACGAGAGATGAACATTGCTACTGTAGAGAAAATAATAATTTATATTATCCAGGGTTTTTTTTTTTTTTTTTTTTTTTTGTTTTTTTTTTAATGGTTTGGTGCAGTTTTGACTTCAGAAAGTGAGATTTATTGCAAAAAGACAAACTGTTATATAAACAAATCCGATTAACATTTATGCTTTTTTGTACATATAATTGTGTTTACATATAAATATAAGCATTTATTTTTATAAAGTATGGAGAAAGTAGTTTGAATAATTGTTGATGACTTGAAACTTGATATTGATATTTGAAAATTAATATTGTTTGATAAAAAGTCTTGATTATTGTTGTTTATATATTGGTTATGTAGAATTAAACAGAAAATTGCAGCTATTTACATGAGCTATAACCTGTACATCGAAAGATAAGAAAGATTTGCCTTCTGTGAAAAATTATACTTCTACACGGACATTTTAATTCCCAACGTTAATTCTGCTTATTCGTTTTTTTATTTCCGCTGAAATTAATACTCGTCATAGGCCTAATTTCTCGGGAAAAGATTGATCTGTAGAAGCTGAGATAAGCTGTTGCTATGAACCTGCTATACTTACACTATGTCAATTAATCTGTAAAAATCTTCCCTTACAGGAAATTTTCCTTCCAATGTCAAAAAAGTGGTTCTATCGGAAGTATCAACTTTGCGATATGTCGACATTATGTCAATTAATCTGTAAAAATCCTCCCTTATCAGAAATTTTGCTTCCAATGTGAAAAAAATGTTTCTATGGCAAAGTGTCAACTTTGCGACATGTCGACACTGTGTCAATTAATCAGTAAAAAACTTCCCTTATCGAAAATTTTGCTTCCAATGTCAAAAAAGTGTTTCTATCACAAAGCCTGCAATTTTTACTTGTTTAACATTTTTTGCGCAGAATATGTTGTTATATACATGTTTTTTTAAAGAGAGGTGCCTGAATTTGAAGGCTTTCTATCGACTGTTCATTGTCCGCATTCGATATTCTTATGGCCATATACAGAATATTAAAAAATATTTTGGGCCTTTATTTTTATTACAAAATTACATGATAAATGATTACTTAACCTGCACTTAAAAAATGAAATTTATTTTGGTTTTTATGTTATGAAGCTAACTTGGCACTCAGATAAACATTTTACACGCGTCTTTTAGATTCATGGGGGGGGGGGGGCGACTAATTTCGTTTTTTGTATATAAAAGAAAATTAACAATTCCTTTGCATTGAATAAATTATGCAAGAAAGTAAGATATCTGCTTTTTTTAGAATTTAGTGTCACACCCGATGATAACAAAATATGCATACACGGTGGCAGCAAAAAACAATTTTGATACTGATTGGAAAACGTAGAATTTGCCACGGGTGGTTCTAACTGATACATACATTAGTAATGTTTTATTTTTAATTCTGAAATTTTTATATTTACAATTGTTAAACAGTACGTTGCATTTAAAAACAATTATGAAATCTCGAGGAGTTTTTTGGTCTATTCAACCGATTTTTTCGCTTTAGTGTACTGTCATATGGTGAATTGGCCTTTATATTTTTAAGACTTGGACTGTCCTGATGCTGGTAAATCTAAACTTTACAACTTAAAAAAATTCTTTTGTTCTAATAAAGTCTGATCACGAAGTTTTTCAACAGTTGTAAGGTTTGTAAGTCGATTATGTGCGCGAGAAGATTTTCTTTTTGTAGAGGAAATAACTTAAAAATCCGTCTTTTCAAATCCCTATTAGAACTAAAAAAAGTGAGAACTCTGAATAAGTTAGCAGTAAAGGCCTTCATTCTAAAACAAACATGAGATAGAAACTCTCACCCGCCTCTACAGCTTAAAAGTGGAAAAAATAAAATAAAACATTAGAATACTGGAATTATGGCTTATGTGTCAAGATTTTTTTTTGTGTGCGTGTGTGTGGTGGCACTGTAATTATAGATAGTAGAAAACCAATTTTAATTTTAAGACTTAAACACACGCTTTTTTTATACAATGACCTCTTTCACATTCGTGGAAGAATTCCGCATTTACAATGCATTCTGAAACAACAGCCACAAAAAGTACGTATATATCATCATTATCACAAAACAATAGATAATACCAGCAAAACAATGTTGCATTGTCTAGAAATAGATAATGTGGAATACAAGACTTTAATTTGTATCCAAAAAAGTATATTTTCACCAGAGGACTCTATGATCTAGCTTATTGCTCGAAATAAATAAAATTCCTTTGTGTTTTTGGATACTATATTGCAATTTAAACTACGGGAAACTTTATTTTGAAAGATATTATTAATTAATTAATTATTAATTAATTATTAATTTGGAAAGATATTAAAGATTATTTTAAATTCATTGCATATAGTCAGTGATAGATTTTTAATTCATTTCACACCACTCATTTTTAGATGCTATAATTAATGCTTATTGTTTCTAATTTCAAGTAATAAGTTCGATGGCAACGTGTTAAAGGCAGCTAATGTACACCGGGCCTTAAATATTTGATCCTCTGATAATTTACTTAAAGCAGAATTAAACCATATCAAATCCATTGCTATTGATCGGGGTTTCCCAATTAAAATCGTTGATTCCATTCATAAGAAATTAATAAAAAAACGTACTCCTTCGAACTTCAACTCAGACCGCAATATTAATTTAATTACTCTTCCATATTTTCCAAAAATCAATCATCAAATTTCCAAAATTTTGTCAAAATTCGATTTTAAAATAACATTTACTCCTTTCCATAAAATTAAATTCTCTAATCTAAAAGATCCAATAGATGATTTTTCACATTGGGGTATTTATAAGATTTCTTGCGAATGCGATAAAATGTACATCGGTCAGACCAAGCGTACCTTAAAAAAGCGTGTGGGAGAGCACAGTGCTAACGTTAGAAATTGTGAAATAAAACGTTCCGCTATCGCCAGCCATTGCTGGTCCAATAGTCATAACTTTAAATTTTCCGAAGTCTCAATAATACAATATTGTTCATCTGTTTATGATTTAGACTTTTAGGAAGCTTATCATATATGGAAAAACTCTAATAATTTAGTTAATGACATGTCCAGTACACCAAGATTTTCTGATGTCTGGTTTCCATTCCTGTAATTTCACTCCCCCTCCCCCCTCTTGTTCTCTTTGATTTGGACTCGTCCAGTAAGATGTGACATATCATTGGTCTCCTCTGGGTCGCGTGCCAGCTTATTTTTACTGTCGCTTTGCGACGTTTCCTAGTCAGTTCGCCTAAGCGGTGAGCTCGGTTACACGACTTTTTTTTTTTTTTTTTGCGATGTGACTTTCTTCGTTTACATTTTACACTTTTAGCACTGATGATGGGACTTAAGAAGTCCCGAAACATGTATGCTTTTAAGATCTTTTATTTTATATTATTTGTGCTCTTGAACGTTGTTTATTTATTTAGTTATATATAAGCACAAAGTACAATCCTCCCCCCCCTTCTTATAACAAATAATTACAAATAATTTCATGTTTTACATACAATCTGAAACATTGCAGATATATGCAATTATTACACTATATACTTCATCACACTGCAGCAATGTCGTCATTTAAGAAATTTAACAACAACAACAAAAAAATTCGACTAATTCATATGCCCTCATTTTTTGTATCATTAAAACAGATACTTAAAATATAATTTTAGTAGTTCTCTCTTTTATCAATAATCTTTTGTATATATATATATATATATATTTGAAAATTGGCTGCATTTTAAAAGCACGTTTTTCAGTTTTAATGAGAAAATGCCAACAAAACGATATAATAATCTACTATTTTCGTAATATTTTTAAAAACTTTCTATAGAAATAGACTATTTCAGTTGTGAACATTAATGAAAAATAGCGCTAAAAACTACAAAAAAAAAAAAAAAAAAAAAAAAAAAAAAGGTCTTGAAAATTAATCTATAACCATTTTTAAAACAAACTGCATTTTAAAGTATTTTTTCTTTCCTATAAACTTTCAATAGATGTAAATCGTATTTAACTTGCAGTCATACATCTGCTTCGTTTTAACCTTGGCTTATACAACAGAATGTTATTTTTTTTAAGATGACACTTGAATTACTGCCTGAAAGATTGCAGCACAATTATTGCCCTATACCATATTTGGGGCTAAAAAAATCATTAAACTATTTTGAAGTGACAGAATTTACATACTAATTTTTCTTTTGTAATATTAAAGATCAGAGTCTCAATTCTTAACCCCCTGACCGCCGAGCAAAAGGGCAAAATTGTAATGTTTTTTTCTCTGCCATTTATTTTAATTGTTATAATAGAGGGACTTTCTATCATGGTATATATATATATATATATATACATATATCTTTTTTGTTGTTGTTACGCATATGCTTATAATCTTTGAAAGTATCAATCATAACTTAATTTCTTAAAACTGGATTATATTTGTAGAATTATATTAATTTAAATAAAGCTTCAACTGCAGTGAAACCTGCAGCCTAGTGAACGGATATATCCGGTCGCGGCAGGTGGGAAGGTTAAATTTATTGTACAAAATAACTAACTAAATAAATAAAAATACTTGAAAAATATTATTTACAAAAATGTCACAGTTTTTGGAGATGTGTTCTTTCGAAAACAAAATTGTCAAGAACTCAAATGATGAAATAGCGAATGTACAGTAAATATAATCCGTTATAATTATATATTTTGATTGCATGTCACTGATAGAGCTCACTAACAGTACTTTAATTATTCATAATTTTATAAGTTGAAATTAATGAAAATATTTAACTAACATTGCTTAGAATTAGTTTCCGTGGTAAGAAGTAGACTAGCAAAAATAATACTGAATTTTTACTGTCGTTATATTTCTTTTTAGAAATTCAAACTACCAGTTCTGTAATTACCAGTTCAAATAATGATTCCTTTGAATTCCCCGTATATATATAAAGTAGAACTTTCCATAAAAGTTTAACTTCTTTTGTACACATAATTGATGCTTGTGTTGTCTTTTTTCATTTTTTTTTCTTTCAGAGGAGGAAAATTACTGCTCTTTGTTTTAATGACGGTACTAGAAAAGTTTACCGAGTTTTGTCTTAGAAACAATTAAAAGAACATTTAACATATTGCGTTTGTTTGAATCACGCATTTTCTAGATAACGTGTTATTATAATAGTTTCAGCTCAAAATCTCAAATTCAGGTAAAAAAAAAAATTAATGATTTTTGTAATATATATTTTTGTTTGTTATTGGATAAAGGAAATACATAATTAAGAATAATATTTTACTGAATATCTACATTTGTGCAATGGTTTTCATTAAATGAATACTTATATTAATGTATTAATATTCTATAAATTTGGCAGTTTCCAGAAGTAAACCACGAAACAATCATATTTTTAACGAACATTTGCAAATATTATATAGATAATCATAATAAAATCATAATAAAACCAAGTGGATAAGTGTGATTGCATATCGCACCGAGCGTTCCGCTTAATAATTTTTCTAAACTATGTATCGTAAAATTAAGAATCCAAATTGTTAATTTATAATTATTAAATTCTTACGTAGATGATAGCACCATTAAATTTAATTTAACCATAAGCATAAAAGGAAGAGCCCTACCAGTGGCCGAGAGGTTCTGACCTATCAGCTGGTAGACGGCAGGTGTTGGGTTCGAACCCAATCGCGTCCGTCGGCCTACCCGTTCAGAGTTTTCGTGGTTTTCTTCGAACCTTGCGTAAGTATGGATTAGGTTCCCCTAGAAAGACCCCCCCCTCTACGAAGGGCACTCCCCCCAGGGCCTATATCCCTAGAGTAGATAATAGGCCGGCACAAAATAAACCAAACCAAACATTAACGGAAGTTATTTATTTTATTCAAATAAAAAATTTTCAAAACAAATCATTTATATAAAATCCAAGATAGTTTTTTTGAAAATATGAAATTTAAATAAAATAATGGAGATATAAATAAATTTTTAAAATTCTAAAAGCAAAAAATAATTATTTAAAATTAAATTTAAAACGCTGAATCATTTATAAATCACAGTTTATTAGATAGAAATAATATTGAATTTTAAAATAAATTAGAAAATAAATAAATAATAAAAAATAAATGAATGACAGATGCACGAAAACAGATAATATAGAGGGACATAATTATATAGAGGCTAAAATACGACATTTTTTCTCATTAAATTCATCTTAGGATGAAAATTACAAGTTTTCGTATTGGGAATGGAACTAAGAACCTTTTGTTTACAAGTGAGATAGCTTTCTTCCAAGCTATACTGTTTGCACGGAAAACGTCCAAATTAAGCTTCGATTTTTAAATCGCAAAAAAGAACGGAAGATAATGAAAAAAAACTAATTTAATTAATATAATATCCTTTTTAAAATTTTATTCTTTGTCTTGTGACGCGAGGTATTTAGCTCTAAGTATACAAAATTTTAAGCCTCTGAATTGTACAGTTTTTGTATATGAACTCTGTCTGTGATGTACGGAAAGAGGATATCGATGAAAAGGTTTTCGTCAAATGAACGAAAAGATAAATATCATTCATATTTTTTAATTAGAAAAATTGTTTTTAACCTTATTTGAAAAGATCTTAACTTAAAAAAAAAGATGTTATTAATACAAATTTTTAATGTTATAGAAAATTGCAAACGTAGTTAGATGTGCCAAATTCAAAACTTTATTCAATCTCATACATTTTAATGTTTTAGAAAGTAGTTACAGATGTTAATACAGCAATATTATTAGTTATCAGTCTGTTTTCATGAGAGCTTGTAATGTTATTCACATATTACAATTTTTAACATAGTGGTTAATACCCAAAATTGTAATATCCGCATTCTTTTTCGTTTTATTTTTCTTAATTTAAAATTCAAATTAAGTTGCGGAGATTAAGTCACGAAGAAAGAAAAAATTGCATAGATTAAAAAAAAAATGTATTTGTTACGTACGTCGAAAGTGAAAATTTTGAAAGTCAATCTATACTTCAAGTGAAAAATAATGAATAGTGATTACAATTTGAAAGAGTTTAAACTGCATTATTTAAAACAATAGAGCTTAGTTAATTAAAAGTTTTAATTAATAACGAGATAAAACACCTCAAACTTATACACACACATCTAAAAAAAAGGAAATCTTACACTGGTTAGTTTAACCTTTAAAACAACTATTTTAAAGTTACCAAATAACATCTATATCAAATAATCTATAAAATTCGATTGTTCAAAGTATTGAAAAATGAAACTGTATTAGTCTACCTAATAAATTTAAATAATGATGAAGTTGCAGATTGAGGGTTTAATGTTTGGAAATTAACAGGAATGTTTTTATTTTTAATCAATAACAAAATAATTTTTCGTGTGAAATCTAAATCTATCGTCATTTTAACTCTACATTTTTACATATTCTATTTTCCTATTTACATACAATCATTTCAAAAACAATACAATACGCAAAAAAATATTAATATACATATATTTCCGAACTTAAAATATAGTTTGTCAGACAAGACATTACATGTGAACACTCTTATTTTCGATTTTAGTGTCTAATCAGCGAGTAAAATTGTAGAAATTTATATATTTTAAAGACATTCGTAATAAAAAATTTAGTTTTCTTAAAGAAAATTATCCTTTTTTTACTTGTTGCTTCACCTCATTGAAGCAAAACACTGAGCTTTCAAACTCAGTATCAGCGGAACAAAAAAAATATATTGAACTGTAATAGCTTTATTGAAGGAAAAAAGAATGCTTGTTTTTAAAGTATGATGAAATTTTGCTTTTTAAAATATTTTTTTAAAGTTTAATAATGGTATTAATAGAAATGGTATCAATAAAGAAAGTACTGAAACCTTAATATTCAAACCTTATTATTTTTCCTTTCTTTGCAACAAAAGAAGTAATTTAATTTCCACCATTTTGAAAAAAATATATCATATAATTGATTTTGAATTAAAATTATAAAAGGGGGATATTTAAAAAGAAAATAATAACTACGAGTAACGCGGGCACATGTATTAAAAAAATATATTATTAAAAAAAAGGCTTGTCAAAATTGGTTCGGAAGAATACTCAGGGCAGATCCCTAAAAAAGTAGCATCGTATTTCAAATATCTAGATAAAAATTAGCAATGTATTCTCTATTGCAAAATTTTATAACCGACATTTCAGAGCGTCAGAACTGACGAATATTTTTTATTTTCAATATCTTTCGAGTTTTAGCAAATCGACATACAGCTCACGTGTTTGTGTCGATTCGAACAATATTTTGGTTGCTATCTGGTTCAGAAAAGTGGAATGTTTCCACGGATGTCAGAGATATACTCTGACAATAACTGCGAGACAGTGTTACCTCTTATGTTTTGTATGTACAAATAAGAACGCATATAATGAAAATGTACAATATAACTAACATCTGACAGGCCGATGTGTCGGAGCGTTGATTCGCGAAAATAATAACACAACAGAAATTAAATAAAAAATATTTAATTTTTATATTTATTACTTAATAATGTGAAATAATATCTTAATTGCTGCTGTTATACCTTCTCTCATTTTCAAACATTTATTCAATTATAATTTACCGTAGGTAATTCTCGAATGCTATTCTATTAGCAAGTGCCCCCATTCTTTACTTTGGTCGAGCCATTGCTATGTGAAAAGTATTTCTATGAGAATATCTTCAAAAGGACGAACTCTGCTAAATGCGACATAAGTTGTTCCAAGTGACAACTCATTAGAACCGTTGTCTACAGTAATTTTTGCCAAAGTTATCCCTGGCACTTGTGTATTGTGACAGAATATGCAACTTTTAATGGCAATTGATTTCGGAAACATGAAGGACTTATGGGTGTCACAGGGAAAAGTCTTCCAGTTAGAAATGGCCCATGCTAATCGTCAAAATCAACTATTATAGCTTAAAGCAAGCTTGGAGACCGAAGTTCTGGACCGTAGACGATATCTTTTACCGTTCCAAGTGCACAATTTACCTATCCTCTTTCTGTCCACAGATTTGTTAGTAACATAATTCTGCTTCCACTTCCTAAGTGAATTTGGAGTCCAGATGCATGATCATCCTCACATCATCTTGCTATTTATTTGTTGTGGTCTGCTAAAATTCTTGCTACAGAAGATTTTGATTTACGGAATATTTCTTTATTATATTCTCCAGCTTGCTTGTTTGTGGGAAAAAGTGTATAGCATCTTCAAATTTTTCAAGGTCATTCGGCGGCAGTATAGCTTTTCGTCGTTGCATAAGGATTGAATATTGGTCGCATGTAACTTGTCTCTCCGAAAGCGAATCAAGAATGTCTCGAAACTGCTGTTGACGACCGTCGTCGTTTTGTATCATTGTCTTTGATAAAGTGAAATATTTTTCAAAAGTGTTAAGCACTGTTAGTCCACGTAAAGCCAAATTATCGTTTATAGAAGATCTCTTATACAGAGGTACGTCTTTTACAGTGTGTTGCTGCCTAATATGTCCAATGAGATAAACAAATAAACCTCGAAAAGGCTCATTGCTAACTGGTTTGCCTTCTCGACATCTTTTCTCAAGAGCAGCCATCAGGCGACATCCAATCATTGAAAATTCATCAATAATCAGAAATGATACTGGATCCATGCTGAACTGCAAATTTCTTGCTGCTTCTCTTTCTAATTTACCGAAAGATTTAAAACATGTTGATAATTTTAGAGCAGAGTGAATTGTTCTACCTTCAACATTAATTGCATCAGCACCTCTAAGAACCAAATCCATGATAGATTCCGGCCCTAACAGTTCAGCAACCTTTTTACAAATTTCTTTAATCACCGTACTTTTTCTAGCTTCGGCTTTTCTAGTAATAAAAATACGTTTAGGGCAATATATAGCTCTTGTTTGGAAAGACGAAAGCTTTTCGATGCATAAATCAAGTGTCTTTTCCTGCCATCTGTAAATACGACGTTAGAGTTATTATAATTTTGATGCACTGTAAGTTTTAGCTCTTTACAATAGCTCCAAAACGAAATAAAATCCCGATTAGAGTGTTTGTATCTCTTACTGTTCCACTCTCATGTAATATTAATTATGAATCGTCGCAAAGTCTCTTCGTTTGTACGCACAGAAATTAAGGCAGCAGCGGCCTTATAAGGATCAAGCTCGCGGTATTCTTTTTGTACTATCTCAGGCTTATGTAAATCACTCATAACATGAAAATTCATTTCTTCGTATGCATCAATATTTAGCTCATTGAATGCCTCCTCCCATGATTGATACACAGACGACAAACCTTCTTACAATAAAGAGTCGGAATTTCCTCTATAGGGACAGTTGAATAATACTGGTTGCTTATAATATTCTTCTGTTAAAGTTGGGTCGGTATCGATGCGCATAAGAGGAAAAATTCTTACAAATTCATATTTTCATCTTTTCTTCTTTGATGATACTTGATTCCTGTTGCAGAGAAAGATTTGGCAAACTTAACAATTGTGCAAGAACAAGTATTTCTGGCCGCTCGCAGTATTTCTGAACCGTTTTTTTTGATGGTCTTCCGTCATTTACAAAATTTATCTCTTCCCTGTTGTTATCATGAAGCCTTATTGTAACTACTTCACGACTGCTATGATACATTGGCACCCCATTAATACGTGGACTACCTCCTGATCCGAATAATCCCTTTCAGATACAGAAAACAAAAAAAGTTTATGGACTGCATTTAAATGGCTGGATTTAGTTCGTTCATCTTATTTAAAATGTCAGATAACAATTCCTTATAAGGCGCTAAAGGTGTTTTTGATTTTGTCGCATATTTGGCAATGTAATGCAAGACAGCACCTCTTGAAGTAATAGGGCGGAAATCTGTATTATCTATCCAAACTTGTGTCACGAAGCGATTATAGCCCTGCTGTTCTGTTCGCATTTACTATCCGTATGTAGTGTTCGAGGTCAATGTGACCCGATTTAGAATATTACCTTTTCTAGCAGTAAATGAAAATAACTATTTTAGGAATACTTTAAAAAAGTAGTAAAATAAGCTTAAATATACATCAAATATTACAAAACACCCGTAAAATAACTTAAAAATATTTGAATAGTTACTTTTAATTGCAATTTGGACAAAAATAGCTTACGTGAAATTTGCAAGTGCGTTTTTTGCAATTATAACATAATATATTAGTTTTGTTGTCGTTGGTTGATGGGCAGGACTTGCATCTTGCACGTTTAGTACACAATGAAGTGTTCTCATCTGATTCCCAGGTAACGTTTGCACATTTACTACGAATTCTCCTCACAATTTTGACTGAATCTTCGCTTCCGGGAAGATGCTGTGTTACTTCAATGTGTGGAAAAATTAGAGATTTCCACAATTCTTCTAAAAAGAGCCTTCGTTTGGTTAATTTATTTTCATTCCATTTGCTTTTTATTGAAATCCACAGAATAAATGCATTATAAGCAGATGTATCAAGCATATTATAGAATACTATCATAGTCCAGCGATTTGTTTTTCTCTTACAAGTGTATGTACCCAAAAGTTGATCAAGACTATCCACCGCCTCTTAAGTTGCATTATAATCTGATATCATTTGTGGGTATTTTGTCAGATCTGTCGCTAACTTCATTTTCATGATGGAAACTGCTCATAAGAGTAACATTTGTGTTCTTTTTAGGGATGTAGTTTACAAATGTTGTATCTTCTGTAAAATAAAATGATGAGCTGTGCACCTCTTTGTTTAGCATTTTCTCAAGAAGTTCGGGCTTATTTTTCTAATGGTGCCAAGCATAGTCATTTTCCGTTTTAGAAGAAGTTTTCCCAAGTTATAGGATGTGAAAAAGTTATCACATGTAACATTGTGCCCCGAATACCCATAAGTAAGGTCACTCACTACCCGCATACCCTGACTTTTCTCTGGCTTTGATCCTTGATTTTTTCCAGTATCAATTTGTGCATTCAGTACATACGAAGTTTTGCTATCACATAAAGTCCATATTTTTATCCCATACTTGGAGGGTTTACTAGGTATATATAGTTTGAAAGGGCATCGTCCACGAAATCCTACTAATTGTTCATCTACATCTTAACATTTTCACTTGGATTATACAATTTAGGTTGAATTCCTATCCACTTTTCCCAAATATCTCGAACAGTAGTTAATTTATGTACAGACCTTCTTTCTTGCCTGGTAGATTTATTGTCAAAACGAATAACTCTCGATATCATATGAAAGGTTTCGAGGGACATTGTAGCACGAAATATATGTCTGCCTGTTTCTTGATTCCACAAACTTTTTGTTGATTCTCCAATGATTTGTACACACCAGCTAATAATAATAATCCGATGTATACTTAAAAAGTTTCAGTACTAATATCTTTCCACTATTTTTCATACACTTTTCTTCCTTCTATATTAGTCATTTTTATGGTTTCGTTCTTGATTATAGAATTGAATACCATCACAAATGCGCTTTTTATGTCAGTTATCCTTGTCATTGCATATCTTTTGACACCTGGAGTAGTTTTTATAATATTAGCAGACGTTAATCGACCAGAATGAAGAAGGGGATTCAATTTCCATAATATTTCACGATTCTTGGACTGAATATTCTGTATATTGTGCGTCTTTTGAATATCAATATCAAAATCGTTGTCAGAACTTTCAATTTCAATTTCTTCACTTGTATGATTTTCATACTCAGACGCATTTTCCTCTTCGCTGTCAGATGCTTCCATTTATTTAGCAATATCAGCGTCGCTCAAATTTCAACGATTCGCCATTTTTTTCACTAATACTCAGAGATACAACTGTTCTTCAGATTATTAGAAATTGAAATACAGCAAGAAAAAAGAAACGCTACTAACAGGTGCATTTTTTCCGTCCGCCAATGATATCAACATTTGACTTTGATCTCCTGTCACGTGATCTAACACCTGTGCCAACGAAACATATTTCGAAATAGATACGTTGCAGTAATTATTTTTATTGAATGATTCCAAACAAAATTAAAAGTGCATGATAAAATTATTTTTTAACTCGGTTTAACTGTCAATAAGACCCGAACAGTACATTAGGACTAAGTTAAAAAATATCTCTTGGAAATATAAATAAACGTAAATACTTCTAGGAATTTATAGTTATATTACTAATGAACAAAAAGTTTCATGGAAATATCTCTGCGCTATTTTTTTTATATGTGAACAATAAAATTTTCGGGTCAAATAGATCCAAACAGAACAGCAGGGATAAACAAGCCTAAAACAAATAAAAATATTTTTTTCGGAAATGACATAAATTATACAAAAACTGTTATAAACTGCACAAGAATGTCTCTAGTTTTATCATTAGTAGTTAAAATATGTTTGCATTTAGTGATAATTTAAAAAGAAGACGGAAATCACAAGCCAATGTAGCAAATGAGGTTTGTTCTTCCTAAAGCGAAGTTTTAAAAATACTCAAATATTTCTATAATAGTATACAATTCTTCGGATACAGTATAATGGCCGAAATATTTTGGGTGTCCCTGTTAATATTATCTGCTTTCTGTTATATAAGGAGTAACTTGTAGTAAAACTCGACGATCTATATATTTTTCAAAAAACGTAAAATAGTTTAATATAGTTAAAACGCCCCCAAACAATATTTCCCCCTATATCATTATGTATGGGAATACTTTTGTGTGGCCTTGTAAATTAATAGCAAACGTTTTATGCACATTATACAGAATGTATATTTAAATGCACACTTGACAGGTTCATATCAATTTCATTATGTTTAAAAGAGCATGACATCAATAGAATTCACTTTGAAACTTGTTTTTCCAATTGACTGTAATTTAACGGAGTACTTTTGATTGTTTCATTATTATTTAACCTATGCATCCAAATATCATGAAATTTTTAACGACAAAATTATGCAACAATTGTATTTTATGAATTTCAAAAAATTCGGTTGGGTAGTTTTTGCTCTTTTGGTAGTTTGTTATATACGTACAGATGGACAAACAGACCAACAGACAGACGGACTGAATGACGACTATAGATGCTACGTATTTACATAATTACGAACGCAGCTAAAAACAGACTAAAGCAATAAATATTAATGAGTTTAGACTCTAGAATCCAAAGCTTCCCTTAAAAATAAACCCAATGTAAGATAAATAATATGATATTATAAGAAAGTAAGAAATAAGCTTGCTCTAGCTATTAAACATGGCATGTGTAGTGTGCTTAATGGAGCACCAAAGATAATCTCATGAATAAATTAACAAGTAAGAAAAATCATGCGTTAAGCATAGATTATGAAGGACTTTCCAACATTTAATGAAATCTTTAACAAAACATTGTTATTTAGGGAAATAATAGTGTATAGCCAAATTTACCCAAATATGTATTCCAATACCTTTGAACAGCCCTGTCTTTCATATGTCAGTTGATATAAGGGGAAAATTTAGTTTAGCAAGAAAATACCCAGTAGCTTGAAATTTCTTTTTCGGCAATTCATAATTTTAGATGGAGGCATACTTGAATACTTTTGTTCAGCCCTGTAGTTTACATTGTACCTTTATTACACGTCAGCATTAGGCTTAAATTTAAAACAACGGAAATCACATTCTCATAAATCATCATTCATAAGCATCCATGTACCGAATTCTTTGCGTGGCCCTGTATACCCTTTTATCTATATTCTGCAAACATTTCTCAGTAAATTGAGTGAAGCTCAGCGTAAAAATGCATAGCTTATTTAAGAACCAAGCTTAAATAATTTACGCTAATATTCAGTAACGTTGGTGAGCTCTTTTGGGTAGCCCTGTATATCAACTATAACATTTATATACACCATATAATGTGCATATATTTAGCGAAATGTAAACGCGCATATCATAATTAAAATGCATTCCTCCATCAGCCATCATCGGACACATATACAGCACTTCGGAAAGAATATACTATTTGAAATCTTTTGTATGGCCCTGTAAATGCTATGTAATTCATATTATGCAAGACAGTAGCGTATAATTTATATTAAGCTTCAGTGACATTTATCAATTTTATTATGCATGAAAAAGCTTAGTATATTTAAAATATGTCACAAACAATTCCCCCTTTTACCATTATCTAATGGAATTATTTTTTTGGCCCTGTAAATGAATAATAGCTACATTTTCACCTTATATTTTATAGAATGCATATTTTAATATGTTTGACAGGGTATAACATCTTTAAAATTCCTTTGAAACGATTTTCCCCATCGGCCGTAATGTAATAGGAAATTTTGATTCGCCCTGTAGATAAACTAATCATGGTAGAAACTTCATTTTCGATAGGACTTGTGCTAGGGTAAATGTCAATAACGTCCTAAAATTCCATGGCAATCCGAGTATATTAACGATTTTTCCCCATAGGCCGTAAGGCAATGGGAAACTTTTGATTCTCTCTGTAGATAAACTAATCACGGTAGATACTCCACTTTCAATAGGGTTCGTGCTAGGGTAAGCCTCAATAATGTCCTAAAATTTCATGGCAATCCGAGTATATTAACGGTTTTTCCCCCTAGGCCGTAATGTAATGGGAAACTTTTGATTCTCTCTGTAGATAAACTAATCATTGTAGATACTTCATTTTAAATAGGGTTCGTGCTAGGGTAAACCTCAATAACGTCCTAAAATGCCATGGCAATCCGAGTATATTAACGATTTTTCTCCATAGGCCGTAATGTAATGGAAAAATTTTGGTTCTCTCTGTAGATAATCTAATCATGGTAGATACTTTATTTTCAATAGGGTTCGTGCTAGGGTAAACCTCAATAACGTCCTAAAATTTCATGGCAATCCGAGTATATTAACGATTTTTCCCCATAGGCCGTAAAGTAATGGGAGACTTTTAATTCTCTCTGTAGATAAACTAATCATTGTAGATACTTCATTTTCAATAGGGTTCCTGCTAGGGTAAACCTCAATAACGTCCTAAAATGCCATGGCAATCCGAGTACATTAACGATTTTTCCCCATAGGCCGTAATGTAATGGAAAACTTTTGATTCTCTCTGTAGATAATCTAATCATGGTAGATACTTCATTTTCAATAGGGTTCGTGCTAGGGTAAACCTCAATAACGTATAAAAATTTCATAGCAATCCGAGTATATTTACGGGAGTTAGAGCGCGGACAGACGGACAAACGGACAGACAAACCGAATGCTTAAGCACTTTTCAACTTTGTTGGAAAGTGCAAAAAAAGTAAGCTTTGAATTCTTGCAAAATAAAAAGTAAGATTTAAAACTCAGTTTAAAATATAATATGTCGAGTTTTTTCATGTACTCGATGCATGAGCACATATGTAGTACTCATACATTGTATTGTGATTCGTGTTTTATTGAATATCTTGCGTTTTAAAAACTGCTGCACAAAGAATTTAATACATAAAATAATTCTTGTTTCGGTTGAATGGATGTGCAGTACATGCGGTTTAATGGACTCATTTTATAGATTGTTTTAGGAGGATTTGTCGAAAAAATGGTTGACCAAATTTTGGCAATCAGAGGAAGTCTGCTAACAAAAAAATAGCCTTTTTTTAAGGAATTACATTTATAGGTTTATAGGCAATCGTTTTTAGGTTTTAACATTCAGCAATTATTTCAAGCACATTGTCTTTTGTCATAAAAGCAGTAACTTTTTTAGGTATAAACTCGTCAACTATAAAAAAATTCATGTGTAAAATCCTATTTAAGTATTCTTATTTACGTATAAATATCGCTTTTTAGCTCACAGGCTATCATAGCCTGAGAGCTTATGTGCCCGTCCGTTCTGTATGTATGTTCGTATGTACGTAACGCGATAACTCATGATAAAAATATCCGATCCACTTGAAATTTTGTATGTAGGTATATCCTGACAAGGCGCTTCCCTGATTAGTTTTTGGAGTTCATTCGATATGTATAAGAGGGGGAACGGGGGGCTCATGCCCCCCCGTTAGTTGATATAGATGGGATTTTCATGCAGAATTAAGTTTTCAAAATTTAGATTAGGATCATTCTGATGAGGCGATTCCGTTACTGTTATTAGGTGTTCATTGAATAAGTATAAGTAGGGGGAACAGGGGTTCTAATGCCCCCCCCCCCCGTTAGTTGATATAAATGGGATTTTCATGCAGAATTAAGTTTTCGTTCAAAATTTAGATTAGGATCATTCTGATGAGGCGATTCAGTGACTGTTATTAGTTGTTCATTGAATAAGTATAAATAGGGGGAACAGGGGTTCTAATGCCCCCCCCCACCCCCGTTAGTTGATATAAATGGGATTTTAATGCAGAATTAAGTTTTCGTTCAAAATTTAGATTAGGATCATTCTGATGAGGCGATTCCGTGACTGTTATTAGGTGTTCATTGAATAAGTATAAATAGGGGGAACAGGGGTTCTAATGCCCCCCCCCCGTTAGTTGATATAAATGGGATTTTCATGCAGAATTAAGTTTTCGTTCAAAATTTAGATTAGGATCATTCTGATGAGGCGATTCCGTGACTGTTATTAGGTGTTCATTGAATAAGTATAAATAAGGGGAACAGGGGCTCTAATGCCCCCCCCCCCCCCGTTAGTTGATATAAATGGGATTTTCATGCAGAATTAATTTTCGTTCAAAATTTAGATTAGGATCATTCTGATGAGGCGATTCCGTGACTGTTATTAGGTGTTCATTGAATAAGTATAAATAAGGGGAACAGGGGTTCTAATGCCCCCCCCCCTTAATTTATATAAATGGGTTTTTCAAGCAGAATTGTCAGATTTCGTTCAAATCTCTGAATAGTTTTGGAAGTTTAATGGTTAAGTATAAAAGAGGGGGATAACTCTTTTTAAATTATATAAATGCTAAATGGGTTTTTATTAAGAATTATCTAATTTGCTCTGAATTTTGGATATAGATTTTTTAAATGATAAAGCATGTCTTTGGTAGTATAGGAGGTTCAATGATTAAGTATAAAAAAAGAGAAAAGGGGAGAGCTGTTTCCCCTTCTTAATTTTTTTTTTTTCGAACGGAATTAACCCTTGAAAATATAAAGCTTTAATGTGCAATTAGTATTTGTAGCCTGTGAGCTCAATGCCTTCAGTTTAACTGGGCAGTATTCTTTATTTTAATTCTAAATTCTTAAATATCTGACTCAGTTTTGTCCATAGAATATTATCATAGTTTTGTAATCCATACATGTTACTCTTTTTAGAATTAAGAGTAACTAAAATACATTCAGGTGGTGTGTTTAGATAAAAAATGATTTTATTTTTCGTAGATGTAAAAAATGAAATAAATAAATTCAGAAAAGTAAACAGTTAATTTTATGAAAATACATTCGGTTTAAATATTAATATAATTATGTTTTCATTTCATCTAACATTATTTATATACGTAAATTATGTAAAAAGTTATGGGGAAAATATTTATATAAGTCTCCTGAAATATTTTAACGTAAACATTTGCATTTCTGAATCTTTTCTAAAACATCAGAGATTATTGTGTGCCTACAAAATATTACCTTTATACATATGATTTTCCTTATGCATTCAAAAAGAATTTCCCATGAAAAGTAGTTTTCCACGTTGGAAGAACGGTTAAATTTATTTAAAGCTGTGCTCTCCATTTTCTATATTCTATTAACATTTGTACTTATACAGAGTTTTACGGTTGCTATAATATGAAAAATGATTGTATGTGGCAACAGTAATTTAAAAATTTAATGTAAATATTATATATTACATTATTACATTTAAAATTAAATTAATGTTAAAAAATGCATTAAAAATTTTATTTCTCATGTTAAAAGCATAAAAAAAATTTGTATGCATATATATATGTAGAGTTGTGTACAACGTTTTTGAAATGGAAGTTAGAAGATGTATGTATAACTAACTGTAAAATGTATGTTTTACATGCTTACATGCTAAATGTCCCATAGTTTTCACATATTTATAATAATCCATTGACATTATTAAAAGTAATTATATATATAAAACCCCTCCGTGTATAACAATTCCGCGGTCAACCTATCCACGAGAAAAAGAAATTCATTCACCAATGAAAACGTTTCAATGAAAACGTTTCGTAATGGATCGTTCTCATTGGTCAGATTTACAGTGGGAGCTGTAAATGACGTCACTACATTTTACTTCGCTTTGAAATCTTTCCACGATTTCAAAAAGTACACTGTTAAAAATTTGCCCCATTTTCTGCAGCGGCACTCCACAGCTTTTATAGAATATTTCTTTTATGATCAATGAGAATGCTCCATAATACAGTAAAATAACCGTTTTCTATAAAAGCGGTGGAGTGACGCTGTAGCAAATGAGTCAAATTTTTTACAGTGTATATTTAATTAAAACTTTTTATTAAAGGAAAGTGAAGGTGCGTTTTAAATGCAATATTGTTAAAATTTTTATATTCGGGTTGCTTTAACTTTTTTTTCTTTACAGCCGTGAATGACTCTTGTGAATTTCAAACCTATAAAAAACATTGCGAAAAGTTACCTCCGATTTTAAAGGCAATCTTTTTTCTGACCAATGAAACCGCTCCATAGTCGTAATAGAGCGTTCTCAATGGTCAGATTTACAGTGGGAGCTGTAAATGACGTCACTATATTTTACTTCGCTTTGAAATCTTTTCACGATTTCAAAAACACTCTTTAATTAAAACTTTTTATTTAAGCAAACCGCGGATGCGATTTATATTTCATTATAATCCCCAACCCCATCTACCAGATAGTTTTGCTATGGTTTTAAATGCAGATTTCTGTTGATTTTTTTTTTTGTTAGATTTTTTCCTTTCCAAGTTTAGTCGCTGTATTTATCAAAATTGTTTCAGCCTAAAGTGGTTATGATTGTAATCTTTTATCATCCTTTAAAAATTCAAACACGTCATTTTGACGGTCTATCTTCTAGTATGTATAATAATCTTCTGAAATACCACTGTTAGTCTCGGGTATAAATATAAGAATAAAGTCTTGAACTATTATAAGGGAAACAAAATGTGAAAACTCAAATATAAAATAATATGTAATTTTTTTACATACAATTCACGCACATTGCATTCTTTGTTGCTATTTCTTTAAAGACTCCATTAAAAAAATAGGATTCTCTAATTTAGAAACAAACTGTCATTATAAAATGTCTTAGACCTCTGAATATGCATTTAGCACTTTTTCTAAACCAAATAAACTCACAAATGTTAATTTCTCTAAAATTTCATAAACTACCCAAAACCGTTATGCAGTACAGAAGCACACACGTCTCTTACTTTATCATGCTTATAACCTTTTTACAATTAGTGATATATCTACACAGACTGCGGGATTAAAAAAAAAAGTATCGATATTTTTATACTCTACTATTTAAGAAAATTCTCTTAGGAATAGGGCTAAGTTTAGGTAAGAAATTGTGATATTGCAAGAAAAAAAGGAAAAAGCTTTACTGTTATTTTATAAATAAATTTTCCAAAGCATAAATAATCATCTTGTAAGTTACATTGGAAATCTCTTTTAATCATCTGGAAAAAATATTTGTAATATTTAATATCATAAACGTATGAATGAAAAATGCATTTTCTTAAAATAGTTCCGCTAATATTTGCATTCACAGAATTTTAACGACTTTTTTCATACCTCAGTTTTGACAGGTATTCGATCATTTCATCAACAGTAACTTTAAAGCGTTATAATAGTAGACATAATGATGTAATAATGTATAATGCAACCCATTTTTTATTAAAAATTTTTTATGTTATACAAAGCAAATTACATTTTTTTAAACCTTTCATTCCGTAAACAGTTTATAGAACATTTTTATGATATATTTATAAATTATAATCTTTTAAAAAGAGCGATCTGGATAAAACAGAAAATTCAACCGCATTACACGATGAGTGTTAAACAGAAATGATAAATTAAATAGCTGCTATTAAAAAGTTAATTTTATTTGGATCAATTTTATTTTATTAAAGAGTATATATTATTATTAATTTTAATAGCAATATTTTTCATAATAAAATATTAAGAAAATCTAAAATTTAAAAAGATTATTTTAAAAAATGTATCTTTCTAATTTTTTGTAACGCTTACTTCATAAATAAAATTATTCTAAACCATGTATATTTTTTATTAGCCTCCGATGCTATTTCTTTTAGACAAGTTAAAAAATGTCGTGTCACCAGGCCTGATTATTCTACTCAATTGATTTTGATAATTATTTTTTTTTAAATGAAAGCTACTTATTTGTAGTTGTGCCCATTTTAGTTATTTTTTAATTTATTTCCATTTTTATATTTTACTTTTTAATTTTAAATGTTTTTTACGATATTTCTTCAAAATGGTGGCAACACAGTTTAGCTTTTCTCTCGATAGTAAAAATTTATTTTCCAAAATGATTGCGTATAATTATGCACTAACTGACGTAAAAAAATATATTTACTAAGAAATAATATTAATAATGTAAATAAAATATCAGAAAATAATGTATGATAAAAATTAATGTCTAAAGCAAAATAAGAAAAATATCAAATGAGGAAAATTATGTCATTCAGAGACCAGATAAATGGGAACTACAATATTATTAAGGATGCCTTTTTCATGTTACTAATAACAGTAAGTTTTAAAAATTATTTGAAGAGAAAATGATGTCACTATTTAAAACATCGCATTTTTTACTCATAACAATATTAGGCACTACACTGTTATCCCGTCGACCAATTTCGCCAAATTATACAAATCGCCATACTAAAAGCCAAATTATACATATTGACATAATTTTTATTTTAAATAACGAAAAAACAAATATTTAGTAGAATACTAATAAAAATGTTAATAAAATTCGAAATAAAAATCACTTAATAACATTTTAAACACATGAATAGTATTTAATGTCATTGAATGTGACTTTCACAATCATCCATTATTCGCATTTTATCTTACAGTTTGGCGATAATTTTTTGGTCGACGGGAAAACCTGGTAGTACCCGATATTACATTTCAATATTTCTTTTCATTATGGACACTCAGATTGAGATTTTACTTTTAGATGACTTCAATTAGTGAAAATAATGTCACAATAAAAATGAAACTAGTTTTTTTTTTTTTTTTTTTTTTAATAAAATTATTTTTTTCTGAGTGCATATAAAATAAAATTTCTGGATTTCGCCGGCACTCAGATTGCAATTTCAACTGAAGATGTGCGAATATTTGCATGCAAAATTGTAACTGGCAAACTTGACATTTAGTTTGTAAATATATTTATTATATATTGATTTAATAATGTAATTACTTTTGCTTTTCTTTTTAAAAACCAAATCGATCGGGTCTTTTAAACATTCCATTCGTCGAATTCGGCGGAATTCCACTCGTTTTATTGTTAAATTGCATTTCCTTTTACTCAGAGTCTATAAAAAAGCTTTTAAACTAAAGAAAAAATCCGTTTTTGATGAATCTAGTCAATGAAGAAGTAGCACGTCAAATTGTATCTGTTTATTATTCCGCAATTCTAATGTCTTGGAGAGAAATTGCTACTCAATTGGGTATTTCATGCCATTCTGTTTGCTATTATATTGATAAACACAATAAAAATGAAGTTAGTTCATTGCAATCTAAACGGGGTCGCCCTTCTAAAAAACCTCTATCGATTTTTTATTTATTTATTTTTCCTAATCGGAGGCGAACCTAAATTCTGCAATGGAAGAATCTACATTCAACTTGTTATTTATTTTATTTTCATTTATTTAGGATATGAATTGATGATATCAAAGCTTCAATACAATGTTTGAACTTGGCAAAGAATGGCTAGAATATTGTCCTTTTTAAAACACCAGAACGGTTAAACATGAATGGCATGAAAGACATTTTTTTCAACATATTATTTAATGCTAGGACAAAAAATATATCATATTTATCATACTCAGGCAAAAATGCAACAAAATAAATTTCTAAAATTAATGTATTTTCTGCCTAACTAAATAGTCATTAATCATTTACATAGAATCATGGAATCCTTGTTGGCAGGAATAACATCTTATTAAGATAAATATTAGTTGAGTTTGTTCATTTAAAACTTAATGAAATGATTTAAAATGCAATTATATATATTCTAAATATCTGAAAATATTGTACATTTCTAACATGTTGTCACAAGTATTGTAAAACAAGTGCTTGAAAAGGATGTCAGTAAATGTAATCCCTGTCAGACGATTCCGTAACTTGTAAATTAAAATTTTACAATTTTGGGGTCTTTAAAGTATTCTGGAAAGTAAGCAAACACTCCAAACAAATGCATGTGCTCTTCAACCAAATTTATTTGGAGACCATATAATATTCAATTTTAAATTTTCATCTCAAACTATAAGGTTATGTACTATGTACATAAAAATATTCTTTTTTGTATATTACAGACATACATGTGTGTTCTAATATCCATGTTAGAAATTAAGCATTATATTTTAGAGTTTTGTGATAATATTTAGCAAACTTATGGCTCTCAATATGTTATAAAATAAATATATAGAACAATGTGCATTGATACATAAAGCGTGGATTTCGCATATTACATTACACTTAAAGATAAAATATATTTCTATAATAAGTATATTTTTGCCTGAGAGATGTATTATTATTGTTGAATAGATTTAACAATCTACTATGATTTCATCGTTGAAATATTTTAAAATAAACTCTAGTATACTACAATCTAATTGTTTACAGTTTCTTACCTGTTTTTATGCTTAATATATAAATTGAATATATACATAATTTTAAATCGATTGTTATAATCATATTTCTTAAATGAAAAAAAAAGTTTCTTGAATATTGAAATTTAAGCGACTAATTTTGTATTTTACTGATTTTGAAAAACACTTTTTAATATTATTAAAAAACTTAAGTTATTTAAGTTTAAGGTTTTTATGTTGGGGAAAACGCATATTTTCGGGTATGTATCACAACACGAGTAGCGCGGGTTCGATCCCTCAGTATTAGCAAATGTCACACATCTTTTATATGTACACATATAAAAATAAAAGTTTTATAAAACATTTTTCTTTCTGCTAATCATCAGCTTTCTTTGATTGATTAAATAAGAGTGAAAATAATTACAGTTATAATTTTTTTGGAATTGTTTTTAGAATCCGAGATTTGTTGCATTCTAATTCTTAAGATCAACTCATTATCACAGAAAGTGCGCAATTAAAACAAAAGCAATCAGTTTAATGTTGTTTTCACTGCCGCTAGACAAAACTCATTAGAGTTGTCGGGATTATTCATTAATAAAAAGAAAATATACCTTTTTTTATTTCCAAGAAAAGGAATAAAACAGAAATATGTGATCATCAATTTTTAATGTATATGAACATTTGTATTATAGAAGATTAATTTTTAAGCGATATACTTCTCACACAAAATTTCTTTCTGCTAAAATAATTAAAACAAACATTTTCGAATTTCGGCTAATGAAAGCATGCACCAAGGAATATGACAAAGTGATTCATTAAAACCTTTAAGTAATAAAAATGAAATTTTTTTATTTAGATGATGGGTTTTACAAACTTGGAGAAAATTGAGAGAAGAATGATGAACAGAGCGTGATGATGGACTTTATTTAGCTTCAATCTGAAAAACTCTTAGCTTAACATACCAGGCATACATTTTGTAGGTACACATAGGAGGTACATATACATTCAGAACCCAAGTAAGACAAATCTCACGTGTTTACTTGTTAAGAGCCTATGATCGATTTTAAAGAGTGCTGAAGTTTTAGATTTAACAATGAAAACAATTATAAACCTGTAATAAAATGTTTCAATGTAGATTTTCTCAAAAAAAAAAAAAATATATATATATATATATAGAAATGTAAATGTCCGTACTAAATATAGGTTAACTGCAATAAAGGATGTACTGAAAAGTGTAATACAACTAACTGACGAATATGATAATAATATAAACTATTATGATATAAAAGAGCGCATTTTTTATTTTGAACAAGTAGAAAAGTAGACCTTATTTAAATTATTCAAATATAAATCTTTATTTCATGCTAATTTACTTTGTTGGAATTTAGATGAAGCTTTTGAAATATGAATTTTATTTCTAAAGTTTCAGTTTACAACATACTTTCAACGAGGTATGAATTAGTGTAAGGAATATACTCATGGGAAAATTACTTTGTTAAATGAAAAACAATAAAAATAAATAACTGTGCTTGGTCCAAAACACGTGCAATCCAAACATTTGGTTGAAAAGACCAATTGTTGAATGAGCAAATGATTATATCAATAAACAAAATTTTAAGAAACTCACGCGATCACTTGGTCAGTGAAAGGAAATACAGTGATGCATGTCTAAATTGATCATTCTCGGCACCGCTTAAAATTCTCACTGTATAGAAATAGTCAGTTTATTAAGTATCTTTAAAAATGAGATAATAGATTGTTTTATAATCTCAATCGATAAAAAATATATAATATACATATGTAAAAATCACTAGGTATAGTAATGAATCGTTTAAATAGCAATTATAACAACTGAATCACCAATTTAAATACACTAATCAGAAAATAATTAACTTAAAACTCTTTATTTCTTTATTATTTTATATTTTTTAATGTAGTTGAAGAACTTCCGTAGTAATTGAATTAAATAATACATAACTACAAGGCACACTGTAATTAACTTGCACTTTTAATTCAATTGTAATTGCACAGTAAATAGCATTTCTAAAACTGGCTGTTATTAACAATAAATTAAAGTTTTATACAAATATGTTATTCATGTTTAAAATGTTATGAACGAAGTTTAATGTAAAGCGATCAGTCAGAAATTTTCTGTTGAATAAAACAACAGATCTTTTCAATAAGTTGTCTAAAATATCTAATTACCAAATTTTATATAAAAAGTGGAATGCATCACGCATGCGGAATTATAATTATTTCATACAATGTACATATTTGAACAAATTTTAAAAATAATAATATTTTAATTACAGTGTACTGTTTTAATTGATATGCTTCAAGTTTTTGAAATATGTTGTTAAATTTGATTGAAAAGTCTGTATCTTACAAAATAGAAATATTCGAACATTACAGAGAAACTTCTCAAATAACATAGTTTCCTTAAAGTTAACGTTTCGATCATTTCGCCTAAAAATATTTACCCATTTTAAAAATAGTTAATTTATAATATATTTTTGTAATTTTTTAAAGATGTAGTGCATGCAAATAGAAATTTTACACGAACTATCATCTAAAATACAATTTTTAGAGTTCATAGAGCACTGTTTCTCGCTTTGTGAAGAAATTCGTCGGTTTTATGATCATACTTGGCACTTATTTTTTTTTTCATTGGCTGCATTTCATTTTAATTTTATCTGCCGCAAAGTTTCCTTTTTCTGGCTGAATCATGTCAACGAATTGTTAAATGAAAATTACTGCATTGTCCAATAAAATGTGGTAAAGGGTACGTTTACCGTACCTGCTTTTAATTATCGTGAGTAAGTTATTTTACTTAAAGCATTTATTTTTTTATTCCAACGCTTACGACAGCAAGAGTAACCACACTGAAAAACATTTGTGGAAACGTGGCAGCATTGCTGCCTCTAATTTTATGAAGTATTTTAACCGTTAAAACCGGTGTAACATTGTAATACTACACCAGTACTATATGTTTAAATTACACCATTGCACATGTGAAAAAAAATTACTCCATGAAACTGGAGGCAATATTTGCCATAATTTTTATACAAATTTTATGGAGTAACGTTACACAAATGTTTTACAGTGCACCTTTATTTATAAAAAAATAGATTAAAAAAAAGGCGGATGGTTCATATGAAGAATAAGAAGTGTATAATTATAATGCGATATTCCTAAGCACTCATTACAGAAATGCGAAATATTTTAACTTCCTCAGTCCTGAAGCAATTATTACGAGAGATCAGTAAAACCAGTTTTAAATTACCATAAAATATCTCCAAAGATGTAACTGGCAATATATCGATGCTTGTGATATGCACGCATTTGTTTAAAAAATTTAAAAGTAATTTAAAAGTAATCTTTGAAATCTTCAATCTTTTTAATCTTCTTTTAAAAACTACAATAGATACTTTGTAATCTTTGAATAGTCATATTTTTCTCAACTGAATTTTAAATTTATCAATATTAGCAAAGTCTTATAAAGTTATAACTAGTGCTGTCATATAGCATAACTAAACATTTTAATTTCCTTTTCAGTGCTAAAGTATACATTTTAGTTTTATACGATGTATTTTAAGACGGATAAATGCGATGTATCTTTAGAAAGGAATCTGCTGAAAAAAATTCATCTAAAAAAAGTGCAAATCCATCTGAAAAACGTCATTTTAAAATCGCTTTCAAATTTATTTTAGTTTTCTAGAACAATTTTCGAATATTTTTCTTTAAAGGAAAATTAATTCAGAAAATACAGTTCCCTTCTGAAATTGAATTAAAAAAAAAAAAAAACTTCAGAATATAAAGTATGTGATAAGAATGGTATGTAAGTGTTTCTATGTATATATCTTTTAAATTATATCGTTAGGTAATGAAAAAATAAGTAGAAATTTTATCTAAAAGAATATTATTTTGTATTGTTAAAAATATATGTTTTTTAATAAAATCTAATTAATATATTTTAATTAAATGCTTTTGAAACATGCTTTTTAGCAACTGTTTATGTAAAATTCATCATAATATATTCATGAATTCAGCAGAGGTCAAGAGGTCGTTAAGATTTTACGTGTAGGAAAATTTATATATGATGTCTTAACATTTATTTCAAGAAAAGTTAAGTCAGTTAAAAAAGTAAAAAAAAACAGATAATCACTATTAATGTTAAAAATTGACACAGAACATCATAATACAAATATTTAATCAATTACGGTTAAATTGTCTTACATAAATAGCTTCAGAATTTCTACTTTTGAAACATTTAACCGTATTCTAAGCTTCTTATTTCTTCATACATATAAAGATTTAATGAATAGCTGCTTCAACTTTCATATTTTTTGCAATCTTAGACTAAAAATATATATTTCCAGTTAAGCATGCAATTTTGTCTCTGACACAGCCCAGAAACATAAACACGTTGAATTTTGCTTTTTTTTATTTATTTATTAAATTCTTCTTCGCCAACAAATGTCTCAATTTCATTCAGAAAACCAATGGGTATTTCCATAAAAAATGAGCAAATCATCTCTGGTTGGATACGTCACAAGCATTATTGGAAATTGCCATAAAATTATGATACCCATTTTTTTAAATGCAAAATAATATATTTTAGGCTTGTTTATTTTAATTATAATAACTTACATTAAAAGTTTTAAATTGAGTGAGTGCAAAAGTTCGTGCGGAGGTGCAATAGATGTCGTTAGAAGCGGTGTAAAGTGTTGTCATTAATACTGCTAATAATTCTTACATTAATACTTCGTAAGACAGATCGTTGGAAAGGTGACGTGTGCAGCTTTCATTTCAAACAAAATAATTTGCGTAGATACAAATTGTTTCAAGAAAATGTAGTTTCAAAATGAGTGAAGGAAAGGTGTATTCACGACATGTAATGCTATATGAGTTTTCGAAGATAATAAACGTTGCAGAAGCCGTAAAAAACAATTAAGAGGTTTATCAAGATCAAGTACCAACTAAACGAACTGTGGCAAAAATGGTTTGCGATATTTCGCTGCGAAGAGCATAACTCTGAAGACGGACCACATTCTGGTCGACCTTCACACATTGATGTCGATATTGTGCGTTCTTTAGTTAAATATACTCCGCGAATATCAACAGAGGAAGCTGATATAGCACTTACCGTTCACCGATCAACCACTTTTCGGCGTTTAAAAAAATATAAGATTCGATTTGAAGCTCGATATATGGGTGCCCCATTTGCTGACCGAAAGAAACAAAATTGAACAAATTTTTGATGAAGTTTATTTACACGGGCGGCTCAAAAACGAGCCGTTTTTGGATCGATTAGTGACGGGCGATGAGAAATGGGTCCTTTACAACAATGCTCAGCAATGTCAGCATGATGACGCGATGGCAAAGGCCAGTTTGCACCCGATGAAAGTGATGCTCTGTGTTTGGTGGGATTGCAAGGGCATAATTTATTTTGAGTTTTTCCCTGTGTGCCAAACGATTGATTCAGCCAAGTAATGTCCCCATTTAACCAGTCAAAATCGAGAAATCATATAGAATCTTCCGATTTCGCCAAATAGTAAGGGTGTAGTCTTTCATCATGACGACGCCAAACCACACATTTCGAAATAGACGTTGCGCAAACAGAACAGCCTGAAATGGGATATCCTAACTCATTTACCGTATTCCTCTAATATTGCTCCACCTGATTATCATATGTTCTGATCACTGCAAAATAATTTAAATGGAAAAAAAACTTGACTCTTTGGATGTCTTAAAAAACGGTGTGTCTTCATTCTTCGAATCTAAACCGCGCAAATTTTATGATCCAGGCATTCATATGCTACCAGAACGTTGGAAACAGATTATACAAAACGATGGAGCATATGTCATTGATTGAATAAAGAACTTTGTTTGCGTAATCACTGTGTGACTTTGACTCACAAATTCCGCATTAAATTTTTAACTCACACAATACAAAGACGATATACACTCCTAATAATTAATATTAGGATTTTAATTATTAAGATAGGAATCATAGGAACCTAAGAATTATATAAAAAATATTTACAATTAAGTGTAATTAAGACATAAAATATTAGCGTAATTTAGTTGTGTTTTTATTCTGTAATGAAAAAAAAAGTTAAAATAAAATTTTTCTTCGAAAATTTTGAACAAGAATGAAACTTCTTGCAGTTTAATTTTTTGACGTACGCATTTTTTGACTAATTATATATTTTTTAAATATCGGAACTTTAATTCTTCTCTTTTTTTCCTTAATTAGATAAAAAACTACATAGGAAAACTTGACAATTGGAAAATTCAATATTTCTACTACTTGTTTGAAAACGAAGGAAAAGCTTCTAAAACTTATAAATAGTTCGATATTGCAGATAAAAGTGCGTATTTAAAATATAGGAACTTTTATACTTGCTTTCAGTTTATTTTTGCTTCAGTAATATTTTAACTTTGAGCAGAAAAAAAAACAATTGAACCAATATATATATATATATATCATAGAAGGTGGCAGCCTTCAAGTGACGCAGCTTTAAGCCTATCATCTTCATAAGATATTCACGCAAGGGAGATGCGGAACTTCATATATACAGCTAACTCAACATCAAAGGAAATCTAAAAAGCCGCCATCTAATAACTCAGCAAATATTGGTCAGAATGGTCCAATTTTTTTAATATAGTCTTATATTCCTAGTCTAGTCCTATCCTATAATTTTTACATTTCCACGTGCCGTATATTTTTAGATCTCGATACCCACTTTTAAACCGAAATCGATGGTGTTTGGTGTTTGTTCCTGATAATGAAATCTAGAAAACGGCCGGGGAGATTTTATTAAAACTTATATATAATATGAATCTCTTTAAGATAGAGTGAATAAGACTTCCCTAGTTTCTAGGAAAATTCTTGTTTGTTTTATATTGGTCTTGGAAAATTGGACTATATTAGCTCGCGGATTACATGTTATTCTATGGGTTAGCAGACAAGGCCGGTGCGACAAGCCTTATGTAGTTAGGGTCACAGTTATAACACCCGAATCGAAGCAATAAATGTTTTTTAAACTACAAAACATCTTATCATGTGCTTTAAAACATTCAATAAATATATACTAAATCAAATTTCTATTTACATTGCCATTATTTTTCGTAAAGCAGAAAGCATTACGTTTCTTACATTGGATATTTTTGCATTTTGTGGGAAAAAAATTTGAATCCTTTTTTAAAATAGGAAAATATTTTTTAACTATACATATTCAATATACTTTCGACTTATGATTTTTTTAAAGTTTTCCAACAAAAATTATTTTTAATAATTTGCCATTAGATTTTCATGTATTCATACGCGTTTAGGTAGGTTTGTTTTTGAATCGGAATCGGAATTGGCTGGCGGCAGCTAAAGCTTCCGAAAGCTACGCGCGGCGTCAAAAATCAACTGTAAACATGGGATTAGAAATATTAAAAAATTAATAAAGCAGCCCCAAAAGTAAGTACGAAATCTTAAATATCGAGGTAGTATCTGATGTAATTATTCCCGACACAGAGTTGTTTTTATTTACGACAATTTTTTAGCTGTTTACATTATAAATACATGCTTCCTGACGTGTCTATGGAGCACAATACAAATTAAACAATTTAATATTTTATTTTGAGTTTTCTAAAATAAGTAATTAATTAACTTAATAAATAAATAAACAAAAATTTTCGTTTTTAATGAAAATCCAGGTTGAATTTAAGGTATGACAAAATGAAAATTGTACCCAATCCCGTGTGTAAAATAATTTATTTGTGAATCGTTTGTAAGGTATGTGCCTACCTTCGGGGCACTTTTTTTGAAATATGTAAAATTTTAATGAAACACACATGTTTTTAGATAAAATGGGACATAAAACTGTTAATTTAAACAAAATTTCAACAACATTTTCATTAATTTTGGAAATTTAGGTGATTTTTAGCAAAATTTTAGTGAAAATTTGCACTTACGCCAAACCTCCTTGAACAAATTCTAATGAATATTGTGCAATGATTTTCATACAGTACATGAATAACACATTTATCTGTGTTATGAACCAAAAGATTTTCAGTGCCACTAAAAGTTATTGAAATATTCCAACTTTTGTGCGAAAACTCAAAAATTTCTTTAAAACGATCACTTTTTCAAAGGAAAAAAAATAATAAAAAAATTAAATAAATACACAGAGCTTAGCTTCTGGTTCATAACACAGATAGGAATGTTTAAAACATTTTTGCAAAATTTCAAGTGAAAATCTTAAAAACATTTTGAGAAATGACAATTATCGCAAAGGAAAATCACGAAAAACAAAGTTTCTCAGAAAACGGCTTAGATTTTAATGCACAGCAGAAAATTTTTTACCCTCTCTAGACTTTTAAAACTCACTGCATTTGTAGGTCAATTCATCTTTAGCTTTATTCTTAACTAATTTTGCCTTTTTTTTTTGCTTTTCAGATTTTTCTGAATTATTTTTGTTGAAGGCAGTGACCGACAAAATTTTGGAGAAAAATTGCATTTACGTTAAACCCCTTGTAACAAATTCTACTAAATATATTAAAAGAATTTTGATACAGTACATAATTAACATGTTCCAATCACACACATCTGTGTTATGAACCAAAAGGTTTGGAATACCACTAAAAGTTATTGAAATATTCCAAACTTTGTAAGAAGCTTTTTTTTTTTAAAATTAACTTTTCAAGGAAAAAATTAATTAAAAATTCAAATATATACACAGAGTTTAGAATTTAGTTCATAACACAGCTAGGAATGAATAAAACATTTTGGCAAAATTTCAAGTCAATAACATAAAAACATTTTGAAAAATTACATTTATCGCAAAGGAAAATAACGAAAAATAAAATTTCTCAGAAAATAAGATTAAAAATTTTAACGCAGAACAAAAATGTTTGTACTTACTTTAGAAGTTTAAAACTCTCCATATTTATAAGTCAATCCCTCTTTTTCTTCGTTCTTAACTAATCTTGCCTTTTTTCTGGCTTTTTGTTTCTTTCTAAATAGTTTTGTTGAAGGCAAAGACTGTCGCTTCGATTTCTGTATTCTCTCTATATCAAATCCCATGTAGTTTCTCAATGTTTGTGGGTTAACTTCCACTCCTAGCAGCTTAAATACAGGTATTAATCCCAAATATCCAGAATTAAACAATAAGACTGCAATGTGGGTCCCTAAAACAATGTTTTTTGCTCAACAAATGTTTCTTTCGGCAAAACACTCCATAACACATTGTTGAAACACTCATTATTATTTTGTGTCATTCCATGTAAGCATTTTTTCAACAAATTTTTATCACACAGTTCGAGATAAGAAGGTTTTACAGTCTTTATAACAGAATCTGGGAGACCCGGTGAGTTTTCTGTAAACTTTTTCCCCTCGTGTAATGCTTTTTTATACTTGCACCAACTGTCTGGTCCTTCTGGACATTGTCCATGCATGGGCTTTTTGTTGCTAGAGCAACAATGAAAAAAAGCAGCTATAACAGCAGACTGCATATTTTCTAGGTTGCCAACATTGCTGCGGATAGCAATCCCATAGTAGTTTTGTAATTTATCAATAAATTTATCCGTCAATTTACCTTTTACACCAAGTCCCTTAGTATTTTTTTTTAATTTTCTCAGCCGTGACCCTACTCTTTTTTGTATATGACCTATACATTCCAATTTTGTGACTGTATTGTCTCCATAAATATCTTTTACTTTCGTAAAAGCCTTGGAATCACCATCTCCATAGTATTCGGTATATTGGAGATCCCGTTTCCTCACAGATCTTTCAAAAATCCTATATGCCCCAATTGTTTCCATATTTCCTGAGGATCCTTTATAATTTGAACACAAATGATCACTTTTTGTTGAATTTGTCTCACACATTCTGCAATATTGTGTCATCGCCTCAATATCTACAATTTTACCTGTGTCAACAGAAATAGCTGAGACACAGCCATTTAGTGACATATAGCCTCTTCGTTGCCATGTTCCATCTACTGACACACCACAAGTTTTGCCTTTTTTTAACTTTTTTACTTCTTCGGAAGCTGTTTTCATATTTTCTTCAGAAGCAACTTGTACTGCTTGCAACACCTTCAGTTCATGCTGTCTGAATGTGCTTTTTGAAATATATGGCAAATTCAAAGTGAAGAACAACTTTTTGCCAGCTGAATACCCTTTTCCATTTAGCCTCATTCCAAAGGTGAATAAAGTGTTGATGGAGCTTTTTTTTTTCTTCTTTCGGGGTTGATGTAAATCCAGTAATAAAACCACAGTCACAAGTTAAACTGAAGTTGGAGCAAAGTCCTTCTTTGGAATCTTCACTCAGTTTCAGTCCTGTTGTAAAACAATTTGGGCAGCAAAGGACAGAGAAAATGCTGATCAGGTTTCTAAATTTATAATCCTATTACCTTTTAATGATTGGACTTCAGCATCTTTGACATCAAAACTGTCGAAAATCTTCAGTTTCGATGAGCTTGCAGTTTCATTATCGGGTAATGCAGTATTTTCTTTCCGAGTAGTAGTGTGCTGATTTCCGTGAAACGTACGCTTTTTTGCTTTCTTAGACCGAGCTTTCGGCATATTTGAGAAGAATTTATAATAAGAACTCAATAAAATAAACCTCAAAATAATATAAAAAGCAGGAATTAAGAAATAAAAATCACTGAAAATGATAGCACGCTGTAGCAAAAAAGATGTAAACAACGATCTCGAGGTTACACCGTTGCCGTTCTGTAACTCAAAAATAAGTGAAAAATCTGTTGCCAAATACAAATAAACTAGTAAAAAACAAATACAGGAAACTTTACTGCATATTTAAAAAAAGATTTCTAGTTTTAAGTTGTGTAAAAGTGCTAAAATAATAGCTCAAATTCATTGTTTACATTTTTACAGCTCTTTAAATGCTCACTTCCTGTCTCCGAAATTCCACTTCCGGTTTACTATTTGCGCAATAACTTCGCTTATAATTATCGTAGAAACAAAAATAAAACAGTTTTGGAATCTTGAATGTATAGACAATAAAATAAGCTAATAAAAAAAATTGGAAAATTTTCAGAAAAATCACGATTTTGAGGCAGGCACATACCGACGGTTTTTGAATCGTAATCGGAATTGGTTGGCGGCAAGCTAAAACTTCCGAAAGCTACGCGCGGCGTCAAAAATCAACTGTATACATGGGATTAGAAATATTAAAAAATTAATAAAGCATCCCCAAAAGTAAGTACGAAATCTTAAATATCGAGGTAGTATCTGATGTAATTATTCCCGACACAGAGTTTTTTTTTATTTACGACAATTTTTCAGCTGTTTACATTATAAATACATGCTTCCTGACGTGTCTATGGAGCACAATACAAATTAAACAATTTACTATTTTTTTTTAGTTTTCTAAAACAAATAAATAAACAAATAAATAAATAAACAAAAATTTTCGTTTTAAATGAAAATCCAGGTTGAATTTAAGGTATGACAAAATGAAAATTGCACACAATCCCGTGCGTAAAATAATTTATTTGTGAATCGTTTGCATTTAAGTTAACGAAAATTGCCTCAAAATAACATCTTTTTCGAAATATGCATACCTATAGCTTACTTTTGATTTTACATTCTTTTCAGATTAAAAAAAAAAATTAAGCATCTCAGTATTTAAATTTTTATCAAAATTTTACTTTTTAAAATTTTTGGGAATTTCTAATGTAACTTATACTTCCCCCCCCCCCTGATATTCAACTCTTATTCCTTCGTTACACATATAAATAACGTTAAGAATGTTTTTAATTAAAGTGATAATGGTTTGGAATTTCAAACTTTGTCCAACAAATTTTCAATCAATCAAGTTTTTATTTACAGTAATACTTGATTATAATCCTTTTCCATTCAAGGACATTTGTGTAATAGAGACCAATTAGCAATCCGATTTTGTTTATCTTTTAAAAAAATTAAACAAAAATTCACATTATTAAAGACAGCGCAAGTTAAATAAAAAATTATGACATTATGGAAAGTTGGATATGTTTATAAAATGATATACTTTTTTAAAGGGGCGGATCCATAGGATCATTTTTGGGGGAGGGGGGGCGATACCAAGAAACATAGAATCAACATTGTCATAATTTCTGTTCATCAAATACCTCCTTGTACAGTTATTATTAAATGAATGATGAAATGAAATGCTTTTCCGCGATCTTCTGACGCAATAGGCTTTTTTCTGCGATTTTTTTACTAAATTCGTGCTCTTTTCGCGACTCTTTGACGGAATTCGCATTTTTTGGCATTTTGGACGAATCTCGCGTTTTTTACCCGCGATGCTCTGTCAAAATTCGGTTTTTTTCCGCGATACTTTGACGAAATCGGCTCTTTTCTGCGATACTTTGACAAAATTAGCAATGTTTTGAAACCCTTTGAGAAAAGTAGCTCATTTTTCTGCGACCTTTTGACGAAATTGAAGTTTTTTCCACAACACTGACAAAACTTGCGCTTTTCCAGCGATCCTATGTCGAAACAAGCGCTTTTTCCACGACCTTTTAACGAAATTCGCATTTTTTCGCGGTGCTTTAATAAAATTAGCGCTTTTTCAGTAATCTTATGTCGAAGTTGGCGCTTTTTCAGCGATCCTATGTCGAAACTCACACTTTTTTCGCGATTCTTTGCATACCTTTCTTCAAACCCTTTGACAAAATTAGCATTTTTTCCGCGACCTTTTGACGAAATTCGCTCTTTTCCGCTATACTTTGACAAAATTAGCACTTTTTTGCAACCCTTTGAAAAGTAGCTAAGTTTAGACGAAATTCGATCTTTTTGCGTGACACTTTGACAAAAAGATGCGCTTTTTCAGCGGTTTTATGTCAAAATATGTGCTTTTCAGCGATCCTAAGTCAAAGTTTGCGTTTTTTTTCGTGATCCTCTGTCAAAATTCGTGCTTTTTTTCTCGACCCTTTGACGTAATTCACGCTTTTCCGTGATCATTTGACGAAATTCGCGCTTTTTTGCGATACTTTGACAAGATTAGCACTTTTTCAGCAATCCTATGTCGAAGTTCACGGTTTTTCAGCGATCCTATGTCAAAATTCGCATTTTTCAGAGTTCTTTTGCCTTCCCTTTTCACAACCTTTTGAAAAAATTAGCGCTCTTTCTGGGAACTTTTGACGAAATTCGAGTTTTTTACACGACACTTTCACAAAAATCGCGGCTTTTCAGCTATCCTATGTCGAAGTTCACTTTTTTACGCGATCCTCTGATAAAATTCACGTTTTTTATGCGATCCTCTGATAAAATTCATGTTTTTTCCGCAACCCTTTGACGGAACTCACATTTTTTTGCTGTACTTTGATAAAATTAGCAGTTTTCTGCAACCCTTTGAAAAAAGTAACGCTCTTTCTTCGAACTTTTGACAAAATTCAAACTTTTTGCGCAACACTTTGACAAAAATCGCGTTTTTTCAGCGATACTATGTCGAAGTTCGTGTTTTTACGCGAACCTCTGTCGAAATTCGCATTTTTTTCCGCGACCCTATGATGAAATTCGTGCTTTTTCTGTTACCATTTGGCGAAATTCGCGCTTTTTCGCGAAACTTTGACAATATTAGCGTTTTTCGGCAATCCTATGTCGAAGTTAACGCTTTTTCAGCGATTCTATATCGAAATTAGTATTTTTTCCGTGATACTTTGCCTTCCCTTTTTCCAACCCTTTGACAAAATTAGAGCTTTTTCCACGACCTTTTGATGAAATTTGCTATTTTTTGGCTATACTTTGACAAAATTAACTTTTTTTTGCAAACATTTGACAAAATTCGTTCTTTTTCCACGACACTTTGACAAAACTGGCGCTTTCAGTGATCTTGTGTCAAAATTCGCGTATTTTAAAGATATTTTGTCGAAATAATTTTTTTGCGCGACATTTGACAAAATTCGTGCTTTTTCCGCGATCTTTTGTAGAAATTCGCTTTTTTTCCGCGACACTTACACAAAATTAGCACTTTTTAGCGACATTTTAATGAAATTCGCATTTTTTCTGGAACAATAGAATGTTTCCGACAAAGTTGCAGAATATCCTTCCGGAAAAAAAGTCTGAATTCAACACGAGTTTGGGGGGGGGGGGGCATCGCCCCCCCAACAATTTTCATTTTGTCATACCTTTAATTTAACGTGCATTTTCATTAAAAACGATTTTTTAAAAGAAAACTTGAATTAAAATAGTAAATTGTTTAATTTGTATTGCACTCCATAGACATACGTCAGGAAGCATGTATTTATAATGTAAACAGCTAAAAAACTGTCGTAAATAAAAACAACTCTGGGTCGGGAATAATTACATCAGATACTACCTCGATATTTCGATTTCGTACTTACTTTTGGGGATCCTTTATTAATTTTTCAATATTTCTCATCCCATGTTTACAGTTGATTTTGACGTCAGTTATCTGATCTCTGTGTATATATATGACCATGTGTCACTGCATAGGAAAATTGTATATTTTTTTATTTCAATTTACAAAATAACCAAGGTTATTAATTCTGTGCAGTTTCTGCACCAATAATTAGATTCTAACAGAGAAAAATTTGTTTGAAATTTTTTTCTCTCCAAATGGGGCATTAAATATTGGGGTGTGGAAGGGCATGCCACATAAATATTAACAAAAGTGACAAGTCCTTAAAATTTTTTAGACTTCTTGGATTTTTTGGCACAATCACTAACGTGTGTATAACCGCTGTGTGACCATTATAAAAAAATCGCTAGATTTACAAAAATTATTGTGCAAGAATCACTAAAATGCACAAATTTTGTCAATTACACAAACTTGAATTCGTCTATGAACACAGTTTGCCCGTTTAGGCCAAAGAGACATCACTCGATCCACAAACATTACTATGCAAGAATCACTAAAATGTAAGAAACTCGTCAACACCACAATCACTAATGCGTGTATGCAGGGATGTGCAAAGAGAAAACTGCGGCCAGCGCATAGTCTTAATTTGGCGGCACTCCTTCCCCCTCCCACCCCACAAACTTTTTTCTTGAGACAGGCTAAAAATGATTTTGGGAGTAAAAATTTGGAAAACTCAAGATTTCTGCACCCGGAGCGACCTCCTTCTTCACCCCCCATTTCACACGGAGCTTCGTGTATGAGCGCTAAAAGCCATCATTAGATCCATGAAACTCGCTATGCAGGAATCACTGAAATACATGAAATTTGTCAACACTGCAGTCTCGCATGTAGAGCACTGGCACTGTGTGCTTATTAAAACCAAAGAAACCATTATTGGATCGATGAAACTCACTGTGCAGGAATCTCTAAAATGCAGTAAACTCATCAATTCCGCAGTCATTAATGCATGTATTTGCATTGCATGCCCATTAAAAACAGAAAAAAACATCATTGGATGCACGAAACATGCCATACAACTCCCCATTTCACAATTTTTTATATGTTGAAAAAAATTCTTCAATTTTGACAATCTTGAAATTTGAAATACTTATTTTATCAAATTATTGCAAAAAATAATTTCAAATGTCATAAAAAGTAGAATCTTTCCAGAAAATTATTGCAAATGATGCCTATTTGTTGAAAAATATTGCACATTTCAGCATATGATGGTGAAGAGAACAAATTCTGGTAAATAATTGAGAAAACTATAAATTTTGTGAAAAAAAATCACGATATCCATAATGGATTTTGTCAAAAATTGGAAGCACATATCCAATGTTGAAAATGTGTCATTAAAAAATATTGCAAACTTATTAAAAAATATTACGAAAAAATTAGCCAAAAAAATATTAAGTTTTGTCAATCAATAGCAGAAAAAAACACAAATTTTGCCATGAGTTGAAAAAAATCATGAAATGATTGCAGGGGGGGGGGGGGGATTTTGGATATTGATCACAAAAATAAATGTAAATTTAGTCAACCTATCTAATAAAATTGAGTTTTGTGAAACCATCAGTGAAAAAAGTATGAATATCAATAACTAGTCGAGGGAATATATTGTAAATTTCATCAAAAAAAGACAGAAATACATAGCAAATTTTATCAAAAGATTGCAGTATCAGAGTGAATTTTCTCAATCTGGCATAAAAAAATATTACAAACTTCAACATTAATGTTTGCAGAAAAAAATCAGAGATTTTGTCTATAGATTATGGGAAAAAGCACACATTTCATGAAATGACCATTGAAACAAATCATGAAACGACTGCAAACAACAACAATAAATTTCTAAAAAAATAAATTTGATTAGTTTTAACAAAATTCCAAAGGTAAGTTTTTATTCATATTTTACATGTGATTGTTACAATTTTGTTATTGTGTGTTTTTGAAAATTACCAATGTAATTTTGGGGGGAAGGAAACGAGTCTGAATATATTTAAAATTTCAGGTTTTTCTAAATATATCAACTAAAATTTGTGTAAAAAGATAAAATACTACTACTTAGGTACAATTATGAATTTTTACTTGTTGATTGCTACCATTGAATAATGTAGGTATTTTTGTTTAAATAATTGCAAAAGATGAAATTGTACATACTCTACATATCATTGTAGTACTTGTCAGCATAGTCATTGATCATACTCTACATGTCATTGTTAAAATTTTGTTATGTTTGTGTTTTTGAAAACTTATGGATTAAAGGAGGGGATGGAGCATATTCCAAATATTGTGAGATTGCCAGGTAAAAGCCCTGTACTGTATTTTGTTTTGGTTTATTATCAGTAATCTTTAACGCTAGTCTATGAACACAAATTACTCCTTGAACCAATATAAAACTTTCTGGTTCAAGAAAATTTACTGAAGGAAATATTCATCTGTATTGTGAAAAAAACAAAAAGTTTGTAAAGATAAAATCATTTATTGTTAAAGTTTTATCAATGTTTTAACAAAGAATAGGTTTGCATTAAGCATAACCAATCGAGCATACAACACTTCCTTGCTCAAATTATTATTTTTAAATGCAGAGTAAAAAATACTTGAATTTTCTTGCATTGTAGTTTATTTCATTATTTTTTTTTTCATGAAAAAAAAGTATCACTTAACTTCATCCATGAGCCTATACGTTGAGTCGTTTTTTAATGTTTACATTCTAGCATGGATTCCATATGATATATTTTGTGGATTTCACAGTGTTGACTGTATTATACATTATTTTAAGCATTTATTATGATTTCTAGTTCATTATTACATTCAAATTACTGCTTTTAAAATGTAAACAGTATCCAGAAGTCTGCAACAATTGCACAATTATTTGCACATTTCTTGGTCGCAAGCTATGCATATTTTAGCAACTGAAATGTTGGATAAAAACGTTTCACGTAGATAAATTATTTCTTTCATGATGCTTTTTAATAATCTACAGGGTGAGTCATAAATATCGAACCAATAGGCTATCTCCTTAAATATTGCCTCTAGACCCATACTTCCAATTGCAAAAACTCATAAAAAAAGTTGAAATTTCTGATAATATAAGTTCCAACACCATGGGGGGTCTAGTTGAAAAAATACGAAAATTAATTTTTTATACGGCCCCCGTAGAGCAAAATTCCCAATTAGGAAATTATTCCTTATCCATTCCTAAATTGAACAAAAAAAAATTTATCTCCCTATCTGAAAACCTGACAGAGATATCAAAATCTAAAATTTTCAAAAATTCGTGACTTACACCACTTTACCATGCCTGTAAACGAAGCGTTTTTCATGAATTTTCAAAGCAAATAAGGGATCGTCCACAAATTGTAACGTTGTTATATATCGGTTTAAGACCGTGCCTGTTATTTGGCCATAATAAAGCAGCGTATTGATTTAAAATTGAAACTTGTTTCTAAAACATGTTGATCGTTAGCTCTGGAAGTCTGAATAAATCGTAGTACTTAGGTCTGGTCCTAGACCGACCCATAGGAAAAGAATTTCAGCCCGGCATGAAATAATGTTAAAATCATAATCCGGACCAGCCAGGAAAAAAGCTTAAACCATAGCCGGCTCAGCCGTGAATTTCTACATATTTTTTTACTTCAGTATAGTTAAAAATTGTTTTGCGTGGAGGAGTTCTGACCAAAAATACTTAATATAGAATTTCGTTTTTTATATTTATACTTTTTGTTATTAAAGAGGCGCCAAAGCCTGTGATATATTTATTTTATCAATGAATCTATGTTTATATGTAAATGTTTCACTTATATTTTATTATCGCTAATCCATATACCGTGCGTTGAAGAATTTGAAAAACGTTATACAGTAAAACCTTTTAAGACGGAATCACATAGGAAAGAAAAAATACGTAATAGACAAATGCATTTCCTATGAAGGATAAATGGAGTTTATTTTATTCTCAGGTATTATTGTATTTATTTTGCATGGATCAACACATTTTCTGTTTAAGACAGAATTCCGTCATAGGCAGATTTTTTTTTCTCTGGTTTTATTTTGTTTATTTTTTAGCATTTAAATATATTATTCTTAAAAAAAATAAAGTTTTTTTTATTGTTTTGTAAAATAAAAGCGATTTTAAAATTTATGTGGTTTTCGTAAAAATATTGATTAAACCAAATTTTCCTTATTTTATGTACGTATTAGTTCTGTGATTTGATTATGGATTGTTCGAGACCGTGATTAAAAATTTCGTCCAGTGTAAGTCTACGAAAAAGGAAGCAGTCCCCTACGGTATTAAAAATACGTTAGACCCGGATACGCGAGTCTTCAGAAAATAGTAACGTCTCGGTCCTGATCTGACCTGAGCCCAGAATACAGATTTTTTAACAGCCTCTACCGGACGATAAAAAGCTTGAAGTTGAGAGAGCTAATTTTTTAAAAAGGACTTAATCTGCATCTCAGAAAAGCATTCTTTTAAATATCTAATGGGCAGTAAAACAGTACATTTCGTTTTTCTGTATGAGATTTTTTTTCGACTACTTCTTGTCTTTAAATTATTAAAAGTTAAGAATTGTTAAAGAAAAAAAGTACAAACTTGAAACATGGCATTTTTAATTATTTTACCTTACTTTTGTTTAAAAAATATGAAAAATTATTGACTTTTGAAAATATAATTTTTTTTTTTTTTTAATAAATATTTTTAATAGCTCTAAAATAAATATCGAAAAATAAAAACCTCGAAACAAAACTAAAATCAGATTTTTATTTTTAGTTAAATAGAAAGAAATTGAAATCCGATAAATAATGTTTTGAGTTATAACGATTTTTAACTATCACCTTGAAACCAGTACTAACAATATGAATTTTTTTAAATTTTATGATAAATTTTAGCATGTGATTTTCTTAGCAAATTATATGGCTAACCATCAGAAAAATGGGAAAAAAATCAAAATTCTAACTCAAAAGATAGTTTTTTTTACGCGTTACCTACAACTGTTAAAGTAACATTGTCTTTTGAATTGCGTGCATTTCAATTTGTGTCTAATCCCTTAAAACCTGATGAATTATTCAAACGGTTATAACTCCGCGAATTTTTAAAATATGACGATGCAATTTTTTGTGTATTATTCAGGACTGGATAAGGAAAGTTTCCCTAACTGGAATTTTTATCGTACGGGGGCCGTATAAAAAGTTAATTATCGTACTTTTTCAAATAGACCCCCCATGGAGTTCAACTTATCTTATCAAAAAGTTCACTTTTTTTATGAATTTTTGCAATTGGAAGTATGGGTCTAGGGGCAATATTTAAGGAGATAGCCTATTGTTTCGATATTTATGACTCACCCTGTATAGTGTTAACAATTAAAATGTTTACTAGATTCGTTAAGTCTGTTTAGTTAAGTAAATCTTAATAATGCTTAAATATGCACATGCAAATTCGTTTCATAAATCCCTGTATGCTTTCTGAGTTGTTTATTTTATTTATAGCTGTTTAGTAAAGCAAATGCTGTTCTTAATGGATAAATGTTATTTTACATGATTTATGAGAAAAAAATAAAAAGATTTCAAGTCGTCAAAATATTACTTACAATGTTGAAAATCTATAAAAGACTTTTGATGCATTGCACTGCAAGAAACCCTGAGCAAATATGGAATATTTTCTGTAACCATATTAAGTTTGATTAGTTAGGAAAATTTAAATAATCAATTACCGCATCATATAGCAAAACATAACAGACAATTAACTTCATAAATACATATGTACAAGTGACATTTTTAAGGAAATAAAAAAAATATTTCAGGAATATGTTTTAATACTAATACACAGGCAAAAACATAAAACATAAACCAAAAAACTTAAATAACGAATGTATGCAAATAGAGTGAGAATGATTTTAATACAAAAGTAGCAAAATGTTTCGGAATAGGGATTTATTTCAATCTACACCTCTTCTCTCTCGATTTATGGATGAAACATTGCATTAGTCATAAATTCTGAAAAAAAAAGCGAAATATTTTTCAACCATATAATACAATGTATTTATTTACGACTTCCGTAGTTTGTACCAGTTCCCTATTCCTTTATTGCAGTTTAAAGCAATCAAAACTTTTATTTTGAAGAAAATACGAGATTCTCCAAACCATGTATTTACATAAGTGTGACATAGACGTAATTTTTAAAGCGATAAAATAAATTTATTGCAGTCTCCCTTTTATAAAATGAAAATTTAAAGAAAACTTCAACTTTTTTTCTAAGTTCCTGTTTGTATTTAAACATTTGAAAAACATGTTGTTTTTCTTATAGCGATTTCTTTCATATGCTAAATTATAATTTAAACAAAACTAAAGGAAAAATACTATTTCTATATTTCTTTTTCAGAGTTTCTGTCAGGAAGTTAACTAACAGTGCGGTTTAGTTTTTAAAATAAAACTTCGTTTCATAGAATAATAAAATAATTATTAATTTAAAAATAACTGCAGTTTAGAGCATATACTTTATATGTCATTTATATTGGCCTTGCTTGAGTTTGAGTGAACAGTGCTTTGAGGTCTATAGCTACAATGTCTGTTAACTCGATTGATCCAAAAAACACAGAAACAAATACAGAAAACTTTATTACTACAGAAAAACCAGTACATACATTTTAATACACATCACAGGGGCAACACAGACCCCAATGCCGCTAGCTGGACTCGAACCAGGGACCAGCGGTGTGGAAGCAGATGCCGCTGTCAACCACGCCACTGGGTCGGCATTGGCCTTGCTTATTTTTGTTCTTTCTTGCTTGTCTTGTTGTAAACAATCAAAACTTCATTAATTCGGTTCAAAAATTCTCTAATTATTCTTAATTTTCTTTTAATAAATTTTATTGCATACATAGAATAATAGTATGAAGAAATATTGAATTCAAATTTTTTACATATGTACAAAATATAAATTCATTTTTCCTTGCACAATTTCTGATCATCGTACTAAAAACTGAAAAGATGATTCTATATACATTTCTGCGTGCCTTTTCATAAAATAACATTATTCTTCAATAAAACTTAAGACGCGCACGGCACAAAAGAATATAAGCATTCTCTCTAAAAATTTATTTTTCCTTCCATCAAAATTTGATGTCAACATTTTTCCTGAACTTTTACCTCAGCTCAAAAGATAAAAAAACGTAAAAGTAAAGTATACGATAAAACATCTTCGCTGCCATAGCAATGAGTCGTGTTTGATAAAAAAATAAATATCACAATTGCAAATTTGCAAAATGCTGTGAAATAAAATGAAAAATTAAATTTATCAGTTTCTAACATAATCCCACCTTTAATTTAGGCGGGAGCCAAATTAAACCTAAGATCACTTTTGATCAAATTAAACCCTAATTCAAAATAAAAAATATAGAAATAAATAAAAATAATAACTGACAATAATAAAACAATAAGGAAAATTTTAGAGTTCTAGAAAATTCATTTCAGAGTTTTGTGAAAGTCATTTTACAAGTCTCTTTACTACTCTGCCACTTCCAGTTTTAGTGTTACTCACAATCTGGTATACAGGGTCATCAGGACTTGATATCTCTAATGAGTACAGCTTACGAAGTCGGCGCACCAAGGTCCCTGAGCTTGTTTTCGACTTGTTATCTCGACTTGGGAAAATCTTAACAAATTTTCCTATAGGCCAATGAATTCTTTTTTTGGTTTAGTTCTATCAAGACTACTTCACCTAGTCTCACAATTTGTCCTTTCTGTTTTGATTTTTGGACCAATTCAGCTAAATATTCTTTTCTAAATCTGTTTCTCAGTTGTTGCCGAATATTTTGACAATGTTTATATCTAGATTGAAGCTTATTTGAATTAATTGCATCTAAATCAGGAACACCTATTTCTTCAATGTCTTGTAAAAATGATGCTGGAGTCAGAGGTACAAATTTATCTGTTTCTTCAAAAATATGGGTTAGAGGCTTTTTATTTACTGTTGCTTCGACATTACATAGAACAGTCATAAGTTCTTCAAAAGTTAAAGTTGAAGTGCCGAATGCTCTGATCAAGGGAATTTTAACACATCTAATCAGACGCTCCCACCAGTCACCTTACCAAACTGCTGCTGGAGTGGTGAACTTCCATTTAATGGGAGATAGTTCTTTTGAAGAAACTATTGCCTTCCAATCCAATGATTTTAAAAGGTTGTTGGTTCCTCTAAAATTGGAGCCATTATCAGAATGTATAGTAGTCGGTCTTCCTCTCCTGCATATAAATCTTCGAAGTGACTCAATGAATCCTTCTGTTGAGAGACTGGATACAAGTTCCAAATGTATTGCCCTATATACTGCACATGTAAAAATTACAACCCAAACTTTGGATCTTTGCTTTACGAAAAGAGGGCCAAAAAGATCAGGTCCAACAACTTCAAAAACTTTGGAGTCTCTGACTCGATCTAGAGGTAGGGGAATTGGAGGTGTATTATATGGTTTTGCAGAGTATCTTTTGCATCTGCAACACTTAGACAATTGACTTCTAATGCTGCGTCTAGAAGAAATTATCCAATATTTTTCTGTTAAAATGGATCCAACTGTTTGAAGTCCAGCATGACAATTCTTTAAATGACATTCTTGAATCAGACAATTCACTACATGATGTTTCAATGGTAATAAAATTAGATATCTGAAAGAAAACTCGTAATCCCGCTCTAATATCTTTGTTTTTACTCACAATAATCCTTCTTGATCTTTCATAACCTTTAATCCTTTTATTACATCAGTAGTGCTACCAAAACTCTCAGATTGTATTACAGACCAGAGCGACTTTTCCGCATCTTCTTTCACTTCAATTGACAATTCTGATGGAAAACATATATTTCGATTTCTGCACTTCATTATGAATCTCTTCACCAAACATACGACATTAATAAATCTACCAAATTTTGAAATTCTACTATATATCATAAATTCATGTGAATTAGAATGTAAAAGAGTAGATACTGCAGTTTTCTTCTTTTCCATCATTACTAATTCTTCGTTGAAACTTGTTTCTGAATGTGGCCAATTTTCTTCTGCTTTCTTCAAACTTCAACCATTCTGGTCCCTCCCACCATCTCATCTTCAGCAGCTGTTTAAGACTACATCCGCGAGAAGGTAGATCAGCAGGGTTGAGATGACCAGGTACGAAAATCCATTGTTGAGATTCGGAAAATTTACAAGTTTCTCTAACTCTATTGCCTACAAACGTTTCTCATTGATCATTTCTTCGAATCCAAGCGAGAACAGTAGAAGAGTCGGTCCAATACTTTACTGGTATGGAAATTCAATTAAAGGCTTTCAAAACAAAGTTAGTCAATCTTATTCCTAAAATACAAGCAAGAAGCTCTAAACATGGGATGGTTATATTTTTCTTTGGTGCAAGACGAGACTTAGCTCCTAAAAGTTGTACAAAGACTGTGTCTTTATCTTCACAACGTATGAAAACTGCTGTTGCATAAGCTCTGGTACTTGCATCACAAAATGTATGAATAGACCATTTTTCTTTACAACCATAATCTACACGCCTATTTATCTTCACGTCATTTAAATATTTGAGTTCATTATTCCATTTTTGAAAATTATTCCGGATTTCTTCTGAAAATGGAGCATCCCAATCTAATTTCGTTGGCCAGGCCTCTTGAATTATGAGTTTGGCTGGCAACAAGGCTGGGGCTAAAAATCCAATTGGATCGAAGATCCCCTGGGTTACAGCTAAAATCTTTCTTTTTCACAGATTCTCTATCTCATCAATAAATTTATGCGCGATCTTCAAACTATCCTCCATTATGTCCCGCTTCAACCCTAAAACCGGAGCTATCGTGGTTAAATTTTTGCTGAACACCTTTTTTCTGCTAAGGAAAATGCTGTCTTCACTTTTAATTGGCCCGAATTCCCACATTCTAAATTCCATTTTCGTGTAAACCATGATTTTTGTAGATTTTGAAATAACATTTTCTAGTTCAGGCACATTGTCGACTGAAGTCACGCAGTCATCTATATAGTATGATTTCATAAGTTTCTCAGCTATCTGTTTATTTTCTTCATCAACATTACTCAAATGACACGTTATAACTGCACCTAGCAAAAATGGGCTACAAGTTGCTCCAAAAACTACTCTATTGTGTTGATAAACTTGAAATTCGTCAGGACTCTTCCACCATAAAAATCGTAAGAAATGCCGATCTGATTCTTTGACTTCAATTTGAAGAAATGCTCTTTTTATATCGGCTACTACCCCAATAGCTTTCTCACGAAATCTTATTAATACTGCAGGAATTTGCTCGATTAGGTTTTTCCTTTAAAGAGACAACCATTTAAATAAGGAGACCTTCCTATCTGACACGATGCATCAAAAACTGCTCGAACACTTGAAGTAAGATTATCTGGTTTGACGACGGGATGATGAGGTAAAAAATGTCCTGGAGTTTTTAGTGTTTCATCCGGTACTTTACTGATAACGACTTCTTCTTCCCATTCATAGAAAACTTTAGCATATTCTTCAAAATTTTTCATTGATTTTAATTTCTTTGTTGAGTTTAACAATTTTCGTTCAGCTAAGTGTGTATTTGAGGGAATCTCACGTTTGCCGTTAATCCAAGGAAGACCTACAATATGGCGACCTTCTATTTTTCTATCAACTTCTTTTGTAAAATTATCATGAGCGAGTTCTTTTTCTTGTGCTTTAGACAAAGTTTGACAGGGATCTGTTATACCGATTGTCTCTAATTTCCATAATTATGGAATCTTCATATCTTTTAACGCTAGGTTCATGATAAACATATTTCCACAATTTAGACAAGAATATGGTGTATTTTCTGAACGATCACAAAGCGTCCATCCAAACTTCGTCTCTATCGCTGTAAGACCGCTCTTTAGCTGTTTTATTCGACCAGTAAGAAGTTGTCCGTAGTAATCGCTTCAAATCAAAATTTCAATTTTTGGACTTCCTGCTTCTAAATCTGTGATCCATAGTTTATTTTGTTTAAGCTCCTTAATTACTGATTCTTTCGGTATCCGAGGAATATTATTACAAATTATACCTTGATGCAAAAGTTTTAAGACTTCATTCGTTTGTTTCTGTCTATCAGAAGAACTTAACTCAACTTGGAATTTATTGTGAGATTTAGCTTCTTTTTGCGTACCACCAAACAAAGTGTGTCATTAGAGCCCAGCACTATAAAACTAGATTTGGCTAATTTGAATCTTTCTTCGTTCGCAACTTCTTGTTTTAGAAATATAATAAAACTTACTATATTTGCTTTTGTTGACAATGCATTAATATTGCTAACAGCATTTGATGTGATTGAAATATTATATCGCTGCCATTCTTTTAATACATCTTCCGATAATCTAGATTATATCATAGGATAGAGCCACGCCGAATTGCTTTCTAAACTTAAACCCATTGATTCTAAAGACCTTAAATATGCCTCAACTTTCGTGAATAAATCTGATAACAGAAGTTTATCTTTACCATGGGCCTGTACATTAGCTGCAACCAATTTCAGGAATTCTCTAACGTAAACTTCTATTAGTAAATCTTTATTCCCAAAACGCTCTTGAAATGCCGCGACAGCTTTTGGGTAATTAACTGCGGTCATTGGATAGCTCTCTAACAAACATCTGGCAATGGTTCCAGGTTCTACCGATTGTGTAAGATACTGAAATTTGTCACTGTTATCCAAATCTATGTCTTCATGAATTTTCTGAAACTGGGACCAAAACGAAAGATAATTTATTAACTGCGAATCAAATGGCTTAATATCTAGACACACGGCAGTGTGTCAACCAAGTTCACAAAGTAAAAGGCGACACACCGGCAGTGGGTTATATTACCCGAACCATTTCGGGACACTTTGACCCCTCAATAACTTAAATTCTATTTGACCTACACAATTGCAATTTTTCGTGTCGTGTAAGACACTCTTCTAATTTCCGAATCCTATAAATTTTTTAAAAAATTTTTACCGTTCACGAGAAATTGACGTCTGAAAATTACTGTTTTTACCACTGACTCACTGACTCACTCATAGAAATGTTTGACTACTTCCAGGTGACTTAGGAAGTTGAAATTTGGTGTGGAGGTAGGTTATTGGATCTATAAATAGGAAAAAATCAGAAATCACCATTAATTAAACATTAATGGTTGGTTAGAGGATAAATTATTGGATTACAATGGAAGTCTATGAGAATTTCACAAAATACCAGAAATAGTGCCACGTTGGCGTCACTTTTGGCGAGTATCAGGGCTAATCTCTGAAACTACCCAACCAATTTCAAAAGTAATGGTACCAAAATGATGGTATTCGCCCAGGTTCAAACATAGATTGTATCTTATGTCTGTGCCACTAACCAAAAGAGGGTTCAGAAGCGAAAAACATTCTAAAAATGTGATTTTTGTTTTACTGAAGGCCTAGAAGCACAAAATTTGGCATGTTAATTATTTTATAAATGATCACTAATGACATTTGCTAAAAAATACCAAATTTAAAAGGGGTGGAAATCCGCAAAGAGCCTTCTGAAAACGTTCTAAATAGCGATTTTAAGCAATCTCAGCAAACAACAAACCGATCTTAAAAGTAATGATATCAAAATGATGATGACAGTCCTTGCTCCAACATAGGCTATATCTTATGCCGGTGCCAGTAACCCAAAGTGGGTAAAAGAGCAAAAAACGTTCTAAAAATGCTTTGTCTGTATGTTAAGGAACTGGAATTATAAAGTTTGGCATTTTAGAGTTTATGGGAATTTCGCGAAATATCAGAAATATTGCCAAGTTGGCGTCACTTTTTGCGAGTATCAAAGCTAATTTGCGAAACTACGAACCGATTTCAAAATCAATGGTACCAAAATGATGGTATTCGCCCCGGTTCAAACATAGGCTATATTTTATGAGTATACCATTAACCATAAGAGGGTGAGGAAGCAAAAAACATTCTAAAAATGCAACTTTTGTAATACTGAAGGATCTAGAAACATAAAGTTTGGCATGTTAATTATTTATAAAATATAAATGATCTCTAAGGGCATTTGCTAAAAAATACGGTATTCAAAAAGGGTGAAAATGCGCGAAAAGCGTTCTAAAAATGTTTTAAATTGGGATTTTTAAGCAATCTCAGCAAACAACAAACCGATCTTAAAAGTAATGATATCAAAATGATGGTGACAGATGGTGGCTTGTTCCAATATAGGCCATATCTTATGTCGATGCCACTGATCCAAAAGAGTTAAAAGAGTAAAAAAATTTCTAAAAATGCGATGTCTGTATGTTAAGGGCCTAGAAACATCAAATTTGCCATGTTCATTACTTAAAAGATATAAATGATCACTAAGAACATTTGTTAACAAATACAAAATTTAGAAGGTTAAAAATGCACGAAAAGCGTTCTAAAAGTTTTCTAAGTAGCAATATTTAAGCAATATTGGGAAGTTAGCAAACCGATTAAAAAAAAAAAAAGATGTCAAAATGATGGCGACAGTCCTTGCTCTAACAAAAGTATTGGATAAATTGCCAGATTAAAATGGGAGTGTATGGGAATTAGGCGAAATACCAGAAATAGCGCCAAATTAGCATCACTTTTGGCGTCAATTTCGCGATATATCGTTTAGTTGGCGACAATCTTTTTTGGTCGACGAGATAATCAAGTAGTACCCAATCACATAAAAGAATAATCCTTATTAGTGGAATTTAAAGGAACATAAGCAGTCCTTATGTTAAATTTTTTTAATTTGATTGAAAAAAACAGTGAATAAACGCAAGAAAAAGCTTTAAGCCTATTTATTTCAAAAAAAAAGAAACAAATACCTATTTATTTGACAAAAAAAAATGATATCCTATCAAAAACATGAATGTTCAAAAATGCTAAGTTTGTTAAATGTTTCGCTAATAAAAGTAGTGATTTGACAAAAAATTATGATATCCTATCAAAAACATGAATGTGAAAAAATGCCAAGTTCGTTAAAAGTTTCGCTAATAAAAGAAATGATTTGACAAAAAATAATGATATCCTATCAAAAACATGAATGTGAAAGAATGCCAAGTTCGTTAAAGGTTCCGCTAATAAAAGAAGTGAGATCTAACTGCAAACCAAGTTCTTTCGAAGGTTCTTAAATTTTAGCTCCTGTCATGCATAATATTCTTCAATTGCTTAAAATGATTTGGTATGTTACTTTTTGTTCAATAGAGCGACTTGGCAAGTTTTCAGCCACCAACTTTAATGTTTCAGTCAGAGTACAATTTAATCTAGAATCTGATTGGCAAAGATCTAGTCAATCGAGTGTTCGAATAAGTACATTGAAGTTAAGGTATTGATAAATTAATTAAGTGATCAACATTAAGTTCTGATCAATTAAATAGAGAAACTTGAATAAGAGAAAACTTGCCAAGTCGCTCTATTGAATAAAAAGTAACATACCAAATCATTTTAAGCAATTGAAGAATATTATGCATGACAGGAGCTAAAATTTAAGAACCTTCGAAAGAACTTCATTTGCAGTTAGATCTCACTTCTTTTATTAGCGGAACCTTTAACGAACTTCGCATTCTTTCACATTCATGTTTTTGATAGGATATCATTATTTTTTGTCAAATCATTTCTTTTATTAGCGAAACTTTTAACGAACTTGGCATTTTTTCACATTCATGTTTTTGATAGGATTTAGTTTAGGTAATTTATAATGCTTTGATTTGGAATAACCGTAATCTGTGCTTTTTTTCATTATCAACTTGATTACGTTTATTTGTACCCAATGCTTCGCTAACTTTACGCATAATGGTAATAAATTGATCTGAATAACTTTCATTTTCCACTACTTCATTTTCAATAGCCTTTTCGTCGCATTTATCATCATCTAACATGAGTTCAATTATAGCTTCATCAATAGATTTAATTTCATGATTCAAATTTTCTAATTTACTAAAATCGTCTGAAATTTTACCCTTATCTAATGACTTGCTGTGAATTTCTTCATTCAAAACATTTAAAGTTCTGGTAAATGACGACCGTAGTGGTCAACGCTTTTTCTTTAGCTTATTCATCTTAGAAAAATAAGTAGCAATGCACAGCTTATGAAAACACTACACGCTATAAAAACAATTCAATATCTCAACATTATTATTCAAATGTCCCTGTTCGGGCGCCAGATGATTTGTAAACAATCGAAACTTCATTAATTGGGTTCAAAAATACTCTAATTGTTCTTGAATTTTCTTTTAATAAATTTTATTGCATACATAGAATAATAGTATGAAGAAGTGTTGAATTTAAATTATTTACATATGTACAAAATATAAATTCCTTTTACCTTGCAAAATTTCTGATCATCGTACTATAAATTGGAAAGATGATCCTATATACATTTCTGCGTGCCTTTTCATAGAATAACATAATTCTTCAATAAAACTTAAGACGCGCACGACGCAAAAAAAATATAAGCATTCTCTCTAAAAAAATTCTTTTTCCTTCCATCAAAAATTGATGCCAACTTTCTTGCTCTAACTTTTACCTAATCTCAAAAGATAAAAAAAAATGTAAAAGTAAAGTAAACGAAAAAACAGCTTCGCTGCCATAGCAACGAGTTACGTTTGATAAAGAAATAAACATCACAATTGCAAATTTGCAAAATGCTGTGAAATAAAATGGAAAATTAAATTTATCAATTCCTAACACTTGTATCCGAATTAATGGAGTTTGTATTAAAGAGGGAGGAAGGGTAAAAAATATTTTTTTAATTTTTTTTTTAATTTCTGACTGTGCAACTTATCAGAAATATACTCGGAAAAACAGAAGTTATCAGGAGCAAAATTTTCCGAGTTATAGACACTAAGGGATTATAAGGGATACTTTTGGGTTGACTTCGTAGGTTGAAACAAAAGGATGCTTTACATCATGCAGCATTTGCAGACTAATTGCCTTTTAGAGCTTGAATGGACGATTTTATGTAAGTTAAAAAAATAAATTTCGCTATTTTATTAATGTATCAAACTTCAATCTCATTTTTCTTAAACGTTTTTTTTTTCTGTAGTTGGTAGTGAGCATTTTTCGAAAACCTTCTGATCGATTTCGCTTAAATTTTACACACTTCATTTACATACTAAATACTAGTTTCTGAAAGAAAATTTTGTTTTAATACAACTTATTTTTTAATTAAACAAAATAGCAATTTTTGGTAAAAATCAGTGTTTAAGTCGGAGTTTTTTCATTGCAGCTTCTTTGACCGTTTTTTTTTTTTTTTACTTTAAAAAATATATATTTTTAATTCCTTTATCTGTTCAATTTGTTGCAGTTCAAGATAAACTTATGTACTAAGAAAATCCCGGTGGTTTTCAAAATTTAAATGAATCAATCATGAGTTATTGTGACTACTGCATGCAGATATTTTTTTTTTTAAATGACTCGGTTCTTACTACTACCACTAGCATTATTTTCAATATTGTTTTATGATAATGTAGCATAATATTCATAGAATACGCGTAATAATGTAAAATAAGTTTTAAAATATTAATACATAAGGTACTCTGTAAAAAAGAATCACAAAAATATGTTTTTTAAATATCTCAAACCCTTTTTCCCCCTTAAACACATTCAACTTCAGCTCATCGACATGAAATAAAAGAACGAAAGATAATTGGAGGCATTCAACGCTTTCTAGATCTAAATGTATCTTAAAAAAATAAATACTGATCTACTATTTGAAATCTTATTAAAAGTTTGTGGTATATGCCTATGAGTAAACCACAACTTGTATTAATTTTTGGCTTATGCACCACTTCACTTCTGACAATATTGATCATTAGCTTCCCCTTTTACTACCCTTCCGTAAAATAAAGGTATTTTTCCTTGTGTTCAATACCTTAGTTTTTTTTTGTTGTTGTTCTTAATCTATGGTGACTGACTACGTTTGGCGCAATTTGGAATTTTCAAGCCAAGTGCGGATTAAATACTCATTGTAAACAGGAACATAATACATTTAATTTCGGTAGAATTTTGGCAGGAGTTTTAAAGATTCAGTTTATTTAAAGTAAACCTTCCGAATATGAAGCAAAATTATTTTTTTGTAGATCGATTAATTCTAAAATTTTATGGCTCCAAAACATTTGAAATCTATTGAAAGTTTCCGCAAAATAAATAAATAAACAAAACAAAATAAAATAAAATAAAATAGGAGAGATCAATAAAAAAACATATTATTGTGAACTGTTGAAACAATATGTAACAATATCTCTTGGACTGTTTTTTATTGGTGTAAAAAGAAGATAACAAGCTTTTATTTGCCAAAGTATGAAAAAGATTATAAAATATAATATATAAAGAAATAAAACATAATATTATCTTCCCAAATGGGTTTCAAGTTAATTTATTTTAATTTGTATGTTTCCTCATTTAGTTCATATCCTGTAATACAGATGAAAATGCAGTTTTATTTATTTCTAAAGTTACTTTTGTTTTTTACATTACAGCAAAGAAGAAAATGTAAATAAACTGCCGCTTACCCTTTAAGCGAAAATTTGGGTGTCATTGTCATATATTATACAAAGGACGTTTTTTTCTTCAATTATTAAAGAAGAATGAAAATAAAAATAAATATATATATACACTATATTGCCATTGATTATGGGACACTTGCGATTTTAGACTTTTTACTAAATATCTAGTAAAATACATGAGGAATCATCTCGAAACTCTTAGTGTATAAATATAATAGTATACGTCATACATCTCCGCGAAGATTTTTTACCGAAACGCCATAGGGGACCGTCAACAAATTAAAAAAGAATGAATATCTTTTGAATAACCCTGTCAAAACTAATGTAGCAAAAGCGCTCAAACTCTAGATTATGATTGAATGCCTTATAGTAATACACTGTGTTCATTTTTATGCAAATAGCTTGCATACTAGCAGAATAATTAAGGTTTTTATAAAAATGGTCCCAAAATTTTCTAAGTTTTTCCCTTATAATTTTCAGAGTTCTTAATATAAAATAATATTTTTTTCACAAAATATGACCAACAACATTGCACACAGTACACTGTAATCAGAATTAAAAAATAAAAAAATTGTATAATAAAATGAGTAGGTTTACTAAATAATTTTTTTACTGCACATGCGTCAAAGATATCAAAATTTCATTTGCATATTATGTTAGCTAAATGTATAGAGCAACTTTTGTAAAAGTCTCAAAATCATAGCTTGAAAATTCTGAAAGTAATCGTCTATAGAAAAAGGACAAAATCCGTTGTTTCCAAAATGAAGCAAAAAAATGAGGGATTTTATCCAAATGCAGTAGTACATCCCATATTGTGTATTCGATATTGACACTAATCAATGAATATATGGATACAACCCCTCTTGTTTTTGCTTCATTTTGAGAATAACGGATTTTCGACTTATTCAATTGACGATTATTGTCAGAATTTTCAAGTTATGATTTTGTGACTTTCACAAAAGTTGCTCTATACATTTAGTTAACATAATATGCAAATGAAATTTTGATATCGTTGACGCATGCGCAGTAAAAAATTATTTAGTAAACCAACTCATTTTTTATACAATTTTCATTATTTTTTAATTCTGATTACAGGGTATTGTGGGCAATGTTTTTTGTCACATTTTCTGAAAAAAATAATATTTTATATTAAGAACTCTGAAAATTATAAGAAAAAAACGTGGAAAAATTTGGGATCATTTTTATAAAAACCTTAATTACTCTGCGAGTATGCATGCTATTTGCATAAAAATGAACAAGGTTTATTACAATAAGGCATTCAATCACAATCTAGAGTTTGAGCGCTTTTGCTACATTAGTTTTGACAGGGTTATTCAAAAGATATTCATTCTTTTTTAATTTGTTGACGGCCCCCTTTGGAGTTTCGGAAAAAAATCTTCACGGAGATGTATGACTTATACTATTATATTTATACACTAAGAGTTTCGTGATGATTCCTCATGTATTTTTCTAGATATTTAGTAAAATGTCTAAAATCGCAAGTGTCCCATAATCAATGGCAATAAAGTGTATATATATATATATATGTGTGTGTGTGTGTGTGTGTATACAGGGAGATTCAAAATAACGTGGACAAATTGAAATGACAAATCAGGCATACGGCAAGGATAAAAAATCACAAAGGAACATAGGCTCGCAAACTACTTATTAAGTCACAAACACAGGGTGTTTCATTATAGCTACAACCAGTCTGAAAGTAATGATTTCCAGAGAAAAAATAACATCGTAAGGAAAATGGAACGATATGTACCTTATTTTGTGTGAAATGTGATAACGTTACGAAAAGATCTGGAAAAACTTATAGCTCAAGCAATCAATGATACCGTATAAACTGATTATCTCAGTCCAAACGTGAGGTGCCAAGTGAGTATTCCTGGTAGGCATAAAGCAAACTTCTACCACTTTTAATTGGTGTTATCACATTTAAAACAAAAGTAAGAATGTCTATTAAATGTTTTATTATAATTTACTTCATTTTTGTGAAATTTATTACCGTCAACTCAAATTGAGTTCGGATGAAACACCCTGTATTTGGGACTCAACAAGGGATTTCCGGCCCTATGTTCCTGTGTGATTTTTTATCCTTGTCGTATGCCTGATTTGTCATCAATTTGTCCACGTTATTTTGAATCACCCTGTGTATATATATATATATATATATATATATATACAGGGTGTTTCTAAACTCATGATACAATCTTTAAGGGGTGATAGTACTTTTAACTGTTATTATTTTTTATTTAATTAAATGCTTGCAAAAGCTTAGATTCAAATTTTGAGCTCAAATTCTAAATCCATGGGAGGGGTTAAAAAGCGCAAACTGAACTGTGTTCAGGAGTTGATATGTTTCCCTCCCTGATCCTCGAACACAGTTAAATTTTCCGCTGCTTAATCACTCACAACGATGAAGATTTTGAGCTCAAAATTTAAGTTTGAACTTATAGAAGCAATTAATAAGATACAAAAAATATCGGTTAAAAAATAGTTGTTGATTACTCTAAAGTTTAAGGCGCCCTCAAACGGAATTTTTTAAAATTTATCTTTAAAAATTTTTTTTTAAGGAAATATTGACATAAAGAATAGTTTTAGCGAAAATCGACCAATTTTTAAGTTTTTTATAATCGTTTGAAATTTGAACCTCCCCACCCCCATTGAACACAGTTGAGTTTGCGCTACTTAACTGCTTCCAACGATTCAGATTTTCATCTCAAAACATAAGTTTATGTCTAAGCTTCTAAAAAATTTTTATGAGATACAAAAAATAACGGTAAAAATAGTTGTACGTTACTCCAAAGTGCCCTCTATCAACATTATTTGAATTTTATCTTTAAATTTATTTTCAAGACATTTCTGACATAAAGAGTAATTTTAGTGAAAATCGCAAATGAATTGACCAATTTTTCCGTTCTTTATAATCATTTGAAATTTTAACCTCCCCCCACAGTTCAGTTTGCGCTACTTAACCACTCCCAACGATTTAGGTTTTGAACTCAAAATTTAAGTTTATGTCTAAGCTTCTAAAAATTTTTAGTAAGAAGGAAAGAATCACAGTAAAAAATAGTTGTTCGTTACTCCAAAGTCTAAAGCGCCCTCTATCGGCGTTTTTTGAAATATGTCTTTAATTTATTTTCAAGACAATACTGATATAAAGAATAGTTTATTGAAAACCATAAACGAATCTACCAATTTTTCTGTTTTTTATAATCATTTGAATTTTTTTACCTTAAACTTGAATGGCGCCTAACTTCTTCGGAAGACGTATGGGATCCTTACTATCACCCCTTAAAGTTTGTACCATGAGATTAGAAACACCCTGTATATATATGTTGAATTGAAGTTATTAATAAAACTTATAACAAAATAAAATAGTTTCGAGCATTGTCTTAAAACATTATTAGTAATGTAGTATGCATTTTATAACAATATATTTTCATTTGTTGTTAATGATTATATAATAGATTAAAACATATAAATGAATTATTTCTAACTTATCTTTTGATGATTTGCCTTCATTAATGTAAATCTTAAATTGTGTCACAGAATAGTGAACATTTAATTCATTTAAAATGTAAAGCTCATACAATTTCATCTTGCATGACTAAATGGAATTTATATTATCACTATTCGGAAAGCTCGTGTCGTTGCACTTAAAATCACTCTTCCATACAGTTATCTTTCATTCTAAATATTTAAAAGATAACATTATATTTTAAACGTCGTTTCAGAAAAGGGATAAATGAGCATAATCTCCGTACATCAATGAAAAACAAAATTATCGCTTTCTTAAAAATTTAAATGATTTTTTATTTGAAATAAATAAAACCAAAATTATTCTTTATTATGAAATATTTGGTTCTAAATGCATTGTCAGCCTTGGTAAACGAAGTAAAATTATCAATCAAGCACAGATTATGAAACACTTGCCAACATATTTTAAAGAATGTATTAAAACTTCACTGCTTAACATTTTGAAGCATGATGCCTAAATAAACGGTTTAGAAAACGCATAACACACTTAAAGAAATAATGAATACAGTTCTCATGAACAGCTGTGACATTGCTATATAAATCCTGTATATGACCTTATATTTGCATGTATACAGCATACTATAAAAAAATTTAATTACATTTTATAATAATAATAATAATAATAAACTCCATGGTCAACCACATGATACAGATTCAGATTCCGATTCAGCCAAGTGGGGAGGCCTACCAATTGGTTTGAGCTCAACTAGCCCCACCCAGCAAATTTTATTTAAAAAAAAAATTACAGAACAATTATACAGTAAATAAAGGTAGGTAACAATGAATGAAACAATGAATTGACTATAGCTAACAATAGTAAAATAAACTAGTTGAGTGACTTACAGACGTATAACACATATATATTTTTTTAAACAGTAACAGTAATTCTATAACTGTTTTAAAGTAAGAGTTTGTTTGGTCAGTTCCACGACTCATCATCATTATCATATAAAAGGTCCCGAGGAGGCATTTGGAACAGTCCTTGATTTTTTCCAATCAATGTTACGCAGTTTATGATTTTTTTTAATAGTGCTGGTTGTTTTCTTATCATTTTAAACCATGAAGAGAGACTTATCATTCGGGAGATTCTGATGTGCTATATGGAAGTTAGCGTACAATCCGTTACATAGTGCAGTGAGGTACCCCGTTTGCCACACGTGCAGTAGCCCGAGTCAGCTTTACCGATTTTTGCCAGATAATCTGGAAAAGGCCCGTGGTTTGTAGCAAACAGGAAGAGGTTTCTGTGCGATAGTAAAGTCTCCTCTGAGACAGTATGTAGAAGTAAATATGTAAATCTGCCTCTATGATCAGTGTCCCATATTTTTTGCCATTCCTCTTGTATTTGTAATTTTAGTTTTCGTTTGAGATGAGATGGTGGGAAAGGCAGAAATATTACTGGTAAGTTAGGATTTGTGATTGCTTCTTTTGCCTTTTGGTCTGCTGCCTCGTTTCCTGCTATTCCGGAGTGCCCTTTTATCCATTTTAGATTTATAATTTTATTTGTATTCTGTAGTAATTGAATTATGTTCTGGACAAGTGCTATTTTTGATGTGCTGTCTTGAATGGCTTGTATGCTTGAGAGGCTATCTGTGTATATTGTTACGTTTCCATATTTGCTTTTTTCCATCCACTCTACTGCACGCAGTACCGCTAGCAATTCTGCCTGGTAAACGGTGTTTTCTTGCCTTAATTTGGATTGAAAAGTATGACACAAGATCGAGTTCTCGTAAGCACAGAATGCTAACCCAGTCCCTTCTTCCATTTTGGAGCCGTCTGTGAAGATTTTTATCTCCATTTCGTTATTTTCATTTCCCTTGTGTAGGTAATTTTTGTAAGGACACACTGATGAATTTGGGGATTTGCCTTGATAGAACTCTGGTCTAAAATTTTCTACTGGAGTCCCCAATCTTAATACTTTTCCCGATGTAGCAATTTGAAGAACTCTGAGATGCAATGCAGGGATTCCTGTTAAGGCACAAAGTGCAAGGGTGGCCGTTTTTCTATATGAGCCCGACACAAAAAGAAGGCACTGAGCCTGTATGGAGGACAGTAAACGAATCCCATGAGATTTCTGTAGGCGGTCGTACCAAACTGCAGCTCCATACGTTATCTTTTTTTCTAAAATTGTAGTATACCAGATTTTTAAGATATTTTTATTTATTCCTCCTTTTTTTGAAGTAAGTTTTAATAGATTCTGGATTATTGAATTCAGCTCTGTTCTTTTATTTCTTAGGTGAGACAAAAATGATAGTGTATTATCTAGGAGTACACCAAGGTACGGAAGCGTATTTTCAGACTTCAGTTTGTAATTATTTATTTTGGAGCTCTTTTTAGATATTTTGGTTTTCTGAGATTTAATTCCTTGCATTTTCCATATGAGATGTTCATTTGAATTAAGTCTGCCCAGTCACTCACTAATTGCAAGGCTTCCCTGGCCATCTCTTCAAGTATTTTTCTTGTTCTTCCATACACCACCAACAATATATCGTCTGCAAACGCTATTACTCGAAATCCTCTTGTTCTAAGTATATTTAATAACTTCTGTATAAACACTCTCCACAGGAAAGGTCCTAAACAGGAACCCTGAGGGCAACCCTTAGAGAGCCAATGCAGAATATTTAGTAGCCAATTTGGATAAATTCCTCTCTTCGATAATTAGGACCTTATGGTGTTAACATATGCTTCTTCTCTTTGTAACTTTTCTAGTTGTTGTATTGTAATATCCCATGGCAAGTTGTCGAATGCATTCTTAAAGTCTATTGACAGGAGGAAAATATATACATCTTCTTCCTTAAGTAAATCAATTTGGGAAAAAAGTTCTCTTATTGCTGTTTCAGTTGATTTATTTCCCTGGAAGCCATGCTGGGAAGTAAAGGTTTTATTTGTTGTATGCAGATAGTAATTTATTCTTTTTAGAAATATTTTTTCGTAGACCTTTCCAAATACTGAAAGTAGCGTTATCGGTCTATAAGATGCCGCTTCATTTGCTGGTTTGCCTGGTTTTAGAAAGAAAGCAGCTTCACCGACTTTCCAATCGTCAGGAAAATAATTCAGAGTTAACAGTGAGTTGTACATATCTTGTAATAATTCTGGCTGCGTCTTGAATAGATTTCTGAGTATTACGTGATCTATTTCATCTGGATCAGGAGCTTTGTTTTTGTTGAAGACATAAATTGCTTGTTTTATTTCCTGTAATAAAATTTCTGGTACTGTGGAATTTGGTTTGAATATATGTGGTTGGGATTCCTGTGATGGTCCAAATATTTCATTTGTTATATCTTGAAAAATTGTTTGTTTTGTTTGAATTTGATGGGTTGAGTTTGACAGAGCATAAGTCTCCTGCCTATAGAAGTCTTGAAAAGCGATCTTTTTCAATTTGCCGTAAGGCTCTTTTTTGTTTCGACAAAAACTTTTCCAAGCTGCAGATTTTGCTTCTTGAATCAATTTTCTATATTTCGCTCTTTCAGCTTTGAATTTTATGTAGTTTTCTGGTATTGCTTCCGGAGTTTCCGTAATTTTTCTCAGAGCTCTAACATAGATCCTTTGTTTTCTCATTTTCATTCCACCACGAGATTGATGGTTTGAACGAACTTTTTCTTTTCTTGAAATGAGTTTCACAATTTTCTTTTACCAATGAAATGAACAGTGCATATCTTTTTTCAAACTCTTCCGGTGTACTTATTCCTTTGAAATTTAAATTTCTTTCTTCTATATTTTTCTTAATTGCATAATTAAATTTTTTAAGTGATATTCCTTTTGTTCGGAATCTAAGTTTTGGTAAATATGGTATTTATAGGGAAAGACTCGTTGTTGCCAATCTGTGATCTCCATAATCCATACTTTCTTCAACTTCCCAACATTTTATATATTGAAAGAGTTGAAAAGATGATAGCGCTAAGTCCGGCCATCCTTTCAAGTGTTTGACTTCAAAAGTCGGGGAACTGTGCGGGTTATTCCCAACCAGTAAACGCTGTGTATTCATTTGACTGATGACATGGTGGCCTCTATCATCATCCTTTTCATATCCCCAAAGCTGACTATGGGCATTCAGATCACCCAACAACAGGAATTTATTGGACATTCCCCTTCTACTTGACCAAGCCTGTAAATCTTCTCTAATGTCTTATGATGGTGCAGTATACTGTGTACCCAATGTTATGTAGCCCGCTGTTGTTAAAATATTTACAAACACTGAGTGGTAATTTTGTTGGACTTGTAGATGTTGCATTCTCGAGTCGAGTATTAAGATGAAACAATTTTTTGACAGAGATGAGTAGCACGGTGTTGATTTTGGAATACCATGTGGCCTATTAGCTGTTATTGCACAGTCCTGTATACAAGCAGCTGTGTAATTATTTCTAAATAAAAAGGTGAACAGTGAAGCTGTCGCAGAACGTATTTTTTGTAAGTTCAGTTGGGCAATTTTTATTTCTTCCAAACTATTTGTGATTTCTAGCGAAGAAGATGTTGTTTTTGAACTTTTAGAGGAGTTTTCTTTATTTAAGTTTATCGACGGGAATTTGCCGGTACTTTATTTATTATAAGGTTTCTTTGTTAAATTATATTTTGATACACTTGACATCTTGATGAGTTTGCTGCATGATTGTAGTCATACGATTTTCCATCTGGGAAAAGTGTGTTTGTGCAGTTTATGCATTTATGTTTTCTTCTTTCATTTTGAATCGGGCAATTTTTAGATTCGTGATTTTTAGCACAATACGCACGTTTCTTCTACATTTTTTTGAGGTATGCCCATAGTATTGACAGTTGCTGCATCTTACGATTGGTGAATAAGGTCTAATTTTACATGACAAAAAGCCAACCAAAATTCTTCCTTCTTTGAGTAGCCTAAGTGCCATTGCATCATCCAAGTCTAACATTAATTGATATGATTTTTCTTTTTCCCTTGAAATTTCTTTATGTAAGTTTTCGAATACGTCTTCCGCATATTCTTCTTTTATTTTGAGTTTAATTTCGTCTGGTGTTACAGATTTTGGAATTCCCATTATTATTATCTTCTTTTTCCTTTCTGCTGCGTATTTTAATGAAACCAGTGAGTTTATTTTCTCATTTTCCTGAATCATATCGGACAGTTTGTCGACATCTTCGTCTGTTTCTGACCTCACTATGAGTGTATTTTTATCCTTCGAGAGCGTGCTGAATATTTTGATTTTGTTTGTCTTTAAGTTAATTTCTGTATTGAGTGCTTCCCTTATGCTAAATATTGGAAGCCTTGTGTTTATTTTTCTTGTCAGCAGTAATGCTGATTTAGAGTAGAACGGTGCTGAAGTTGACGTTACTGAGGCATATGTGAATTCGTTATTTAATTCTGTTTGTTTTGACAAATTACTATGTTCTGGTTCTTTTACTTTGTCTGCGAGCTTCATTATGTTTTCCAACTTTTCTTCCAACTTTCCATATAGTTTTGTCATTGTTTTCAATGCTTGATTGTTTTGCTCTTGTAATTCATTTTTAATTTCTACTTCTTGTTGTAATTTTTTGTGCGAGGCCTTCAATTTCCCGTAGATTTCCTTCATTTCTCCCAATTTAGTACTTTTCAAATCCTTTTCCTCTGGAAATTTTAATGATTGTTTTAACTTTTGTTCTTTCTCTTCTTTCTCTTGTATCAGTTTTTTCATTTTTTCATTATCTTTCAATAGTCGATCCATTTCTTTATTTATTGCTTCTAATGTTTCTTTATAGTTTTGTTCATTTTCTTCTTTTTTTTCTTGAGACCTCTTATTTTGCTCCTTTAGTGCCAGTATTACTTGACTTTTTTCTTTTTCCAAATCTTGAAGTTTTCGAATTTCTACTTTGATATTATCCATGTAATTTGTTGCTTCCTGGTCATGTTTTGCTTCATGTTTACATAGCAACCTGAACATCAGTTCTAACTGATCTATTATGCTCAAATTTTCGGCTAATGATTTTTTTAAATTCATTGATTTTAATAGGTAAGCGGTCTGAGGCATCACTAGGCTCCCACCATACATCTTTGAAGGAAAGGTATATAGAAAGGAGAAAGCAAAAACCAATAGTCGTAACTATCGAAAATAACTAAGAAAAAAAATGGAATAATGGAATTAATTTTGAATAATAAATGAAAAAAAAAACTATAAATAAATGATAGAAAAAATTAATGCCAAAGTAAAAAAAAAAAAAAAAAAAAAAAAAAAAAAAAACAGGGGAGAGAAGTTGTTTTGACCTCCTGTGCAAACATTGAAATACAAATCTAGTAGTTCAAGCTATTCTATCTCCAACCTAAGTAAAGTACACCATAACACATAGAACTATTTAATTTAACAATTAGCATAACGCATGATGCCCAAATATTTCAAGGGTTAAGAGAGTTATACATATGTACAAAAGTTATGTACAAAATTACAAACCAAATAGTGTACGATATTATAAGGATTCCCAAAACAATACACAAATGTCGCTACTCCATTGCCCCCCCCCCAAAAAAAAAAAAGAAAAAAAAAGAGAAAGAGAAGAGAGGTCGGTGGCAACATTAAGAAGAGGAGAATAAAACAACTTATTATGTCAGAATGCACCAGATATACAGACATGGAACTAAAAAACACCAACCTCTCAAGCATGAAAGAGCAAAAAATTGATTCCTTTTAAACGCAGATCCAAAATATTTAAAAAGAATAAAGGAAAAAAAACACCGCTAAAAAGCTAGAAGTTTAAATTAACAGAAAAGTAAAATACTATTGCAAAAATTTAAGTAAAAGATTGTTAAATTATCAATTTAAAAAAAAAATAAACAGTGCCGCATAACGCTACGGGGAAGTAGAGATAATCAAAAATATTTAAGCGCCATTTCATAAATTAATTAAATATATTAAAACTCGTAACAGAAACACACGGGGAAAGGCGGAGCAAAGCTTACACATTTAAGAAATCAAAACATGTAACAGTTTAACAAAATAATAAATACAAAATTGAAAGGAAAAAAAAAATTTCTTGACAACTTAGGAATACTTAAAAATTATCAAAAAGATAATAAAGCAAATAAAATATGATATAATTTGAAAACTTAAACTTTAAATGACCCAAATAATGCAATGTGTAAGCAAAAAGATTAAGAGTAATAAATTAAAAAAAATAATAATAAAAAGAAGCTTAGGGCTGTTCTCAAATGAAAAGGGCGTTTTGGGCTCTACTTTGTGACACTTAAACAAAGAAGTTTTTGCTTACATAAGCTTTAAAAAAAAAAAAAAAAAAAAAAAAAAAAAAAAAAAAAAAAAAAATTGGTAATTTTGTTTTCTATAATTGCACTCAATTTTTAATTTTATTTTGAAATCGATACTTTAGGCGCAAAAATTTGTCAAAGTTTAACTATTGGCATTTTATATCCGGAAAGTATGTGACACTGGCATTTGCAAAAAAAAAAAAAAAAAAAAAAAAAAAATTACCAAGAAACATTTTTCAACTTACACGTACTCATCAAAGTGTTTATAATTGCCTACAATCCAGGAAATTACGATGCAATAACTATTTATACTTTAAATTCATAAATTAACTGGAGCAATCATTTTTATCATTCATTTTATGCCCGCGAAAATCCGAGTCCGTAACGATAAGTTCCGTAGCGGTAGTTCGTAAGTAATATATAGATGGCAGCACTACTGATAAATAGCAATCTCAATACTTAATGTTTACAAAAAGATAAGCCTAAGGAAAAACGAAAGATGAAAACAGTACAATTTGAAATGCTTCGCAAATACCCAAAACTTGCTGAAAACATAAAAAACATAGTTAAAAATGATCTACGTACATTAAATAAGCTAATAAGAACAGTGGAATTTTGATATCGAATGTAAAAAAAAGTATACTGAGCATCTCAAAAGAGGCAAAATAGCCAAATTTTCGAAAATGGCTCAAATCACAAAACAAAAGTGTCTATACTGTTTACACTTGTAAAATACCTAATTTAACAGGTGGAGAGAAATACAGTATACCAAAATGTTGGAAAATACATTTAGATTAAGAAATCAGCAAGAAATTTTGAAAACAAAACAACAGTATCACAAATATAAGCACAGGAAGACATTACGCATTAACGAAACCGGGAGTCATGGAAAACGAGAGAGAGAGAAAATTTAAAGCCCATAACTCCGGAACAAGTGCACGTAGAAACATAAACTAGGTATCAAATTAAAGAACATAAAGAGGCGAAAATAATGATGCATGGTAGAAGACGCTAGCTTACCTCATTCCTATGTAGTTAGCCGATTACTGAGAGCATTTTTTTAACGATACAACACATAGCGCTCTCTTCCGGCAATGCCACATGATACAATCAATGTGGGCTCTTTTTCAAATGTGCCCATCCCTCTTTTCACGAAGATCGGTCTCGAGCATTGTACAGCTTTCGTCCCTATCAGCCGGTCAGTCTGACACTGAATGTTTCGTATTTAGTTCAGAAGCAAGTGTGGTTCTCATTTATAGCTCCGAAGGGATGAAATACTGATATAAAACACACAATCAAGTAGACATGTCCATTTTATTAGTTTACAAACATATTTTGAAAAGTACTGCGATTATTTTGTACGACATACTGTATAATACAAAGAATTTACATTTTGAGTTACAGACAAAATATTATGTAAATTTAAAACATATGTAAAAAGAGTAAGAGAGTGAAAAACCGTTAAATTATTCAAAAATGATTTTTTTTTTCAATTGATTTTCATGTAAAGGAATTATTTTGAATGCTTCTGTAAAAGAGTCTAATATTACATGCGTATTAGTTTAATATTACATGCGTATTAATGTTTCACATTTCATTTTCAATGCCGGCAAGCCTTGATAAACTTCAATAGTATACATCAACTACATTAAGATCTTTATACATTTAGAAGGATTAGTCATGTACAGACAGGCTTTAGACAAACGAAATACAAAACCTCTTTTTATAACTTCGGTAAAAGATGCTAAAAAATCTAGCAAAAGTATGAAAACTGTTTAAAAATGAAAAAAAATATATATATTATAAGTTTTAGGATACAGAAATTATAACTGTAAAGATAAATTTCTAAAGATAAAATTCACAAGATAAAACACAATGCAAATATTTTAATAAAAGTAAAAGTGTACCACAACGGAGTTTTTCCAAATACCTACTGTAGGTGAATACTGTGATCATAATTATTTATTCAATTTTGGAAAAGAAATCATCGTTTTGAGAAGCAGAAATTACAAAGAAACATTTTTGTGATGTCCAAAATGTTTAAGCACAAATGAGATTTTTCGTAAATATCTCCTTAAATATATCATATTTAGGTGCGGGATTAACAAATCTTTTTTTCTAGAGTAGAAAGCGTAACGATCCCTGTAGGAGTTATATCAATATGCCGAAATGTCTGCATTTTGCAAGAGGATGTAGACGTTTAGCAGCTGAAAGGTAAATGGAAATCCATTTTACAAATTTTGCTTATGTCAACCTATATAAATCAACTTAACCTCCTTAACAACTCCTAATCAACCTTATAAATCAACCTAAATGCGATATTTATAGTTTTTATAAATATCGCATTGAAATTTAGAAAATAATTCAAAAATACAACGTCAAGTAAAACGATATTTCATGAGAATGCAAGAGTTAAAATATCCGCCTCAACTTGCAATTTGTCTTTTAATCAAATAAAAATCTTACTTCCATCAAAAATATCATTATGACATCAGAAGTAGGTTAATGGCCAAATCAGGATTCCTCAAAGAACTACAGTTAGCATGCACGTTTTTTCTGAAACAGTGTCTCAAACAACCAAGATCTTAATGGGCAAAACAGCGCATGTTACTACAGTGACGAATGGAATAGTGTTGTTTTTTTCTGATTAAATAAAAATTCAATTAGGATAGTCCAGATGACTTCTCATTTTATTTGTGTGCCTCGAGGAAAATTTTGAAGTAGATATTCAGCATACAACAAAGTTGTGGCTCACTCATGATATGGAGCACATTTTACTGCAATGTACAAACATCTCTTTGCTTTCTTAATTACAGATAAAATACAGAAAACTCTAAATGAGCATTTGTGACCGTTTGGTAAACTCCTATTTGTGTCAACGGGATTTTTCAGCACGAGAACTTATCGATATACACTTTTTGTTGCACACAATAATTGGTTAGATTTCATAACATCAGTGTGGTGTACCAGCCAGCGCCCAGGGTAGATCTCAAACCGATAACGAACATCTGAGGGGGGGGGGGCTTTTGCGTGACATTTATAATGGTAAGAAGCAGTATTACTTAGTGCAAAAACTCAAATCAGCGATCAAGGACGTATAGTGAAAACTTACTCCTTAAACTTTCCACAATCTTGTATTATCTAAGTACAATCATCAGTTCGATCTCTTCAGGATCAAAGAAATTGCATAGAATACTAAAGGACTTTTGTAATTTGTGAAATGAAAAATATTTCGTTGCCGTTTACAAATACATACAAATGTGAAAAGTTTAATAAATATTGAAGAGTCTGTAATAAGCAATAATATTAAGAGATAAATCCATTAAAAAAATTAGGTACTACTTGGTTATTCTGTCAACCAATTTCTCAAAATTAAACTAATCGGCCAACTTTTGCCCAAATTATATAAACTGACATAATTTTTGTTTTTAATAACGGAATAAGAAACAAATTAGTAAAACATCATCAAAAATACAAATAAAAAGTTCAATTAAAAATAACTTGATGACTTAACAAACACGTGTATCGTAATTAATTTCAAGTGAATGTGACATTTACAATCATCCATTATTGACATGAAATCTTAAAGTTTGGCGTTTGTTTTTTGGTCGATCGGATAACCAAGTAGTACCAAAAATAATAATAACATAATCTTTGAATACCCCAGCCCAGGAAATAAAACATTGACAAAATTTAGATTGCTACATATCAATAGTCTGAATTTCGAGTCGTGTTTTACGTAGAAATAAAAAACAAATATGTGCTTGACGAAATCTTTATGCATTAATACAAAAAATCCTTTTCTATTTAACGTTTACTTTTAAGAGCTTTATGTTAATTTCTTATAATGAATTTCCTAACGTGTATGAAATATAATTCAGAATTACTGAGAGTTCTGTTTTAATTTTAACGGGAAATTTACATAAGTATATTTCAACGAAGTGTTTCAAACACACTGAAATTGAGTTTAATATACTAAATGACTGGAACGCTGAAATTGAAACTAAAATAGTAATATCTGATTGCTATCCGTAAATTTACTGTCTTTTGTGCTTAGGCCGTGACAGAGTATATAACGCGAGCTTTAAAATCTCTTTCTTTGCATTGGTAATAGAAGAGATCCCATTACATAAATAGAAGAGGGAAAGTTCCAAGTAACGGAACAATCAATAACTTTGAAAATTATTCATTTTGTATACGTGTTTAGTAATAAATAATACATAGATTAATTAAACATGTTTATATAAAACAATTATCTATGTAAAATTGAAAAAAAATCATATAGATATTCAGTTCTTTAAAAGTAAGCAATCTGTACAGAAGTAAAGAAATGGGAATAAGTTGAATAATCGTAACATTTGAGAATAATGTGGTAGTTATTGTTGTTGTTGTTCAAACGTATCTATGAAATGTATATCAACGCATAGTGGTATAACTGAAAAAAAAAGCTATTCTTCCACAAAAAAAAAAAAAAAAAAAAAAAAAAAAAAAAAAAAAAAAACTTGAATTTGAAAGATTTAATAAAATTTTAACTACAGCTAAAATAGTAAAACATAAACAAATTCCACACTCCAAGAATTTAAATTTAAGAAACGCCTTAAGGAATGACAGAGAAATATTTTGACAAATCTACTTTTTATTAAACTGATTCAAAAATTAAGAAGTTTTTAACCTTCCATTTTTTTTATTATAAATAGTATTCAGTGAATACTTATTTAACGTAGAAACGTCTAAGAATCTAAGTAATCAATAATACATTGTGCATTTTCTGTCTTGCAAACACATTGTAATTTTAAAATATACGAGGTGGAACCCATCGAATTTCGACGATTAAAAATATTTAGGAAGGAACTGTTTCATTGATTTATAATAAACTCGCAAAATTACTACAGTAAAACATGCATCTTATATTGGTCGGTCTAACTCTCAACAAAAATTATTTTAAGATAAACAAACAAAAAGAAAAAAAAATATTTCTAGCAAGCTCAGTTGTCCAAATTATTAAAATGAAATTTTAATCGCAATTTTAATCAGTAGAGTATAACAAAGCTCAGTTATTATAATGAAATTATCAATTGAGGATCTTATGTATGGTATAAAGCGAAAGAAAAAAAATATTCCTAATGGACATGATCATAGAATTCCAATTTGAAATATAAACCCGTCATTTTTTAATCGTCTCAAAATTTACATACGCATTTCTCAAAGTATTTTAATTTGATATTTTAAAAATCACTTGCTTTTTTACATAAAAAACGCTATTTGTATCCGCTAAAAGCATTCCATTTTCACGGATCCAGCCTTAAACAACATATTCAGAAAAGTATGCATATGACGTCATTAGGACGGAATATTACACAAACGTAGCAAAAACAATATTCAAGACATTCGGCAAAACAAAGTGAATATCTGATGATTCACAAATCTTTACTTCTTTATTTATAATAGCTCCATGTTTTATCAGAGATCATTCATATGTATTTTTTTTTCAAAATTTGGAAAATATCATTACATACACACGGGTAAATAAAATTGTTCTCATTTAGCTTTCCGATACGAACTAAGTAAATGCGGTGAAGTCACTCGAATATTATTTAAAATACATTTTTGTAAAGAGAATGTGTTGTATCCTTTGTAAATTAAGTTTGCAATAAACTAAAAAAAAAACTTAAGCTCAATAAAATCAAAATTCATCGGATTATATGTCAGACGATAGCTTTTGATATCATATTTTTATTTCAGTTTTCATGAACTTTAAGAGAAAATAGCGTATTTCTGTTGCCAAATTTATAAAATTCCTAGTAAAAACTATAAAAAAATTAATAACTCAAAAATAAATTGATATACAGCTTTCAAACAAATTGCATTTAAAAGGACATTTTTTCCTCAATAGGACGATATAAAAATATAAAACGTGCGATATTTAGAAGTATAAAATTTGTAGTACCGAAAATTACAAAACCAAATTGTATGCGTAAGTGTTGCCATTCACAAAATGACGTATGCGTTACGCACAGATACGTTTGACCTTTATAATATAGATTGTAAACTCATCCTATAAAAATGTATGCAATATTCTTTAAAGAAAACTTAATTGTATATTAAGAGGTCCGGGCCACATTTTAAAACCTTTTTTGTATTGATTTAATTTTTTTTTTTCTGATGATTAACCATATTTTTGTGAACAAAATAAAACTTTTCGCATTTTTTTAAATTTAAATTTTATTTAAAAACTGGATAATTTAAATTCGTTACAACTAATAATATTATTTCTGAAATTTCATTTTTTTTACATTTAAATAGACAGAAATACCTAAAGTTTAATTTTGTTTCAGAAATTAAAAAAAAAAAAAAATATTTAAAATTAAAATTAAAAAAAAAACATGTCAATTCTTTAAAAAAGTCATATTTAAATCATACCCTAGTAGCAAACCAATATTGGTCCAACGTTGCGCAAATGTTTCATCTATTGGAAATATTGCCAATGAAACGTCAATATTGCTCCAATATTGGGATGTTTACATTTGCCTTTATTTAGCCAATATTTTCAGCCAATGTTATGCCAATATTGGGGTTTCATTGGAAATATTGCCAATAAAACGTTAATATTGTACAAATGTTGGTATTTCATTGTTTATATTTCCAATGAAATTCCAATCTTTAATCAATATTGGCGTTTTATTGGCAATATTTCAAATGAAACCCCAATATTAGCATAATATTGGCTGCAAATATTGGCTAAATAAGGGCAAAATGTAAACATCCCAATAATGGAGCAATATTTTATGCCAAATATTGTACCAATGTACCAATATTGCTGTAAGATGTAGCCAATATTGGTCCAATATGGTTTGGATACTGGAGTATCTTAAATCGTGTTTGGCTGTTGGTATATACATATGTACATGTATATATTTTCTCTCCATCTAGATCTGGTGTTTTAATCTCAATTCAGATTGCAATTTTTTTCTTTTTTTTTTCGATTTATTTCTTGAAACCTACATAATGTGTTATAGTATAAAAGATTTTTATTGCAAAGAAATTTAATCATGTTGAGTGTAAAGTTATTTCCTTTCACATTCTCTGTTCTCATTTTTAATTAAATGTTCAATGTATGTAAAACTAAGCAACTGTTCACTTACATAATGATAGAGCAGTCTACAACCATGCTATTGTAAATAATTTACAAAATAAATAAATAAGATTTAAAAAGTTATAATACTGACACAAAATTTGAATTTTGTCGAAGAATAATTCATTTGGTTATTGTTTTTCGTGCAGTAACAAAATAAAATTAAAAATAGTTTGGAACAGCCCTATAGTTTCACAATTATTTTCAAAAAAATTATTATATATATCAATTATTATATATTTATTATTATTATAATATATATATATATATTGACTATTTAAAAAGGAAGACTTATATATTAAATAAATGGTACTAGAATTTTTTGTTTATCACTTTACTTAAAAGTTATCGTGGATACAAGCCCCTTAAAAATAAATATTAAGTCATAAAAATTTATCTTGCTCATATATTTTTCTTCCACATGTCTTTTAAATAGATAACGCCTCTTGATTCACATTTATTGTTCTAATAAAAGCAGTTATATCTCTTTCGCCGTAAAATTTATCAATGTTTTTACTGCATTCTTTTTTTCTTTATTTTCAATCTAAGAAATTACTGTTGATACTTATTTTTATTTCTTGTTTACATTGATAATTTGTAAATTGAAGTAAGGTTTTCGATTATATTAAAGTTTTAGAATAAAACGACTTAATTAATGTTTTATAACTTAGTATATGAAGCATATTTAAATTAAAAGTTTTTCGCTACACTTTTCTGAACTTTAATAAAACTTTTAAGTTTTATATAATTTTTATATCTTCACAGATTTTTATATGAGTAAAAATTAAATATACGTATCTTAATAAAAATTTGTCGATTAATTAGAAACATTTCCACAAGAAATCTAAAATTTAGAAAAAACCCCTTGATAATAGAGGTCCTTTCTAGTTTCAAGTATCAAGTTTCTCGAGAATTAATAGTTAGTAATAGGTTACACACATTAACGCAATGCACAGTCGACAAATAAAGAAAAGGACAGAAATATCACACAATACATTTTAATCAATAAATTGTCCAAGAAAACGATACACAGCGATGAGATAGGACAAAGTGTTTTTAAATGTATGGTAGTATAGAAAAAACAAGCTTAGAAAGAGACTGTCATATAAATACAGTGAATTTTTAAAATTAAACACTAAACTTTTCCATAATATTTTATTTTGGGTAGATATTATAATATGGAATTCGAGATAGGTAGGCATCTGTCAAACAGTTTAAAAATAGTGAAACAATAAAATTTAGAAATTTATATCTTAATCTCATTTGTAATTCTTTCAAAATAAATTACAATGCAAATTGCTAATGACACAAAATAGATGAATTGCTTTGATAAATGAGCTGCAATTTTTAATTGACATAAATGAAACATACAAAACATATATCACATAAAGAAGTGATCTATGTTATCAGAAAATTTAATTTCTAAAGGACTATATATTCGAAAAAAAATCGAGTTATGTTAAAAAAAAACCCACATACATTTTTCAATTATTATACATATAGTTATCATTTGGAAATCAAATCTGCATAATCCGAAAAACAATAATAATTTCTAAATTACTTACCCCTATCACTTTATATTTTTTATTCAAGGTAGAGTGAGGTCTCGACGAGTCAGAATTTCCATGCTCGGGACAGAATTTTCATGAATTTCCTGCCCTTCCGGAATGAAATATATCTTGGATTGGCCCTGTGCTAAAGTCAAAAGTTTGTCCCGAGTCCGACCCGTAAAAAAATCAGTGAAAGTAGATCTAGTTATGTTAAAAAATAAACCCACACATATTTTGCAATTATTATAAATATATTTATCATTTGAAATTCAAATCTGCATAATCCAAAAAACAATAATAATTTCTAAATTGCTTACCCCTATCACTTTATATTTTTTATTGAAGGTAGAGAGAGGTCTGGACAGGTCAGAATTTCCATGCCCGGGCCAGAATTTCCATGAATTCCCTGCCATTCCCGAACGAAATATTGGATCGGCCCTGTGCTAAAGTCAAAAGTTCAGCCCGATTCCGATCCGTACAGAAATCAGTGAAATTAGATCCGATCTGGCCCTACACAATCTCTACCACATCGAAAAAATCAAGATTTTTAACACTTGATTAAGGTTCTTAAAAAAAATACTTTATACAAATTTATATTATCATTTTCCAGCATATATTGAAATTAAGAACGTTCACAAAACAAACATGCACAATGGCAACTTATATTACAACATTCAAATAAGGATTCATTAAAAAATTAAGGTAGTTTAGAATAAAATATAAAAAGTGGGTTAATATATCATGATTTCTGATGCTGTATTTTAAAAAACGTAGAACTATAAAATGAGTAAAAACATTAGATATAGAATTGATAAAAAGATGAAGTATAAAAAAATAATAATTTGCATTACCAATAAATAATGAAGGAGCAAAGAAATTAGGAATTAATTTATGGAAATACAAATAAAAAACGTCGAATAAAAAATTCTTTTATTAAGTGACAAACATGTGTAATACATTTAATGTTATGTGGAAAGTGACATTTACTATCATCCATTATGAACTTTGAATATTATAGTCCGTCAATAGTTCTTTGTCGAAAGGGTTGTCAAGTAGTATTAAAAACGCTTTAATTACTTTTCACTTTAATAAATAGCTCAGTGAGTAGCGTATGGGTATTTTTATCACTTATTTGGAATTTTAAGGAAGAAACCATGGTTTCTACTCAACGTCCAAAGACGGCCTTTGACGCTACTTTATATATATATTAAAAACAAATAAATTAGTCATAAATAGACTAAATTACAAAGATGACTTCTTTGGCTCTTTTGAATAATCAAAATTCGCAATTAAATTTCTTTTGAAAAGTTAAATACAGAAAAGATAATTTGCTATAACACTACATGGGGTAAAAAGTCCCGGGACTAACAATGAAAAAACATTTTTTTGTCAAAAATGTATTTTATTCTTCAACATAGATTCTTTTCAGAGTAATACATGACTTCCAGTGGTCCTCTTACCTTTGAATACATTTCTTATAAAAAGATTTGCAAGGCCTTCAAAATGTGCATGTGTTTCGCAATGACATCCTAATTTAATGAAAATCTCTTCTCCTGGAGTGGTCTTTACAAGATAGGAAATAAATTGTAGTCGCTAGAAGCCAGGTATGAAGAACACGGGGGATGGGGTAGAAATTTAATACTGAATTCATTCAATTTTGCCATCAATTTTATTGATGTGTGAGCCGATGCATTGTCTTGGTGAAACAGCACTTAGCGTCACTCACACGACCATAACTTGTAAAAAAAATGGCTAACGAATTATAAGATTTTGACAGTCTCTCGAAGGTTCGTAATAACAAAACATAATATGGATATTAGATTGATGCTGCCATATAGCGACTAGTCCCGGAACTTTTCGTCCCTTGAAGTAATAATAATAAGAAGCAGAAGATGTAGAATAGGAAGAAGAATGAGAAGAAAATATAAATTATTCAGAAAAAGAAAATTCTAAAGATAACGTAAATGTTACAAACACATTATTTTGCATTTTGAAGTATTCCTTTTGAGTGGGAATATTGTATTCCATTGTTTTTGCTCTTCAGTTTTAATCTGCCGTAAATATTTATAGAGATGAAAACCACCGAATCATACGATATATTAGTATGTAAAACTGAGCGACGTTCATGTGATTTTACATTAAGTAATTTCAAACTTTGACCTTTTCTATGGTATAAAACTCAGTTTTGTTTCTTGACAAAGAAATTTCATTGATTCGTATTATAATGAGAGTGCCCAACGCAAAATAAATGTAGAACTAATTTACTGTGAATTATTTGGTACCAAAATCACTTTTATATAATAATTTAGATTAGAATTAACATGCAGAATATTTTTACATGTTATCACAGATGTGTATATTCTAAATTAACATGCATTAAAATTTCGTGAAATTCAATTTTTTCTTCAAAAATAAATAGTTGGAATATAGAATAACATGTTTTAACCTCAGACTAAATCTCTTCAACGGTATTCTATAAAGTATGGAATTTAAACCACAGCAACTAGGAAGATAATGCGATATTTTTTGTCGATTAAAAATAAAACTAAAGGTGAATCAAATGTGTATTCGAGAAACACGATAAATGAAAATAAACGTATAGCGACAAATAAATTTCAAAATCGGCCTCAAAGGAGCGCTTCAAATATATTTTTTTCGGAAACAAAAAATGTCAAATGTGTCTTGTGTAAATCTAATGAATATCACGGTTTACATTCTTGTCCGCAATTCAAAAAACTGTCCATTAAAGATAGAGTAGAAGTTGTGAAATTAAATAAAGCATGTTTCAAATATTTTAAATTATAATTGTTGCGCACAGAAATGTAAGTCTAAAAATTGTGCTAGATGTAACCTACCGCATTCTGAGCTAATACATTTTTCTAGAGAAGAAAAGGAATTAAATAATCAAAATAAAAATGTTGGTCATGTGTTTCAATCGGCTGCAGGAATAAAAAATTCACAACCCGAGAAAATCCTTTTTTACCCTCCGAGTCAGACTGTCGCCTCTAGTTTTGTGAAAAATAAAACAAAATCCGTTTTATTAAGTACGGCGCGTATCCTCATTAAAGAGAAGTTCTCGGAATGGCAGGAAGTTAGATGCTTACTAGATGTCGGTTCACAAGCATGTTTGATTACTTCATAGAGTGCTAATCGATTGCAGCTTAGAATTAATAAAACGAATACTTTAATTTCATGTTTGGATGACACTTCTATGACAATAAAAGGCTGCGTAAATATAAAAATCGCGAATAGAGATAAAAGTTTTGAAAGAGAATTGACTATGCTAGTAGTAAGGAAAATTACAGATTTAATTCCGCAACAAGTGGTTAACATAAATGTTGAAGTACCAGATTTAACTATATTAGCAGATTATAGATTTAATTTCCCTGATAAAATTGATATGTTGTTGGGGGCAGAAATATTTTATGAGTTATTAAGACCGGGACAAATATATTCTCAGAGTTCAAATTTACTTTTGCAAAATACCGTATTTGGGTATGTGGCTAGTGGATGCATAGAGCAGGAAAGTAATGTAGAAGTTCATTGTGGACTAATTCGGGAGGAAGATTTAAACCAAACATTAACAAAGTTTTGGGAAGTGGAAAACGTCGAAGTAGAATTATCAAAAAGTAAGGAATTTGAGATATGTGAGCAACATTTTGCGCGCACGCAAAGGAGAAATGAGGAAGGGAGATACGTGGTGAAAATGCCTTTAAAGGAAAATCCTTCGTGTTAAGGCCAATCTAGGGAGCTTGCTCTTAAAAAACTCAAATCGCTGTGGACTCGCTTATCAAAAGATAAGAAATACTTCAAATTGTATAAAGATTTTTTAAATGAATATGAAATGTTGGGGCATATGAAACAGGTTAAAGAAGTGAAAGAACCTGACGTCGTGTATTATGCTCCACATCATGGTATTTTCAGACCAGAAAAGTCCACCACAAAACTGAGAGTTGTATTTAACTGTTCTGCCACAACAACAAATGGCACATCACTTAATTCACTGCAATATAATGGCGGTGTTATTCAGAATGATTTATTCACGATTATGGTTAGTTTTCGAGAGCATATTTATGCACTGACTGCCGATATTCAAATGATGTATCGAATGATCAATATTGATCCTAGTCAGCACGCATTGCAGAGAATTTTGTGGAACGATAATTTCGAAGAAGAGCCTAAAATTTTTGAACTACAGACCGTTACATACGGTACGGTTAGTGCGCCTTATTTAGCAATGAAAACTCTCAACCAGCTATCGATTGATGAAGGTGATAATTATCCGATGGCAGCATCGGTTCTTCGAGAAAATATTTACATGGATGATATTTTGTGCGGTGCACCTACGCTTGAAGAAGCCAAAGAGTTGCAGCGGCAGCTCATAGCGATTATGCATAAAGCAGGTATGAGACTCCATAAGTGGTGTACAAGTGATAAAAATCTTTCGCTGACTTATGAAGAAGGGTACAAATTTGAAAATGAAATTGAAACTAAAACGTTAGGGGTTTCGTGGAACCCAAGAGATGATTGTTTCACTTTTCGAGTTAAGGTGGAACTGAGCAATTCCTACACAAAGCGAGAAGTATTGACAACAATCGCGAGACTCTTTGATCCATTGGGACTTCTTGGTCCAGTTATATCTAAAGCCAAAATACTAATGCAAAAATTGTGGAGAATAAATATTGACTGGGATGACGAGCTTCCTGAATCAGAGTTTCATGAGTGGCATCAATTTCTTACGTCATTTAAATGTTTAAATAATATAAAAATTTGTAGGCGTATTATAATTGAAAACCCAGAAATTATAGAAATACACGGGTTTGCTGACGCCTCAGAACGTTGTTATGGGGCAGCAGTTTATTGCAAATCCAGTGATTCCTTAGGAAATGTGATGGTGAATTTAATCGCTAGCAAGTCGCGAGTTACACCGATAAAGAGTCTAAATATTCCAAGATTGGAGTTATGTGCAGCAGTGTTGCTAACCAAACTGGTAAACAGAGTATTATCATCCATGAAAGTAATACTGACTAATGTTTTTCTTTGGTCAGATTCAATGATTGTGTTATCATGGATTCAAAAAGAACCTATCGACCTTAAGCAATTTGTTCAAAATCGAGTGGCTAACATACAAGAAAACTCTAGTGCTGAACAGTGGCATCATATTTGCTCAGAAGAAAATCCTGCTGACAAACTTTCCAGAGGTATGGATCCTGACAAACTTGCAAACTGTGAATTGTGGTGGAAGGGACCTTCATTTCTTCAGAACAGTGATTATCCTCAACGTACAATAACGATACCAGAAACAAATCATGAGTTCAATAAAAAGCTCAAATTTAATGTTAAATCCTCGAATGAATTTAATGTTATAAGTTGTAATATCACCGAGAATTGTTTTGTATTTAACTTGATTAATCTTAGTAATAATTATTTAACGATTGTGCGTATTCTTAGTTATATTTTCAGATTTGTGATGAATGCAAGAAACCCGCTTTATAAAAGCATTGGACCATTGAGTACGTCAGAATTGGAATTGGCAGAGAAATATTTAATTAAATTAGTGCAAAATGAAGCCTTCAGTACCGACATACATAGTCTTCAGACTAAAGGATCGGTAAGTCCGAGTAGCAAGTTAAAAGGCCTCAACCCTTACTTAGATGAATTTGGAATTTTAAGGGTTGGTGGCAGGTTAGATAACAGTAATTTAAATTTTTCAAAAAAGCACCCGGCGATTTTACCAAAGAGTAATAAATTTACTGTAATTGTTATAAATTATTATCATAAGAAATATTTGCATGTTGGTGCGTCAACTTTACTATCCTTAGTAAGAAATAAATTTTGGCCAATAAATGGTCGTGCAATGTGTCGAAAGGTGGTTCATCAGTGTATTCCATGTTTTAAAGCTAAACCAGTTATTGCAAATCAATTGATGGGCGATTTGCCTAGGGATAGAGTCCAATTAGACTATTGCTTTAATATTTCGGGTGTTGATCTGTGTGGGCCATTTATGATCAAAGTAGGTTATGCACGTAGGACCATCTTACAAAAAAATTATGTCTGTATTTTTGTTTGTTTTGAATTTAAGGCTATACACATAGAAATTATTTCAGATTTAACTTCCGAATCATTTATTGCGGCACTGAAAAGGGTCATAGCACGCAGAGGTAAATGTGCCAAATTGTATTCTGATAATGCAAAAAATTTTATTGGGGCAGATAATTATGAAATTTATGAATTAGTAAGAAAACCTGATGAGAAATTAGCAGCATATTTGTCTAGTGAAGGCATTGAGTGGGAATTTATTCCCTCCCAGATCACCCAATTTCGGGGGTCTTTGGGAGGCCGCAATAAAATCCTTTAAATTTCATTTTAAGAGAATTGTGGGAGGTGCTAATCTCACTTATGAGGAATTTCTTACAGTAGTGATACAAATAGAGGGAATATTAAATTCGAGGCCTTTGAGTCCATTATCAGATGACGCAGATGATTTTGGAGTCCTAACTCCAGCTCATTTTCTTATAAACAGACCATTAAATGTCATTATTGAGCCTGATTTAACCAATATAAGAGAAAATCGCCTCAAAAAATGGCAAAGAATAACTAAAATTGTACAACTTTTTTGGCGCAAATGGCACCATAATTATTTAAGTGAATTACAACAGAGGGGTAAGTGGAGATTTGAAAAGGATAATGTAAAAATAGGAGATCTAATGTTGTTAGTAGAGGAAAATATATCAAGCAATAAGTGGCCTTTAGGCAGAATTATTGAAGTATATTATGGTAACGATAAGAAAATTCGCGTAGTTCAGGTAAAAACTCAGAATGGAATTTTTAAAAGATCGATTAGTAAAATATGTATTTTACCTATGCCTGAAACCCATAGTACTTAAAAAAATGTATATATATATATGTGTGAGTGTTATATTGTTTTTTCTTTCAATTTTATATTAAGTAACATATATAGTGACCTTTTGTATTTGTTTGTGTAATTAGTGTACTTAGTAAAAAAAAGAGTTATTATTGAATGTGAAACATGTCAATGGGTGCCGGTATGTTCCATGTAGGCAGACGATACCGTGCTACCTAAATTAAAATGTCAGTGTTGAGAAACTGAAAAGAAGTGAAGTGTTTTTTCTGTTTTTATTCTAAAGTTGTGTTTGAGATAAATGCAGACGATAACGCAGCAGTGAGCTGCGAATGAGTGTTATTCCTTTAATAAAGAGTTTTTTAAAGAACCAGTGCATATGAAATAATTTGTGTAGTGTGTGCATAATAATTAACACGGGTTATTTATTGAGTTTATTTAAAGTAAAATTCGAAATGCATATTAATAATTTTACCAATTTAATTAAATAAAGATACATTAAATTAAAAATACATGTATTTAATAAAATATTAATTTAATTTTCGTTTTAAAATCATTAACTGTTTTGAGATTTAATTTATAGCAATTATTCATCATCATAAGTTCTTATTCAAAAATTGTTAATTATTTCAAAAAAGGAAATTATTATTATTAGTAGTATTAGTATTTGAAAAATCAGTTAGTAACGTAACGTAATAATTAATTAAACACAATAATGCAACACTGTAACAATGCGTAAAAATATTTCTTAACAGTGTTAGGTAACATTATTATCCAGATGCAGATTTAAATTTTCTGAAACAAAGTTATAATTTACAGTTCGCAAAAAGCAATCATATATTAATTAATTACATTTAAAGAGGAAGAAAAATATTATAAACTAACCAATAAATGAATAAATAACATATTTATTTTGAGAATCTTTATCATTTTTATACATCCTAATGAACTTAATAACATTGTAGTAGCTGAAATTCAAAAAATATGTTTCCTCATTTTTGCTATAATAAATTCTATATAGTTTTTGTAATAGATTTTAAACAAGTAATTGATAAATAAGTCACTTAAACAATTAATAGTTAAAATAATTTTGAATTCTTATTAATAAATATGTTTGAAAAAAATAATTTAATTTTTGAGAGTTTTTTAATTTAACAACATAATTATTAATAAATATGTTTGAAAAAAAATAATTTAATTTTTGAGAGTTTTTGAATTTAACAACATAATTTTTAATGCTTTCAAATTTTCTAAGATGATTTTAATCATTTATTAAAATAATGTATAACATTAAGTAAATAACAAATCAAAACCGTGTGCCAGGAATTTTTAAACACTTATAATTTTTTATGTTGGTGTTCCTATAAAATTTGAAATATATGCATATAAGTACCAGCTAAGTACTACTATTAACCTCTTTTAAGCAAAAATTCTGCATGTCAATCAATTGTCAACGCCCATCTGAACAAATGGTTATCTTTATACAAGATAGCTAGAAGAGCTAGGTAGTTAGCTTTATTCTACTTATCTTGATCTTTATACACTTGTCAGATGAAATCCCTCATTCTATTTTCTATACAATGTCCTTTTCACTCTGGAGTTCAAATGCAGACGAACCTCCGACATAGTCGCTCGCATTTTTTAGAAGAAATGTGAATGTTTTGAAAAGACCACCATTTTTTGGTGTTTTTTATTCCCCTCGCTGTTATCTTCATTTCAAACGTTTTTAGTATCAATTAAACCAGTAAAAAAGTAGAATGGAGTATTTTTTATCCTGATTATTACAACATAGGAATGACATTGAAATACTCAAAACTTATAAGATAACTAAATAAGATTGATAGATTGATTACAACCTAGAAATAGTATTTTAAGTTACTTTTTAATTTAACTTAGTTTGACAGAAGGCTTTTTTTTCATATTTTGTATGCGAGTTTTTATATTTTAATGTTAAAAATCATTATTTTATATAATAATATCAGTTTTAAATGAAATGGAAAATTTCGATACGCATTACATTAATAATTTTGTAATTAACGTCATTAAGCTGGTTTTAGAAAATATAACAGAAGTATGCTAAACACATATGGTCTCTAAGTGACAAGATTTCTTTATTAACCCTTTCAGGGGCAAGGTATTTCTGCTCCGAAAATGTTCAAATAATTGATTCACACCACAATTTAAGAACAGACTTATTTGAAAACAATCAAGAGCTGTTTTTCGCGCATATTATAAGATCGAAATTGTACTAAATTTTTACTGGTGCCAATTCGAAATTGGAACAATAATGTTAAGTGTTTGCAGAGTGCAAACACCGCCCCTGAAAGGGTTAAAATAAAATTATAATTTTTCTCCATTTTAAATGGAATTTTACATAAAAATGATTCACTACACATTAATATTTTGAGATTCTATGTTATTATTATATTTTAATTTTAGCTTTTTATTTATCATATTAAAACAGGCAGGCTATTTAAATTTTACGTATTTAAGCCAAATAAAGAATAAGGGTATATTTGAAATATAGAATTTTAAAAGCGAAAAGAACAGTTTATGTTTATTGAAATTTTAACTTTTGTATCTCAATTTAAGAGGCTACTTCAGTGAAGTTTAAAGACCCTTTCGCAAATGTTAATCCTATGGAAGAAATTTATAAAGATTTCTTGGTTGCTTTCAATACTTTTAAACAATTCTTTTTTGCATTGAATAGCTGAGATCAATTTGTATGCCGACCGTTTTTTATTTTTTAACTTTGATTGCAGGCTATTTTTGTGGGGATGTTTTCATTTTCGAAACCAGTTTCGAGAATAAAAGTGTCTTTATTAAAAATGTCGGAAAAAATAAAAAATAGTATTTGTACAAATTTATTTTAGCTATACACTGGAAAAAAAATCATTCCAAAATATTGAAATGCAGCAAATTTGCCTTCAAAGATTTCTACCAAAGGATTAGCGGGCCTTTTTGTTTGACTGAAGTAGCCTCTTTACAGATAAGTCATTTGTTTAACACTATTTCTAGTGGTGTCAAATGATACTTTTTTTTAAAGATTTGAAGATTTTTTTAAAGATTTGTGTTTATTTCGCTCGTAGTTTTTGAATGTAATAAGCATAAAAAGTCTTTAATGTATTAAAAATGATTTGTAATACCTGCATTGTTATATGTAAAAAGGTTGTTACGCTTAAAAAGTTATTTCGTAGCAATAATTTTTATATGTAAAAAGATTAACGCAAACTTTTAAATAGTTTTTAATAGCGAAATAAAATAATTATTTAAAAAATAAAAAAGTTTTAGTCAGTCCCTATGCAGAATTTAAAAAATAACGTGGCTTTATCACAATTCCATGTTAAGATCCTTAAAAAAAAAAAAAAAAAAAAAAAAAAAAAAAAAAAAAAAAAAATCTGTATGATAGAGGAACTTTTATATAAATCCACAGAACACTACTTCTGCCATATGAAATTTGCATAGCGTTTGGATCCGCTGCAATATGTTTCAGTTTGGATCCGAGTTATACGTGTAAGTGGTTTTTCGGTACTTGTTACTTTTAACTAATCGTATTACACTAAAATTTTATGTGGCTTTCAGTTAAAAAACCAGTGTTGAATTCAGACACTTTTCTCCGGGATTGACTTCTGTGGCTCCGGGGGGGATTCAATAGAGTCCCGGGGGAAAATTACACTTTTTTACCACTGAAAGCACAAAATCTCAAAATTTCCGGGGTGGGGGTTGATAGCTCCGGGGGGAATGACCCGCCCCTGAATTCAACACTCTAAAATGTTCCCTATAAACTTATGTCAGATATTTCCCGTGCACAAAATTTCAGTTTGCTGGAGAAGAGACGGAAATGTCTGAGTTCCGAAAAGTCCAGGGACCGAAATGTCTCGGGACCGAAATGGCCATGCACCGAAATGTCTCGGGACTGAAACGTCTCGGGACCGAAATGTCTCGGGACCGAAACGGCGGGACCGAAATGGCGGAACCGAAACGTCCTGCTTCCTATTATTTGAGGCCTATCGCGATAGTCTGAGTAAACGCCAAGCTTACAAAGCATTTTCCTGACGATAAGCCCAATACAAAACTTTTCTTTTATGTTGTGCTTCAGATATCATTTTCCTCGTCTGCGTTATCTAAAGGCACTGAAATACTAATCATTTATATACTCACCTGTTCATGCTATTTCTTACTATCCTCTTCTTCCTGGGTGCAATTTTTTCGAAAATTGAGTTTTTCAGTGTGTAGAAAAATCCGTATCACGGACAGTGAACTATTTTTTTTCAAAGGTTCTTCTCACACACAAAAAATATCGATTTTGTTATTGTGTGGGTAAATATAAATTTCAATTAATCGAAGTTCGGCTAATTGAGGCTGTGTATGATTATAAATTTATTAACTTCGTTAAACAAAGTTTAATTCCAATATATGTATTAAAAATAATTTAAAAATATGCAGAATGTAGTAATAGTAATTTGATAAATATTATGTTTATTTTGTTTGTAAATACATTTTTTTCCTATATATATGAATATATTTAATAACTTGATTAATATTTCTCGTCCACAGTTTTGCTCATTGTTGATAACTTATTATGTACCATTGAAATAAATTACATTAAAATTAAAGATAAAATTATTTTACTGACACATATTTAATTATAGTTTTAAAAATAGAAACTTCTTCTAGAAGAAGAATTTGTTTGAATTTAAAAGGAGAAAATTCAATAAAATGAAAAGGAAAGAAGAATGCTTCTACGAAATTAAATTTAAAATGATTTTCTAAGGAAGAATTTCCCGATATTTTTAAAAGTGGAAACGATGTTCCGATAGATGATTTGTTTTTATTTTGAAGGAGGAAATGTATCTATAAAAAATTAGTTTCAATTTCAAATATTTTAAATATATTTATATTTATCTTTTTTCTAGTACGTTTTGTAGTCGCAACTAAATTTCTAGGAAAAAGTTAACTTCTATGTTCAATTAAATTACAGAAAAGTGATGCATGTTTGTCAATTATTATAAAATGAATGGTGTTTATTTTAAACATAGTAAAATAATTTATTATATAAAAAAAAAACCTCTATGAATGCTTCCAGTACGCCGAAGAGCAAAAATATTATGAGCATCCTTATTTTTTTTTTAAAGAACTGTCTTTTATAACGTGGATGACAAGTCATCAGGTAGTTAACTAATATTAGGGAGTCTGTGGAATCATTTTTGCACTTACTTCTGATTGTGATGGGATTGAGGTGTGATATATATAATTATATTAATATCCTTCTTGTTTAAAATTAAATAGAGCTTCAGATAATTGTTTTTAAGTAAATTTATTGGATATTGATTTAATTATTAACAATGGTAATTTACAGTTTAAGCTATTTGACAAAAGGGACTTTTTTTATTTTTAAGACTCATTCAATGCTTCTTTGGTTCTCCAATTTGAGTAAGACTTTTCTATTTTCAGGCAAGTGATCAGATTTTATAAAATTTGTTGATCGAAAGAAATTTTAAATTCACAGATTTTTAAATTTACTGCAAATCTTTTTTACAATTGTTTTATCCATATCAATTTGTTTTTCAATGTATAAATGATCTCAAGAAAGTTTTTTAAAGTGGTAACAACCTTGTGGCTAAACAATATGAAGGAAGTTGTTCGATGAAGTTGACAATTTGAGCACTTTTTGGCCAAAGTCCTGATGGAAAGTTAGCAAGGTGATGTACGATTCAACGTTGTTATTTAACCAGACATGGAACTCATTTTGAAAGAATTGGAATTCGGAAGGACAAATCAAAATTTTGAGGTTGACCAGCAAAACGTCTTAGGCCTATTTGTTCCTGCTTGTGTAAGTATGGAAGTGTGGTATTTTTTATCGAGTATCTTTTTTTTCTTTTTTCCTCATAGTCTAGTTTTTATATAGTCTCATAGTTTTTTACAAAGTTTTTAAAGTTGTTTTGTTACAGTTATAAGTTTTTATTTTATGATGATTTAAAAAAAGTCATTAAGATTTTATATGGTTGTTACTTGGCTTTGTTGTTAGTCGTTATATGTTTTTATTGTTTAAAGTTATTTTTACTTATAAAGTTTCACACTAATGAAGTATGCAGGTCTGTCATACCTTGCGAAACCTGTGAGGATACATTTTTAAAGTTTTTTGATACCTGCTGCTCCTCCACCTTCCGAGGAGCAGGGAGTTTGTTCTTGTTATTTTTGATGATGTTTTTGTTTTGAAAATTTTAATTCGTTGTTTTTGTACCTTATTTTTCATCTTTTTCATTACTATCATACTTTCATATAAAATTAAATGGACTTTGTGCAAAATTGAGCTGCTTAGTGCCAGTCTCATGGAGGTTATTTAACTTGTTCACTTATACAAGGTATATATATCCCTTTCTTCAAGACACGATAACTTCTATAATTCTGCTCCTATCTCCTCAAAACTCATACATAAAATCAAGAGATATAAAATCTCGGTCTAGTTCGTTAATGAACAAAATCGGAAAAAGGGCTGAAAACTGGGAGTTCTTTTGTGAAAACCGAAAAACCGCCATAACTTCTTAATTTAAATATATATCGAATCAGTTTAAAGTTTATATTACTTCTAAAAATGGGCTAAAAATGTATGCAATACAGATTTTTGATAAAGTTAAAAATGGGTTCAAAGCGCGAAAAAATAGGTTTTTGTGGAGAAAAAACTCATAACTTCTTTAATTCTCAAGATATCAAATCCAACTAAATTTTTTATAAATGGTCTTAAAATTATCTAAAATGTTTATATTTACAACTTTTTGATAGGACTAATTCTTACTGATTAAAAAATAAAATAAAAACGAAAATGAAAAAATGCAGAAAAATACAAATAAATTCGTCAACTCTTAAACTATCAAATCTAATTGAATTTATTTTACATCTTCTGAAAAATATCTACAACTTTTATATTTACAAGTTTTTCACAAGGCCAGTTCCAATATCAAAAATAAATTAAACAAAAATATGAGTTGAAATAAAAACCTCAAATCCAAACTACTTATGTTCTGACTCATTTTTAAATTCATTTTTGGATTTTAAACGCATCCAAATGGCGGATCTTCTTATTTAGGAACTATATAATGTGAAGTATTGGCCAGTTTCTTGATAAAGGCAGAATACATTTAAATAGAGCTGCCAAAAGGGGTGTTTTGAAAAGAATTTCCCGAAATGATCGTGACTGAAAAATTGAGGAAGTATTCAAATAAGAAATTGTATTTTTTAACTCATTTTCAAACTGTTTTATCTCTTAAACGTAAATGAGTAAATACTTGCTCATATTCTGAAGTTCTTAAAGACAGTAAAAATGCAACATTGAAAGAAAAATTTTGCTATCCTTTTTTTCGCAAATTGATCTAATGTAAAGATTTCTTCCGCTCCTTACAGACTGTTTAGTGCATTTTTATATACAGTTATGATGATGTGAAATGTAATAAATAAATAAATAAATAAAACGTAGACTATAGTTAAGAAGAAATTATTTTTTTCCTTATAAATCTTATTCTTTTTTTTTTTTTTTTTTTTTTTTTTTTTTTAAATATTTTACTTCAAAAATTTTCAATAAACGTGCCAACAGAAATTCTCTCTCTTATAATACATATTTATGACTAAATTATTATGCGCAGAAAATAATTACAATCGTGTAACACTTGGACGATGAAATTCGTTTTATATAGAATTTTTCTATCGCAATGTAGCATAACGAAACTCAAAACGGATTAAAAGCAAATATAATCATTGAAATATATGATCAACGCCAGATATTAAATTAAATTTTGTAACAATTTCTTTTCTACGACATTCATTTACTGCAACAGTAAAACTTGTTTTGAATAGTGTCAAATTTATGAGATATACGAAAACAACCACTGTCTTATTTGCTTTGTTATTGGACCAAAAATATAGATAAGCTGAGCACTAATTTGATTTAATTTCATACAAAGGTTTAGAAAAGCGAATAACTTAATTTTGTCATTTATGTAAAATGAGAATTTGGATGTTACATTTTAAATGCTGAAGAAGTTATTATTTACATTCCTCAATTTACTTGCATCTTATCCTTTCAACATACATAAATATAATGTTTTATTTCGAATCGCTGTATAAAAGAATACACCTAATAATAAATTATAATGTAACAATAAGTTACGTATGGTGAATATATTTTTGTTAGCATCAGGAAACTAAACTTATAGAGAGAAAATATTTTCATCACTCCGCATTTATTATCATGCATTTATCGCGATTTTTCAAAATATTTTGTAGAATTGTATATTTACTCTTTCCTTTTTTAAGTGAAAAGTTCACAGTTTTAACAACTGTTGAAATGGGTTTTTTCTGATGGGGTATTAACACCTTTGAGGGCGGTGTTCTTAAAAAAGACACCTACTTATTATTTTAATGGAACTTCATTATTAAATCTTACAATATTTAACTAATATTTTCCTTTTATAACATACTTGAAAATAAGAAAGCTGTTGTTTTTAAATAAATTCGTTTATAAATTCTGGTTTAAGTTAATTATTTGAAACAAATTCATTCTGAGCCGTTAAGGGTTAAATAATTTAAAACTTTTTTCATTTATTTTGTTTCTTCAGTAATAATTGTTTTTAGCTCACAGACTATCAAGGACTAAAAGTTATTATGCCGTTCCAGTTTTGTATGAACATAAGGCTATAGGTCTTGATAGAAATATTAATTTGATTCAATTTTTTTTCTTCGTTTATTCGGATATTGCACATCCTTATTATTTTTTGGAGTTCATTGGTTAAGTCAAAATTATGAAAGCGGGTTATTCCCGCATTAATTTTAATAAAATGTTTTTTCCAACAGAATTATTCGATTGGCTTCAATTTTTATGTACTGTTTTATTCTAAAAAGGCGCTTATATCTCATACACGGAGTTTCATTGTTATCAATAAAAAAAAGAAAGGGGGTGCTGCCCTTACATTAGCTACATCAGCTTTTAATCAGAATTCCTGATTAGATTTGGAGGTTCATTTGTGAAGTGTAAATTGTGAAAAAAGGCCTTAGCCCATACCCTTTATTCGGATAAAGGGTTTTTCATGCAGACTTCTTCTATTTCCCTCAATTTGGTACACCGGTTTATTAGTGGGGTTCTGTTAAGGAGCTCCTTGATTGAAGCTGGATGATCACTGGAATAAGTATAAAGGAAGGTATTAGGGAATATCTCCATTAATTTTGACAAATGTGTTTTTTAAGCAATATTATTCGATTTGCTTCAAATTTGATATGCTAGTTTATTACTATAAGGTGCTTTCTTGATTAGACTTGGAAGATCATTGTTATTGTATAATCTGGGGAAAGGCGGGCAAGCTCTTTCTGAATTTAGATAAACGAGGTAAAACCCGTCAAAATTCGACGAAAGAAAATCTTTAAGAAAGAACTGTTTCATTGATTTATAATAAATCTATAAAATTAATTACAGTAAAGAGTACATCTAATATTGGTCAGTCTAACTCTCAAACATATATTATTATAAGCTAAAATTAACAGAATACTAAAGAGCTCAATTATCGAAAAATTATGTACTTCGGAGAATCTGAATTCATTTGAAAATAGCTGTTCGAGTTTTTTAAAGCAAACTAGAAAAGAAAATAAAGTAAAAAAACTGCTAGATATGTTGTTTATGATGTGGAAGTAAACTTTTCTGAAACATTAATACCATAAAATGAAGATTAATGCCATTTAAAGTCCCACTTTGTTCAAATGCACATCTAATGATATTTGCATTGTTTGCTTCATCCAACCATGAATCCTGTTTTTTAAAGATAAAAGCTTGGATCTTTTTTTTTCAAGAAAAAAAAGTAATAAATAGGTATTTTCTTACAATTAAAGGGCTTAATATTTCATGAAAAACCAGTTCCAATTTTATAGGGAAACTTTTCTTTTATCTATAATATTATTGTGTATGTCGTTAAAATATATTAGTAATTATTTGCTATAAAACAAGAGTACATGTTTGAAGAAGAAAATAGGGATAAATATTGTGGTTTCTAAATATCTCCATCAGTTATAACATTTTTAATAAACATGAATTATTAAGATTTTATAGACTTTATTGTCTTAGTTATTCGTAATTCAAAAAATAAATAAATTATTTTGAAAATTTCAAAATTTCCTTTTTCCAATTTGTTTCTTTAAATGAAAAAGGAAATTTCATATGATTATGCACTTTTTTTGTTTTTACTTAATCTACAAATTTAAGCAACATAGTTTCTTCTAGTAAAAAATATAAACATGCATAATCATTTATTTAATGCTATGTAATTAAGATGATTTATTGTTCCAATTTTCAGTTTTGCAAAAGTTGGTGCAAGGTAGATGCTCTTTATTATACATTTATTACTTTAAAAACTTTGCTTTGCTACTGCGTATTTTTGTCCGGAAATAATGGAACTATTTCCTAGATTATTGATTAGACATTTAGCGTGATTAAGATATATTAAGGAATAATTATATATCCTTAAAGAAGAAATTTTTATTTTCCATATAAATATGATTAAAATATAAGTATATTATGACATGATGTGATGAAAATGAACAATCTGCTAAAACTTTTATTCTGTTCAATCTGTTTCTCTATAAATATTTTACATTCTATTTTATGTATAATTTTCACATAATATCGGCACATTTAAATTTCAGACACATATGCATAACAAATGAAAACATTGAATTAATAAAAGGCAGGAAAAAACACAAAGTAGAATATTTTTAATTCCTGGGAGTGTTCGTATAGAAGTAACAGTTTGATTACTCTCTTGGGAAAATATCTATTTAACGCATCATCCATTAAACTTTTCTTCCGACTTCAAGAAACTTACACACTAATCAAGATCGCATATTTTTTTAGAGCTTTGAACAAAATACTCATAATAAGATTTATATAAAAGGATAAATTTCTAATACAAATTAATCTCTCTATACACAAAAGCAATCACCGCTTATGTACTTACCATTGCCAGCCAGGACCACTGAACCTAGGAGCAAGAATATTGAGGGAGGGGACGTATTTATAACGACTTAAGAAATAACAAAAAAATTTTTTTTTTAATTCCATTTCTAAGGGCGTTAAAAGGGAGGTCTAGAACCTTAGAGCATGTAACCATATCTCAGCTTCCGTTTTAGAAAGGAGCGTGAAATAATAGAAAATAAATCTGCTAAAAAAAAGTTAAACATGTGTTTCAGTGATTTTTAAAATTCCCTCTCCCTAAATGAGGTTATAAAAGTGTCCAATTTTTTTAGAACACTCAGTATATCCCAACATTGTTTTAGATAGGAGACAGGAATTCCAGAAAATATATTTACTAAAAAAAGAAAAAAAAGGATTGATCATGTTTCAACGAATTTTTAAATTCATTCCCCTGAAGGGTTAAAAGGGAGATGTGGACATTTTAGAGCATCTTGCATGCCTCTATATCTGTTTTAGATAGATGTTTGGGATTCCAGAAAATAAATCGTTTGGACTTTTCGTGATTTTCTTTGAACCTTGGGAAACCTTGCGTAAATACGTGTCAGGTTCCCTTAGAAAGCCCCATAAAAAGGACATTCCCCCATATGTCATATATCCTTCAAGTAGATAATAGGCTGTCATAAAATAAACGAAACCAGAAAATTAATCTACTAAAATATAATAAACACGTGTTTCAGCAATTCTAGAAATTCTCCATTTAAGAAGGGTGGTTGTGGGCGAAAACTTTTGAACATTCTCCATTTAAGAAGGGTGGTTGTGGGCGAAAACTTTTGAACATTTGGTATATAGCTGCTTTAGATAAAAGTATGATATTCCACAAATAAATCTACTAAAATAAATAATTAAACACGTGTTTCAGTAAATTTACAAATTCCCTCCCTAAGGATGTTAAAAGGAGAGCTGGGAGGGGGGGGGGTCCTTTCCCTCCAAAAAGCGGAAGAAAGATTAAATGCTTTAGAACATTCTGTTATTCATCAGTAGTCGTTTTATGTTAGAACATGGCACTCAGTGTAACAAATCTGCTAAATAAATAATTAGACGCATGTTTCGAAAATTTCCTGCTAAGCGTGTTAAAAACGTATACTAAGGTATACTTAAAGTATATACTTACAGTAACTTATATAACTTATATAACTTACTTATACGTAAAATATAACTTACTTATACGTAAATTGTATATTCATACGTTAGAGTTATAATAAATTTAAACTCCTAAGTGAAATATAGTTTTGTCATTGTTTTTTTTTTTATTTAATTTAATAGTGACTCCTTATAATAAAATTTACTATATCTTATTTATAATTAATTCACGGATATAATAAGTAATATTTATGTTTATTTGAACTGTAAGTGTAACTGGCGTTAAGAATTATTAATTAGTTTCAAATACGTATAACATTTTTTTAATAAGATCATATAGGCAATTTCAACAGAATTGTCCTAAAATTTCAACAAAAAAGTAATTCCGTTAAAATATAAAGCAATTTATACACAAAACAAACCACAGAAAAACAGCGCAGTATTTTATAGTATTTGGTCAATATTTGTATTCTTATCACTAGATCATAAATTTTCATAGGAAACAATGCTGTCAGAAATGTTTCTCACTAGGGAATAGGACCTCAGAGTACAATATATCAGATAAAGTAAATGTTAAGACTCACTTTTGCCATTTAAGAGCATAATATAACCTGTCTTTCTTAAAGTATACATTAGGGACATAAGTTTTATACATTTATTTTTCCATTTATTTTGACCAAACATTATTGCTATTTTGTATCCATAAAACACCACAACATTATATTATATATCCATTTTTTAATTGTATTATTCAAATTTGTGTTAATGAGGAAGAAGTGTTTGTTTGCTGATTTAGTTGTAGTGATTAAAGATCTGGAACTCCGGAACTATTTTCTTTTAAAGAATGGGCGCAAAATTATTTTAATCGTTTCTTCTATATTATAGATTCTATTTTATATCATTATCCACATTGGTATATGATAACTGCTGACAGATATTTTTTCTTTTAAATTCAAAAATCAAAAGAAAAATAAGCCGAAAATGTTCTTAAATGCTAAATACTTTTTAATTAGAATCTGTAAGAATGGAATATTATATCAGTAAATAATAAAAAGAAACAGATATTTAAAAAAATAAATGAAAATGTAAGTTTCAAAACTAGCTTCAAAGCAAATAAAAACTTGTTCTTTCAATCAGTTTATTCTTTGGTAAACCTCAGCAAAATACGCAGCAAAATGACGAAAGAAATATCATGTATTTGGAGACTTGTAAAATCTTCATTTACAATGACAACCAACGAATACAGATATGTTTATAGATTTCCCAAAATTTGATATTTTAGATAAGGCTAGTTTTGAAACCTATCTCTTCGTGTATATTAAATGTTTAAAGTCATCATTGTGCGCGCGGCAGCGCGCTACAATAATATGATAGAGCGATGGTGCACACGGATTTTCCAATTTTTCTTTTTGCAATAACTAACTAAATACTTATCCAATTTTGATGATTTTTTTTTAAATGTTCGTCTAACCAAGAAGCACAACATAGCACAAAAATTATTTTTTTTATGGCATACTGTAGGTGTACTGTAGAGTATTCTGAAAATCGGACAAAAATTTTGTGTCACAGCACTTTTCTCGAAAACTACTAAAGATAAAAACTTAATTTTTTTTTTAAACAAAAGACAAACTTTTTATCCCGGGGTAGTCATCGAGAAAACGTTATTTCGCTGGGCGGTTTTTCTGAAATTGCGTATTTTCCAAACTTGGTCATAAATGGGTATATCTAACGTTCTATTGCAGATAGAATGTTGCGGTAAAGTTTATTTTAAAGATTTTGCGATGCTAATTAATCCTGCAAAAATTCATAGCTTTACGTTAAACAGTTTTTTTACAAGATGAAATAAAAGAATGGCAGTCATCAATCTAAGGTACTTGTGATCATCGGAGAGAAAAACCAGTTACACCATTCGATTAAGCATAAAAAAATACAGAATGCTTTTTTTTTTCTTTTATTTTTAACTTAATTTTTTAACGAATTATGAATTTTTTTGAAATTTTTGACATGCTGATTTTTGTCATTTTTTAATGAATCATTTACTGAATAATTATGCACGGTGTCTAGCCCTGGTGGCTGTTAAATTTGATTTTTAATTTTAAATTAGGCAATTTTTTGCACCATACCAAATTTATATTTTATCCATTTTTTTCATTTATTTATATTTTGTTTTTAGCACAATGGCATCAATGGCAAAAATGCCTGGCATACCTGTCAAATATTGGGGCCCTGTACTTTAACAAAGTGTATTTACTATAAGTGTATACCGTATTTATTCTAATAGAATGCGCCCTCTAATAGAGCGCGTCTTCTAATAAAGTGCGCACCTTGGTGCTGATTGAAAAAATAAATATACGGAAACGATATAGTAGATAAGTAGAAAACGATTACTTAAATGCATTATCGAGGATTCTCATCGATCAAAATAGAGTTATTCTATCAAAGCGATGGAGTGGCGATGCAGCAAAAGTTTCAAATTTTGAACAATGTACCACTCCTGTAAACTATAGTGCCAAGGATATGCACACTGTTAAAAATCTGCTGCATTTTGCTGCAACGCACTCCCCTGCTTGTATAGAAAACGGTTACTTGGCCGTGAAATGGCGCTTTCTCATTGGTTGGAATAGGGATATATACAAGTGGTGGAGGACGTTGCAGCAAAATGCAGCATATTTTTAACAGTGCACTGTTAAAAATTTGACCCATTTGTTGCAGAGTCACTCCACAGCTTTTATAGAATGTCTCTTTATGGCCAATGAGAATGCTCCATAACACAGTAAAGCAATCGTTTCCTATAAAAGCGGTGGAGTACGTTTTTAATAAGTCCGTAATAAATACGGATTAAGAAAACAAAGAAGCATGGTTTTTGTATCGAACTTTACTCTTGCATAAAAAAAGTTCCTGTTTTTGGCAAAAATAACAGATACTTGAATGAAAAATCTATTCTTTGAAAGAATTTATTATTTTATTCACTTTAGTAAAAAACTGATTTTTTTTTTTTTTTGAAAACCACCGTAGAATTTTGATATAGAAAAACCTGTTTAAATTTTTTTTTATTTGTAACACCAGAGTATTAGAGTATGTAGCCTTATTAATTTCAATACAAATAAGATTTTGTTTTCTATATATAAAATACAAAACAAGTTGTGCAGTATCCCTATGGAATATGGAAAAATAGAAGGACTAGTGAAAAATGCTCCAAGGAGTAGTGCAAAAGCAGAATATGATTTTAATTGAGCATTAAAAAGTAATGGACAAGTGCTTCTGTTAATTACTGAGCATGAGGAAGGATAAGGGATCCCTTCTTGGCTACAACTCACTTCAATGCCAACTTTGAAAAAATCATATTTGAGCTTTTTTCGTGAAAACAAATCAGTCGCAGTTACTATAAAAATGTATAGTGTAAAGACGTAACCATTAAAGATGCAGCTTAATTAGACATAAATGTAAAGGAAGGCGACATAATGCCAGATACCTAGTTCCTGCAGGTATCACATTCATGCACTGCCACCAAGCATACCCTAAGTGTATAATTGCACAGAAAATTGATTTGTAGTATAGTGCAGAGTGAACAGTGCAGTTAACATCAGAGATGTAGTACAGGCTATACGCCGCACACCTTCTGGACATTTTAATAGAACACCATATACCCTCTGTTTTTCAAGAAACCTTATAGTATACACATTCTAGAATATTCCTCTGCTTAGAGCATATATCTTATGTTATTCTTATGACTACACCCCTGGTTAACATCTAAAGCACGGTGGAAAATTCTACTAAAGAACAGCAAATTTCTTTTATATGGAAAAAGCGCAAATATGATTTTTTCAAAGTTGGTATTGAAGTGAGTTGTAGCCAAGAAGGGATCCCTTATCCTTCCTCATGCTCAGTAATTAACAGAAGCACTTGTCCATTACTTTTTAATGCTCAATTAAAATCATATTCTGCTTTTGCACTGCTTCTTGGAGCATTTTTCACTAGTAGAAATATGTTTGGATTACTATTTCCTGAAATCCGTCCTTTCCAAGCACCTATTCAAACACCAGCTACCTCAAGTAATGCTCAAACTCTAATCTATTAACAAACGTTTTTATTTGTTTATTTTGATGAATTCTATCGTTTATAAGAAAAGTCTTTTTTCGTCTAATCCATCAAATAACTTTATATTTTCGGGAAGACAACATTTTCAACAATGGAAAAAATAATTTAAAAATCTGTAATTTAACATATTACTAGAAAAAGCCATGCTTTGTTTGGATTCGCGAAACATTATTTATAAAACAGATATTTGAAAGCAACAATATTTTTTAATATTATTTTTGCATCTTTATTAAACAAAAGCATTATTTTATGTTTTGGCGCATTTTAATTTTTATTTATGATGTAAGACTGGCATAATAAAATATGTGAGAAGCAAACTTTTACAAAATATTTTTAAATTTTCAACTAAAAGCTCTTTTAAAGATGTTTTTACAATTTCTAGTAGCCACTGGTGTTTTTTAAAGTTGTTTGAAATATGCATGTTTCCGATCTTTGTAATTAACATCAAATAATCTTTGATAGCTATTTTAGAATAATATATTTGAAGAGAGCTTGAAGAAAGTTACTTCTTCAAAATCCTATTTTCTGGAAAAACCTTTTGAAATCTGAAATCTGCTCTCGTTGATACTATGAATTTTCAACTGTAAAACTTTTAATTCTAATTTCTTCCTTTTTTATACATGTTAGCGTATGAGAATTTTTGATATTGTAGAATTTTTCGTAAGGAAAATTTCTATTGAATGCTTAATTTTGAAGGCTTTTCACTCTCGACAACGTTAAGTACATTTTTAAGCCAACTGGTGTCTATATATCCTCAATATCTACAACTGCTTCATCTAATGTTAAACCTTGGGATTTATGAATTGTAACAGCAAAAGCTAACTGCGGAAGAAATTCTTTCCTTGAGAAATTTATGCTTCCATTTTCCCAGAATTTAATTTTGAGGGGAATTGGTACGCACCAATTTTTATAAGTTAAATTTCTGTAGTATTCAAATTTATTCATGATTATTCGCGATATCTAGTCTGGTGGCTTATGATTTTCTTTAATATGTGCAACAAAGTCTAAAGTCCCGTTCACTAAACCTTTTTCGGTCCACAAATAAGAACGTAACATTACTTTAAATCCAAATGATAAAGTAAGATATGGTTAAAATCCATTTGTCGTTTCAGAATCGGCCAACTTTGCTTTAGTACATTTATAAAGATCTTGAATCTAGGTAGGAACTTCAAGCAGTTCTTTTAATTTTTCATTTATATAGCAAATTTAACAATTAATTATATTTGTTTAGAATTCTTTTGTTGCCACTTTACAAAAAAAAAAAAAAAAATACAATTCTTTTAAAATGTTTAAGTGTCATCTGTGCAAACGATTTTGCGGAATGATGAAAACATATTTTATTTAATAAATTAATCCTGATTCTATGTATAATTTTTTACTCCATGTTTTATATATTTTTTCTGAAAATATACGCGTTTCAATTTTTATTTATTTGCTAAAATGCGTCCGCATTTGAAATGCATGTAAAATAAATCAATTAAAATAATATTTTTTTAACGTTTTACTGTAAAAAAAATTATATTCTGCATATCTACAGATCATATTTTATTTTTGTGTTTAATTTGAAGTCAAAATATTGAATAGTTTTTTTGTAAAGCGTACGACAAATTGTAATTTGAGTGGCCTAGTAGAGGCTTCGCTTCGCTCCTCCTAACAACGACCAGTTGGAAAATGATATTTTCAAAAACTAAATAAATAATACTTACAATTAAATTCTATTTAAAAAAATAGTAATAATATACATCATTTTTATGGTGATCAAAACGTGACTTACGTAATAATAGAGTCATTTATTACGTACGCCATAGATTAAACATTTTTATTGTGGACCAGCCACAAACAAATTTTAAAGTAAATTTCCGTTTTATAATTTCCGGTACTGCTAATTTTCATACTTCTAAACATTGCAAATTTTCAACTTTTACACCGTTTAGGGTAAAAATTTATTTTTATATGAAAATTGTTTGAAATATTTATCTGAATTTATTTTTGAGTTAATTTTTTTTTTGCTATTTTGAATATTTTTTTGTCAGCGTGTCAAGAGAAAGAATTATTCAATTACTGGATGTTAAACATAGAATAATCAGAAAACGAATAAAATCCGGATATAAGAAGGTTTCAGATAGCTTCAGATATCTTTATATTCTACCGATAGAAACAAGCATTTTCCAAATGGTTAACTCATTAGTGCCCAGCGTCCCATTTTTGGAACTGTTATAAAAAATTTAAGAAAGCGCTGTTCACACTAGGAAAGAGAAAATAAAATAAATATTTTTATTCCCGAGTCAAATCTCTCTAGAAATTAAGATAAAAGTTACTCCTTTTTTTAATGTGTTGGAAAATCCAAAATTTAACTTTTACCGAAGGAAGTAATTCAGACATTAATAGGTTTAAAATATATATGAATGAATTTTAGAAATTATTTAAAAAAATCATACCAAATGAATTTTTAGAAAAATACCTTATGTTGATACTTCATACTTTAAAATTAAAAAATAATACAACATTCTTAGCAGGCAAGATTGTTTTTTAATAGCAAATTAATCTAAAAATTTTTGGGAATAATTTAAGTAAGTTCGTTGTACTGATCTATTATATCCACCAAAAATTTGTCTAAATCCAAATAGGGCAACAACAAAAAAGGTTAAAAATAGCTGATCGTTTAAAAAAAATATCACTTTAATTTTTAGCAAATGAAGTAATTCTGGAAATAATAGGTTAAAAATATATATGAATGAATTTTAGAAATTATTTAAAATTCTAGGAAATAAATTTTTAGAAAAATATTTTATATTGATACTTTACATTTTAAAATAAAATTTTAAAAAATACAACATTTTTAGCATGTAAGATTTATTTTTAATATCAAATTAGTCTAAAAAATTTCGGAATAATTTAAGGAAGTTCGTTGCACTGATCTTTTATATAATCCAAATATTTGTATGAATATAAATAGTGCAATAACAAAAAAAGTTAAAAATAGTTGCCCGTTTCTAGAAAATATAATTTTATGCTTATAAACATATTGACGAAAGTTGATTATAAAATTCTGGAATTAGATTAAATGCTGCAATATAATTACATCTCAAAAATCTTGAAAAAAAATACTGCTACTAATTTACACGTATGCAATGAGTTTGTTTGTATGTAAAAGAATTACGACTGCAGAATAACTTATAATTGTAATCCTTATTTGTATTTATACGATGCAAATTCTCGTGCAATACTTTAATCTACGTAATCGAATCAGAAGTCTAAAGGCAAATTATTAAACACATAATGTGTAAAAATTTTCAAACACATATACAGGGTGCTTATAATTAAAGTTACTCTGTTTGGACCTACGTAAAGTCCGCCCTGGTTGACCGATATCGATGAAACTTAGAATACACAGACCATGGGGAAACGAAATCTGGAATAAAAAATAGTTCAAATTTCGACCACCGGAGTAAAAAAGGCGCTTTAAGACCATAAATCTCAAACTGGAAACAGAAATCTTATTTTATTTACATGGCATGCCCAATGTGCATTCCATTTGCATCAAGCACATGTTCAAAACGCATAATCGCGTGTTCAACAGTAGCGCGAAGGGTTCCTCGATCAATTGTAGACACATGACGTGTTATGCTTACTTTTAAATCAGATAATGTCCGTATGCTTCCTCCATACACACGATCTGCCAGGAATCCCCACAACCAGAAGTCACAGGGATTCAAGTCTGGGGAGCGAGGAGGCCAGGTTTTTGGAAAATTTCTCGAAATTACCCGATCATCTCCAAACTGGGCACGAAATAATGCTGTCACTGCTCGGGCTATTTGAGGAGGGGCACCTTCCTGCATGAATATCGTAGTCTCTAAGTACTCCCGCTCTGGTAAAGATGGAATGACCTGCTGCTGAAGGAGATTGCAATAACGGGTACTCGTAATGGTACACATTTTAGAGCCCTGAGAAGTGTTCTCCTCAAAACAATAGGGACCAATAATAAAATCAGCCGTGAAGCCGCACAAAACAGTTACGTAAGCAGGATTTAAAGACTATTTATGGAGAACATTAGGACTTGAATGCCTAAGAAGGACTGCTCAGACAAGAAAGCCTTGTCTGTAGAGCATAGTATTCCTCCCGGTCTCCTTTATTAAGGTAAAAAAGAGGTTGCATTATTTTTTAGTTACAATAAAATACAGATATAATTTACATGGTAAAACTCATCCACTGGAACACAGACTGCAGCCTCGCGACAGAGAGCGGCAGAGAAAAAGATGAAATTATGGTGCACTGTCGGCTGGGGCCCGTGCCCCTTCATAACAAACAACTGGTATGATGGAGAACTCTCGATCTGCTGCTATACTACAGAAGGACAGACCGCTATGTGGTTAGAATGGAAATGAACATTAAGTAATTCTAAATGTTTCTCAATTTGGCAAGCAACGCTGGCCGAGATAACACCCCTTGTAGCCAGGATTTAGGGGGAGAAGGGTGATATCTGAGATGCCAAGCTTCAGTCAGAGTACAGTGATAGTAGGTATGATTGTAGTACCCCATACGCGACAGTTCTGAGTATTCACTGCTCCATCTGGGGTAAAATGTGAGTTGTCCGACCATAAAATATTCCACGGCCATGCATTATCAACGGCTATTTTAACCAAAAACAACCTCGCAAATTGAGTTCATTTGTCCGGGTCTGCAGGTTTCAGCGCTTGCACAACGTGAATCTTGTGTGGATATCACTTTATAATGGATCGTAGAACCTTCCGTACTGTAGATCAAGGGAGAGTCCCCCGATGCTCTTTCGACCACAGCAAGAGCAACTTCTTCGGAAGTTTCATTTGAAATTCTTTTCCGCCCACTTCCTTGCTGCACACCCAACTTCCCAGTCTCTTCAAATTTAGACATCTTTTTCAAGGGTTGTCTCGCCATTGGTCCTTTTCGTAAGCCTTTTAAGCGTCGGTATTCTCGCAGTGCAACTGACAAATTACTGCCGTTCTTATAAACCAACTTTACCAGTAACGCTCGTTCCTTCTTTTCTAACGGCATGATGCAGAATGAATGTACGGCAGAAAGTACTGGCTTTTTAAAACGCTCCAAATTTGCATAAAGTCAATTCTCTCAGATGAAAATAATATCAGATGAAAATCTATAGGTCGAAATTTGAAAGATTTCTGTTTCCAGTTTGGATTTGTTGTTTTAAAGCGCCCTTTTTTTCACCTGGTCGTCGAAATTTGAACTTTTTTTTAATTGCAGATTTCGTTTCCCCATGGTTCATATGAATTATATTCCATGTTTCAGCGATATCGGTCAACCAGGGTGGACTCTATGTAAGTCCAGACAGGGTAACTTTAATTATAACCACCCTGTGTTACAATCAATATTAGATACCTCATTTAAAGCTTAATATCTTACTAAAAATTCTTTGCGCATTAAATAGACTTGCAATTTAAATTTATTTTTTATACAAATCAATGTAAATTTTGTATTTGCGTACATATTTCTAATACAATTTAACATAAATGGTTGAAAATATATTAAAAGTGCATCGAATATGTAACCAAAATTATATTTTAAACAGTATTATGCAGGTAAAATTATTCACATAAGTCATTTTATTCAAACTTACATCTGTTTGATCGTGTTAAAAAAAGTTTTATCCTTTTTTACTAATTTATAAAAATTAACTTTTGCTTATTAACTTGATTGATCTGGTCTCATTTTTTAAACAACATTTCTACATGTGTGCATTCCTAAAGTGCTATGATTTTTTTTAATCACTATCACTTAATGCAATATAGATAGTAGGCAAATTCGCAATTAAAAAAACGCAAACAAATGTTTTGGAATTTCAAATTCAGCGTTACAAAATCCTGTAAAAATTGTATCGCATGTTGGCTAGAATACTAAATATAAAATTCTGAAGAATTCTTTCAAGAAATCTTTCAATTGTAGTGCACTTTTGATAAGTTTTTGAAGAAAATCGCAGTCTAAAATTTAACTTGTCAAAGTATCGATCGCACTGTCAACCATATTACTTATAACTTAATTTTATGCTTGAATTGTAGAAAATACATCCAGGGCAAATTTAAATTCTAGATCAAGATTCTGTTCAGCATGAGAAATACTAACTTTTTGCAAACATATTTTACGCTTTTTTTCTGTGTGTGTTCTGCATATATTGCATGCATCATAGTTTTTAAAATGTTAGATGCCACGCAATTAATGTCCGCAAAAGTTGTAGTTAATCTAATATAGCGTTATATTTTTTCAGTCGCTTTACAGTAAATTCCTATTTTGTATTTGCAGTGACACTGAGAGGAGATAAAGATCTGAGCAAATTGAAATCAAAATTAAAGCAAATGAAAATTAATTCAACTGTTAATTCATGTTTTAACCCCAGGCATAAATGCAATATTTAATTTTTGTTTGCAAAAACTTTATCTAAATTTTAAGTTTTGCAAATATTTTTGTTGCACATGAAAGCTGATGATATAGTTTTTGGATGCTACTGAAATTTAGCATTTACAGACCTATTGTTTATGTCAGTAACAGTCACAGTTTCTATAAATTCTTTCATATAATGTATCTTGTATTTATTGTCTTTTGAATACAGGAAATGCATATAAATTTTCTTTATTTTTTATCTTTCTTAAGTTGTCTTAAACAATATTTATTTATTTATTTTTGTGTGTGTGTGTGTGTGTTTATAAAATTCTGTTATATAACATGTTTGGTTCCTTTGTAGTGACGAAAATTGAAATTACAGTTTAAAGGTTTGGTTTCAAAGAAAGAAATTTGCGAAATTATTTTTATTAATAAAAATTGTGACAAGTGTGCTAAAAAGCTATAACCCTTATGAACAGCCCTGTGAATCTTTCACCTGTCAAGGATTTACATTAAAAATTTACATTACACATAACAACAATCTGTACCACTCGTATGTTAGATGTACAGATGTATGTATGTATATTTTTAGAAAGTTTTCTTGAATTGTATAAGTTATCTTCTTTAAAACAAAGATTATTTCAACTTTCTAAACATACTTAAAAAATATATTTTTGTCAGCTTGAGATTCTTTCCTTTTATTTGGATTTTCCACATCGCTAAATATTTGGAGACGGTTCCACAGTTTCTTTAATGTGACAACTCTATTTATTTTGAAGAGATTAGATTTAAACATGAGAGAAAAGTAGTTCAGGTGTAAGGTTTTTTTTTTCTAAAACTTTGTTTAAATTACCTACAATTGTTATTAAAAGTTAATAAAATACGAAATTTTAAAGATTGTTTTAGTTGTGTGTTCGGTAATTGACTGTTAAAAAATATAATTCACAAATTTTATTTTATTTGTTAAGATTAAATGAATTAATTTTGATATAAATAATGCTCCTTGAATTAAAGTGGCATTGCTGTAATAACTTCACCATTTGAAGAGACAGATGAATGCTGTTTTAGAGCACATGGTGCTATGGAGGGCACAGAATGCTGGAAATGCATGAGGTGCTGTCTGATAACACCAGATGCATATGTGATAGCGTAAGAGCACGTTAAAAGGCATCATTCGCATCATGGATGCTTTTCGACGGTGTCAACGCGTGGTCGTGCAATTTTTAGCATCTCAATATGTAAGTGCTACTGAAATCTACTGTCAAATGTAAAATACGTATCGCACGGAGTGTATTTCACCACATATTAGATTCACTGAAGAAAGTTGTTAAGGGATAGCGAAGCCCTAATGACAATCAATTCCAAGCTACGTTGAAAATTGTTAGCAAATTACCTTCTCTTCAAAGCTTCCTTGAGCAAACTGAAGTTGTTGTGGCATGCACACCGTGGCATACAAATTTTTCATTCGATTATAGATATCATTAGTGCTCATATTTTCCGCTGTTAAAAATTTACACTGTTTGGAGGCATCCATGGTACAACTGATGCATTTTAAAGAGATCCCACGCTAAAACATGCGCATAAGGTGGAATCTGACGATATCGCGGGCATTCCTAGCAATCTGATCTTTTTATAGGAGCATGCAAAGTCATATTTCAGTTGAAATAGCGTTATTATTACATCACTGTCTCTTTCAGTTGGGCGACCCTTATATAATATCATTTTTTGACCGCACTTTTTGTACTATAGTCACTCAAAAGTTTTATGAAATCCACTACTTGAAGATATTATGCAGCATTCTCGTTGGTCAGAAAAGATATATTCTATAAAATCATTAGAGGGACTATGCAATAAATGTTGCAGATTTTTAGCAGTGTAATATTCGTGTCCATATACTTGCTTGACCTGAAATCGCATGTTTAAAAAATGAATGTTAAGTGCATATTTAAGATTTTAATAATAAAATGAATAATATAGCTTTAAGAAATTTTACTTGAATGTTTTAAATGATTAAACAACTAAAATATAGTTGGTAACTCTTAAATTTGTAACAATTCAATATAAAAACTCTTTTTTATAATGTTGATAGTTGCTTCTTCTACAAAGGCTAATTTTAGTAACGATGACTTAAAACAATTTCCTTATCTTATTTAAACTTTTTAATATAATTCAATTAATAATAAAGTTAATAAACGTGGATATTTTATTTATCAAAATTCATAATTTGATACCATGTGAGGAAACAATGAACCATGCTAAAATGCATACTGATCAGGCTCATGTCAGACCGACAAAAATCCTTATTACATAAAATTACATATTACCTACTATATTTTACAAATACACAAATCTCTAGGAATGATTATGTTGCTACGGTGGTCTAAATCTAAAATTAATTTCACCTGTATACTTGTTAAACAGCAGTCAATAAGCTGTGGATGACACTGTCCATATCAGTTTCTAACCAAAACATTATTTCAAGTAAATAACAAACAGCATAACAAACATTGCAATATTCATTATTCAAACTGTAAAAGTCGATTACCTCGCATCGTATTTACTGCCTTGCAAATAAATATACGTTATTATCCTACACAGATAAGTAATTCAGATGCCGTTTAGTCTTCTATTGCTAATTTTAATAATACTAGAATTATGCAGGTATCTTCCTCAGCAACAATGCTTAATGAACTCATCTTCAATTCTACTAAATGAATTTAGTCTTCTGGTCTTCTATATTAACATTACATAACATTCCGAAGAAGAAATTGACTGGAAAATTGTTGCCAAATATATCAAAATATGCGATTTATGTTTTGAAATTAACAATTGATTTGGTATTGGTTCTGGTTTAAGCGAAATGCAAATTCTTATTGCTAAATATCGAAGCATACAATTTTCAAAAAATATGAAAATCAAAATGTCACTCTCTTTAATCATAATATGTCAATATCTCTAAACAAAACAAAAATTCCAAATACTTATCCGGAATTACTCTGGGGTGACTGCTCTAACTACACGAAAAACTTATTTTCAAAAAAAGGATAAGATAAGAAATTTAATTTTCAAAGAAAGGCTAAAATATGCATCGAAATTGTTGAAATGTTTTTCTCCTGTTAATCCTGACAATAACACTTACTAACACTTAAGTATTTTTTTTTTCGATTTTGTACAAAATTTAATGCAATTTACCGAGGTACATTATTAAAAATAGCACAAAAATTTGCTATTACAGTACCCCTTCCCGGGGTATTTTTTTTTCTAAATCCAGGGAGAAACTACTATCTATAACTAAAAACTTACACACAAAAAAATGGTTCAATTCTATGTATAACTTCATGCACTTTGCGGTGGTGCAATATTGAAAAGAACACATAAATCGCTATTACAATCAATACAATTAAGTCAATTAATTCCTCTTTTGGCAGAATATTTCAAAATAAGGAGGGCCTGGTTGCTAGAGCCTTAAACATTCTCATAAAATTTAGTTCATATCTATGCATATCTTCACACACTATTCGATTGCTAAATGGTGACATACCAGAAGCCGAAAAAAAATTCGATTACAATACTTTCTAAATATTGAAGATAGAAGAAAATAAAAATGCCCGACAATGCTTGCCAATTACCTGTATTGTCCATAATTGCCTTTATCTGATTTTTTGCAATGTAAAACATTCAAAAATAAATCATCCTCCCTCCTCATTTTTAAAACATGTTCGGCGTTTTATTTCATTTCCTATAATTTTTCTAAGCTACTTCTTTCTTTTATAGTTATTTAAAGTTTTTTATTTGGTGTTCTTCATTTCTAGCTCTAACATTTCGAGCAAAATAAGAACATTTTGGATCCTATTAATAAGATATTTTTTTTATTCTAGCAATCCTGAAAATGCAGATCTGGTCTCATTCAATGCAACTTATTCATTAGAGATATATTGGTAACTTAACGTGCTTTGCATGCGACCATACTTCTATTTGCGTTATTTACCTTTTTTTTGGAAATTTGCATAGACACCTTGATATGGTCATGGACTCATTTACCTTTAGCAAGTTAAAATTAAGTCAATCTTAAACTGCCACATATGTGTTTACTAGAAGTTATTTCCATGCAAACAGAATAAGCTTTTATAACAAGACCATCTCTTGGAAAGAGGACATTGTAAACTTCGGGATTATCATTAAAAAAAAACTTATAGAAAACGCATTCTAAGTAAAAGAGGTAAGATCAGCTTCAAAACTCATGAGCCGTTTAAAAAATAATATTAATAATAAAACATTATCGTTCACAGAGTTATTAATCTCTATAATTTGTTACGTTATTTCAATTAAAATTAAAAACCTATAGTTTTCTGTAATATTACAAAGGATAAAACTAATTTATCTGTACAATTTTTAATTTTCATCTATTTTTTTACGTCATACTAAAATATTTCATAGGACCGACCATAACCATAGGACAGTAAACCATACATGCATAAAAGTTTATCAAGTGTATTATTATTAAATTACACTAGTATACAAAACTAACAGAATTTTTAGATTAGGTTAACTTTTTTAACTGCTGGACATATTTTAATGATGTTGGGTATGAACATAGGTTTGTATAATGCAAATGAATTTTTCATTCAAAAGTTATAATTAGGAAGCATGATCATGCGTAAGACACATCAGCGTCAGAAGGTATAATACAGAATTTATTATATTTATTCAAAAATGTTTTAATAAGGGCTGTGGTCTGCTCTTAAATTTATACACCACTCATAATATAAATAGTACAGTTTGGAAATCGGACATTTTTTTAGCTCCTGTGAATATTTATATAACTCCTCCAGATACGCTGTTTTCAGATTCTGGTTAAATGCCGGACGCAAAAAGAGAATAAAATTTTCCGCTTCAGAATGTCCCAGACATGTTCTATAGGAAGTAGATCTTGGGATCAGATTGAGAAATCCATCAAGAAGTAGTCTTACTTTGCAGAAATCCATGACCAGATTAGCTGTTTGAGGGTGCGTGTTGTAGTCCAATAAATTTAAACTAATCGTGGAGGGCCCCGTAATAATTACCCATCATAAGTATGTATAATTTAAATTATGAAATTAAGACATGTGTAAACTGTTTATAAAAAATGCAATTCCAAAATAAAATTTAAACTTAATTATAAATATTTTTATTGCATAGTAATGATCTATTAGCGGAATTGTTATTACTATCTTGTTATTCCATCGACCCATTTCGACCATTTATATAAATAAAAACTACTTGCAAAATAATACAAATTGGCAAAATTTTATTTTAAATACCAAAAGAACAAATGGACAAATGAATTAGTAAAAGGATAATAAAAATATAAATAAAATGTCGAATTAAAGATTACGTGATGACGTAACAAGCACTTGGAAGTATATTTAATGTCAAGTGAATGCGACCTTTAAGATAAGCTTATATTGGCATTTAATATTAAAGTATTGGCGATAATTCGTTGGTCGACAGGATAATAAAATAGTACTGAACTGCGTGAAAGAAACATTTTTATATCACCAATATGATAATCTTATAATCTAATAGGTTATTTTGTCGAATTAAGCGTCACATATCCAATATAAATATATCTTTGAATATAACTTTGAAGGAAATACTGATTCTAAAAAAATCAAAGAGTGTGGAAAATTTGATTACAAATATAATTCGTAAATTATATATCCGATTGACTTCATTTTTCATGCAAAATTTATATTTTCTGTATTTTCTATTACTTTCTTTCCTTAAAGTATGTATATATATATACTATAAAAATCTTTAGTTAGAACAAATATTTCGAGAGTCCGAAAAAAATAGTTCCGAATAATCACGGTTTCTAACAGTCAATAAGTCTCTTCCCTCTATAATATATACTAAGCACACACCAAATTTCAAGACTCTATCTCAGTTGGCTTGGGAGATAAAACATTTACAGATACACAGATAGGCAGAAAAAACCAGCAGGCACACAAACTGACGGACGGACATTTTCTTTTCTAAAAATGTTTTTTTTAATATACAGTGTCTGAAACGTGTAAATTCATTAGATTTTTTTCGATTTTCAAAACGATTTCAAGACTCATTTTGCACTAAGTACGATGGATAAGTAATAACTGCCAACGTCGACTATGAAAAGACAAGCATAGGGAACAAAGGTACCACCTCTGCAACTCACACTAGTCATTCAGAGTGTCCCAAACACAGGAAAAGAGTGGGCCCGTGGAACTTGATGCCTTCGCCAATATCAAACACATGCTGCACTAGTCATCTGTTAGGCAGAACCTGATCTGAAAATAGGGTGGTACATCGTTGGTTTCCAGTTTAAACTAAATGCATGCAAACCTTTGGTTTTTTTTTAATAACAAAAACTATTCTTCTAACCAGAAAGGTTTTCTTAAATGAATGGAAATTTCTGGCTTCCCATTACCTACAGTATTTAATACAAGATGCATTCAAATAAATAAATTTTCGTGTTCAAAGTATTTTATTTTTCGTTCAAAAAAGTCGGAGGTCGGCGTGTATGGAATTTGATTATCTCTGTAACGTTTTAAACGGGTTCTCCCGAGTGCATAAGTAAATAGGAACCAAACAGCAGGACTTACTACAAAAGACCATCTGCCATATAGACTTCTGACAACAAAAATCCTCGAAACTATACGCATGCGATTTATGCGAGCGAACAAAATGCGAAAATTTTTATTTATAGAGCATGGTTTTCTACTCACTCTACGCATACACAAGTGTATTTTAGAGTATTTAACATTAAAAGGATGCATCAATGTTTCAAAGAAAAAAAATTAAATTTCGTTTAGTAATTTTATTGAGATTTACCAAAATATACAAATTCTCTTAATGCTGTACAGATAACAAAGAACATGTAGTGTATGCATGGTATTAAAATATAACCGATCCAATGAAGAAGTAAGTTATCTATATTAGGGAATATAAGGGAACCTTTTATACTTTACACAAATATGTACTCTTTAAATTCTTTTAAAAAGTTATTGTTACAATTTGTAATCTAATAACGATTCTGTAATATGAATTTTTCCCAAATCAAAAAAAAAAAGAAATTACATTTCAATGTAATTTATAAAAGAATAGCAAAATAGCATTAAAATATAGTTTTGATATTCTGAGAAACTTGTAAGGTAATTTTTTATATAAATTATAATATTTTGTCACTATATTATTAATTTATATTTTTTTGTTATCTTAATAAAGTTTTGAGGTTTTAAATTTTAAAACTTTTAAAGCTATTGATATTTTCTATGAATAACTTTAGATTTGTAATCAGAAGAAACTATTTCGCATTTACCATACACGAAAACGCACACGCACACAGACAAACACACACAACACACATATAAGAATTAAGCTCTGAAATTCCAAAAATATGCTTTTGGATTTATTTTGAATATCTGAATATTTCCATAAAAGTCTGCCTAACTTTTAATGAAACGCATCAAAATAGTTATTAACAATCATTTACAAAACTGTCAAAAAGAAATAACCTAGGAAAGTTTCATATTCGGTAAAGCTTTTAGAAAACGGCATAAAATTTCTGAAGTTTGAAGTGGTTACATTTGTGTAACTAAAATATCAGTCATTTTATAATTTCTAAAGACTTTTTTAAATGTTTGAAAAAGCTAAATAATTTATACGCACTTATTTCTTGGCAATGCGTAATAGTTTAAATATGTAGCAAGTATTAAAACTTATCATGAACTTATTTAGACACGGCTTTTGCGCATTTATTTTTAGCGTACCATTGTATATTTTTTTTAATATTAATATGCTGATGCAAGCATATATGCCAACACGTCATAATTATTCCGAATTCTGATTCGAGACAAACAAATATTACAACTGGAAATATTATTCAAGAAAAAACTTCAAAATTGAAATTAAAATGTGCTTTATTAAAAGAACACACATTTTATTATACATATTTTCTGGTTTAAAACATGCCTCTCTTAAGTTTTGAACTTTAATTTGAAATTTTACTTTTGACCTTACTTTATCGATCGTTTTTTAAAGCTGGATACAGTTTATTCACACATAAAAAAATAATTAGCAAACATAATTAGTAAACTTAACGGAATAATATGAATGTTAATATGCACATAAAATATCACAAATTCATCTATTTATGACTATGAATTGATAAAATAATATGCGCAATTCCTTTTAGAAAATTCAAATCCTGAATTTATGTAAATATTTCTTTACAGATTTGATCAATTTATTTTTACTAAATTACATACTTTAAACCTTTTCGAGGCATTTAAAATTGAAAGCGTTCAACGTAATGTTTATTAAAGTATATTTTTTCATTTTTACAAACAGATGATTAGAAACTCTAGAAAATAGAATCATTAAGTATGATAAAATCTAACTCTGCAAATGAATCATTTCATAAAATGTCACATAAATGCACAAGCATTGTGTTTCAAATCGCAGCCATTTTTTATTACATAAGTCGAAGGAATTAAAGAGAAAATTTAAAAGTGCAGTTTATCTTTTCATGTCATTACTTCGCCTGAAAGAAAAAAAATGCATTATTTTTTACATGTTTGAATATGTCCACAACTTTTCATGTTTCATTTACTCTTATTCGAGGATTATAAAAACTTTTTTTTTCCTTTTGTTCCAAAAGAAGCTTTGAAAATGTATTCTATCGCATGCGTTGAAGGTTGTTATATTTTTTTAATCATTTCAAAAAGAATTTAAAACTGAAATGTCAAATAAATATTTATTTAAAAGTACACATACAATTTTATATTTATCTTAAAATTCAATCTGTTACATGTAAAAAGAATGTACCGTAAAATGGGGTGAATCGGAACACTTTTCAACTTTAACGTTAAAAAAAGCAACAACTGATTTTTTAATTTTTTAAATTTTCTACTAGAAACTTCGGTCTTGTTTTGGTCTTTACTTTTTAAGCAAAAACGAAACATTTTTACTGTTTATATATAAATTATTTAAATTTTTAATGGTGTTCCGATTCCCCCCGCAGATTGGGGTGAATCGGAAGAAATACTATAATCTTTATTTATTCCGATTCAAACTTTAATAGGGTTAATAAGAACAGGTAATAATGATAAAGGAGGAATAGGAACACGTAGTTACTGTGAAACCAAGCCTTTATTTTATATACAAGTAAAGATATGCCTTTTTAAAAATTAGAAAACATCTTCTAAAACAAGAAAAATTAAAATTTATTTTAAGAAATTATATTCTAATTGGAAATGTAAAATTTAAAGCATATTTAGCCCTGTTATGTGTTATCCTTTACTAGTAGTCATTGGGTAAGTGAATCTATTGAGTAGCCCCAATCGCTGCATGTATTAATACGATCTACTTATACGCCTCATCCCCAGCCCATAGTACATTTTGCATCCCTCTCTTTTTTAATTAGTTTTTCATTTTGAGATGTTTGTGTAATGTTGTGGATGCCAGAGAATAATTCAGTACAGTTTTTCTAACTAATTTGCTATTTTAAAAGTCTTTTATTGTATGTTCTATGTCTGGTGGATTAAACGTTGACTTTTTTGTTTAACCAAACAATTTTTTGGCACCCTTAAACTCTTCAAGTAATTAGAACAAACAAAATATTGTTACAATACATATTCATACATATGTTTTCATATATTACATGAAACTATTATTGTATAGAAAAATTAACTATGAGAGAAAACGTGTTCCGATTCACCCCGTAAATCTTAAACCTCTGATGTTTCAAGACATTTTTCATTTTTTTATTATCTAGTTTAGAAATAAGTATAATTTAATACAGAATATCGTTAACAGGACTATCATTAATTAAAAATCCCCTCTCTTAGGTTCAATATACGAAAAACACTGTAGTTACATACAAAGTTTTGAAGACATTGCAAAAATGAGGTTTTTGAGGATCCTCTTGAAGTTTTTTTATATACCCCAGTAGTTGTGAAAACATGTCAAAATTGAATTTCCCAACTCTTAATGGTATAAACTTCTTATAAAAAATTTGGCAACTAAAAATATCATCACATATATTTATAATGAATTTATTTGTATGACTGGGAAGTTTCGTTCCTATTCACCCCGCTGTTCCTATTCACCCCATTTTACGGTATAATAGTTTATGTAAAAACAAAAATAGTGACATTGTATCAATAATCATACTTAAAATACTGTACAAAGGTGGTAAAAACAATCAATTGGGACTATCAATTTTTAAATTAAATATACTGTCTTCAATTATGAAACTGTCAACGACAATTTTAAGTAGTTCTCATTACAAAAAGGAAAAAGCTACCTATTGCAGCCGTTTCGGAGGAAAACACTTCCAGAAAATTTTGGTATATTTTCACCGATCATGATCCCCAGACCCTAAAACCACCCTCCGTTCAAATATTGACACACACACACACATATATATCTTATTTTTGTAATTCTATAACTAACATATTTATGAACCGATTTGAATGAAACTTGTTACATACATACTACATACGACCAACGCTGGACAACGATCTCGACCGAGTTCGTTGGCCAGCATCATCCGCCATCTTTTTTTTAATGGCAGCCATTTAAATATTTAAAAAAATTTAAAATTTAAAATTAAATGCGAAAAAATTAAAAATTGAAAAAATTTAAAATTTAAAATTAAATGCGAAAAAATTAAAAATTGAAAAATATTTTTATTTTATGTGTTTGATCTTAAAACAATGATTCCAGAACACCTTTTATTTTGTCTATATTTTTAAAAAAATGATCGAGTTATAGCACTTCGAATTTTTCTTATGGCTGACATTTTGAAACGATCTGTTTTTTGTCACGTGATAACACGCGTGTTTATAAATCGATTTTTATGTAACTTGGTGTGTACATAGTACATAATGAAGCCTGCACCGAGTTTGTTAGCCAGTTCCATCCGCCATTTTGTTTCAAATTGCGGCCATTTAAATTTCTGTTTAAAATTTAAAATAAGTTACAAAAAGTGAGAAATTGAAAAAGATTTTTCTTTCATGCATTTGACTTTGATACAAAGATTCCAGAGCATATTTTGTTTCGTTTGTATCTTAAAAAATGACTGAGTTATAGCACTTTTAATTTCTAGTGCTGCTCACATTTTGAAATTATCTTGTTTTTGTCACGTGATAACATGCATATTTATATTTTGATGAAACTTGGTGTGTAGATAGTACATATCGATGCCAGGACCGAGTTCGTTGGCCAGTTTCAACGGCCATCTTGTTTCAAAATGGCGGAACATTATTTTTTTTAAATTTAAATTTTAAAATTAAGAGCAAAAATGTAAGAAATTGGGAAAAAAAATTTCTATGTGTTTGACCTTGATACAAAGATTTCAGAGCATTTTTTATTTCATCTATATCTTGAAAAATTGCTGAGTTATAGTACTTTCAATTTTCAGTGTGATTGTATAAACGGTTTGAAATTTGTCACGGGATAATACTCATACTTATAAACTGATTTGGATATAACTCCGTGTGTACATAGTACATACCAATGTCTGCCCATGTTCACGGGCTAACTTCATCCGCCATCTTGTTTAAAAATGGCGGCTATTTAAGTTTGTGAAAAATATATAATGATGTACAAACAAATTTTAGAAATTGAAAAAAGGTTCTTCTAAATACTTTATATTAAAATTGAATTCAGGAGTATTTTTTGCTTTGTCTTTACTTTAAAAAACGCCTGAGATATAGCAGTTTTAATTTCTAATGTTGGTGACATTTTTTTAAAAATAAATTTGCCCGCGACAGAACTCATATATATTAATAGATTTCGATGTGAGTGTGCATGTGCGCATGAATTAAATTTTCGATCAAGCTCATTGGTCTGTTTTAACCATCATGTTTCTTTAAAATGGCATAAACTTCATGATATCGTGGAATTTGGCGACTCTATAAATCGCGTAAAATAAAACAATGTTGAATAAAAGATGATTAATTTCTAAAAATTCCTATTAATATTCAGTATTGATAAAAACTAGTATTCAATCTTATATAATCGAGTTCCACTAATTTGAGATTCATATATTTGAATAATATAACTTAATTTAAAATAAATAAATAAGTATATGAAAGCTACCTCTTCCTCCCGGCACTGCCGGAAGGACATTTTTAAATTATGTGTTAGAAATAACTGATAGATTTCATATATACGGGTATCTTATCTTATAATATGAGAAATCTTTCGTGTGTTTGTGTCTGTTTGTGAATGCAAAGTGTATCTTGACAACGGCTCCAATGATTTTGGCAAAATATGTTGCAAAACTGATCATCTACAGAATGAACTCAAAATTTATTATTTCCAATATGAAGCCAAAAAATTATGGGTTGTATCCAAGTATAGTAGTACGTGCCATATTGTGAATTCTATATTTACACTAATCAATGGATAAATGAATACAGCGGCTAATCTTTTTGCTTAATTTCGGAAATAACTGACTATCAGCTTATTTTATCGACGATCACTTGCAGAATTTTTAAGTTATGTTTTTGAGACATTCACAGAAGTTGCTTTATACGGTTAGCTAACACAATATGTTAATAAAATTTTAATAGCTTGTACGCATGCTCGATATAAAAGTTTTTAGTAAACCTGCTCACTTTTTCACGCAATTTTTATCATATTTTAATTCTGATTAAGGGATATGTGTACAATGCAGTTTGTAATATTTTCGGAAAATAACGTTATTTTATATTAAGAACTTTACAAATTATAACAAAAAAAAATTTTAAAAATTGCAAATACTTTTATAAAAATCTTAATTTTTCTACGAGTATACTTGATATCCGCATAAAATTGAACACAATTTATTACAATAAGTCATATTACATTCATCATAGTATGTTTATTTTGTTTGTAATATTCTACTTACATTCTGGAGATGTCTCAGTGAAAATGAGTTGAAACATTTCTATTTTTAATATATTTGAAATTTCTTGTTTTATTATTAAAAGGTATTTTATTTTAAAGTTCTTGCCTAGTAAGTTCTTTGTAGAGTTTAATATTAATTATTATTATATAATTATTAATGGACGTAATCAAGATTTATTTCTTTTATATTTCAGATTAACATTCACAATGATCTAACAAAATTGATACGTTTAATAAGTTTAAATATTGTGTCAAATTCAAACATATGAAAACGTGTATTTTTTGTTTTCTGATTGTTGCCATGATGACAAAAAAGCAATAAAAACTTTCTAAAAAAATAATTTGAAAACAAATTGTGATAAAGATTTCAATTAAATTTCATTTAAATGTGCATTATTTTTTCTACACAATGATGTAAAAATTTAAAATGTGCGATGTTTAGAAAAATAAAAAATTGCAGTAACCGAAAATTAAAAACAGAAATTTTATTTAGGATTTATTTATGAAGGGTCCAGGGTCTTTAATCCATGTCGTACGTAATATGAGGCGGTCAGAAATCTATTTAACTCTATCAAATAAAAATGCACATTCTAAACAGTTATTGTTGTATATCTATAAAATATAGTTTCTTCGCAATATTTTGATTATACTTGTTAATTGTCTTCTAATCAAGGGTTACTCATAAGCTCTAATATAATATAGGAAAATTTCAACACAAGCATGGCATTACACGAGTTTCTAAAAAAATGGAGTTAGTCGTATTGACTTCTGAACCCGTCACCTATAACTCTATTATTACGTAAGTCACGTTTTTCATAATATCTTTTATTGTTGCAATTTCCCCTAACAACGAAAAAAATATAGTTAAAATGCGTGTTACTTTGAAAAATATAAATGAATGATTTCTGATAAAACATGGAATTATTATAAAGTATATTTAATTCCAAGTATTTCTAATACTGTTACAAATAAATGAAGGTATATAAATCATTAGAGTTTTTCGAGTTTATTGATAGTGACGTCAAACACATACTTAAGTTTTTAAAACTTATAAATGTTCTATTCTCCAGCGGACGTAAATGACGTCATTTTATATAAAATAAAAACGTGTTTAATAAATCTTAAAACTATTTTTTTTCATCATCTACAGTTTTTGTTGTTGTTGTTGTTTACGAAATTCTTTATCTTCTTATTTGAATCATAAATCGAAATGCATAAAATCTTTGTTAACAAAGAAAAAAGTAAACATGTTGTGAGAAAAAGAAACCCAAAAAGACGTTTTTATTATCATTATTATTATTTAAAAAAATGGGATTTTTTTATAAATCTAAAATTTTATTCATTGAAAGTATCATTTTTCAAATAATTGTTGTAATTTTTTTAAATTACATTTTTTTATTTATTTTCTTTCTTTTATTATTATTATGATTATTATTCAAATTTCTGCTCATACAAAATGAAGTTTACATACGTTTAAAAAAATGTGCTAATTTACTAAAATATTTCTAGGAATATTTCTATTTCTAGTACTTTTTATGAAACAACAACAACAAATTTCTAAACATCAAATGCACATTTACACTGTAAGTCAAAATATTAGTAAATTTACTAAGATTTTTTGTAGAACCTGAGCTGTCTAGAATTTTTTTTTTTTTTTTTTTTTTTTTTTATATAAATCAACCTGAGGTACACATAGTATTTTAGTAAGATTATTGTAATTTTAGTACATTCTTTTGTAAAAATATACTGTATAACTTGGTTATCCCGTCGACCGATTTCGCCAAAATATAAAAATAGCCAAACTATTAGCCAAATTATAAAAATTAATATAATTTTTCGTCTAAAAAATGAAAAAACAAATAAACCTAGTAGAACATTAATAAAAGTAGAAATAAAAGTCACTTGATGATGTAATAAATAAGCATATTGTTCTTAATGTCAAGTAAATGTGACATTTATGATGACCCATTTTTGACATTTTATCTTGTAGTTTGATGGTAGATTTTTGGTCGACGGTATAATCAAGTGTTACCCACTTATACATGTCATTCATTAAAATATATGTTTACATATCTATGCCTATATATCTATATGTATGAAATTAATTTAATTATTGTTTTTAATTATTTCAAAAAGAAATAATTCTTAAAACTACTTTTTAAAAAAATGGAAAGAAAATCGGATAAACTACGATGTTCTTTCTGGGAGGATGAATATATCAGAAAGTTCCAAACGCGTAAAAAAATACAATGGTGTTATAACGCTTCTGCGGAGCGAAAAATAAGATAGCATATCGTATTTGAAATGCCAGAAAATGCGGAGAATATTTTATGCTCTTCTACCGAGTTAAACTAGTTGGGTATCAGCGACGTTCAGATTTTAATGGATAGAGATGTCAACTTGATTTTAAACGACTTATTATCAATTAATATGTTTATATAATAGTTTCATTTTAAAATATATAATCTGAAATTGAACTCTATTTTCTACTACATCGAACAAAATGGATCTTCAAAAACATATTATTTTGAACAGATATACATTTTGCAAGTAGTATAAACAAGTTTTTACTTAGTATAATTAAGTTGGGATCAATAACCTAAGCACATTGATAAAGAAAACTGAAAAAATATCCATTTTACTAAAGTATAACAAAGCAAAAGAAAAACACTGAAAAATTTATGACAAATCATTGTATAAAAATCTGATTGATACATTTCGACTATTAATTTCATCTACTAATTAATTATACCGAATCTCGCAAAAAATATTTTTATATAGGTACAGAATCAGGCTATTTTTAACCTATATTTGTTTCTTGGATATAAATTATACGGTATTAGATTTATTTAAATTAATTCAAGTGTTATGTGTACAACACTATAAAAATAACTAGTTAGGAGCACTTACGAATAGTAAGGAAAAATAACAGTTCATGTCTAGCTCATAATGAATAATTAGAGTAAATTAGAGTAAATAAGAAATTTCCCTACACGATTATATTAACCGCCATGATGCCGAGATTTAATATATCCTGAAATGAGCAACCTCCACGTCTCTCGAGTAAATGAGGCTTACGTTTTGATAAGGCATGGGACCAGTATAAAATTTTTAATTTAATTTTCGCTTAGGTGAATGTGGACATTATTGATATAATTACGATAATTGCAAATGTTTCAATATGAAAACTTGAATCTACCATACTTTACCAATAATGGCACCATTGTCCAATTTTTCGGTAAAGTATACATTACTATACGAAATATGATGTCATTTCATCGAGCAGTTTTGGTGTTATGCAGGTTTGAATTTTCGATCACCTCATATAAAATGCAACTCAAACGATGGCGATTAATTGTGAAAAAACGTTTTTTACTTTATGTTTTTAATTTTATAACTATCATCTATTGCTATACAGGATGTCCCTAAACTGATGGTACATACGCTAGGGGGTGATAGAACACATCAAGACGAGTAATAGTAAACAGGAAACCAAGAGTCCGAAACATATTCCAAAGGAGGCAGGCGCCATCAAAGTTTAGGGTCCCAAATTGCAAATGATGATAAAAAAGAGAAAAATGGTCGATTTATTTACAGTTTTCACTAAAATCAGTATATTTAAAAAAAAAAAAAAAACGCTTTAAAGATAAAGTTATGAAAATGCCGGTAGAGGGCGCTTTAGACTTTGGAGTACCAAATAACTCTTTTTTTTAACACTTTTAAATGTTTTCTGAAGCTTAGATCTTAACTTAAATCTTGTGTGCACAAATGAAATCATCGGGAGTGGCTAAGTGGAGCAAATTTAATTGTGTTCAGGTGGTTGATTTTTGAACGATCGTATGTAAGGAGCAAAATAATAAGTGATGAAGCAAAGTTTAAGAGGTGATACTATACATCAAAACAAACAACATTCACTAAGTAATGCATGATTTGAATTCAAACGCAAACGTGTTAGAACATGTCCAAACTAGATATATGTAAGCGCTATAGCTACCATTCTGCTGTAAGTTTCCGGAAGAAGAGTATGAAAATGTGACATGGGGAAGAAGAAGAACACGTATTAAAATTTTCGCTGGCATAAAAGTTACTTATTCGAGTGCGTAATTGTAAAACTGGGAACTGTTCACAGCAGCTGTCTTCATTTGCTCTGTGGATTGCCGATAATATGGTTCCGTACTCTAACTAGGAGAAGACCGAAATGCATCACATGTACGAAGCTACACACGGCAATGCAACAGAAGCACAAAGATTGTAGTGAGAGCGTTTTCAAAACAGACGTATTCCTGATGCGAAGCTATTTCAACGACTGCACCAACAACTGTGCGAAAGGGGTTCCTTTGCAAGTTGCAAGCAGAATACTGGACGTTGCAGGAGTGTACGAACACCATCCGTTACGGATAACATTTTGGATCATATCAGAGAGAGGACTGAATCTAGCACGCGGAAACTGTCTGAAGATGTGAATACCGTGTGGCGAGTTCTACGAGATGAAGGAATGCATCCGTATCATGCACAGAGAATTCAAGACCTAGAACCAGTGGATTAACAGGCATGTGTCAACTTTAGCACGTGGTTGCTTCAACAAACGGCTGTGGACTCTGCTTTTTGTGCACATGTGTTGTTCATGGACAAATGCATATTCACAAGCGAAGGTATTTTGAATATCCACAATTATCATGTGTGGTCAAATCAAAACCCATACTCAATACGTCCACGTTCGTTCCAGCGACGTTTCGCTGTTAATATTTGGGCCGGAATCGTTCACGATTATCTAATTGGGCCATACTTACTGCCAACGTGCCTGGATGGAGATTCATATCTTGTGTCTCTGCAAAAGACTATTAAACTGTTAATTCTGCCAGAACTATTAAACCATGTTCCAGCAATCATCAGACGACGTATGTAATTCCAACACGAAGCACCGGTCCATTACAACCTGGATGCCCGTAACGCCCTGAATATTATGTACTTGTGGCAATGGATAAGTCATGGTGGTCCAATCAGTTGGTCGGCCCGTTCACCCGATTTATCCTTTCTGGACATTTTCTTGTGGGGTCACATGAAGAGCCTGATATACGAAGATGGTCCCGTAGATTCTGCTGAAGACCGTATTGTTTCGTCCACCATAATAGAGATGCTGGTGTTTTCGGCAATGTACGGCTGTCAATCCATCGACGGCTTCAAGCCTGCGTTCGTGTACGAGGCCGCAATTTTGAACAATTCCTGTGATGGTGTACTTCGTGTTGTTTATTTTCATTTGATTAAATAAAGTGTTTTTCTTCCTTTTGTTAGTTTCTTTTCATTCCATCTCGGTCTGTCCTCATTTCCATCATTTTGTTATTAATTTGCTCATTGCATCCGATTGTTCAAAAATCAACCTCCTGAACACAGTTAAATTTACTCCACTTAACCACTCCCGTTAAATTCACTTTTGCACATAAAATTTATGTTAAGGTCTAAGCTTTAGAAAACATTTAACAATGTTAAAAAAAAAACCCACAAAAAAAATAGTTATTCAGTACTCCAAAGTCTAAAGCGCCTTCTACCGGCACTTTCTCTTTAATACTTTTTGAAAAAGAAAATACTAATTTAAAAAATTATTTTAGCGAAAACCGCAAAAAAATCGACCCATTTTTCAATTTTTTTATCAATTTTTGCAATTCGGGACCCTAAACTTTGATGGCGCCTGTCTCCTTTGGAATACGTTTGGGACACTTGGTTTCCTATTTACTATTACTCGTCTTGATGTGCTCTATCACCCACTACCGTATGTACCATGAGTTTAGGGACACTCTGTATAGAGACGAATCTAAGATGTTTAATTAATTCACTAATTAATTTTATTAAAAATAGAAATCACTCGAAGGAACTATTACCATCGTACATTAAAGTGGAAACGAAATAATTGAAAATTGGCCTGGTGTAGGAAAGTTGCGTATAATAACGCTTATTAAATAAAAACAAAATGTGCCTCCAGAATTGATATCTATCTGCGCCCCAAGGGGCGCAAAATCCCTACCTTTTAGCCTAATTACACAAATAATATTCGGATTTTAATAGCTGCTTGACTGATTGTGAAAATAATGGTAACATTTATGAAACAATGGTACATGTCTTCTTAACATATGTAAAAATTTTCAAATTTATACTATATCATATTCATGCTCCCAAAGAGATTCAAAAAAATTAAGAAATCTCATAAATTTGACTTATTTCAGGTTTACAAGAAGATTATGCTACATAATAAAACTCAAATTTTGTACAGATGTTTGAAATTTTTATTAATTTTGACTCCAATATGAAATATAAAATTATAATAATAAATATTTTTAATTATTTATTTTTAAATCCTAAAAATAATGAAATATGCTAGAGATTTTCTAAAGTTTCATCTCCAGACCCAGTTCCTTCTTTGTAAACTCTCTAAGACGAAACGTTTCATTCAAAATGCTTCTTAATCTATATGCTTTTGTTATTAAAAAAGAAAGAAAGAACATTTCTGCTATAAGTGAAAAAAGAAACAATATTTCTGCTATAAGTGAAGAATATGATTTATGACTCGACTATAAATATTCAATAGAAGCACTTTTACTTTCTTTTTTGTAAACAACTTGACGCAGAATTCTCCCCAACATCTAAAAGTAATTTATAGTTTTACACAAAAAATATACAATGTAAAATAGTATTTCGGATAGGTCGGATAGTGTTTCGGAGTTTTTAACATGATTTATTTTATGTGGCAAACAATAACACAGTTTAAGACGGGTGGGTACTACAAAATCTCTCAGAATATTAAAATGCAATTTTTCTTGCTTAGTGAAGATAATTTATTCTGTTATTTTAAAATTTGTTATGGAAAAAAAACTATGTGTTTGGAAAAGTAAAAAAAGCAAAAACGAAGGAATAAAGCTTCAAAGAGCATTTGTTTTTCAACACTTCTCTTTATCTACATGATTTCCCTTAACCATCATTTATAGTATAATCAATCTTACAGGTTTTTTTAAATCGAAAAAAACGGCGGATTTACTCGCTTTTGCGAAGGAAAGTTCCGTAAAGCACATTTTTAGAAAGGCAAATTGCACTCCATCTGTCTAAAGTTTGTCTGTAAACACCCTATCTCCAAAACAATATGACACAGAGATTTGAAATCTGATGTATTATTGGTATGTATTAAGGGATATAAGATTACTGAATATCAGTAACCTCAATTATACGGAAATAATTTTTCTGATTCTCGAATTATTCGTTCTAATAACCTCAATTATACGGAAATAATTTTTCTGATTCTCGAATTATTCGTTCTAATAAAAGGCTTATAAAAAATTCGATTTTTTTAAACCTAAGGAGTGAATATAAAAGGCAACAAATAAAGATAAATTATGCATAAAGAGTGCAATCGATTGGATAAATAATTATCTGAAATTTCAATTAAAATATATATTTTGATTTGATATAAGACGCTTATACCGATGCAGTAAATTTTTAGATAATATGATTGTTGTGCAGTTATATGGATGTTTCTTTTGCGCAATTCAGTTATAAATCAATTAAATTTTATGACGTCATTAAACTACGATTTTAAACACTCAGTTTTCCGATGAAATGAGATACAGGATTGAAATTTGGTATGTTCTTACAATGTAATAGCGTGGACAATCCTATTAAATTTGAGTAACTTTAGTTATCAGGAATTATTTTTTCGCGCTTTCAAAATATCCGTTCTGATGAAGCATATATAAAAATTTTTGGAATTATTTCTTTTAAAGAATGAATGTAACATAAATGAATGCATCATAAAATACTTTTATACTTTTATTTAAAATTACAATGCTTCTTATAAATTGTTTACACGTGTTTTTTATACAACCATGAGAAAATTATAGGAACAAGCTAAATGTTTTAAAATGTTGGATAGAACAAAATATGATAATTTTTGTATTATACAAATTCTTGAAATGGAGTCTTTTCAAAATAAAATAAGTTGAAAATTTGAAAAATCGTTAAAACGCATGAAATTTTTAATAGATTGCTACTCAGGAAAAATTACAAGCATACGTGCTTTAAAAAAAATTAGAAATGAAATTTTGTCTATTTTACAATACTATAGGATTGTTTAAAATATTCTAAGAATATTGCCCAGTAATATTGATCATTTCTCTCTATCTTCACCACATCAAAAAGCACACAACCATATGAATTTGAAAAAGGGGAAAGTATTTTCTTATAGAAAATGAAATGGGCGTGAAATTGTATGATTATAAACAGAACTCAAACATTAATTGATATTTTGTTGAAGAATTCAAAAGTTTATGGAAAAGAGAAGTACACAGGTAGGCCATTTTCTCTGACTCGTCAATAAAGAGGAATAGAACGTCACCCTTCTTAAAAAAATAAAATTTAAAAAAGTTATATTTAAATCAAGACAGAATTGAAACACCATGCACTACATAAACAGTACGTAATGCTTTGCAACATAATATCAATTTTAGATATGTTGAACTGCAGTAACATTTACCATCTACAAAACTACTTAAAAAGCCTAGATTAAAATTTGCTTAGAAACACGTTTCTTTTGGATTTCGCTGGAAAGATGTAATATCTTTGAAATAAAAATTTTTTTCAACGCACAAGAGGTTAATCTGCAACACTGATAGAACTTGCAAAAAGATAAACCTATTTTTTCGAAACGTCAATTTGGAGGAAGTTCTGTGATTGGGTTGGCAATATTTGCAACCGATGGAACAACACCAATCTGGTCCATTCGAGGTCGCATGAATTGAAAATGATATGTGGCTATGTTAGCTGAAAAAATTATTGACACTTATCAGAGTTGATATTTTTTTATAACGAAATTTGATTAAAATTCGAAATGTGTCTTGTACTTTATGTCCATGGTTCGCGTCCAATTGTATTCAATTTTAGAATGGTCATCAAAAGGCCCTCAATTAAGCCCCAGAGAGAATCTGTGAGGCATTATAGCTAGAGAAGTACAGAAGTGTGGAAAACAATAAACAAATATAGACAATTTGACATCATTTATTTCATTAACATTAAAAAACATTTCTAAACAAATTTTAATTGGGTTTTCTGAGTCATTGACTGCACGATTAATTAAGTCATTGAAAAAACAGGCGATTTTGCAGAGAATTAATATTTTTCTATAAATGTTTAACTGTGTCCTTATAGTTGTTTCTTTGTTCCACGTCATATTTTTCTAGAAATCAGTATTTGTATGAATTTTATTGTAATTCAATTTCATATTAATAGGTCCTTAATATTACCTAATTACTAGTAATAATTATTGTTTGATTGAGTTTTCAATTGATGATTAATTTAACACTTATTACTCATTTTTGTACATGAGTACAGAAAAGAAAGAAGTTACATGAATGAAAAAAACAAGAAAAAAAAATCATACATCAAGAATATATTATAAAATTTTCAAAAGTTCTAAAAAACTTTATTGATGCTTCGCTATCAAATAAAGTCCAAACGTTCATCTACAAACTTTCACAGTTTAGGGAAAGCTATAAAAAAGGAATGAGATAAATATCTCTTCCAAAACTACAAAAGCTATTATTGTAATAAAAATCACAGAAAAGAAAGTCAAGTTCAGGAAAAAAGCGTTACTAAAGGGAACAATTAAAATACAAATATTCCCCCAAAAAAAATTCTGTATCATGAAAAGTGCCTAAAACAATATGCGAAAAACCTATCTTACTCCGACCATCAATTTTCCTATGTATCGAGTACAAGGACCGGACATACATCAAAATGTGGGTTTCATTGTGCACATTAAGAATATCACTGGCTGCCAGGTCCTATCCTGCCGGAACCCAAGCAGGCAGGATAGCACCTGGCAGCCAGTGATATTCTTAATGTGCACATTGAATCCTACATTTTGATGTATGTGGCAGCCAGTGATATTCTTAATGTGCACATCGAAACCTACATTTTGATGTATGCCCGGTCCTTGTACTCGATACATAGGCAAACACTCAAAATTGACATCATAAAAGTGCGGCTGCCACCGAGTTCCGGCAGGATAGGACCTGGCAGCGAGTGATATTCTTAATGTGTACATTGAAATCCACATTTTGATGTATGTATCAGCCAGTGATATTCTTAATGTGCACATTGAGAAATACATTTTGATGTATGTCTGGTCCTTGTACTCGATATATAGGCAAACACTCAAAATTGACGTCATAAAAGGGCGGCTGCCTTGCGTTTCGGCAGGAAAGGACCTGGCAGCCAGTGATTGTCTTAATGTGCACATTGAAACCTACATTTTGATGTATGTCCGGTCCTTGTACTCGATACATAGGAAAATCGATGGTCGGCTCTCGGACTATCTCTCTTACAGTGAGAGTAGGATTCAGAAAATGAAAAAATGAAATGCACCAATTCGATCCATACCTGAATACGTAAACAGGAATTTAAAAAAAATTTACACATAATTTATTTATTAATAGCTAGCGTATTTTTCATTTCCTTCCAGGTTTAATTTACCATAAATAAAAAATAAAATTAAACAAATCTCTGTGGATAGAAAATCCGCAATACTAAAACGTAGGTGAAATCTAGAGAAAGTTTAAAAATTAATTTTAGAACTTGACTTGCGACTACTATAATTACAGATAATTTTTAGACAGACGTAATTTTTCAAAGTAATTACAAAAAAATTACGGCTAATATAATGATACTAAATGATATATTCCGATTTCAGCGTACTCTTAGTTGGTATATTTCTATGAAATCCTAGTAGATATTTCTTCAAGGTTACATAAGGTGCGAAGAAAACAACAGAAACTAAGAACGTTTAAACTATTGGTAGCGATTGGATCTGGTAAAATAAACCTTTAAAATTCAAATGTTTCCCGCATTTCAAAAGTTATAAAACGGGAGCTCTTCAAAACATCGATAAAGATGATCCATACCTTTATAATCCTTTATGATATAATAATTGAAATTGTGTGTGCATTTTTTAAACACTCTCTAAGTAAACTATGACCAAACTCACCTGGCAACGTGCTAGTAAATTTGCAGCATTTAATTTTGTTAAAAAAATCTAATGTGATTTTTAATTCAATAATGGTATTCAGAAATAAAATATTACTGATATCAAGCCCTATTTCAATTAATTTAGATTATGTTTTGCTTAGTTTAGTATTATTTATATTCACAAAATATAAATTTAAAATATGTTTAAAATTTTTTTAATCCTTTTTCAATGTACTTTTATTGAAATAGTTCTCCTTCATATAACTGAGTCATAAACTGAACTTTTCATTTCAAGAAAAGAGAAAAATCCCTCATTTTTAAAAATCCTCCAAGTTTTACAAATATTTTCCTCACATTAAAAAATAATCTCTCCAAATTATTTTAACTAAAAAGAGATCTACACTTTTCAATTTTTTTTTTTAGTTTTTAATATTTGATTATAATTGAAAGGGTTTCATGTCGTAAATAATTATGTATCAGGTAGCACTAACAAAGAGGGATTGTTTTACAGTGGTTGCACCAGATATCTCTTTAAAATAAATCTAGTGAATACATGAATAAATTTTCTCCATTATTTCTAGTACAAAGAAATTGAAGGAACCGATTAAAAAAAGTTTGAAAAAATGAATTTTTTCATAAACAACGATGAAATTGTAGAATATTTGTTTTTTTCTTCTCACGAGTCTTATTCACTATTTATTTCACTTCTCTGTGGGATGCTTTTGTATAAACATCATTAGATTTAAAAACTGCGATGTGTACAATTTTTATTAAATTACATTAATTTTAACTTTATGTAAAATTAATTTTTTTAATTATTGTTGAAAGTATTTTTTAATTAAAATAAAATTTTGTTGTAGAGTAATATTGCGTACTAATCGGTTTGCATAGATAGCCAAAATATAGTTACGGCTATAAGAAGAAATGATATAATCTATTTCTTTTTATGCCCTTTTTTCCGAAATAATAATAAAACATTTTCTTAAATCATACAAATTTATTTAGATGGAGGAATTTTAGAAAGGAATGAAATTAAGTGAATTAATTTTTTTTTTACAATTATTACAAGAAATATTTTACTAAATAAATTTTCCTTGAAATTATATTTATTTTGTTTAAAATAAGCCGCAGTAGCGAATAACCCTGCCCAAAATAAATAAATGTATATTAATATTATACTGAAGCAAATTTAATTTGTGTATTTGCAGAAATAATCTTTGGAACTAAAGAACCGATTTCAAGAATAATGGCAGCAAAATCTATACAGATTTTATCATCTTGCTCTATTGTAGGATATATTTATCTCAGTATGTCAATCTTCAAGTGGTGTGCAAAAGCTATGTGCAAAAGCTAAAAATTTCTAAAACTGACATTTCTATGACATTGAAGGGATAGAAATTAAAAATTATATGTACTAGTCACATTTAAGATATAAATACTTTGTATTAATAGGTTTGACAAAAATCGAAATATAAAAGTGCGATACGAGCAGAAAACATATTAAAAAGTTCTATATTCAGACTAATTTGGAATTCTTAGAAGCAACAAAATTAACACGGCTATTATACTAGAACCATAATTCCTTTCCCTTAACAATTTTCCTGAAATTTCAATGTTGTGATAGTTAAAACTATTCACACCTTTTTATATATGTGATATAGTTCGTATACATGTAGCGTAGGAATGTGGCGCTATGGTTATTTTTGTGATGTAATTGGTTGCTTAGAAAGGTTTTGTAAGGATAAAAGACGCAGAAAAAATTACATACTAAATTACGATTAATCAGGATCTACCTAATTTCCTTTTATTAAAAAAAATCAAGATGCAGTGGCCATCATGGAATTGAACTAATCTTATATACTTCCATTACTATCAGCAACGTTTTCCAATATGCTTATTAATTTATTTTTTATTCCAATTATATTCGGGTAGCAAAGGGTAAAGTTTTCTGTTAAAGAGTTTTAAAATTATGATTGATTAAATTTTGAATATTTTGCAATCATTGAAAAACAGATGATTTCACAAACATACTTCAAAACTACCATATTTATAAAGTTATAATTTTTATTCACCGGCTTTAACTTTAAGCAATCGATTATTGTTGAATCTTGCTTTGGTTACACTTCCTATTTTATTTGAAAACTATCAAGTGTCATTTGTCGGACAAAAACTGTAAATTTCATTTTCTTCTAAATTTCGACTTCGTACATGTTTTATAAAAAGCGTTACCAGAGTGGCAGAAATGGCAGAAACTAAAATCTCTCTCTCTCTCTCTCTCTCTCTATATATATATATATATATATATATATATATATATATATATATATATATATTGGTACAGGAAACATTCCCAGATTACATCAAATACCCATGCTTAAAACCCAAACCTGTACGCTTCTCAACTATAACTTCTAAATTGTAATGCGCATGAATTGTTTACAAATTAGGATAATTGTGTTACAATTAAACATCTGAAACCACAACACGATACATTTGATGTCGAATGGCGTATTTAGACTTAAAGTCTGCTGCATTATGTGATTTTGGGTTACCTAGTCATGCAGCTGGAACCCCAATGTTGTGGTCTTAAAAATATGAAAGGATATGCGCTAAAACCGCGAATGTTTATAGCTATAGTCGACACTCTTATTTTATTTGAGAAATATAGAATTTACGCTGCTTTAAAAGAATTCAGATGGTGTAAGGTGTATACCTCCGCTCTTCCCTCCACAACTGCACTAGATGATGGATTTTAATTCGTGAACGCCGTTTTTAGAATCACGCGTTTTTTTTAGCTCCGTGTTTTCGTAAAATTTCTGCGGAAATCTTGCGAATTCGGCAGCAAACTATAGAAATTCGGGAAGATGAAAATCGATTGAGTAATAAGGCACTAAAATCGAGTCTGAGTCATGTCTAATTAATTAATTACTAGCGGTCCGCCCTGGCTTTGCTTCGGATAGAGCATGTTGCGCAGTTCCGTGTCGCTACTAACACCGCAAACGTTTGCTACCACTTCATCCCGTTAAATTCAACTACTAAATGCATTGCCCTCCTTTTAGGTAGTCGGGTAAAAAGTAGCCTATATGTTAATCTAAGGCGTCAGATACCTTCATACAAAATTTCATAAAAATCGATCCATCCGTTCTTGAGTTATAAATGGTGTAACTAACACGACTTTGTTTTATGGATATAGATTATAGCAGCCCAACCCGGCTTCGCACGGATATTTAAAAAAAATCAAGTTCGGATATTAGTATTATTTTTCATTTATTTGTAGTAATGTTTGTAAAACGTTTTACACCTACAAAACAAAAGCCATTAAATTTATTGGGTCAGAGCTCCCAGTAAACGATATTTTATGTTGTATTATTTTGTGGCAGCAAAATAAATTGATTTACAGGAGCTCCGACTCGCGATAGGTCAAGATACAGTTGGCCATGAGTAAAAAATTCTTTTCGTAGGTCGATTCCTACTAATTCGAAGGTTTGACTTTGGGACTTATTAATAGTTAACGCGAAAGATGTTTTTACAGGACATTATCCCAATTACTTTTTGTTACATACCTTTATTTACTGTATAATTGCTCTGCAATTTTTTTAAATAAACATTGCTGGGTGAGGCTTGTTGGGTTCAAACGAATTAGTAGGCCTCCACATCTGGCTGATTTTGCAGGAAATTAAAGCCGTTTAAATGGGATTGGTAGATCAGTTGGCATCATCGGTACACTCGGTATAAGAGCTAGTTGACCAGCTGCTGGGCCGGTGATATTGGTTGCTAATTAAATTGTCCTTCAATTCCTTTATAAGTAGCCTCGTCCCATTGCACATGTTCGTAGGGCTTAAATTTCTCAAAAGCATGATTGGAATTCCAATTTTTAACGTCAATTCATGCAGTGGCAGTCTAGAAGGGTTTAGTGAATTTAAACATTCATGTGGATAATGGGCTGCGTCTTCGGTATTTGTCACGGTGTCGATTGATTTGAAATTTTTTACCTGACCGGGAACTTTTTGAATGATCAGATTGCTTATTTCGTTGACACTATCATTCCTAGGTGACTATTGCCCTAGAACACAACCAAAGAAAGTCTTTTTCGAGTAAATTCAGGGTATACTGCATCTATTAAAAATTCTAAATTATGGAATATTTGGCCTAGAGACTCATCCAGAAGGATGTTACAATTTCTGCTTAAATTTGGAGTGGGGGAAAATTCTTTCTCCAAGTTTAAGCAGTTGCTGTGGAAAATCACTATCTGGGATTCCATGAAGATGTGCTCTCATATTTGTCCGTAATTTTATATTTTCAATCGAAGTCCGTAAGGGCGACGATTATAAGCACGCTTTGATGATATCTGCTCGCATACCTCTGTTAATAACAGAAAGAGTCTGTCAAAAATCTCCAGCAAATACAAACTTAATCCCGCCCATGAGAACAGAGGAGTTTCTAAGATCTTTTAAGGTTCTGTCCACGGCCTCTATATCTGCTCTATGGCTCATGGTGCATTCATCCCACATAACCATTGAGGCTTCTTGTAATAGTTTACCAAGGGGTCCATTTTTGCGAACAAAACATATCGATTGTTGCTCAAGATTTACGGTTAGTTTGAGTTTAAAAGAGCAGTTTTTCTATCCTTCTGAAGCATTGCAGCCATTCCTGATGAAGCAACTGCTATCGCTATCTTCCCTGATTGGCTTATTTTAGCAAGTATTAAAGTTGCAAAAAAAGTCTTTCCAATGCTACCTGGTGCATGAAAAAAAATTTTTTTTGTTATTCACGCTAACGACTAAAATATCAAAAGCATATCTTTGATCTGGGACTAATTTTGGTTGATTTTCCTTAGCAAAAGCGGTCAAATTATTTGTGTTATAGTGCTGTGCCATTGTTTTTGCCACATTGTTTTCTGTACTAACTGAAGACGGCAATCCAAAATCACTTAGGTTTTAATAATTTAGTTCCAACGGTGAAAGAATTTTTCAAATCCGTCAAGAACTTTCTGAGCCTATTCAATTCAAACAATCAAATCTTTCCTCTTTATAATATTGGTATAGATGTGACGTCATTTTTTTACCAATTTTTATTAGTTACATATATCCATGCCTCTTGTTCTTTTAACAAATACTTCAAAATTCCTATGTTATTTAAAATATGACGTCATATCTTTCCAAATCAAATATTTTATTAATAACTTAATTCTTTCTCGTTCACTTTACTTCTATATGTCGCCATTTTTCAAAGAGAAACTCTTAACCGATATTCGTGCGTCTTATACAATAAAATACTTTTTTCCCAAGTATGATGTCATATTTATTTTCCGTTGAATTCTTTTTATTTTAATTTTTCACGTGGATATTGTTCAACTGAAAATTAATTACCAAGAAAAAATTATTATTCCAGATTAATTATTTTCTTGGCAACGCTAAAGAAAAATGGTTATTATTTATCGGAAAAATTTTAATTGATTCTGTATGAAAATTAATGAAATTTTGAAATATTAAGGAAAACATTTGAATAAATCAATTAAAAATTAGCTTATGTTCACCGAAAATATTGTAGCTTTCCACCGGTGAAAGAATTTTTCAAATCTGTCAAGTAGTTTCGGAGCCTATTCAATTCAAACAGACAAACAACCAAATATTTCCTCTTTATAATATTTGTATAGATTAACTAAATACCAAAAGCAGTCACGTGTTCGTTTTCACCTTGGACCTCAACAACATCAAGTCCAGAGACGCCTAGAACCAGTACCGGTAGAAAAAACGCAATTACCAGTGGCAAAAGAGACCTCCCGAAGAAATCCTTGATGAAGCAAGAAGCTCCCCCGTTAGTATTTGAAGTGATCAAGAATCTTAATGGAAGGAGTCCTGGCAGGGAACATGTACAGGTAAGCATAGTTTAATCTAAACAATATTTTGTTTTGTGTATTTAGATAATAACCAAACAATAGCCAAAAGGGTGCGTCAATCATTTCTCCAAACAATACCTTAGCCACATTCCACGAAGACAACTCTCCCAATTCTAGCCTTAGACTTTCTCTAGCTTAGCATGACAATCATCTTTTAACAACAGCGTAGCCCCACCCTTCCTATCTTCTTAGTTCTGAGAAGGGGAATTTGAATTCCTTTTTACTAAAGTTGGACCCCCCTGACCCCCAGGGGGTCGGTTGCGAAGGTCAACTTTGGTATCACTGAGTAGCTTATTTAAAAATATTTAACAGGTATATTTTCGTTTTTTAATCTCTTATGCATTTCTGGAGTTATTCGACCGTTTCCAGACTTTTCGGACTCCCTGTATATATGTATATACATAAAGATGTATCCATACATGAATGTATGCATATGAGTGAGTGAATATGTACAATTGTTTTCTTAAATAATGTACTTTTATAAATATTTATTGTTTCTTGGGTTCTTAAAATATTTAGTTTTTGTGTATTTCTCACAGCAACTATACCACAGATCGAATGCACTAAAACGTCTCTAAATAACGACACCTCATGAGCGCATAAACTGTCTGCTATTTTGAGGTGTCCGGTGTTTGCTATTGGGAAAAGATCTGAAATTCAAAAATTGCCAAGAAATGCTTAATGTTTTATTAATTGACATTTGTATTTACTAAAACCTCTAATGATATGATTAATGAGAAATTAAAATTACTTTTTTTAAGCATTCAATGTGAAATAAAGTTGTGCCTAAATTTATTTACTGTTTCTTATATTCTTAAGAAAACATTATCTTAGAAAACTTTGTCTTTGCTTGTGATTACATGTATTGTTTTTCAATGTAACGTTTGTACTCTGTTAGTAGTTTTAATCCTTTTGAATATACTTTTTTTTTTAAATAAAAAAATTGTGTAACTGCTCACTGTATTTTGGCGTTTGTAAGATTTTTTTTTATTCTTGATATTACGAGATGTTTCTCCAATTTCAGCATCTGTTTCATCATCACTAATAGAATCAGCTTTTGTTGAAAATATTCGCACGCATTAGTTTATAGTTAATAAGCATATAACTGATAATCAGTACTAATGAACCATTTCGCAATATCTACATTCTTCATGCATTTTATTCATTAACTTTTATCGTGTTATTCGTAATTTGCGTTAGAAATGTGTGTTTCGCTTTTCAAAGCCCATCCCCTACATTTGTCTGTGATCATAAAATTTATGACACATTGTTCTGATAAATTTAAAGGCTTTATTTTTTTTTCTCATTAAAAATATATTTTCATCCATCATCGCCAAATTTACCGACAGCTATTCGGAATGTTTGTTATTCAGAGTCTAAACATATGAAAATTTAGATTTTACGAGCGGGGATTTTAAAAATGTCCGATGAATGGAGATGATTGCTATCAGAAATGCCTATTATGGAAGTTTTACTGTATTGTGCAAAATATATACGATGTATATACATTATTTTTGTTTCCAAGTCTCCAATTTCTTAATAATATGTAGAGTAAAATAATGAATGCATTATCCTTTTCGAGTGTTTTTTGACTGTATCTAATATAGATTTATGAAATTAATTAACGCATATCGTATGCTGACAAATTAGACATCGGTAAGTAGTACATTTTACCTTGAAAGTTGAATTTTTTCTGAAGGAATTTAATTATTTCAAATTCCCTCTTAAATTAAAAGAAAATAATAAAAGTGACATGAGGATGTCATAGATGTATTTTATTGAAACTATTAAAATCACCCAACCTTCATGTTTATCATCAACAAAACTGAACTACCTAAAACATGTATTATCTAATCTACATAAAACACACATTTCAGGATTACTTTTTTTTAACGTTCTTGAATTTCTTTCTACGGTTTTTGGCACAAATGCTTTAGAATATCAGTCCCATTTGCGTTCTAGGATCTTTGACGTAGCTGTATTTGAAATTCAGTTACTGCTGCATAGATCCAGAAACTTCAGTCTGCACTCGAAGAGTCGAAAATGCTCCCGGATGTTTTCTTGACGTTATTTTTACATCCTCATAAATCTCGCTATGCTACGTATTCAAATTATTCAACAATTTCCATACATTTAACTAGTTTAATAAGAATTATACGCTTTTGTTCAACTACACTTTTAGGTTAAGTATTCATAACAATTCTTATTCTTATATATCCATCTTATATATCCAGTTTTTATTCTAATATATCCATATACGTGTTAGTATTCAAGACCGAGTGAATACAGGCAGTGCCTTTTGTATCTAGTACGTCATTTATGTAGTTGTATTCAGTACTTGCATAATTCCTCTCAAACATTACTCATCCATTTATATTCAGTATTGACGGTGCCTCTTTAATTTCGGGTTAAGAATTAGCTATGCAAATTCTTTAGATGGATTTACTGATGTCCTTAATTATATTTATTTTACATTTATTATTATTATTTCATACTATATATAAATTTCTGAATTTGAACATAAACAAGCTCAACAATTATGATTAATAAATGATAAGCTAAACATTTTATTTCAACGAATGTTTTAAATATTAAATGCTAAGTGATTTTTTATATAAAATTGCTATAGTTGTTAGAATACACAAACACGTGTAAAGTACATATTAACGGCTCAAAAAAAAACGGATAACACTTGGTGCATTTCATAACAGCAATAACAATTATAAATATGACGCATTCATTTTTTCTCATGCAATTTTAAAACATGCCTATAAAAAAATATTGTAAAATTATAGAAAATTTAGAAAAAACTTTTTATACTATATGATTAATTAACATTGGATGGCTAAATTTAAAACTTAAATTGAAATGGATAAAAATTCATTATCAACATAGAAAGAAACAGGTCATATAAAAAGTATATATATATATACTAGCGGACCCGACAGACGTTGTCCTGTCATCGACAGACGTTGTCCTTCTTGGCAACGACTCCAGAAAATCAAATAAATGTACGTAAATATGGTAATAAGCACGATATAAACTACGCTCTTAATTTAATTTTTTATTACAATTATGTAAGGAAATTATTTTTCACTCTTATATATTTTTTGAAGCCGGCTCAATTTTTAATAGAAAAGTTTATTTTTCTCTTTTTAGTTAAAAATTAACGATTTTCTGAAGTCGGTTAATTAAAATTATAATACAAGAAATATTATTGTAAAGCATACACGTTTGTCAGGAGTGGAGTTCGAACACGCGATCTCTTTCTTCAAGAAGCTGAGCTTAAATCTAGCGCCTTAGACCGTTCGGACATTCCGTCCGCACTCTACTCGTCGAACTTATTCAACACTTTTAATTAGCGAAAAATCACTAACTATTAGTTTTTGCCTAATTACTAAAAAAGTACTGAATCAATTTCGACGAAATGTGAATCTAAACCATTTTCGAATCCACTGGTACTCACACACAAATTTTCATTAAAATCGGTCCAGTCGTTTAGGAGGAGTTCAGTGACATACACACGCACAGAAGATCTATATATATAAAGATAAGGATGCAAAATTTCAGGTTTTTGCGCGGAAGACATCGCCAAATTAGAAAAATGTGAATTATCTCACGAACTACAGGATTTAAACGAATTTGCTTAGTGCCATTCGATCCTGAATGAAAAAATGCATTAAATATGTTATCAGTTGAAAAATAACTACAAAAGCCGATTTTAAAGGATTTTTTAAAAAGTTCGTTTTTTTTTTTCTTTTTTTTTTCTTTTTTTAACCTTCTTAGGGGTTGACTTTTCGAAAATCCCTTTTTAGCGGAACTCGATGTTGTAAGAAGTATTTTTACCCCCAATTTTCAAGATTTTTAGTTCGGTAGATTTTTTTGTGCTGTGATTAACACGAAATCCAGACTATCTTTTATATATATAGATAAGGATTGAAAATTTCAGGTTTTTACGCCAAAGACATCGCCAAATTAGGAAAATGTGAATTATCTCACGAACTACTGGATTTAAAAGATTTTGCTTAGTACCATTCGATTCAAAATAAAAAAATGCACTAAAATATGTTATCAGTTGAAAAGTAACTACAAAAGCCGATTTTTATGGAATTTTTTAAAAGTTCGTTCTTTTTTCTACTCATCTTAGGGGTGGAATTTTCAAAAATCCATTTTTAGCGGCACTCGATATTATAAGAAGTATTTTTACCGCAATTTTCAAAATTTTTGGTTCAGTAGATTTTTTTGTGCTATGATTAATACGAAATCCTGACTTTCTTTAATATATATATAGCACTTTTAATTAGCGAAAAATCACTAACTATTAGTTTTTGCCTAATTACTAAAAAAGTATTCAATCAATTACGACAAAATGTGAATTTAAACCATTATCGAATCTACTGGAACGCACACACAAAATTTCATCAAAATCGGTCCAGTCGTTTAGGAGGAGTTCAATTACATACACACGCACAGAAGATTTTTATATATAAAAATTCAATATGCTATGTAGTCCTTGCTGGCAGATTTATTTTTTCAAACTCTCAAATCCTTAAAATGTATCTTTTTTTCCCTTTTAGTGTACCCTATAAGAAGATCATTATTATTTAAACTATAATATTTTAGGAACATAAATACCATAAATATTGATATCATGACAAGAATTTCTGCAGACATAAATTAATTTTAAGTTGTGAGACATCGGCATGAAAAATTCTCGAAAAATGCAATTATTCTACAAATGAGAACGGATATAGGAGCAATGATATCGAAAAATATTAATTTAATTAAATAGCCACAGATTCTGAACATTTCATCCACAGCGTAACATGGCATCCTGTTTAACTCAAATGAAAATACTTCTGTTCAAAAGTTATATCTTTAGAGAAATGTTAAGAAGAGAACATTAGAGAAATTAAAGAGGAATACCCTGTACTTCGAATTTTACAGATAATTAATAAGAGATGTTTTACAAGACGCATGTTTCAATATCTCATTTTGTATTTCATGATAGTTTATCATCTAAATTTTCATACACAAAATACAATTTATTGGTCTTGCAAAATGATAAAATTCTAATGTTGTTTTCCCTGATATTTGTTTTAAATGTTAAGAAATATGATTATTTTAACATTATTAAAAATATGACTTAATCACAAATATGAATGTAATCCCGGAGAGTATTAATCCTTTTTAAGGCATTGAAAATTTATTAAAACTATAAAACAATATTATCGTAAATATTGCTTATATTGCAGTGAAACTTGGAGCTTAGTGAACGCACTATTACGTTCTTAAATGGTTACGTTATCTTAAATGGTTAGAAAATATTTAATTTTTGGACTATCCAAATAAAGGATTTCTAAATTTAATATCTAAAAAAAGTAAATAACATTAAAATATCAACTTTTAAAAGCCAATGGAAATTTAAGACGCTTCCGTGTTTATATATTTCATATTATAAAACGCAAGTTCAAAATCTCAATGATAGAGAGCATATCTAAAAACTAAAACTATATACAAGATACAGGCAAGAAAAACAGTCCGTTCTCATCAGAGGGAGGACAGACGAGTTTGTTTATTGTTTACTTTTTAGATATGCACTCTATCCTTGAGATTTTGAATTTGCATTTTATAATATGAAACATAATTTATACCATTATATAAGAGCTGCTTTAGTGCCAATTGTGCTGCAATTTTTTATGTTGAATTGAAACTAATATTTTATATGATAAATTTAAGCTGCATTATTGCGCTTTTGTCGTATATATTTTTTCATTTTCATTCAATTTCTCGGGGGAGTGTATGCTTTTTTGTTTTTGTTAATTAGCATACCAAGTCTAAGTACTTACAAAAATCTTTTTATAAATATGTTTCGAAAATATCTAGATTTGTTTACTTTTTAGATATGCACTCTATCCTTGAGATTTTGAACTTGCAATTTATAACATGAAATATAATTTGTAGCATTATATATGAGCTGCTTTAGCACCGATGGTGCTGCAATTTTTCATGTTGAATTGAAACTATATATATATATATATATATATATATATATATATATATGTGTGTGTGTGTGTGTGTGTGTGTGTGTATATACATAACTTATTTACTATTTTAAAATTTTTTAATTACTTTATCGTTTTCTTCTTTGAACAGTTTGGTTAATTTTGATTTGCGCTTGTTGTTGCATAATTAAATTCATAGTTTTTTCTTTCAACTACTAGAAAATCATATGAATTACAGTGAATAATGGACGATTTATGACATCTGATAATATAATTTATATATGAATTGAAATTTTATTATTTTTATTTTTTTATAATTTATTATTTTATAATTTATATATGAATTAAAATTTTAAAATATTAAAATGTTGTTTTTTCATCTGAAACATACTTTTGTACGTGATGTTTAAAAATCTGTCATATCAGGAGATTGATTATCAGAAGAGGCTGAAAATTGATTGCAAAATTCAATCTTAAATGCAAATATGATGTATAATAAAATAAAAAAGTACAAAAAGCTGAAGGTTTTGAATGTGCTTAAAGATATTTTTCATAAAAACTTTTTTGTAACAGATTTGTAAAATGGTTCATTTAGGTGAATTTTATTTACGAAACATACTATTCTAATAAATTATGGATATTTCTATTTATAATGCATGTGCTCGTTGGAAATGACCTGCCACTCTTGACAGGATTTTGGGTAAATATGACATGTATCATGCAAAACACCATATTTCACTTTTAGATGACAAAATGTCTTTGGAACATATCAAAATAACATGGAAAATCGCATTTTTCATTTCCTTCCAAGTGAAGCAACAACCAAGTCAAGTGAAGGAAATACATTTACGAAAATCTCATGCTGTTTTTCAACAAAAGTACATCAATCTTGTTAGAAACAAGGAAATAATATTTATGTAACATAGAAATGTGTACTTAAATTAAGTTTTGATATAAATCAAAGTCTATGAAATTTTGTTTCGTAATTTTCAAAATATAGTTTTAAAATAGTGTTAAAATTAATTTTTAAATGTAATTAACGATCTCAGAAGCCAAGTGCAATTTTCTTTATATTTATAATAAATCAATGTTCATTATTATTCGACAAATCTGGTTTAAATCTAGAACACAGGACATAGATAGAAAATCACTTACATTTTTTACCTGAAAATAAAGAAGCATATTTGGATGTCGTCTATGCACTTAGTTATTTTTGTTTTCAATTTTGTTACTTATGCCTCCTTCATTTCAGGGGTCCTCAATTATAACATGAAAACAAAACTCAAAAATTCAATATTTGGAATTTGTATTACTTAACTATTTTAATTAAAATCTGAGTTCCCATTTTTTACAATGACCTTTAAACAAAGTACGTGTATTACAAGCGTGGTTCATAAATTACTTTCTTGAGTGTATATAAAATATTTTTACAACGATGGCTGATATTGAACAGCTAAGAAGAAGCCTTACATGAAGCCTTAGAAGCCTACATGAAAGATTTCAGATCCGTAGCTGCTATATTAATATAATTTTGGAGGAAAGAGTGAAGTTTTGAAGAGCTATTTTTAATGGTGTAAAGCGCACCACCCACTCCAAAAAACAGACTATCTGGAGTTACGTGACTCTGAGCCATGTTGAATAAGAAATTTAGTTACCTCTGTTCGGAGTTATTGCGAGTTGTTAGTTCTGTTTTGTTTTAATGTGTGCTAATTGAATGTATAAAAGTTATATTATCATAATTTCGTATAAATATGTGTTTGTGTGACATTCTACTTGTTATGTGCCGTCCGTGAAGAAATAATGTTTTTAAAAATTATCGCCCCTAGAAATTATTTTTTTAATATGTGAAACTCCTTTGAAATCATTTGAGCTAGCCCACAAAAGATTTTTAAAGAGGGCGTTAAGAGGAAACGCTGGTGTGGACCAACGGGAATAGATTTGTGACAATGGATGACGCGTGGCTATATCAATATGATGATTGGTCCAAGCGACGGTAGTCAAGTCTCATCCACTGACACAAATTTAGCCCCATAAATTTTAAACCACTCTCTTATTCCCCCGTCAATCCCACCCAATAAAAAATATCTTAATATAGCATCATAGTTACAAAATTGAGCATGTAAGTATCTAACACGTAGATCTCTAACACATCGATATTCTTCATCAACAATCGCAGTACAATCATATTATACACATTAGGGACAATAATTTCTGAACCATACTCGTACTGAGCACGATAAAATTATATTATATAATATAAGGTGGTATGGGGTAATAACGCCAAGTGCTAATATTATGCATAATTATGAAATAATTTGGTAAATGACACCCATGTGTTCTGCGCAGAAGGGTTTTGAGTCATATAAATCGCAAAAAACAGCTTCAAGTTAATTTGTTTCATTTTTAGGTCTTATTGTTTTTACAAGCAGCTAAAATTAACGCTTGATCTAAAATTTGCAAGATACGTTTTGTGATGTGAAGACCAGGCCCGGACTGGCTCCTTTGGGGGCCCTCGGCTAGAGACTGAAAAGGGGCCCCTTACGGGAAATTCAGCGAAAACAGAATATTATATTTTATTTTTAAATTTAGGCTTGGATGGCCAAAAAAAAACAAAACAAAAAAAAAACATTTAGATTATTTTGTCACTTGGAAAATAGTTGAATAAAATGTAAGCTTTTTGTAACGTTGTTAACTTACTTTCACACCATACCTAAACTAATTCCATGCTAGAAAAAAAAATAAGTATTATTAATTTTAAGTGGTTATTACTTAAAAATGAGCGTGAGGTATATTTTTAGTTTTCGCAATCAAATGACTGTGTTGAAGTCATAATAATCTAAATCCTACTGTGATACCTAAGTAAATATTAAAAGTGACATAACAGTAATAAAAAAAAGCAGATAGCGCAGAGTATTTCCTTTAATATATCTTCCAAAACAACTTAACCTTTAACCTTCCGTCTACCAGACGGGTCCATTGGACCCGACAGCAATATTTAATGTAAATTTTTCTAATGAAAAATAGCATTCAAAGTTTTGCGATTACATGACTTTTCCTGCAATTGTCTCCTCTATGTATATGCAATTGCGATTTAAATTTTGTTCGAAATTTCTTACCTATTTTTAATTTGTTTCATTGTTTACCACGCGGGTCCATTGGACCCAACATTAAAACAAACGTAATATACTGTTGCTTTCTTTTTCTAGGGTTGCCATAAATCATGAGGAGGAACAGGGTTACCATAATTGGCTGTTTATCGCCCATTTGGCGATGGATTTTTAGCGCCAATCTCGCCAAATTTGGCGACTTTATAATGAAGTTTTGAGAACATTCTAGACTGATCTAGTAAACTTCGTGCTCTATATATAAAAGGTTACTTCTGGTTCAGAGAGTCATTTATCAACAGACACAGTTAGTGAGCGAATGGTGTCTATTGATGTTTTTGAGTCTTTTCATTGAAAATAGGACTTGATATTTGAAGACAAGTAATAAGTGTAGTTTGTACGTGCTTTGTTATTTTACAAATATTCATCATTTTCTTATTTCCTAACTTATTTTTTGTTAAAAACTGAATTGAAGATGAACAGAAAAAAAGTATTGACTCAAGAGGAAATTCAAAAAATTATGGAAAATCCGGACGATATAGAATTCGACACCGATGATGAAAATCTGTCGTCTGATGAAGGTGAAGTAGATTATGTTAAAATACATAATGAAATTTCTGATTCCTACTCAGAATCTGATAATGATTCCAATGAAGTAAATGTAGCAACCACAAGTACTTCAAATTCTACTTTTGTTTCCAAAAATAATTCACAGATCTGGTATAAGAATGAAGTTGCCAGACCACAAGGAAGACGTACTGAAATCAATATTTTACGTGAAAAATCTGGACCTTCAAGATTTGCAAATCGTGAAGTGGATTCCATATCATCCTCATTTCTTATCTATTTCCGAAAAAGACTTTTGGAAATTATAGTAAAATGGACAAACGCGGAAGGCAATAGAGTATTCGATAAAGAGTGGAAACCTATAGATATTATAGAACTTAAAAAATTCATCGGACTTTTATTACTTATTGGAGTATATAAATCGAAAAAGAAACAGTAAGCGAACTTTGGAGCATAAAAAATGGAAGACAAATATTTCGGGACATTATGAGTCGCAATAGATTCACAAGTATATTACGTGTCATAAGATTTGATGATGCTGCTGAGAGGCGTAAAAGAAGATCAACTGATAAATTAGAGCCAATAAGAGAATACTTTGAATTGTGGAATAGCTATTTACAAGACCCTTATATTCCTAATTGGTCTATGACTGTCGATGAGCAATTAGTTTCTTTTCGTGGAAAATGCCCTTTCCGTCAGTATATGCCATCTAAACCTGGAAAGTATGGATTGAAGTTCTGGGTTATTTGTGACAGCGTAACATCGTATGCTTGGAAACTGGAACTATATACAGGCAAAAATGAAGTAAGAGAATCTCATCAGGGAGAAAATGTAGTTAAAAGATTGACGAAGGAAATTGAAAATTCTGGTCGTAATATTACATGTGATAACTTTTTTACGTCATATGCATTAGCAACACATCTTACTTCAAAAAAAGTATCTCTTATTGGAACAATTCGAAAAAATAAACCTGAATTACCCGCTGTGTTCACAAATCCAAAACATCGTTCTGTATATTCTACTTATTTGGGTTTCAAGAGAAGGCGACCATCATCTCTTACTGTCCCAGAAAAGGTAGAATTGTTACTTTGCTAAGCACAATGCATAACACTTATGATATTGACAACAGCTTAGAAAAAAAAGCCACAAATAATCCTAGATTATAATAAAACCAAAGGCGGGGTAGATACGATGGACAAAATGGTAAGAACATATAGTGCGAAACGCATGACACGTCGGTGGCCTTTGATTGTATTTTATAATATGATCGATATAAGTGCGATGAATGCATACATAATATGGTTGTCACTGAATGCTGAATGTGATCCGAAAATGAAAAAAAGGCGGAATTTCATTATTCAACTTGCAGAAGAATTAGTAGGTGAAGGAGGTATCGCCGTCTCAACATCTACTTCAGAACAACTTTACGCAAATAGTTTTGAACCGCCACGAAAAAAATCAAGATGTCATATTTGTCCCTCTAAAAAAGATCGAAAAACACGAACATTATGCAAGAAGTGTACGAAAAATGTTTGCGGAGAACATTCCGTCGTTATTTGTACTTCATGTATAGAATAATTTTATTATGATAGAAAACGTTTTGTAGTCATTATAATATACTATATATATTACTTTCTTACTGTATGTGTTACTTTCTTACTCTATTACTTTATTCCTATATATATCACTTTTATATATTGTATAAGGTGCATTAATAACAAATATATTCATTGTAGATAAATGGGTGTTTTGTATATTTTGAAATCCTATATATTTTACATATGGGTCCAATGGACAAGAATGGTAGTTCTTGCATATACTTTTTTTTGGTAGTCTAAGGGTTAATTAATAAATCCAAATTGTTGATTTATAATTATTAAATTCTTACACAGATGGTAGCATCAATAAATTTAAAGAAAAAGGAAGTTATTTATTTAAATTAAATTAAAAATGTTCAAATTAAATTATTTAAATAAAATTCGAAATGCAAAATTCTTTAAAAATGCAAAATAAAAATAAAAATAGCGAAAATATAAATAAAATTTAAAATTTTTAAAAACGAAAAAGAATGTTTAAAAGAAATTTAAAATGCTGAATCATTAATGAACAGCTCGTTTTTAAAATAGAAAGAAAATTGTAATTAAAAAATATATAATATGAATATTAGTGACAAAAAAATAATATAAACACTTAAATCGGCAAAAAGTACGATTTTTTTTTTTTAAATCTATCTTTCTAAGGAACTGCAAGAAGTGTAAGTCACCTATTTTGACGAAAGTGGTATCGTTGGAAAAATCTCATTGTGATGAGTAAAAAACTCAATGGAACTGCCCGTCGGAAACGAGCCGTTTTCGAGATATCCGAAAATTTATGTCACGTAGCTAGTGAACACTTACTGGGAAACTGCAAAAAATTTTAGTCTCGATTTTAACGAAAGTAGTATCGCTAAAAAGATATTATTGGGCGGATTAAAAAACTCAATGAAATTACCTGTCGGAAATGAAACGTTTTCAAGATATTCGACAATTTGTATCACATAGCTAATGGACACTTACTGGGAAACTGCATTAAGTTACATAAATTGTCGGATATCTCGAAAACGACTCATTTCCGATTGGGAAGCTTCATTGAGTTTTTTACTTCTCAAAATGATATCTTTCCAAAGACATCATTTTCGTCAAAATTGAGACAACAATTTTTTGCAGTCCTCTGTTAGGTGTGCACTACCCCAGTATTTACTAGCTACGTGGCTTAAATTATCGGCTATCTCAAAATCGGCTCATTTCCGATGGGTAGTTCTTTTGAATTTTTTACTCCTCACGGAGATCTTTCTGACAAGAACACTTTCTTCAAAATCTAAACTAATTTTTTTGAGCTTCCCCAGTAAGTATGCACTAGCTACATTACATAAATTGTCAGATATCTCGAAAAGGACTCGTTTCCGACGGGTAGTTCTATTGAATTTTTTACTCCTTATAATGAGATCGTTCCAACGATACCACTTCCGTTAAAATCGGTGTCTTACACTTCTTGCAGTTCCCTAGTTAGTATGAAAACTTCAAATTCCAGCATCACGATTCGAACTGTGAATCTTCTGCTTACTAGAGTCTGTTTTCCTAAAAATCTTTCACATACCTTTCCTTGACGGGCATAGATGACGCTTTGTTTGTTTGTTTGTGTTTTATGTTGGCCAATTATCTACACGTGGGACATATGCCCTAAGGGGAGGGGTGCCCTCCGTGGGCATCTTTGTAAGGGAACCTAATCCGTATTTACGCAAGGAAATGCAAGGTTCGAAGAAAACCACGGAAAACTCCGAACGGTTAGGCCGACGGTTGCGATTGGGTTCAGATAAAGCAACTACCATCTATCAATTTGAAGGTCAGAACCTCTCGGCCACTGGTGGGTCCATAGCAACTGCAACTCGTAACAGCAATATCTGGAGTGGTACCTACCATAATGCTGCATATTATGCTATCATATGGGTCTTTTAAAGTAATATTACAGAACATTGAATTTATTATTTGTTGTAGAGGTTTGCATGGGCCCGGATTTGGCCCAAGACCTGTATCCAGCCCGGTCAGGTAAAGAAATTTAGCGGGAGTGCTAAAAAAAAAAAAAATAAATAAATAAAAAAAAAAAATAGGTAACTTGCCAATCTGATATAAAAACTCAAACGCAGACGATAAAATATGATCCGCTTTCAGGGAATGACTTTCGCGAGAATGAGTATAAATGTGCTTCACGAGCCGATGCTAGTTTGACACCATCCAAACAAAAACGCGGGCATCGGACAGTTATGTGGTATCAGAGGCAGGGTTTAATTTTTTCAGCAGAATCATACCTAAGGCCGTGATCAGGTGTGCACTTTTTTTCTACGTAGTAGACTCGGGCCAAAACTGGACTTAAATGTTCTCAGAATGTGTAGGGCTGTTACTATGTTTTTAAAAATATTAATAGCGATAATAAATTTCTGTTAATGAAATCTTTGGAAGTATAACTTAGATTTGTTTTCAATCCACTTCTCAATAACGCGAAACTTCTTTCTGACTAATTTTTAACTGTAAATGCATAAAATTGACATGCGTGACTATTGAAGGATTTGGCAATAGAATATTTTTTCTATTTTTGGTAAATAAATTATCAAATGGTGAGAGATTTTTGTCGCGTGACTGCAAGTTTTTCCCCTTTTCAATGATATCGCTTCCAAAAATTCAATTCAAAATGCTAACTTTGACAATATTTCTAAAAGATATAATGTCTTTATCAAAAAATGGAAGACAACATTCGATTACATAGGTTCTGAATAAGAAAAAAACAGCAAAATTTGTGTATGTCCGAAGAAAATGAATTTAGAAATGTGTCAGAAACTAACTCCTTTGGGTTTGAAAGAAGTTCTAATAAATGACAGAGAAATATTTTCACAAATATATTTTTTATAATACATCTTCAAAAGTTAATCACGTTTTTACCGTTTTTTTTCTTTAAATCTAAACTACATTAATTTTATAATGAATCTTTATTTGAATGTTCAGAAATCTAGGCTTCTAAGTAATCATTATTGTTATTATCGTGTATTTTCTATGTTGAGAAAATATCATGATTTTAAAGTATAATTTAAAATATAAAATATTTCATAAATGTGTATGTAGTATTCTTTAAAAGGATCTTAATTGTATGTTAACTTTTTTTTTTTTTTTTTTGCCATTTGAGTGGAATTGGGTCGTTCTTACTACTTAACCAAGTATTAAAATTTTTAAACATTTTTCAATGTTTAAAAATTTCTCATTTTTTTTCTTTCCTTTTCGTATTGTCGCTTTCGTATAACTGCTTCATGTTGACCACACTGTGAAATTGCACTAGTTACAATTATACTATACAAGATTGGCAAGTGAGCGTCGCGATGCCTTCTGAATCTGATTCTATGAGTACTGCAGAAAGGGCTATGTATCAGTCAGCAGCCTTATTCCGTCTGTCCAACGACATGACACGACAAAACTATATAAGTTACCATGAAAAAACTATCAATTGTTTAAAATTTACTGTAAACGCATATTATTATTGGAAAATACTCAATTTTTTTCTTATGTAAGTAGTAATTATAAAATCGTATATTCCTTTTTTGAGTTGCACTTCCGGGCCCCTTTGGGCTGGGGGCCCTCGGCGATCGCCGACCAGCCGACCTAGCCAGTCCGGGCCTGGTAAAGACTATTTTTTTTATCCGGAAATACTTTGTTAATTACTTAAATTTGTAGTACATTTCATGGACTTTCAAAATGTTGTTGAAGATTTTGGATATCTTCTCGAGATAATTTGTAATTTAAAATGTACAGCGCAATAACTATAACGGGGTAATAACGCCAATCCTTGGCATTAACACCCCGGTTGATTCCCTACAGTGGCCGAGCTACATCCTAAATACTGATTCAAATAAACGCAGTTAAAACTGTGCAATGTTTCGAATAATTCTATTTAAGAGGTCCTTTTTAAGCAAAAAGAAGCTCACGGTCTGATATTCTTTTGCCTCACCCCCCCCCCACACCACATCTTTATTTTTCTTACACTTTCACAAAAAATTTAACATTTTCAATAGCTTAGAATTCAATTTGTCTATTTCTAAGTTTGTAGAATTTGTATTTTTAGAAATGGGCAATCTACATGCAATTATTCCATCTTATTTCATAGTTTTGTTTGCATGGCGTTATTACCCATATAGGTGGGTAATAACGCCAAATAGCATTGGTCAAGAAATCACGCCATTACATTTTATGAATACATATCTGTTAAATTATTTTTTTTATATAGATAGTCAATGAGTTGCTGTATCAAATCATATATTTGTTTGAAAAATACAAACTAAAACTGAGCCGTGAAAATTGGTAGAACCTTAACGTGGCGTTATTACCCCAGGGTACCTTATATGTTAAATTTATTCTATTCATGTTGCGTTACACAACCTTTCGAATTCTTTATTTTAAGACCATATCATATTACATTAATAAAATTGCATATTGTAAAAATTTCAAAACACATTTTCCTTTTTAGCCATCCGTAACCATCTCCCTAAAAATTATATTTTTTAGCCGTTTTTTTCGTATTTCAATGCTTTTTACATTATCAAATTAATTAGATTCAAAACATTTATCCAAGTAGAGTAAATTTTGAGTTCCGTGATTTTTGAAAATTTTGCCATTTTTAAAGCGATGTTTACGTTTCTTCGCGACCCGCTTCGATTTTTTAGAGGTTCGATTTTTGGCCGAATTTATTAAATTCTGATCTCTTTTCTTCAAAGTTTATTCGAATTTTGAAACACAATGTTTGAAGTTGTTTTATATTTTTATGAGATTTTTAATGTTTTTTGCGATCTGTAAGATTTTTCCACATTAGTAAAAATAGTCCAACTTCAGTTTTCTAGCGCATCTCTTTTCAACGAAGTTTAGACGAAATTCGTGAAGCATTTTTAAAAATTTTTCGAGGTTTTTATTATGATTTTTAAAGTTTTTTCGCAATTCTTGCTATTTTTTGATGAACCCGGGCAACGCCGGGCAGAACAGCTAGTAAATAAATAAATAAAAAAACTTTAAGAGCCATTTATAGATTTTGTATTTTTTTTTTCCGATTAGATACCGTATACTTTGCATACACAGACAGTCTTAAGGAGATTATGAATTTCAATATAAAAATATCTTCTTAATTTTAATTAGGATTCTTGGAGAGTATTTTTGAAATTTAATTCATATTTAAAAATAAAAAGTCATGCACACACGCATTTTTCTTCGGTAATATCACACTAAAAATAGTAAATTCTTTTATAGGATCACAATTGTAATAGATATTTTAAACGCTTGGTCTAAAATTTAAAATTGATTTGTTCATAGGGTATGGTAAAACAAGCATTACCAAGTGTTCACTGTATTACAAAGAACGGTTTCCATGGAAATATATCTGATAATATAAAATAGCAAAAACACATTTTTTGTACCTTTTACATACTTAATTAGTAAAGCATCGTTTAATCATTGTCTATACATATATATATCCTAACTAGAATGATTTTCAATGAAATGTTTTGTTGATTAATATATTTTGAACCAAACAATAATTTTGCCAAATTTTGTCAAAATATTTAGATAACACTTGCTTTAAAATTTATATTATCAGGTAATATTTCGATACAGACAGGAAATTTTCTAAGTTCATTTTCAATGAAATATTTTTTACATTAATATATATATATATATATACATATATATATATATAAACAATACTTTTCTTGCCAAATTTTGTCAAAATATTTATCAAACACTTTCTTAAACATTTATATCATCAGATAACATTTAGATAGAGACAGGAAATTTTGTAAGCTGTAATTTTATTTGAAAGAAAATAAAATTTATGTCAATAACCTTATAACTAAACCTCTTTAACATAAGTTAATTACATGCAATAATGCCATTGAACTTAACCGCAAGGCACAAAATCGCTTAAATCTCTTTCAAAACTATTTTTAAATTGTTGCGTTCGCAAAGGGCAATTTGTTAAATTTAGAAAGCTAAATACTTACGTTTTCGGTATTACTTATGGTCAATGCATTTTCTTGTTTAATAATAGTTTAAATACGATAAGAATATATTCTATTACCTTGAGTCTAAAGTTTTGACCCTTTCGCAGAATAGTGCTACCAAAACAGCTGGCGTTCGCAAGTTAAGTGACATTTTTACATACGGTTTTCTGGTTTCGAAAGAAGAAGACGTGTGCTACAACACTGCGTATTTATTGTTTTGAAAAATTATCATCTGTAGCCTCCACGAAGCGTCGAAAATGGAACTATCACGTATCCAGCTTCGAACCACCATCTACTAAGAGTTCTGTAGCAACACCGGAGTGACAGAATGTCACCGCAACATGTGTGCACGTTTAGGTGAGGATATTGTATCACTTAGTACAGTCAAACGATGGTATCAAAATTTTAAGATTAAGAATTTCGATATCGAAGATGAATCACCTGCTGGTCGACCTACTGTGATTGATGACACCGAATTGCGGAAATCCATCAATGAAGATCAAAATGTTACATCACGGAAACTTGCATCTCACTTCAATGTTTCTCAAACAACCATAATTCGAGCCTTAAAAAACAATGGTTTGACATACAAATTCAATCGATGGGTGCCGCACGATCTGACACAAAATGACAAAGAAAAACGAAAACGGACCTGTGTGAACTTGCTCGAATATCACCGAAAGGGTGATTTTTTGAACCGGATCGTTACGTGTGATGAAAAATGGGTTTATTACGACAACAGCAGTCGAAAAGGAGGATGGTCTGAACCAGGGGTACCGGTCAGGACCGTAACCAGGCGCACATTGACCTATAAAAAAAATCCTCCTCTGTGTTTTCTGGGATAGTCGCGGTATTATCTACAAGGAGTACTTAAAAAGTGACCAGACCATCGACAGTGAGTCTTACAGCAGCATGCTGCATAAAGTGGACGCAGCAATTAGGGAAAAGCGAAGTAAGGAGTTCCGACGCAAGGTGGTTATGTTTCACCAGGATAATGCCAGGCCACACGTCAGTACGTGGACGAATTGGAACTTATACAAGCTGGAATGGGACTTAATGCCACATCCTCCACATAGTCCGGACATGGCATCTTCCGACTACTATCTGTTTTCGCATCTGCAACTGCACCTTAGTGGTGAAATTTTCAATTCTTCAGAAGAGGTAAAAAAAAAGGGTTGACCTCTTTCTCGACTCACATAGCCCAGAGTTTTTCAATGAAGGCATTAAAAAACTGCCAAAACGTTGGCAGAAGATTGTCGAACTTAATGGTGATTACTATCCTCAGTAATGTTTTGTATTTTTGTAAGTATTTCTTGTCAACATTAAAATAAAAAAAGGGTCAAAACTTTAGACTCAACCTGATATTTGCAGTTTACAAGCAACTAGTTGCATCCTTTTTTTGTGTGTGTTAAAGTGTTTTTTTTTATTAAATTCAAAGTTTGAAATTTAAAAAAATCCGTTTTTGAAATTTAAATAATCAGTTAGGAATTATTAATATATTTAAATTTTTTAAAATTTTATTTATTTTTGGTGTCGATAGCAACAAATCGAAATTCCATTTAAACATAGCAAATTGCGCTGCGTTCGTTATATGATGCTACTTTCGAAACTTGTAGACGGCAGGTGCTGAATTTGAATTCAATCGCGTCCGTCGGCCTAATCGTTTGAAGTTTTCGTGGTTCGTTTGAATTACTTTTATTGAAGTCAGGTGCTTTTTTTTTTGGTATGGACATTGATGTGTCTAAGAATCGTCATCGGGATAGAAAGGGTCAGCAACCTGTGACCAACCCCGGGTGCTTTCCAGTAGCAACGCAAGGTTCAGGATCTTTACTACGTCCGTATGATGCCTAAGTCCATCCGGTAGGCAGAAATTGACTGTAGCTTGTTATTAAACCAGGGTGCTTTACGTCGGGAACGAACGGGTTCCGGTGGAGGATCTACGCTGATAAGGAGAGAGGAAGGGTTCCGCACTGTGATCTTAATTTGAACTTATTTTAGAGATATGTGACAACAAAGTAAATTTTTATATAGAAAATTATTGCTCATCAGGAGTAAGCGTTTATTTTATGTTTGGGAATCCCGATAATAATGTGTAGTGTAATGTTAAGAGTATGGAATTCTTTTACTCTGAACAAGTTTCTTTCACGCGTACCCACTTATAAGATGAGAAATTTTAGTTTTTAATTTAAGTATATAAATTTTAATTGTTAATTTTGTAAATAAAATGTTATATTTTGATAACTTACGTAGTAGTTTCCTTAATTTTGGAATTTTTGTTTATTATTTTTATTAGCTAATATCTAAATTAAAATTATTGATCACACTTATTCAATGATTGAAATATCTAATATTTTCCTATTTCAAGATATTGTAGTTCGAACATCATAGAGAACACAACGCTATGGTAATTAAATTTATTTATAAGAATGAGACACCCTTTTAATGTTTTAGGTAATTCTGAGATTTATTGGATTCAGTTAACTTAGCATAATTTTGAGTAAATTTAATGTATCAAATAAACAGATAATTGTAATAACCAAAATATATGTATTTCATTAAATAAATAAAATAAAAATAAATGAACCATAATAATTGTCATTGTTAAAAAGCAAAAGGATGGATATGTTCTAAGGGTTTGTATTTTTTATGTCAGAAGAATAAAGAAAAAATTATTACTACATCCTAACATCGCAATTAATGGTAACTGAGAGACAAACGTCTCTTAGTGACTGTTCGTTATAGGGCTGTAAAATTTTCATCTTTAGAATTGGATTATTTATATGTCATAATTTCATCTTGTTTTATAGCTATTACCCACATAGGTGAGTAATAACACTAAATACCATTGTTCAAAAAATAACGCCATAACATTTTATGAATACATACCTTTTAAAATATTCTTTCCTTTATACATAGTCAAGAAATTGCCGTATCAAAATATAAAGTTATTCGAAAAAAAAAAAAAAAAAACCTGAGCCGTAAAAATTAGTGGAATCATAAAGTGGAGTTATCCAATACACCTTATTCAATATTTAATTCTAAGCCTATCTTCTTTTTAAAAAAATGCAAGTATTGAGATAAATTTTATAAAATGCATTTATCAGATTTTATAGCTGTAAAGATATTATTATTGCTTTCTTAAATCCTCAAGGTGCATTGTAAATCATTTAATAACTTTATACATTTTGCTGTTTAAAACTTATAATCTTATTAAAGGATTATCAGTGTACAAAGTATTATCTAGTTAATGTAATTTAACTCTCTTTTGATTTAATTTTTTTAATTGTATTCAAACTTCAGAAGATTAATTTAACTACAGTTATTAAAACCTTTAAAATGTATTTATTCTGCAGGTATTTTTCAAAAAAAAATTAATTTGCGTATAATATCTGCGTTACATGATCCATAACACTACGTTTTATTATTTTTTTTTTTTAAGAAAAAAAAATCTGAGGTTTTTATAGTTGCATATAAAACATAGGAAGTAATTTAAAAATTCACATGTCAATTTTCTCAAAATTTACTACAAAATAAAAGTGTATCAAATAGCTGCAGCATAAAAATATGAAAAACATACTTAAGTAATAAAAAAGTCTTTGTGGTTGGGAAAAAAGAACATATATGTTAGCTAAGTAGATTCATGTTTTTCATTTAAAAATAACCATGATGAGTAATTTCAGTTTGATATTCATTTCACAATTTTGTCCCATAGATTACAGAAAACGGCATTTTTTAGTTCCTATCTTTAGTCCATTTGTATAGCATCCGATTTTGTGGCACCTTCGAATTTAATAAATTAATATAGGTTTGTTCTTCTAAACAATAAAAAATGAAGTAATTATCTATAAATGTCATTATTTGTTACCAAAACATATATATTGGATTGTTTAAATGAAATACTTTTTCGGTGTTACGAGATTTCTTGTTTGAAGAAGGAAAAATGAAAAAAAGTTAATGTTATTTGAATTTTTTCTATTCAGGATCCAAATAAATGTATCATAGAGCGCATTCAGTGGAGTCATTGGTTACGTACCGGTAGGATCGGTTAGTTAGCAACGCGTTCACTGCTACTAATCAATAGACAATCAATGTCGTTCCGCGGAAATTACCGAATTGAATGTTAAAAGATCGAACTAACAAAGAAAAAAATAACAATTAAGTGGATCTTGTTATCGGTTACATGAGCAATTATGACAATAACTTAATATTGATGTCGATACTAATAAACAATACCAATGGAGTCCAATGAATATATCAATCAGTTAGAAACGGTCATTTACGGTAACTTTACGTAACCGGTTACGTTAGTCGCTTTGGTTAGGTCTGATGAACGCACTCGATATCTTAGCTTGTAAACATCTTTGTACTACGTGAAAATATATGTTCAAGCTGATATTTTAGACATGGCTGTAACGTCCAAAATGTAAGATGGTAGCCACGAATTGTTTATCTACTTTCATTATCAAATATGGGGATAGTTATTTATGTAAATCCCTTTTCAAGATAGTTATGAAACACACTTATTTTTAAACCTAAAATAAGATTATTCTTATTAAAAGTACTTATAATGAAGTTAGGACCTTTAAAGAAATGAATATATTTTTAGTAGTTTTTAAACATACTATGTATATTAAACAATATGCAATTTAAAAGATTATTTTATGTAAATCTAGACGAAAAAAATCCTATTATTAATATTATACCATTGTAAATATTAAGAATATTCCCATATTTAGTGTATTTACATTTCACAAATTAAATACAAAAATATATTTGTATTTATATATATTTTTTTCAAGAACATTTTGAAAAAATTCCAAGATGCTGTACTATATATTACAATCAAGAAAGTTAGAAAAACAAAAATTAAAAAATAAATTAACTAACATAACCTGTTTCTTTTAGATACTGTGTAACATAGTTATTTAAGCATTCAATCTTTGAATTGTATTTACAAGATCATGCTCTGAATATTTATCTTATGTCAGTATGTAAAATGTAAGTTACATTTAGCATCGTTTTTGTGGTTTGTACTCTGTGTCTTGTTTGCGAATTACAAATTCCTTTCGTTTAAAATCTGACCATATTCCGATGGAAACTTTTCCCATTCTTTTTTCCATGACAGCAGATTCTATAAAGCAGTTAAAGAATGTATCGAAGGGTCCAAACTTTTAAAGGTATCAAAATTGTTCGGGTCAGAAGACTTCTCGAAAATCGCTTCAGAAAAAAGAAAAAGAGTGTCCAAGCTTTACTTTAAATTACAGTAAAACAAAGCATTTAATGGGTTTGAAGAAAAAACAGAATTTTTGACAATGCTTTATTAATGAATGCTATATTAAATAAAAAAAAATCAGAAGAAATAGACATTTTGAGAAGGTTTGTTTGACTAAGAACGTTTGCGAATCTTGCATAGTGACAATTTGAAATCCAAAAATGACGAAGTTTTAAAGAGTTTTATAAATCCATAAAGTATATCAAGGGTCGTTACCAAGATAAATGTTCCGAGAACGAACATTTAAAGTTGCTACTGTATATCTATCGTAATTAACAGAACTGATTTCATTGTTAGTACAAAGATTTTATTTCAAATCAGATAACTCAAAAAAAGAAAGAAAAAGAAAAAAAAAAGGCTGAAAGAATGGTAATAAATGTGGAGACAATTCTGATTTCTATTCTGATTCATTTCTGCTACAATTTCGAGTAATACGTGTAGATAAGACGCCGATGTATATGAGTATTGATTGAGATGCCTTATCGTGCAAACCCTATTTTTCATCATCCAATAAATGCCTCAACTCATGTCCAAATTTAATGACCAGTATTTTGAAATGTATTTTGGAAGTACATATAAATTCAATTGTCATTGTAACAGATATATCGTCGGACTCATAATAATTGAGCCTCACTTTATTTTGACTGTAGCGTACAATGGAGGGCGCACCGTTTACTAATCACACTGGTCGGAGGCGTTGACTATTTAGAAGTCCTAAAATGGCTGAAAAAAAAACATCGCGTACAAGCGATGGGGCATCAAGAATATCTGAAAGATTCACTATGATAACGCGCCCAGCCACACCTCGTATAATTTGTCCTTTGAACAAAGTTCATTACTATGAAATCCGACCAAGTATAAATACAATCATGAGTTAAATTTACAGAAGAAATAAATGCCAGAAGAAATAAATTCAATAAGATTTCTTTGGATTACACAATGTTTAGATGCTAAACTCGAAGTTTTAAGCATGGAATGTTTAACTTTTAATGCAGGATCGACTTCGTTTTTGTTAAATCTATCTGTTAAGGATAATTTCATAAAGTACAAGGCTATATACCTTCTTTAGCTTTTTGAACAAGAGATTCTATGTAGAGCATCTTATTCACAGATTAAATGACAGATATTTAGTGTTCACCCTTCATAACAAAACAAACTTCAATTTAAGGATCGCAGGTTTCTGTAGGAAGATAATTCCATACAAAAGGATCAAATCTGCTGTGACTGACACTTCACTAAATGGATATTAATGAAAATCAGCACTCAGATCATTTTTCGTATGAGTAATTGAAAAATAATAGATTTCGAGATTGTTTATTTAAGTATCAAATTTTACTTTAAAAGTCAACATAAATTCAAAGTTTTTTACACATCCTTGAATTATTTGTATTATTAGATTTAGGAATGGGAAGATTATATCTAAATTAAGCAACAAAGAATAAATTAACAATATTAACATTTCATAATCTTCATCATATTAATATGTTCTCGTTCGTAATAAGTATGTAATTGTTTTTTCAGCCTTTATGGGAAAAACAAAATATGAAAATTTTGAGAATAAAATGGAATATTTCTATTGTTTGTTGCAACATGAAGGAAAGATAAAATTTTTAAATTATTTGACGCTGCAGTCGAAAGTATATATTTTATATACAGAAATTTTCTTTCTTTTCATTTTATTCTATAATTTCAAAAAAAAAAAAAAAAAAAAAAATACGTGTAGCACTCGGGGACTGCTGCGGTAAAGCTATTGCATAGCATTAAAAAAATAATAATGATCCATAAGATAAAATGGAGAATAAATGTACACTCATTGCAAGAAACAACATTACTCTGAACGATCGAGCGAATTTGAAGGAAACACCATTGTTATAATGCATAATAAGTACTTCACGTCTCTTTTGGAGAATATATGTTATAATTTAAACTCACACTGAAAGCGGTCATTGTAAAAGAACCTACACAGTGACGTTGCTAATAGTAGCTGTACCAGTAGACTGGTGCTACTTGTTTGCCCCCTTACCCCCTTCGCGACGGGAGCCTTTTACAAAATTTTTAATGTTTTGTCACCGGTTTTAAAAAACAGAAATTTGTGGCTTATTAAATCGCGAAAACGATCCGATTAAATAAATCAAAATTTACGGTATAATTTTACTGGTGGCTATAAACACAGATTCTTAAGCCTATTTGTGGCACGTATTCGTGTCGCCTGTCCCTAAGAGGTTAATCATATCGTATCCAGACGAAAATGCATAACGGATGTTGTTTCGAATGAAATATATCAACAGACGGTATTAAACGCGTCTAAATACTAACAACGAATAGATTTATTTGTTGTGGATGCATCTTAAATAAACATAATATGTACTGAGAGATTATCATATTAATGTAAACGCATCAGCACCCAAATAAAATAAGTTCATTTTTATGGATTCCTGCAAAACATCATAAAGCTTATGAACTGAATTAGAACTGAATTTGGTCAGAATTAATCTGTTCTTATCTATAATTGAGATTCATTAAGTAAAGTATTTTCTGAACTTTTTCGAATAGTAATTTAATATGAGGCGTCATGTCACTCAAAGAAGTTCACATAAGTAATATAATGTGTTTTGTTTGTAATGTGTAATGTCTCTGTTTTCTTAAAACGTATTGGTCATCAATTGCTATGTAAGCTATTGGACAGTTCTTATCTTGGCTATCTTCCATAGTTTCCTACTGTTTTTTCTACATCCTTAAATTATCATATTACTTATCATACTCGCACACTCTGCCACAATATTTTACGTTTGCCCAAAATTGACCAAGCCACACACTGCGAAAAAATAAAATTGTGACATTTTGAAATTGCTTTTTCTCAAAACAATTGCATGTATGTATATATATATATAGATATATAGATATATATATATATATATACATCCTGAATACCCAAGGATTATTGAAACAAACTTTAAAGGAAGGTAGGGTACATGACAAGGTTTCAGATTTGCATAGCACGTCGGAAACAGTTTCCTTTGCAATTAGTTGTTGCTCACAAGCGCATGGGAGGAGACCATCGTAGATCAGAGATTTTTATAATTCATAATTTATAACAGAAACTGCGTAGAGCCTTTCTTATTATTAAATTAAAGATATTTCTAGATTTTAAATATGCATATAAATACATATTTATATACATGCATTGAAAATTTTCAAATTAGGAACCAAACAGCGATAAACAAATCTGTGTAACTTTTATGAAATTTAAGTTTCACACTTGAAGCTTTTCTGTTACTTTTTACAATGAACATTGAGTCCCGTATGAAGTTTTCTTCTGCTTTTTGATACACTTTGTACAATGCATTTTATGCATCTCATTTTATTCGAGTTATCAATGTACTTTCTTTCTTATTCTTTTTGTTTATTGTGTACGTCCATTAAACATGCTTAAATCACTTGAAATGGATGTCACAATATATTATCATTTCTTATTAGATGTAATACATTATTTTTTTTTATTTAAAAGTATCATCATACTTCATTCATACGAAAGTTGAATTATTTTCCTATGTTGTGCAAAGTATGCAAAATTATCAGTTAGTATTAAAAATTGGAATGATATGCACTTTTGTAAATTACATTAATAATAAAATACAGCACTTCCACCTGAAACTAAACTCTTATTGAGAGCGTTTTTTCTATGTAATCTAAACATATCAGCTTTGACTATATATAATTATATTAACTACGTTTAAATTTAGACTATGTTTTGCTCATCATCGTATATGTTAAAATATTTTAAATATTACGCACTTAATAATATAAAGTACCCCACTCATTCTATAAAATAATATGAAACGACATTTTAAAAATATCAAGCCTTCTAAAATTTCTTCAGATGGAGAAAGTTATATACACCTTTATGTTTAGGTAATTAAATGTGCAACTCATCTCGTTAAACAATAAAACTTTGTGTGTTTATCTTTTCAGGTGTTTACTTTAACGCGTTGGAAGATGGAATTCCGTTGAAACACTTATAGTACGCTGAAATAATCCAGATCTGTGAAAACTTTAAACAGCTTAGTGATGTATAATAATTAGTTTACATAATCTTATGAATTTTAATCTCTTACAGATAATACTTCATATAATAATGAGAAAAATTTATTTATTTAAGGAAACTCTTAAAATTTGAACTTTTAAAACTTAAAAGTATTAAAGTTTAAACCATTGAAACTTATTTAAATTTTGAACTTTTAAAATTTTAATGTTAATGTAAAGTTTAAAAGTTTTCATCTTAATTCTATATGTCTATATAGTATCAGGTCAGTTCAGTCAGTATCATAGTACCAGTTCGATATAGGGGAGACTGGCGGAAGATGACTATGTTAAAAATTGTTGTTGTTTATTAATTTAAATATTAGCAAATTTAATTTTGTATAAACTGTTAGAGTTTTTCTTTATAGTATTAAATCTTTCTGGGGCGAGATGACTTTGGGTTTTTGGCAAGATGACAATACACATCAAGTAAGAAAAATCATGCGTTAAGCATAGATTATCAAGCACTTTCCACCATTTCATGAAATCTTTCACAAAACTTCGTTATTTCGGGAAATAATGGTGTATAGCCAAATATACCCATATATTTGTTCCAGTACTTTTTAACAGCTCTGTATTTCATCTGTCAGTTGATATAATTTGAAAATTTAGCTTTAATTTAGCCCCTTTAGCAAGAAAATGCTCAGTTGCTTGAAATTTCTCTTTTAGCATTTCATACTATTAGATGGAAACATACTTTAATACTTTTGTTCATTCCTGTAGTTTGCATTGTACCTTTATTACACGCCAGCATTAAGATAAAATTTATTGTAAACTAAAACACTTTTAAAACAACTGAAATCACATTATCATAAATTATCATCCGTAGGCGTTCATGCACCGAATTCTTTACGTGGCCCTGTATATCCTTTTATCTATCCTTGTAAATGCTATGCACTTCATATTATGCAAGACAGTATCGTATAATTTATATTAAGCTTCAGTGATACATATGAATTTTATTATACTGTGAATTTTATTAACTGTTGAATATATTTAAAATGTGACGTACATGATTCCCCCTTTACCATTATCTAATGAAATACTTTTGAGCATCCCTGTAAATGAATAATAGCTATATTTTCCCTGCATACATTACATAATGCATATTTTGTGCATTTTGCCAATACATATGAATATGAGCATGTTTGACAGGGTGTAACACCTTTAAAATTCATTTGAACGATTTTTCCCAATACGCCGTAATGTAATGGGAAATTTTTGACTCGCCCTGTAAATAAAATTATCATGGTAGGAAATTCATTTTCAATAGGGTTTGTGCTAGGATAAACATCAATAACGTATAAAAATTTCATAGCAATCCGAGTATATTTCCGGGAGTTATAGCGCGGACAGACAGCCATCCCGACAGACGGCCATCTGGCCAGACAAACCGAATGCATAAGCTCTTTTCAACTTTGTTGGAAAGTGGTAAAAAGGTTGAACATACTTTATCTTTTGAATATGCTACATTGATTAACAACTTATATCTGTGTTTTTACTTCTTATAAAAGTTACAAACTAAGTATAATGCATCGTAACGTAATGTTGAACTCTTAGTTGTGCAGCTAACAGTAGTCACAAATAAAAATGACATTTTCATAATTGGAACAATCCTCATGCTACTATTCTTGGCATTTACAGCACTGGACCCATTATTTTGGTAGTGGGTCATAATATTACTCATCACAGGCAGGACACCTGCAATACTTTTTTTATTAGTATTTTTGTGTAGGAGGGAGACCAGCGGTGTAGAGGAGAGATCTTCACCCTGACAAGGAAGGTCTCCATGCTGGGCATACTCAGATTTTTTTTTTAAACAAATACTAATTAAACTACTCATGTATGTAATAAAGGATCAGTGAAAATTAGCGGCGGAATTACATTAGAAAACATGTAAAAAAATAAAATACTTTTGAATATTTGGCGTGAAAAGACGAACGTGTCACATGATTTGGCCAGGAGCACATTTCTCCTCCAAAAGCAAACGATTTTAATGCAACAGAAACATTTTGGATTTTTAGAATCCGTGTAAATGAATTTAAACATAAACAATGAGCCAGTTTAATATATTATATAGAGATATATGTATTAAATTGCTTGTATAGGTATTATTTGTTGCTGTAGTTATTTAATTTACCTCTGAAAAAATTATTTTCATATATAAAAAATTTTTATTCAATAAAATTACTTTCATACATTTAAGCGTATTGAAAAAAATAAGCCAGGTTTTCATAGCAACAAAATCGAATTGACAATGGTCAACTAGACTTTGAACTTGAAGCAAATTTTATTAATTTAAAATTGAATTTCGTTGAATTGAATCGCTCTTTCTGTGTGTGTGTGTCTGCGATGGCTAGCGAAATCTATAGGACGTACGAGGCTCAAAATTTTTATGAGAGTAGCCCAATATCTCTCCTGATGCACCTGAAGCTAAAAATTTTAATAATTAATTGAATAATTAATTTCAGATAAATTAATTACGAAGTGGAACTCACTTTCTTCAAAAAGTCATTTTTATTGTTCGGGGAAAGAAATCGTTTGCACATGCGCACAAACCCTTTTACGCACCTAAACGGAAGAAGAAGCATTTATCGGCGTTTATTTCTGTTTTTGGATCATTTTGTTGAAATCCAAATCAACTGAACTGCTCGGCGCAGTTAAACTTAACAGACATGTTTCAAAGTATCATACTTTTAGCTAACAAATGCTATAATCATTTGAAATAATATTGCACTTAAGGATTTAAAAAGAAATATTTAAAAAAAAAAAACGTTTTTTCCAAAACCATTTTGATCCTTTTTGTCAATGCTCTTTCAGGGTATAATTTTTAAAATGTAAGCAAACAAAATAGAAGATGTTAAAGTTAAAACTTTCTTCTAACCGATGGTGCAATTGGTTTTAAAATATTTGGATTTTGACCCTTTCAATAACAATGGCAAAAGAAGGTCATTTTGCGATTCCCAGAGAGGATATTTTTTCTATGCTAAAATTATTTTAATGTACATATTTGAAGTCAAAATTTTAAAATCTACAAATTTATACTCCCTACAGAAAATTCGAAACGTTTCGACCGATTGAAATTTTTTTTACAAACTAAAATGTGCAAAACAATTGATGAAATAAATAAAAACAGATCGTTTTCATTGCGGTTTTGCCTTAGCAAAGCGCAATCCTATAGGTACCGACAAACATAACTCATATTCTTAAAGCTTAAAAACATTCTTATAATCTATGATGCAATCGGTTTTTAAAATATAATAATTAACCCTTTCAAATATACAGGCAAAAGGAGGTCACTTTTCAGATCAGAAATAGAATATTTTTTCTACTCTAAAAGGATCTAAGCGTATATATTTCAGCACAGTCTTTTAAAAGCATCAATAGACCAAATTTACACCCTCTTAAAAAAAATAAAACTTACGGACGAGTAGAAATATTTTTTACAAAATACAAAGTGCGAAAAAATTGACGAAATCATTAAAAACCAGATCGTTTCATTGCGGTTTTGCCTTTGCATGGCGCAATTGTATACGTCCTGAAAAACCGAAATTATTTTCTTAAAGTTAAAACAATTTTATAATCTATGGTGCAATTTGTTTAAATAAAATACGAGATTTAACCCGTTGAAAGACACCGCAAAACGAATCACATCCCGGCTCATGGAGAATATATTTTTTCTACGCTAAAAGTAACTAAATGTCGGTATTTTAACACAATCTTTTTAGAGGCTTTCAATAAACCAGATTTACATTACTTACAAAAAAATTGGAACTTTTGTATGGATAACATTATTTTTTTAGAAAATAAAATATCTGAAATTTTTTATGAATTCCTTAAAAAAACTGAGTTTTCCGTCGCGGTTTCGTTCGCTTTCGGTAAGCATAGTTTCCAAAAAATCAAACTACATAGAGAATAAAATACCAAACAGCATGTGCCTCAAATTCAATAACCTTTCGCGATTTTTCCATATAAAAATATAAATTATGACAAAATGGACAAAGATATAAAATCATAGAAATTTGAGTTTAATATAAGGGTCATTTAGAAAATAAATAACACATTTGAAAACTAAATAGCATCACAGGCCCGGGCAACGCCGGGCAGGTTAGCTAGTTAGTTTAATAAATTCGAAAACACGGAATAAGACGACGAACTCGTTATCTTGAGAGTTTAAAAAATATTGTTTTCATTGCTAAGAAAGAAGGCAATTAAATAATATTTATTCATGGTAACACTCAGTATTTAAACTAAATTACTCATAAATTTTAAAAAGAAACGACATATCTTACCAGTATCCTTAGCAGAGCTTATTTTTACAAGCATAAAATTTATAACGTGGCAACGGTAAACAATCAAAGCTTCACAACTAACACAAAAATGCTGATTTCACAAATATGCGTCTCTGTGCTGTTATTTAATGAACGGCCGATAGGAGGGCCAGTAATGTTCGGTTGATGATGCCATACAGTGGTAAAGGGAAAAAGTAAGACATTCGTCATCCTGACCCGCTCTTCTTCTTGCCCCGGTCTAAGTATGAAAACCTTTAAAAATATGTCACTAATAAATACAATTGCATGTTTTATTGCCTTATTTATCAATTCGGATGAATTTTACACAATTGGCAGAAACAGAATTCAATGATGCGAAATACAAAAATATGAAGCATTTAATGAATCAGTGAAAAACTTTTACAAACCACAGGTTCTGAGAGACTGTACTCGTAGTACTTGCGGGTACCAGAAAAAATCTTATGAGGTACCAACTTGAATATCTATATGATATCAACATAGTATTCCATTCAGCTTAAAGATACAGTAAAATGCCAATTATGACAATTTCAATTAAATTTATTTAAAATATGTCCAGATAATTTTTTTTTATTTTTTCTGTGTTCAACTTCATCTGTATTCCAAAAAACGTATTCGCTAATATCACTACTTAGCTGAAAAATGGTAAAGTTGTTATTAATCTGTAGTCTAACTAATAATCTTTTAATTAGATAAAAATTTCCAACAAACATTTTCTATTTTTTTTTCTTAGCCAATAAGGAGTTTTATAAATTGTTTGAGTATGACCTTATGGAGACCCTTTTCACTACTACACATTTTCTTTAATGGAAAAGGGACACATAGTGTAATATAGAGGTTTTCCTTAGAACGATTCAAATAAATCTTTTCCAGGAGAAAGAAGAACCTATGACACACCTATTTATGGAATACAAGACAAAATGATTTTTTGCAATATGCGATACTTTTACTGAGAATGAGCTTTACACGGAGTGTTTCTATAATTATATTGGGGCTTTAAAGCTTAGTAATATTTATTACGTGAAATTTAAAATTATAATTAAAACATAAAATAAAAGAATATCTGGAACATTTTTACCTACAAGCTTATAAGTCTTCAATATGAGGTATTTTGTCGTACGGCACACTTCAAGTCGATAGTTCAGTACATTCCTAACGTTGATTAGAAAAAAAGACCTGTTAAAATGCTCACCTGATCCGATGCCGAACGATTTGTATCAGTCAGGGTTCATAAAGGATCGTGTGTATGTACCACCACTACCAGCTGACCATTTATGCATTGTTGCAACGATGAAAATACTAATCAGCGTTTGGGTTTAACCGAACTATCGAATGATGCGTGCCGTGTGACGAAAGTTTCTCACATTGAACACTTGTAAGTTTGTAAGCAAAACTGTTTGGGTTGCTCTTTCATTTTATCCATTGATTATAAATTACAAAGAGGAAAAATATATGAATTTTATAATTTTGGAAATATTTTGAAAAAAAGTAACATTGTCTAGTGTTACTTTTTTTCAAAACACTTTTTTTTTTTGAAATTAAGAAATAAACGATTCTTATAATAAATGCAGAATGCGTATTTCGTGCGTAAATTTAAATCTTTAAGCACTCTATTTAACTTATAATTTAAATAAATTTATATTAGGTTAAACTTATGTTTGAAAGAAATTCTGTTATACAGACATCGTTTGTTTTATATCAATTTTATCACTTTTAGGGAAATTTTAGATAATAGATGAAAAGAACAATTTTAAAAAGTTAGTTTACTTTCTTTATAATTTAATCTTTCTCTATTCTTGCGTTCAATGGTAAACCTTTTTAAAAAAGCAAACTCTGCATTTTTTAAAAGTAAAAATAATTAATTTTGATATTTTTAAATCTGTGCATTAATCTGCTATTAAAGAATTATTAATGATGTACATTCGTGCGTGAAATAAAAAGTAATAACGCAATTTCTTTTTGAAACAGGGAAATAAAAAAAGGTAAAGAATACGAATTGTTAAGCTATTTCTGGAGAACAAAACTAATTACCTATTTCATCAAAATTTGTTAAAAATATTTAAGAAAATATCAACGATTGTACTTTAAAGCTGATAATAAAAAAGAGGGAGGACAGCATTTAACTATCCGTTTCATCATCAGAAACTTTTGTGATATTTACTGTAAAAAAATATTTTTTTCGCAGTACACTAGAATTCAGCTTCTTTATAATGAAGGAACCTGATGTGATTGAATCACCCCAGAATTCTTTTCTAGTTTGAAATTTTCATGTGTTAACTGTTTAAATTATACTTGTATACTGTAATGTAAACTAACGTATGTAGGTAATAAACAAGAAATAAACTTCGTGTGAAGTAGAAATTTTTAATAAAATTCCAACAATTCAAAATCTTATAACGAAACTTCACATTGTAATAAGTTGAAGAGTGTAATATAAGTGCAGAACATATTTACAAGCCGAATTTTGCGTAGTTACCACCTTTTGTATGAAACGTAATCGAAATTTAATATGCAGCTCTCTAATTCTTGTTTAGATTTGTATATAGATTATATAGTACGAAAAACATCAATTCGATAAATGAAATGTATACCACAATTAATAATTCCCTTTGAACATTTTTTACTAAATAATCGCTAATAAACTTGAATTCACTTCTTCAACCCTGTGTTTTATCTACAAAAATTATTCACAGCAAGTAATATAGATAAATTTTTTTAACAATAAGAAGCTCAGTTAATAATGTATGTTAAGCAATTATTGCTTTGACAGTACAAAAATATTTTTGAATATATTTGTATATTCATGATAAATAATATACATTCTTCTGCAAAAAAAAAATAAAATAAAATAAAATAAAATAAAATAAAATAAAATAAATAAAAAACATCGCGTACTAAACTTCTACAGTATATCAGTTTAATATATTTAAAATTAATTATATAACAGTACTAAAGTACATTGCAAATTATTTTCCCCTTCGAGCATAGTTTTAACGGAATTATTTTGAGCGTCTGCGGGGGAACGAAAAATAGCTACATATTTGCATATTTCTCTTTAAACACTAAACTTTCAAAGCACAATATGACAATATTTGCACGAGTTAGACTGATGATTAGTCAATTTACAAGATCTAAAAAATTTTAAACACATTTTAACTATTTTGGAAAGAGTTAAAAAAAGAAACAGAAAAATAACATGATATATTTATGTAGATCATCAATGACATCATGTAATATGTATTTAGAATGTAGTTTTAAACTCCCCATGCAAAGCAATAGAAACATTGAAGCGAGGTGTGTTTAAACATGTTTGTGTGTCACGAACTTAGGCAAAACAAATGTTCTGCAAACAAACATCCCATTTTAAACCTTTGACATAATAAACCATAAAGGATAGTTTATTTTAATTTTATTTACCCAATGAATGGAATGGAACAAAAATATGACATTAATTTTTCTATTGCTGCAATACCACACGAAAACAAGTGCCATTTCCATTTAAAATATTAATTTTTAAGAAATGTAGCTTCTAATAATTTATCGCCACGTCAGTTAATAATGTATGTTAAGCAATTAGTGCTTTGACAGTACAAGAATATTTTTAATATATTTGTATATTCAAAAATCTGTAAATAACTTATGCACACCCGAACTTGCATGGAGTTTTTATTTTTTTTTTTACTTGCAATCATTTGTATTTGTAAAATAACATTAATTGTGTAAGCATATTCTTTTTCTTAAACTACTTTGTTACTTAAACTTTAATGTTTAGCTTTAATAACGGCAAGTTAAAATTTATTACCTTATCCCAAGATATCCTCTTTTTGATCTCCAAGATCATCTATATATATGGTGATGAGCAATTTGCACTTAAACAATCTTTCTAAATCTGCATAATATTTTAAATATTTTCTGGTTGTCTAAAATTCTTTATTTGTTGTATTTTAATTTTCATGCAGATATCATTATTTCAGATAAAAGGGAAAAATACTTATTAACTTTTGTTTAATAAGATCAGTCCAAAAATCTACTTGCCTCTTATTAAAAACTTCAGCAACAACTAACTACGTAATACATACATACAAACCATATGTGTAAAAACAGGAGGTATCCAAACACTTTAAGTAAATTTATTGCATGTAGTTTAAAGGCATTAATTAAAAAATGAATAAAACTTTTTTTAAATCACTACTGAGTATTAGATTGTCCTTAAAACAAACAACAGAGATTGCGCATAATAAATATAAATATTCATCTAACTGCCTGATTTGTCTGCCAAACGCAATTACTTTTCTTGATTAATTGTTACTTGTGCAAATGTTTTAATACAATAATTCTTATCTATTTCTAGTTTGGGATTCTTTTTTTAAATATATTGCAATATACGACATTCAACTTGTAAAAATAACTACTTATTTTAGATTAAAATGTATAAAACTAGCAGTTTGCTTAAAATTAACAATCATTGGGACCACTGGGAATTAAGAACAGATTCAAGAAATCTGAAAATTGATTATAATTTATGTGGAATAAGTCCTTCATCACAGTTTGTCATGTGGAATATATTAAAGATACTTGAAATGAATGTGTTAAAAGGACTTTAAAATAAGGAAATTTTTCATCATAACACGTTATACTTTTAATAACACATTTCATTTCCTGATTGAACTTGTTTACAATTATTTTGCAGAATAGATTTTTTTTCTCCATAAGTTGTGCATTTACTTACTGAAAAAAATCTATTAAAATTAAGAATTAAAATAAGTATTTCATATCAAATGCACTTTTTGGAAAAAGGGCTCTTGGGTATAAAGATTATGATGTAAAGTTCAAGCAATCACATTAAAACAAGTTCACTTAAGTCTTTTTATGATGAATGCCTTATTATTTATTAACAAATAGTAAGCATTCTATGCATGCAATGAAAATATTCCTTATTGCTCAATTAAGATATAGAGCTCATATTTGTAATATTTATATAAACTTCGGCCTTAAAAACTATAATATTCTATACAAAAATTTGGCATAAAAATAGATAAAGCAATGTAATAGAAGTAGTAAAAAATAATATTAAACTACTATTTATTTTTTATTTTTCAATGTCAAGCATAATGTACAAGAAAAGAATTTTAAACATATTTCAGATATAGAAAAAAGTTCGAAATTCTTTTATTCAATTTAAAAATAAATAAATATGTAACTCTGAAATATATTGCATACTTCTAATAATTTATTAAAACTTGTATAATTAATTTATCATTATTTATTCGTTTAATTACCGATTCTCTAATCAGACTACTATGGCCCTATAATAAAGAATCTGAAATTCTAATTAACAGAAATACAAAAAGTAAATCGGTTAAGGAAAGTAAGGAAATGTTTTATTGAAAGCGAGAAAACAAACAATGAATGCCGCGCACAGATTAAAAAATATTTTCCACAATTGGAGAATATAGATGAAAGACTGTCATTTGTCTTTTGTATCATCTAAGGGCATTTGAAAATAGAAAATTATTTTCTATTAAAGGGGTCCAAGTCACAGTTAAAAAAATTATACTTTGATTTAAAATTTTGAATTTTTTACTGATAAAAAAATAAACGATATCTTTTGTAAACAAAATCACATGATAAAACATCTCTGGTATTTTTTTTTTTTTTATTAAAAAAAGTGGGTAATTTAAAATCGTTTAAATCAAAATATTATCTGTAAAATTTCTTTTTTACATTTAAATAACAGAATAAATAAATAAAATTGTTTTATTTGGAAAATCGTTTAAAGAAAACTACTTGAGACCGATTTATCTGGCCATCCACAACATATGCACATTCATATAAGGAAATATTTTTTTTTATAGTTGTAATGATGGTGTATATCAAAAAAATTTTCTTAAAATAATTAAAACTATAATATCTGGCTGTATATAATTCTGAAAACAAATTTTAAATCTCAACACATCATTGTAATATGAGAGTTGTTCGTTTACATCGAAACAACAACTTTTGCATAAATTACTTGTCTCAGCATCATTTTACTTTTTCGATTTGTGTAATCATATATTTAAAAAAGCAGGGTTTTTTTTAGTCATCAGAACACAGCTTTCTATTGACCGATTTTCATAATAATAATAATAATTACTATTATTTTTTATGAAATCTGACTATCTGTATATTTGCCTATTCCAGCTATTTTTTAATTTATTTCCATTTTTATATTTTATTTTTCATTTTAAAAGATTTTTTATGACATTTCTTTGAAATAATGGCAGGCGGATTTACTCCCTTTTTTTCAGAGAGAAAAAAGAAAATCAGACATGTGGTATTGTGAATGTAATTTGTAATTTGCGAGTTAAATTTCGGTAAAAATTATTTTTACACGTGTACTGTATTTTCATAAGTGAATAATTTTTTTTTCTCTCTGACGTCACGAGAATATTACTTATTGGTCTTATTTTATCTTTATGCATTTTCATTTCATTAATGTCATTTGTTATCATTACAATGAAATAGAAAATATGTTTTTATTTTAATGTGCTGGTTAAGCATAAAAATACGTATATAAAGTATTTGTGAAAAATTTGTTCTGATGAATGTGACAGATGATTACTTAATCTTAATTGCATGATCTTCCCCGCTTTAAAAAAATATTTTTAGGCAAGATATACTAATATTTTAATAAAGGATTCAGAAAAGAAAAGAACTTAACTAAATTTAAATTAATAAAAAATAGTTTTACAGTAAAAAAAATAATAAGACTTCATGTAAAGCTTATACTTTGTAGAAATATTTTGGCAGGTTTATTGTAAATTCATTTAGCAGGTCCTTATTATTCTTATTATATTAAAATCGTATATTATTCAGTGCAGAATTCTATGTTTCGTCAATAAATAGTAGTCTACGTTTGAGAGTTAGACAAAAACTAATTAATATTTTTAGTACTGCATAACGATGGTGGTAATGAAAACAGAGTTGTCGTTTTCACTTTTATTGTATTTTCATTATTTGTAAATCTAAATACAGTACAATTTCAACTGCTACATGATAAAACAGGAATGAAATCAACTTTAGGATGAAATTTACTTGAAAACTGACTCTCAGTTTAGTGACATTTTAAATTAGTATTTTTTTAACTATCCTTAGAACGCAATATTTTGTCACTAAAATAAAACTGCTAACCAAAAACACACATATCAGTTTCTGTGTAATATAAAATTAATATGACTTCACATTGCTTGAAATAAGTTTTGAGCCAGAATATTATAGGATTCAGTATTTTTTAAGAACTATGGAATATGTTACATTATAACATGGGAAGTATACTGGTTTGTGGAAATTACGCAGTCATCCCGATTACGGAAAATAAAAGAGGAAACCAGGCAAAGAAATTAGCAGTCGAAGACATTAAAATTTTTATTCATCTGCAAATTGTCCTAATATTATTGAAAAATATTTTCTCCATCTTAACATAAAAATTAAGTAGCTTAAATGAGTGGATGCGTTTATGAAAAAAATGAAATTGAAAGGAAGAATTTTTGATGAGAGCCTATTAAAACTTATTTTTCCGTCACATTTCGACGAGTTCCATCTCCTAGTTCATAAATATCTGGTTTATTTTATTATAAATATTGTAAATTCTGTCGATGGAAGAATCTATTGGAATCGAAAATATTTTCCGTAGCAGATAATATTCCGCCATTACACAAAATTTATGCTATATCTATGAATTCATAAGAAACTTTAAAACATACCGCAGATTTTGTCTTTCGCCTTCAAGAGAGTTTACTGTATTATAAAAAAAAATCGGAGATATTTCAATTAATATACTTTAAAATTTTACAATGATTTCAAGTTTAAAATTTCATAATACTTAGTAATTTGACCACTGTACGAATGCAAAATTGCATGATGTTTGTGCAAAGTACAAAACATATCGATTACAAAAAATATCCCCCTTTTTTCATCTTCTATTGAAATAAGCAGTATAATCATCTAATATCGCTAACCGTTTTCATGATTGTTTTCATTAAAAAAATATCTTGAGAATGTAATGATATGAATATCCCAATTAGAAAGTAAAAAAAGTAAAGTTTTATTTTGATGTTAATTAAAAGCTTTTAAATTTTAAAAGCGAACCATTAAAAAAGCTTTGTTCAAATTATTTGAAAACTATTTTTTCTTACTAACATACTTAATGGAAAAACAATTTCCACATTTTTTAAATGATGGAGTTGCATTAGATTGACGATACATTTGCCTTTCCAAAATAGGCTTTCGAAAAAAGATTTGTTTTCATTATGAATGTAACTCATATCAATTTAAACATATGTGATAATTTATACGTATATTTTCCAAAACAAAAATGTATAAAATCGCATTTTAATATCATAAATAAAAGCGATTTAACAGGATATTTTAAGAATTTCTATATTCTTTTCAGTAAAAATTATTTTAAAATGTATAAACATTATCATGATTTTTTCTATGTTCTTTCAATTAGTAAAAAAATGTATTTAGCTTTAATGGATATGTCGCAACTTCTTTTTTCCTTACTTACTTTAAATACTTTTGTTTTTTGTTATTTATAATGTACATTTGGGACATTCCTGAAACAAAATTTAGCATTATGTACACAACATTAAGATAATCAAACATTTTGCCTCGTGGGATCCGTTTACCAATGTACTAAAGCTTACTTTCTGATTTCTTTTACTCATAAAAGAATATATTGTACAGAACACCTAAATATTCAATTCTTTGCCGGTCAGATTAGTGCATCGATGTCATATATTTCTTGAAATTTAGCTGTTAAATTCTGGAATTTGTCTTCATGATTTTTTTTTTGTTATCCAGCCTATTATCATTCTGGTCAATAGAAATATAATGTATCTCCGATTTCAAATGTGCATCACTCTGTACGAGAAGTACTGTTGGAAAATGACGGATTCTAATGACGTATTGCAAAGAATGTTTAAATATTTTATAAAAAAAATAAAATGTGCAATATCTTAGCACACAAACACGATTTCAGGCGAAACTAGTTGAGTCTACTTAAAAAAGTATTAACTTGTTTGACCTAATGCACATAATCTGTCTGGTCTGAACAAGCTTTACGTGTGACAATCTAGTGTATAATATGCCAATTCAGATTGACGTACTGTTATTTTTCTAAGCAACAGCCATGGAATCAACCTTGTGCATATTGTCTTCATCTACGTATAATATGTCTTATCCGATGTGGAGCAAGGCACGGATCCCACCGGCAAAAAATGAGTCATTTTTATTTAATTCTTATTAATATTTCGGATCACACCGAAACTTTTAGATTTCAATAGAATTCAATTACGTTCAGTGATGTAAATTACACGGTGTTTATTTTTAAGTATGAATACAAAAGGTACACATAAACAAGTAAATACGCATTTTGTGTCTTTAATAGGGTCACTACATCTATATATATAGAAGAAAGTTTGGATTGCGTATTAATCAACACACAAAAAAAATTCTACTGAACCTACAATTTGGAAAATTTGGAAAAAATACTTCTTATAGCATTGAGTGCGGCTAAGAAAGACTTTCACCCCTAAGGGTGTTAAAAAAATCCAACTTTAAAAAAAAATGATTAAAAATCAGGTTTTAAAGCTATTTTCTAACTGATAACATACTTTAGTGTATTTCTGTATGCGGAATCGAATGATACTAACCAAAATATTATAAGTCTAATAGTTCGTCAAATATTTCACACTTCTCTAATATGTCGATGTTTTTGGCATCAAAACCTCAAATTTCCAAGTGATAATGTTTAAAAAATATATCCATCACTACATTAACGGAAACATTCAAATAAATATTATTATTTATCAATTCTTTTGGTTAAAGAACTAAAATACCTATATCAACTAGAAAATAAAAAGGTACACATCTAAAAATAAAATTAAAAGAAATTGTTACTTATATTACTTAAAATTCAGAAAAAAAGCTTTTAATGAAAAATTAACATTAAAAATATATGTTGGATTTAAATATGAAAGTTTCACTTCAAAAAGTTTTGAAATTTACGGAATATTTCGCGGTTTATCAACTGTTCAATGAGAACTGTAATGAGGATTCATTTGTATTAGATAATCGCAATTTTTGTCAATAGCAGTACAGTCGAATCTCGTTAACATGAACCTCAAGGGGAATCAAAATTTTGTTCGTGTTAACAGTAATTCATGTTATCAGTACCAATTCTTTGTTTTTATAGGGAACTGTGAAAACAATTCATGTTAAGCGTGTTCATGTTAACGAGATTTGACTGTATTTACATTTCGCGTGAGAAGATATGTGTGTTTGAAATTGAAATACTTTTTTTTTTGGTGGGGGGGGGGGGAGGAGTGGGACTTGTGGTATTTCTTTTTCTTATTATTATTTTTCTTTTTTTCATTTCAAATGGAATTGGTTAAAACAAATGTTTTCAATGTTTGTATTTTAAATGAAATGAATAACAATCATGAATCATAGGCATGTAAGAAAATAATTTAATGTTATAGATAAAAACATTAGGGTTTTTTCATAGTTATAATATAGCGTAATTTAATGTATTTATATATATATATATATATACATATTTATGACACTTTTGCACAATGTATTATTTTTGTTATGAAATCATATTTATTAAATTTGTATCAAAGATCATATAAATGTTTTTAGGAAACCACGATTTAATGCAAAGTAAAATAGTTTTTCAGTGTTTTTGTTAATAAGATAAGAAGATGATAATTCTGAATTACATTACAAAATACCGAAATATGAACTCATATGTATATATATGGACAAACACATGTACATATATATGTATATATAGAGAGAAATTGATAGGTTGATAGATATAGATATGTGTGCCTGTACGCATGAGTGTATGTCTGGGTACCTAGTAAAATTTCTTCATTTTCAATGATTTATAATAACTTCACATTTTTTGATGAATTAAATTGGAATCAATTAATATAACTCTATAGTTTGTAAAATTAAATCTACGAAAGTGCTTTAGGATTTATTTCATTCTTACTTTTTTTGCAAATACCTGCATTCTCAAAAATATTTAATTACTTTGGTATTTGTAATAAAGATTTATAAAAAAAAACATATTTGAATATTAGCTTTTAATTTAAATCCAAATCAAAGCGTTACTAATTACTCATTAAAAATTCAAATAATCTGGAGGTTTAATCCTTATTTCAAATGCATCCTTAGCATTATTTTAGTTTTGAGTTAGATTCGAATAGAAACCGTAGTTTTGTAAAAAAAAAAAAAAAAAAAAAAAAAAAAAAAAAAAAAAAAAAAAAAAAAAGGGGGGGGGGAATGTTGAGACATAATAGGAAACTTATTAATGTCGAAAGAATAGGCACATTCTTTATCAGTAAAAGTTGTTTAGCTAAAATAAAATAAACTTTGAAGAGGAATGGACATTGGACAAATGAAGTTACTTTGAGTAATAATAAAAAAGCAAGTATTACGTTTAAAAAAATGCTCAAAAAATGGTGAAATATTTTCAATGTCTGACAGATTCGCACAGTAATTCTGGCAAATTTTAGTACTGAATTCAAAACTAATTCTAATGATTATTGTTTAAATAAATAAGTATAGAATAAGACGATTTCTTTTATTTTATAAATTATTTTGTTAAAATTTCATTTTAACATTTACAATTTTATGAAAAAATGACACAATGTTTTATAATTTCTAAAAATGCTCTTACTGCAAAATACTTGTTGTTTAATTTTTTCATAATTGTCCATTTTTCGTTACAAAATATAATAAGCGAAATTAAAACCCATAAAATAAAAACTTCTGGATATATTTTTATTGAAAAGATATCTTCTGTATTTTTCATTAAAAAAAATATTGGTAAAGTTTCGTGACATTCTAACATGTTTAATCATTCTAGGAATTGAGAGCGACTTCTACAACTAAATTTTCACAATGGCACTTTTTGGATTTTTTTAAATTAAAATCATATTTTTAAATCACCAATTCAACTTAAGTCAAAACATTAATTGCCGGATACTTAATTATGTTTTCAAATTGAAGTTGAAAGCTATGTTTTTTTTTCATAATTTTAGTTGGGGAAACTAATGCTGCAGCTAACGCGTTTAGATATGATTTGTAATTATTTTGATGTTTTCTCGAAGTTTATTTGAAGTGTCTCGAAGTGTTTTGAAGTGTCTCGAAATTATGTGTTATTAATAGTTATTTTTTTCTCGCAGCTGCGAAATAAAATTCAGTGATTTATTAATTATAGAAGTATGAATGAATACACGTTTATATTAAAAATAAATTTTAAATACTAATTTATAAGTAATTTGAAATTAAAAAAATCCTGTAAGGAATAAAAAATGTTTAACCTCCACTCACAGCAGTTGTATTGAAACGCTGAAAAGATTGCTAAAATCACATTATTTTTTTTTCGAAAAAGGACTTTAACTGCTGAATAATGCAATTGAATTCTAATGAGGTAAATTAATTCTTTTCAATAAACGTGCTATAGGTACAGAAAACTTATCTATTTCCCTTTTATTTCCTTGAAAACAAGATATAAAATTATTATGTTGAACGCGAAGTTTGAATGATCAGTATCTTATTTTGCAATAATCGAAAAAATTACTGATAGTAGAATTATGGAAGAATGAACTAATATATGGTTATTTTCTCAATATTTATATGTGCTAGGTAGATAACAAGATATAAAATTATTATCTTGAACTTGAAATTTAGATGATCAGTAACTTATTTTGCAATAATCGAAAAAAATACTGATCTCTGATTTGTAGAAGAATGGATTAATATATGGTTATATTATCAATGTTTATAAATACTAGATAGAAAACATGACATAAAAGTTTTATGTTGAACTCGAAATTCAGATGATCAGTAGATTATGCCTCAATAATGGAAAACGATTATTGATCGCTGATTTATAGAAGAATGAAGTAATATACAGCTGTATTATTAATGTTATATGCAAATGATATAAAAGAAGAAATAAAATTATTATGTTAAACTCAAAGTGCAGAAAAACAGTAAATTATTTTGCAATAACCAAAACAAAAATATTCCTATCTGATTTCTAGAAGAATGAATTAATATGCGGTTATATTATCAATGTCTATAAGCGCTAAATAAATAATAATCCGCATTTAAAAATCATGTAAGAAATAACAAATTGGAAATTGCACGTGAACGTAGCAGATGAGGTGCGTTCTTACGATAACGAAGTTTTAAAAATATTCAGATCTTGCTGATATAGTAGAGCGTACTTCGGATACAGTATAGTAGTCGAAATCTTTGTGTTTTTGTAAATATGCAGAAAGTAATTTTTATTACACCTCAGAATCGTATATCTTATTCATAAAATGTGAAATAGTTGAATATAATTAAAACACGAACCAAACAATGTTTCCCCGTATAGCATTGTGTAGTGGAATAATTTTGTGTGGCCCTGTAATTTAACAATAAAAATTCTTTGCATCACAGATTGTACAGAATGCATATTTTAGTATATATTTCATAGATTCATGCCAATTCTATTATGTTCGAATGAGTGTAATATCATAAAAATGCATTTGAATATTTTTTCCCATTGACCGTAATGTAATGGAAAACCTTTGATTGCATCCGACTTTCACAACATTTGAATTGACTCGATAAAATTACGTAATAATTATGTTTTAAATTTCAAACGATTAAGATGCATTTGAAATTTTTTCCCCATTGACCGTAATGTAACGGAATCCTTTTGATTTTCCCTGTAATTGTTTCATCCATCCGATTTTCATAAAATTTGAAATGACTCGACAAAATTATGTTGTAATTATGTACTTTAAATTTCAAATGATTCGGTTGGGTAGTTTTTCTCGTTAAAATTACATTATTTTTATCAAAAGCGCACCTTACCAGTTGAATAAATTTAATTGAATACTGATGAGTTGGATTAATGGATTTCAAATAAATGGGAAAGAATTAGTAGAAATATTTCCTATTTTTTATTTAATTTTGGTGCTAATATAATACTAAGTATCTCATTAATTAATTGAAAGAAAGAATTTAAAAAGAAATCGCACTAGAGCATTAAATCGAAAATAATAATATCAAATGATCATTAGAATAATAAGCTTTTTAAAAAATTAATTATTGAATTAAATAAAGATATGAAATTTAGACACTAGGGTATAATCTCTTCCTTGGGCGTATGCCCTCTGCTTAGAGCGTATATCCTCTGTTATTTTTACGACTACATCCCTGACCTTGACCTTGGCCATTTTATAAATTATGGTCCAGTTTGGGCTTCATAAATGGAGATTTCAAACCTAATGATCGTTTATACTTATTATTACTCGTAAATATGACACAGATGTCATATATTTATGTGTAAAATAAAAGGTACACGTTAGCGCGATTTTTTTCCCTGCCAAATTGGTGAAAACGTTGTTTTTGAATATTGCTATAAGTGTTTTACGATTTATTGTGATAGTTATAATTTTTATTAATTTTTTTATTATGTTTATTTTTTATAACTGTTTCTTTTTTGGTATAACTTGATTATCCAAACTTGATATCGCCAAACAATAAGATAAAATGCCAATAATGAATGATCATGAACGTCGCATTCAATCGCATTAAACAAGATGCATGTGTTTACAGCGTCATCAAGTGATTTGTTATTCCATTTTTTATTTGCATTTTTATCAATGTTTCACTAATTTATTTCTTCTTTCTTTATTTAAAGTAAAAAATATGTCAATATGTACTAATTGCGAAATTGGCGAAATTGATCAACAAGATAACCATGTAGTGCCAATATTTTATTTAAATACAACATAATTTTTTCCAATTTGCATGTGCGAAATATAAAATATGCTAAAGGCATTTATTAAGTGCTATTATAAAGATTATAGCAAAATCGCAAATCCTAATATGAAGTTACTAAGAATTAAGGCTTTTTTCTTTTAAATTAAAAACAACAACACATTATTTTCCAGTTTGTTTCCCAAGTTTAAATATAATTTATTGCACTTAAAAATTGTTAGCCTTTTTCCCTTGCTCCATGTACTTAAATTTGAGAATCTAACGAAGACACCCAACCGGTGAAATGTGACGCACACCAAATTTCTGTGACGTATGCAAATAAATTGTGCTTTTTAACAGTTTTTTAAACATAATTTTTAAACTATTTGAATTAATTTTTGAAAGTAGGTGCATTTAGCAGGCTAGCCTCGTAGGTACCGTTTGGTACAATCAGAATCGCAATCCGACATACATTTTTTTCAGATTTGCTTGGCGAAAGCATTATGCTTGACTTTTAATATCGTTACGTATTATGTGTATTATCCTTCGCTTTCCTCAGACAATTATTTACTCCATGTTTTCTGATTTGGTTGTCTACAAAAATATCCAGCCTGTGAAAAATGACGCATACGAATTTCCTGTGACGTATGCAAATAAATTGTGCTTTTTTATCAGTTTTTTTTTAATACAACTTTTAAAATATTTGAAACTAATTTTCGAAAGTCGTGCATTCATCAAGTTACCTTCATAAGCACCTTCTGGTACAAACAGAATCGAAATCCGACAAGTATTTTTTGAGATTTGCTTGACGAAAGAATTGTGTTTAACTTTTAATATCGTTACGTACTATGTGTATAAGACTTCGCTCCGCTCAAACAATTACAATAGAATGTCTTAAAGAATTGTTATAAAATTTTGTTATAGATGAAAAACTTTTGGACAAAAATTTGAGGAGCCGGGTATTGCTTTAAATCTGAAATTATTGCCTAGATTATCTTTGTTTACTTGTCTAACTAAGCTAACAAAATTTAGTACATAAAGAAACGCCAAATTAAGTAGTATAAATTGCCGTATTTTGGAAAAAGACTTCCAATGTGAGGACGCACTATGATGGCAAAATAGTTCTGTGGTGGCAAAGTTTGAAAAATAGGGCACATTTTATGAGTTAGGCCGAGATCGCAGCAAAAAAATGAAATAAAAGGCACGTTTTTTTATGTTAGGCCGGATCGTATTGCAATATCGTAGAGAGACCCAGGTTCATTCTTTTACTTTTTTCTGGAACTAAGTGTATAAGGCATTACTTTGATGAAGAAAACTCAGTTCACAAATATCATAACTAAATTGTCTTTATTTTTGAAGAAACACTTGAAATTTTGAGCACATCAAACATCGATAAAATAGCTTATTCACTCAAAGGTGCACTAGTGCAGCACGCATAGAACATAATAAAGTAAATATTTGTCAATTCGACAACAGCGATCAAGCGTGTTTCCTTTCCCAAGTCAAAACATAAAACTGACTAAAATTTCACATTTTCACAAACGCCAAAAAAGTCTTTTGGCATAGAATAGATTCCCAATCCGAGCAAAACAATGTACAGGTAAAAAGGACCGTTACATGATAAGCAAAGGGGAAAATTTAAATAAAAGAGCGTTGCCAAGAATATAGTCTTTATCGCTCGTGCCGAGAACGTGCAGCAGCCGGCAACCCTAAGCAGAATTACACAATCGGTAACAAATTAAGTTCTTTATACAAGACAAAATGAAATGATTGGGAAATAAAAATAGCAGTTACTTAAAACAGTCGTTTGATATTTAATCAACTGAAGAACAAGAAAGAAAAATCCAGAAATGGAATGATATTTTAAAACTAATTTATTATTTGTTCTTTTTATATATTATTATTATTTTATATGCAATTGGAGGCGAACACACAATAAAAATACGTATTAAAAATGCTTTTCTTTTAAAATTAAATTTTAAAAGAGGGGGGGGGGAACTCACATTTGAAAAATTAACAGAAATATATATAATAGAATATGTGTTACATCACATTATCACTTGAAGGACCACCAAAAAATATTTTTTTTTGGCGAAGGAAAAAAAAAATATTTTTTCTTATAAAAAAGTAAAGTGATGGGAATCTATGTACAAAGCACTAGCAAAAATACACTTATAAAATATGAATAACTATATTTTTAAATAAATTGCAAGTTGTATGTATAATATATATAAAACACAATACAATATACAAAATGTTACCCAAAAAAATTAAAATTTAACTTATGCCTAGGTCTTTATATACATGCATATATGCTAGTCATTGCTTTTAATATCCAGCAATTTGATGTGTATACACTACCTATTTTTTATATTCTTCGTTTCATTATTCAAGTGTAAGCGCTTACATAAAACAGTTCTGCTGTAAAAGCAAATTTTTAAATGACATTTTTATTTGTAGAAATTGTCTTTTATGTTGCTGTTGCTTGAAGATACTTGCAACTTCTTAAATCAATTATCATAACAGTTTACATAAACTGTTTAAAACACATTTTTATAAATGCTGAAAAAGAATTTTTTTTAATACAAAAATTCTAAATACTGACTTAGTACAATGTATATAGTTGAGTTAAATTTACACAAATATAATACCTTTATTAAAATGTAGGAATAAAAATATGCATAATATGTAAATAAAAAAAAATCAACACTGATCAGTATTAAAAAAAATTTTTGAAAATGTAAAATGCCATTCCAACAGAGTGTAGAGCAAATTTACTTAAGTACCTTATGAAATAAACTTGTCAGAATATTAAAGTACACAAATATCAAAAAAGTAGTATGAAAATAAAATATAAAACCAAAATTGTACACTGCATAGAGAATCTAATACACAATGAACTGAACCAGCAGTAGACCAGTAAAAGATTCAGTACATAGTACACAACTAAACATAATTCTGTGTTCTGGCCAGTTAACACAAAACATGTGGCATTATATTTATTTTCTTGGTCTAAGATTATATCCTGAAATAATGTTTTGAGGAGAGCTATTGCTATTGTACTGCTGATAATTATTATTGTTGTTATTAATATTAGACCTTGTATTTTTATTAAAGTTAGAATTAAGGTATGCATTTCTAGGTGGAGCAAGTAAAAGTCTATCTATATGCACTCTAAAAGAAGGAGCATGTGAATACTGATATTTCCTTATAGTAAACGAAACAGGTGAATGTTTCATAATAATTTCATAAGGACCAGTATATTTTGGTTTATATTTATCTCGAGATTTTAGATAAACAATATCATGGACAGTTAATGGACGTAGTTTTGCAAATTGTGAAAATTTTAAGTTTATTTGATGTTGAGCAGACACAATGTTTTCATAATCTTTTTGGTACATTGCATCCAGTTCTTTTAATAATTTATAATTGTCAACATTATCAAGAAATGGTTGATTTGCATGAGTGTCATATGTATCAAAAATTAATGATAACTCACGCCCAAAATGTAAAAGATTTGGTGAGAATTTTTTAGATGAGTGTGTAGAGCCATTGTATAAGCATTTGTGAATCAACAATGCATCTTCAAAAGAGTATCCTTCAAGTAATAAAGTATTAACTGAGGTTTTAATTGATGAATTGATTCTTTCAGCAATCGAGTTCGATTGGGGGTGTGAGACTAAAGAATGAGATATTTTTATACCTAATGTTTCATTAAAAATGTTGTAAACACTGGAAATAAATTGGGAACCTAGATCAGAGAAAATTACGCAAGGTCTCCCAAAGCATGTGAAATATTTAAACAGTGATTCAACAACTTTATTAGCAGAAGTCTCCTTTAAAGGATATAATTCCATATGTCTAGAAAAGTGATCTGTTACTGTTAATACTGAATAACCATTTCTAAAAGGACCTACAATGTCAATTGCTACAGTATGACCTGCTTGTTTTGGAGTGTACGTTGCTTGCAAAGGTGCAGGCTGTGTTTTGTGATGTTTATGTTGCAAACATTTAATACATGACGCAACATAATTTAATGTGTCTGTGTAAATACCTTTCCAAAAATATCTTTTACTTACAAATTCATAGGTTTTCTTTAGACCGAAATGTGAAAGATGTGAAATTGCTAAAACCTTAGCTTTTAATGAGTGTGATACCACAATATGATAAGAAAATGTTGAGTCATGTGGAATGTTTTTTTTAAACATCAACATTTTAGTATCAGGATGAATAAAGTACATGTCATATTTATCTGAACTACCATTGTTTAATATTTCATTATATATAACAGATAATTCTGTATCTTTTAACTGTTCATTAACAAATGTCTGGTTTGATATTTCAAGCAAATGATCTTTATGATTTTCTGAATTACCAACAGTCAAATAATTAATTGAATGTGACTCAAAGATAGTCTTTTCATGCTCATCATTCTCAATGATAGGAAGAATATGAGTGATATCATATACTAATTCAGGATTTGTGTCTAATGTTTCTTGATTATTTTTGAAATTATTTCTAGAAAGATAGTCAGCAAGTACGTTTGACGAACCTGGAATGTGTTGAAAGTTGAATGAATATTCAGATAACTCGGTGAGCCATCTAGTTATGATATCAGCAGGGTTACTAACTTTCTTATAGTGTTTTAATGGAGCACTGTCAGACAAAATAGTAAAATGTCTGTTATAAAGATAATATTTAAAAGTAACAACTGCTTTGTGAATAGCCATTAATTCTAGCTTAATAGCAGGGTATTTTTTTTCAGAAGGGGATAATGCTTTAGAAAAATATGCAACTGGTAGTAAGTTACTATCAATATTCTTGAAGTAAGACAGCTGAAATAGCAATTTTTGACGCATCTGTATTTAAGAAAAATGGTTTGTCCCAATCTCGTAAATGAACAATTGGTTCAGAAAAAAACATTTTTTGAATATTATTAAAAATTTTGTCATGTTCAGGCGTCCAGCGAAATTTTTCTTTAGGCCTGGTAAGCTGAATTAATGGATGTATGATTTCAGAAAATTTGGGTATTAAACTTCTATAAAAGGTCACTAAACCAAAAAAACCTTTTAGTTGGCGTTTAGTTGTTGGTACAGGAAAAGATGTTATTCGCAAAATATTACTTTGAATAGGACTTATTGCATGATTTTTAATGTGAAAACCTAGATAGTTTGTGGAAGTCTGATGAAAAGTACATTTGTTGGGGGCAAGAGTCAAGTTATACTTTGATAAAACCTGTAAAATTTTCTCAAGTTTTTGTAATGTCTCTTGAAATGTGTTTGAACCAAATATAAAATCATCTTGATATGTAAATATACCTTCCAAATTTATTTCATCTAAAATCATGTCCATTAGTACTTGAAACACTGAGGCAGAATTTTTTAAGCCAAAAACTAAACGTTTATACTTATAAGAGCCATACTCAGATATAAATGTCAATTTATCTTGCAATTCTTGTGGCAAGTCAATTTGATGGTAAGCTTGTTTTAAATCTAAGCTAGTGAAATATTTATAAGAGGATAAATTAGCAATAATATTTTGAATTTTGGGAAGAGGATAAGAAGATCCCTGAATAACTGAATTAAGCATTCTTTAATCCAACGCTAAACGATATTTTTGTTTACCTGAACCGTCAGACTTTTTCTTTACAATTAAGATAGGGCAAGACCATTCAGAGCAATGCCTTTCTATTATTCCTGCTTCAACAAGATTATCTATTTGCTCTTTAGCGTCTGCCTGAAGTGTTTGAGGAATGCTAAATGGTAATGTTTTTATTGGGAAGTCATTAATAAATTTGATATTAGGTACAATGCGATCAGTATGACCAAGTGTCTTAAGAGATTTTGAAAAAGCAGAATAATATTTTAAGAGAAGATCAGAGATTTCCTTCTTTTCATTTGCTTCTAAATGATCCAATTTAAAATCATTTATAGAAAGATCTTTTTTTCTTTGAGCAAGTACCTGATCAGATGCAGTAATAAAATTGCAATAATTTTCATTTATTGAAGGATTTAAATTACTTTCCAGTTCATTTTGATCAACAATTTCATCTGGTATACACAGATAACCTATTTCCATATTTTTATTTAAATGAACAACATGATCAGATAAATTTTCAATGTAAACATGCATGATTTTGGGATATGAGATATTTTGAACTTTAGAATCTAATTTTATAAGTGCATCATGACATAACACATTATTAGAGGAAATATTACTACAAAATAGCATCTCATCTTGATCTGGTGAGATGTCACTTTTAATTTTTACAAATTTGTGTTCATATGGATTTAAGTGCAATACTTTGTGTGCAAGATATGCACAGATCTGATCATGCGATTCATTACTGTTAACTTTATGCACAACATCACTTGAACTACTGTCATTATTATTTACCTCACTTTCAGAACTTTCATCAATACACATTGCATTTATTTGACTTTTTCTACATTTATTTTTTAATGGTACTTCAACACCATTTATTGAGGCAGTATTATCACTGGGATTAATAACAATATTATTTTTCACAATAAAATCATAGCCTAAAATTCCAATAAATTCTGAAGAATTTGCAATTTCAACAATATAAAAGGTATGCCGAAAGAATATTTTACCAATTTTGATAGATACAGAAATGCAAGAAGATAATTTAACTACAGAATTAACAGTTGAAGTAGTTACTGAAGAAGCTAAATGTTTGTAAGAAATATCTTTTTTTATTTCATTAAAAAAATTAAGTGATAAAATTGAAATTGAACTTCCTGTATCCAGTAATAAAAATGCCTCAAATTTGCCAAACTTACTGGAAATAATAGGTAAAAACGAACACTTATCATATACATTATAAATAACTACTTTTTCATCAGTCTGTGTTGACTGATTGTTGCAAATCTGAATTTCCTTAGAAGTTTGTGAATAAGTGGATTTAACTTGTCTTTCATCAAACAGTTTAGATTTATTTGCTGATGACCCAAGACAGTTTTGAGACAACAGCTCAGCTGTACTGCGTCTCACTGGTCGTTTAAAGGCTAAAATTGGTTATAACCAGAATTCTCAAAATTACTATTTCTCAAAGTTAGTCTATAATAATTCTGATCATAAGATTTCTTTCTCTTACACAAATTCTTGTACTTAAAACACTGGAGTGCCAAATGACCTCGCTTAGAACAAATTTGATAAATATTTACCTTTCTGTTATTTTTATTTTGAAACTTAAAATCAAAATTTCTAGAGTTTTTTGATTTGTACAACTCACGAGTGTCCTTCTTAAAACTAGGACGTGTTTGGGTTTGTTTAGTGTCATCTTTCTGTGTATTGTTTACAAATGACAAAGCATTTATTTTCTCTGATAATTCAGATATCTGTTTAGAAAAATCAATATGATTAGAATATTCATTATGAATATTAATTAATTTTTCATTTGACAAAATACTTTGCAAAAACTCTACTCTTTCTACTGCTTTGTCATAGTCATCAATTTTTTCCTCCTTAATTTTTATTCGAATATCAGTTGATAAACAATGCAAAAGTTTTTTATATTTTATTTCGTTAAGAAATTCAGGATCTTTCGTTTTAAAAGCCTTATTGGCCAAGGTGTTCAATCGATGGGAAAAGTTACTTATACTTTCATTAGGTAAGAGTTTTATGCTATCAAATTCGATATCTATAACTGTTTGAGATTCTTTGGAGAAAAATCGTGAAAGTTCCTGTTTAATTAATTTTACACTGTTTGAATTTCTAATTTTGTCATTTTCATGAAAAAATTTTAGGGCAGGTCCTGCTAATTTTGTTTTAAGAAACAAGACCTCCTGATCATCTGTCCATTTTTGTATTTTTGCATAATTACTAACTGCATCAAAGTAAAAATCCAAAGTGGTTGGATCACCTTCATAGCAGGGTACAGAAATGTTAAAATTATTTTTTGATGAAGTCATTTTCAAATAAAATATATACTTATAAATACTTAAGCTTGTTCAAATATATTATAATCAATTACAAATAATAATAACATAAAACCAAATATATAATATGAAACATAAAATGAAATAAAGAAAAAGAATGCGTACATTACCTTTCTTCATAGCTGAAAACAACATAAGAAAAAAAAAATAAATAAATACATTTCCCTTTTTTTATGGAAAAAAAATAACGAGAAACAAAAAAAAAATGTTTCTTTCTGAGACTATTATTCAAATAAGTTGTTGCCGTATCGTTGCATTTTTATTCAGCGTTCCTAATTTTTTTATGCTGAAGGGGGGGAGGGTGTCCACATTAAGCACAATTGAATTAGATGCTCCCACACAGAACAGAAAAACCAGGACACATCTTTGTAGAACAACAACTTTGTAGAATTGAAATTCCATTGAAACATTCCAAGATTTTATGTCTCATTTTCGTTATCGTCGAAGTAGCATATCTCACCTCTCATCCATTTTGAACACAAACTCGCACACGTAGATACTGTAAAAGTCGAAATCATCATTTTTTCGAAAACACTTTTTTTTTACCGTACCATCCGGAATTCGAAGCAAAATACGGTGCACATACAAATCATATTTTCGTCTCATTGTTTTGCATATACTTGGACAACTTCTCCAGAAAAAAAACCCTGCTTTACGGCACCAAAGTTCTATGATGGCAAAATAGTTCTATGGTGGCGAAGTTTGAAAAATAGGGCACATTTTATGAGTTAGACCGAGATCGCAGCAAAAAAATGAAATAAAAGGCACGTTTTTTTATGTGTTAGGCCGGATCGTATTGCAATATCGTAGAGAGACCCAGGTTCATTCTTTTACTTTTTTTTCTGGAACTAAGTGTATAAGGCATTACTTTGATGAAGAAAACTCAGTTCACAAATATCATAACTAAATTGTCTTTATTTTTGAAGAAACACTTGAAATTTTGAGCACATCAAACATCGATAAAATAGCTTATTCACTCAAAGGTACACTAGTGCAGCACGCATAGAACATAATAAAGTAAATATTTGTCAATTCGACAACAGCGATCAAGCGTGTTTCCTTCCCCAAGTCAAAGCATAAAACTGACTAAAATTTCACATTTTCACAAACGCCAAAAAAGTCTTTTGGCATAGAATAGATTCCCAATCCGAGCAAAACAATGTACAGGTAAAAAGGACCATTACATGATAAGCAAAGGGGAAAATTTAAAAAAAAGAGCGTTGCCAAGAATATAGTCTTTATCGCTCGTGGCGAGAACGTGTAGCAGCCAGCAACCCTAAACAGAATTACTCAATCGGTAACAAATTAAGTTCTTTATACAAGACAAAATGGAATTTTTGGGAAATAAAAATAGCAGTTATTTAAAACAGTCGTTTGATATTTAATCAACTGAAGAACAAGAAAGAAAAATCTAGAAATGGAATGATATTTTAAAACTAATTTATTATTTGTTCTTTTTATTTATTATTATTATTTTATATGCACTTGGATCTAATCACTCTAAAAAGGTGTAAATTTACACACAAAAATGGGTAAATCGATGATACAAAAACGATTTGTCTACATGTGTAAATTTGTGTCTAAATTGCCAAAATACACGCCTAATGTGTAAATTTCAAAATACGCATTTCAGTGTGTAATTTAATGATAACACTAAGTGTGTAAAAGTTATAATGATCACTCATGAATTATCCACATTAATGTGTAAATTGCGCCAGAATACACATATATCTGTGTAATATTCTTACCCATTTATCTGTGTAATTCTTCTTTGATTACACGGATAAATGTGTATTATGCAAAAAGCACACATTATTGTGTTATTGTAATTTACACATTTCTTTGCATAGTATGTAAAACACACGTATTTGATGGAGGTTCAATATCTATTGTGTCTAGTATATATAGAATATCTGTAATGCAATGGGTTGATGTATAATATCGAAGTCTGATGTCTTTGTTTATTTTATGCTTAGTTTCTGAACCGTAGCTGCAATATTCATATAGTTTTGGATGGAGGAGTTAAATAGGGGTGGGGTAGTTGAAAGCCTGATTTTTAGCTTTGGGCAAGATTTTTGACAGTGGATGAGATAAAAGTAATGTTGTTTAGACTCGGGATCATAGTGATGTTCCCACTTCTCATCCACTGTCAGAAGTGTAGCCTCATATGCTACAAATCATTCCATCACACTCATCTCCCCTGCTTAAAAACTCCCTCTAAATAGGTTTTTAGAATTTTATCCCTCCCTCTAAAACTATGCTACTATAATGTTACAAATGTGGAAATTTTCTATTTCGAAACTTAGTCGCCTAAACGAGTACTATTATACGAGTGCAAGAAGTTAATTAGCTTCACTTTAATGGCAAGCTCATAAAAAGTATTTCGCCATTTTCTTCTGTCTAGACTCGTCTTAACCTATCAAATATCCCCACATATTACCACTTTGATATCGAGGAATTCCGTCAGAAGAAAACTGAAAGCATTCCTATATTTAACTCGATAACTGAGCCTGAATCTCAAGACAGTATAGATACACATAGCAATGAACTTTAATTTCTTTGTGCATCCGGTATAGAAATGACCCTGATACATAGGCACTTGTGCTCTGACATATAAGGGTACTTTAAATGTAGATTTTCAGCCTTTTTTGACACCTATTTCCGATGTGGGTAAGCATCGATGTAGATTTTCCATTTTGGTGTAAAAAAAAATTATCCAGTTAAGATTTCGAACTTTGGAAAAAACTCGCATCTCTGCAACAGTGGCTATGATCCATATATATTTTACTGTTTAGCGAAACGAGATTGACCAATCAAAAGCCTACATTTTTGCAAGTTTTTCAGTTTTTGAAGCGAGGCTAACGAGAAAGACAGGCTACCGCGGTGCATTACATGTATCTTTCTTTACAGACCGCTGGAGTCACGTGATGCTCGAATACACCAATGCGGGTGCACGAAGAGAGCACTACGTTATTCTAGCGGTCTGTAAAAAAAGATACTTGGGATGCACCGCGGAAACTGATATTTTTTGTTAGCCTCGATTCGAAATAAACAGCGAAACGTTTTCAAAAATGCAGGCTTCTAATTAGCCAATATCATTTCGCTATCCTCTAACGAGAACTTGGTCGTGATCCAGTAGATTTTGTGCCATTAAGAAAACAGATTGACCAGTTAGAAGCCTGCCTTTTTTGCGAAATTACTGTTAATAATTTTTGATTGGACGAAATTTATTTTTACACAATTTAGTATTTTCGAAGAAAATTTGTGGAAGCGCGTACAAAATGTGGGAAAATGTCCAGTAAATAACTCGTTTAATGTTAAATTCCGTATTAAAACAACATTACGGACTCGCACTGGAAATAAATAATCATTCTTATATTTTATGTACAATATTCAAAAGATAATTCGGAAAACAAAACTAAAATTAACTAATTAAATGAATAAAAGTTTACGTTACATGTAACGAAATGTTGTTACATGTGTCGAGATTAAATGCTTTTTTTTAACGTTTTTTAAATGTTTACGTACTGCTGAAACGGGGAGAATGAGAGAGGTGGTCAGAGTATCTTATAAAAATAGATATATTAGTTTATTTAAAAATTCTGTTACAGCAATGCAATGGCATCATGTTATTTATGGAATGGGATTACCGAAATAAAAAGTGTAGCTCTGAATAATTCGTAAGCTAATCATATTTTTCTTAACTTCTACTTTAAAATTCACGCATTTATAACTTTTGTAACTGACTAATTAGTGTAATTTCAGGTGTTATCTACATTTACACATTTTTCTGAGTTTATGAACTGATAACAACTTACAAAATTAATGCCATAAACTAAGCACACATTAAAATAGGTATTTGTTTGTAGGAAATATGTATTTTTATGACAAGGGGATGATTTTAGAAACTTAAACACTTACTTATGTATATATCATTATGTGTAAATTAAAATAGCATAGCAATTTGTGTAAATTCAGGCATTTTCCAGCATTCACACTTTTATTTGTGTTTTTCAAGTGATTACAAAATCCACATTTAGTTTTATAAGCTAATATACACTTAAAAACTGGTAAAACTTTGCAAAAAGTTTGTAATTTTCATTACCGTTGTGTAATTTTAGGAATTTACACACATATATATGTAAATTTGTCTAATTTACACATTTATTTTTTAGAGTGATTAAATAATGGCCATCTTGAATTTTACATAACGTAAAACACATTTGAAAACCAGATCACAATAATTATTGTTCTAATAGGGAAATGTGCTTCAATTCTTTGCTGAAGCTCTGTATATGATATATATATTTGCAGAGGTTCTACCTAAATTTTAGAAAATTTAATTTAGTATCGAAATGCATAACTAAACTGAAACTTCCTTTTTTTCGGGGATTTCCACCAATAGACGGCAAAGGCATTTAATTTATTTGTGCGTTCTTCAATATTACAAATAGCTTTTTGCACAAACCACAAATTAAACTGACATTTAAATCAGGCCATAAATAAAGAAATAATATACATTAATAAATGAAACGTAATTGCCAAAATCACACATCCAGAAGTTACTCTCTACAAGTTGCAATGAATTGAGTTCCTTGCATGATTCTGAACATGATTTTATTCATATACTATAAATATTTCTCTTTACGAAATTTGTTCAGAATCAGAATATATTACACAACTAAAATAAAAAATTAGGAAATGGTACTTCAAACATGGAAAATGAGGTGCGTTCGTACAATAACGAAGTTAAAATATATTCTGATGCTGGTATAATAGTATACAGTACTTCGGAGACAGCATAAATATGTAAAAGCATTTGTGTGACCCTGTAAATACTATCTGCTTTAAATTATACATGATGTAAGTTTTCAACAACCTTACTAAACGTATATCAATTTCACAAAATATTAAATAACTGAATACATTTAAAACAAGCTGCAAACAATGTTTCTTCGTATACCATTATGTAATGGGATACTTTTGTATGGCCTTGTAAATGTATAAAAAAAAAATTTCCCCCACAGATTGTAAAGAATGTATATTATAATTTATACTTCAAAGATGAATGTCAATTTTATTGCGTTCGAAAGAACGTAATATCATTAAAATGCACTGAAAAATATTTTTTCATACTGGCTGCAATGTAACAGAATATTTTTGATAGATTCTGTATTTAAACAATGCATCCAATTTTCATAAAATTTGAAGTAACCGGACCTTAGTATGCAACAATTTTATGTTTTAAATTTCAAACGCTTCGTTTCTGTAGTTTTTGATTTGTTATATGGTGACAAACTGGCGGACGCATGGATTGAATGCCGACTATAGGTGGTACGTATTTACATAATTAAGAATGCACCAAAATAGCATCTTTCATTAATCCATGCTCGTGAACATGCTTACAATTTCGTTTGTCTAGCCCTGCGTATGTTCCATGCAATCTTGGAACATAATTGGCATATAAACTTTTAGTTACATAAAAAAAAGAAAATAAGAAAATATATCTATGAGTGAAAACGCACTTTCACTAAAGTACAGTGGCGGTCAAAAGTTTCCGATCAGTTAGTTTCTTTGATTTATTTATCAGAAGGTTTAAGCGAGGAAGAAGCACAATTGTTTCGAAAGTTATGAATATGTGAATGACCTCTGATCACGTAATCATTTTGATTTGATACTGAAGACACGTCATGCAAAGGGGCAGAATTCGAAATTCGCGTGTGCAAAAGTTTCCGGCCACTCATCATTCCTTAGTTCTTTTCTACCAGTAAAGTGTTTTCTTGTCGTGTTTGTGAATGAATCAAAATGAATACCTTAGATTAAATTGAAAAAAAAAAAGTTCAATTTTTTTTTTTTTTTTTTTTTTTTTTTTTTTGTAAATGAGCGATTTTTTTATACTAAAGTAAAAATACTCTCCTGGAAGTTTGGCAAAGTTCTCGATCGGAAAAAAACGAATGTGAACGATATTTAAAAATTATGTAAAGATGGCTACGACCTTCAAGACGTTCTGAGGTCCCGGTGTTCCCGGAAAATGGATATTCTTGTGGAAGGAAGGATCAGGAGAAAAACAATTGACGACCCGCATAAAAATGCCGTTGCAATAACTCGCAATTTACGGAAGGAAAGTGTTCCTAATATAAGTCAGTCTACCGTGTCAAGATGCTGGTGTGATGAAGAACTTTATGGAAGAGTCGGTGTTAAAAATGTTTCTTTAATAATAATAAAAAAAAAAAAGTATTGTTCCTAATTGGTGTATTCCAAAGAACACAATGTCTGGTCAAATGAAAACTAGACAAAACTAATGTTTTTCCATCAATCGAATTTTGAACATTTTGAGAATGATGGCTGACATTACGTCCGATGGCCTAACAACAAAAGATATGATTCGACCTATGTTTTCTTACAATGAAGTATGGCATAGGATACGTTATGAGGAATACTATCTTCAAAAATTGTTGGTCAGTTATTTGAAATCCGCAGCAAGATGAATGAGGACTTGCAAGATTGTTTGCTCTCTTATTAGAGGAAACATTTTGGTCGCCAAAAAAATTCCGCTTTTGAAATGGCCAGCCCAAATATTCCAATTCAACCGAAATGTCCAAAAAGTGGAAAAACATAGTATAGACGATCTTCAACCGTTGAATGTGTCAATGTCACTTTGTTGCACCACAGTACTTATAATTAAAGGTATGATTATAAGGTACTAATTGTAAATGTATAATAATACTAATTGTAAACTAATTGAAAATCACTTATCTTTTATTACAATACCATTTTTTTTTCCAAACTTGCAAAAGTGGGCGGAAATTTTTGAGAACATGCGTTTTCCTCTGCACTTAATTTTGTCAGTTAAATTTATTGATAATTATATTTTATTGCATAAATTAATTCCTAACTATTATGTCAATAAAATGTAAAAGTATCGCTTTGGGATTCATTTTTATATGGATAAAATTACAAATTAAGTAAAAAAAAATGCTGGCCGAAACAATTTGGCTACCACTGTATATCAGTTATGTAGCAATCGATATATTTGCATAATTAAGAGCACGGACAGACAAATCCAATTCAAAAACACTTTTTATCTAAGAAGGGGATCACCAGATATGGTGATCACAGATATTGCTAATTTCAAAGTACGTTGTAGGGGTCATACCACTAATTATTCTGGTGAAAAGGTTCCTTCAAATGGGCCTTGGTTTTTGAGAAATTGGGGGTCAAAGTTCAGCGTATATTTCAAATATCTAATTGTACAAAATCTGAATATCAATTCGTGGCGGCGTGCCAAAGCACGTGCTTGTGAATCGAAGGATTGTGAGTTCGAATCTACCCTTGGCTTCTATTTTCTTTTTTACAAGTTACAAATTTTAAATATTTTTATTACTAAAGAAATTGCTACAACTTTTATATTTTCTTAATAAATTGCATTTACATTTTTGAATTTTTTCATGAAAATTTATTTTTTTTTTCTGCAATTTTTAAACTAATATTTCTTTTGATAACACAGCAAAACTAATTTAAGCCTAGAACTTTTTTTTCTTAAATATTATCTATATTTTTTTTATTTTATGCACAATTCTAAAATAATTATTTTTCTTTTTTCTATCGCTTTTTTATTTTATTTTACAGAATTTTAAAAGAAAATTTATCCGTTTTTGTATAAATAATACAAAATAATTTTTGCGTGAAATTTCTTAAACGTTTATAGGTTTAGATAATTCAAGTAATGCATATCTTCGAAAGAGTAATAAAATATTAATACAGTAATGCTAAAATTGATCAAAAAATCGATTTTTATTTTGAAAATTTAAATGAAAGCCTATTTAATTGTGAATATTTCAATGCCTCTTTTTCATCCATACGACAATCATATCTTGACATGTTTTAAATTTTGTTAATACACCCTACGCAATTCCCACACAAATGATAACTTTAAACTTTTTTTTACCTCTATGTTTATATTTACTTCGTTTTCATGTTTCAAAATGTTAAGGCTTTTTTTGTATTTGATACAGATATTTAAAATGTTTTGTACAATTTGATTGTTATATATGTGTTGAATATGCGCATGAAATTAGACTTAACGTTATTAATGTTATAATTGTTATTAATAAAAGTATATATGAAGATGTGTTAGATTTCACCACTTTGCACGACTTATATCAATTAAAAATATATATTAAATGTAGCATTGCATTATCTAAAAACCCATGCACAGTATTGTGTAATACATATTTGAAAAAAAAAGGTGATTGATTAATCTAAAAATATTATTATTTAAAGTTGTGGAGATTTTAAAATATTCAAATTTTCTTATACTTTGAGGTGCCTCTTATATCCGGAACATTGTTTACAAACTGTCAACAGATGGCGCCACACGCGCATCTCACAAGGACTCGTTGCAGGCTGTAAGAGACTGTCGGTGAGTTAGTTACTGAACTGCCGCCGCCCTACTTTTTCAAAATTTTAATTAAATACGCATTTTTATTTAATTATTTGTTGCAAAATGTACTTATAGTTGAACCCTGAACTGCAGTTAGTTCACCATTTGAGCCATACTTTTTAAAATAATAGTAATAATAAAATATTGAAAAAGTAAACTGTCCTCTTCAGAAAATATCAAAAGGTTCAAAGCTGTAGAATTCCCAATTCTGCTTAAAATTTGTAACATATAAAAAAATATAAATATAAGTAAAAAAGAAAATAGAAGCCAAGGTTGGATTCGAACACACTACCTATCGATTTACAAACGCGTGCTTTGGCACGGCGCCACGAATTGACATTCAGAAGTAGTACTAATAGATATTTGAAATATACGCTGAACTTTGACCCCCCCCCCCCAAATTTCTCAAAAACCAAGGTCCATTTGAAGGAACCTTTTCACCAGAATAATTAGTGGTATGACCCCTACAACATACTTGGAAATCATCAAAATCTGTGAGCACCATGTCTGGTGGTCCCCTTGTAAGTTTAAAAATGTTAAAAAATACTAATTATGTCATGTTTAACATAACTCCAAAAGAAACAAATATAAACATATTTGTATGTTATTAAAAAAGCAAATTCATAGAATATAAATAACATAGCAATAAAATATTGCATTTTTCATTTGCTTTTTAGTAAATTTCTTTAGAAATTCCATTTTCCCCTGTGAAGACCTTAAAAAATAAATTTGCCGATCTACACCAATCATGATCTCTAGTATTTAACTCCACCCCAATTCTAATCTTTGTCTATTTATCTATCTACATCTATGTATATAAAAAAAAATTAAATATGACACAAATTACCACATTAAAATGAAAAAAAATAAAAGGAGTATGATCGAAATTTTTAGAACCAAAGTAGATTCACCAGGCCAGCAAATATTTTGGAACTACAAACAAAAAGTGCGGATTAATCTTCGTATTATCTATGAAAAAGCAAAATAATTCGAATTTGTGGCAACTATATGTATATATATATGTATTTCTTACAGAAATTCGAGGAATAGAAAGTACATATCTATATATTTTGTGTTGATTAAATTGTATTTAGTTTGTTTTCTTATCAAATTTGGCTTTTTTGTTTTTAAAATATTATTTTTAAATGCAGATTCGACAGGTGTTCAGAAACCTTATATTTTGTTCATTTCTTTTACATAAAATACCTATACTGGGGTTAAAAATAATAGAAATGATACAAAAATAAAGAAATTAGGTCGTGTTTGCTATGCAAATGCGTAAACGTTTGTGTTCAAATATTTGTTACCACAGTTGATATTAAAGTAATTGCTTACACAAATAATCTTTATTTTTTCATTCTTTACAGAATATGTATTTTGCTAAATTTACACAGGAGCAAAAGGACATGCCGGCGGTCGATATTTCTAAAAACGAGAAAAGTTATTGCCAAGTATTTTCGCACATCATTTAAAAACGTATTTAAAAGAGATTCTGAGCACATTCACTTACTTTGTAAAATATGTGGTTTACAATACCTGTTCCATGTAGGCAGACGATACCGTGCCACCTAAATTAAAATGTCAGTGTTGAGAAACTGAAGAGAAGTGAAGTGTTTTTTCTGTTTTTATTCTAAAGTTGTTTTTGAGATAAATGCAGACGATAATGCAGCAGTGAGCTGCGAGTGAGTGTTATTCTTTGAATAAAGTGTATTTTAATATAATCAGTGCCTATGGAATAATTTGTGTAGTGTGTGCATTAATTTACATGGTCCGTCGAGCCGGAGGGTGAAATTAATTATTTATGAGAGTGAAAAATCATGGAATTTGAACTATGTGCTGATGTTATATGAAGAGTTCTATTATAGATCTGTCAACGTTTAACATGAGAATCTTCGAATAATATCGTGCACAAACAAGTGAAATATTGTGTTTAAGATGATCAATTTAAGAATTATAATGAGTCTTCCTCGGAATTTCGCAGCGATTTGAGTGAGGTAAGAGCAATTTTTTAATTTATTTTGATTTAATTATGTCTGTTATTGATAACCTAAATAAACACGAGCTTAAGCTTGTAGTTGAGGAATTGGGTTTAACTGCTCCTGAAAGTAGTAAAATTATTGATTTAAGAAATATTATAGAGAATAGTGAATATTACTCAAATGAGCAGTTATTAAAAAGCATCGTTAATTCGGTTGTTGAGGAGTATAAATCACGAACAGAAACTGAGAAAACAAAATTAGAATTAGAAAAAATTAAATTAGCGCAATTAGAAAGGGAGTTAGAATTACAAAATTCGGAATTTGAAAAAATTAAACTAGCTCAGTTAGAGAAAGAATTAGAAATAGCCAAATTGCGTAAAGAATCTCGGGAAAATTTGCCGTCCGTAACAGAAAAATCGGAAACGGAAATAGGGAACAATAACTTGGAAAGTTTTATTAAAAGTATTAAAACTTTAACTATTCCTTTACCAACGAGAGCTGAGTCATTTAATCTTTTTTTTTTCAATCTCTTGAGAAAGCGTTTCGAACTAAAAATGTACCTAAACAGTTTAAGGCCGAAATTCTGTTAAATATTCTCGGCGAAAAAGCGAGCAATTTAATGATCTATTTATCAGAGGAAGAGTTGATTAGTTATGATAAATTGAAAAATATAGTGTTAAGGGAATTTCAACCTACTGCACAAGAATGTTTAAACAATTTCAAGAGTGCACAAAAATTACCGTCGGAAAGTTACGTTCAATTTGCAGCTAGGCTGAGTTCAATTTTTCAGTATTACTGTAATTTGCGTGAGGTAAATGATTTTAAATCATTATGAGATCTGATCGTTTCAGATAAAATTTTCAATTCTTTAGATCGCGAATTAATGAATCATATCGCAATTAAACAATCAGAGTCATATTTTAAACCACAGCAACTAGGAAGAGAATGCGATATTTTTTTGTCGATTAAAAATAAATCTAAAGGTGAATCAAATGTGTATTCGAGAAACACGATAAATGAAAATAAACGTATAGCGACAAATAAATTTCAAAATCGGCCTCAAAGGAGCGCTTCAAATATATTTTTTTCGGAAACAAAAAATGTCAAATGTGTCTTGTGTAAATCTAATGAATATCACGGTTTACATTCTTGTCCGCAATTCAAAAAACTGTCCATTAAAGATAGAGTAGAAGTTGTGAAATTAAATAAAGCATGTTTCAAATATTTTAAATTATAATTGTTGCGCACAGAAATGTAAGTCTAAAAATTGTGCTAGATGTAACCTACCGCATTCTGAGCTAATACATTTTTCTAGAGAAGAAAAGGAATTAAATAATCAAAATAAAAATGTTGGTCATGTGTTTCAATCGGCTGCAGGAATAAAAAATTCACAACCCGAGGAAATCCTTTCCTACCCTCCGAGTCAGACTGTCGCCTCTAGTTTTGTGAAAAATAAAACAAAATCCGTTTTATTAAGTACGGCGCGTATCCTCATTAAAGATAAGTTCTCGGAATGGCAGGAAGTTAGATGCTTACTAGATGTCGGTTCACAAGCATGTTTGATTACTTCGCAGTGTGCTAATCGATTGCAGCTTAGGATTAATAAAACGAATACTTTAATTTCATGTTTGGATGACACTTCTATGACAATAAAGGGCTGCGTAAATACAAAAATCGCGAATAGAGATAAAAGTTTTGAAAGAGAATTGACTATGCTAGTAGTAAGGAAAATTATAGATTTAATTCCGCAACAAGTGGTTAACATAAATGTTGAAGTACCAGATTTAACTATTTTAGCAGATTATAGATTTAATTTTCCTGATAAAATTGATATGTTATTGGGGGCAGAAATATTTTATGAGTTATTAAGACCGGGACAAATATATTCTCAGAGTTCAAATTTACTTTTGCAAAATACCGTATTTGGGTATGTGGCTAGTGGATGCATAGAGCAGGAAAGTGATGTAAAAGTTCATTGTGGGCTAATTCGGGAGGAAGATTTAAACCAAACATTAAAAAAGTTTTGGGAAGTTGAAAACGTCGAAGTAGAGTTATCAAAAAGTAAGGAATTTGAGATATGTGAGCAACATTTTGCGCATACGCATTGGAGAAATGAGGAAGGGAGATACGTGGTGAAAATGCCTTTAAAGGAAAATCTTTCGTATTTAGGCCAATCTAGGGAGCTTGCTCTTAAAAAACTCAAATCGCTGTGGACTCGCTTATCAAAAGATAAGAAATACTTCAAATTGTATAAAGATTTTTTAAATGAATATGAAATGTTGGGGCATATGAAACATGTTAAAGAAGTGAAAGAACCTGACGTCGTGTATTATACTCCACATCATGGCATTTTTAGACCAGAAAAGTCCACCACAAAACTGAGAGTTGTATTTAACTGTTCTGCCACAACAACAAATGGCACATCACTTAATTCACTGCAATATAATGGCGGTGTTATTCAGAATGATTTATTCACGATTATGGTTAGTTTTCGAGAGCATACTTATGCACTGACTGCGGATATTCGAATGATGTATCGAATGATCAATATTGATCCTAGTCAGCACGCATTGCAGAGAATTTTGTGGAACGATAATTTCGAAGAAGAGCCTAAAAATTTTGAACTACAGACCGTTACATACGGTACGGTTAGTGCGCCTTATTTAGCAATGAAAACTCTCAACCAGCTATCGATTGATGAAGGAGATAATTATCCGATGGCAGCATCGGTTCTTCGAAAAAATATTTACATGGATGATATTTTGTGCGGTGCACCTACGCTTGAAGAAGCCAAAGAGTTGCAGCGGCAGCTCATAGCGATTATGCATAAAGCAGGTATGAGACTCCATAAGTGGTGTACAAGTGATAAAAATCTTTCGCTGACATATGAAGAAGGGTACAAATTTGATAATAAAGTTGAAACAGAACAGCTCTGTAAATTATTTATTGGCGGACTCAATTATAAAACTACAGAAGAGCCACTCAAATCTCATTTTGAACAATGGGATGAAATTGTTGATTGTGTTGTGAGGAGGGAACGCAATAAACGCAGATCACGTGGATTTGACTTTGTGACATTTAGACGAGCCCATATGGTTGATGATGCTCAAGCTGGTAGACCTCATAAAGATGATGGCCGTGAAGTGGAGCCTAAGAGAGCTGTTCCTCGTGATGATTCAGGTAAACCTGAAGCACAGATGACTGTTAAAAAACTGTTTAAGGGACCTTCATTTCTTCAGAACAGTGATTATCCTCAACGTACAATAATCATACGAGAAACAAATGATTTCAATAAAGAGCTCAAATTTAATGTTAAATCCTCGAATGAATTTAATGTTATAAGTTGTAATATCACCGAGAATTGTTTTGTATATAACTTGATTAATCTTAGTAATAATTATTTAACGCTTGTGTGTATTCTTAGTTATATTTTCAGATTTGTGATGAATGCAGGTATGCCTCTTTAAAAGTGTAATGAACCCTTGAGTACATCAGAATTGGAATTGGCTGAGAAATATTTAATTAAATTAGTGCAAAATGAAGCCTTCAGTACCGACATACATAGCCTTCAGACTAAAGGATCGGTAAGTCCGAGTAGCAAGTTAAAAGGCCTCAACCCTTACTTAGATGAATTTGGAATTTTAAGGGTTGGTGGCATGTTTAGTAAAAGTAATTTACATTTTTCAAAAAAGCACCCGGCGATTTTACCAAAGAGTAATAAATTTACTGTAATTGTTATAAATTATTATCATAAAAAATATTTGCATGTTGGTGCGTCAACTTTACTATCCATAGTAAGAAATAAATTTTGGCCAATAAATGGTCGTGCAATGTGTCGAAAGGTGGTTCATCAGTGCATTCCATGTTTTAAAGCTAAACCAGTTATTGCAAATCAATTGATGGGTGACTTGCCCAGGGATAGAGTCCAATTAGACTATTGCTTTAATATTTCGGGTGTTGATCTGTGTGGGCCATTTATGATCAAAATTGGTTATGCACGTAAGACCATCTTACAAAAAATTTATGTCTGTATTTTTGTTTGTTTTGTATTTAAGGCTATACACATAGAAAGTGTTTAAGATTTAACTTCCGAATCATTTATTGCGGTACTGAAAAGATTCATAGCACGCAGAGGTAAATGTGCCAAATTGTATTCTGATAATGCAAAAAATTTTATTGGGGCAGATAAAACACTTAGAGTCTTTTATGAATTAGTAAGAAAACCTGATGAGAAATTAGCAGCATATTTGTCTAGTGAAGGCATTGAGTGGAAATTTATTCCCCCCAGATCACCCAATTTCGGGGGTCTTTGGGAGGCCGCAATAAAATCCTTTAAATTTCATTTTAAGAGAATTGTGGGAGGTGCTAATCTCACTTATGAGGAATTTCTTACAGTAGTGATACAAATAGAGGGAATATTAAATTCGAGGCCTTTGAGTCCGTTATCAGATGACGCAGATGATTTTGGAGTCCTAACTCCAGCTCATTTTCTTATAAACAGACCATTAAATGTCATTATTGAGCCTGATTTAACCAATATAAGAGAAAATCGCCTCAAAAAATGGCAAAGAATAACTAAAATTGTACAACTTTTTTGGCGCAAATGGCACCACAATTATTTAAGTGAATTACAACAGAGGGGTAAGTGGAGATTTGAAAAGGATAATGTAAAAATAGGAGATCTAGTGTTGTTAGTAGAGGAAAATATATCAAGCAATAAGTGGCCTTTAGGCAGAATTATTGAAGTATATTATGGTAATGATAAGAAAATTCGCGTAGTTCAGGTAAAAACTCAGAATGGAATTTTTAAAAGATCGATTAGTAAAATATGTATTTTACCTATGCCTGAAACCCATAGTACTTAAAAAAAAGTGTATATATATATATATATATGTGTGTGTGAGAGTTATATTGTTTTTTTTTTCAATTTTATATTTAAGTAACATATATAGTGACCTTTTGTATTTATTTGTGTAATTAGTGTACTTAGTAAAAAAAGAGTTATTATTGAATGTGAAGCATGTCAATGGGGGCCGGTATGTTCCATGTAGTCAGACGATACCGTGCTACCTAAATTAAAATGTCAGTGTTGAGAAACTGAAGAGAAGTGAAGTGTTTTTTCTGTTTTTATTCTAAAGTTGTTTTTGAGATAAATGCAGACGATAATGCAGCAGTGAGCTGCGAGTGAGTGTTATTCTTTGAATAAAGTGTTTTTTAATATAATCAGTGCCTATGGAATAATTTGTGTAGTGTGCGCATTAATTTACAATACCAATCAAAATGCTTTGTAACTTTAAAAGAGAGGAATTTCAAGTTTATAACAACATCGGGATGTATCTTCAATTAGATGCTGAGGAAATTAAACTTTAAAAGACTGTCTTTTTTTTTCGTTTTTACAGAATTGAAACTATCCATGTTACTACACAATCTGTCAATGGACGGAATATTTATGACGTATATGCGAATTGACGGGAATACAGACGGATGGATTGAACAAAGATTATAGATGCTACGTATTTACATAATTACGAAAGCAGTTAAAAAGACAAACACGTCTGGGATATAGACCTTCCTGGTCAACTTGCCCCTTTTTCAAGGGGCAATAAACATGTATTTAAATTAGTAGATTTACTGTTTAATGAATTATAATGTATTATAAAATAATACATTTAAACACACACACGCACACACACACATATATATATATATATATATATATATATATATATACATACACATATTTAGACATTAAATTTTAACTTGAATTTTACTGTTTTGTAGAGAGAACCTAACTGAATATATTTACAAAAAATCACAATTGAATTTAAATGAACATTAGCTTTTTGAAGCTGAATTACCTCCAGAATATCCAGAGGGCATCGTAAAATCCTGGCCCAGATGGCCCATCTAACCTTATATGAAGATACACTGTTAAAAATAAAGGTGACGAACAGGTTGCATTTGGCACCCAGAGGTGAAAAAAAGTTGACACCCGCGGGCTTGAAAATCTGTTTGAAATGCCGTTTGATTCACGCTAATTAGGGTGCCGCGCAATGCATACCGTTGGAAGATTTTCACCCCTTAGTCATTTACTACTTCAACACGCCGTCAGTAATGGATCAAAACACGGCCTCCTTCAGCTCGCCTTCTTCCTAAAGTAAACCGCGATCAAAACAGCAATTTCTCCTTTCGAAGACTATCACCGATCGTTCGCTATCCCAATTTCGTTTAGAACTTCAGATGGATAACTTTTGGCGAGTTTTTTATATGAAACAACCTTTGAAGTTCGAGACATTTGAACATTTCAAGGAAAGTTTGAAGGTGAGCTCGATGGCTGAGTGATTAGAGCGCTGAGCTTTCCATCAGACGTTGTGGGTTCGAATCTTCGCGAGCCAAAGTCGTTTTCATAGTTACTTTTTATTATTAGGCACTCTGGATTAAGGGTGCCATCTTTTCACCCTAATTAAAGGTGCAATTCTGGTTCCCGTAGGCGTGTCACCAGTGACACAAGCCTTTCACCCCTAAAAGGTGCAGTGTGTGACCTTTAGTTTTAACAGTGTACAACACTTGTTATTACAATCCAAATTTTACATTAAACAATAAACATAAAAAATTTACATATTTTAAAATATTATCTTTTAAATTTATGCGTCTCTGTACTCCGAAATATCGAACTGATTGATAATAGTTTAGTTTGGTTCAGTGATGAAAGCGACCTAATTCTACGCGTGCAGATGTGTAGATAAAAAAAGCTTTAGTTCGATTTTGAAATAAAGTACGTGTTAAATTCTATATTATACAAATTATTAAAGAGAAAAATGCTTAGGTAAACAGCAGCAATACAAGCAAAAAATAATGTCTTGTGTCACAAGTGACCTGTTTCGGTAATTCTGGTGTAAATAAATAAATAAATTTATAAATTTGTGACATTAATTATTTTCAAAATATAATTTTAACGAAATTTAATATAACACTTTACAAATGAGAATTATTGAAACAACATTTAGTACCTAGCTAAATCTATAGACCATTACACATCTTTATGTCAATGTCTTTAGTATGTTCTTTTAATATTCTAGTAGCCTTTACACAAATTCTTTTTTCTAAACAAAATTACTCTTTATTTTATACTATTCTTTCCTGTATGTACAATAAAATTTTAACACTGACAACGCTGCGGGATATCGTAGTTTCGAAACACTACTAATTTAGAAATTAGCTTAAAAGATCTTGTTATTTTAGACACGAGAAAATCTAATTTAGCTATATTCCCATCGGCTTTTGGTACGGAAACTCATTTTAATATCATAACAGTAGGGAGTTTTTTTTAATGGATTTTGTTTTAAATTAGGAAATTGTCTTTTACATACTTTATTTAAAGAGTATAAATTTTCATTTTGCATTTAATTTGCATATTATACTTTACGTTATAACTTGTTTTTAGTCATAATATGCATTTGAATGTTTAAACACTTTTGGTATTAATATGATTTGTTTCTCTTCATTAACATTTATATTTAATCAAATTCTATTTTATAATTTAATTATTACTTATTTTAACATAAGATGGTTGAATTCTAAGTATTTTTTATAATTATTAGTATTATTATCCTAATCATTATCTTTTAAAAGAAAACCTCAACTATAAATTTGTATTTAAAAAAAATTACATGTGCAGCTTGTGCAACCAAAGTTTATCAAAAACCATTTTTGTTATTATTTACAAAAAAGATTTGTGATTATTTTAGAAAATATTCAATTTACTAAAAATTACTTTCCTATGAATAGAATGAAAAACTTTCGTTGAATTCAAAAGATAATTATTTATTTATTTTTTTAACAACCCTTAATTGTTAATTTAAAAAATCTATATTTGCACCACAACCATATTCAATTCGACATGTACCGGATGATCCAAAAATCTGCACGAAATTTAAAAAGCAATAATTCGACAATGAATAAAGATACAAAGAAACGGTTTGCACAAAACGGATGGGAAAGAAACCGGATTTTTTGTGGCAACGACAAAAATACTTATGATAGTGACCAAGAGATATCCCTATAATGTTTTAATGCAACAAAAGATTATTTACAAATGAAATAGTGTTGACAACTTACAAGTCAGCTTAATTGCAGTTCAGAAAAATGACCTATAATTAATAGATTGTAATTACAGGTTTGATCGTAAGCTCTTTCAATCTAAAAGAAGCCCGCAGCACAGTGAAATATTTAGAAATTTTACCAGTGGTGGCACTTTCAACCAGCCTATAGACTGAATGTGTGCCAGAATGCCAGCTTCTTAATCAGAATTTGCTATGTGATAAAAGACTGTTCGTATGGATGTGGTCGTTAAGTGCCAGAGAAATAAAGGCTTCAGTTATTTTTTTAATAAACTTAAAATAGAAATAGGGCAATAGCTGGTGGATTCGACAGAAGATATTTTTGATTTTTAGATGCGTTCGTAATATTATAAATACATAACTACCTTATTCGATCTTCAGTCCGCCTTTCTGTCCATCGGTCCGCATATAACACATAAAAACTGACCTACCTAATCGTTTGAAATTTAAAATATAAAATTTCTGCATAATTTGTCAAGTCATTTCAAATTTTATGAAAATAGGATGCATAGTTTAGTCACAAAGACAATCAAAAGCATTCCGCTTCATTACGGTCAATAGAAAAAATAGCTTCAAGTGAATTTTTATTATGTTATACTCTGTCTAATATAACAGAATTTATATACATCTATCAAGTATATACTAAAAAATACAGTATGCACAATCTGTGGTGCAAAGAAGATTTGTCATTAATTTACAGGACCACGCAAAAGTCTTCCATTACACAATGGTGTAGGGGGAAACATTATTTGGAGCATGTTAAATGTTATAAAAATATATCACTTTTATGTAATTGATATATGTTACTGAAATTTACTATAAATTACTTACTCTATAATAGAAAGAACATAGTATTACAGAGACACACAAAATATTTCGACCACTAAACTATATTCTATTTGTTGTATTCGTGTATAGTGTTACACCAATTCTGAATATTTTCAAAACTATGTTACAGTAAGAATTTTTCCCATGTCCTACGATTGACGTGCAATTTTCAACTTGTTAGAATAGGAACAATAAATACAGTCTTCCAGGAAAAGGATAAATATGAAAACTTAAAGATATTCTTTATGAATAGGGATAATTTTTGAATTAAGATAAAAGGCGATTCTTTAGGCATATCATAGCTGCTTCGTATTAAAGTACTGTTTGATACGATAAAATAATACATTTAAATTTTTACTGGTAGCAGTTTTCCACTAACAATTTATTTTGAAACTAAAGAAATTTTTAATTATAAAGCGAAACGTGTTTGTTCCTATTCATTACAGCTACATTTAACCAATCTAGACTATGAGCAAAAATTTTCAATATTTTGTCAGTCATACATAACTACAAAACTTATAATAATTTCAGAAAGGAATTATATTATTTAATTTAAATCTTATTTGTAAGATACTTTGATGTCTTATAACCTATATATTAAAATAAAATTTTTTTATGATTATTATACTGTATAGCCTGCATTTCGTATTCTATAAAGGTCATCAAAATAAAGGCCAGTCATTCGTCATTCCTCTGTGGAATTCAACTCTAATTAGTAATAACATGCATCTTGTACTACAGGGGATAATTTTGGTAGCTACATTAAATTTTATTCATTCAGATAGGCCTCTCATCTTTTCGTATTTAAAATAGTCCAAGAGGAAAAGGAAATTATCATTTAAATTTATTCTTATTAGTAAGTTATTTTGATGCTTTGTAACTTATTTATTAAAATTAAATCCTTTTAGTGATTATTATAATATAGCTTGCAATTTGTATCCTTCAAAGGACATCAAAAGACTACCAAGCGATTGTCATTCCTCTGTAGAATTTGACTTTAATTAGTAATGACATGCATCATGTACTACAGGAGACAAATTTGGTAGATACATTAAATTTTATTAATTCAGGTAAGCTTCTCATCATTTCGCATTTAAAAGAGTCCAAGAAGAAAAACAAAATATTATTTAATTTAAATTTTATTAGTAAGGTAAATTGACTCATATTAAAATTAAATCTCTTTAGTAATTATTACAATATAGCCTTGCATTTCGTATACTCCAAAAGACGTCAAAAGATGACCAATCAAACGTCATTCCTCTGCGGATTTCGACGCTAATCTTATACTATAATGCGAGCAAAAATTGTGTGTGTGTGTGTGTGCCTGTGTGGGTAAATTTTATCTCAAAAACGGCTCTAACGATTTTCGCAAAAATTTCGATTTTACCATTTTCATGCACGAGAAAACCATTGGGCTAGGTCACATGTTCGAGAAAATTCGATTATTGGGTCATTTTGGGTCATATTGGGTCAGGATCAAGCTATTTATATCTAGAGAACTCCTGGATCGAGATTAAGGAAATTTTGTATCCAATCGTTTTTTCGCACGAGAAAACTATTGGCTGAATCACACGTTCGAAAAAATTCGATTAGTGGGTCATTTTTGGGTCATTATGGGTCAAGCAATTTTTATCTAAAAAACGGCTCTAACGATTTTGATCAAATTTTATATTTTATCATTTTGGATTACAAGAAGACCATTGGGTTAGGTAACATGTCCGAGAAAATTCGGTTAGTGGGTCATTTTTGGGGCCATTGTGGGTCATGCTATTTTTATCTAGAGATTTTCTCACGCAATTTTGACTAAAAATTGCATTCTATGGTTTTCGGGCACGAGAAAAACATTGGGCTAGGTTACATGTTCTAGAAAAAAAATTAATGGGTCATATTGGGTCATTAAGAGTCTGGGTCAAGCTATTTAGATTTAAAGAACGGTAGAATCAATTTCATCGAAATTTTGCCTGTAACAGTTTTTTGACATGAGAAAGCTAATGGGCTAAGTCACACGATCGAGAGATTTCGATTATAAGAGCCATTTGTGGGTCATGATGGGTCATAATGGGTCATGGTCAAGTTATATCTAAAGAACAGGTGGATCGATTTTAACGAAATTTTGTATACAACATTTTTTTTTTTTGGCACGAGAAAATCATTGGGCTAGGTCTCATGTTCAAGAAATTTCGATTTCTGGGTCATAAAGGGTCATAAAGGGTCTTTGTCAAACTATATTTAAAGAAAGGCAGGATCGATTTTGACTAAAAATTGCATTCTATGGTTTTCGGGCACGAGAAAAACATTGGGCTAGATCACATATTCGAGAAAATTCAATTAATGGGTCATTTTGGGTCATAAATAATCTGGGTCAAAATATTTATATTTAAAGAACGGTGTGATCGATTTTAACGAAATTTTGAATGTAACAAGTTCTTGACATAAGAAAACTAATGGGCTAAGTCACATTTTTGAGAGATTTCGATTTTAAGAATCATTTGTGGGTTGTGACGAGTCATAATGGGTCATGTCGATCTATATCTAAAGAAGTGGTGAATTTGTTTTTTTAACGAAATTTTGTATACAACATTATTTTGGTACGAAAAATCATTTGGCTAGGTCACATGTTCGAGAAATTTCGATTAATGGGTCATTTTGGGTCATAAAGAGTCTGGGTCAAGCTATTTATATTTAAAGAACGGCAGGATCGATTTTAACGAAATTTTGTATGTAACAATTTTTAGACACGAGAAAACTAATGGTCTAAGTCACATGTTTGAGATATTTCGATTATAAGAGTAATTTGTGAGTCATAATGGGTCATGGTCAAGTTATATCTAAAGAGCGAGTGGATGATTTAACGAAATTTTGTATTCAGCATATTTTTGGCATGAGAAAATCATTGGGTTAGGTCACATGTTCGAGAAATTGCGATTAGTGGGTCACGTCTGGGTCATTCTAATTTTATCTAGGCAATGTCTCTCGCAATTTTGACTAAATTTTGTATTCTATAGTTTTCGGACACAAGAAAAGCATTGGGTTAGATCAGATTTTGAGAAAATTAGATTAATTGGTCATTTTAGGTCATAATAGGTCAGGGTCACATTAATTATAGTTAAACAACAGTTCAATCGATTTTATCTAAATTTTTTATTTAATGTTTTTCGGCACGCAAAAACTAATGAGCTAGATCACATATTCGAGAGATTTCGACAATAAGGGTCATTTGTGGGTCATGATGGGTCGTGCTAATTTTATGTAGATAATGGCTCTCATCATTTTGAATATACTTTGCATTATATCGTTTTCGGGCACGAGAAAACCATTGGAATAGGACATATGCTCGTGAAAATTCAATTAGTGAGTAATTTTGGATCATAATGGGTTAGGGTCATTCTAATTATACATAACGACTCAATCAATTTTACCTAAATTTTTTAATGAAAAGTTTTTTGTCACGAAAAGACTACTGGCTGAGTCGCATGCTTAACAAAATTATATTAGTGGGTCATTTCGCTTCAGTGCTGAATGCTGTCAAGCTAATTTCACCTAAGAAATGGCTTAAACGATTTTGATTCATTTTTACATTCTACTGTTTTTGATTATCTGAAGATCATTGAGATAAGTCACATGTTCGATCAATTTTGATTAGTGTGTCATTTTGGGTAATACGAGTCAGAGTCACGAGAATATGGCAACAAACAATAAGTTGGCGATATTTGACAAAATATTGGCGACATTTGGCCGAAAAATTGATTATTAAGATTACAAAAGCCAAAACACGCATTTGGCGCCAAATGAAAGAATGTCTCCTAATTTGGCTGTATCTGGCAAAAAACATTGTCATTCAGAATGTGAAGAAATTTTTTATACATTCTTAATAGGATTCGAGATGCATGGGGAAAAGCAATCAGAGTCGAGTTAAAAAAGTGATTTGGATCGATATCCTTTCGTTGTAAATTTTAAAATAAAATAAAATTTATGAACATGTGCATGCAAACATAGTTTCCTTATTAACTGTTTTTGTAAATAATGCTATTTTAAATAACATGTTTTACAGTAATAATACAGAGTGAATGATGCAGTAAAAATACTATACACAAAGTTAATTTTGACAGAGTTTAGCTCGGTCACCCCTGCTAGTTAGTAATAACCTGCATCTTGCACTACAGGGGATAAATTTGGTAGATACATTAAAAGTTTATTAATTCAGGTAAGCTTCAGGTCATTTAATATTTAAAACGGTCCAAGAGGAAAAAAAATAATTTAAAACTTATTAGTAATATATTTTGATAAGTTATAACTCATATATTAAAATAAAATCTTTTTAATGATTATTGCAATATAGCGCAGCATTTCGTATCCTCAAAAGGACATCAAAAGATTACAAATCATTCGACATTCCTCTGTGGAATTCGACTCTAATTAGTAATAATATGCATCTTGTATTGGGGATAAATTTGGTAGATACATTAAAAGTTTATTAATACAGGTAAGCTTCTCATCATTTAATATTTAAAACAGTCCAAGAGGAAAAGGAAAATATTATTTAATTTAAAATTTATTAGTAATACATTCTGATAATTTATAACTCATATATTCAAATAAAATCATTTAAATGATTATTACAATATAGCCCTGCATTTCGTATCCTCCAAAGGACATTAAACGATGACCAATCATTCGTCATTCCTCTGTGGAATTCGACTCTAATTAGTAATAACATGCATCTTGCATTGGGGATAAATTTGGTAGATACATTAAAAGTTTATTATTACAGGTAAGCTTCTCATCATTTAATATTTAAAACAGTCCAAGAAGAAAAGGAAAATATTATTTAATTTAAATCTTATTAGTAATATATTCTGATAATTTATAACTCATATATTAAAATAAAATCTTTTTAATGATTATTACAATATAGCCCTGCATTTCGTATCCTCCAAAGGACATCAAACGATGACCAATCATTCGTCATTCCTCTGTGGAATTCGACTCTAATTAGTAATGACATGCATCGTCTACTACAGGGGATAAATTTGGTAGATACATTAAAAGTTTATTAATTTAGGTAAACTTCAGGTCATTTAATATTTAATACGTTCCAAGAGGAAAAACAAAATATTATTTAATTTAAAACTTATTAGTAATATATTTTGATAAGTTATAACTCATATATTAAAATAAAATCTTTTAAATGATTATTACAATATAGCCCTGCATTTTGTATCCTCCAAAGGACATCAAAAGATTACAAATCATTCGTCATTCCTCTGTGGAATTCGACTCTAATCAGTAATAACATTCATCTTCTATTGGGGATAAATTTGGTAGATACATTAAAAGTTTATTAATACAGGTAAGCTTCTCATCATTTAATATTTAAAACAGTCCAAGAGGAAAAGGAAAATATTATTTAATTTTAAAAACTTATTAGTAATATATTCTGATAATTTATAGCCCCTATATAAAAAAATAAAATGTTTTTAATGATTATTACAATATGGCCCTGCATTTCATATCATCCAAAGGACATTAAACGATGACCAATCATTCGTCATTCCTCTGTGGAATTCGACTCTAATTAGTAATGACATGCATCGTCTACTACAGGGGATAAATTTGGTAGATACATTAAAATTTTATTAATTCAGGTAAGCTTCTCATCATATAATATTTAAAACAGACCAAGAGGAAAAGGAAAATATTATTTAATTTAAAACTTATTAGTAACTAGCAGGCTATTCCCGCTGCGATGGCCAATATTTCAAAATGAACCGTAGATGAAACGAACTGGTGAATTTAAATTTGTATTTTAAACAATTTGGACCTCCAGCAGCACCTTGCTCAATGCTGAAAACGATTTAGACACGATTGTGATATTAAATTATCTTAAACGTTGACGAAATCCTGCTATTAAGAAGTAACTTTTTTAGTTTATTACTAACAGTGACATTTGGAAGCGAACGAGACCATTGTGGCAACAGGATTTAAAATTGTCCCTTATCAGAAGAAATATTAATTATTACAGTCGTTACCATGGTACAACTTCTGAAAAATGTCTTCACAACTTTTCATTATGTGAAGCCAGGAACCCAAAGCTACTTCCACCTAAAAAGTTTATGTATATACTAAATTTTGTCCACGCGATAAAAGGCACAATTATACAAGAATCATCATCAAACTCGTCAAATACATTGAGATGGTTAATATATCAGTGGGGATTGCAAATGAGCAAAATCGGCCCAAGGGGGTGGTAATTGGGAAGGGTTCAAAAATTTGAATACCACCTTAACATGGCTTTGACAAAACCAGGTCTTACAAAACAACGGCAGGAAAAAAAAAAACATATTCCGTTACAGCAATTGTCAACGATAAAAAAAAAAACACATTAAAATTCAAACTACAACAATTACTTTATTATTGCAAAATTTCCTCCTGAAAAATGAAAAAATATTATTTGCTCTTTTGTATTTAAGTATTTTCTCTTTAGTTATTTAAGATAAAATTATGTAAATTTGTATAATTTGGCGAAATTTGTTGACATGATAATCAAGTTGTAGGCAATTTACACTTTTCATAGTTCACAAAAGATTCCTACACAGGCATCATTAGCACGATTTTCTTGCAACTCCAATGTGGCAAAATCCTCGTTTTAGAATACCAAATAAATTTATGTATATTTTATTAGCCTCCGATGCTATTTCTTACAGACAAGCGAAAAAATGTCGTGTCGTCAACCCTAAATTTTTTACTTAACCGATTTTGATAATTATTTTTTTAAATGAAAGCTATTTATTTGTAGTTGTGCCCATTTTAGCTATTTTTTTATTTATTTCCCTTTTTATATTTTATTTTTAATTTTAAATGCTTTTTACGATATTTCTTAAATATGGTGGCAAGTCAGTTTAGCTTTTCTCTCGATAATAAAAATTTATTTTCCATCATCACTTTCCACGAGTCAGAAGCTTTATTTCATCAGTGAACATGCCCTTGCATTTAAAAGAAAAAAGTCAATTGTTTTCGCAAAATTTAACCACAATAAAATGATTGCGTATAATTATGCACTAATTGAGGTAAAAAAAAAATATATATTTACTGAGAAATCTATATTTTAAAGGCCAAACGTATCTGTGCGTAACGCATACGTCATTTTGCTAATGGCAACACTTTCCCATGCAATTCGGTTTTGCAATTTTCGGTACTGCAATTTTTATACATCTAAACATAGCACATTCTCAATTTTTACATCGGCATACCGAGAAAAAGATGTACCTTTAAATGCAATTTGTGTGAAAGCTGTATCTCAATTTATATTTGAGATATTAATTTTTTTTAAGTTTTTGTGCGAATTTTGCAATCGCGGCAACAGAAATGCGGCACTTTATCTTAAAATTGAAAAAAAAAAAAAGAGAAAAGAAAGTAAAATTTCATATGTAAATTTTGAGAACATGAAAATGATGACAGGTTTAGATTTCACGTGAAGTTTTATGATTGCGTCAAATTTTTTTTTTCATTTTTATCAAGCATAAGAGCCTCAATTGATAACTTCATCATAATAATTTATCTTTATCGTATTTTACTTATTACACATGCGATTAAAGTTTAATTTTAATAATTTGGCCGACTAACTTTTTTAGAAATTGTACTTTGTTAATTTTAGCTTAAAATAATATTTATTTTAGTGTTAAACTGACCAATATAAGATGCATTTTTTACTGTAGCTAATTTTGTATATTGTTATAAATCAATGAAACAGTTCCTTCTAAAAAATTTTCTTTCGTCGAAGTTCGACGAGTTTTGCCTCGTAATAATAATATTGTAAATAAAATAACAGAAAATAATTTATGGTAAAAATTAATGTCTAAAGAAAAATTTCAAATTAGGAAAATGATGTCATTCAGCAACCAGATAAATGGGAATTACAATATTATTACGGATGCCTTTTTCATATTACTAATAACAGTAACTTTAAAAAAAACATTTGAAGAGAAAATGACGTCACTATTTAAAACATCGCATTTTTACTCATAACGACATTACATTTCAATATTTCTTTTCATTATGTACACCGAGATTGAGATTTTACTTTCAGATGACTTCAGTTAGTGAAAATAATGTCACAGTAAAATTGAAATTAGTTTTTTTTTTTTTTTTTTTTTTTTTTTTTTTTTTTTGAATAAAACTATTTTTTTGTGAGTGCATATAAAATAAAATTTTTGGATTTCGCCGGCACTCAGATTACAATTTTAAGTGAAGATCTGCGAATATTTGCATGCAAAATTGTAAGTGGCAAACTTCACATTAAGTTTGGAAATATATTTATTATATATTGATTCAATAATTTAATTACTTTTGCTTTTTTTAAACCAAATAGATCGGGTCTTTTAAATATTTCATTCGTCGAATTCGATGGAATTCCACTCGTTTTATTGTTAAAATGCATTTCCTTTTTCTCAGCGTCTATAAAAAAGCGTTTAAACTAATGAAAAAATCCGTTTTCGATGAATCTAGTCAAGAAGAAGTAGCACGTCAAAGTGTATTTCTTTATTATTCCGCAATTCCAATTACTCAGAGAGAGATTGCTAATCAATAGGGTATTTCACGCCGTTCTGTTTGCTGTAATGTTGATAAACACAAGAAAAATAAATTTAGCTCGTTGCATTCTAAACGGGGTCGCCCTTCTAAAAGACCCTATCGATTATTATTATTATTTTTTTTTCTCATCGGAGGCGAAACTGAATTCTGCAATGGCAAAATCTACATTCAACTTGTTTTTTCTATCATTTTAAACAGGAATTAACAATAAATAAAAAAGTAACTGTGGAACAAAACGACTAATATCATTTCGAAAAAGAAAATGAAAGTCAATAAACAACTTATCAATAGATAAACAACTATGGCTGGGTACCATATAATTACCATATAAGACAAATAATGTTATTTTTGCGCCAGTAAGATACCTCGATGAGTATATGATCAAATAAGTGACAAAATATCCATATTTGGAAAAACAAAACTTTAATCAGTATTTATACTGCATTTTCCCTACTTACTTAGTGAAAAAATTTGGCACAGATGTCATGTACGCACCACATTGGCACAATTTTTTTCTCACGCCAATTTGGAGAAAAATCCGTTTATAATTACCAATTTCATACATATTTTTTAAATATTTTTTATTATTTAAAAAAAATAATAAAAAAGTTTAATTAATAGCTATAGAATAAAACGATTTATGTAATTTTAAAAAACAAAATTAAAGTTAATAAATAGTTTATTAATAAATAAACAACTATAGTCGGTTTACCATGTGAGGCATAAAATCGCCATTTTGTTGCAATCGTGCGAATGTGGTGCTATATGGCATCTGCGCCAAAACTTTAAAAAGTTGCAATTCAATTATTTTACAGTTTGGACGAGGAAGACATTTATACTAAAATTGGTACTACTCTGCTATCCCGTCGACCAATTTCGCGAAATTATAGAAATCGCCAAACTAATAGCCAAATTGCACATATTGACATAATTTTCATTTTAAATAACGAAAAACAAATAATTAGTAGAACATGAATAAAAATGCAAATAAAAAAAAATTTGGTTGCCTGTAAAGTCGGTATACGGGCGAAAGTTTTACGTGACAACGACTTTGAGTTGTAAAATAATTTTAATGTGAATATTCATTCGTATAGTAGGAAGAAGGATGAAACAATAGTAACAATTTAAAACATTTATTTATACAAAGAATTATATTTAAAACATTAATTTATACAAAGAATCTCGCCCTGAATTTCATATTAACAAAATTTTATTTTTACCTTTACACATACATACGTATTTATATACAAATATACATACAATAACTTGCAATACACTGTGTTTGTTAAACACATTTTACTTCATGTTTATTGATGTCAAATGTTGAATTTTGTAAACAGCATATTAAAGAATTTTTCAATGAGCAGAATATAACTAAAGTAAAATGGCTTTCACTAATCACATATCATTAGTTTTCCATAATATACCACCGAATTACGAAATAAACTACACTTATTTTCTTTGTACTTTATACTAATAACTAATACATAACGTATTTCGTCTTAGTTTGATACTATCTAAAATTCCTATTAAGCACCGCCCCTTCCTTGCAGCGAATTCACATTCACGTTCAGAAAATGGTCCCACAAGTGACCGGAAAAAGTTAAGAGAAAAGTGAGCGCGTATCGTGAGCGGAGCGTAACGTAACGTAACGCAGTTTCTTGAAGTGTCTCCCGGCAAACCAATTTACAAGACGTTGTCACGTCAAAAAGTTGAAATAAAAATCACTTGATGGCATTTTAAACACGTGAATCGTATTTAATATTACTGAATGTTACAAACACGATCATCCATTATTGGCATTTAATCTTGTAGTTTGACGATAATTTTTTGGTCGACGGGATAACCTAGTAGTACCCTAAAATTTAAACATTATGCGCAATTTTTTTTGCTATAACTGCTATTTATATATTTACATTTAAACATAAAAAATTATCCTGAAAATGCTCTTACACATTTGAAAGAAGTGAGAGAATTTAGTTTTTGCGAACATCGCTCCGGCTTATCCGTTCTTGGCATAAAATCGCATTGTTTGGTGACAAAAGTAAATTCAAACACCCAAATGAACAAATAACATACAATTAACAGATAAAACTATTTTTAAAAGTAATTCTGCTATTTCCTCCTGTAAGAAACATAGAGGTAGAATTAGATTTGAAAAATATTTTTTTTAATAGGAAAAATGTTATTTACGTTTTACCTAATAAAATACTATTTAAAATACTTTTTCTTTAGTCTCGCGCGATAGTGATAAATATCGTAATATTGATTGAAGAAATGTTCAAGAGGAAATGGTTAATTAAAAAAGACTTGTAAATTTTATTCAACAGGAATTTTTTATTTTAAAATGTTGAATTTATCAATAGAAATAACGCATAATTGCATAAATTTCCTTTGAATTGCAAAATTTTTCCTTTAGTACTATTTGGTTATACCGTCGACCAATTTCGCCAAATTGTACAAATCGCCAAACTGTTAGTCAGATTATATACATGTAGATTAGCATAATTTGTTTACATTATTGCGACCATTAAGTACCTAAGTCAGTAGCGCATTTTTGGCTTAAGAACACATTATTTGGCGAAAATCGCATAGAAACGAATATATAACTCACAACTTACAGTGCTTTTTTATAATCAGATCTGCTTTTTTCTGCTGTAAGTTATATTATACGGAAATTCGATAAAAAAGAGAAAGAAAATAATAAAAATAGAAATAACAATCCTTCAAAATTCATTTTATCAATTTTTCAAATTCATGTTTTTTGTCTAACACCAGGGATAAGTCGCCAAAAGTTGAACCAATTTCGAGTTAATTTATTTTTTAAGCAATACAAATATATATATATATATTATTTTAAAGATAAATATATTTTTATAATATTATGCATTTTTAAGCGGTCTTTATTATTATTATTATTATTATTATTATTATCAGTAGTTATTTTATGCTTTTATTTGCAAGATATTTGTAATATTTTTAATGGATACAGCTATTTTAATTGTTTTCGCCAAAAATAAATACTGGCAACCCTTTCGTCAAAAATAACCGAAAATACGAAAATTATTACGAAAAATCAGAATTATCCCTGTATATTTGAATCACAAACCTTCGCAAAAATATTTCCTATCGAATGATGCAATGTGAAAAAAAATCCGTCGGGTAAGTTTTGAAAACACTTGAGCGGAAGTTTAGAGCTTCTGCTTTATAATATACAGGGTGATTATAATTAAAGTCCGAGTTTCAAAACGCTCTAAAAAGCGAACCACTCGTTAGAATTGCGTCAAAATTTAACAGCGTATTATTGAAGAAGGAGGAAAGAACATGAACCAAAAAAAGTTCCAAATTTGAATGACAGATGGCGCTGTAAGCGTCAGTATATGTAAATTAAAATACCTGGCATGCGCACGACAATTTCAGGTGTTATAAAAGCGTTAAGTAAACGACGTTTCCTCATTTCGCTTCTCAGATGTTGGCTATGAGTGTCTTAATGAAGGATCGTGCTCTGCTGGTAAAGCTTTATTACAAGAACGGTGATACTGCACCAGCGGCTCTGCAGAAGTTCAGGACTCTCAAGGGTATGAAAAAAGGCGCTGGACCGATGACTGTCAGAGGTCTGGTGAAAATGATGCAAAAATTCGAAAATACAGGTTCGTTTGTTTTGCAGTCTGGTAGAGGAAGGAAAAGATGTGATTCGGCGGTAGTTGAAGAAGTGGCCACAGCAGTTCAGGAAGAGTCTTGCGGTGGTGAGCAACCATGCAGTGCACGGAGAATTGCCCGAACATTGAACAGGCCTGTGAGCACGGTACATAACATTCTACGAAGCATCCTGCAATGCTATCTGCATAAAATTTGCCGTGTGCAGGAGTTGTTCCCTTCTGACCTGCCAGCAAGAGAACGTTTTGATTTGGAATTTCTCGCTCGCATGGAAGTGGACAATGATTGGCCGTGGAAAATTATGTGGACAGACAAAGCCCATTTCCACCTGACGGGATATATCAATACACAGAATTGCCGAATATGGGCAACAGAAAATCCACTCGCAACGAACCCAGTACCACTTCATCCTGCAAAAGTCACTGTGTGGTGCGGATTTACGGCATCATTTATCATAGGGCCGTATTTTTTCGAGGAGACGGATGCTTTAGGTCCTGTTACCGTTACCGTCGTCAATGGTCAGCGCTATGAGTCTCTTTTGCGTAATGACGTCATTCCAGCTCTGCAACAGCGTGAATGTCTGGAGAGTACCATTTTTATGCAAGATGGTGCTCCTCCGCACATTGCAAATCGAGTGAAGCAGTTTTTGAGGCGGCATTTCGGAAATGCTAGAATTATCAGTCGTCATTTCCCTACAGTCTGGACGGCCCGATCACCTGATCTCAATCAGCGTGATTTCTGGCTGTGGGGTTATCTGAAAGATATTGTGTTCAGTACTCCGATTGCCAACATAGCTGAATTAAAGACACGCATTGCGCAACACATTCTGAACTTGACCCGGATACATTTCGATCGGTTGTGGAACATGCTGTTTCCCGATTTAATCTTGTTGCACAGAACGGCGGACAGCATATTGAACATATTTTGCGCCAGTCTCGCCAAACTTAAAAACAAATTGGATGGATGATTTTTATGCGGTTTTTGGCCTCAGGACAATTAAAACCAGTTAGATGGATGCTTTTTATGTGGTTTTAGGCCTCAGGACAATTAAAAACCGATTGGAGGGATGCTTTTTATGGGGGTTTTGGCCTCAGGACAATTAAAAACCAATTTTTCCCATCCGATGTGGTACGACCTTGCCGTGGTGCTTACGTAACTAACGTGGTGCTTACGGGCTTACGTAACTATCAGTATCACACGCGTACACTCATGCACATTCAACAATACAGTTGGTTTATAATAGTTTTGTAATAGTTAAAACCTTGTGTGGAAGATTACAATAATGAAAATCAACGTTTAACACACAATACACAAACCTTGTGGCTTGAGGCTTGTGGGTATTTTGGTATTATGTTTGCGTACATTTGGGTCTCTGACTTGCTGTCAGTTGGGGGTTTTTCTGTTTTTAACATTTCTTAACATTTTAACTTTTATACACTGAGGAAGCGAGCCCTGCTGCTCGTGAAACGCATATGTATGTGGTGTGGGTTTGTGTATTGTGTGTTAAACGTCGATTTTCATTATTGTACAGTTGGCTTATATCGTGTAACTTACGCCTTAGCCGTTGTTTTACGATTTGTCCTTTGTAGTCGAAATTCTGACGCTTACAGCGCCATCTGTCGCTAAAATTTGGAACTTTTTTGGTTCCTATGGAAAAAACCTAAATAGTTTACAGTTACTAGTTTTTGCCTATAATCAATAGTCTGCTGACAATTCATGTGGTCTTTAAAAATACATATATTTAGCTTCATATGGTGTGATTTTTTTTATTGGAAAATTTTTTTAATGCTGTAATTAAACCTATAAAATAAAAAGATTGATTAGTAATGAGAAATGTTACTTTTATAAATATCAGACAGATAACATATTTTTATCATATTTTTTTCTAATATACAAAATATATTTTTATTTTACCAATATAATATTTTTATCTAGATTTTTTATATCATCTTCATTATTTTAGTAATAATGTGCACGCATTGAGAAACCTGAACATATTTAAATGTTTTACTTCTAAACTAAATGCACCATTTTTATATTAAACATCCTTTTCTTTTACAAGTGACATAAAAATTAATGAAACCAGAACAAAGACAGATTTTATTAAAAAGTAAAATCGTTTTATTAGACTACAAAGTCTTTCATTAATCACACAATTCGAAAGTGAAAAGAGATTAAGCGGGAACTCTTTGTTTTATTTACAGTTATTACTCCAGTTTGATTCTATAAATGATTGCTTACAAAGAAGATAAAAGGTAGTACTTATAGTAGAAAAATAGAAATGTTATATAAATTGAATTTAAATTATGCGAAATTGTAATAAAAGATTTATATAACTAAAAAAATAATTTATTACATCTTCACCCTAATAGAATACAGAAATGTTTTACACAATATAGATATATGGAAAAATAAAGCGATATTAGTATAACTATGTATTCAACTAGATTGCATTATAATTATTTTTTTTTTATTCGAACATTATTTGCCTTTTTTTTCAAATTACTCAAGAAGAAAATTATGCAATTGAATTATTTAAATTACTAATATTTTATGCAAGAAATTATTATAGTAAATTGCAATTGTGTTATTTTTATCAACTATTTAAGATTCTTTCTCAAAAAATATATTAAATATTTCGGATAAGAAAATATATAATAGAAAATATATACAATTAATTAAATTTGATCTATTTTACCATAGCCTTGGAAATATTCTACGTGTCGCTTTAAATCAAGAATACATTATCAAAGTATGAATGGGACATACTGAGTCTTGCTACTGAAAATATAAAAAATGGCAAAGCGTTTACAAAAGAATATAACATCTAATCTTACTGTGTATTATCTCAATAAAACGTATATGTGTATAATGATTTTATGAAATGGGAATGTACAAAAAACATTAAATTTGTTGTTTGTAATAAAATTTTACTATACTAGACATATATTTATATAAGTCTATATGTGTATATATATATAGTGACAGATAGACAGAAAGAGATAAACATAGTGGAATATTCAGCAATATTGAAAGACAGTTAGACAAACAGTGAATCATATAGATACAAATAAACAAATAGACTGATGGTCATATAAATAGATGAACATATAGATAGATTAATAGAGAAATGGAAAAGAATCGGCAAAATAAAGAGGTAATAGGCAGATAGACAGTGATAGATGCAAATATAGATAAAAAAATAAATGAATAGATAGCTGTATAGACCGACAGGTAAAAGAGAGAGAGAGTACCAAATAAAAACAAGCAGATTGTATAAGAGTAGCACAGACACATAAAAAAATAAAGAAAATAAAAAAAGACAAATAAATAGATAGACATACAAGCTTATAGATAAACAGTCAGGCATACAGGAAGACAGTTATGCAGATAAACCGACAGATGGCTATATAAATAAACATACATACTAATAGATCAACATACATAAAAAACAAACAGACAAACATTGCGAAAGACAGATGGACAAATATATTGTCAAGCATGTAGATAGAAAGACTAGACACTAAATAGATAGACATATATCGAGACACAAAGATAGAGAGAGATTGGTATATGAATTTACAACCATACTGAGAGACAGGTACAGTCAGATATATATAGTGATCAGATATAGAGATAGTGACAGAGAGACATAAAAAAGTTAATCATGTAAACAGAGAGACTGATGAACTGTAGATATGCTGACTGAGAGATGGATAAATGGAAAGATATACAGATATACTTATAGAAATATAGATAGACAAACTAGCTGCAGCATTCCACCACAAAGATTCAGACACACAGACACATATACATAGGGACATATACATAGAGAAAGTGACAGACAGATAGGTAAATAGACAGACAGGAAAACAGACATATACAGAAACATCCTAATAGACAAACAGATACATAGATGTGGTAAATGGACAGATAGAAATGCGCATATATAAGTAAATATTCTAGCCATAAATATATTTGTAGGTTATCGTGATAATATAATTTTAATCATATTTTTCTGCTCAATTCTTTGAAATTTGTGTTAATTTGTTTGATTTAAGACAAAATTAAAAAAAATATATTAACGTTTAAAAAAATGGATATTTTTTAACATTAAAAGTATAATTTTATAAGTATTACATAAATATCCGTAAAATAAACAAAAACGTAATTTTCTTTAATGAAAATTCTACCCAACAAAGTCGTTTATTTAACAGACAATTTAATATGAAAAAATATTAACAAAAATAGCCTTGTTTTATTCAGTAGTATTAGTTCTGTTTAATTCTATAATTGATATGTTTAAAGACGATAAATTATAGAGCTAACATCAGAGGAAAAGAAATGACGCATAGATTAAACTTGAATTGTGAAAAATTGTAAGTTAAAAAAATAGACAAGGTAATTTAAGACAATTTAGAAATAATAATAATAATCATTATAATAATACAATAAATCCTATTTTTTTAGACAATGTATGTGTAAAAGTATAGTAGCATCACTTGGAACACGTTAAATTATTCACGCGTTTAAATTGGTTTAATGTGTATAAATTGACGTTACAAATTAGAAATATGTAGCTCTGGCATAGATGAAATAAATTTCAGGATTTATTCAAGCTAGATTATATGAATAAAACGCCTAATAATGCTTTCTTTTAGCTTAATGTTAATAGTCTTCTTCATTTTAGCAATTTTGGCACACATTACATAAAAAAGGTTTGAACGGGTTTAAGATCAAGATTTTATCAGGAAAGTCTAGTTTCAACAGCAGATAAAACTGCACACAAAGCTGGAAATCACATTACTTCATGTTATAGGAATAAAAATTTGCAGATCACACAAAAAGCCTTTTTGTATAAATTTTAATCTACTTACCACTTTCGGTGTATGGCAAGTAACAAAATCTTGTTAAAGATGTATTTTTCAGCGCTTTAACTTTTTTTGAATAACTGGACTTAAACATGCCACCAAGATTCCAGTGAAAACTGATATTTGGTAAAATTGTTACTTGTGCTATTCTTATGCTGGATCATTATGATCTTTACAAACATTTTGACACAATAGGAATTTGACAGTTGACGAAACGCAATCTTTATGAAATGTTCCGTTTTTTTCGTTTTCTAAGATCGTTCCTATTGACCGATCAAAGGAGGATGAAAGTAGATTATTTCGAAGCAATAATTCTGTCCTACTGAACGCTTGCCTACGAATCCACGAAACGTATTTTTGCACTTAAGAAAGTTGGTTCTACATAGTGTTTTTGTAAATAAACTCTTTTGACACACGATAACAATGCAGATCACATTTCATACACCATCACTGGGCAGTTCATTCACTTACATTACTCCTGGATTACCACTCCTATGTCCATTCGAGGTCGTGTAAAACATTTGAAATTAATTTGTTACCATAATAAAATTAAGATTTTTTTACAATAACATTATTTTTCTCTCACTTCCTTTAAATATTCCCACAGAATTTGCACCTTTTTCAAGTATACGTTCATTTGACGGGCGGGTGGTACACTGTAAAAAAAGGGTCGATCTACTAAACAAAATTTAGTTTCTCTCAGTGATAATTGCAATTACTCAAAATTTTTTGTAACCTTACTCAGTTCTGTAAGAACATCTGTAAGAATTACCAGGAAAACGCTAGCAACGAATAGAGTTAATAGTTTTATATTTTTAATAGCTTTTATTAAAAGTCACTTGGTGTGGCCGTGATAGCCTAGTGGTCATAGCACTGAACTCCAGGCTGAAAAGTTCCGGGTTCGATACTCGACATCACCAAAGACTCGAGCTGATCAAAATTGAGCAGGTGACAATGTTTAATGCGGCATCTATTGATACTTTGCCGAAAATCTTCCGCTGCAGAAGTCTGTCTTCTTATCCACTGAATTCAGTTCAAAGGTAGCTCCTGCCCTTCGGTCACACTTCAACAACAAAACTCATTTGGTGGTTCTCCCTAAAAAGTTCATTTAGTTATACGAGAAATTCATTTATACACTTTATAAAATAAATGTTTGTTTCACTTGCTAAATTTGCGTTAGGAATAGTTAGTAAAAATCTGTGAGTAATAGTTACTAAAAATAATTTTGGAGCTGTTACTAAAATTTGCTTGGTGGCTCATACTAAAAAGTTTTAAGTTAATTATACAAAAAATTCTTTTGTTCAGTTTACAAGAGTAATGCTTGTTTCAGTTGCAAAAAAAAGAAAGTTTGGAATGGTTACTATTTGTACTGTGAGTAATGGTTACTAAAAAATTCTGTAGAATACAAATTTGCTAAAAAATTTTTAGTAACCTCATGATTTTTTTTACAGTGTAGTAAGGGATGAGATTCTATGGGTCATTCGATAATAAAACACGAGTTTTTTAATTAAACTTTTAAATACAGAGTATTCTAATGACGATTTTAGAGACGCATGTGATTCATGTATAGATTTTATGATGCAGTAGAAGGTCTCTTTCGGCTTTATCAGAATATTCTATTGATATTATTAGTTTCGAGCTTCCATTTAATCATTGTAGCAAATGTAGACTTATGGCACCCTATTATTTTTATAATCATACTTGCGAAAAATCTTTCTCTACCTATAGCAACTGTCTTACATTTTTATGGGATGTCAATTCAAGAATGGAACCATGATTTTTCAGCATACAAAACCATTAATTATAGTACAGATTTAATTTTGGTACACTATTTATAAAATCTGCTGGACGCTTTGCTTCATAATTCTTGTTTTTAAATAGCGGCATTATATGATACTATACGTTGATTTAAAGCATCTAAATTAATTTCGGGTAAACAAAATAATGCGTTAAGATTGTATAAGAAAAATGTATTTTTATAGGTAATGCAATTTGTTTTCATCCTTCAGTGTATACGTCTACCACTTGTTACGATTTCATAGGATTTCCATGATAGGAAATTCATTTTGTTGTAAATACCATTAAAATATCTTTGTTACTGTTATTACGCTAAAAATTCAGATTTAGGTTGAATTAAACATTTTATAATTATGGCCTTCTTTTACAGAACAAAAATTGGCTGTTATAATTCTCTCTTTATCATAATATTTATAAACGTATATTAAAACATTCATTATAAAGTTAAGCATAAAATTCAAATAAATAAAATGAAACAAGTAACCCGATAAAGAATTCTCGAAAACATGCATTTTTAATGAAGTTTACTATTCAGTCAAAATTAAATTGTAGATCTACAGAAGTATTTTGTCAATCAATTCAAAGACTGCTATAAATTTTAATTCTTTGATATTTAAAATAGGAAGCATAAATTTCTAAAATAGTTCAGAAAAACTCGAACAGCAAAATATAACTTTAAAAATGAAAGTATTTTATGAAGGAAAATGTGTAATGCAGAATAAAATTGAAATATGAAAAATAAAAATATCGTTTTTACTTTACCTTCAGATACTTAATTTGCAATAATACATTAAATAAAATTATAAAATATTAGACTTATGACACATTTTCTTATTATTCCATTAATTGAAAAAAATACGGTTTTCTGTCATATTTGAAGTTATCTCAAAAAAATCAATAAATACAGAATATTAACCAACTGTTCTTAACAAAATCACTAATACTAATATATGCTACTTCTTTCAAAAACTTTCGAAAATTATTGCTAAAGCACGATCTTTACAATTAAGTAGAGAAAATTAACTTATGCATAATAACGATGAAAATAAAACACCAATGGCTTGATGATAAACTGCTCAAATTATAAAAAGTTTATGAAGCAATTGTTTTGACATTTCATAATGGAATGCTATAAATATGCATATTTAAACAAAAAATTTTAAATTAATGTGTGAATGCAGCATATTGTTACTATAGCTTTATCAGTTTAAAGTTCTAACTGTAAAAATGTAACTGTATTTAGAAGAAGATAAAACTTATTTTTATAAGGTAAATAAGCTGTTAACCGTGACTTTGTTCACTTAACATTTAAAGAAGAATAAATTCAACAATAAAACAAAAGGTTTCCATGACTAAAAGCATATATAATTAACATTTAATCGTGTTTTATAGTACAATCACTTCTGATGATTTCAATTTGCTTAATTTTTTTATATATAGCGGATCATTTATATTTCTTTCATGAGCTAAAAATTCCATACTCGTTTTCTAATATTAAACGAGAAATAGCCTTACATTTATTATTTATACTTATTTTATTTTATATTTAATCCGTTCAAAGACATTTATTCATGTTTTTTTTTTTTTTTTTTTTTTTTTTTTTTTTTTTTTTTGGGGGGGGGGGGGAGTCAAAGAACATGGTTTTAAGAGATATACGTATTACTAAATACTTTTAAAGAAAATCTATTTATAACCATGTCACTTCAGACATATGTTTGAATTTGTTAAAAAATCGAAAAAAATTGACATACGACATTTTGTTTCTATTCCAAAAAATCCCACCTTAGGAAAGAGAAAAGTAAATGGTAGTAAAAAAAGAATCAAACGTATTGTAGCATCAAAGTGAAAAATAAATTTTAAAAAAGTAAAATCTCTTACTTTTAAATGTTTATAGATAGCATTTGTATTTCACGGTACCACATTTTTAGCAGGTAAAGATCTAATAATAACATCGAAGGTTTATCAATCTCCAAATTCTCTCGAATCTTAAATGTTATTATTTAAGCAATAAAGATGCTTATTGCTTTTAATCGTGGAAGAAATCTATTTATGGAAAAGCATCCCTGTTATTGCTAAACATTTTCATATCAACTATTGTAATGCATTTTTGGATTATGAAAACTTGGAAATTTGTAGGAATATGGTCCAATGGAAATGGGAGACAGAGATTGCGATTAAAAAATATTTTTAATTATAGATTTAGATATTTTTAAATTGAAAGAAAATTTCCCTTTCTATGTTTAGTTTTTTGATAATCATGGCGCTTTTAAAAATTAGAGGGATGTGTTGTGAAACATGGATTTATTGCTTAATTAATGATCTCGCCTCTTCTTTACATGTAAACGATGTCACGTGTAAAGCCTAATCTCTAACCAAAGTTATCTGCTAAACTTTCGTACATCGGCTTTTATGTACCATTTACTAATTGTTATTGAAACCAGCATTCAGGAAGATTGTCAAATAAACGTGTGTTAAACATGCATTAGTGAAGGATAAATTCTTGTTTTGTATAACTGTTATAGCATTCTACTATTTTATGAAAGAAAACTGGCTAATGATTTAATATATGAAGTTGCCACCAAGTTAGAAATTTTAGGCGGAATAATACTTGTCGATATTTAAAAGAAAATTCTTTCATTTCATGAATCATGTAAAATTAATCTAATAATAAAAACTTTAAAGCACTTTAATTTAATGAAAACAGGAAATTGCATAATGAAATCCAATATTATAGTACATTTAGACAATTCAAACAATATTTTTATTAAATGCTGAATTTCAAGTAAGGAAATGTATTTAAGATAAAATTGATGCGAAATATTATCTCTGATATTGTTATTATCGAAGCAGGTGGCATTACTATGCGAAATCAATATAAATATACAGTAATGTTTTCTAATTAAAATGAATGCTTTACACGAAAACATATTACATATTTTTACCCATTTAAACATTTTACTAAAAACTTCTTTTGCCATTTTAATTGCCATCTTTTAAAAATAATTAATTAAAATAGTATATAAATTTTTTATTCAGTTCGTATTAACAAAGGGCAATAACTATCCGTTTAAACGTACGGAAAGTAAATTTACATCCTTGGTTGTAAATTTGAATAACTTGACAGACGATTTTAGCTTCTGTGGAAGAAGTTTATTAATGAAACTTCAAAGGGTGAAATTATGTTTTATTTTTAAGAAAATTTACTTTAATCGTGCTTTTATACAATCATTACAAATTGAAATTAAATACTTTTTAATTTGAAAGAAAAAAATAGCGTCAAAAAATACAGTAATCAAATTCCTTTACGCGCTTTTTTTCAACAAAAAAGGTCTTCGACTGATTATTATGAGTTTTCAATGAAATGTTTCATTGGTATGTAAATTATGACTTAATAATTAGAGTAAGTAAAAAAAACTCATTAACTTTAAATATAATGTCTTTATTTAGGTAGCTCTATTAGTTACTGATATTCATGGCCCTTGTATTTTTAACGACAATTATAAAATACCTGTTTTATTTCAATTGTGACGTTATATTTTACAAAGTGAAATATTTTGTGAAAATTACAACTCTTTTTCATTCTTTTTACTTCTAATTATGTCGCAATTTTTGACAGAAAAATTCTTATTATACCCATGTTTAATACATAAAAAATATATAATACCTTCATTTTTATTTCAAATATGCCGTCATATTCATTTTCTTTTAAATTCTCTTTATTTTCATTTTTCTAATTGAAATTGCCCAATTGAATATTTATTACTGTTGAATAATTATTATTCCAGATTTTAATTTTCTTGGCAACGGGAAAGAAAACTTGTTAAATCATAAAAAATGACTTTTGGTTCTGTATGAAAAAGAATGAAATTTTGAATTATTAAGGAAAATACTTCCATAAAATAAATAAAACGTAGCCTAGTTCTTTTCCGCGCTATAATCTATCTACATGCAAAGATACAAAGACATTAATTTAACCGTTTTGAAGTTGATTTCATTCAAACTTTCGGGAACTTTCAAATTTATAATATTATAAGGATGATTAGTAAATTCTTACGTCTACATTAAAATACATAAATAATTCTAGGGAATGCAAAAAGTACTATTACACCCATTATAATTGTACTGAAGTTTCAATTCATATTTTTAATCACATTTTTGTCATTCATATTGTTACTTAAAATTTTATTTTTATTAAATTATTAAATATATGCTTCAAAAAGCATATGTGGAAAGAAAGCAGAGAAAAAAGTCAAATTATCTCTACTCGTTTTTTCTGAATAGTCTTTACTTATATCTAATCAAAAAAATCTTCATGAGACTTAGAATATCATTTAAATTTCCCTGGTTTTTTATAAAGTTTTTGATCCTCTTAAAAATATTCTAAAAATTTAAAAGTACGTTTTATTAATTCGAAAATGTGCAGGATAATTAAATTGTGAAAATAATAAAAAAACATAGACCTCCATTAAAAATTTTCTTTAGCATATCTCCAAAAACACCTTTTCAGAGTTTATGACAGCCGTAATTTAATTTAAACTCTCCTTTGAAAAGTTTAGAATTAATGAATTTTCCCATAAAGAAGTTTGAAACGCAGTTATTTTTTTAAACGTATGGCCAGTATCTTTGAACACGTTTTTTTTTAATGAAATTGTTTGAAAGAATGTTTTTACAGCCAAGCATAATTATGTAATATAAGAAGATTTTAAAGCCTTTTTGAATGTAAGAATATCTTTAAAAAATAAACTTTCTAACACAAAAAGAGTTTGAAGCATTTTTGCTGAAACCTCACACTTTAAAATTGCTAATTATTGGAAATATTTTTGACAGACAGTGCCTTTTTTAAACGTGCTATATCTCTTGTTTATTTATTTATGAAAATATTCTCATGAAAATGGGCAAAAGAAAATCTGTATCGATAAATATTAGCGTCATTTTCTATTTTACCCTTAACTTTAACTAAAATAAACAAGAAAACAAAATTATGCGGCCAGCATGGATTATGAAACACTTCCTAATATTTTCCGAATATTATTAAAAAAAAATTATAATTTATTAAAGGTGATGTATCTCTAAACTAGGTGAGGAGAATACTTGAAGGTTAAATTCTAGTAGTCCAATCCAGCAACGCATGTTACATATATCCCATCACACAATCAGGCAAAGTTTTAAAAATTTTATTGTACAGTTTTTAAGTTATTTTTAATGAGAATAAATTCATACTTTGTACATGTTGTAATGAAAAATTTACATATTAATGCAACTATTCGAGTTTATCGGAATTAATCAAATGGCAGGAAGACGTTTTGAAACATCTATCGATTATGCTGCCATAAACAATTTAGGTAATACCTAACACATTTGAAAATTACCCGGTTTGTGCAATTACCAAAAATAGCAAAACGTAATCTTTTTTTGCGAAACTTTGTATATGATCAATATATTGATATGTATATTACATAGTATGCTAAAACTTAGTTAAATTAAACGCATAACACAGCCAAAATTTACTATTTAGCAATTTCCGTCTGTAAACTGGGGATCTTTTAGATATACTTTTACATCTTTTATATATGATATACATAATTTATATACAGTAAGTAAAATGTGAAAAGCTTTTTTAATTTAAAAGGCATATCACAAATAAAAATGCATTTGCAGCAATGATTTTACAAAAACAGCGCTGAAATCAAATGAGCTAATGTGGTATTGTAAATGAACGATAACTTATAATGATATCAGATTATAGAGCATGTGTTTTCCTAGTGCAGTTTAATGTTATATACAAATTAAAATTTGGTAATATCATTAAATACAATCCAAAGAATTTTCCCCCATAAGGCGTAATGTAATGTAATTCTTTTAGGAATCCATATATATGAAACATTAATGCTACACACTTCATTTCCAATACCATATATGCCACAATAACCGCGCTGATAGCATATATCAATTTTATGACAGATATATTTATGATTTTTGAATATATTTACGGAGTCAGAGTACGGACAGAAAAACGAATAGACAGACCCACAAACTAAAAGCGCATATATTTTTTCATCTATGGTGAAAGTGTTAAAAAGAAAAAAAACACACAAAAAGCAAAATGTTGCACCACAACGAAAAACTTTCAAATTTATTCATATTATTCCGACAAAACTTTTTGGTTAAATAAAAATAAAGATAAGAATAAAAAAACAAAATTAGAACACTGTAAAACTTCGTAGAATTAACTTATTTCGAATATTTGAATCCTAAAGAATATATATTATATTCTAATATAATTATCTAGTCTGTAGAAAAAATAAAAAGTGGGTATCACAGTTAAATTGAAATAAATGGAATTGAGTATTTTTAACGTGATATTTTAATGAGTGGACAACCCGTTTACAATTATTTTACATATTTAATAAGCATTAAATCAAATTACTGCTGAAAATTCATATTTCAGTTATTGAGGATAAAACGTCACATAGATATGTCATGACGAATCATTTCATTCAAAAATCAACGCTCCGTAAATGTATATAAAATAAGCTTTTTTTTTAAAAAAATATCAACAGACTTAAAAAAAAAAGCGCTTTAAGAAAATTAAATAATTCTTTAAAATTCTCTAATGACAAAACGTTATCCAAGAATCAGACATCAGAAATCAGGTACCGGCATAAAAAGAGTTAAATTTAATATATGTAATTTAATATCCACCAAACATGGATTTTAGAGAGAATATTTTTAGAAGAGATAAATTTGCATATTTATGATTTAATTTATGAATATATACATATAAAAAGTAATGAATTAATTTTTTAAGTCGGTGCCAAAAAATCACAATCGATAACGATCATCACCATTTTAATTATGGTACTAGGCACAATATATCCACAATTTTTATTATATTGAAGATAGTTTGGCACCAACTTTAAAAAGTAATTCATTATTTTTTATACGTTATATTCATAAATTAATTCATAAATATGCAAATTCATCTCTTCTAAAAAATATTCTCTCTAAAATCCATGTTTGGTGGATATTAAATTACTTAAATTAAACTGTTTTTATGCCGGTTCCTGATATCCGATGCCTGATTGTTGGATAACGTTTTGTCATTGGAGAATTTTAAAGAATTATTTAATTCTTTTAAGCGTTTTTTTAAGTCATTTTATACATATTTTTTAAAAATGCTTATTTTATCTCCTACTTTTTTGTTTTTCATACTGTAATACTCAATTAGGTGTACTCACATATGATTTCTTTTTGCAGTGCATTGACTAACTGATGTACTTTGCTGTTCTTCGATGCTGGTCCATTTCCTATTTCCTTTTCAGCTATTTGAAAGCAACTTACAATGTCGGTTAGTATCATTGTGGATCTTTAGGTTTTTCAGATGTGCTAACTTCTTTGGATAAGATCTCGCTCTTCGAAAATTTACCACATTCATCAAACTTTAAGGTTCACATCGATTTGTACGGACCTAAAAAACGGGTATTGACAGATACAGTTTTCCAAATTACATAAAATGTAGGAATTTTCTATTCCAAAACTTGGCGATAATCGCCTGAACGAGTACGATTATATGAGTGCAAGAACAATACACACACATATTCCTGATTTGTGTGCTCGACATGAAAGCCGGCTTATATGCCATCGTCAATATACAGAGACGAAACAACGCAAGGAAATTTTTACAACACGGGGGAAATATAGCAGGGAGCTAAACGCAACGACTGTGTGCAATGGAAACAGCGGAATTCGAACTCACAACCTACTACGCTCGCAAGCGACTGGCGGCGTGGTGTCTTGAGTACTCGGTGACGGAGGTCCCGAGTGAAGAAGTTAACTAGCTTCACTTTAATGGCAGACTCATAAAAGTGTCCACATTTTCTTTTGTCTACATTCGTCTCAACTTTTCAAATATCCCTATATATTACCACTTTGATATTTTGTCAGAAGAAAATCTGAAAGCATTCCGGTATTTAACTCGATAACTGAATTTGAATCTAAAGACATTGTCGATATACATAGCAATGTAATTTAATTTCTTTGTACATCCGGCATGAAAAGCACCCTGATACGCAGGCACTTGTGCTCTGACATTTAAAGATACTTTAAAGGTGGATTTTTAGCTTTTTGACATCTATTTTTCATGTGGGTAAGCATCGATGCAGACCTTCTATTTCAGTGTATACGAGACTTGATCCAGTTAAGATTTCTGCACTTTGGAAAGAACTCGCATCCCTGCAACAGTGACTACGATCCATATACAATGTTAAAAATTTGACCCATTTGCAGCAGCGTCACTCCACTAATTTTAAATAAAACGGTTACTTTGCTGTGTTATTGAGCATTCTTATTGGTCATAAAAGAGATATTCTATAAAAGCTGTGGAGTGACTCTGCAGCAAATGGGATAAATTTTTAATAGTGTATGCATATTTTTTCAAATATTTAGCGTAAAGAGATTGACCAATCAGAAGCCTGCATTTTTGCAAACTTTTCACTGAAGAAAACAGTGAAGTAAAGGGCCTCCGTGGCCGAGTGGTTAAGACGCCGCTCTGCTAACCTGAAGGTTGTGGGTTCGATTCCCGCTGGCTCCAATGCACACACACTTTGTGTGGAGCTCCTGGTCGTATTTCTCTTGTGAAGTAAATTTCATTGTGCTATCTCGTCCGTGTATATTGACGATGACTTAAAAGCAGGTTTTCATGTCGAGCACACAAGTCAGATCTATGTTATTCAAATAACTATATAAATAAAAAGTGAAGTAAATAAGGAACACTTGAAGTAAACAGTGAAAAGCTCGCAAAAATGCAAGCCAATCTGATTTTGTTAACAGCGAAAGAGAACTTGGCCGGAATCCTGTAGATTTTGCGCTATTAACGAAACCAGATTGACCAATTAGAAGCCTGCATTTTTTGCGTAATTGTCGCTGCTAAGTAAGTAAATTTTCTTATTGGTCAATCTAAATTCTCAATAGCGCAAAATCTACCTGAATCCGATTCATTCAAAATTTCGCAGGATCATGTATCTGTACTGTAAAAAACTTGGCCCTTTTGCTGCATCTGTAGAAAACGATTACTTCATCAAATTATGGAGCATTCTCATGGGTTAAAAGAGAGATATTCTATAAGAGAGGGGGAGTGACGATGCAGAAAAAGGATAAAATTTTTTATCCTTTCGTACGCAAGAGTAACTGCATGAAAAATGAATGCCTCTAATTGGACGACTGCTTCAAAAAGGATTTGAAATTTTAATGTTTTTATTTTTTAAAAAGCCCTAATCACCAGAATTTGATGAAATTTAAATCACATGGGCACATGGGCATCTTTCACTTTTAAACAAAAAAAAAAAAGAATTATCAAAATCGGTTCACATTTACGGAAGTTATGGGTGAACAACAAATACATACAGGTTGAAATCATAACCTCTTTGAAGTCAGTTAAAAATATTAAATCAACGCATCAAGCCCCCCCCCTCCCTCCACTCAAAAAAAAAAAAAAAAAAAAGAAAAACAATTGAAAACTAGGTCAGATGGGAGAACGCATGATATAAATATTTAAATAGTGTTAAGCGGTTGAAAGATTCCACATTTCTGATTGCATAAATCTCTCTTATACAACTTAATTTAGTGTTTTGATACTATAATTAATTAGACTACTATCTATTAAAATGATAAAATGATATTTATAAAGAAGTTTATTAAATTAAATTTCAATTTTCAAGCAGTTATTATGTTTTTATGAAAGCGGCTTTGCTTGCGTCATAACTGAAATATGTTAAGTGATATTTGTATGTCCATTTTTCATTTTAAAAAATTTTACTTTTAGGAATAATTAAAAAAATGCTAATCAAACCACAGTTTAACTAAACTTTATTTTTACATTGCATTAGGCAAAAATGAGATTTTGATTAATAAGAAGAAGCAAAATAAATTTTATTTAAATAATTTAGAAAGTATTTTGAAGCTTTTATGCTAATTTCATACACTCATTTCAGTATTAAATTTTTTAGAAACAATCTTCTTAGTACGCATTTACATCATAAAATTAACCATAAAATCATATTCCAAGTATTTTGTTTAATAGGTCTACCACCTCTTTGGTGGTACTTTCGCTAACATAAAAAGCCGATGTTAAAACAGGGATTGTCCCCAATAATTTGTCAACATTAATTTTGAAATTTATTTGGTACTTCCGAATATTCCATAAAAAACGCAATTCTATGACCCTTTAGACATACTGACATCAATATAAAATAGACCAATGTTACAGCGAGGGTTGTCGCTATCAATTCCCGATAACACTTTTGAAATCATTTTGATACTCCCTGAAATTTTGTGAAAATCCCCATTGAGAACGTTTTTAGAACACTTTCTGCACATTTCTAAATTTTCTATTTTTCAAGTACAATTTTTAGAGATCATTTACATAGGTAAGTAACTATCATGCCATATTTCATGTTTCTAATCTATTTGGTAACACAATTATCGCATTTTTAGAACGTTCCTTGCTCCTGCACCCCCTTTGAGGTAGTTGCAAAAACATAAAATATAACATTTCTTAAGTCAAGGCTGTACCAACATTTTGACCACCTTTTTTTTTTTTTAAATAGGTTTGGTGCTTCCCGAGATTCTTACAAACCGCAATTTGGAATGCGTTTAAGTTTGCTTTTCAGTAAGATTGCGCTTCATAGTGTCCCATTTAAATTTTTTTTTCAGGAAATGTTTTTAGATAATTTCAATAGGTTTCAAGTCTGTACATCTACTAGACAATGACAAAACATGCATTATTTCCTTTTTAAAACTATTTCTGGGTGAATTTAGACACATTGCAAGAAGCATTGTCGCTCCTTTGCTGCACCCCCCAGGGGGATACCTTCTTTAGGTATTCACGGGTTTCACAACCCCGGGGCAACAGAGTGATCTTTCTCTTTTCCTTTTCCTCTCACTCCTCTTGCCTTCCCTTCACCTTTGTTTCACTCTCATTGTGGTTCCCTTTTCGGAGGTGAGGGCAATTCTGTATGAGCCGATATCATCCTGTATGTCGACTCATGGAGAATTGTAAACCACTCACGTGTTGGCCGTGCGTGGCGACCCGTGTCCCTGGAAAGGAGGATCCTGACAGTTGAGGGAAACCAACACACTGCTTTGGCCTCTGCTTCAGGTAGACGGTATCGCAAACAATGCGAAAATCGAAGCTATAAAATCTACCCGATAATATAGACATCGTCGTTTTACGTGTGAAAAATAATTTAAAATATCTTACAAAAGAAATGAAGCTTCAAAAACATTTCACTTAAAACTTAACACAAACTTTATTCCAGAATAAATTCTACTACTCTTTTTTATCATTGCTCGTGAGCATCTGCGAAAAATAAAACCACGACCATGGAGTCACCATGAAAGTGCGGACACTAAAGCAATTATAAATATTAATCTAATTCGCGACATTCTCCCACCTTGAGTTTTCGACAGTTAAACTCAACAATGGGTACAATAAAATATAAAATAAAATATGACTAATACTTACATTACAGTGATAAGATACAATTCTTACAATATTACATTTCTCAAAACAGGTAAATAAACATTTTCTTCTGCAAAATTCAAATAAAATTAAACATATTATTACAAATTCAAATTAACACTATGAAATATACTAAAAAATAAGAATAAAGTTTTTTGTTGAAACAGTATTTAAAGTTAATAACGTTTTGGGACAGTCACTATTCTGCCACTTCTCGTTCTTAATACTGGATCACTAGAAAGTTCTTTTGGAATCTCTAAATTGTACAGTTTTTGGACAGGTCTCAAAAGTTCACCATTTTCAGTTTTTAATCGTGCAACTCTTGGGTGGCCATCTTTACCAGAAATAAGTTCTTGCACTCGGGCTAAAGCCCAATAGGCACGTTTCTTATCAGACTCTACGAATACGACATCACCAACGGTAAGTTGCTTGACATTCTTTTGCAAAGAACTTTGCTGGCGCAATTGTCCTAAATATTCAATACGAAATCGCTTACGTAAGTGTTCTCGAACATGTTGCCTATACTTAACTCTTTTATTTAATTCTTGCGCGTCAATTGCATCAAAATCTCTCACATCTGAAGATCTTATGTCCTGTAAAAACACTGATGGTGTTAACGGTGCTAGATCGTTCACATCTTCAGTAACATAAGTTAGAGGTCTAGCATTCACAACTTGTTCACAATCACAGAGCACTGTGAGCAGTTCTTCGTAGGATAATGAAGCTCTACCTAGAACTTTTCTCAGTATCCGTTTCATCATTTGTATCAATCGCTCCCACCAGGCATCGGTAGGTAGGTTAAATTTCCGGCGAATCTTTTGGGCTCTAAATCTTCTGCATCCTACACATTTCTGTATTACTGCTCGAATAGTTTTCCTAGCTTTTACGATTCAGTAGTCTTCTCGTAACGATGTCATCATAAGAGCCACTCCTGCATGCAAAAGCTCTTGGTGTTTCCAGGAGATCAGGCGGTGGACTACAGGATGGTCAGAAGGCAAAAGAACAGGATATTTAAAATTGAAAGCATCTTCTCTATAAATAACTTGCGTTTTCACTCTTATAATACCATCTTCATCTACGATTGGTCTTAAGCTACGTATCTTCTGATTATTCTTCTCGTTGAATCTGTCTTTCTGAATCAAAATTATCAATTTTCTTTCGGCTTGTTCTAATTCCAAACACGTAAGTTCAGAAACTTCTTTTGAATTAGGATTTCTTAAATTGTTTAAGAATCTTAAAATCCAGGCGATCAATCTTATAATTTTCTTAAAAGATGAAAACCGTCGATAATACCAATCACTAGATTCTGTGTTCTTGTTCATTGCTGAATTGACACTTTTCCGTTTTTCAGAGTTAATAATTTCTTCATCGGGAATTTCGGCACTTTGAGGCCAAGTATATTCAGGTTGAGCCAACCAATCTGGTCCCTCCCACCATCTTAGTTGTAAAAATTGTTCAATCGAACAACCTCTGGAAGGGATATCTGCCGGATTAAATTTTCCTGCAATGTGTCGCCATTGGTTCTTTTGAGTTAAGGATCTGATTTCTTCTACGCGATTCCAAACGAATGTTCCCCATCTTTCGTCTCGCTTTATCCAGCTTAAAGCTGTAGTTGAGTCACACCAATAAAATATCTTTAAATTTGGAATTCGTAGATCAGATATAACTCGACTTCCCAACCTGGCTCCAATGCAGCATGTTAAAAGCTCCAACCGGGGTATCGTTATGTTCTTAAGGGGAGCTACTCTTGTACGTGACTGTACGAAAGTTACCAGGATTTTATCTTTTCTCTTTACTCTTAGAAAAATGCAAGTAGCATACGCATGTTTGCTTCCATCACAAAATATGTGAAGGCCTACATCATTACTTTCATAATTATCAAGATACATCCATCGCTGCAATTTGATGTCAGAAATCATCTTCAATCCTTGCACCCATTTTAAAAATTGTTTAGCCAAATTAGTTGGGAGTAATTCATCCCACTTAATTTTTAACTTCCAGCATTCTTGTAGAATAAGTTTAGGGAGCAAAGTCACTGGAGAGGTAAATCCAAGAGGATCAAACACTTTCTGAGCGAATAAAAGTACAGCTCGTTTTGTGGGAATAATTTGTTTTTCCTCAATAGACCCGATTTTGCAACATAGGGTATCGTTTTCCAGATCCCAGTTTAAACCTAATACTGGTGTTACATTAGCTGCTGAATTTTCAGAAATAATTTGAATGGGATAATTTGACAACCATCCCCTGAGATTAAATTTTGCAGAGAATAGTAACGTTTGGGATTCAAATATAAACTTATTTAATTCTTCAACTGTGTTGAAACTGCAAACACAATTATCTACATATAACGATTCATTCAAAATTTCTACTGTAGAAGCAAGATTTTCAGTCGCACTTTCTAAATGATGTCTCAAAGTAGCCGCTAATAAAAAGGGGCTACAATTCATTCCAAAAACAACACGTTTATGTCTATAAATTATGCCATTTTCCCATATAAATCTCAGATAGTCTCTATCCTCTACTCTAATACCAATTTGTAGAAATGCCTTCTCTATATCGGATACTGCACCAACAGGATATTTCCGAAACCGATGCAATATAGAAGGAATCATTTCAATCAAATTTAATCCCTTATCTAGGCAATCATTTAGAGAAGGGGAACCTTTAACATGAGCCGAAGCGTCAAAAACTGGTCTAACTTTAGTAGTTTCACTCGATTCTTTAAATACAGGTCTGTGTGGCAAATAATGTACTTTAGTTTCTTTATTATCAACCACCCTTTCAATTATTCCTGCATTTATCCACGAATCAAATACTTCGCTATATACCTCAATTTTATTTAAATTAATTAACTTTTTCCTCGTTGTAGCAAGTCGCTTTTCGGCCAATTCTCTATTGTTAGGTAAGCAAGCTTTATTTAGCACCCATGGCAATGCTACTTCGTATCTCCCTTCTGAATCTATTCTTATATTACTCTTAGAATGCTGCATAGTTTCTTAATGAATTTCAGATTTAGTTTTAGATTCAACTGGATCCGTTATACCCATAATATCCAGCTTCCACAAATCAGCAACGGAACAATTGTTCCAAAGTGATGAAATAATCATAGCAGCCTTATTTGTTTCTGATTTAATACTTGGAATTTTTCCCATTAGAGTCCATCCCAAATAGGTTTTTACCGCAACCGGACCACTTTCTAAAACTTTAATATTTCCGGTGAGTAATTTTCCAGCCACATCAGAACCAATCAATAATTTAATTTCATTTTCGGTTTCACATGAACTATTTTCAACATCAGAAATTGTAATGCCATATTTATTTAATTCTGATAACCAAGGCCCAGTTGGCACTTTTCGTATTTTAGAACAAATAACAGGACCATCTAAAACATGCATATCACATTTATAACTATTGTCTATGCTACTTAAGTGAATTCTATACTTATTATGCTTTGTTTCACTTGTTTCAATATTACCAAATAATGTGTGAATTAATTTAATTTCACCAATACTTTTATAATTCAAATATTTAATTACATCTCGTGATAAATAGGAACGTTCGGATCCTGTGTCAATAACTCCACGCACGATTTTCTCTTTTCCATTGTGCTTTACACGGACACTCAAAGTTTGGAGTAATACAGTAGGATCCGAAGCTTGAGTTGTTAAAACAGTGTCACTACTCCCTGATTCATGTTTATGACTTTCTAACGACACATTACCACCTTCATTTAAAACATTTTGACATAATATTGAAAAATGTCTTTTACCACAATTCGAACATTTAATTTTAGAGTTACAATTGCGTGAAATGTGGTTTTTCTTCAGGCAAACAAAGCAAGCTTTTTTCTTCAAAATTAAGTTACGTTTCTCATCAAAAGAAAGCGAACTAGCTTTAAAACATTTTTCTGATAAGTGACACTTGTCACAAAATATACATAAATCTTCACGTTTTTTAACTAAATTCTTATTAGACTTATTATTTATAAATAAATCTGTGGCATTTGGCATTGAATTATATTCATTATTACATTTATGATATTTCTTTGGGTTTTCAAAACCAAGATTGGAATGAGCCAAAAGAACCCGCTCTTCCGCAATAACTTCATTTTTCAAAAAATCAAGGATAGAATTTAATTGATTCTTACCTTGAGCAGTCTTCTCACGCTGTCTTTCCCAGATTTTAAGGACATCATGAGGTAGACAAGATTCTACAAGTGGGAAAAGTATGCTGGCATACTTTTCTTCTGTGACACCTAATGATTCTAGAGACCTAAGTTTTGTCTCTAGATTATCATATAACGACGATAAATTGAAATTCTTGCTTGATGAACGATTATTATTTAAAACTAATTGAAGAAGATCTCTAACATATATCTCAATAAGTGTATCTTCTCTGCCAAACCTTTCTTTCAGATGTAGAATTACTTTTGGATAATTATCAGCTGAAACCGGATAACTATTTACTATCTGTGCTGCTTTGGATTTCGGCGTTATCGCCTGTAAAAGATAAACAAATTTCAAATGGTCATCTAAAGTGGTGTCTTCATGAATTTTACTGAATGAATTCCAAAAGGTTAACCATAATCTTGCATCGCCATCAAACGGCTGTAAACTTATTTCTGGTAAGCGAAGTGGTCGCGACAATGTTCTTTCAACATCCGTATAATTCTGCGATCGGAGTTGTTCTTCGATAGGCTTCACCAAAAATGTCTTTACTTTTTGCTTTATAGCAATAAATTTTTCTGTATACTCTTCGCAAGCTTCAAATTCTTTAGAATAATCTTTTTCTATAACTTTCTCTGTCAACATAAAATTCAAAATTTCTTCATCTACAGCTCGCAATCTTGTGCTTTTATCTTCCAGTTGATACATTAAATTCTCTATTAAATTAGTATCTGGAGTTCCGTCGTTTAAAGCTTCATTTAAAGCATTATAAGTTTTCGTAAATCCAGATCTAAGAGGAGTTCTTTTGATTTTCAAAGCATCCATTTTTTCTCAATGACAACTTCTGATAACAAATAAAAAACAGTTACTTTTCACACGTCCCTATTAGTTCGGACGCCACATATCGCAAACAATGCGAAAATCGAAGCTATAAAATCTACCCGATAATATAGACATCGTCGTTTTACGTGTGAAAAATAATTTAAAATATCTTACAAAAGAAATGAAGCTTCAAAAACATTTCACTTAAAACTTAACACAAACTTTATTCCAGAATAAATTCTACTACTCTTTTTTATCATTGCTCGTGAGCATCTGCGAAAAATAAAACCACGACCATGGAGTCACCATGAAAGTGCGGACACTAAAGCAATTATAAATATTAATCTAATTCGCGACATTCTCCCACCTTGAGTTTTCGACAGTTAAACTCAACAATGGGTACAATAAAATATAAAATAAAATATGACTAATACTTACATTACAGTGATAAGATACAATTCTTACAATATTACATTTCTCAAAACAGGTAAATAAACATTTTCTTCTGCAAAATTCAAATAAAATTAAACATATTATTACAAATTCAAATTAACACTATGAAATATACTAAAAAATAAGAATAAAGTTTTTTGTTGAAACAGTATTTAAAGTTAATAACGTTTTGGGACAGTCACTATTCTGCCACTTCTCGTTCTTAATACTGGATCACTAGAAAGTTCTTTTGGAATCTCTAAATTGTACAGTTTTTGGACAGGTCTCAAAAGTTCACCATTTTCAGTTTTTAATCGTGCAACTCTTGGGTGGCCATCTTTACCAGAAATAAGTTCTTGCACTCGGGCTAAAGCCCAATAGGCACGTTTCTTATCAGACTCTACGAATACGACATCACCAACGGTAAGTTGCTTGACATTCTTTTGCAAAGAACTTTGCTGGCGCAATTGTCCTAAATATTCAATACGAAATCGCTTACGTAAGTGTTCTCGAACATGTTGCCTATACTTAACTCTTTTATTTAATTCTTGCGCGTCAATTGCATCAAAATCTCTCACATCTGAAGATCTTATGTCCTGTAAAAACACTGATGGTGTTAACGGTGCTAGATCGTTCACATCTTCAGTAACATAAGTTAGAGGTCTAGCATTCACAACTTGTTCACAATCACAGAGCACTGTGAGCAGTTCTTCGTAGGATAATGAAGCTCTACCTAGAACTTTTCTCAGTATCCGTTTCATCATTTGTATCAATCGCTCCCACCAGGCATCGGTAGGTAGGTTAAATTTCCGGCGAATCTTTTGGGCTCTAAATCTTCTGCATCCTACACATTTCTGTATTACTGCTCGAATAGTTTTCCTAGCTTTTACGATTCAGTAGTCTTCTCGTAACGATGTCATCATAAGAGCCACTCCTGCATGCAAAAGCTCTTGGTGTTTCCAGGAGATCAGGCGGTGGACTACAGGATGGTCAGAAGGCAAAAGAACAGGATATTTAAAATTGAAAGCATCTTCTCTATAAATAACTTGCGTTTTCACTCTTATAATACCATCTTCATCTACGATTGGTCTGAAGCTACGTATCTTCTGATTATTCTTCTCGTTGAATCTGTCTTTCTGAATCAAAATTATCAATTTTCTTTCGGCTTGTTCTAATTCCAAACACGTAAGTTCAGAAACTTCTTTTGAATTAGGATTTCTTAAATTGTTTAAGAATCTTAAAATCCAGGCGATCAATCTTATAATTTTCTTAAAAGATGAAAACCGTCGATAATACCAATCACTAGATTCTGTGTTCTTGTTCATTGCTGAATTGACACTTTTCCGTTTTTCAGAGTTAATAATTTCTTCATCGGGAATTTCGGCACTTTGAGGCCAAGTATATTCAGGTTGAGCCAACCAATCTGGTCCCTCCCACCATCTTAGTTGTAAAAATTGTTCAATCGAACAACCTCTGGAAGGGATATCTGCCGGATTAAATTTTCCTGCAATGTGTCGCCATTGGTTCTTTTGAGTTAAGGATCTGATTTCTTCTACGCGATTCCAAACGAATGTTCCCCATCTTTCGTCTCGCTTTATCCAGCTTAAAGCTGTAGTTGAGTCACACCAATAAAATATCTTTAAATTTGGAATTCGTAGATCAGATATAACTCGACTTCCCAACCTGGCTCCAATGCAGCATGTTAAAAGCTCCAACCGGGGTATCGTTATGTTCTTAAGGGGAGCTACTCTTGTACGTGACTGTACGAAAGTTACCAGGATTTTATCTTTTCTCTTTACTCTTAGAAAAATGCAAGTAGCATACGCATGTTTGCTTCCATCACAAAATATGTGAAGGCCTACATCATTACTTTCATAATTATCAAGATACATCCATCGCTGCAATTTGATGTCAGAAATCATCTTCAATCCTTGCACCCATTTTAAAAATTGTTTAGCCAAATTAGTTGGGAGTAATTCATCCCACTTAATTTTTAACTTCCAGCATTCTTGTAGAATAAGTTTAGGGAGCAAAGTCACTGGAGAGGTAAATGCAAGAGGATCAAACACTTTCTGAGCGAATAAAAGTACAGCTCGTTTTGTGGGAATAATTTGTTTTTCCTCAATAGACCCGATTTTGCAACATAGGGTATCGTTTTCCAGATCCCAGTTTAAACCTAATACTGGTGTTACATTAGCTGCTGAATTTTCAGAAATAATTTGAATGGGATAATTTGACAACCATCCCCTGAGATTAAATTTTGCAGAGAATAGTAACGTTTGGGATTCAAATATAAACTTATTTAATTCTTCAACTGTGTTGAAACTGCAAACACAATTATCTACATATAACGATTCATTCAAAATTTCTACTGTAGAAGCAAGATTTTCAGTCGCACTTTCTAAATGATGTCTCAAAGTAGCCGCTAATAAAAAGGGGCTACAATTCATTCCAAAAACAACACGTTTATGTCTATAAATTATGCCATTTTCCCATATAAATCTCAGATAGTCTCTATCCTCTACTCTAATACCAATTTGTAGAAATGCCTTCTCTATATCGGATACTGCACCAACAGGATATTTCCGAAACCGATGCAATATAGAAGGAATCATTTCAATCAAATTTAATCCCTTATCTAGGCAATCATTTAGAGAAGGGGAACCTTTAACATGAGCCGAAGCGTCAAAAACTGGTCTAACTTTAGTAGTTTCACTCGATTCTTTAAATACAGGTCTGTGTGGCAAATAATGTACTTTAGTTTCTTTATTATCAACCACCCTTTCAATTATTCCTGCATTTATCCACGAATCAAATACTTCGCTATATACCTCAATTTTATTTAAATTAATTAACTTTTTCCTCGTTGTAGCAAGTCGCTTTTCGGCCAATTCTCTATTGTTAGGTAAGCAAGCTTTATTTAGCACCCATGGCAATGCTACTTCGTATCTCCCTTCTGAATCTATTCTTATATTACTCTTAGAATGCTGCATAGTTTCTTAATGAATTTCAGATTTAGTTTTAGATTCAACTGGATCCGTTATACCCATAATATCCAGCTTCCACAAATCAGCAACGGAACAATTGTTCCAAAGTGATGAAATAATCATAGCAGCCTTATTTGTTTCTGATTTAATACTTGGAATTTTTCCCATTAGAGTCCATCCCAAATAGGTTTTTACCGCAACCGGACCACTTTCTAAAACTTTAATATTTCCGGTGAGTAATTTTCCAGCCACATCAGAACCAATCAATAATTTAATTTCATTTTCGGTTTCACATGAACTATTTTCAACATCAGAAATTGTAATGCCATATTTATTTAATTCTGATAACCAAGGCCCAGTTGGCACTTTTCGTATTTTAGAACAAATAACAGGACCATCTAAAACATGCATATCACATTTATAACTATTGTCTATGCTACTTAAGTGAATTCTATACTTATTATGCTTTGTTTCACTTGTTTCAATATTACCAAATAATGTGTGAATTAATTTAATTTCACCAATACTTTTATAATTCAAATATTTAATTACATCTCGTGATAAATAGGAACGTTCGGATCCTGTGTCAATAACTCCACGCACGATTTTCTCTTTTCCATTGTGCTTTACACGGACACTCAAAGTTTGGAGTAATACAGTAGGATCCGAAGCTTGAGTTGTTAAAACAGTGTCACTACTCCCTGATTCATGTTTATGACTTTCTAACGACACATTACCACCTTCATTTAAAACATTTTGACATAATATTGAAAAATGTCTTTTACCACAATTCGAACATTTAATTTTAGAGTTACAATTGCGTGAAATGTGGTTTTTCTTCAGGCAAACAAAGCAAGCTTTTTTCTTCAAAATTAAGTTACGTTTCTCATCAAAAGAAAGCGAACTAGCTTTAAAACATTTTTCTGATAAGTGACACTTGTCACAAAATATACATAAATCTTCACGTTTTTTAACTAAATTCTTATTAGACTTATTATTTATAAATAAATCTGTGGCATTTGGCATTGAATTATATTCATTATTACATTTATGATATTTCTTTGGGTTTTCAAAACCAAGATTGGAATGAGCCAAAAGAACCCGCTCTTCCGCAATAACTTCATTTTTCAAAAAATCAAGGATAGAATTTAATTGATTCTTACCTTGAGCAGTCTTCTCACGCTGTCTTTCCCAGATTTTAAGGACATCATGAGGTAGACAAGATTCTACAAGTGGGAAAAGTATGCTGGCATACTTTTCTTCTGTGACACCTAATGATTCTAGAGACCTAAGTTTTGTCTCTAGATTATCATATAACGACGATAAATTGAAATTCTTGCTTGATGAACGATTATTATTTAAAACTAATTGAAGAAGATCTCTAACATATATCTCAATAAGTGTATCTTCTCTGCCAAACCTTTCTTTCAGATGTAGAATTACTTTTGGATAATTATCAGCTGAAACCGGATAACTATTTACTATCTGTGCTGCTTTGGATTTCGGCGTTATCGCCTGTAAAAGATAAACAAATTTCAAATGGTCATCTAAAGTGGTGTCTTCATGAATTTTACTGAATGAATTCCAAAAGGTTAACCATAATCTTGCATCGCCATCAAACGGCTGTAAACTTATTTCTGGTAAGCGAAGTGGTCGCGACAATGTTCTTTCAACATCCGTATAATTCTGCGATCGGAGTTGTTCTTCGATAGGCTTCACCAAAAATGTCTTTACTTTTTGCTTTATAGCAATAAATTTTTCTGTATACTCTTCGCAAGCTTCAAATTCTTTAGAATAATCTTTTTCTATAACTTTCTCTGTCAACATAAAATTCAAAATTTCTTCATCTACAGCTCGCAATCTTGTGCTTTTATCTTCCAGTTGATACATTAAATTCTCTATTAAATTAGTATCTGGAGTTCCGTCGTTTAAAGCTTCATTTAAAGCATTATAAGTTTTCGTAAATCCAGATCTAAGAGGAGTTCTTTTGATTTTCAAAGCATCCATTTTTTCTCAATGACAACTTCTGATAACAAATAAAAAACAGTTACTTTTCACACGTCCCTATTAGTTCGGACGCCACATATCGCAAACAATGCGAAAATCGAAGCTATAAAATCTACCCGATAATATAGACATCGTCGTTTTACGTGTGAAAAATAATTTAAAATATCTTACAAAAGAAATGAAGCTTCAAAAACATTTCACTTAAAACTTAACACAAACTTTATTCCAGAATAAATTCTACTACTCTTTTTTATCATTGCTCGTGAGCATCTGCGAAAAATAAAACCACGACCATGGAGTCACCATGAAAGTGCGGACACTAAAGCAATTATAAATATTAATCTAATTCGCGACAGACGGGAGGTGCATATTGGTCCCGTATACATCAATCGGCTGGTCAGCTGACTTTTGTCACTGGCTTTAGGGATCAAGTGATCGAGCAAATACTAGTCGTCTCGTTAAGGGTGGAGGCTGACATAGGTTTTTCTTGTGACCGTATGGGCCCTGTTTAGCATTGATGCACGAATGTGCATCCCCTTGTTGGGCTCGGTAATGGGTGGTGCGGCCGGGGTCTGAATTTTATTTTTCTTTAATATGGATGGAAAAACGTTTCCTTCTATTTCTCTCCCTAGTCGAGAGCAACAAAGTGCACAGACTTCCTGCTTCACTCGCTTTTTTATCATCAAACGTACTGATAGCCACTCTGATTGCTCCTTTAAAAAAACTTCACCTTTTCTCATTGCCAAAACATTTCAGTCTGTCTTGGGAGATGGTCATTCTCTCAAAAAACTACTATCTGGCGATCTGCTAGTTGAGGTTTCTACAGCAAAACAATTTCAACTTCTCTCTGATTGCACTACAATTGGCACCTTTTCTGTTGCTGTACAAATTCATAAAACTTTAAATACGAGCCGCGGTGTACTCTCTGAACCTGACCTTTTATACTCCACCAAAGACGAACTTCTGGAAAATTTAAAATACCAAAATATCATAGATGTACGCCGTATCACCATCCGTAGAAATAAGCAGATAATTCCCACTAAACACATTATCCTAACCTTCAATAGCCCCACATTGCCAACAAAAATTAAAGCAGGCTATCTAAGCTGCCCAGTCCGACCGTATATACCAAACCCTCTCCGATGTTTTAAATGCCAGCGTTATCGCCATCAAATACCAATGGCCAATGTCGTGGATCTGTTACCTGCGCACTTTGTGCAGAAGTCGGCCACGACAATAAATCGTGTGAAAAACCCGAACGCTGCGCAATTTGTAAGTGTGATCACACATCTTATTCTCGCATATGTCCTAACTGGAGCCCGGAAAAAGAAATTCTTACTCTCAAAATTACTCGAAATTTATCTTATCCCGATGCACGTAAAGCTGTTGAATCCAGAACCCCATCTGTTGGAATTTCCTACTCCAGTATACTCATGCAACAATCAACAACTGTAAGACATATAAGTACTGAAACTGATTCCACATATCTATCGAATAAATCTACTAAAACACAATCAACTAGCACACCAATTAAAGAAAGCCGTGACATCTGCCTCCCTACTAAATGTCTTGTAAAACCACTATTAGAACGCTGGCAACCATCCAAAGAACCTGTAAAAATAATTGATCTAGAAAAACATCGACAGAAATCTCTATCTAGTGGATCACCCAATTCTCCTGCTACTTCTCCAAAAAATGTCCCACGTTCATCTGCTCTAAACATGAAAAAAACCCAACTCTAGTCAGATTGTGAAACCTTCCATTCAAAAAGAAAGGACCAAGACTGGGACCAAAACTATTACAAACTCAAAAACACCACACAAATCAAATATACTTTAAAAACAAACAGATACCAAGAAAGCCCCATCTCCAGCATCTCCCAAGTGGCAGACTGTTGTTAAAAGAAAGAAAAGTTCATCTCTAAGCCCATGCATGAGGAATTTTAAAGATCCCAGGCAACTCCAGCATTATGTTCAAGAGGCTATGGAATCCGAAGCTTACGGCAGTGGCTCGGACTCCGAGGAAAACACTGTGTTTGAGGAATATGTGCCTGGTTGAACTTGATTTGTTTTTTATTGGCTATTGGTTTTATGTTTAAATTTTCTGTTATATTTGGCCTTTGTGTTTCTGTTTATATTGTTGTTAATTACTTTAGAATTTTAACTATTTTTGGAACTTTAACTTTTTACATTTTTAAATGTTTGACTGGTTTTAATTGTTTTTAATTTCACGTTCTGACAGTACAGTTTTCAACTTGTTACATCTTATCTAAATTTTCTATTTTACCCTTATTGACTTTTAACCAGTTATATTTTAATTACATGTATCAATGCATTACATACTTGATTCTAACTCTGTTTTTATTTAGTATTTACTGTCATGTTTTACACTGTTTGTATTTTAACTTTTATTCTCAACTTTTAGAGTTTTAATTTATACTGACAAGGGGACCACCAGACATGGTGCTCACAGATTTTGATGATTTCAAAGTATGTTGTAGGGGTCATACCATTAATTATTCTGGTGAAAGGGTTCCTTCAAATGGACCTTAGTTTTTGAGAAATTGGAGGTCAAAGTTCAGCGTATGTTTCAAATACCTAATTGTACACCGTCTGAATGTCGATTCGTGGCGTCGTGCCAAGGCGTGTGTTTGTGAATCGAAAGGTTGTGAGTTCGAATCCATCCTCGGCTTCATTGTTTCTTTTATACTTATTTTTATATTTTTTGCACGTTACAAATTTTAAGTATTTTTATTTCTAGAACAATTGCTACAACTTTTATATTTTCTTAATAAAAAAGTTTTCTTAATATGCATTTTCATTTTTGAATGTTTTTATGAAAATTTATTTTTTTTCTGCAATTTTTAAACTAATATTTCTTTTGATAACACAGCAAAACTAATTTAAGCCTAGAACTTTTTTCTTAAATATTATCTATATTTTTTACTTTATGCCTTTAAAATTATTCTTATAAATACATAAAGTGATTTAGAAATGTTATTAATCATTTTACGATGATTTTTAAGACTTGACAAACACAGAAATGTCATCACGAGGAAGCATTTAGCAGTCGCGTACGGAAATTTAGTATAAATGTCGAATTTCATAGAATGTTTGACACTTTTCATTTCATAGATTTTTCAAAACATTTTTCAATCTCATAGTTTCCAAATAAGTACACTTGCAATTTTCTCAAGATTAAAATTGCTTTCACAAATGTGTCACATGTTACCTAATTTTGATTTCAGTACCTTTTTCAGAATCAGAAAGATTCGCATTATTGAACAAGGGGGGTGGGGGATAAGGATTTAAGGTATGTTTATCTTTTAAAGTAATTTTTAGAATATTTCTGCTGTACAGCACGTGTGTGTGTGTGGGGGGGTGTCATGAATCCGTGGCCTCACCTTTAAACCCGCTATTAAACTACGCATATGAAAATATAAGCTCCACCCCCCCCGAACCCTACATTTCCCACCCTACATTTTCTTGAGCGCACCCTCCCCTCCCATTACTCATTTTTAATTATAGCCCTGTGTACAATTATGCATTGCATTTAAATCAGGGGCGTAGCTAAGGGGGGTGTTACGGGCGTCTCAGCCCCCCGAAAACATTTTTAGCCCCTCCCCCCCGAAAAGATTCCAAGGTCACTAAATGAATCTATGTCCCAAAAACCCAAATGAAATTCTATTGAAAAATCTAATTTAGTTTTGAGGACCTTTCATCGTTTTGAAAAAATACTAAATTGTAACTAAAACAGGTGTTTCAACACTTGCTTATTTTACTTGCACATATGAAGCCAATTCAAATGTTTAATTCTGCACTAGTTATGCGCTAGAATTTTCCATAATCCTATTCTTTTCTTAGCATAAAATTAAGTTATTACAACAGTTTAATTAGAAACATAGTGACTAAACTACAGTGTAAATATGCAGTAATTTATATTTCTGCGTCACAGAGAGAGAGAGAGAAAAATATATGAGTCATCCCACTACATTTTTTGACACCCCCCCCCCACACACACAGACCCTAATTATTGACTTCTCGTTGAGGCCCTGGTTTTAATATTCTATTTGCATTTTTAAAATAAAAGTTCAAAATTTCAATAAATGTAACTTTTACGGATAGATGGCAGCACTAACTAATACGAATTCTAGTGAAAAACACCATAATCACTGACGATAAATTGATAAATAAACCAAAAAACTTTGTAAAATCACCATAAAATGAAAAATTAAGCAGAACGCGTTTCGAGCTACAACAATAACAGCATGGTGATTTTACAAAGTTTTTTAGTTTATTTATGAATATGAATTCTTCCAAAGATTATTTTATAGTCTATACGATGTATGTCGTATGCTCGATGACTGCGAATACCCAGTTTCTGAACAGTAACGACTAGCGAAACGAATACTTTTTAACGGGTAGAGAATTCTAAATCAACGTTACCATACGGGTATTTATTTTGCCGTTATTTTCAGAACACTACATTATATTATCTAAAAATCCATGCACAGTATTGTGTAATACACATTTGAAAAAAAAAAGTGATTGATTAATCTAAAAATATTATTATTTTAAATTGTGGAGATTTTAAAATATTAAAATTTTCTTTTACTTTTTCAAAATTTTAATTAAATACGCATTTTTATTTAATTATTTGTTGCAAAATGTACTTTTAGTTGAACCCTGAACTGCAGTCAGTTCACCAATTGAGCCATATTTTTTGAAATAATAGTAATAATAAAATATTGAAAAAGTAAACTGTCCTCTTCAGAAAATATCAAAAGGATCAAAGCTGTAGAATTCCCAATTCTGCTTAAAATTTGTAACATGTAAAAAATATATATATTAGTAAAAAATAAAACAGAAGCCGAGGCTGGATTCGAACGCACAACCTTTCGATCCACAGACACGTGCTTTGGCACGACGCCACGAATCGACTCTGACGTGTTGTACAATTAGGTATTTCAAATATACGCTGAACTTTGACCCCCAATTTCTCAAAAACCAAGGTCCATTTGAAGGAATCCTTTCACCAGAATAATTAGTGGTATGACCCCTACAACATACTTTGAATTCATCAAAATCTGTGAGCACCATGTCTGGTGGTCCCCTTGTGACAGTTTACATTTTTTAGCTATGGTCTTTAATTTATAATTACTGTTTTTACTTTGATTTTTTCCTTAGTACTGACAACTAATTTATACATCTTAGATTTTTTTCTTCGACTTTGTCTTGGCGCAGCATGTCCTAATGAGGACCTTGCGCCATAAAACTCAAATCAACAAACCAAATCCTTTGCTGCATTTCTGAAATATGAAGTTAGCTCTACCAAAAAAAATCTAAGTTATATCAAATGGTTTTATAACATAGCGTGGTATTATGCAGAGTTTATACTTCATGACTAAAATTCTTCATGACTAAAATTCCCCGAAACTATTACTGATCCTCCTACCCCATTTGTCGACTGTAAGATTGCTTTGATTCTTTCCTCGAATCACGCCAATAATATTTAAAACCATCTGGACTGTCAAGATTAAATTTCTTTTCACCTGAAAATATTATTTGTTTCTATTTCTACTGCCATAACATTACATTTTCATCCCATTGCATCTTTCATTATCCTTGTTTTTTTTCAACAGTTTCATACATTTTGCATTACTATGTCATTTCAGACTCTACCAAACTGTTACGTGTAAATTTTGTTTCCAGAATCGGTTTCAATTTTTTGGAAATGAAAGAAATTTTGAAGTTAATAATCGAAATATTTTTCGAATATCCCGTGCTTTCGAAATCCTTTTTCTTCCAGATTCTTTATTTTTATTTGAATCATTATTTCTAATTATTTTATTGTGAATGTCAGTTTTAAAAAATATTTATTAACTAAGCTATTTCTCGTTCAGATTTACCAGCTTCTTAAGACCATATTTTTCTTACTTTGTTCGCAGAAATTCCGCGGCATCATCAAATGTATCGAAAGAAATATCTAAACCTGCACCTTTGCTTCTCAGGAATACTTTAACGATATACAAATGTTTACGTTTTATAATGATTCTTATGTGACGTATAATATGCCAATTTCCTCAGGTGGTCGTAGAATTACTAAGCTGTCACGATATTTGCGTTCAAAAATAGTTATTAAAATTAAGATTTTCATAAAATGTGATTTAAATTTTAATGTAGAAATTATAATAAAGTTCTAAGGTCAAATTTTAAGACTCACGCTAAAAATTTACATACTGTATCTACTTCTCCAGAAGTGTAACAATTCGTTAGTGACCGCATAATTTTTTACCACACTGTAAAAGTGTGACAGACGGTTTTAAGAAGTGTTTCATTGCTAACGAACAAACTATTTGAGCTACGTTGAGATGATTAATACCTAGAAAGATATTTTGAATAGGACAGAGGGTTCTGGTGGATACATCTACTTGGGAATGTTCAAAGCACGTGCTAGTAAAACAGTGCTGGTGGTGCCTCACTGAAGATGTATTTATTGACTTATACAAATAAAGCGTAAGTCAGGTTGTAGTGTATCATGAAAGCTATCTTAAGATGAATTTAAATTGGATACATGTGCAATCGGAAATGTTTTTACTCCGATACTACCGTATGGCCAAGTACACTCGTACGGTTATATGAATTACAGCAAGCGTGCATAGTGTTTGATTGTTCGAAAAAATTCGGAGTCTTTAAAATATTTTTATTAACAGTGAAATATATGCAATTTTGTAAGTAATAATTTTTTTGCATATTAAAACATTTTAGGTAGATTTCGTATGAAATACTACCTATTGCATTCTCTCCCATGTTGGAATTTCTGAAAATTTTTTGCAGATCTACACCGATCATGACTCCTAGACTCCATAACCATCATCAGTAAAAAAGTTTATCTATCTATCTATCTATATATCTATCTATCTATCGGTGTACATCACTTTCTTCTGGACACAATAACTTCCATAAATATGCTCAGATCTTCTTCAAACTTTTACATAAAATCAAGGGGCATACAATCTCGTTCAAGTTCGTTAATGGGCAAAATCGTACCAAGGGGGTGGAAATATGGAGGGGTTTTGTGAAAATCGAAAAAAAGTCATAACTTCTTATTTAAAATAGATATCGAATTGGTTTAAAGTTTATATTACTTTTTAAAAATAGGCCAAAAGTTTATGCTTGACAGAATTTTGATAAATTTAGAAATTGACTCAAGGGGTGAAAAAAACAGGGTTTTGGGGAGAAAAAATTCATAACTTCGTCAATTCTCACGATATTAAATGAAACTAAATTTTTTGTAAATGTTCTCAAAATTATCTAAAACTTTTCTATTTACAAGTTTTTGATAGGACCAACTTTTACCGATGAAAAAAAAATTAAAACAAAAAGAAAAAGGGGGGGGGGGTGAAAAAGAAAAAAAATTCCATAATTCCGTCAATTTTTAAGTTATCAAATCTAATTAAATTTATTTTACATCTTCTCAATAATATCTACAACATTTATACTGACAAGTTTTTCATAGGACCAATTCGTATAGCAAAAATAAATTAAACAAAAATAGGAGTTGGAGAAAAAAAACCCTCAAATCCAGACTGCTTATATTCTGACTCATTTTTAAATTAATTTTGATTTTAAACGCATCCAAATGGTAGATCCTCTTATTTGGAAACTGTATAAAGTGACGCATTGGTCACGTTTATGAGAAAGACAGGATATATTTCAAAAAAGGCTACCAAAAAGGGTATTTTGACCAGAAATTCCCGAACTCATCGTGACTGAAAATTTAAAGAAGTATTCAAATAAGAAATTGCGTTTTTTCTGACTCGTTTTTAAATCCATTTTTTCTTTCAAATGCACCTAATTTACAGATCTTCTTATTTGGGAACTATATAATGTGACACATTGGCTAATTTTTTTGAAAGACAGAATATATTTCAAAAAAGGTTGCCAAAAAGGGTATTTTAAACAGAACTTCCCGAAGTCATCGTGATTGAATATTTGAGGAAGTATTCAAATAACAAATTGCGTTTTTTCGGGCTCGTTTTTAAATCCTTTTTCGCCCTCAAACGCATCCAATTTACAGATCCTCTTATTTAGGAACTATATAATGTGACGCATTGGCCTGTTTTTTGATAAAGTTTGAATATATTTTTTAAAATGCTCTCAAAGTGGGCATAAAACCTTTGCGAAGTAATATAATTATACTATGCTATTTTTTTACATATGCGGAATTTTACACTTATCATTGAGGTATACAACACCCTATTTATTCTATAAAATGGCATGCCTAGAATTTCTCTTTATATCACATTATAAGTAATAAAAATTCTATCAAGGTAAACAGAAGGTAAATAAAAAATAATACGTTATTCTTGATATATCGCATGTCGAAATACGTCTTTTTTTTATTCAATGTTAAATATATCGAAATTATATATATATATTTGCTTTTTATGAGTCACGTGTTATTGTGAGGATTAATTAAACCAACCTGAAACAATCAGTCGCCGATAAACGCTCGTTTTCGCTTCATTAAAATAGCAATTTACTGCAGCTTGCATTTAACAATGTTTATCGCCTGGCAAGGTAAAAATTCCATCAAAATCATAGTCTTTTCCAGAATATTTTTTTCGATTGATGAAAATTATTCTGTTCTCAAACAAAGACTATCTCAAATTGTTTATAATTACCCATCATCCGTAGTATAGGATAATTCTTGCAATCGTTTTGAAAATCGGAAATTTTTTGACGGATTTACAGATTTATGACACTTGAGATTCTGAAAAACATATTTTTAGTAAAAAAAAAAAAATCGACCGTTTGTCTGTGTGTCTGTAGACGCTCTATTTACCGAACACATTGAGATAGAGACTTGAAATTCCGTCCCATGTACATAGTATGTAATAATGGGGCCTATTTCATATCAGCAACCTTGATTATCCGAAACTAGTTTTTTCGGAGCCTCCAAATATTCGTTCTGATGAAGGTATTTGAAAATTTTCCATTTTTTTTTTATTTTAAGGAGTGATTGTAACGTATAATGAAAAACACAAATTTTGCATAAAAACGAATTATATCCGATAATTACTTGCCGAGAAAATTGCAGTTCTATTTTCTACACTTCGATTTTTCATTACTCTGTATTTCATTCAAATTTCAATTCTAAGATATATTTTAATTGAATATAAGGCGCTTAATCTGACACAGTAAACTGTTAGTTAATATGATTAATGTTTTTGGAGTTATAAAGATGTTTCTTTTATGCAATTCAGTACTACATGATTATCCCGTCAGCTATCACCAAACTATAAGAATAAGTACTAATAATAGCCTATCGTAAATGTCGTATTCACTTGACATTAAACAAGTTAGACGATTTGTTACATCATGAAATAATTTTTAATTCGACGTTTAATTCGTATTTGTACCAATTCTTTATTAATTTATTTGTTTTTTCGTTATTTAAAATACAAAATATGCCACTTTATAATATTTAAGAGTAGTTTGCCGGTCTCTATAATTTTTTTAGTGAGTTGACGGGATAATCAAGTAGTACCCGCAATTCCATAACAGAGCATTAGTATATATTAAAAATATTTAAACCCATGTAAAATTTTATTTTGGAATTGCAATGCATTTTCTAAATAGTTAACACATGTTTTATTTTCATATTATATAGTATGCATATTCATGACGGGAAAGTTTTACTGTGGCTCTCAACGACTAGTTTACGATAGCTATAAAATATCATTTGAAAGCACCTGGCGCAGTTTTTGGCCCAACTAAATCATCTGTATCTCATCTGTATCGGTATTTTTTATTTCAATTAATACAAAATTTGCCATACCTATGACATACTACCTTTATCTTAAATAATATTAGGATCTGTGAAATTCATCTGCATAGATATGTTAATTTTGTGGTCAAAGGTCTTTAAAATTAAAGAAAAAATTACATTTAAAAATATAAAAAAAAATCTTTTGAAATTGCAAAAATAAAATTTTTAATATTTCACAAAGAAAGGAAAATAATTGTCTTTTAATTTTAACTCCCAATTTAATTATTATCTGAAATGTAGTAACTGATATAGCATCTAGTCATGTGAAGTTTTTAATGCTGTCTATTTTTGATGAAATCAATCATTGTTGTACCTAGAAACATATACTTATTACCTTGTATCCCTGCTCGTAGATAATATAATTTGTAATGGAAAAGGTCAAAATACTAATCATCATCAAAATACTAATTTCGTTTTGTGTATATATACTACATTTTTGGAAACTTATTGTAATTTAAATAGCTCCTACATGGTTGGTTAATGTTACGTTAAATTCGAAATATTTTTAAACATTTTTTTTTTAAATGGTATTTTTAAGATAGTTTTTTTTTTATTTATGTCATCTATTAATGATTGTTTGTTCATACAAATTGAATGTAGGATTCATTTTCATTATAGAGACAATATTGAAATTTTCCAAGGAATACATCTAGGTTCAACATGAATTCTAAACATTTTCAGCCAGAAATAGAATATGATTAAATTATTATTAATAGAAATATAACACTCAACTCATTTCAATTGCAAAATTGTTTAAAAATGAAAATAACCAAGCTGCTCAAATTTAAATCTTCTTTGAATTTAATGAAAAACACTTTCTCAGGAGTATTCTTCATAGAAATTTTTTCCAAATTTCCTGATATACATATGTACAGTGCTTACAATAAGAAATAAATTTTCTTACTATAGGAAAAGAATAGTATCAACATATAAGAATGTATAATTGATTTAAAATTTGCTATCAGATCAGTTTTTATATTGCTTACAAAAAGTAGTTCTAGGTACAATGTGGCACACATACTATATTGTTTTTTGCATTACTTATTTTAAAAAGAAGTAGAGATAGTAATTACTTTACATTTCTTTATCTGTTGTATTTATATGGGTACATACTGACGAAATTATTTCACATTTTTGTGCAGAAAGAATTTTAGAGTACATAAACTTAACGATAGACGTGTTGTAATTTTTATTTATTCCTTTTGTTAAACTAAGGACAAATAAAACAATTGGTGCTATAGGCATTGTCTATTGACACATAACCAAAAAAGTTCTTTTTTTTACCCTATTCCACCTTAACAAATTTATCAAGCACTACTCAATTAGTACAAAGTGAGAAATATTTTTTCTTAAGAAATTCCAAAATTATATTAAAAAATTCCAATAATTTAACATTTAAGATTTTTTAAAAGGATGATTTATGGAAATATTAATAATTTAAAAAGATAGTAGCGGAAATAAATTTACATTCTTATAAATTTTTTCTGTCTTCGACGCACGACGTACAAATTTTACTACTATTTGAAATAAAGAATGCTATAAATATAATGTACTAATTTACATTTTCTCAGTAGTACAAAGCTTGAAATAAAAAAAAAGTTATTAATAAAATACACTAACTTATATTTTTATATCTTTTAAACTTATGAAAATCATTTAAAATTTTTGAAAATGCACAGCAATATATTTATAAAAGAGTTCATTTTGACTGAATCATAATCAATGCACGGCCCAAACTACTGAACTTAGAAGCACAAAAAATTGGGAGAAAATACTTTTTATGACTTATGCGTGCAATAAGGTAGGATTTAAAAAAATCCCCCTTGAGAGGGTTAAACGAGGGGGAAAGGGTAAAAAATTATAGAATCTACATCTTGGCAACCGTTTTAGACAGGAGCGCAAAATTCCAGAAAATAAACTCTACAAAAAAATTATAATAATAAACACATATTTGAATGATTTCTCAAACTACCCACCTCAGGGGTTCAAAAGACGTCGTCGAATATTTTAGAAGATTTCCCACATCTCAGCAATCGTCTTAGGTAAGAGCGTGAAATTTAGACAATAAGTCTACTAAAAAAAATTAAACATGTATGTCAGCTATTTGAAAATCCGTTCCTTTCTCTTTAGGTCGTTAAAATTTTAGACAAATTGTTACATATCAGCAACTATTTTCGTTAGAAGCGCGAATTCTCAGAAAATAAATCTCTTAAAAAAAAACTAAACATGTGTTTCAGCTATATTAAAATTCCGAACTCTAAGGGGGTTACACTCCGAGGTAGAATAATTTTAAACTTTTTTTTGTGTCTTCATGTGATATATCGTCGAAAAGTCCACGGACTACGCTATCATATTATGAAATTTTCTTCCCATTTTATTTTCACTTCTTCCGGGAGGGCATTTTTCGAACTTTTTGAAATTGTAACATTTTTGTCATTTTAGATCGGATATTTTAATGGAGACAGTCGATAAATATTATTTATACATATGAAAATTTCAAAGAGTGGGGGAAGATGTATTTTAATGGCGCATTTTTCTAAATTTTGTCGACAACCTTCATGTGATATATCATTGAAAATCTTTGTGAATACTATTCCAGTTTACGTAACTCTCAGGCCCTTGCCTTCACTTTGAAACCACGAGAGGCACTTTGTACATTTATCCAACATACCATATGTGATATATCGTTCGAAATCTCTGTGACCATTATTTTATGTAATGTTTTTAACCCCTGCCCATTTCACTTTTCTCGAAGGGGGTGCGCTTAGCTTATTCCAGTAGAAATTCTTTTATTAATGGGTAAATTATGGAACTATTTTCAAGTAAAGTAAAAAAAAAATCAAAACAAATACTTTGATCCTATTCATTATCCTTTTTGTTAATGTTTTTTTAACACTAAAGGGCTTTTAATTCTTATTTCTTTGGCCTTTTTGATACTAATTGCCAAAAAAAAAATCTAAATTTGATACGTAAACTCTCTTTTACTTTTTTTCCTTATCTTCAGTGCTTTATAAGCATGCAAAAACAATGATTTTAACAATCGATTGTACAAATCACGATTGTGGAAAGTCAGAAGTATTCGATTACTTTATCGATTATGTTTCTCATGTTGATGGTTTATTTCATTTAGTAAAATTTTGACAATCGCTCATCACTGAGTATATCTTAGCAGTTTTAGGTAGTAGCATGAAATTCAAGATAAAAAAATAAACATTTATTTCAGCGGGTTTGGAAAATTCCCTTATCCCCCCCAGACCACGAAATGATTAACGGAAGTTACTAAACTTTTAGGTCATTCCACCATGCCTCAGCAGCACTTTTAGTTCGAGACATAAATTTGAGAAACACTAATCTACTGAAGAAAACTTAAATATGTATTTTGTCTATTTTAGAAATTATTATTCCAAGAGGTTAAAATAGAATTGCAGCAATTTCAAGACATTTTACGATTCCTCTTCAGAATTTCTAGGTTGAAACAGGAATTTCAAGATAACAGATCCACTAAAACAATAGCTAAACATACGTACTTCAGTGATTTTCTGCCTGCTTTTTCTATCTTGCCGAGATAGGAGTCATCAACATTGACTCTGATCTCGATTGTATAATATTACAGGAATAAGACAGCAGTTATTGATATTTGATTGTATATATATATATTAGAAATATTTCGTTAGATTCAATAACTCTTTTAGGGAAACCAACCAGCGTAAGGGACGAAGGCTGTTAGTTGATAAATATTTTGTTTATCACAATAAGAACTTTTAGCATTCAGATAATTTTACCTTCTGTTTTATCAGAATAATTAATAAGATATTTTTTCTTAAATATTAAAGAAATTACAGGATTTTTTAAATTTTTATATATGATTTTTTTAAGTTAATAGTTCTATAATTATAAATACAAACAAACAATCAAACAAAAACAAATCTGCACTATTTAAATATTTTCATGTATTTCTCCAAACTTAACATATAAGGATTCGTATCTAGGCTTTTTGTAAATATATTTATAATGTTGATTTAGAAAAAATTAAATAATTTTTATAGATAAAACTAAATTTATAATTTTTTGGCGACATTAGGAGTTTATTTAAAGCAACACTAATCTTTGGAATATGCATTACTAAAGTTTATGAAATGAAACTAAATGTACTACCAGAAATTTCAGAAAGAGATAAGACTGATGGGCCATCTTTCATAGAAACTATGAATCCGTCATTAAATATTATGTGCAAAAATGCTGTTAACTTTATCTGAATATGTCTTAGTCGAAAAAAAGTATTATATGCCTCCATATTAAGTTTATCAATTACTATTACATTTTCAAAATATGTGTCTTTATTTAATAGCTTCTTTTCCTTCAGAATGAAATGATTCGCTATCGGGAAGTACTAAAGATTTTAATGAAAATAAATCTTAAGATGCAATCTCATATTTTCGATATTAATGTTACAACGATGTCGATTAAACTGCGAATCAAAATTGCAGTTATTTTATATTAAAATCCTTAATAACTGCAAACGTTCGTGTGATTTTAGAACATTGTAATTCGCATTCATGTAAAAGTAAAAAAAGTTTTTTTTTTCTTTATATTAATAATCTGACATATTTTTAAATTCTGGATTGTACAGAGATGTGAAAATTATTAGAATAATTGTGAAATTTACGATAAAATCTCAATGTATTATAGAAATAGCACATTATTTAAAAAATAATGGTACATTTAATATTTAGTGTGCATTCCGTTGACTTTTGTTAAAGATTTGATACGTTTTGGCTAACATTGTATTGGTTTTTGGCAATTAGTTTGTATTTTGATGTCAGGTGCCAAATTCCAATGAGTCTTTCTATCAGATCTTTCTTGTTTGTAATAACGCATTCCTTTAATTTTTTTTTCTTTACAATGGCGCAAGATTCATTGTGAGATTCATATCTAGACTGTTTCCAGGCCATAGAAGGGTTTTATTATTTTTTTTCATCCAAAAATTTAGTCAAAGATGAAACTTTATGGGACGGAGCTTCATCATGAATGAATATAAAGTCTTCATTTGGGAAACGGTCTTCTAATTGTAGAATTACTCTTTGTTCAAGCACTTTTTTACACTGATACTGGTCCATTATGTCTTCTACAATGTATAATTGTCTAGTAACTTAAAAAGACATCACGTTTAAACATTTCTTTAGTAGGATGTTTAACCATTTGTGCTAAGCAATTTATGGAAAATTCTCCATTGGTATTTCTTCTGACATATTGACTGTTTTCTCCTGATATCATAATGATTGATTCATGAGAAAAACATACATAAAGGATATAAAATTATTAAAATATGTAATTTGTAGAGAAATATTCTTATAATGAAAATGTTAGTCAAATTTATAAACAGTTCTGTATCTTTATTCAGTATGCAAAAAACATGATTTCAAGAAAAGAAATGAACAACTTAAGTTCAACTGATTAATTAAGGAAAAATTAATATTTCTGTTTTTGCTCCAGCCAATTCCAAATTGTTTTTGCACAATTTTTGCTTAAGACAAGTCCCTTTTTTGCCATAGTAGGTATGATTTTAGTCTTTTTTCGAGAATGATGAGCACTGAGTCCATCTGAGATAAGTTTTCTACGAATAGAAGAATCGCATGCATTTATTCCATGCGCTTGCAAAGAGATTTTTAGTTCATGATTAGTTACTTTTCTGTTAGTTTTAGCATTCTGAATTAATTTCCTTTCTGTTCTTGCAGTAAATTTACTTTTCCTTCCGCATTTTCCTAACTCTAGAATTTTCATATTCACATTTGAAGGCCAAAGATCTTCACACATACTTGCGAATTTTTTGCTGTTTTAGCGATTTCCTGCTGTGTATAATTATTTTCTTGCGTGAGACACTTTACCTCAGCAAGTTTTCTAGGTGAAAAATCCATTGCTATACCCATAATCACACAATAATCCTTTGACAATCGAAAATAAACCACTAATTAGTATAAACTAAGCAAAATAGCAAAAAGACTTGTTTTAAAAATAAAATAATACTGATTCCAACTCTAGAAAAGAAAGATAATACACGCAAAGCAAGCAAAAAAAATTTAAATTTTATTTTAAATTCGTTTGTTAATCAAACAAATTCGTTATACAGTGCAAACAATTTGATTACTTTGGATCAAATATTTTTCTTTTTAAGAAATGGCAACATTTAACAAAATTATATCCCTATAACTGATCTAAAGGAGTAAAAAATTGACTAGATAAACAAATTAAATTGCCTTTCATGAAACATTGCAAGTATAAATAATATTAATCAAGAAAAACTGAAAAAAATCACAATTATTCTAATAATTTTCACACCTCTGTAATTGTTAAGTTTAAAAAAGTTATAATTAATGTACCAAAATTGCGCGGACAGTAAGTAAGACAGGCTACTACGCTATGAAAAATACTTTGTGATATGAAAAAGCATTTATTGTTACTTGTAGCTGAACCGTCCGAAGTTATCCGAGCTTGTGGTAATATTCTTATTGAACTTTTAATCAGTATGATTTTCTATCTTTAATTTGATTTTTTCTCAAATATTTATCCGCTGACTGTGCAAAATGCAGTAAAAAATAAGTAAAGCAAGTTCTTAGTGATAAAAAAGCTTGAAATAACTAGAGCGGGTAACACAGAAAGGAGATGCTGAGCTGTTTGCAAAGACTGCTTAATTTTCGTGCTTAACTACTAATACTTTTCAGTAATAATTAAATGTTTAAGCATTAGTAAGGGTCAATCCATTTCAAGTGGTCCAGAAATTTTTTTTTTTTTTTTTTTTTTTGTTGCTCGACCATTTTTAAAAAATCTGAATTTTTTTGTACAACAACCCTAACATGACAGAAATTAAAATGACCGATATTTTAATTTTACTATTTTTTGTTTGTGCATGGCGGCCATCTTTGTTTCATCGTGTTCAGCGATTTTCTCAGATACTAGGATACACAAAATTGTAAATATCTCGTCTTTTATTTTCCCAATTGAAATGGGGTTTGCAGCATTTTTTTCAGAATAAAATTGGCTAAATTTACGAGGGTAGAATAATTTTGAAAAACAAATTTTTACAGGTCAAATTTTAGCACAAAATTTAAGATTTTTTCCAAAATCTATCCATTTTCAAGAGGAAATATTTTATGCAAGGAAAACTGTCAAACTTACACAATTTTTTCTACAAATAGGACAAAAGTGCGTGTACTCATACACCAAGTCCCAGATCTGGGAGTTAATTTTTCTTTGCGAAAAAAATTCCGAAATTCTTCAAAAATTTCAAAAATCGCACTTTTTAGGCTTTGATATCTCTGGTGGGGCACGAGATAAAAAATTTGAAATTCTGGCCTTTGATAGTATTGTGTACTAGTGTTATGTACACAAAATTTCAAGAAGAAGATTTAACTACAAGCTGAGATATGACAAGGACAATATGTGAAAGCAATATTGTCAAACTATTGTAACCTACTATGTAATTGTTCCACAAGACTGTCAACCTTAGACAATTTTTTCTACAAATAGGTAAAAAGTGCGTGTAATTATACACCAAGTCCCAGATCTCGGAGTTGATTTCTCTTTGCAAAAAAAATTCTGAAATTCGTCAAAAATGTCAAAAATCGCACTTTTTAGGCTTTGATATCTCTGGTGGAGCAAGAGATAAAAATCTGAATCTCTGGCCTTCGATAGTAATGTGTAGTAGTGTTATGTACAAAAAATATCAAGAAGGAGATTTGAATACAAGCTGAGATATGACATGGACAATTTGTAAAAACAATACTGCCATAACCTACTATAGAATTGTTCATACCTCCAAAAATTTAAATTAATTATTTATGGTACAGACTTAAATGTTAATACCAAATATCTTTTTCAAATGCGTTTGTGTGATTTAAACAATTCAGAATGTATGCTAAGCCAGAACACTATTTGTCCAGAGGAACAAACCTACTAGAAATGCTATTGCAACAATTTTACTCGGTACGCATTTCAGGAAAAGTAAATTTCAGACAATGGGTTGCAACTGATCGAGTTGACATGGTTTCAATTATTAAACCTAGAGAATTTCATTCAAGTTAACAAGGGATGACAAGACTTGGATGGCTTCAAATAAAATTTTGAGAAAGAACAGCCTGATGGACTAAAAACAGTAACTGGTCGAACTCATAACATCTCTCGTAAATAGTGTTAAGCTCTTTGTTGATCATATATAGTATCTTTATAAATTATACAATTATTACTAAACAGTTTTCAACAAACGATATTTTCTGTGTAAATATTGTAATAAAAGTGACTAATCTCATTTCTGCTAATGTACTCATAATAGCATTTCCTAACATTTTTTAATCACCGTATCTCATCTTATAGTCAAATCTCCTTCTAGAAATTTTTTGTACATAACTCTACTACACAATACTATCAAAGGTCAAAATTGCAGATTTTTATCTCGTGCTCCACCAGAGATTTAAAAGCCTAAAATGTGCGATTTTTGAAATTTTTGACGAATTTCGGAATTTTTTTCGCAAAGAGAAATTAACTCCCACATCTGGGACTTGGTATATGAGTACACGCACTTTAGACCTATTTGTAGAAAAAATTGTGTAAGGTTGACAGTCTAGTTGAACAATTACATAGTAGGTTACAATAGTTTGGCAATATTGTTTTCACATATTGTCCATGTCATATCTCAGCTTGTAGTTAAATCTTCTTCTTGAAATTTTTTGTACATAACACTAGTACACAATACTATCAAAGGCCAGAATTTCAGATTTTTATCTCTTGCCCCACTAGAGATATCAAACCCTAAAAAGTGCGATTTTTGAAATTTTTGACGAATTTCGGAATTTGTTTTGCAAAGAGAAATCAACTTCCAGATCTGGGACTTGCTGTATGAGTACACGCACTTTTGACCTATTTGTAGAAAAAATTGTGTAAGTGTGACAGTTTTCCTTGCATGAAAAATTTCCTCTTGCAAACGGATAATTTTTGGAAAAAATCTTAAATTTTGTGCTGAAATTTCACTTTTAAAATTTTATTTTCCAAAATTATTCTACCACCGTATATTTAGTCTATTTTATTCCAAAAAAATGCTGTAAACCCCATTTCAATTGGGAAAATAACAGACGAGATATTTACAATTTTGTATATCCTAGTATCTGAGAAAATCGCTGCACACGATGAAACAAAGATGGCCTCCATGCACAAACAAAAAACAGCAAAATTAAAATAACGGTCATTTTGAGCTTCCATCATGTTACTGTTGTTGTACAAAAAAATTCAGATTTTTTAAAAAAGGTCGAGCGACCAGTGCTGGACCACTTAAAATGGATTGACCCCCAATAAATGGTCGTGCAATGTGTCGAAAGGTGGTTCATCAGTGCATTCCATGTTTTAAAGCTACAATTTTCACACACACACACACACACACACACACATATATATATATATATATATATATATATATATATATATATATATTACAGCAAAGAAATATTTTATGTTTGAAATGATTAGCACGAACTTAATGAAAAACGATCCTAGTCAAGCTGTAATTATAAAAAAAAATTATTTTTCTATTTCTAATGTACTAATGTACTCTTTATTCCCAAATGTCGTGAACGAGTGTATTTCACATTCATCCTACATTAAAGTTCAACCTATAATAGAAAAGTGATGCAAAATTCTGCTTTTAGCGTTTAAAAAATTAACGATGGGTAGAGAACACAGGCTGCATTTACTTCAATAACCGAGGCGAAATTAAGGTGGAGTATAAAATATACATAAATTTCTACTAATCTAACATTATTCCCACTAAAAATTTGTAAAGAAAATTTTAACTTTTCTAATCAAAGCATTTACATTTTTATACACGGGAAAAAATCTATTTGGAAAAGCCTTTGAATAAAATTTAACCATTTATCTATTTACGGTACTTATAAGTATCACTTAAATAAATTATAAAATTCATGTAATGCATCGATTAGTTGTAATACAGTTTAGTATGAATTATAGACACATGCTTAATCTTGTTCCAGAAGGCTCTGATTACAAAATAAATAAAACTAAAACTAAAGAATGATATTTTGCTTTTTCATCTTTTCAGAGTTCTTGGCATTAGGGGACTACGATGGGGGGGGAGGGAGAGGTTGAATTCGAATATACACTGCTCAAAACAATTAAAGGATATTTGAAGTTTTATATAAAATAAAGATATAAAAGAAATTTTTTTTGCCGAAAATAGAAGAAGAAAATCACAAATGCAAATTTTTCAGTTTTCAAACTGTGGAGTATGCAAATTTTGAGTTCGACGTCAAAAACATCGCTTCAGCGGCAGCGAATGAAATTTGACTTTCAACTGGGTAAAAGAGAATAAAGACAAGGATGATCGGCATTCAGTGATTGCTTTGTTTCGATGAGTACGATGTCTCAGCGAAGTCATTTGACAGATTCAGAAGCTTGGAGAACTGTTGGTAGGTTAGAAGGGGGCCAAACACAAGCCAAAGTAGCGCAAGCCATTGGAGTGTCACAAAGTGTCATTTCCAGGATCTGGAACCGTTTTTTGGATAGTGGATGTGCAGGCCGAAGACCAGGGAAAGGTCGTAGACGGGCAACAACGCCCAATGAAGATCGGAATTTAGCGTTTACAGCTCGGAGACACCGAAACATGAACTCTACTCCAACAACATCTTCGCTCGGCTAGAGGAACCACGATTTCAACTCAGACTGTCCGAAATGTCCATGCTGTAGGTCTGTATGCTCGGCGACCGATGGTATGTGTTAGATTAACATCAAGGCATCGTCGTGACCGCAAGGTGTGGGCAACTGAGCATGTCAACTGGAGGAGAAATGAATGGAGCAATATTCTGTTTTCTGACGAGTCCTGTTTTTCTGTGCATCCGGATAATAGGCGTATTTTCATCTGGAGGGACCGTGGCAGTAGGAAAAATCCTGCGTTCGTGCACGAAAGTGTCAGATTTGGTGGTGGAGGAGTGTCGGTGTATGGTGGCATCTGCATTGACGGGCGCACTGACCTCTACATCATTCGAGATGGAGCTCTGACTGGTCGCCGATATAGGGATGAAATCCTCAGACCTATTGTAGTCCCTTACGCTGCAGCAATTGGAGATAACTTCATTTTAATGGACGATAACTGCAGGCCACATCGTGCAAACCTGGTGGAGGATTTCCTTTTCGAGGAAGGAATCGTTCGAATGGAATGGCCAGTGTGTTCTCCAGACATGAATCCAATCGAGCACGTTTGGGACGCTCTAGGAAGACGAGTTTCTGGCCGCCAACAACCGCCACAAACTCCGCAAGAACTGGAAAGAGCTCTTCTGGAAGAGAGGGGCAGAATACCCCAACTCGTCATTAATAGCCTCATTGAGTCCATGCCTTAAAGGTGTCCAACGTTGCTGGCCGCCCGTGGAAACCATACCCCCTACTGAAAATGATTTTCTTTGAATAAAACACCTTTTCTTATTCTTTTTTTCTCATATGCACAAGTTGTGTTTTTTTCCTTTTGTACACAAATGCGCAATAAAATGCATTTTTTTCTGCCAAACATGTGTAATTTATTTTCATATAACCTATTATGTCTGTCGACCATTTATCAATCAGCTAAAAAGTTTCCCAGATACAAAATCCACCTAAAACTGCAATATCCTTTAATTGTTTTGAGCAGTGTAGTAAAATGAAAATAACGGTCATTTTAAACTTCCATCATATTACGGTTGTTGTACAAAAAATTTCAGATTTTTAAAAAAAGGTCGAGCGACCATTGCTGAACCGCTTGAAATGGATTGACCCGTAAGTTATTTTAAGGGTTTTTTCTTTTTAAACTGATTGTGTTACACGTTAATCTGACCATACCTCATCCATTTCATACTCAAAACTTAGCTTAAAGTTAGTATACAGTGTTCAAATTTGTATAAAATTGTATAAAATTAAGTATATTTTTTTAATTAAATTATACATAATGCTAGTTGTTGAAGAATAATTCCAACCAACCACATAAAATTTAGCAAATATAAGCATGGCTGTAATCTTACATCACAAGACTATTGAAAAATGCTACACTTTGAATAAATATTAATGTGGGTAAAACCAAGAGCCTCAAAAATACAAAATATATCCAAACATGTTTTTTTTATTTACGTGGGGATTTGTTAAAGTTTATATTATAGGCGAATACTTTTAATGCTACATCGCACCACTTTTTAAAAACAAAACTATTTTATAAACTCTTTCAGAACATTTGCAAGATAAATATACTTAAATGTAATTTTTAAAGTAGTTATGCAAATAGAATATAAAAATATTCATCTGTATTCGAAACATAGTAATAAATCCTACTTATTATTCAGCCAAATGTCAAACTTAATAATTTCATGAACATTGTTATATATCAAAAACATGGTAATTCATTTTGATTTCGGCACTAAAATCGCTACAGAAATCGGAAACTTATTAAACTGCATCATCAGGATTACAAACCGCTGCTGGAAAAGCGGGAAACACGTTGCAAAATTTTCAAATTCACCATCTATCTCTACTTGGCGAATCATATACAAGGTGACTGCAATAAATACATGAATCACAACCATCCTCAACATCGGTGGACGAAAGCCGTCGTATTTCCTTTTTGTGAGAACACGATATTTCTTTAATTTTCTTGCTCTTCTTCTGTGGCGATCTTCTTCTAGAAATCTTTATGTAAAATCTTTACAATAATTTATCATTTCTTCTGTCATGGTTTTCTCACTTTGGTGGAAATCTTAAATTCCCTTACAAGGAAGGTTTCTATACGGGCATACTTCGAAAAATCTGAAAAAAAATTAGTTTTCTTTTCATAAGGATATACGCGTTTATGAAAAAAATGGCGGAACCTCTATGCAACGTCCGTAAAAAAATAATGAACTTTTTCTTATTTGGTGATTTTTCACCGGTTGGCGATGGAATGCACTTTCAAAAAATATTTTTTGTGCCTCTTCCTTAATAAAATTTAAGGGGAAAAAAGTTTCATGTTGAACTTGTTTCGATAAATTTAATTTAATCTTGAGTTTTTCAGTTTCGGATTGTTTTAAACTTAGTCTTGTTTCATCGATGTTTATATGCATTTATATTTAAATTTATATTTAACCATCAAAATTTGCGATTTAAAACGAAATTTTAAATAGTTTAAATATGTCATAATTTAAATTAATTAACATTGTTTCAAACTTAAAGCCCAATTGAACATTGTCTATTTGAATTTGTCGCTATGGAAACAACTGGCTTTTATATTTGAGTATGCTTAAATATATGACAATAGTTTTTCTCAATATGAATTTTTTATTTATGAAAATATTTTTTCCAATGATAGTAAAATAACTAAAAACAACAAACAACAAACTCACACACACACATATATATAAGATCTACACCCATTCTAAAAATTCAACAGTTTTCAGTTGCATTAAAATAGTTTTTCTTTTGGCAAGGAAAAGTGTTGGTTGCCAAACCGCGTCACACTTTCGTCTTTTCACGCCAAATATTTTAAAGTATTTTATTTGTTAGAGACTATCTACTATAATTCCGCCACTAATTTTAATGGATCTTTTATTAAATATGTAAATAGTTTAATTAGTTTTTTTTCAAAAAAATTCCGAGTATGCCCAGTATGGAGACCTTCCTTGTAAGTAGGGCTAAAATGAAGTTAAAAGGTCTGTAGAACTTATGTTTCGACTGTATTTCTTCTTATGTTTTTCTTTTTCTTATTTAGAAGTCCTGATATATTTAGGGAGAATTGAAAGGACGAACTACTGCTACAGAACGAACTAAGGCAAAAATGTAATTTTTAAGTAAAAAAATTACGATTCTTTAAAATTTAGATTATCTTTTTAACAATTACATTATCTGTAGTTATATTCTAGTTCAGAAAATAGTGAGTAATATAGTAAGCTTTCTGACAAAAGTTTGCTGAAATATGTTTAAAATATTTAATGTAATGGAGTTTGTCGTACATCGAAAAAAGAGAAGAATCGATTTTCCACAAATCCAATATAAAAATGTCCTCTCTATATAATTTTATACCTAAAAAAATTTATCTTGCAGGTGAATTATGGTTATTTGTGTTTTTATGCCAAATGTAAAAGAAACATGCATAAAAGCCTTGTTTGAATTTTTTCTGGCCTTCTTATATCCCTTTCAGGTATTTGACTCATTTCTACCTATTATTAAGAGGATCAGAATTTCTTTTCTAATGATTATAGGAATAACATTTAAAAAGGTTTGCAATTGTAAAAAATATATATTTATTTTAAATAACACAAGAAAATAAAAAAAATCGATTTTTTAAAAAAATTCCGATAAATTGCCAATGATATTCATTTAAATCCTTTTCCTTCTTCAGCTTGGAAATTTCTTTTGTATATCTTTTCTCTCTTTATTCTTGTGTCTTTCCAGTTTATTGTTATGTATGTAAAGAAATAATTTTCTTTTTCTTCTTCTTGTGTTTTCTCTTTTCATTTTAATTTATTAGATAATTTTATTTTCTTTATTTATTTTATGTCATTTATTTTATTTATTTAATTTATTATTATTGTTATTTTAAATTCCCATTCTTCTTTTTATTTCTTTTGAATTTCCTTTTAATTTTGGCAACATTTTTTAAATGTGTTACATTGTTATTATAGTGCTGTTCATTTATTGTCTTGTATTTTTTCGACAAGTGTCTAATTTGACTGATGATAGGCACTAAAATTACTAGTCCGAAACGTATCCTGTTATTTCATTTTGTAATTTATAGCGAAATTTTCTTATCGCGTTTTATCACCAGTTTTTCGGTGTTGTTTTGTATGAATTACAAGTTAAAGAGACAGCAAAAAACTTTCATAATATTAACGAAAATAAAAATGTTTACATAATGGGATTTATCTCAATTTAGCTATGAAGAACAATGCTGCAATTTTTTTGCAACTGGACCTAAAATTTTAAAATTGTCTGTTTAAGAATTTGCATTTGTTTGACAACACTATCAAACATTTGTGTAACGTTACTCTATTAAAATGATGACAGGTTTGCTGACTCCAATTTTATGTAACAATTTTTTCCCTTATATAATGGTATAATTTAAACATGTATTACTGGTGTAACATTACAATGTTACACCGGTTATATCAGTTAAAATACTAAAAGAATTTGATGGCAGCAGGGCTGTACTCCATGAAATTAGAGGCAACAAGGCTGCCACCAATTTTATAGAGTAAGATTAATCAAACATTTTATCGGGAGTAAGCGAAGATATACTGCGTTTTGTCTGAATACACACATCTAAAAATGTGAAATGTGAAGGCATTTTGTGAAATATTAGTAATTTCAGCGACGAACATTTTATTTTACTAGCTACAATAAGTATATTTTTTTTCTAAAAATGAATTATAGAACAATGAAACATTGTAACATATTTATAACATTTCGAAAACTAACAATTTTAACATAAGTGATTTAGATTAGATTTTAGAGATTTATAAATTGTGAACTATAAGTACAGTATGTTTATCTACCTGAAATATTAGGCTTTTTATATTTTCCGACTTCAGCGATATACATTTTTATAATCATGATTTGTTTTGGTGATTTTCTTATATTAGATTATGTAAACATTTTTTAACCAGGATTCGACATCTCTAAGTGCATTATAAATTTTCTAAACGATGCAGTTATATAGACACTTTGTTTGAGAAAAAAATTTTATAGCCTAATACAAGAGTACAGTTTTATTTTTTATCATATTTACTCGGACTTAAATTTATAGAAATGATTTCATGTTTTAAAATAAAATTATGTTTTAGAAAAATAGCAAATTCATAGAATGTCATATATCATAATTTATATTATTTTAATTGATTATAAATTGTTTTAGCACACATATGGAAGCGCTGATACATGCATATATATATACCATACACAATAAATCATTTCTGGAAATCCCTTCTTATATTATTTTGTACAATATATTCATTCGTATTTTTCGATTTGATATATTTCAGCAGCAAAATGTTTCTTCAAAGAAGTATTCCATTTGTCACATATGGAATGACATTTTTCCATTTATTGATTACATTTTATGCAATAAAAAATTCGATTATATGGAATATTTTTAGATGAGCATATTTACAATATCCCAACAATGCTTTTTATGTTTAACGGAATGGTCATAAAATATTTTTAATAAATGCATAAATGTGGAGAATTAATTTATTTGAAAATGTTTAACGATAGAAATGCAGCTTTTGTTTAATGATTAATCTATGTTAAATCATTTAAAACTAAAGTAGCTATTAAAAAAGAAACAAAAAAATCATGCTTCAATCATAAATTATGAAGCACTTTCCAACACATTCAGAATAACATAACAAAACAGCACCGGTTAAAAAAAAAAAATTAAAACATTACATCTCATTTCAGCATATGGAAACGTATAACGTATGAAAAAAAAACGTAATTTCACCTTTTTCCATCTACTATCGGAATGTTATCTGAATTTTGTAGCACCCCATTATATCATATAGATATTTATATCTATTAAAAACAAGTATTCCGAAATTTAGTTCATTTAAGAGAAACTTCAGAATCTTTCTCTTTTTTCCCTCTAAAAAAGAGAATGGCATGTAAATAATTTTGTGTAGCTCTGTATGTGAGTTACAGAATTTATATATAAAGAGCAATATTCCAAAAACTAATTAAAATACACAGTGAATTTTAAAACGGACTCTCCAGCAATTATTATGCAAAATCATTTTTTGCTGTGTTTCTGTAATTTAAAAAATGCTATGAACGCTCTGTTATAACACGATCATAGTAAAATTCAGTAATTTATATCAGTTTCGATAAATTTTAAATCTTATAATGTCATTAAAATATTCTCCAAACGATTTTTCTCCATACCATAACGTTGTCGAATTCTTTTTAGTGTCCGTGAGTTGCTAATCGCACACACTTCATATTCACAAACAAAAATGCTTTGGGACTCTAAATAGGCGTTATTAATTACATGGAAATCAAAGTATATTTACGGGATTTAGAGCATAAATAGACGGAAAGACAACCCAAAATATATAAATACTTTTAAACTTCGTTGAAAAGGGCTAAAAACGCACTTAAAGTTTCATCAATCCAAAAAGTAATTATATATATATTTTTTTAAACTGCGAATGGATTGTAAAATTCTTTAATGAAGTTTTATATAGTGTTTGCATTTTCTGACAACTGTAAAATTTATCACTGTATTTATGGAGGCATCTGTAATTTTGTAAGTGTTTTGTCGCGACTTGTAACTTTGCATAAAGGATTGAGATCTGCGTGTGCTTCCACACGAAAGATGTAGCTGGAGACTAATAATACGCACGAATATCTCGAATACGTGCTAATACGCATGTATATGAACTGAATTGGAGACTAATAATACACACAAAAAGAGCAGTCAATTTTGGGAATGATTTTTGTTCAAATAAATGTTCACGGTTCCTTTAAATAAATGCTAATTAAAATAGAATAATTTATGTTCAGTATGTCATCAAAAGAAACAGCCTCAAATAACGTCAAAATAAAACGTACGTTGAAATAAAATTATGTTAACCAATATGAAACGTAATAAAAGTTAATTCAATCGTAATATGTGTACGAATTCTTTCTAAGCGCATACAAACGTGAAATAATTAATTCGAATATTTATTATGAAATTAGTGTATTACTTTTCAAAGCATGACTGAATTCAGCTGTGTTCAGATGCAGGAAAGGGTACAATTCATTCGTTTAAAAATTTCATAACTTGTTCAATTTAAGTGTTAGATGAACAGGACATTTTGGTCTTTCTTTTTAGTGAAAAGGGAGATTTTTACTAAAAAACAATTATAAGAGCAGGGAAGCCTGCAATTTTTTTCGTAATTTTTAATTAAATATTTTTAATTAACGAAAAATGCTTTTGAATTACTTGTTAACCTCTTTTTAAACATTTTTGTAACTAGAACTGTATGCATATGTCTAACGGTTTTCGAATTATATATTGGTCAACGCCGATTGTGGACACCCTGTATGTATTTGCAGAATTATCTGGATTTGAAATTCCATACTCTTAAGTAAACTAATTATTTGACTTCATTTTAAAGGTAAAATAAAATCAATAGAAGTTTCCGGAAAATATCAAACTTATCTCCGCATTCTGAGTGTTTTAATTTTAATTTCAAAATTCAAATTACTTAAAGAAGTTCTGTATTGCATAAATATATCTAAAGATACATATCACAAATGGGCAAAACTATGTAGTTACAATGTATTCATATTGGATATCATAATTAATTCGCGCATAAATTTATGTTTATGTTTAAATAGCATCTACCAGAAAAATATGTTAAATTTGTTAATTTTTTAACACAATTTTTTCAGACATTAAAAATGACTGTTTCAACAACCAGTGTTTACCATAAATAAAAAATATTTCAACATCAGCGAATAAAAATTATAAAAAAATTACTTCTCCTAGTTTACAGAAAAATGTATCATTTGAATATTTTATGTAACTAACAGGATTTTTATTTAAGATTCTTTGAGTGTAATTAAAAGTAATGCATTTAAAATATAATTAAAAGTCCTACACGTGTGAAAGAGAATCCCCTACTGGATATTGTGTTTTTAAAGGCAATTATTTAGAAGTAATGTTTAATTACAGACTTTTAAAAGAAGTGAAATCTGGATGCACGAGCGTGGTAAAATGAATTTGAATTTTTCCCCCAACTTCTTTTTTTTAAGTGTCTTTCTCAAAATTAAAAGAATTGGAAAAATAATGACATTGTGGAAAAAAGAAAAATAAATAATTTGTGTATCGATTTAATTTTAATTTTTGTTACATTAACAGAGCATCATTAATCATTAAGTTTTACTTTTTATATAACTAACACTGTTTGAGATAAAAAATAAAAACACTGAAATATTTATATAAAGTTTACATTTGGATATATTGCACAGTCAGTCATATTAATATGACCACTTGTAATTTTTTGAAGTTTTGTAAAGTATTCGAAATACATGATGAATTATCCTGAAATTCCAGGTGTGTAAACAAAATATTACAGATCATATACTCCGCATTTTTTTTTTTTCGAATTCCCATAGGGGAATAAACTGTGATCATTTTTATGAGGACAGAATGCATAGTTTTTTGCTTATAATTTACAGAATTCTTAATATTAAAAAAAAGTTCTTTTCAGAAATCATGACAAATGATATTATACACAAAAACCTGTAATCGGAAATAAAAAAATAATAAAAATTATATGAATGATGAGCAGGTTTAATAAAGCATTTTTTATTCGAATTTCTGAAACCAATCAAAATATAATTTGCGTAATATGTTAGCTATGTTTATAGAGCGTTTTTTGTGAAAGTCTTGAAAACATAGTTTGAAAAATTATAAAAAAAATTCATTCCATTCTGAAAACTATTGTTCATAAAATAAACTCAAAATGTGTCGTTCCCGAAACGAAGCGAAATGATGAAGGGCCGTATCCGTATATCCCTTGATTAGTTTCAATGCAGTATCCATGAAATTATACGCACTAATATGTTTGTATACAGCTCCGTTAACCCATTAACTGTGTAGTCTGAACTGACTTCGGGCAGGAACTCTTTGCACGATTCATTACTTAAAGCTTTTTGACACCACTAATTTTTAACTGAAAATTTATCTTTATTGATTGGCAGATGTTTTTAGATTAAGTAAAGCAACTATTTTAGTATGGAAAATGTGGTTTTCAGCCGCCCCTATTTGTATTTTATGTTGTCGAAAACAATGCCAAAATTAAGGGGTTAAATTGCGTGTACATTGTGGGGCGTAAGCATAGAAGTTTGCTTAAAAAATCGGCAAAGCCCGCTATTTTTTATAAAATTATGAAGATATTGCTAGGATTTTATTTTTTACAACGTTAATAAAAATGTATTTATTTATGCTATATTGTATATTTAAAAAATGCTCTGGAGCTAGGGTGATACCATTAAATGCACCTATGGTGGCAAAAATATATAATAAATCCACCTTTTATGAGATTGGCCGAGATCGTAGTTCAATATTGTAGAGAACACCAGGTCCATATTTTACTTTTTTTCTGGAACAAAGTGATTTACACATTTTCTGATAAAGAAAACTCAGTTCACAAACATCTTGACTAAATTGTCTTTATTTTGCAGAATACGAGAACTATGCACATATCAAAACACTTGGAATGCAGCGTATTCACACAAAACGTCCACTAGTATTAAAAGAAACATCCCTAATTTTCAACAACCACGAATTGTACATGTTGACATGCCCGCGACAAAACGTAATCTAAATAAATTTTCCCATAAGAATGCAGCAGGCTAACTTAAATGCTATCGATCATAATAAAGGAATATTTGTTATTTTGACAACCTTATTTTGAGAGTGCATGTTCACTTCACCAAGACAAAACGTAATCTGACAAAATTTTCACATTTCACAAACGCCAAAAGAAAGTCACTTGGCATACCATAGATTCCCAATCCGAGCAAAAAAAATGTACAGGTAAAAAGGTCTGTTACATAATAAGCAATGGGGAAAATTTAAAATTAGTGTTTAAAAGAATACAACAGTACATACAATACAAAGAAAGTTTAAAAAGAATGCAACAATTATCGCCCGTGTCGAAAAACGGTCAACTCACAGTAACCCTAAACGAAACTACGCAATCGGTAAAAATTAAATTCTTTATACAAGACAAAATGAAATGATTGGGAAATAAAAAATATCAGTTATTTAAAACAGAAAAAAAATATTTTATTCGTTTGATATTTAATCAACTGAAAAACAAGAAAGAAAAATCTAGAAATAGAATGATATTTTAAAACTAATTTATTATTTGTTTTATTTATTTATTATTATTATTATTTTATATGCAATTGGAGACGAACACACAATAAAAATACCTATTAAAATGACTTTCTTTTAAAATTAACTTTCAAAAGAGTGGGGGGGGAACTAACACTTGAAAAATTAATAGAAATATATATAATAAAATATGTGTTACATCACAGCACCACCAGCGTTTTTTCCATTAAGATAAAACTGAAATGGAATTACTTTGTGTTTCTCTGTAAAGAAACTATAAAGGCCATGCACTTCATTTGCACTTGCGAAAACATCTGATAATAAATTTCAATAAGATGTTCAAATTTCATGGAAATTCAAGTATATTTGAGAAAGCTCAGTAAGACGGCTAGACAACGCCCCGACAAAAAAAAAAAAAAAAAACGGAATATTAATGTCAAAGTAATGGATTTAAGTACCAAAATTTCCTGCAAATATTTTAAAGTAAATATTTTATAAATATTTTATAAACTGTTTGTAAAATAAAACAATCTTTCATAAAATGGTACATTTTCTTTATCAACAGAAACAATAATTTTTAATTAAAACATACTGAACATATTTTAATAAAATATCTTAACGAAATATAATAAAATACAGCCCATGACATCATTGCAACTTATATTTGCCAATAATCGAGTAATATTGTTTATTTAGAAACTGTTATAAAAAATAGATAAAGCATGTTTTTAAAAATAACAACATATATTTTCAATTAAATTTAGTGAAAGATTTTAGAACACTGCAAGATCGATAATTAATTTCTCTACAATAAAGAATGTTCCACTTTTATTGATTAAATGTTTCTTCCATGCTTTCAATATCGAGCAACAAAATAAACTCACTCACCTGCATAATAATCTTAAGGATATTTCTTCTGACACTCAATTTACATAAAAGTATATTGCTTCCGGAATATTAAACTGCATTTCATTATATTTTAACTGTCATGCCATAAAATTTTGTAGTAAAAAGTTTATTTTATTTTACTTTTGCTTTAGACTTTGAGATTATGAAAGGATTTATTTTTAGTGATTCCAAATTACGTCATAGAGAATATTTAAATAGTATTTAAAATGGAAAACTGAACTTAATACCATTTTTGGGGAAAGAAGAGTGAAAAATATTCTGGAAGACATTTTATAACTTAGCAATTTAAAAGTTTCATTATAAAGAATAAAAAATCTTTCTATGTAGATAAAATATACATACAAAATAATTGTCATACAATTTGAGTTAAATTTACTTTTTAAAACTACTCAAAATTTTTTCCCACACGATCCAGAAAAAGAAAACTGTTTTTAATTTTATACTAATCCCGTCACTTTTAAAATATGTATGAATGTGCGAAATATCTCATCCTCAAGAGCAGAAAAATACCAAAGACTCTTAAAAACACATCCAAAATTTTTATGTAATTTGATGGGAGAATTATTTTATCAGATTATGCATTTTTGACATACATTTCCATTCTTTTATCCTCCATTTATTTTAATGCCTAAGTATATATTTTATTAGATTATTATTTCCTTTTGTCTAGTTCGGTAATTTGCCAGTGGAAAGCAAAAGTGGCAAATGAATCGACAGTCCAATAGGCAATATCATTATTAGTAATTAGACTTCGATGGTATTAGATGGCTTTGGCTTCAAATAAGTGGTAAAAGCAATTACTTTTTCTTTTAGTTCAATGAAATAAATGAAAAAAAGAGATTTGTATAGTTTGAAATTTTCAAAACTATTATTTCTAAATAAATATATCTACAGTGATTATTGTCATCGAATTATTTCGTGTAACCCTATCTAATCTCATCGCAATACAATCATAATTTCTTAAGTTTTAAAATGTAGACCACAGATCTACAAGCAAATCAACCAGGATTGTTTCATAGTATAACATGTACACGAATTATTATGTTTTCACCTGTAAAGGAATGTTAACTTCGCTCACCATATTCTACAGCAGGACTCTTGTAGTGCACCTCAGTGCTGTATATAAATTACATTGAAATATAGTGAAAACATTAGAATACACTTCAAACGAATTTCTGCAAGTGATTTTAAGGCAATGAAATTTTTTTATGCATTACTGAAAACGAATGATAAATTATACTTACTATATCGTTTATAAAACATGTTGCTATCCATATTAGTGATGTATACAAAAATTTACATACGATTGAAGTAGTAAAACAGAACGTAAGTTATTTTCTGTGTGCCTCTTTAAATGAGCAATTGCTTTTTATTTTATACCGAATAGAAAAAATCGTTGCAGTTCACCTCAGTGACGAAAATAACATTCAGTATGTTTGAAACAGCGTAACTTCATTAAAAGCAATGAAAACGATTTTTTTTCTTTGACCGTAGTGTAATGGAATTTTTTTAAGTAACCCTATAAATTAATCATAAATGGAACAATCGTAAATCATTTACTAATATAAGTAACCATAATTTATAAACTAATCATGACTAATCATATAATCAAATACTGAACACACATTACAAACACAAATTTTTATATATTCAAATGTTCCTGAAAAATATAATTTATTCAAAATGTTCTTTCACTATCGGTTGAAATAAAAGATAATTTCAATTTCAATTTGAAATTAATGAAAAAGAAAATATCTAATGCTACCTTAAGTTTTTCCTAGTTTTTTTTCCTTTCCTGTCACAAAAATGTAGATATTTTATTGTCATCACTAATGAAAAGTAATTAAAATTAAATAAAAAAATGAATCTTGAGAAATAATTCAAAATTTCAAATTCTAACATCAATTTTGATACGTGCGGATAAGTACAAATAATTGGTGTCAATTTCACCACCAAACATTTCATATTTTAGGAGAAAAGGTTGTGAAACAAAATCAATTGCTTAGTCAGCAATTTTAAAAAATCGCTTTATAAATTCATTTTTTTAGGATTTTATATGTATAGGGAAGATTTAAGAGGAATATGTATAATAAAAAAAAAAGGATTATTAAATGATGATCACTTTAAACGTAAAATTTTTATGGAATTGAAATCTATCAGAAGTACAAAAAATGTAATACTCGTATATTCAGAATTTTTGCATGTTGTATAAAAAGTAAATTACAATGATTAAATAATTTTACCGACAAATTTTGTTCATGAATAAATACATTTTCTTACTCGAGTAGTTACAAGACACGACGTCGTCATGTTTAGTGTTAAAACTTTCTGCACTGGTTTAGAATTGTAAGCATTCAATATTTTTTTAATCCTAATTTTGCTTTCGTGAACATTACACTGTTAAAAATAAATTCGGTGAAATTACATAGAATCTATGTGTAATTCGTTATTTTAAATCTTATGAAAAATTACACAGATGAGAAAAACCAAGAATTTGTTCAATAAATAAAAACGTATTTGGTAAATTTACAACAGACCCTGTAAATTAATACGTTAAAATACATGAGATTATGGAAGTTTATTTTCAATGACATTAATTATCAGTGAAACCCTCAAACTTTAGTGAGTTTTCCTGAATTTGAATTTTTCAAGTAAATTTGAAGTGCTATTTTATTGATTTTTCACACAGTTTGTTTCTGGCCGTGATGATGTTTGAAGCTGAGACCTCTAGACACCTTAAGAACACGTTACTGAATGAGCCATCTATTGCTATTGAGTGCAAAGTATGTTTTTTCTGTTTCAGCGGGGAAAACTTTCCACTAAATCTAATGAGATGATTTTTCCCTTTTAAAATTATTCCAAGTTTTAAAAAAGCAATCTGTAAACTAGATTTTCTTCTTTAATATTTCTAATAAAATTTCAAAAGAAATTTAAAATTGTGTGTTTTGAATTAAAAAATTTAACAAAGATAAAAATATTTTAAATTAAAGACATGGAAATATTTCAGGGCATTTGATATAAGATAAGAGAAATGTGTGTAGAATAATGATCGACAAACTCAATCGTATGCAATTAATCGAGAACTAGTGTAAATTTGTAGAGTTTTGATTTTTTGTGTTTTTACAGAAATTTTTAGCTGTGTATATAAAATGTCTAATGTACTCTTTTTTAAAGTATTGAAATTTTCAAAATCAGTAATTTAAAATCATTCTCGACATCATTTATACGGGAGACTATAGCAAGGGTTGGACAAAGGGGAGGCTTGATCCATCCGTCAGTTTTCACGTTTAAAAAAAATTGAAAATTCTGCCAATAATTGACATCAAACGCTATTTAATTGTTCAAGAAATAGCTTTTGTTTCATGCAGATAATTGAAACCGGTGTAGAAAAATTCCTTTTAAAGAGTTTTTAGCTTTAAATGTATATCATTCTTAACCCGTTGAGGACCATGGTTGCATATATGCACCCCGAAAAAGAGGATAAAGACCTTCTCTTTTCTCCCGAGTAAAAAAGTAAAGTTATACATGTTTTCTTTAATCAAAGTAATTTCGAGATTACATAAGTAAAGCTAACTTTTTAAAAGAAAGTGGTGACAACTTAATAAAATTTGTGTAAAAGGTGGCGGTCCCGAACGAATTAAAGACGTTTGTAAGATTTTGTCAGGTAAAATATATGATTAAAACTTAAGTAAGTATGTTTTAAGTAATGCAGAAATATTCTTCTTTTATTCCTGACATAAATATTGTTTAGTAAATTAGGCTAAATACAATGATGTTCTATTCTTTAAAAAGTGATATGCGGCGAGACTTGATCCAATCAATATGAGGAGTGTTGATCGTGATTAAAGCCTTCTTAATTTTTTTTTTATTATTTATTTATTTTTTTTTTCTTTTGATTTTATACCGTGCATAATGAAGAGTTAATGCTTGCATTTCTAAAATAATGTTTATTTATTCTGTAAAGAATGAGTAAAAAAATCAGATATATTTGATAGAAAAGAAAATGTTTAAAAAAACATTAAAGGAAGATGTGAAAACTGCTATTGAAACAAGTGAAAGCTTATTGAAATTCAAATGGGAAAATTGATAGACTCTTATTTCATGTAAGAAGTATTTATAATAGTAGGTAAATAGAAAGAATCGTAAGGACTAAAAAGGTAGCAAATAGTAGTCTTAAAAAGAATATTAAAAGTTCATGCATTTTCAAAATTATGTAACAATGAATAAAATCCGCCCGGACAGACAGATTGAACGACAATTATAGATGCTACGTATTTACATAATTACGAACGTACCTAACAAGATGAAGACAATGAGTCAAAACTAATGTATCTGGAAACTACTGTTTTCAGAGAGTTTCACAAAAATATGTTGGTTGGTTGGAAAAATCTAATATTTCTCTTTTGCCTTGAATTCCATTTGCACAGGTTTGATTACGCATCGCATATTCTAAAATAATTTTTAATAGTAATGAACTCTGTAGCAAAACATTTTTCTAACTTTTTTAAAAATTACTTTATTTCACTTAATTAATATTTCAATATAAAATAAAATGTGTCAAGTGTGCCATAGATGGAGGGCCTTGACACATTATTTGCATATCATTAAAAGCTATTATTTTTCTGCTTCTTACATATATATTACACTTATGTAGCAATTTTATTTGGATAACTTATTGTACACAAAATAAAATGATATATTAAACTTTATTTTAGGTTCAATGTTAAAATAAAAAAAAAATAATAAAAAGGAAAAAGTGTGCTAACCTTTTCTTGTCTCCTTTATTTAACGCTGATCCTTCTAATAGTTTTCTATACTCAAACCATCCCTCGTATTAAAATAATCTTTTTTTTTTTTTTTTTTTTGCTTTTTTTAAATCTAAATAGTTTTATTATACAATGTTATTCTTAATTTCTTTTTAGTAAATGTAACGGAGAAAAAATCTCTATTTTGTTTACTTATATTTCTCTACAGTCGCAATATGTATGTATAATCGTATACATTATCGTAATCATAATATATACGTTTATATATTTGTAATCTTAACATTTTTATGCATCACATTGAAAATATCAAGTTTATAACGTGATACTGACATTTATATGTATTCAAAGGTAATTTATTTTTTAGCACTTACCAACGAAGTTGAAAAATGTTTATGATTTTGGTTTAACTTTCCGCCTGTCTGTCTGACAGTCTGTTTGTGCTCTAACTATCGTAAATATACTTGGATTGCCCTGAAATTTTTGGAAGTTATAGAAATTTACCTTAGCACGAATTTTATTGCAAATGAAGTTTCTGCAAGATTAGTTTATTTTCAGGAACAGCCAAAAAAAAAACTTCCGTTACATTACGTCTTATGGAGAAAAATTGTTTCAAATGAATTTTAAAGATGTTAAACCCCATCAAACATAATAAAATTTATATTCATTTACGAAGTGTACTAAAATATGCATTCTTTAAAATATGCGGTAGATACAATGGCTATTATTCATTTACAGAGCCTCACAACAGAAATTCACAATGATAAATAAAAGCGGGAATTGTTTGCGACATATTTTGATTATACTGAAGTATTTCCATAGCATGTACATTGCAAAAAATAGGGTCGATCTACTAAAAAATACTAGTTTCTGTCAGCGATCCTTGCAATTACTAAAAAATTTTGTAATCTTACTCAGTTACAAGAAAATATGCAAGAATTACTAGAAAAATCTAGCAATGAAAAGGGTTAATAGTTTTTAATTTTTAATAGCTATTACTAACACTCACTTGGTGTGGCCGTGATAGCCTGGTGGTCATAGCACCAAACTCCAGGCTGAAAAGTCCCGGGTTCGATGCTAGACACCACCAAAGACGCACCGAGTGTATGCAGTGCAAATACTCGATAAAAAAGGGGTTATGAAAACCCTGTCGTGGCAGTTATGATCACTGGATTTTACCGGTGGCAATGTTTGGTGCTGCCGTCTATTGAAACTGCCGAAAATTTTCGGCGGCAGAAGACTTCTTACCCACTGGATGCAGTTCAAATGAAGCTCCTGTCTTTCGGGCACACGTCAAAAACAAAACTCAGTTGGTGGTTCTCTTATAAAAGTTTTAAGATAGTTATACAAAAAGTTCATTTATACATTTTACAAAATAAATGTTTGTTTCACTTGCTAAAATTGTGTTTGGAATAGTTACTAAGAATCTGTGACTAATGGTTATTAAAAATAATTTTGGAGCTGTTACTAAAATTTGCTTGGTGGCTCATACTAAAAGTTTTAAGTTAATTATAAAAAAATTATTTTGTTCAGTTTACAAAAGAGATGTTTGTTTCACTTGCAAAAAAAAGTTTGGAATGGTTATTATTTGTACTGTGAGTAATGGTTAATAACAAATTCTGTGAAATACAAATTTACTAAAAAAATTTTAGTAAACTCATGAATTTTTTTACAGTGTACAGGGACACACAAAAGATTTCAAATAGTACATTCTATCCGAAGTGCTGTATACTATCGATTTTGGCTGATGGATGGATGAAATGAAATTTTAACGATGTATGCGCTTTAAAGTTTCACTAAATTTATGCATATTTATATGAAGCATATAAATAGTATACTTTACGTGCCGGGCTACACAAAAGATCTCATAAATGTTATTACATATAAGCGTAATTTCCTTAAAGGTACTTTTTAAATAAGTTATGCATTTTTACGCTGAACTGCATTCAGTTAACTAAGAAATGTTTGTAAAATATAGATGAAATAATGTACAGAGTCACCTATGGATGATATATTCTCGAAATGTGATTTCAGTAGATTTAAAAATACTTTAGGTTGAATTAAATTTTAGTTAAATATTGGCATATGGAGGTACTAGATAAACTACACGACTCAACAAAAGTATTTAAGTATATCTCTTAGTATAAACTGCTGAAAGAGAAATTTCAATCCATTAAGCATTTTCTTTCTAAACTAAATTTTCTTAACATATATTCTATAACAACTGACAAATTAAATAGGGGGCAGTTCAAAAGTATCGGAATACATATTTCGCTAAGTACAGTATCACATGTTTTGCTAAATATTGGAGTATTGTTTAAGGTTTTAGGGAAGTATTGTAAAGTGTTACGAGATCTATGCTTAAAGCATGGCTTTTCTTACTTGTTAAATTTTAATCAGTTTTCGGTCATTCATGAACAGTTTTGTCTCTGGCACTTTCGAGTGAAAAAATAAATCTCAAGAATTAGTAACACCATGAGAAATAATTAATAAATACTTACATTGTTGGTTCTAGTTTAAACAGAATAAGATAAACTGCATTTACGAAGTATTTTATTTTTGTTTGTTTCTTCTTTGATTTCTCAAATTTGTTTAAAAAGCTTGTCAAACAGATCTAGTTAAATGTCATACAGCAAAACAGCTTAAGAGAACATATACACTTCTTATTTCTTATTTGATTTCTAAATCCATATGCCTTTTGATATCTTATAAAATACGATAGGAAATACCTTGACAAACAAAAATTTAAATGTGACTTTTTTTTTCTTTTAAAGAGGAAAATTTTATAACCTGTGAAGTCAGTTCAATTTCAAATATATATTCCGTAGAAAATATAAAACTCCTTATTTCTATTAAAGTTATCTGTTTATTTTTGTTTTCGATTAAAAAAGTGTACAGTCCTTAAAACAGCTTGCATAAAGACTATATACAGTGGCGGTCAAAAGTTTAGTAAGTTTCTTCGTTCGTAAAAGTTTAGTTCCAGTTAGTTTCTTCGATTTATTTACCAAAAGTTTTCAGCAAAAAAGAAGCACAATTGCTTCAAAAAATAGGAATATGTGAACGGCCTCTGACCACGTGATCATTTTGATTGGATCACAGAATCTCTAGCTCATACTTTTGAATAGCTATGCCTAAAATTTCACATCGATCAGTTGAACGGACTGGCCGCTAGAGCTCCATATATCGGCAATTTTTTTTTTATGACCACCCGGTATATTTATATGCATATGAGCTGCATGTATAAATATCAGGTGCTACAATATGCTTCATCGCTATCACTGTACCATACCTTCAAAAATTTTGAATATTTTCTTACTGTCAAATAAGGATTTTCTAACTAATTGGGTACCATCTAAGTAGTCCAAAGCGACTAATTTGCGTTTATAGATCCAACGTAAAAATTTGGCGTGGTGAGAAATTGACAGATGCAGAAATGTAAAAATTTTAGATATTATGACTTTGGGGGTAAAAGGTCTTTATGCCTAGACAATTTGAATTTTTCCTTTTCTTAAATATTAAATTTTTTTTGTCTAAAACATATTTGTTACATTTGTAAAATATGTGTTAAAAATTTTTATACCCTAACTATTACATATTTAATACATGATTTCTCACCTTGTTAACTAAGCACAAAACAAACAGAGTGAAAAATGTAACCGGGCACTTCGTTGGTTCTACGCTTAGTTAACAATGTGAGAAATCACTTATTTAATATTCAATAGTTTTGAACGTAATTGCTAACAATCAATTTATTCAAAAATTTATTGAAATAATGTACGCTAACAGAAAAGAATTCCTTCATCGTTTTGCCTTTCACTCAAAGAATTAACTTAGTAGCTTCACTTATGTTGAGCTTTTATTGGGACCTTGAATGACAACTTCTTTAAGTCTCGCCAAGGCTTACTTGTATTTCTGAAAATTAGCGATTCATGAGAGAAACTCATACGAATTCCTATTTACGAAATATGTAACAACCTATTTACATAAATTTTGCAGACAAATAAATCCATGTTAAAAATTATACAATGTTGCATGAATAAACTGGAATTGGTGGACAAGAATATGTTTTAAATTTTGCAGCTTATAAATTTGATGACAAGCGAAGATATGACAAACCAACAACTTTGAAAGATGCTTCAATAATTGAATCAAAAGATCATTCTATTCCATGTGTGGATCGTAAGGTTTATTCAAGACAAAAAGATGGCCTCGAAACCACCATATTTAAACAAACTTCGCAGCATGCAGATACCCATGACATTTCCAATTTTATTTCCTCTTCGTGAACTAGGATGGACATACAATATGTGTCAAAAAGGTAAGAAGATTAAACCTTTACAGTACTTTCGACATCGTTAAGCTATGCGGAAAAATTACTTTAACCCTTCACTTAATTCTAATGACTCAAATTCATTTCACATTTGGACATATTAACAGCGATTGATTCGACCTTAAAAAACTCCAATCAAGGGAAAATGAATGAAACCCGTTTACAGAAAGATCACCCCACTTTTCTTTTAAATTATAATTCAATCTTTTTAAAAACGATGAAATTAGCATTATTTTCGAATCTGGGATGCATAAACGGGAGTTGGCGAGCGTAGTACGTAGGTGGCAGAGGCCCGTAGTATAATGGAAATAAATAAATGAATAAATTTGTAGCATAATATGTATTATTAAAATATTATCTCACAAGCTATCGGAATTTGGTTCGACTAAAAATTATTTTATTTATATGCTTTCTTACACGTAAAGATAGTTGGAATGTAAAGTTAATTCCCAGATCACACCGAAATATAGTCTATCAATTATATATTTAAGTTATTCTCTCATTAATAATCTTGCGAAATGTTATCTTCAGTAGATTTAAAATATCCCGTATAATAAATATTTATAAATACTTTTAATCTCAAAAGATTTAGAATGTGATCAATCAACTGTATTTTTTTTAGGTTCAGCTTCACTTTAGAAGAAATATTTATATAGCGTTTGGTAGAAAAAAACATTTCTTGTATAATGAATTTTTTCTGTTCTTAATGAATCCTTTCCATTTAATACAATTTATATTGTTCTTTCTCTTTCTATTATTATGAAATGTATAACATAAAAAAGCATGTCTATAGGTAGCATTTTTTATTTATAAAACTAATTTGTAAAACTGTTTGCGCAAAGTTTTTTTTTTTCAGAGTTTTATATTTACCAACCTGTTAACATTTCGAATGTGTTTGTTAGTATTTACGAAATCAAATTCTTAATTTTTTAAACCTTGAGAAATTTATTAAAATAATAAAAATGAATTAAAAAAACAAATGTGTGCACGATAAAAGAAATTAAACGAAATGAAAATGCGATATTATCCGAGAGTTGCCTCAAAATTCCTTGTTTAACTGTATGTTCAGTGTTTGCAAAAAACTTGTCTTTTTAATTTTTAAAACTTGTCTTGTTAATTTTCAGTGAAAATACAGTTTTATTTTGTTCGATGGAAATCAACATTAGCTAGCTAAAATATTTCCCGTTATTCTCAAAAAGTTCTTACCAAAAATGTGTATGTTATACTAAGTATTCGCATTTAATTAAAATAATTATTAAATTGTGTGTTTGTATGTTGACAGCACTGATTTTTATCTTGGAAAATCAAATACTTACACAGGGTGATCAAATATTTACCCAGTTCAAGATAGATATGAAATAAATTTGAGGAATGTGATTACAGTTAATTTCTTAAAAAGAACAAAATCTATTCTTTTGCACAGATAATGACAATAGGCCCGTTATGCATATAAAAACCGAAAATCATCATTTGATTCTCACTATACAATATAGATTAACGTTATTCTATGTCAACTTTTAATATTAAAGGATAAAAGAAATAAAGATAAGCAATTTGTATACGGTCTAAATGAACTTCTAACTTACAGAACAAATAACAATATTATAGCTTTTTAACGTTGAATCAATTTTCCATTTTTGAAAAGGTATACTTTACAATAGAAATAACAAAAAATATTTATTTATACGTTTAATTTTTTAAGACTGAAGTCAAGAAAATGAAAAAAAGTGTAAAAAAATTCAAATACGTGCTTAGGAATAGCAGAATTAGGTAAAACTAACATTGTAAATACTGACAGACTTAGAAAAGATATACTTACTTTAATATAGAAAAAAACTGGGTACACATTCGAAGGAAAAATACTATGAAGATCAAAATTGGTTTCGCTTATATCATCCATTTGCAATCACCCTTAACTGTGACATAAATAAATAAACATTCTTTCTCCGATATTATTGCGTTGGTATGCTCAGAAAGTTAAATTCTTTTCATTAGAAATGCAAGTTATTACAGGGTACAAGCTCTATATTCTTTTACAGTTATAAAATGCACATTTTTCCTGATGAATAATTTAAAAAAAATCATATTAGCATAAAAAAGTGCATATTATTTTTTTTTCATAATAACAATGGATTCAAGGTGCTAAAAATATAGTATATCATATGTTATTTTTTTAAGTCAGTAATTAATTTACTATAGTATATTATGTATTTTCCACATTAATAATGATTATATTTAAAATATAAATGCATTTAAGAAAATTTACCTTTCTTTTTTTTACTCCGATACATAAAAAAATATTTTTTTTTTTTTTGCGTTGGTTTTTATTTTGCAGAATAATTCCCTGGAATTTGCACTAAAAGATAATTTAATTGACTATCAAAAAATTCCAAATATAAAAAATCGATTGGAAGTAGATTTGAAACATAACATTGCATGTCCTGAATTCTAAAACTTACTATTCGTTTGGAAAATTCACAACAGTTTAATGTTTTGCTTTATGCTCTGTTATTGAAATATTCTGCAATACAACTCGGATGTTCAAAGTACATGAGAAGAACCTGGGAAGATTAATCTAATAATATTGTTCAGTCAATATTTTGGAATTCAAAGTCAACTTCTGTTCCGTATAATCAATATAATTTACTATTCTTTGGTCATTCATGTTTTTTTTTAAATGGCTGTCAGATATGAATGATGGTTTTCTTTTTAAATAAATTCATATTTATTGTCTCTATGTCTCATTCTGAGAAAAGAGAATGTAAAATTAATGACCTTGTCCTTTTTTATGATTTTCCTCTTTTAAATGCAATCTTCAGATTAAATTAAATAGAAATGAAAATATTTCAAACTGAATGTTCTATATATTGTGAATATTATCTGATAACTAGAAAACCTATACATTTTTTTCTAATATACTTCTCAAATTACTTTCTCTTTGTACAATGTATATTACAGAATATTTGAGCAATATCCTGGAACTGATCCGTTGTAATGATAAGTTTTATGGCACTGAAATTCCTTAGTCTTTTTCTGTGTAAATCCAGCCCCCCACAACCTAACGTTCCGTGAAAGTTGAAAAACAATAGCTATCATATTTATCAATAAAAGCATTAATTTATTATTCGCTTATGTACTGCTTATGTGTCTAAATGACACAAATAATAAAGATTCCCTCTTAATTAAAACAGTTGATTGTTATCCATATACTAATCCTACGAAAAGCGACAGGCAACATTAATGATTTCGATTAGTACATTTTCCTTACAAAAATATTTAACCAAATTTTTAACAGTAATTTTCTCTTTGCAAAATTTTGGATTGTTCATTTATATGATTATTCGAAAACTCGTTTAAATAGTTTGAATTTTAAAAGATGCTCTCACTTGTAAATATTGAACATAATGTTCTATGATGCACAAATTTAGAAACGGCGCGACTGTCGTGTTGTGTTGCGTAGACAGTAAAATGTTTTAAATATTTGTTAAAATTTTATAGCCTTTCATAGTAATTCTCTGAATTTAAAATCGTAAATATAAATAGCTTACCAACGAAAACGGAAGAAATATTATCGTTTAATAATGTGTTACAAGAATTTTAAACATCTTGAATATAAAAGTACAGTTTTAGAACAAAAAATATTTCTGCTAAATTAGAGCAAGTTTTTTGGAAGCACCGTATTTAAAATTAACTATTCATTAACATATTTTTTGTTTAATTATGGTCTGTATTAAATGCTTCATTATGAAACAATTATTTCTTTGCATGTATTTTATTTTGTTTATCCATTCACGCTTCAGATAAAAATTATGCTTTTATTTATAAACCAAATTGGTTTATTATTCAATAGGCACTTTTAATGTAATAGCTTTTCTTATCTTAAGCATCTATTAATGTGTCATTTTAACCAATAATTCATCTTTTATCTGCGCAAACAGAACTAATTAAATCATTTAGCTCTGAAAAATAATTCAAGAACGGTATTTACTATAAAAATACATTTTTGTCAAGAAAAATTAAAAATAGTAAGTTTAAAAATAAGATTAAATAAAGAATATTGCCAATATAAAATCTATTCTAAAGCATTGACTTTATATTATCTTCTTCAATACTTCGGTCATTTTATCAAATCATTAAGGCGTCCATTAATTATTTAAAAAATATACTAGAAGAATATTTTTTAGAATCTATTTAGGAAATGAATGACAGTAATAATAATTTTTTTGTCGTCGTTTTAAGGAAAAGAAATGTAAGGTGTCCTGAGATAATAATGTCGCGTTAAGATTTTATAAAATTTTACAGTTTAGTTTTAGATATTTTTTCAAACAATTATAGGAGTAGATACATCAAATTATGACTGTGTATAAGTTTAAAATAATCCAATGCACTCTATCATCAGGTTTTTTTAAGGCTTCTTTACTTATTTTGTTAAACTCTGCCTTTTTTTAAAAAATTAGTAAAAACTATTTTTTCTATGCAACGTGATATGAATAAGTATTTAGTTTGTTGAGGATCAAATATTAAACTCTTTCTATATCATTTGGTATGTATAACAAATATCATCAATTAACATTATTCATTAGGCCGCTTTTGTCCGCGATTAAAGCTGACAAAGGACTTACTGTGTGTTCTTCATCCTAAAAATAATTTCATCCTGTTTTAAATTTAGAAAGCCATCTGAATAAAATGATGCAAGATGAGTTTTTATTTCCATATTCATTATTGTAGATGTTGAAACCATTCTTTTTCAATTATTTCCATTTAAAAATAATGGAAAATCCTGAAGACAAAATTCTTTGCGTCTACTCCGCTTTTCCGTTCTTTCAAAATTAATATTTATGATAATTAACTTGCAATTATTGCTAGAAATAATCGCCTGCACACATAAAATACTTGGAACTTAATTAGCCACCCCATACTTTTCGGCATATATCGTGTATTTTACCTCGATTGTTTCAGTACTACTTCGCAAATGTCAGAAATATGGTTATTTTTTTTCTCTTTTTACCTAAAGTGTTCAAATTTGCAAAATTTTAGAGTTTTGATTTATTAGATTGTTTTAACAAATGATAGAAATCAATACATTTCGCTTTTTCATTCTATATTGAAATGGCATGTTTTTCTTATTAATAAATAAATCTAGTCGTTGGGGGCAACTGTAGTACTCACCCATCATAAGCATGCATAGTACAAAATATGAAAATAAAACGTGTCTAAACTTTTTTATAAAATGCATTGCAATTTCAAATTAAAATTTAAGTGTGTATTTAAATATTTAATACATAGTAATGCTCTCTAACGAAATTGCAGTTCTACTTGATTATCACGTCGACCACTTACAACAAATTGTATAAATCATCAAACTATTTGCAAAATTATACAAATTGGCATAACTGTTATTTTAAATAACAAAGGAGAAAAAAAATAGTAAAATATTGTTAAAACTACAAATAAAATGTCGAAATAAAAATCACTTGATCACGTAATAAATATGTGCAACGTTTTTAATGCCAAGTGAATGTAACATTTACGATAAGCCATTATTGACATTTAACCTTACCCACTCTAAATAAAAGGAATGACTACTCACTCCGGAGCAGTGAACACTCACTTTATTGCAGATTCAAAATATGTCCAACCTCTTTAGAGTGGGTTTTCAATCTGGGCAATAGAGGAATTGTTGACTCTTTCAAAAAACGAATATCCATTTCTGCGAAGTGAATATTCACTCTAAACAGGGATGAATAATCACTCTATCGGAAGAGTGACTATTCACGTTTGCCAAAGGAGTGCGTTTTTTCATAATGGTAGGAGTGATTGGTAACTCTTTCGTAGAAGTGAATAGTTGCTTTTTCATAGGAGTGAATACTCACTGTTTCGTAGGAGTGAATGTTCATTCATTATGCAGTGATTTTTCTTACGTTAGTTTATGAATCTTTATGGGTATTGCAAAAAATCATTTTTAACATTAATTCATAGTTTGTGACACCCGTAGAATTTTTAAGGATAGACTCATTTAAAGTTACATATGTATTAAATTATATTATTTACAGTAATAATCTAAAATATTTTATTTCAAAGTTTCAATTTGTGTTAATTTCATTGGAAGCTCCTTAAAGTACATGATAGTTTTAAAATGCCCGTAAAGACAAGTATTAAACCAAAACCTTAATTAATAATCATTAATCTTTTCTTATGCTTTTTTTTCATGTGTAATTAAAATTTTATTGCTCCCCTCTCCTTGAAAAAAAATTGCGATTTTCTGTTTTCAATGCTAAAAAAGTGCAATTTCTCGCCGGAAATCTATATTCCTCCCCCCCCCTCCCCGTAGCCACAAAATGTTTTTTCGGTCAGTTAAAAAGATTTCGTATATTTTATAGTAAAAATTATAAAAAACATTATAAGTATAATTCTTTTTTATAGTTGCATATTAATCGACAAGAGACTACTATAAATGAATTAAATGCATTATTAGATTTAGCAATTTCTCAAAAATCTTGCCACATGTTATAAGAATCTTCCTATTATTTTATAAATTTGCCAAATTTTAAATCTGAAAACATATGTATAACAATTTAGGATTTTAAATAATAATTTAAAACATTATTAGTAATAACGAAATGTCTGTCAAAAGAGTTACAACTGTAATAATCAAGAAGATATTTTCGTAGTATAATGCTAATTTTGAAACAGAAACACTTCGTTATAACATTATAAACGAATATTATTATTTAACTCCAAACTATAATGTTAATAATCCGAAAACAGTGTAAAAAGGAAAAAACTCTTTACAGCAGAAACCGATTCAGTCTTTTAAGTGACTGAAATTAATATTTACATTTACAGTGAATGGAATTTGAATCAGCCTTTTTAGTTAGTTTTCATACGACCGCTGACAGATTTACATCACACATCACAGTTTAGAATAGGAAATTAATAGCTTCTGAAAATAATTTCTGATCGATTGCTTCCTATATAACATAACTATATAATTGAAAGTTATGACATTCGAATTGTGCCAGAATAAAAGGTTATAATTAAATACGACGATAATTTCAAAAGCCATCCGTATGAAAATATCCAAAGATTAGTGGAAATTATACGGGGGTACACGCCGTGTACTTTCTGAATACTTTAAAGCAGTTCCGTATATCCTCTGTTTCTCAAATTAAGGATTAGTGTATTATCACCGTCCGTCAACGTTCATCATGATAGTATGTATCCTCTGCTTATACTTTCTGCATATTTTATGATATCAACGCTGATAGTATCCGTGTACAGGTATAATTTCGTTTCATTATCAAAAGGGGAAAGAAGCGAAGCTTTGAAGAAGAGATGATTCTAAAATGTCGGATAATTATCTCATACCTCGCACAAAGTGTTGTTAACAAGACTCTTCTGATTAACGGATGATTGCCTAATGCATACTTAACTCTCTCACTAGTCATAGTCACTCCCTCAGGAGTGACTGTTTTCTCTTTTAAAAGAATGCGTTTTAATACCAAATTGGTGTAATTTACAAGGTTAAATTTTGAAATCTAGTTTTAAAAATTGAAAAACAGAGTCGTGCGAAGCTTGTGACGAAGGGGTGATTGCCCTGGGCGCAGAAAGTGAAAGGCGTAAAATATATAGTACTAGCCTGATTTGTTTCTTCACTTCCTGTAAAAAAGGGGTAGGTTTTTTTGTGAGAAAAAATATCCATTCTCAAAATAACATATGACTTCTTTCTTGTAAAACAAAAGGGGTTAGTTACCAGTTGTTATATTTTACTGTAGATACATTTATTCCGCATCTGTTTTCCAAATTTTCTTCGCCAAACTGTATGAAAAATTTTACCCTATACTATTTAGTTGTTGAAATTAAATCTTTTAAAATTGTAAAGTAAATGTGAAATATACATTCAATAGAATTTATTTTTGTTTCCACACTTTTCAATTTTATGACACATGTCACGAAAAAAACCGGGGGGGGGGGGAACGCCAAATTGAAACTTTGTTCAAATTGCAGTTTTTCTCTTCACACATTGCTGCTAAAAAATACCTCATTTTGCTGATTTTTATTATTTAACTATTTATAGGGGCTCGAAGCTGAACAGGGATTTTTAAAAGTTTATAATGCTGTATTTCACTTTGATCATTGGAGTGACTCTTTCACTCTCGATAACTGAGTGAGACAGTCATTCATCAGTGGAGTGACTCTCTGACTCTTGATTATGAAGTGAGATAATTCATCCCTTTCTACACGTATGTCTACATGTATATTTCTACAAGGAGTGACTTTTACAAAAGTCACTCTAAAAAGAGTGAAGATGCATCTCACTCTTCCATAGAGTGAGCTTTTAACTCCTTCCACATTAGAATGTAGTTTGGCAATAGCTTTTAGGTTGACGAGTTAATCAAGTAGTACCGAATTGCGAAAACGAAATATCCTTATATCAGCAAAAATGATAATCATATTAACAAAAAAATTACTGCTTTAGATTAAGCGTCTCTAACGAAATTAAAACATATCTTTGAATAGAAATTTGAATCAAATTCAAGGTCATGAAAAACCAAAGAATGTGAAAAATATCATTACAAAGATCTGGACAACTATTTATCCGATTAAATGCATTTAATATGCAAAATATTTTTTTTATTATCTTTTATATTTCGTCCTTCAAATAAACAATTTTGAATTTTTTTTCATATTATTCATGAGAATGAATATTTCCAGAGTCCGAAAAAATATCACTTCAGGATAATCGAGGTTATTAATTAATAAGCTTTTTTCTATTATTACATACAAAGTAAATACCAAATTTCAAGTTTCTACCTCAATTTGTTTGAAAGAATAACAATTACAGACGCACAGATAGACAAACATACACGCAGATGGATGGAAAATTTCTCTTTCTAAAAATAAGTTTTTCGGAATCTACAATCTCTGAAACATGTAAATAGCTCATTTCTTTCTATTTTTAAAAGTATTAGAAACTTTATAAAACATATGATGGGTAAATAATAATTCTTGTTATTTTTCAAAGAATATTTCACAATACTGATTATTTCATTTGCCCCATAGTACTTAATATTTCCGAAATATTTTTCAGTGAAATCATGCTTGAAAATGAAAAGTATGCTACAAATAAATTTACTTTAAGGCAGAGCATACTGAAATGGTTTTTTTTTACTAGAAAATGGATAGTGATTTATTTTATGAGGCATTTTTATATGATTGATATTATCAGGTTATTCAAAAAGTTTGAAATTATTTTCTTATGCTTGGATATTTTAATTGCAATTTAAGCCTAATTTCATTACTTCGTATTCATTTCTAGAAGTGTTTTATTTTCTTTTTATTGTAATCATAAACTCAGAATTTCCCTTAAATGTATCCTTCGTAAAGCTAAAACATAGTTTTAAATAGTTTTAAAATATAATTAAGCGATTATACTTTACATCGAGTTTTAAAATTTCTAAAATTTACGATACTACAAAATAAAACTTGTATTCTTTCACTAAAGTTTGGGTAAAGATTAATATGCAATGAACAATGACTCACAAAATAATTTCTTATTTCCAGGTTATTTTCGAATTTAATGCAACACCAGTTACTTTTAATCAGCATGAAATTTCAATAGCTTTAAATATAGCAGATAATCCTGTTACATTTCGTAATTAGGTTATAGATTTGACAGTTTAATCATCTTAGCCTCTTTGCAGGAATACAATCTTGTTAAAGTAAGGAATTAAAACCGATGTTGATCACATGGCTTGAAAATGTTTTCAAGTGTTGATGATACTGATTACGTCACAACGGTTTATTTAAAAGCATTAAATTTCACTAAAGTATGCCCACTTCTCGAAATTAGTTAGAAGACAGCTTGTGAATTGGTAGAAGAAAACTATCATGTAAGTATTTGCATTTCTTATGCACCATGCATTTATTTTATTTTAGAAATCTAAAATAGGTAGTATAAAATTAATTATAAAGGAATTGTACAATAAGAGAAATAGAAAGAAAAGAAAACGAATATTTAAAACATTATCTACCAAACAAAGGTAAAGAAATGTTGACTGCTTGAATTGTGGCTTAAAATTAGCTTATGACACCGGCATAATCACATTCATATAAATTAAACAACTTTATTAATATTAAAATTTTATGAAAATTTTATTAATTACATCCTGTCATATTTTTTCTAAAAGTTCGTATTTTAAAAACTAAAACAACGATTTTTATTAATTTCAGTTATCTACTCTGTTATACAAATTATATCTTGATCTATAGAAATATTGTAAACTAATATTATATAACTTCTACGTTATGAATGATTTCAGAAAAGCTTGCACTGTCTTCAGATATTTTAGAAAATGACACACTAGTGAGATGAAAAGGAAAATTATTATTTAAATTAAAGTTTTTTTTTTTTTTTTTTACGTGTAGGGGAAGATGGGGATACTTAAGGCAATTTTTAAATTTTAATTTTTAAATTGATTTTATAATTTCTTAGAACAAAATAAAATATTGAAAATGAAAGTTTGATATTTTTTCTTGAACTGAAAACCACTTTCAATAATTTTTGAACTATTTTTCTATGTCAAATAAATTTTTACTTTTTGTTTTACATCGTGGCTCAAGTATCCCCATGAGGAGGATACTTAGACCATGGTGAAGGGATACTTGAGCCAGTATGGAAAAAAAAAACCTGCAAAAGTAATTTTTTCGCTTTTTTTTTTTTGCACAAATTTTTTACAGAACGATAAATTATGATACATAAAGTCCTTCAAAACCAAATGAGAAAACAAAGCTAATAATACGATATTTTTTTTGTCGTTATAACTGGTGATCGAAAGCAACATCGAAGGCATTCCAACATCTTTTTACTTTTAGCTACATGTTAACTCAGTATTGCCCTCTGTTGGGGACAATAGTCATTTCTTTGATTTTTAAAAAAACTTACAGTAACAGAAGAGGTTGCAATTTCAATCTATAATAATAAAGAGAGAAGGATGTTTGTCTGTGAGCGATGTTCTGAAGAGACTGCTGCACGTAGAGTTAAAAAATTTGGAGGGAAGGTACTTTTTTACATGTAGTTTTGCACCTCGAAGCCCGATTTTCGATTTTTTGATTAGATTTTTTAAAATAATTTTTTAGGCGATTTTTAGCGATATTTTTGCGGTTTTATCCCATTAGTGAAAAGAATACGGTTTTATTCTTTTAACCCAAAATAACAATTTTTTTTCTCTTTTCAACAAAGTTTATTCGGAATTTGTACAGCGATTTTTGAATTTTTAACGAATTTTTAATGCGATTTTTAGTGTTTTTTCTCGATTTGCGGCTATTTTTTGACATTGATAAAAAAAATCGTTTTAAACATTTAACCTAATGCCCTAAATTTTGTGTTTGTTACGATTTTTAGATTTTAATGATTTTTAATGCGATTTTCAATGCGATTTTTAACGTTTTTTAAGATTTTTGCGTTTAGCATCTATATTTTTCATAGTTGTTCTATCAAAAACTTGAGCTGTTGAGAATGCAATAAGTAATATTTTTTGTGAAATCTACCAGAAATGTCGAAAATTTAGGTACCACTATTTTCGAACAGCAATTTCATAAAATATCTTAAATTCTTGCTTAAGACTGCTACCCCCTCGAGTAATATATCATCTGATAGGTTATTTAACAGAGTATCGTTTTGATAAAGTTTTTCAAGAATAGAGTGCGCTACCTGGTGGGGGAAAATGGAACTAACAGAACGCGATTTTTTAAAATCTACAATAATAAAGAGAGAAGGATGTTTGTCTGTCAGCGCTGTTCTGAAGAGACTGCTGCACGTAGAGTTACAAAATGCGGAGGGAAGGTACTTTTATACATGTAGTTTTGCACTTCGAAGCCCGATTTTCAATTTTTTGATTAGATATTTTTTGATAATTTTTTTAGGTGATTTTTAGTGTTCTTTTTGCAGTTTTATTCCATTAGTGAAAGAAATACGGTTTCATTCTTTTAACCCAATATAGCAATTTTTTTTTCTCTTTTCAGCAAAGTTTATTCAGAATTTGTACAGCGATTTTTTGCGATTAATAAAAAGAAAACTGTTTCAAACTTTTAGCCTAATGCCCTAAATTTTGTGTTTGTTACGAATTTTAGATTTTAACGATTTTTAATGCGATTTTCAATGTGAATTTTAACGCTTTTTCAAGATTTTTTGCGTTTAGCATCTATTTTTTTCATAGTTGTTCTATGAAAATCTTGAGCTGTTGAGAATGCAATAAGTAGTATTTTTTTTGCGAAATTTACCTAAAATGTCAAAAATTTAGTTACCACTGTTTACGAATGGCAATTTCATAAAATATCTTAAATTCTTGCTTAAGACCGCTACCCCCTCGAGTAATATATCACCTGATAGGTTGTTTAACAGAGTATCGTTTTGATAAAGTTTTTGAAGAATAGAGTGCGCTAGCTGGTGGTGAAAAACGGAACTAATAGAACGCGATTTTGTTAAAATTTGGAAATATAACAATGTGATTTATGTTAAATTTTAAAATGGTTTATAATAAATGATAAAAAATGTAAACAAAGAATGGTGTGACACAATTCAAGGTACGTGAAAGGAGGGACGCGAACAAAATTAGGAAATTTAGTAAGGAGATCTGTTTTACACTTTAAGGTAGTTTATAACGCGTGTTAAAATTTTTAAAGTACTGGCGATGCTCTGGAGAGACCGCTGCACGAAGTTATGTATGAAGTTTTACACCTTGAAGGCCGATTTTCAGTTTTTTAAATTTAATTCACCTGCGAATTTTAGTGGGTTTCGAGGAGATTTTTCCACATTAGCGAAAAAGAAAGCAGTTTCATTCTTTAGACCTAATTTATTGAATTTTCTTCTCTTTTCAATATAATTTATTTGGATTGCGTGCAACGATGTTTGGATTTTTAGTGAATTATTTAATGTAAATTTTGCCGCTATTATTCGACATTAGTAAAAGGAATTTTGCTTAAAACTTTCAGGCTGATGTATTAAATATTAGCTGTTAAGATTTATGAATTTCAGCTAATTTTAAAGCGATTTATCGATATTTTTTTTACGTTTGATGTCGAATTTTTGTCATTCATGAGACATTTCCAATTACAAAGTTTTACCCTATTAGAGTAAATTTTGACCCCTGTGATTTTTTTATATTAGTGATTTTTAATGCACTTTTCAATGCAATTTTTAGACATTTTTCGAGTTTTATGGTGAATTTTTTGATATTCGGAAGAAAAAAATTGATTTCAAACTTTTAATCTAATATAAATTTAGAGATTTTTAACGTGATTTTCAAGAATTTTTGTGTTCCGTGTCAATTTTTTATTATCTATAAAGGATTTCCATTTACTACGTGATTATCCTGTCGACCAATTTTGCCAAATTATATCAATCGTGAAACAAGCCAAATTATGCAAATAGATGTAATTTTTATGTTAAATAATGAAAGAAGAGATAATTTAGAAAAACATTAATACAAATACATATAAAAATAAGAAGTAAAAACCACTTGATGACGGAACAAACATATGTAACATGTTTAATGTCAAGTGAATATGGAATTTACGATCCGCCATTATTTTCATTTAATCTTATTGTTTGACCCAGATAGTTTCTTGCTCAACCGGATAATCAAATAGTACAGATTTCCGTTTAGAATGTTTTATCCGTTTGATGAAATTCTGATTACTGCGATTTAAAAAATAAATAGCGATGTTTAGTGCATTTTTCAATCGTTTTTAATAAACTTTTTAATGCGATTTAGTACTATTTTTTTCGATCCCCACCACAGTAGTGTTTTAACAATTAAAAAATTATTTTGGTTTCAAACTTTTAGCCTAATATAGAAAATTTTACCATTTACCTTTTTTTTTTAATTTTTCGATTTTCAATGTGATTTTTGATATATTTTGTGCTCTGCGTCGATTTTTTTTGTAATTCATGTAAAAAAGAATGGTTGCTACGTTTTACACGACTAGAATATTTTTTTTATTCACGGGATGTATTTACATTTAGCGATTTTTAATGAATTTTTCAATGGTTTTGTATTGGTTTTTTGAATACCACGGCTATTTTTTGAAATTTCGAAAAGGAAATTAATTTCAAACATTTACACTTCATTTACGAATTTTGAAATTTAGTGATTTTTTAATGCAATTTTTAGCAATCTTTTCATTATTTCTCACGCTTTGCGCCGATTTTTTCATTCATATTTAAGAAAGAATTCAGATTACACTATTTTACTCCATTAATGTAAATGTTGTCCCCCGCTATTTTTAAACTTGAAACGATTTGTAATGCATTTTTGAATACAATTTTTAGATTTTTTCGAGTCCACGGCGATTTTTTCACAATTGGAAAAGAAATTTTTAAATACTAATTTGTAGCTTAATGTAGTAAATTTTGACATCAATGATTCAGATTTTTTGTGTATTTTCATTAAACGTTTAGCAAGTTTTGTGTCGATATTTTTTAACTAATGAAAGAGTTCAGATTCCAATGTTTTGTCCCATTATGGTAAATTATGTCCGCAGGAATTTAATATAAATGTTTATCTTACTATGGCAAATTTTGTCTAGATTTTTAAATTTTACTGATTTTTAATCTGTTTTATAGTGATTTTTCAAGTTCTGTGACAGTTGTTGACATCGGTAAAAGAATTTCGGTTTCTAACTTTTAGCATAAATAGTACAATTTGTTCTCCACGTTTTTATGAATTTTGCCAATTTCTAATGCGATATTCAATGTAATTTTTAGTTAGTTTGGGGGATTTTAGGTGTTCCGTGTTGACTTTTCCTTATTCATGAACGATTTCCGATTACAATATTTTCGACTGAATATTAAATTTTTACAGCAATGTCATTTAAATATTCAGCGATTTTTAATATAGTTTTCGATACGATTTTTAGCCATTTTTTATGTTCCTTGGCGATTTTCTGCCATTCAGAAACCAATTTTGATATCAAACATTTTGTTTAATGTAGTTATGTTTCGAATGCAATATTTTATCTCTTAATATGATTTTGGCGTTCCATGCCTACATTTTGTAATTTATGAATGATTTCGATCATAACCCCCCCCCCCCCCCGCCTGCTTTAATGTTAATTTTTTAAGCATTGACTTCCAAATATTTAGCTATTTTTAATGCAATTTTCAATGTAATTTTTAGCCATTTTTCAATTTCCATGTCGATTTTTTTACATCCGGAAATCGATTTCGATTTCAAACTTTTTGGTTAATATGGTTAATTTCTTGATTATAGCGGTGAATTTTTACCCTAGGGATTTTTTAATGTTTTACGACTTTCATTACAACTTTCAATGCAATTTTGGGGCTTTCTCAGTCATTTTTTTTAAACATTTTTTTAAAGGAATTCGATTTTAAATTTCTAGACTAATAAGAGTTTGGTTTCAAACTTTTATCCTTTACGGAAATTGTTTTGCTCTCTTATTTTGATCTACAACAATTTTTAATGCAGTATGTTTTTTTTTTTTTTTTTTTTTTTTTTTTTTTTTGATTCACGGCGATTTTTTTAGATACGGAAAAGGAATTCGATTTTTAATTTCTTCGCTAATATGATAAATTTCCTCTTGTGCGATTAAAGATTTTTATTGCGATTTTTTAGCGTTTTTTTTATTTATTTAAATGTTTTTATATTATCAAATTAATTAGATTCAAAACATTTATCCAAGTTGAGTAAATTTTGAGTTCCGTGATTATTGAAAATTTTTGCCATTTTTAAAGCGATTTTTGCCATTTTTAATGCGATGTTTACGTTTCTTCGCGACCCGCTTCGATTTTTTAGACGTTCAATTTTTGACCGAATTTATTAAATTCTGATTTCTTTTCTTCAAAGTTTATTTCAATTTTGAAACACAATTTTTGAATTTTGTTTTATATTTTTATCAGATTTTTAATGTTTTTTGTGATTTATAAGATTTTTCCACATTAGTAAAAATAATCCAGCTTCAATTTTCTAGCCCATCTGTTTTCAACGAAGTTTAGACGAAATTCGTGCAGCATTTTTTTTAATTTTTCGAGGTTTTTATTATGATCTTTAAAGTTTTTTCGCAATTCTTGCTATTTTTTTATGAACCCGGGCAACGCCGGGCAGAACAGCTAGTATAAAATATTATTCTTAATATATTATATTAAAAATAAACATTTTAATATGTTGGACCTGACTTATTAAAATATTAGAGATTATGACATGTAAAACAGTTTTAAAAATGATGAATGTCAAAATGAAAAATAAAATGGATATTTTCATTAAAAAATATACATTTTTATAAATTTTTTTCTAAGTCATTATTTTTAAAAGAAAAAAATATAAAGAATTATTTTCCCTTTTATCCAGAAAAAAAATCAATTAGTGAATATAAGGACGTAATTTTATTTTTTGTTTGTTTCATCCATGGCTAATTTTCTAGTGGGGATGGTTGAGCCATGGTTCAAGTATCCCCAATCTCACTGGTTCAAGTATCCCCATTTTTGTTTATCATAGTTTTACTAAGTAAATCATGCAGCTATTTGAACTAGTTTAGATTCAAAATACAATTGAAATTATACTTATCAAATTTATCTGTATGATTGCAACTTTAAACAAAACTTTTAATACAAAAAAAAAAAAAAAAAAAAAAAAAAAAAAAAAACATGCATTTATATATTTACTTCAGATAGGGAAAAAACAACTATTAATCACCATACTTTCGAAATAGTACCAAGGTATGATATTTCCTTTTTACAAGTTCAGAACTACAAATATCATATTTCCAATTTTAGACAGAAAAATTAACCAACTGTAGATATAACAGGGGTGGCTCAAGTATCCCCTATGCTCAAGTATCCCCACTCTCCCCTACTTTTTGAAAATATTTTTGAGTAGCTATTTGATTTATATCAGAAACATGAATATGAAATATTGGTTTATTAAATGCTACCAAGAAAGCTTTTATGTTATCAGTTTCTCGCTTTGCTTATCCAGTATATTCCTATACCGCATATCGTGGTTATCTGATACCTATGGGATCTAGGGATAAATCCGAATAATAAAATCATACGGAAGAAACATTTTTACAGATGCTTCAATTAACCATAAAAAAAACACTTAAATACAGTCAAAATGATTAAATAAATTGTTAATATCTTAAAATAATTCACTATAAAGAAAATTTATCAATAAGAAAAAATTATAAATTTTTGCTAAAAAAAAAAAAAAAAAAAAAAAAAAAAAAAAAAGTCCTTCCGGCAATGCCGGGAGGAAGAGGTAGCTTTCATATACTTATATGTTTATTTATTTATTTTAAGGTAAGTTACATTGTTCAAAAATACTAAGCTGAAATTAGTGGAAAAAATCTTATAAAATTAGTGATTTTATAAGATTGAATACTAGTTTTTGTCAAGACTGAATATTAATAGAAATTTTTAGAAATTAGTCATCTTTTATTCAACCTGGTTTTATTTTAAGCGATTTAGAGAGTCAACAAATTCCACGATATCATAAAGTGTATGCCATTTTAAAGCAATATTGTGGATCGTTCAGATCAGACCGTTTCAAAATGTCAGCCATAAGCAAAATTCAAAGTGCTATAACTCAATCATTTTTTAAGGTATAGACAAAATAAAAGTGTTCTGGAATCGTTGTTTTAAGTTCTAACACGCAAAAGAAAAATATTTTTCAACTTTTAATTTTTTCGCATTTAATTTTAAATTTTTAAAAAATTTAAAATGGCCACCATTTTGAAACAAAATGGTGGATGATGCTGGCCGACGAACTCGGTCGAGACATTTGTATGTACTATGTACATACCAAGTTTCATTGAAATCGGTTCATAAATACGCGAGTTATCACGTGACAAAAATCAGATCGTTTCAAAATGTCAGACATAAGAAAAATTCAAAGTGCTATAATTCAACCATTTTGTAAGATATAGACAAAATAAAAAGTGTTCTGGAATCGTTGTTTTAAGTTCTAACGCGTAAAAAAAAATATTTTTCAAATTTTGATTTTTTCGCATTTAATTTTAAATTTTTAAATTTTTTAAAATTTTAAAATGGCCACCATTTTGAAACAAAATGGCGGATGATGCTGGCCAACGAACACGGTTGAGACATTTGTATGTACTATGTACATACCAAGTTTCATTGAAATCGGTTCATAAATACGCGTGTTATCACGTGACAAAAATCAGATCGTTTCAAAATGTCAGCTATAAGAAAAATTCAAAGTGCTATAACTCAATCATTTTTTAAGATATAGACAAAATAAAAAGTGTTCTGGAATCGTTGTTTTAAGTTCTAACACGTAAAAGAAAAATATTTTTCAACTTTTAATTTTTTCGCATTTAATTTTAAATTTTAAATTTTTAAAAAATTTTAAAATGGCCGCCATTTTGAAACAAAATGGCGGATGATGCTGACCAACGAACTCGGTCGAGACATTTGTATGTACTATGTACATACCAAGTTTCATTCAAATCGGTTCATAAATACGTTAGTTATCGCATGACAAAAATCAGATATATATATATATATATATATGGTTATATATATATATATATATATATATGTCAACATTTGAACGGAGGGTGGTTTTGGGGTCTGGGGGTCATGATCGGTGAAAATATACCAAAATTTTCCGGAAGTGCTTTCCTCCGGACGGCTGCAATAGGTAGCTTTTTACTTTTTGTAATGAAAGCTACCTAATACGTGTGGCACTTGGGGACTGCCGTGGTAAAGGTATTACATAGCATTTTTTATCAACTTATGCAATTATAATTATTTATTTATTTTTAATTTATGCAGTTTTTTTGTCTTTCATATTAATTGAAGATTTTCTTTTTCTTTGATATTAATTCAAGTTACACTTTTTGAGCGTGATGACCGATAAGAAAACTAATTTTTTATTTGCTGGAGGCCTATCATCTTCCCATATTTAAAAAAATATTATTATTAAACAAAAAGTTGAGAGCTTACCTTTTCATGTCTGTGGTCCTTGCTGCACTTGATAGTTGAAGATGACTTCAGTTATGATGTAGTGGGAAAAAAAATTGAGGTGTTTTGAGAGAGGAGAAAAAGTACCTATCAGAAATTTAATAGATTGCACTGTTTGGTTTTACTGATTTTTAATAAGTTAGGTCTTTTATTAAGATTTAAGAATGACAAAATCTTAGTTTTGACAAAAATCGCTAGGGGGCGCTGTAAACCTGTTTTTTTTAATTCGGACAAACTCTAGTTAAAGAGACAAGATTAAAGATATCTTACACTATGGTATTTAAGTAGTTATTAAAGAAGTCGAAAGAGTTATAATTTTTGTTTTAAAACGGTGGCAACCAAAATTTGAAAAAATGTTTGAAAGTTAAACTGTTTTAATAAATTAGGCTTTAAAAGTTATTTATTATTTTAGTTTTAAAGTAATTGTGGTTTTAATAAGTTTTCCCCCGGATGCCCCCATATCTTTGCTCCCTTTGTAAATATAAAAATAAATGGAGATAGCCATTTTAAAGAACGGAAAAAATCGGTTGAGCTGGCCAGAAATGAGAAATGGCCAGAAAATTCCGGGCCATTTACAACATTATTAACCCCTAAAAAGTTAATTTAAAGATATTTTGAATATTTTACTAATATTATTTCATGTTTTTATTTAAATAATAGGTAGGTTCCAGTAATATAATCGCTAGACCCGCAGCCATATGTTTATTGTTTAGTATTTAGAAGTTGGCAACTCATTGTAACCATGACATTTTACTCAAAATTCCTCTCTCCAAAGCTTATTAAATCCAATTCAATTTTCTTTTATTGAATAAATGAGAAATCTGCCGAAATCTACCGTAGGATACCGTGCTGAAGATTGACGAACTGAAACGTTGTTAGCCGGAGTGTAGGTTTTTTACTCGTTACGAAATTTCTGGATTTGGTCGCCGTGCTCAAAACTTGCGATAAAAGCTATGCAATAGCTTAAAAAGAAGAAGAAAATTATTCAATAATTTCTCATCTTATAAATATAATGATAATGATAATTATTGTTTTTGTTACTACTATTATTATTATTGTGGCGAAAGTAAAGTACTAATAGTGAATTTAAAAAGAAAAAAAAACCAAATTTTTAATATATATACATTTAATGCGATGTGGATGCGATATGATTTTATATTTACTTAATAAAAGTGATGGGATTGAAAATGCGTATTTCTAATTTTAAAACAACTCTATGTATTTGCTTACCTGTATTTCCTACCATGTATTTGCTCCATGTAGTCACTTACAGTTGACTAGACAAATCGGTGCTTCTGAATTACTTAATCCTGTAACTAAGCAATTTTTTTAAACAATGTTTAAAGATTTTGATAATGGATTATTATTTTATATATAAGGAATTTGATTCCAGAATTAACATTAGAACTATAAATATTTTCAAACTTTCAAAATTGAAAATTTGGTGGGGCTATTAAAAAATGATGTCGGTCACTTGTATCCATCAATGTATGGTACATTCTTGAATTAGAAGGAAAATCAAGTGTTAAATAATCGGCTGTCGGCTTTAAACACAATCCTTAATCACAGTAATTATATTTATAAATAACTGTACTAAGAATACTGGTCTTCTTGTTACACTTTTATTTATATGAAGCTTAAATGGCTCCATTTAATCAAAAGCAAAAAAAAAAAAAAATCGAGTGGTTGTATTTATTATTTTAAAAGCACTTTAATTAAAATATTTAGATTTGATTTAGATAAATAATTAATGTAAATATAGGTTTAATATGTAAATCTATGTTTGTTGTTTAAACTAAATATAATACATGAAACAACAAGTTATAAGGGGGCGTCATTATTTTTTGGCGAAGCATAGTATAGCTGCAGTATATGTCTAAAATAATTACATGTAAAACCTACGTCTGGCATCCAAATCTATGTTAATAAATACAAATATTTACCTAGTGAGAAAGTTATAAAAATATCTCGTTCACTGTTAAAAATAAAGGTGACAAACCAGTTGCATTTGGCGCTTAGGGGTGAAAAAGAGTTACCATTTGACACCCGCGGGCTTGAAAATATGTTTGGGGTGCCTTTTGATCCCGCAATGGGTGATTCACGCTTATTAGGACAAGCCTTTTACCCCTAAAAGGTGCAATGTGTCACCTGTAGTTTTATCAGTGTTTAAACATTGATTTCTATTTATATTCTTTTTTTATGTTTCGAATATTTCACAAACATGGTAAAATTGTGTACGGAGAAAAGACAAAGTAAAATACTGAAAATTAAAGTAATTCACATTCTGCGGACATTGACTGATACAGAAAATCAGTCATTGATGACCACCGTAATACTTAACCATCATGGACATGCATGTGGTTCGGGGTGTCTAGGGGATGAATAATCACTCACAGTCATCTTGATAGATGAACACAACATTTAATATAAACACACACACACACAATTAAAATACAAAAAGTCACATAGTCCACATTCACACTTCACAGCCTCGTGCTGCTGAGAACAATCTCAAAACCCACTTTTTTATGTGTCACATGACGTTTTTATCTCCCTGATCGTTGCCAGATACAAAATAAGAATGTAAATAGAAACAATGAGAATAATGAGTATGCAGTTACAGTCATAGATGAGTTATATAAAACAGAAAGAAATGAATAATATGAAAGTAATTACTGATATTTCCTACAGAGATCGGCCATCCTGCGGGTCACTGGGCTCGGGAAACTTTACAATGCTAGATCTTAAAATATACTAGGACTTCCTTCAGAGGGATTAGTCTGAGCGATATTGCTGAGAACATAGATCTAACAATAATTTGCAAAAAGTAAAAGAAAAAATAATAACATGCTACCTTTAATTGACCATATACTGCCGCAAGTTCAAATGACGAAAATGGCCAAAGTAAAATATAGAGTTACAAAATAGTCTATATAAATTCCTATACACGGTTAAAAAATGGAAAAGCAATTTATGCAAAGCACCCGTGCATGGGTATAAATTTGGAAGTACGCAATGCGTTAAAAGTAATACAGATAATAAAATACTAAAATAACTTTTATCGGAATTTGAGCTCTTTGAAATTACATCAAAAACATAAACAGACACTCTACAGCAATTATAGGATCTAAAAAAGGCACAAATCATGAATGTTGAATAGAAAAAGGGAATGGTTTATATGGTGTATGGACCCCTTAAATTTTTAATACATAATAGTTAATATATATAAAAGTATAATATCTACATCTGATTTCTATTGATGCGATGAGGTTCGCGATGGGAATTTAGGGAATTCTCACTTTAAAAAGTGATACATAAAAATTCCGAAAGCGCCAACAAAGGAATGCGGTGCGCCGTTTAACTGTGTGTTTTAGATATAATTAATTGGATTTAAATGGATAATGCATGCTAGCCACTACATACACAGTTTTATTTTCTTTTCAAACCTATTCTCAAGAAGTTGAGCAATATCTTGGAATAAATAAAATGCTTTATATGCTAAAATGCAATGCTTGTAATATAAGGTACGACACGACATTTGAATATCTCATCTGCATAACCTTTGAGATGTCAAAGAATCATCACAAGTGATTTTGAAATCTGAACACATTTCTTCGACAAAACATGCAGGCTCAAATACGCCAAAGCGAACTCAATTGTGCATTTTTACCCGAATAAGTTATTACTTTAAAGACTTGTAATGGCAAATGAGGAAATGTCCCTATGATAAAATCTCTTTATTGGAAAAAAATACTGCCTCTCCTCCGACATACCATTATGACGAAAAGACGAATATGACGAAAGAATTTTTTTGACTTTTAATATCGTTACGTATTATGAGTATAAGACTTCGCTTCGCTCAGACAATTAATAACATAATACACAAATTGCAAAAATTACAAATCATAAATAAAATATTTCAATACAAATTTACAAAAATAATAATACAGTTGATACATTAATGAAAGATTTAACAAAAAATTACAATATTATATAAGTTAATTACATTTTTGAGAAATACTTCATCCTATTAGCAGAAGTAGTAGTTGTATTGTTGCGTCGATGGTAAACAGCTGTTCAACTTCATAACTATCTCAGAGACTTATTTAATTCTTTTATATGGGCCAAAATCTTTAAATCATAAATTTAACCCTATACCAAACTGAGATTGTTGAATGGCCTTCAGATCCCCAATTTTGCATATAAACGTTTCTCTTCTTTTTTTATCACAAGTCCTTATATTTTCAGCTTGAACTCGACTGGAAAAATTAGGGCGTGCGGGTACACGTCCTGAGGGTCATTTGTAACGTGAGGATGAAATGAAGACATAATTCTCGATATAATCCATCCATATTTCTGTCATCACCTCTAAAATTACTAACACCTTCAAAATTCCTGTTACCATTACCAGCATTTGACACATTACGACTGTTTCCATAACTACCATTACTCAAATTATTATTCATAAATCGCTGTCCCCCTCTCAAATAATTCCTCTCCCCCCATTTATTAAATTGCTTTCCGTGATAGGTCTCCGTCGAGGGTTACGCGACTCCCATTCATTCGAGCTATGCGGAGCCTCATACTTCAATAAAATTTGGTGCATTTCAGAAGAGTTCTTAGATGCTCTAATCTCAATATAGTCCCGGACATTCGTATTAAAAAGAGGAAGAACTATATCAAATAATTCCTCAAATTTAACATCCAAATTTAACTTATTTTTTAATTCAAGCTTACGTATATAAAACTTTGACACCGATTCATAAATATTCTGCTTATTACAATAAAATTCCCTCCTTAAAATACTTTTATCTTTAATAGGAGGACTTTTATCTTTAATGCTTTCTTTAGCTCAATTACTATTTGCTCGAATCTTTATGATTCATCATTAACCAATAATTTTTCTGTATTCTCTAATCATAAAAGCGCTTCGCCCTTAAGTGAGGATTTAAACCCTATATACAGGGTGATTCATAAAAGATGGGCAGAACTTTAAGGGGTTATAGTACACTTAAAGACAAATAATATTAAATAGGAGACTAAGGGTCCCAGATGTATTCCCAAGGAGATAGGGGGCATTGAAGTTTAGGGTCCGAAATTTCAAATGATTATAAAAAATGGAAAAATTGGTCGATTCATTTGCGGTTTTTGCAAAAAATTTTCTTTATGCCAGTATTTTCTTGAAATAAAATTTTAAAGTTCAATTTCAAAAAATGCCGATAGGGGGCGCTTTAGACTTTGGAGTAACAAACAACTATTTTTTAACGTTATTTTTTGTATTTCTTTAAATGATTTCGAAAGCTTAGACTTAAACTTAAATTTTGATCTAAAAATCTGAGTCCTAACGAGTAGTTAAGTAGCGTAAACTGAAATTTGAAATTTGAAACCCTTCTCCCCCCAGAACAAAAATCAGTTATTCCCGATCTTTGTGTCGTAGATTAGGCGCTAACTACTGCCGCGTTTTGCTAAAATTATTCTTTATGTCAGTATTTTCTTGAAAATAAATTTTAAAGAAAAGTTTCAAAAAATTCCGATAGAGGGCGCTTTAGACTTTGGAGTAACGAACAACTATTTTATACCTTTATTTTTTGTGTCTCATTAAATGCTTTCTAAAGCTTAGACTTAAATTTTCAGCCCAAAATCTGAATCGTAAGGCGTGGTTAAGTTTCTGGGGAGAGGGGTTTGAAATTTCTACTCCTGAGCACAGTTCAGTTTACCATGTCCACACATTGTGTGCTGTGATACGAGGTAAAAAGACACAAAATAGGATTATGTTACCAAAGCATATTTATTAACATGTAATTACAATAAATGTTCAAAATTGTGACCACCAGAGGTTATGCACGCAGAACAACGGCGAAGAATGGAACGGCGAACATTCGCGAAAACATCAGGCTTTTCGAGCACTTCCCCTACAGCGGCGGAAAGTCTGGCGACCAGTTCCTCGGGGGATTCAATGGGTGTCTCATACATAAGAGCCTTCAATTGTCCCCAAAAAAAGAAATCGAGGGGTGAAAGATCTGGCGAGCGAGCAGGCCAAGCAACAGGACCACCTCGACCAATCCATCTGTTCGGAAATGTGATGTCCAGATAGTTGCGGACGTCTCGTACGTAATGGGCTGGCGCTCCATAGTGCTGGAACCACATGACCCGCCGGATGCGTGGAGGAGCAACGTTTAACAGGTCTGGCAGCACATGTTGCAGAAATGTGAGGTATGTTTTACCGTTGAGGCGTTCAGGAAGAAGGTACGGTCCGATTAGGTGGTCTCCGAGGATTCCTGCCCAAACATTGATGGAAAAGCGTCTCTGATGAGCATGTGGATACGTAGCATGTGGATTGACATCCGCCCATACATGTGCATTGTATGTGTTAAATGCACCTTCACGTGTGAAGGTACATTCATCGGTGAAAAGCACAGTTCGTCCAAAATGTGGATTTAGCGCGTTCTGCTGCAGAAACCAGCGGGCGAATTCAACAAGATTTGGATAATCCCCTGGAGACAGTTTCTGGACTCGTTGCACATGAAACGGGAGCAAATGTTCATCCTTCAGTACTCTCCAAGTCATGGACTGTGAGGTATTCACCTGCCTAGCCACTGTTCGTGTACTTGTACTTGGCTGCGCCGCTACTACATCCAGAATGTCTTCTGCAACAACTACTGATTCGTCCTTTTTTGCACGACCTGCATTCGACCGGGAAGCGAGAAATGATCCCGTCTCACACAACTGTCTGTGCAAGCGCTCGAAAGTTTTGCGGTTAGGCAACCGCCTGTTGGGAAATCGCCCTCCGTACATTCGTTGTGCCTCTGCACCATTTCCATCTGCCGCTCCGTAAATTAAATGCATCTCAGCCTCTTCCTTATTCGTGAAGGGCACCATCTTCCGATTCATTACTACAGCGACTTACTCTTGACTCACCGTTCAGTGGTTTTTATGCCTGAATCGTGTCGAAATTTTGCATACGTATTCTTCTTCTTCCCCATTTGACATTTGCATACTTTCTGTTTCCTTCTTCACCCGGTGAGTAGCGTCAGGAATGGAGCTTTAACGTTTGCATGAGCGACGGTTCCAACTGTGCCAGTGCCTTTATGAGTGAATTCCGACTATGCAGTCCTTGACGGAAGTTGTATTTTTGCCTCGTATCACAGCACAGAATCGTTGGGCATGGTTAAGTAGTGCAAACTGAACTATGTTCAGAAGTTGAAATTTGAACCCCCTCCCCTCGCTACTGAACCACGCTCAGCGATTCAGATTTTGAGCTGAAAATTTAAGTCTAAGCTTTAGAAAGCATTTAATGAGACACAAAAAATAACGGTATAAAATAGTTGTTCGTTACTCCACAGTCTAAAGCGCCCTCTATCGGAATTTTTTGAAACTTTTCTTTAAAATTTATTTTCAAGAAAATACTGACATAAAGAATAATTTTAGCAAAACGCGGCAGTAGTTAGAGCCTAATCTACGACACAAAGATCGGGAATAACTGATTTTTGTTCTGGGGGGAGAAGGGTTTCAAATTTCAAATTTCAGTTTACGCTACTTAACTACTCGTTAGGACTCAGATTTTTAGATCAAAATTTAAGTTTAAGTCTAAGCTTTCGAAATCATTTAAAGAAATACAAAAAATAACGTTAAAAAATAGTTGTTTGTTACCCCAAAGTCTAAAGCGCCCCCTATCGGCATTTTTTGAAATTGAACTTTAAAATTTTATTTCAAGAAAATACTGGCATAAAGAAAATTTTTTCCAAAAGCCGCAAACGAATCGACCAATTTTTCCATTTTTTATAATCATTTGAAATTTCGGACCCTAAACTTTAATGCCCCCTATCTCCTAGGGAATACGTCTGGGACCTTTAGTCTCCTATTTAATATTATTTGTCTTTAAGTGTACTATAACCCCTTAAAGTTCTGCCCATCTTTTATGAATCACCCTGGATTTATTCTTCTCAGGTATATTATTAAATACAATATAATCCTCTAATTGCACTAAAAACTTAATAATGTCACCTTCACCAATAAAATAAACTCGTGGCACGAGCTCACAATGTCTGACTTTCTGTTGGGCGCCATTTGTGACGTGCGGGTACACGTCCTGAGTGTCATTTGTAACGTGAGGATGAAATGAAGACATAATTCTAGATATATGATAAGTCCACAGTTTATTTAAACTGCTAGGACTCAGGGAAAGTGGAGCGTCAGTTCGATAATTTCAACAACTAGTCACAATACTAAAAGTTTAAACTCATAACTGTACTCATAACTCCGGCACTAGACTCAGTTGGGGCACTTCAAACCAACTTCTTGCTTAGACTTCAGCTAGATGCTAGATCAAATCTTTATAAGACAGTCCGTGGCTGTAAAAACTCTTTATTATCTAAAATATTCAACGTAATTAAACTATCTCTTACCACCGGCAATCTTCTTAGATAGCTCCGCTCTGAATAAAGTAACTCGATGGACACTGCTGGCTGGCTCACTCTTAAAACATCATCTCATTCACTGGAGGCTAATAATCTAACTCACTATAGCGACACCCAATTCACCTGGCTGGCTTTCGCCACCTCTCCTGCTGGCCTTCGCCGCCTTCTCACCAACACACACACCAACTCAAAGCTTTTATATGCTGCAAACTGAAGTTGATACTATAAATTTGCATATTACTCCTAAACGCGAACTAACTGTAGAACCAAGAGCGACACACACGCTCTAGAAAGTTAAAGTAAAATAAATGATAGAGGTCGCTTTCACGCTACACATGTTAAAACATTGACGTCACGATCTCACTAAAATGCTAGAGTGTCTTTATCACAAAGGACACTCCCTCACAGAGTGTGTCTTCAACTCATCACAACTTTTGTTTTTTAAATTTATTTCTCGGTTAATCATATTATAAATTCTGTCATTGCAAGATGTAACACTAGAAATAAAATGGTTTACAGAACGAAAATTCCGTCTTGGTCTTGTATGAGTAACCAATTTGCTTTTAACATCCATCTTCTTTGGATTTTTCAAGGCACTAAAATATTTACCTTTTATTAGTTTATCTCTACTTCATTCCTGATGAAAACATGTATTATCAATTTTCATTCTTTCCAGATGTGCGACTAGTTGCCACAAGATATGTCGGAGAATCAATTTTTGCAAAAGATTTAAATAAAAAGTAAGAATATTCTTCATACACGAAACTTTATCACCTTTTCTACTATACAGAAGCTCACATATGTGAAGTATGGTTTTATGAAGCATGATTTTCACAAGGTTCTGACGTTTACTATATTCATAAGAAGATTTATCAAATGTGAAACCCTTAAATTTCAAAATATTTTCAATTATTCCTTGACCTTCTGTTGGCCATTGGAAAAATAACATTCTGTACAAAGGCCGGACACTTTTTGTTTTTTGAAATCGTTCTCTTTTTCCAATACATTTCCAAGTTTACAACCTTGGCCCTTTTCAATACTATTCCACCAAAGCACATTAGGCTTAAAATGGGGTGCATCTGAAGTAATATCATTTCTTCTAAATAGCAATCTTCGTAAAACATTTTCTTTGTAGCTGATTTTTCATCCTTTAAATCTGACTTTTAATTCTGTAAATATCTTCTTAAATAAGTTTTTTCAGATTCTTTTGGCGTATGCTTAATTTAGATACTTCCATAAATAATGCATTTGAATCGTACTTGCAAAATTCAACACATTTTTTATCAAAGTTTAATCTAGCTTGGTCTAAGTTGTCTATTCCGACGACTGCTTGGTAATTCAACTGTTATATCGGTACTATATGCCATGTTAGGTAGTGTTTACTTCCGTCTATTTCTATACTCCATCGATTCCTTTGTATAAACTTTAGATGATTCTATTCCTGATAATATCAAAGAGATGTATGACAGCTTTGGAAGATTAGGATTTTTTTGGTATATGTCTTCGTGGAGAAGGCGCACTGAACAGTCTATGTCGATGATTGAGGAATAGTTAGATTATTCAAAGTAACTTCTTTTTTTCAACTTTTTAAAGTGCGATGACGTTACAATTTCTTGTGACATGTGCATCAGAAATTTCCTCTTCATTGGTTTTATTCATCATATCACCTTTTTTTCTTAAGAAATCGGAAAATGTGAAATAACGTGACCCATTTTGCCACATTCATAGCATTGGAATGATTTTTGTCTTTCAAACTTTTCCATTTATCGATTCGTAGTTATTTCTCGGCTAAAATCCCTTTGTTTTGAGTAAGATCATGCAAACTTCTTCCTGTTTTCTTTGCCATTATTACTAAAATTTGGCTTTTCAAATGAAGTATTCTTATTCTCTAAGTAAGGGGATTTCTTTTGATTTCCTATTAAACTTTACTTTAACGTTTTCATAGTCATCTAATTTTTCTGTAATAATGATGATTTGAACATCGGAAATCCTCGAAGAAGTGTTCTTTTACCTCAGAAGGTACCTTTCGTTCTATCTGTTTAGTAACTATCAAGTCGCATAACTCTTCAAATGCTGAAATTTCTAAACTACGTACCCACTCGGTGAAATAGTTCTTTAATTCATATATGAAATTTCGCCACGTTATATCAGCTCTTTTCACATGCTTGACAAACAATTGTCTAAATTTTTCAGGGGTAAATTTATATCTTTTTAATAATACTTCCTTAACCTTTTCGTATCTGTTGCTTCATCACTCCCCCAAGTAATTATTTCGGTTATTACTTGAGGTAAAAGCCCAATAAGATGTGTAACTCAAACTTCCTTTTTAATTTCCGCCCTTTTGTCTCTTGGCGCAAAGAATTCTGTGCCCCGGAATGTGCCACTTTCTCCATTTCTTATTTGGTATCATGATGAGTGAAATAGAGTTTCAAATCAACGTTGAGCAACGCATTATCATTAAATGTATCACAAATGAAGGCGTAAGGCCTGTTACAATCGTACGGTTACTTTAAGCACATTTTGGGGAGAAAGCCGGAATAAAATTCAAGCTTTTAACTGAATCAGATAGAGTTTTTTGGGAGGACAAGAAAAAAATTGAAAAACCGCAGGAGCTGCCTTCGATCAAGTTTTCAATGAAGAAAAAAATAGGCGCCGTTCCGGACATTCTGGAGGTTACTAATTACTTCTGTCAATTCTTGGATGGAAATAACCGTGCGTCTCAGTGAAAAAGACGAAAAATTACGATCAGAGAAGGGATTTTGCTTTATGAAATGCCCGTCTCCATACAGCCAACCTAACTCGCGAAAGGTTGGTGGAAAAGCAGTGGACAATATTGAAACGCTCTCAGTATTCCACACTTATCCCGTGATTATCAAATGTTGTGCTTTTGAAAGAAGCATTAAAATGTTACCGATTCGATGCGCCAGGAGACAAGCCAATCATCTTTTTATGATGAGAAAAAAAAGATGTAATCCGTTGGAAAAAGTGTGTTTTGAAATCAGGATAATATGTGTAAAAATAACATGTAACTTTATGATTTGAATCTTTAATCAATAAATAGTAATAAAAAAATTCCGGTTTGTATTGGATTCAGTCTTGTACAATCAGTATTAGATTACACTAACTTGTATATTATATTTATAAATTGTGTAATAATTAAAAAAGAAATACACCATAAAATATAACATCATTTAGGAAAAGTTTAAATGCCTCAATTTTGGGACGACGAGAATAAATTTTATTGGGAAATACTAAATTATAAAAATCATCTGTATAATACAAAAATGTATTCGATATTTCATTAATTTAACGCTTTTTAAAGACATTCAACAAAAAAGGACTATAATTATCCAAATTTTAAAATTTTCTTTATCGAGGTGCAATAAATAAAACAACGTCAAAACACTGCGTATCAATAAAAGTTGCTGTTATGTACCTATCATGATAAGTAAACGACAATATGACAGAAGAGGCTGCGACAGAGAAACATGACGAAGAATGAAGTCTTTGTTGCACGATAAGAAAATCATGAGATTCTTTGGGATAGATTTATTCTGACTTTTACAGAAAATACAGTTGTGTATTTGGAAAATTTTCTTTTTTTTATATATGTAGATATAGATATTATTAACCTATTTGTACCATACTCAAAGAGAAATACAGTTTTTTAAAATAACTTATATATGATAAATTTAGAAAGAAATGAGAAAATGTTTATTAAATATACAACATATAGTAAAAGCCATCGGCATTTCAATTTTAGAAATTTCAATTTTAGAAACATTTTACTTTTTTTCAAAAGATTTCAATTTTAGATATTTTGGTGCGTATCAAGCGAAATATTCGATCAATTATTCTAGAACATGAGAACAATAAAGGACATGTTATACATAATATTTTCAGCAAGCTTTTCTTGGCTAATTCAAATTGAACATGACAATTTAAATTAGAATTTGAATAAAAATCTTAATATCAATTCGCATATTAAAACACAAGCGGTTCGCCATGTCATATCGTAGTGGAAAAGTCCTCAAAAACGGATATTAGAGGTTGATTCATAGGTTTATCATTATGTTTTCCTGCACCCAGTCCTAAATGTTTTCATACCTTTGGATGTAAGAAAGTACAATTGTGAACCTTCGAGTCAATCGCTAAAATCGGATGTTCAAATAATATGAATTACAAAAATATGAAAATGGGTAGTATTATACAGAATTGTTTGATAAACACGCTGATGTATACATTTTTTTAAATTAAAAATATATATATATTTTAAGAGGAACACAGTAAATAAACTGTTATATTAAAAATTGTTCGATTAAAGTAACTTAATAGAACAGAACATATACACAGGAGTTTAATATATTTTTCTAAAATTGCACATTAAAAGCTCCAACTATGCAGAATGCAATTTTGTTTTAATGACAAACTAGCTGCACCCGTCGGAATTCGACGGAAAAGAATACATATTAGATAAGTATGCTGCATTTAAAGTTTCTGAGTAAAAGAAAAGTTTACTTAGAAGAAAATATTTTTATTCAGTTTTATCTATAATAAGTATGAAATCAGTTTTCATATTGGCTCAATGACAGGTTTTTCTTTTCTTTTCGAGCAAAGATTTTTCCTTTCTTTTCGAGTTAAAGTATTTCCTTATATACCACATTAGTTGTTATGTTGCTTTTTGGAACTGTTTCCACTTTCAAATTTTTAAATGAACGTACTCGAGACATCGCAACATATGCCGTGGTTAAATACTGGCTCAGGTAAATAAATATCAACAGAATCCATTGTTTGCCCTTGTGCTTTATTAATTGTCATGCAAAACGCAACACGAATAATGAAAATCTTCTAAATGAAAAGGGAAGAGTTGTATCTGATGGCATTAAATCCATTCTAGGAATCAAAACTTTTTTTGCAACTCCCTCGGCAGTAGTAAATGCTAGATCCAAAAAATTATCGTACATGTTTCGTACAATTTACCTGGTCCTTTTAAAAGACTTTCGTGAGGACTTAAATTTCTTAGTAATATTAGAATTGTTTCGATTTTTAATGTGAGAATGTGTGGAGGCAATCCACTTAATTCTAAGCTATTTAAAAATTCTGTTGGAAATTGGAGGATTTCTTTATCACTTTCAGTTATTAAATTATTTCTACTCATGTATGTTCTGGATGTGCGAGGTATAAGGTTAATAACTTTATGGTTAATTTCACTGCAATGATCGTTTTTCGGGGTTGGAATTGAAACTTTAGCCAATTTGGTGATACTATCTGAACATGAAAATCCTTTTCGAAAAATTTGGGATACGATGTCATTTTCTGCTATAATAGACGGTGGTAAACATACTTTATTTGAGTCTCCAGAGAATTCTTCATTCATGCAAGAATTTATCCATTACCTATTTTAAGCAAAAATTCTGAAAATTCAGATTCTTCTGGTCTTAATCGCATATATTTTTTAACAATTTAAATATTTTAAATTATGACCAAAGAGTCGAAAACTTAATGCAGTTTTGAACTATGCTTTGTTTTGTTCTTTGTTTAGTACTAATTTTGTAATTGTGGCAACAGAATCACTGCATTTTCCCTTAAAATTGAAAAAAAGGAAATTAAAATGCGTATACTATTTTAAAAAGTCTGTTAAAAAATCCAGTGAATTTAGGCTATATTTCGTTTAATAATTTGGATAATTGTGTTTTATAATATTTTATTAATATTAGCTTAAAATAATATTGTTTGAGAGTTAGACTGACCAATATAAAATATATTTTTTACGGTAACTAATTTTCTAGATAACTAATTCTCTAGATAAGTCATTGAAACTGTTCTTTTTTAAATATTTTCTTTCGTAGATTTTCGACGGGTTTCACCTCGTATTTGTAATATCAACAAAACATTTTAATTATTACAGAAACATGGAGTTACTAAAACTGCATAACCAACCCAATACACACTTACATCACTTGCAATAAATTTAATTTATTAGTTTGTAGTCTCTATAAACTTGTCATAATTAGTTTTATTGCCATGACAACAAAAAGAAAAACGACATCTTTGTTATTAAAAAGAATAAAAATTTTATGTTTGTTATTGAAATGTAGAAAACGTTTTATTTATTTTTATTTTAAATAATAACTTAATACAACGAAATGATTGTAATTAAATTTTGATATTATGTAAAATAGAAAGATCGTAATACCGGCAAATCGCAGGTTTTATTCTTTTTTTTTTCTAATATGACATCAGTTACATTCTCCGGATTGGTGGAAAGTAATAAAGAAAAATAAATTTCTATTATAGTGAGAAAAGCTTAACCTGTTGCCACTGTTTTGAGGAAATGTCGCGAAAAAGTTTTTAAAATTAAAAATAAAATATAAAAATGGAAATAAATTAAAAATTAGCCAGAATGGGCACATCTACACATGAACAGCTTTCATTAAAAAAATAATTATCAAAATCGGGCCAGTAGAAAAGTCAGGGCTGATGACTAAAAAAACAGCCAGGTGTTTTAAATATATAGATTTTGTGTGCGTTTATTTACATTTTTAATTCAAATGTTTAGCGTTTCTAGAGCCTTTTTTTCATATTTTTTACAAAATGTTATTACTTTAAGTTGTTGCCAATGATAATATTTCTTTAAAATGAAAAATAAAAAATATTTACACGTGATTTATAAAACAAATGCAAAATACCTTCAAATTAGAATCAGATGATTACGTGCTAACAGTGGGAAAATATTGAAAATTAGATCATAAAATTATGTTTACATGTGAACATTAAAAAAAAGGAAATAATGATTTCATTTAAATGCGTTAACTGCCGTAAATGAAAAAAAAATATGTCATATTTAAAATATCCAAATATTAAATTTAAAAAAATATTTACGCGATAAATTTCGCATTTCTAAATTATCTTTTAAAATATTGTTACTATTTCTAAGTGCAAATAAAAATATTTTCTTTTTAGCAGCAGAAATACTTTCAAGAATTAAAAAGAAATAGAAAACTTTAAAATACTAAATTAATTAATTAACGTTAAAAGCAGCAAAAAAAATTACGTCATAATTGAACTGACCAAATATTAATACTGCAATGCAGTTGGAAAATAAAAATGTATTTAGACAAGATATTTATATTATTTTATGAAATAATCTTTTTGATTAGTGTTTTGAATTCTAAGACAGCACAAGTAATATTTACTTTCAAACAACAAAAGTATTTTAACGTGAATATCAAAAAGACAAATGAGAATTCAGTGAAAATTACATCGGATTTAAAACGATGCATTAAAAATATCTTATTTATTTTTTCCTTATAGCGAACTTTAAAAAAATATTAGGAGACATAGACTTTACTTCGACTATTCACCCCATCTTATTTAATCAAACATGCAAATATCCAGAAGATGCTTAACAGTAGCTGAATAAATCTTAAAATACCCCAATTAAAAAGAAAGGAATGAAAACCCTTTTACTAGGAAGATTGCCTTATTTTTTATTATCACAGATGTTGTTTTCATATGCTCTAATCAGTATAAATGCCATTTTTTTAAATATTCGAAGTAGTTTGGTACATAGACAGGGTTAGAAAGGATACCATTATTTTTTTTTCGTATATATATATCTATATATATATATATATATATATATATATACTATATTGCCATTGATAATGGGACACTTGCGATTTTAGACATTTTACTAAATATCTAGAAAAATACATGAGGAATCATCTCGCAACTCTCAGTGTATAAATATAATAGTTTAAGTCATACATCTCTGTGAAGATTTTTTCCCGAAACTCCAAAGGGGACCGTCAACAAATTAAAAAAGAATGAATATCTTTTGAATAACCCTGTCAAAACTAATGTAGCAAAAGCGCTCAAACTCTAGATTTTGATTGAGTGCCTTATTGTAATAAGCCTTGTTCATTTTTATGCAAATAGCATGCATACTCGCAGAGTAATTAAGGGTTTTATAGAAATGATCCCAAATTTTTCCAAGTTTTTTCCTTATAATTTTCAGAGTTCTTAATATAAAATATTATTTTTTTTCAGAAAATATGACAAACAACATTGCACACAGTACCCTGTAATCAGAATTAAAAAATAATGAAAATTGTATAAAAAATGAGTTGGTTTACTAAATAATTTTTTACTGCGCATGCGTCAACGATATGAAAATTTCATTTGCATATTATGTTAGCTAAATGTATAGAGCAACTTTTGTGAAAGTCACAAAATCATAACTTGAAAATTCTGACAATAATCGTCAATTGAATAAGTCGAAAATCCGTTATTCTCAAAATGAAGCAAAAACAAGAGGGGTTGTATCCATATATTCATTGATTAGTGTCAATATAGAATACACAATATGGGATATACTACTGCATTTGGATAAAATCCCTCATTTTTTTGCTTCATTTTGGAAACAAAAGATTTTGTCCTTTTTCTATAGACGATTACTTTCAGAATTTTCAAGCTATGATTTTGAGACTTTTACAAAAGTTGCTCTATACATTTAGCTAACATAATATGCAAATGAAATTTTGATATCTTTGACGCATGCGCAGTAAAATATTATATAGTAAACCTACTCATTTTTCATACAATTTTTATTATTTTTTAATTCTGATTACAGGGTACTGTGTGCAATGTTGTTTGGCATATTTTCTGGAAAAAATATTATTTTATATTAAGAACTCTGAAAATTATAATGGAAAAACTTAGAAAAAATTGGGACCATTTTTATAAAAACCTTAATTACTCTGCGAGTGTGCATGCCATTTGCATAAAATTGAACACAGCGTATTACAATAAGGCATTCAATCATAATCTAGAGTTTGAGCGCTTTTGCTACATTAGTTTTGACAGGGTTATTCAAAAGATATTCATTCCTTTTTAATGTGTTGACGGTCCCCTATTGCGTTTCGGTAAAAAATCTTCACGGAGTTGCATGACGTATATTATTATATTTATACACTAAGAGTTTCGAGATGATTCCTTATGTATTTTTCTAGATATTTAGTAAAATGTCTAAAATCGCAAGTGTCCCATAATCAATGGCAATATAGTGTATATACAGGGTGTTTCTAAATTCATGGTTCAAACTTTAAGGGGTGATAGTACACATCAAGACAAACAATATTTAAATAGGAAACCAAGGGTCCCAAAGTCTTCCGAAGGAGATAGGCGCCATTAAAGTTTAGGGTCCAAAAATTCAAATGATTATGAAAAACAGAAAAATTGGTCGATTCGTTTGCGGTTTTCACTAAAATTATTTTTTATGTCAGTATTGTCTTGAAAATAAATTATAAAGATAAATTAAAAAAAATGACGATAGAGGGCGCTTTAGACTTTAGAATAACGAACAACTATTTTTTACCGTTATTTTTTGCATCTCATTAAAGGTTTCGTAAGCTTAGACTTAAACTTAAATTTTGAGCTCAAAATCTGAATAGTTGGAAGCAGTTACGTAGCACAAGCTTAACTGTGTTCAGAGGGTTTAAAATTCAAATGATTATAAAAAACGGAAAAATTGGTCGATTGATTTGCGGTTTTCACTAAAACTATTCTTTATGTCGGTATTTTATTGAAAATGAATTAGGAGTAACCAATTTAATAATTATAAATTTGGAGTAACCAACAACAATTTTTAACTGTTATTTTTTGTATCTAATTAAATGCTTGTAAAAGTTCAAACTTAAATTTTGAGTTCAAAATCTGCATCGTTTTGAGTAATTAAGTGCGGAAATTTGAAATGTGTTCGAGGGGTGGGGAGGGTAACATTTTAACTCTTGAACACTGTTCAGTTTCCGCTTCTTAACTCCTCCATCTATTTAGAATTTGAGCTCAAAATTTAAATCTAAGCATTTGCAAGCATTTAATTAGATACAAAAAATAACGCTTAAAAATAGTTGTTGGTTACTCCAAAGTTTAAGGCTCCCTCTATCGGTATTTTTTGAGATTAATCTTTAAAATTTATTTTCAAGGAAATGTTGCCATAAAGAATAGTTTTAGCGAAAACGGCAGACAAATCGACCAATTTTTCCGTTTTTTAAAATAATTTTAAATTTGAACCTCCCCACCCCCATTGAACACAGTTCAGTTTGCTCTACTTAACCACTCCCAACGATTCAGATTTTCATCTCAAAATTTAAGTTTATGTCTAAGCTTCTAAGAAAATTTTATGAGATGCGAAAAATAACGGTAAAATATAGTTGTACGTTACTCCAAATTCTAAAGCGCCCTCTATCGGCATTTTTTGAAATTTATCTTTATAATTCATTTTCAATAAAATACCGACATAAAGAATAGTTTTAGTGAAAACCCCAAATCAATCGACCAATTTTTCCGTTTTTTTTAATCATTTTAATTTAAAACCCTCTGAACACAGTTAAGTTTGTGCTATTAGGGGGACCGGAAAGTAATGTCGTTTTTTCACTTGTCAATGTTTGTTTACCCTTAATCAAATGATTGTGTGCTTCAATGTCGTGTGAAAGACATTTTAAGGTTAAAGTGACTTGTTCATTTATAAATAATTAATTCATAATTATGTTTTTGCCGTTTTAAAAGAAATGGCGAGTCAAATACTATCAGAAGTTCATATCCGGCATTGTATACTTTTTGAATTTCACAAGGGTAGTAAAGATACAGTTGCTACCAAAAACATTTGCGATGTTTATCCAGGTGCATTAGACATTTACAATGCCCAAAATGGTTTTTCAAATTCAGATCCGGCAATTTTGATCTTTCTGATTCGCATCGATGTGGAAGACCAACAACTTTAAACAATCCTGTGTTAAGGGCAAAGGTGGAGGCAAATCTGTGTCAGACAATCCAGGAACTAAGAAACACTCTTTACTAACCTTGGTCAAAAACCAAAGAACATTTGCAACAGATTGATAAAGTAAACTGAACTGGTATATGGGTCCCGCGTAAGTTGTCAGAAGAAAACAAAGCTAACCGATCCAGAACATGCAACTTATTCCCTCAACGGAGCAATAAAAACCCGTTTTTTGATCATTTGATCACTGGAGATGAAAAACGGGTTCTCTATAATAATCCAATACGCAAAAGGCAGTGACTCTCTTCAAATGAATCGGCATGAAGCCAGGTTTACATCCTAAAAAGGCATTTTTCTGTGTTTGGTGGAGTATTCGCGGAATTACTCATTTTGAATTGCTGAAACCTGGACAAACTGTGAATGCATACTTTTATTGTGAACTATTAAGTCAAACAAATCAATCTTTAATTGAAAAGGGGCCAGAAAATGTCATTTGAAAAGATGTTATTCTGCAGAAGGATGATGTCATACCGCACTGCGCAAGACAAACTCTGGAAAAAATTAATGAATTTGCGTAGGAGATACTGCCTTATCCACCATATTCGCCCGACATTACATCATTAGAATACCATTTATTCCGATCTCTACAACATTTTTTACCTGGTACAAAATTCGAAAATTTTGATGATATCTAAAATGCCATCTCGAGATATATTGCTCAACAAACATCTGATTTTTATCGTTCCGGTATAGAAAATTATAAAATTACATGATAAAAGGTTGTTGTTAACGAGGATGATTATTTTATTGATTAAAAATAAAAAACTGTTAAAAAATTGTTTGTTTGAATTTAATGAAAAAAAATGACATTACTTTCCGGTCCCCCTAATACTTAACTGCTTCCAACTATTCAGATTTTGAGCTCAAAATTTAAGTTTAAGTCTAAGCTTACGAAACCTTTAATGAGATGCAAAAAATAACGGTTAAAAATAGTTGTTCGTTACTCTAAAGTCTAAAGCGCCCTCTATCGTCATTTTTTGAAATTTATCTTTATAATTTATTTTCAAGACAATACTGATATAAAGAATAATTTTAGTGAAAACCGCAAACGAATCGACCAATTTTTCTGTTTTTCATAATCTTTTGAATTTTTGGACCCTAAACTTTACTGGCGCCTATCTCCTTCGGAAGACTTTGGGACCCTTGGTTTCCTATTTAAATATTGTTTATCTTGATGTGTACTATCCCCCCTTAAAATTTGGACCATGAATTTAGAAACACCCTGTATATATATATATATATACGAGTTGGCGCCCGCCGTCACTGATACCGTACCACGAAATGCGGAAGCAGATCAATCAATCCTTAATCTATACTTGATAATCTTGTCTTACAGCATTATTTCATCCAGTAACTCAATAACGTAGTAATTCGTGTCGCCACCGCCCTTTCTATAAGTTAGCAGACGACCTTCGACTATTAAAAGAAAAAAAAACAGAAATTTTCAAAATTCCTAATTTTTTTCCCTTTTGCTCCATTTTTCGCAAAAATGGAGTCATTGAGTTGTCATCACAAAGAAATAAAAGTAAAATTATAAAAAAAAAACTAATATTTCGAAAACGAATTCAAATTTTAAAATTCTGCTAGCGAGCTACGCCCGCTAGCTGGGCCACTTTTTCCAAACGAACCTCGATATCAAGCAGTATATAATAAGCAAAAAAATTCATTTAATAAGCAAGTCTTGGAGTTCGAATCCTCAAGCACAAAAAAAGTAAATTAAAGAGCTATGGTTGCTATGCGTCCAATATCCCGTTAAAAATATGTGATTTCGCACAGTGGGCGCTACGTGCCCACTGTGCAAAGGCGGCCCACCGGCCTACCACTTACCGGCGCTACGCGCCATGGTCGCCATCGTCCCGTTAAAAATATTTGGTTTTGCATGGTTGGCGCTGCGCGCCCATAAGACATTTTCTCGTATTTTTTGGTTTATCAGAAGCAGACTTTTACGCAGATTCTGAATATGTAATCAGTTTTATCTACTTTAAAAACTGTCTGTATGATGGTTTAAGAAAAAACGCGCAAAAAAGTTTCGGTATTAAAAACTGCAAAAGACTGCTATTAAAAAAAAAAAAGTAATTTCATTAATATCACAAACAACATAACTATCAAATAATTTTGGCAGCTCGTTTTCCGTTTGTACTAACAAAAATTAGTATTAATCGCGTAAATCTTAGGTTACACAATATTCGTGTATGCTACCCCCCCAAAAAAAGTATGAAAATAAACCGTGTTTAACATTTTTTACCTATTAGTTCTTTTTCAAAGAACCGAAACGAAAGAAAAAGTCGTTTTCCCGGGAGAAAAAAGAGGTTTTCAGCTGCTTCTTCTTTTAGCCAAAGGGGAAAACTTCAGGTCGTTCACCGCAAGGTGGCGCAGTGTTCTGCCTCAGAGCTCCGTTTGAGCTCCGTTTGGGAAATTAGACCTTTTCCATTCCGATTCCCGACCGGTTTTTAATTCATAACTTTTTTAATTTTGGTCCCACGGTCTCGAAAATGCCCGAAATGACTTTCCCGAAATTTTTCGAATCGAAAGACACCTCTCGCGACTTCCAATTCGCCCGCGTTGCGAACTGTAATCGGCTTCAAGCAGACAGACAGACAGAGGCGCACAGATTTTATCAGTATAGATTAACTGTTTTAAGATCTGTGGAAAAATACAAATTTTTAGTGGTAATACATAACTACATAATATTACATATTTTAAGAAAAGTAGTTACAAAACAAAATCAGTCATATAATTAGTCGTTTCATAAACTGGTTTCAAAAATTAGTTTCACAAATTCAATTCATTATGATTTTTTATATATAGCATAGATATTATATAAAATAAACCTAGTTAAAGCTCACGGAATTTCACCTTTTCTAGTTAAAATTTTTCTACAAGAAAAGATTGGTACTGAAGAATTTGCCTGTCTTGAAATTCCAGGACCAGTACGCAGCCTGATAGATCCTTACGGACACGACTAATAAATATAACCCCCGGCGTTTATAGTAATTTCTACGGTCACTGATAAAAACAACTGTAATAATTGTAATCCTTTAGAAAAATGTATTTTTTATACCCCTATAAAAGTTAACTTTTGTTTCACTGCATTTTAATAAATATAGTTCATTCTTATCTTTTTTCAATGTATTATTTTATTTTTAATAAAATATTGAAGATAAGTTTCAATTACTTCCTAATTGCTTTTTTATGAAGAAAAAAGAAATTTAAAAAACATTCATAACAAAGGTTAAAAGATTCTTATGATATTGAAGTGTGAATTCCACATATCATCATAAAAAAAATTTCATTGCAAAATCACACACATATATAATGTGTGTGTGTGTGTATGTATCCATTTCGAAAAATAGTCACATATTCTTCCAATTTAAAATATTGAAAATTCCACATTTTTCAAATGCAAGACATAATTATGAAACACGCAAATAGATTTTAAAAAGAAAGTATTCGTTTCAGTTATTCATTTCAGAATTATTTAAATCTTCTATTTAAAATGAAATGAGTTTTGTATTATTCTTGATCAACTTAAAATGATGCAAATTTTGTTTTAAAAAGAACTCAATACAGTAATATATTTCGTCGACAGTTTTCAAAATAAATGAAACAAAAGATATGTTAAACTGCTTCTACACTCAGTGTTTTGTTTTATAATTGACTCTAGCTTGAAAGTAATGATTTCAATTAAAATATTCATATTATGTATGTCATTATTTCTGCATTCAGGGGTATTTATCGCGCTATGAAATGTTACCTTCTTTTTCATTTGTTTCCAAATATTACAAAAAGTTAGGTAAATGAGAATTATTATTAAAATATGGAAATTTAGTTATGACTAATCATACTCATCAATGTATCAATGTAATACATTTTTTGTAGCTGCTTAAACATATATGTTTAGTTTAAGCATTTTAGATTAACTTTTTAAATTGTTTTACGATGAAAAATGATTTAACCAAACAAAAGGTAAATTCTTAAAGTAAAGTAAGAAAAAAATATGCAGTAAAAAATAAAGGAAATTTTTAAAACAACATTTCTCCTACAATTTTGAACATTTAAAAATAGTTTCTATTGCAAATAAAATATATAATTATGTACAACCTATAGTCATCGTATAACACATCTATTTTCCTGTCATTCGATTTATCCACATATAGCACACAAAAACTTCACAACTGAATGGTTTGAAATTTAATGTATGTAATCATTGTAAATTTTTCTCTTAGTGCTTAAAACCCATTATAGAAATTTAAATTAAAACTTAAACAATTTTTAATAAGAGTTGTCTTTATTATATTAAATCATCTCATACACAATTAATTGAATGATATCCATGGTAGGCAACGAAAATCATTGTGATTGCGTTATAATTACGATACAGCGATATTTTTTCCGTATCAGTAAATTAATTATATATAATTGAAAAAAAAAAAGTTGTATTCATTCTTTTTTTGCATAGAAGTGCAACAGTTATTGTCTTAAGATCTGAATATTAATAAAAATAGATATTGTACGGATGCGTCTCTTTTGCGAAGTTTGACTGATAATGCCGACTTGTTTAAATGGCATACATTTCCCTAAAACATTATCCAAATTTCGCAACGTAGTTTAAAAGTGTTTATGAATTCACGTTTGTCTGTGTTTTAAAATGTTGCCTCATTTCAAGAATCTTTTATTCCAACAATATTTAGGAAAGTGATTATTTGGATTGTTTGGAAAGTAATCAAAGTAAGTAATTAAAGGGAAGGTAAGGAAAGTATGTGAGGAAAGTAAGCAATTATCTGAAAGATTTTTTGATGTCATTTATTTGCAAATGCGATTTGAATAGTCATAGTAGAAATGCTCTTTAAAATGTATTTTCGCAGTTTCCAGTTTCGGTTTTTATATAGTTAGTAAGTTTTCATTACAGCTAAATCAAGTTTTTCAACCAACTTTTTAATAGGTTTTTACTCATATCTGGAATAAATTTCGAAATAGAATTTTTAAATAATGAAGCTATACTCTCTTAAATAGTGAGCCACAAAATAGCTCAAGTTGAGCTGAAATCCACTCATCTCAACGTTGAAAGGCATCTTCTCAAAAAAGAGTTAAAATAACTCGAGTTTTAACCAATTTAAATGAAGTTCAGCTATTTAAATAACCAATTTAGATCAAGAAGATATAATCGTGTGAAAAACAATTCTTTTATGATCGAAAAAATTACAGCTCTTTCATGAGAAGCCAAATCAGCTCTTTCGTTTTAAGAGTGTACAAAATTAAACTATTTTCATTTAGTAAAAACGGTGTTAAGTATAATTACAAATAAAGTTTTGAATTCTCAAAAATATAGTAGGTATGATCACAATGTTAAAGATGAATACCGGAGACTTTTCCTCTGCTCAAGTCAATTTGGAGAAGATCTTTAACGCGCAAGAGGGAATTTTAGTTTAAATTTATTAATTTAGTTTAATTTTATAATTAATTTAGTTAGATTTAATTTTTGCATACCCACGATTATTTTGAGCTTTTTAAAAATGAGTATAGCGAGTTTTTGCAATTTTTACTCTGTGTTCATATCTGTGAGGCTTTCAACTGTAAGGAAATATTAACTACGTTAAGCAAATTTTTTGTAAATTAAAATACTTTTTTTGTTTGTTTGTTTCGTTTAAGGTTTTAAAGTTGTTTCCATGTGAATGTTAAGATGTTCCAAGAAATTAGTTTAGACTATTTTATTGAGGACCTTTAAATTTCGCTTTTAGTTTTTTATGAAAGCTTCAAGAAATTTAATTACATTTTATGTATTTTGCATCCATTTTTAAACCATTTTTAAAAGAGTAATGTCTGCCGCTCTTAAACTAAACGCCTGCTTAACTTATTCATTATTTTTATTTATTTATTTTTATTTATTACAATTGGAGGTCAACGAAAAAGTTTACTCAGCGTTAATCACATTTTCATCATGAATCGCTTCTGGAAAGTGTTTGAAAGTTAGGGTTAAAAAATAACTAGTCAGATAGGCAATTCCAAAACTTTTTTCTATCTTATGTATGTTAATGCTTCTAAAAATTGAGCATAACAGCGTCACCGTTTATGTGATATAAAACATAATCTAATCAGCAACAACATATGTCAACTTATAAATTAATCTAAAGTTTGATGAAAATCCGTGCATTAGTTTTTGAGATAAAGCTATTGCAAAATCTTAAAGAAAAAATGCATAACAGAGATTTATGTTGGGTGATGTACACCAAAAACTAATCAGGAAAAAATTTTTATCAGGTACTTATTGAATCTGAAGTTTGATGAAAATCCATGCATTAGGTTTTGAGATACACTTATTGTGAAATCGGGAAAAAAGCAGCAAACAGTGTCATCTTTATAGTATACCAAAAACTAAAAAACATTAATATATATTAAGGACTAACTGAATCAAAAGTTTTGGAAAACTTCGTGGCATAGTTCCTGCAATAGAGCTATTGTGATAATCATGAATAATGCACAATGACAGACCCACGTTTTGAGCGATTTGCACCAAAACGTATTGAGCACCATGTTCTAACTAAACTAACTAAAAGCACACTGCATCTAGTACTAAGTATACATAAAGTTTTATCAAAATTCATGCTGTAATTCTTGAAATGCGACTATTGTGGAGATTGTGAATAATGCAGCATAGCAGCACCACCTGTTGGGCGATATACACCAAAAACTAATAAGATGTTGTTTGTATCAAGGTCTAACAGAATCTAAGTTTTGTGAAATTCCGTTCATTATTTCTTGAGATAGAGTGCCTACAAATTTTCCCCACATAAAGACAAACTGACAAAATGACAGACTCACAGACACACATTTTGTAAAAACGTGATTTTCAGGCTCTCTAATCCCTAAAACATGTCCGTCGAAAACCGGATTTCAAAAAATTTCACAAATCCAATACTTTTTTCTTCTAAATATCGAACGAAGTAATAATATCTTCACAAACATCGCATAATCGCCGAGCATTTTGAGAATGCATCAGCGTTTTCTCACTAGGGAACTGCAAGAAGTGTAACTCACCGATTTTGATGAAATTGATATCGTTGGAAATATCTCATTGAGAGCAGTAAAAAACTGAATGGAACTACCCGTCGCAAATGATTCATTTTCGAGGTATCCGACAATTTATGTCACGTAGCTAGTGCATACTTAATGGTTATCGCAAAAAATTTTAGTCTCAATTTTAACGAAAGTGGTATCGTTCAAAAGATATCATCGGGAGGATTAAAAAACTCAATGGAATCACCCGTCGGAAATGTAGCGTTTTCGAGATATCCGACAATTTGTGTCACATTGCTAATGCACACTGCTAGAAAACTGCATTAAGTGACATAATTGTCGGATATCTCGAAAACGGCTCATTTCAGATAATTAGTTCCATTGAATTTTTTACTTTTCACTGTGATATCTTTGCAACGACCCCATTTTCATCAAAATCGAGAAAACAATTTTTTTGCGGTTCCCCATTAAGTGTGCACTACAACAGTATGCACTAACTACGTGATATAAATTATCGCATATCTCCAAAACCGCTCATTTCTGACGGAGATTTCTATTGAGTGTTTCTCCCTTATGATGATATCTTTTTAACGATACCACTTTCGTTAAAATCGAGACTAAATTTTTTTACGGTAACCATTAAGTATGCACTAGCTATGTGACATAAATTGTCGGATATCTCAAAAATGAATCATTTGCGACGGGTAGTTCTATTGAGTTTTTTACTGCTCTCGATGAGATCTTTCCATCGATACCACTTTCGTAAAAATCGGTGACTTACACTTCTTGCAGTTCCCTAGTCAGTTATCTTTGTAATTGTGCATTATTTAGAATTTTTCAGCTTCTTTTGGTGAATCTGTATTTCATTTTCTATATATTTCAATGTTTATCGGTCATGATAAATGTGATAAAATTTTTTAAATATGAACTCTGTTAAGATTATTTATTGTGTTATTTTTGTTTGTAACGTAGTAATAGATTAGAAAAAAAAATACGATTCAGTAATCCATATTTTGCTTTATGGATTAACTGCGCGTTAAATTTAAATTAACATTACAATGTGCGATGAAATGATTTTTATAAAATAAATTTAAACCAGTTCAAAATAATTTATTGTTTTTAAACCAATAATACTAAAACTAAAACTTCTTCAAATTTGTTAAAATGTATTTTTGATATTCAAGCTTATTTCAGTAGGTAAATGAATAATGAATTTACTGTAAGATATTTCTAAATTTATAATCCTCGGATAAGTGCTATTTTCTCTGAAATCGATGCATTACTCGCTAATATTTGTCAAATGAATTGTTTTTACTTTTAGCATCAAGTAGAATAAAAGTAAAATCAATAATAGAATCGTTTAAAATTAGAAAACAGACGTAATAAATACATCAGATATTGTTTTTATTCATTTAAACAATTGTCGAAATAGCACACTTCTAGTATATACATGGGTATTTTATTTCAAATATTATGTAATATTCTGTTTTATGAATGTAAAACATTATCCCTCAAACTTCGATTTAGTAAATCCAGTATCAGCTCCTCTGTTAAGCGAATTGTATTATTCAGATAAAAATGCGATCATTGTAGATTTATCTAATCCTTATAGATCGGTAAAGCATTGTGAAAGACACCAAAAAATCAGAATTTAAAGCCACTCAGAAATGTAAATCAGTATTAATTTAAAGAATATAATCCTATATTTGGGTCTTGAAAACATGCGTTAAAAGATTCCCCTTTCGTTTAAATGCAAGGGATATATTATCCCATTAAATCGATGCCACTTTTTTCAAAAAAAGTTTACACGGAAGTTGATGGAAAGCTGGTACTGATATTTATGGTAACAAAATTTGAATAATTGCCATATTAAAAAAAATGTTTTACGTTGTCTTTCCATTAATATTACAATGATGATAGGTAGATTATTTTATGAGTTTTTACGTTTTATAGAAAATACAAAGAAAATTAACTAAAGATTTAAGAAGATTTAAAGCTGTGGAAGAAACCTGTGACTGGTAAAATAAATTATAATAATGAATTTTAAATAAAATTTGGTATTTTTTTCTAGTATTTTGAAATAACATAAATTTTGAAGTTGAAAACTTAAGTTTTTAAATATCAAATAATTGTTTATAAGTAGATAAGAGTTTTTTTTCATGTCCAAAAAAAAGATGTCATAGGAAGTAAAAAAAACAACACAAAACAAGAAAAAATATAACATAGTATATGTATTGAAAACTCTGGTTGTTTTATTAAATTAGAAAATTATGAACATTAATTTTGCATTTTTGTTCCTTCTCTTTAACCGTATAGGTGTATTTTTAAAAATAAAATTTTTGACTTTAAAACAAGATTATCAATTTATATTTAAATGTAGCGTGTAATTAGTTTTTTCCTGTAAAGTTGACTAAATTTTGATATTATCCCTGTTGATCATTTAAAATATATATATAGATATATGTGCTTCAAATGGACATATGGAAACCGTCAGAGTCAGAAGTAATATAGTTGAGTCACCAGAGAAGTTTTCATAACGTCACTATTTCATTGTCGGAAGAAAAACTATCAAATAACCCAGTATTCTGCCTTGTTAATCGTTAAACCAAAAACTATACATGTTACATTTTGCATTGTAAATAATAATAATAGTAAAATCTGTTACGTTACAAAACTTTTTCCTAGAACTTTTCATAAACCGGTTCATTTACCTAATTTTTTGCTGTTACCATTATATAAAAATCTCGTGGAATACCCGTTACCTAAACAAAGTTTAGTAATTTTACAGATTTTTTTTTCAAAATTTCAAGTAGAGTATTGGTATCTAAGAAGCATAATTCAGTAATAAAATCGGAAAAAAACATACTTATGACGACTTGGCGGCAAACTAGGCTATGAAGTATATCACGGCAAATTTTAACCTAAATTTAATCTGAAAATTCACCAATTAATTTTCTTTGGTCATAATACTGAGCTGCTTAAGTTGCTTTCTCGTTGCATAAATAAAAATTATAACACATGATTTCGAAATAAATAATACCTAATACATACTCCGCTACATGTTAATTTCTTTTTTTTCAGATTTACGACAAATCTATCTATGTATATCTAAGTCTCTCTCTCTTTCTATATATATATATATATATTTATCACAATTTTGTTCACAGTCGTGCGTAATTCTACATAAATCTTTCCGAAGATGATACATAAAATCAAGGGGGTAAAACAGCTCGACCAAGATCATTTACGTTTTTGTAAAAACAAAAAGAAAAAATACAGATTTCTTAATTATTATACATATAAAATCAGATTAAAATCATTATTTCTTCTTGAAAAATTACGAAAAATTTAAACATGGCCGAATTTTCATATATTTAAAATGGAAACAAGAGCAGAAAAAAAGGGGTTAAGAAGAAAAAAGTCCATATCCGTTTTCAGAAAACATATCTGAAAGAAGATGAATTTTATTTCAATACTGTTAATACAACTATAAAGAGTAAACCTTATTTTACAAGAAAACTGTTGTTGCACTTTAAATCTTTTCTTTTTAACATAAAAATCAAAGAATGTTCATATCAACTATTTGGCTTGATCTACTGATTATCTACTAGTACATATAGGTGCAAATATAATTTCCGAAAGGAATAATTGCTAAAGGTGTATCTAGAACAGCAAAATGTCTGTACTATATATTACATTAAAAAAGAAAAAGATGTAGAGTTTCGAAACTTTTTTTAGGAAACTGGGATTCCTAGAAATATTTGTGTAACGGTGAATGGAAATTTTCAATTAACAAAATTGTTTACATGAAATTTTGCTGTTACCATTACATGGACAGTTTTTTAAAGTGTATAAGAGTGACACAATTTGAAATTTATTGCCGTTATCTGTAAAATTATCAGGTATAGTGAAAAAAATATATCATTTGGCAAAGGTATTGATTTTCCTGTATTTGTCAATGTCTGCATTTCAATGAAATGTTAGAAGCAGTGAAATATTATTTTATTTCGTTATTAATATATTCTATTTAAATTATATGTTATTCCTATTATTAACACTCCTAAATCTTATTATTAAAATCACATTCCAAAATAATGAAGTTAATTTTTTTAAATTTTTTGAGGGAATTTTCAAAGATGCATAAATTAATAAATATTTAATCTGGACTAAATCTATCTCAGCAGCTTTATGACATATTAATAGCCAATTATTTTATGAATTGACAAACGTTTTAAGTTTTTTGTTTTGTACTAAATGCTACGTTGGTTTTATGTCTTAGTGTTAGGACAAATAATGATGAATATAGTGATTTCTGATATTTTAATTTTGCAATTATGTTTATCAGCTCACAAGAAGTATTATATCATATCTTTGAAATGCATAAAATTTATTGTTTGGTAATAGACAAGATGAAAATTATAACTTGGTACTTTTCCTGTGACAATGATATGATGAATAGTATGGAACACCTGGTGTCCAACTGTAGTATTTCAGATTTTAACGGTTTCAAGATGTTAAATTTAAACTTTATATGTATGTCCTACAGCCAACGCATAATACTTTAAAGGACTCTAGCAGGAGTCCCTTCTTTATTTAGCAAAAAATAATCCAATTACGTTATGTTGTAATTTTAATCTAAGTTACTTAATAGCATCTCATTTTAATTATACATAAAATATATTTATAATCTGCATTATAAATGCTTTTATTATGTAGTACTAGCAGGGTTTGACCGAGCTAAACTCGGTCAAAATTAACTTTGTGTTCAACTCGATATAGTATTTTTATTGCATCATTCACTCTGTATTATTATAGTAAAACATGTTATTTATAATAGCATTAGTATTTACAAAAACAATTAATAAGGAAACTATGTTTGTATGCACATGTTCATAAATTTTACTTTATTTTAAAACTTACAACGAAAGGACATCGATCCAAATCACTTTTTTAGCTCGACTCTGATTGGTTTTCATCACGCATCTCGTTAATTATCTATTAAGAATGTATAAAAAATTTCTTCACATTCTAAAAGACAATGTTTTTTGCCAGATACAGCCAAATTAGAAGACATTCTTTTATTTGGCGCTAAATATTTGTTTTGGATTTTGTAATCTTAATAATCGATTTTTTGGCCAAATGTCGCCAATATTTTGTCAAATATCGCCAACTTATTGTTTGTTGCCATAGTCTCGTGACTCTGACTCGTATTACTCAAAATGACACACTAATCAAATTTGATCAAACATGTGACTTAGCTCAATGGTCTTCAGATAATCAAAAACAGTAGAATATAAAATTGAATAAAAATCGTTTAAGCCATTTCTTAGGTGAAATTAGCTTGACAGCATTCAGCAATGAAGCGAAGTGACCCACTAATATAATTTTGTTTAGCATGCGACTCATCCCAATGGTCTTCTCGTGACAAAGGACTTTTCATTACAAAATTTAGGTAAAATTGATTGAGTTGTTATATATAATTAGAATGACCCTAACCCATTATGATCCAAAATTATTCACTAATTGAATTTTCACGAGCATATGTCCTATTCCAATGTTTTTCTCTTGCCCGAAAACAATATAATACAAAGTATATTCAAAATGGTGAGAGCCATTATCTACATAAAATTAGCACGACCCATCATGACCCACAAATGACCCTTATAATCGAAATCTCTCGAACATGTCACCTATCTCATTAGTTTTTGGGTGCCTAAAAACGTTAAATACAAAATTTAGATAAAATCGATTGAGCGGTTTTTTAAATATAATTAATTTGACCCTGACCTATTATGACCCAAAATGACCCACTAATCTAATTTTCTCAAACATCTGATCTAACCCAGTGCTTTTCTTGTGCCCTAAAACGATAGAATACAAATTTTTTTCAAAATTGCGCGAGACTTTGTCTAGATAAAATTAGAATGATCCAGAAGTGGCCCACTAATCACAATTTCTCGAACATGTGACCTAACCCAATGATTTTCTCGTTCCAAAAATATGCTGAATACAAAATTTCGTTAAAATCACCCACTCGTTCTTCAGATATAATTTGACCAAGACCCATTATGACTCACAAATGACCCTTATAATCAAAATCTCACAAACATGTGACTTAGCCCATTAGTTTTCTCGTGTCTAAAAATTGTTACATACAAATTTTCGTTGAAATCGATCCTGCCGTTCTTTAAATATAAATAGCTTGACCCAGACTCTTTATGACACAAAATGACCCATTAATCGAAATTTCTCGAACATGTGAGCTAGCCAAATGATTTTTTCGTGTCAAAAAATATTGCATACAAAATTTCGTTAAAATAGATTCACCTATTCTTTAGATATAGCTTGACATGACTCATTATGACCCATCATAACCCACAAATGATTCTTAAAATCGAAATCTCACAAACATGTGACTTAGCACATTAGTTTTCTTATGTCAAGAACTTGTTACATTCAAAATTTCGTTAAAATCGATCACACCGTTCTTTAAATATAAATGTCTTGACCCTGTCCCTTTATGACCCAATATGACCCATAAAAATTTTTTCTCGAACATGTAACCTAGCCCTATGTTTTTCTCGTGCCCGAAAACCATGGAATGCAATTTTTAGTCAAACTTGAGTGAGAAAATCTCTAGATAAAAATAGCATAACCCACGATGACCCCAAAAATAACCCACTAACCGAATTTTCTCGAACATTTTATCTAACCCAATGGTCCTCTTGTAATCCAAAACGATAAAATATAAAATTTGGTCAAAATCGTTAGAGCCGTTTTTTAGATAAAAATGGCTTGGCCCATAATGACCCCAAAAATGACCCACTAATCGAAATTTTTCGAACATGTGACTCAGCTCAATAGTTTTCTCGTGCCAAAAAGCGATTGGATACAAAATTTCCTTAAAATCGATCCAGCTGTTCTCTAGATATAAATAGCTTGATCCTGACCCATTATGACCCGAAATGAACCAGTAATCGAAATTTCTCGAACTGAGACCTAGCCCAATAGTTTTCTCGTGCCAAAAAAAGTTCTATACAAAATTTCGTTAAAATCGATCCACCTGTCCTTTAGCTATAGCTTGACTATGACCCATTATGAGCCATCATGACCCACAAATGACTCTTATAATTGAAATCTCTCAATCGTGTGACTTAGCCCATTAGCTTTCTCGTGTCAAAAAACTATTACAGGCAAAATTTCGATGAAATTGATTCTGCGGTTCTTTAAATATAAATAGCTTGACCCAGACCCTTAATGACCCAATATGACCCATTAAAATTTTTTTTCGAACATGTAACCTAGCCCAATGTTTTTCTCGTGCCCGAAAACCATAGAATGCAATTTTTAGTCAAAATTGCGTGAGAAAATCTCTATATAAAAATAGCAAGACCCACAATGACCCCAAAAATGACCCACTAACCGAATTTTCTCGAACATGTTACCTAACCCAATGGTCTTCTTGTAATCCAAAACGATAAAATATAAAATTTGGTCGAAATCGTTAGAGCCGTTTTTTTAATAAAAAGGGCTTGACCCACAATGACCCGAAAATGACCCACTAATCAAAATTTTTCGAACATGTGACCAAGCTCAATTGTTTTCTCGTGACAAAACGGATTGGATACAGAATTTCCTTAAAATCGATCCAGCCGTTCTCTAGATATAAATAACTTGATCCTGACCCATTATGACCCAAAATGACCCAATAATCGAATTTTCTCGAACATGTGACCTAGCCCAATGGTCTTCTCGTGCCCCAAAAATGGTAAAATCCAAATTTTTGCGAAAATCGTTTGAGCCGTTTTTGAGATAAAATTCAAACACACAGACACACACACACACACACACACACACAATTTTTGCTCGCATTATAGTATAAGATATTTGCAAGAAACTAAAATATTCTGCTATATCTTAAAAAATAGAACACTATAATATTGGCTACATATCTGTAGATTCTAAAAATTGTAGACATTGAAAACATTAATAATTCACTTCCGTTAAGGTTTGATATAAAAAATTACTCCCCGTAACAGGCTATTTTAACATTATTCAATAAAAATATTTTGATTCAATCAAGCATAGTATGGAAATTTATTTCTACATTAATAAAATATTTTAGGTGTTAATTTTAAATAAAAAAGTTTCAATGCTACTTTTAAGTAAATGCAATGAATTACAACCCTGTAAAAATAAAATGAACCAAAAATAATATATATACAGGGTGTTTCGCTACCAGACCGACAAACTTTGAGGGGTGATAGTAGATATGAAGAGAAACATTATTAAATGGGAAACCATGGTTCGCAATTGTTTTTCGTAGGAGTTAGGGGGCATTAAATTTTAAGGTCTAAAACTTCAAACGATTAAAAAAAACGGAAAAAAGGAGTGGATTCGTTTCCGGTTTTCGCTAAAATCATTCTGTATATCACGATTTGTCAGTAAAAAATTTTGATGGTTACGTTGAAAAATTGTCGATAGAGGGCGCTTTAGACTTTGGAGTAACGAACAACTACTTTTTACCGTTATTTTGTGCATGGGGTTGAAATTATTTTAAAGTTCAACTTAAATTTTAATCCCTAAATCGGAAATATTGGGATCGGATAACTAGCGATAATTGAACTGTGAACAGAGGGGAATTTTAAACACTCATAAACATTATACAAACGGATCGAATTTTTTGCGGTTTGCGTGTAGGTCATTCCCTTAGTAATTATTTTAATCAAAATGACTAATAGCTCTTGTGTCTCCAATTTGATAGAGGACGCTTCCGAGACATCTCCGATATTTCAATGGCATTACTCCAGGGTGTTTTACTACCAGACCAACATACTTACAGGAAGTGTTAGGGATGCAAAGCGACTCGGAATCACATAGGAATGTAAAGTTGAAAATGCCTTTTTAGCGAGTTGTGGTTAAAAGAAGCAGAGAAAAAAGCAACAGAAACAGGTAGTGAAACAGCAACACGTTAATGTGGAATAAAATAATTTAGTTAAGGGTTTTACTACAAAAAGTGTCCGAAATTACGACCAGAAGTAGTCGGGCATGCTCGACAGCAGCGATGCATGCCATTCCTCACGCTTTGAAAGATTCCTCCCATCTCGGATAGCTTTCTGGCAGCTACAGAAATTCGAGCTGAGAGGTCTTCCACTGACGGTACGGGAGTCTCTTACATTCAACTTTTCATTTGACCCCAGCAGAAGAAGAAGTCCATAGAGATTCAGATTGAGCCAGGTGGGGAAGCCTACCAATTGTTTTTAGCTCAACAAGCCCCACCCAGCAATGTTTATTTAAAAAAATACAGAAGAATTATACACTAATAAAATAAAGGTTGGTAACAAAAAGTAATTGATATAATGAAGTAGATGCGACGATCTGGCAGGCCAACGAGACGGGCCACCACTATCTATTCACCACTGTCCATATGTTTCGTTGAGCTGTCTGCGAACATCATTGGTAAAATTTGGAGGAGCCCCGCCGTGCTCTAGAGTGGCGCAAAGAAAGAGGAACATGTGCTTTTACCAAAAGTTCCGACAGAACGTGTTGTAGAATTATCAAATTGCTTTTTTTTCTCTTTTTTTAACCCTAACTCGTAAAAAAGCCATTTTCAACGTTACATTATAATATGATACCGAGTCGACTTTCCATCCCTAACATTTCCTGGAAGTATCTTGGTTTGGTAGTAAAACATACAGGAGTAATGCCATTGAAATTTCGGAAATGTGTCAAAAGCACCCTCTATCAAAAAATGGGGACACCAATGCTGTACGTCATTTTGAATAAAATAATTACCAATTGAATGACCTACACGTAAACCGCAACAAAATCGATTAGTCTGTCAAATGTTTATGAGAGTTCAAAATCCCCTCCTTTGTTCACAGTTCAATTTTCGCAAGTTACCCGATCCCAATGTTTCCGATTTTGGGGTTAAAATTTAAGTTAAAGTCTAAACTTTAGAATAACTTCAACCCCGTGCATAAAATAAGGGTAAATGTAGTTTTTTGTTACTCTAAAGTCTAAAGCGCCCTCTATCGACAATTTTTGAACGCAACCTTCAAAAATTGTTTACAGACAAATCTTGATATAACGAATGATTTTAGCGAAAACCGTAAACGAATCCACTCCTTTTTTCGTTTTCTATAATCGTTTAAAGTTTTGGACCTTAAACTTTAATGGCCCCTAGCTCCTACGGAAGACGTTTGCGCCCCATGATTTCCTGTTTAATAATGTTTGTCTTCATGTCTACTAACACCCCTCAAAGTTTGTCGGTCTGGTAGCGAAACTCCCTGTATATATATATATATTCAGGGTGAGTCATAAATATCGAAACAATAGGCTGTCTCCTGCCCCTAGACCCATACTTCCAATTGGAAAATGTCATAAAAAAGGTGAACTTTTTGATAAAATAAGTTGCAATTCCATGGGGGTCTATTTTAAAAAATATGAAAATTAAATTTTTATACGGTCCCCAGAGGATAAAACTTCCAATTAGAAACATTTTCTCTATCCATTCCTAAATAGAACAAAAAAATATATATCTATCTTGATATCTTCAAAACTCAGGGAGTTATGACAATTTAATAAATCGTGGGGTTTCAACTGATTAGACACAAATTGAAATGCGTGCAATTGAAGAAACAATGTTGCTGTAATGGGTCCAGAAAATTTTATTTATTATTTATTTATTTATTTATAGAGTTAGAATTTTGAATGTTTTGTGATGGTTAGCCATATAATTTGTAAGCATTATCACATCATAAGTCTTCTTAATAAAATATTTTTTTTTTCAAAAAATTTAGAGTAAATTAAAATTATTAAAAATCAAAATATTATTTGTCGCTTTGTTTTTTTTTTTATTATTATTAAATGAAAGTGTATAATTTTCAAATTTGATTCAGCATTTTAAATAATATTTTGTTTTCAAATAAAAGTATTTAAAATAGCAATATAAAAAAAATCAATTTTTTGTAAACAAATCATATTTTTAAAAATAAATTTTCTGAGCTGAAAACTTCTCGCGGCACTTTGAGCATTTTATGCTAAAAAAACTCTTAAACTCGTAGGACTGTTACCGTAATCGATGGTTATTGACTTATGTGAGTTTAAAAATGAGAAATAAAAACATTTGATGCAAAAAAATGCATTTAGTTTTAAACAAAAATTGGCTCTTAATGTTTAAATACTTTTAAAAAGTTTCTAGGTTATTTACGCCGTCCTGTACAGTTTCGATTTCAGATTTTATTTAAGTTTTTCCATTCTCATCTTCTTTAATCAGTGTTTAAATGCGTCAGTTGATTTAAACCTCATTTTTTTATCTCGTTGATTTCAAATTTTTTCATCGAGCAGTGACTCACAGACATACATTTTCTAAACATGTTTTTCGGTATCTCTGAGTCCTAAAACATGTGAATCCACCGAAAACTAGAATTCAAAATTTTCATGAATTCAATACTTTCTTCTTGTAAAGGTAGAAAAAGTAAAAAATAGGTTTAAAACCATCATAAATTTTGAAGCTGAATAGTAAAAAGTAAATTTTTGAAAATATTTCTGTATAATTTATTAAAATATATTTCCAATGATTCCGTTAATAGAAGTGTTATTATCGCTATTACTATTTTTACTAAATTTATTGCCTGTGTCAATAAGTTTTTAAGATACCTTTAATGAGAGTTTAATTAATATCACTTAATTTAATAACACTTATTATAAGTATTTAACAAGACGGCCTGGCCAATGGGTCGTGCCAGTAACGAGGTTAGAGCCAAGCTCGCGATATTGCAGACATCTACCATATTTCAAGGAAGTTTAAAGCAAAAACCGATATGCTTTTATTTTATATCTAAAAGTTAAAGTATTGTCTTGGATCGACATTTAACAATGCGTAAATTTATGGTCGATCTGTAAACTGTACTTTCAATGAACTGATATCGCTGCACTGAGAGGTATGCTTAAGTGGTGTAAGTCACGAATTTTGGAAAATTTTGGATGTTAATATCTTTCGGGGATTTGAAGATAGCCATATATTTTTTTTGTTGTTGTTCAATTCAGGAATGGATAAGGAAAATTTTTCTAATTGGTAGTTTTATCCTCTGGGGTCCGTATAAAAATTTTATTTTCGTATTTTTTAAAACAGACCCCCATTACTATTTAAATTTTGTTATAACTTGAGTTACAAAGAACTAAATATTTCTTTTAAAAATTAATTTGTTACAACATTAATTCAATAAAAGTACCAGAATTGTAATTAATAATGGTTAAATTATCAGAATATTGTAAATTTTTATTAATTAATGTTGAAGTTGAATATATTTGAAAAAAAAAAAAAGAATATTTTTTTAAATTATTATTAAACATATTAGAATATTATTGAAGTTTTAACTTTAATTATTTGAATTAAATGTTTTGTTTTGTGTTGTAAATCACTGATCAGATATATCGCGAGTTTTCAGAAATACGAAATACTTTTCAATTGAAAATTGTAATAGATGATTCTGATATCTCAGTAAATATAAAAATTAGAAGTACCATGTCTTAAGTAATGTCAACTGCAAAATGAAAGAAAAACTGCTTTGAAACAACTGTCTTAGAATACAGCGCTACATTAATAGACTTACAACATACTATAGTGCACTCCAGTGGTTACTACAGTCTGAAATTACTGAGAAAGTAAGTTATAAAAACAACATAGAGATTTATGTAAACTTTAAATGAATAATTTGTTATGACAATATTTTCCCGTTAACAGTAAATTAATTAATTTTTAACTTTTGTGGAATCTATTGTTTTTAAAGTAATATTGAAAATAGCCTTCGAAGATTTTCCTTTGTTGATCTATAAAATCTATACGGAAATTCATTCTGGTCAATTTATAATTCAGAAGCATGTCATCTAACAGCTTTTGAAATATCAGCAGTATCTTAGACTTATGAATTATTAATGACGAGTGAAAAATTCTATAAATAGTTTCGACAGATATTGTAGTTCCTTTTTGTTGTACAAAACAAATAATGAACGCGCTATGGAATATTTTCTTTTAAGTAGTGATGTATGTTTGTTTACCTTATTGAGATTTTTTGCGTTTCATGTGTATACAATAATATTATGTCATATAAGATTTTGAGGGAATCATTATAAGCTTTCTATTTAAAACCATAGTGAATTTTATTCAAATAAGATATATAGTTTCATAATTTTATAATTTATATCTTGCAGCATTATATCTTTCCTGATATATTTTATCTGAAATATAAGTTCAGCATTACTTTCAATTTTCTGTTTTGGATAGATGTTATAAGTTTATAGATTTTATCGTTTTTATAAGGATACTTGGACAAAAACCTTTATGTGGTATAATTTATGGTATATTTTTGAAATTCGTAAACAATGACTCTGCAAAAAGTTAAAAATATTTGTTCAACTTATGCATTGAGAGTGAGAAAAAACTTCATTTCTATAAGAAAAATATTGACTAATTTCAATGGCAGTTCAGGAATCCTGATTTAAATCCTATTGATAGCTGCAATCATTATTGCAATAATCATTGCAATATTATCATATTTGCAATCATTAAACTCATAGTTACGTGCATGTTACATTAAATATTTGTTTCTTTGGTTAATATATTAAATTAATTTTGTTTTGTTTTTGTTTAATTTATTGAAGTTTTTACAGAAGCAAAATTAGTGGTTTTTTGTACAAATACTTTATTCCCGTAAAAAAAAATACTCGCATTTGATTTTTTTTTTACGTTTTTATTAGATTTTTCGCTTGATGATACATATTATAAGGAAAATTTTCATTTCATTTCAGCTTCTTTGTTTTGAAATCTATCAAAAAGTTTAATATTTTTTGCTGTCCTTATAGTTTTTACACGCACTGTATACTTCTATAAATGGTGTTTCCTAAGTTTTTCATCATTCTAAAATATGAAACAAATATAATAGGTAATGTTTCTATTTTATTATTATTTTAAAAATAAATGTGTAATATCTATGAATGTAATCTCCAAAATTGTTAGATTATTTGTAAAGTTCAGAAAAAATCATTTTCAGAAAACCTTAGCTTTCGGAATGACCCAAATTCTCTTGGAGAGACCTGGTATCATAAAACTAGAAACCGTTCCTAATTTTCGAATACGTACAAATATAGTATCACCTATATATTAAAAAACTTCTTCAGTTTAATTTTTGAAATAGTAACGAGTTTATAACTGTTTATTTTAGTGTCTTCCGTCAAAAGCGGTAAGAAAGGGTATAGTTTTTTACATATCTTCCTTAAAATTTACTTACAGGATGTTAGGCGTTCATCCCAAAATAATAAATAAATAAATCATAATCATTTCATATAGTTTCTAAAAACAATTACCCAATTTTTCAACCCCTACTGTAGAAATTTAAAACTCTTTTTTTTTGTTAATTGAATCCTCTTCCTGTATTGCATTGCATAATATTTTAATACGTAGTTTAAAATACTATTAACTAAACAATTATCTAAATTCTGCCCTCCCCTAAAAAATTTTTATACCACTTTTCCTTCACTGTACAAATCTTTTAAAATACTATCATTTCTGCTTTTCAAATTTTTTGTTGAACCCGAGTCGATTTATTTTGCTACTTTGAAGCAATAATAGTAAAATTATCCCTTTAACCTACAATTTTCCATCTACTGTTTGCTCGTCCGACCCATCGTGTGCTATAAATCTTTAAAATTCTACATTCCAAAGTGTGTAGGGAGCTCTGCCCCTTTCGAGCTACGCTCTCCAATCCCCCGTTGCGGCACTACTAACTCTAAAAACACACTAATTTGATTTCCGTTTAAAAGATTGCGAAACATTGAACTACATATTATTTTTAAAATGGTCATGTCCTTCTGAATGGGTTTTGTTCATTTCCCTTCTGAATAGTGCAGAAAAATTTGTGATAAATAAAAAATAATGTTTTGTTAGAAAGGCAAAAGGTTTATGATTGAAAAGAAGCCACATTTCAAAAGCACCAATCAGAAACATAAATTGATGATGAAATAAACACATTTCCTTTTCATTACAGTAATTTTTGAAAAACTAAATTCACATGGATGAAAAAATATTAATTGATTCCGTTTGCTTCCTTAGTTACAACGGAGTGTGTCTTCTCTAATATAAATTGAAGCATGATCAATATAACTTTTTTGTACGTTACAAAATTTCAAAGAAAACATTCCAGTCTGGTGGCACGAATACCAGTCGCACGGGATCTGAGTGCTAAAAGCCCTGTCGCATATACCGGTCGCGTGAGATGTAAGTGCAAAAGACGCCAGCACGTATACCGGTATATCGTCCGGAAAGGGGTGAAGGAATTTCAAAGATGAATTAGCTGCTGTTATGCATATACTGGCTATTTCCATGATTGATTAAACATGATCTGCTAAACAGTCGAATAAGCAGTCTTTGCCTGCTAATAATTTTTGAAAAGCGGTATAAAATAAAGTGAATTAATTTAAACACATCGTTTAAATCTAACATAATTGTCACTAATTTTTTCTCTTATTTTACTTTTTTATAGGAAAATACTTTTGATTTGTAAGGAAATATGATTTGTGCCCTCTTCAAATTCACAACCATAGTTAAAAAGATGCATTACAAATGCATATACAAATATGCTAATTTACATGCATAACTGCATTCATTCATTATCATGCATAAATGGATGATTCCTTTGCGCTCATAGAACGATTTCTTTCTTCTGTAGAAAATATACTTTCTACTATGAATTAGGTTATTTAACTGACTTAGGAAGTTGAAACTGTCACTTGCCCATAAGACTCGGTTTCATAATTGCGTTTACCGTAAATCCTTCGTTGTCACTATTTGAACTTATGCCAACTCTATTTCACAAAAAAACTTCGGCCCTTTTTTTTTTCTTTGATTGACAGAGCTTCTTTCATTTTGTTAGATAACAATTCCCTTTGTGCCGAATTGAATTATATTAGATCTGATGCTATCGATCGTGGTTTTAGTTTATGTTATACTGTAGTTTAATTTCTCATAGTCTTAATAAATAAGTAAATAATTTTCATTCTTCTGTTATCCCACTTTCTTTTCCTACCTCATCATTTTACCGTTTCATAACTGTATTAACTATAAGGGAGCTAATATCATAAGATATAATCTTTTTAGTGTGCTTTTTAAACCATTCACTAAATTAATGTTTTCCAACTAAAAGATCAAATTCCTCCTCAAAATTAATGGGGGTATTTACTATATTAAATGATAGTGTGGTTTGTTCTAAATCGGACAAACTAAACGAACACTCCAATTAAGAATCAAGGAAAATATAGGCTATATAAAGAAAAAAAATACTAAAATCCTTTATTGCTTCTAATTCCTGGGGAAAAGACATAATTTCAATTTTGTTTCACCCACACAATTATAACGAAATGAACTAATAATATGATTCGTTGTGTCACGATACTTCGCTTGCGCTTCGATTTCATTGGTTGCTGTAACTTGATGTTCTTTCGGTGCTATGTTTTCTCACATTTGCACAAGTTTTCACATTTTCACAAGTTTTCACCTTGCATGCTGTTAGGGAGGGGGGGGGATATGATTTTTAACCGATTTCACAAAGTAGGAGGTTATCAATTCGATTTGTATATATTTACTGTTCACACTTAAATTTCGTAAATATGAACCGATTTTAATAATTTTTTTTTATTTGAACGTGTAAGACACCCCTGTTGCCTTATTTTTTAAGTGATCGCTTAAACAAGCATTCATTGTGAATGCTGATAGGATTACATACATATAAGATTTTTTTTAAGTTTTAAATTTTTACTGGACATGTGCAGGGATTCAGACAGATTTTGCGCTGGAGACTGACCAGACCATTAAGAATATTTACACTTTTAGAAATCTGCAGCTTTAGTGGCATAGTCACTCTTATGCTTGTATAGGATATCGTTATTTGACCAATGAAATGCGCCATATAAAGTTAAGTAATTATTTTTTATAAAAGCGTTGGAGTGACGTAGCAGTATACTTACTTAAAACAAGTAAATATTTCGTAAAAATGCAGATTTCTTATTGATCCGGGTCAAGTTTTCTTATCTACGAAATTCGAAGACCATTATCGATACCAAATTTTACCTAAAATAGGTGTTTAAAAGTTGAAATTCAATATTTGAAGTTTCATCGTGTATCAGAGCTCAAGTGTCTGTATAAGAGGATGACTGCTGTGCCGAAGGCACAAACTTCATTCATTTGTCAGTACACATTAAAATCCATTTTTATGTGCAGCGATACTGTATTTTGATTCAGATTAAGTTATTGGTCTAGATATCAGAATAATTTCTTATTTTCTTCATGGATAAATCCTCGACAGGAAATTGGTAACATAAGGGATATTTGACTGATTGAGACAAATCTAGACTAAAGAGAAACATGAAACACCTTGGGTTATATATAATTAATGTCAAGCTAGTCATCACCTTTCATTAAAATTGGATTCCTTTAGGCGTCTAACACCAAGTTTTGCAGTAAATAATAACTAGATTTATTATAATTTGGAAAACACATATCTAAAATCACAATATTTGCATAGAATCTTGTCTTTCTCGCATAGAGGAAGTCAGGTTCAGTCTTTCTAATTTGGACTCAACATGCAAATAACCCATTTCCCATTTAATTGCTGGTTTTATGTGAATTTGATGAATTAGGCTTTTTTATTGAAAATAGTGCGGTTTAGTATTTTTTCTTCTAACATCTTTCTTTTAAATTTTTCTAAATAAAGGAGGTATACTTATGTGCATTAACATATGGCGTCACTTTATTATGCATTGACTCGTGGAAACACTTAGACGCGCTTTGATAAGTAAGAGCACTTTACTGATGGATTACAAGATTTCCGACACCTACTCCGATGTACGTTTATTTCAATGTGGGACTAAATGTTTGCTGTATTCGGTAACTTTCCGAAGATATGTGATCTTTCTGAAGTGAGAAATCTTGATTTATCAAGTTTTCGCATCCACCAACTTACATCTATAACAATTGACATTGAAAGTAGGTGTCGAATAGATAAAAATCTGGGCCGAGCCGTGACCAAGTGAGATTTTATTGTAAAAAGTCATCAATTGCTGTTTGATTTTTAGGAGTATGGCGAGCTTTGTACGATGGAAAAAATGGCTTGTAAACTGAACAAGATATCACTGTAAACACTGTTGAATTGGTAGCGTTAACAAAATATCATTCTAGTGCCCACAGGACTGCGAGTAGCTCCACTTGTTGCACAATGTTAAGATTGCCAATCCTGAACATCCACTGATGCTGGCCGCCTCTCATGATGAAAACGGCTGTTACCACACCTGATTCAGATCGGGATCAATCTTTGTATACATTCGGATTTCTGATTCGTATGAAAGTGTAGTTTTACGGGTTTATTCGCAGACGCGAAGTCTTCTTCGAAGGATGCAGGATACAGCAGAGGATTTTCCGTTTTATTTATGTCTTTGGGAAACGTGCCTATTGTGTTGTGTCTTTTTGTAAATGTAAGATCTTGGTTCTCAGATATTTAAATTCTCTCTGTGTTATCGAAGGAAACTTTTATGCCTAAGGAGACCAGGGAAATGTAATTTCCAGGAACTATTCTTAAGGAGATAGAATATCACTTAGGGAAGACTGAGCACATGGGGTCAATTCACATACATATAGCTTTTATTCATAATATGGGTTAATTTCTATAAAAAGAAACTACTAAATGCAATAAACAGAACTTTATTTACACATGGTAATTTTTTAAAGCTTCTTTATCGTTCTTATTATTTTTTAAATAGTTTTAGAGGCTCAAAATTTTGTTCACATGTGCCCCACGAGCGGATTTGTCGTGAACATACGTGGGGCATATATGAACACAAGAAAAAAATTGTTTGACATGATTTTTATTCTGTTATTCATTTGTCGTTATAATCATTAATGATATTATGTGTTAAAGTTACTATAAAGAAAAGAATATGTATATTTGTTTCAATTTTGTTTGTGATATATATAACCACAAGATTATCAGATGCAAATTAGTAGTTGGGAAGGGAGGAGTTTAAATGACTGATTTATTTTTGTAATAAAATAAAGAATAAAGAAGCATATTTGAAAAAAAAAATGAAGATTTTAAATTTTGTGTAGGGATTTTTTAAGGAGATTTTAGAAAGGGGGTATTTAGATAATATTTAAGGGAATTATGCTAAAATATGAAAGATTCTCACCCTTGCATTTGCCCTTTTTTACGTCTGAACTAATGATAAAGAAGGGTTTTCTAATGATTTTTTAAATCTCTATTATAAGCACCCCCTCCACAAATTTAACTTATTTCGCTTTTGAAAGAGAGGGGGAGGGAGGTGCTTAGAATTCTGATTTTATGGTGGTTATGAATTGAAAAAATTTAAGATCTTTCTTAAGATTTTAATGATATTTATTGCCATTCAAATCATTATATACATTGCTTTTTTAGAGATGAAGATAAGCAATCATTACTATTTTGGAAGAAATGAAATAGAAAAATTTGCAAAGTTGTTTAAATAATATTTTTTGTATTATCAATGCATAAAAAACATTGTTATAAACCATTTAGTAAAAAATATCATAACATTATTGTATTTTATAAAACAGTAATTTATTTAAATTGCAATTAAACGGCAATGAGCGTGTAGCTCTCTAAGCGTTTTTTGACACATGTTTTTCTGAAAGTTTCAATACAAAATCAAATGTTGTATGACGAAGAGTTTTCTATTTTAGGAAATTTACCGATATTAAAGCTGACATTATTTCTCATAAAGTTATCTGAAAGGAACAGAATCACAGAATTATTATTAAGCCACTTATGAACTGTTCATATCTACCCCAACTAGTCCGTTCACAAGTGCACCACATGGACACTAGTGTTAAAATGACAAATCATTGGCATTTCTCAATTTTAAAAGAAAATAAAGAAAATAAAATGTATCAGAAATATTTATCAGGATACATAGTATCTGTTACAACATTAAATTTTTTAAAAAATGTATAAATAAATAAAGTTATTCGGTTAGCAGGTTGGAACTGAGATCTTACTTTTGAGATCGATAAACAGTGTTTTAGCTACTGAAGACGAACAAAATTTTGAAGATCTTCAAAACAAAAAAAAAGTTTTACCATATGTCTACAGGTGCTGTCATTGTCGATAATTTTTTGAATAACAAAAACTTATAATAACTAGTGAAAAATTGTGATGTTCACATCTGCCCCATGTTCGCATGTGCCCCAGTCTCCCCTAACCCTCTTTGAATTTCCATTGCCTGTGATGGAGGATATTTGTTTCCAGAAACGTCTTTTGACTTGATTTCTCAAGTAATTTGCCTAATGTGGGTAAGAGTCTGATTAGTACATAGGAAATGGGTTCAGAGAGATCCCTCTTTTCTTCCTAGAATTATATTACTTCCCATACCTCAGAGTGAGCGGGAAGTAATTAAAGTTTAAACAAAGAAATGCACAGCGAAGTGATAATTTCTATGTCCCAAAAACTTCCAGAAAAAAAATCTAAATTTGTCGGCATGCCAGAAAGGGTGTGGGGGCCTCTACATTGACTTTCATGTCAGGCCTACAATGGCGACACACCTTCTTCAGCCACGTATTTCAACACAACAGTTAGAGAACATAATTCAAAAACTTTTCTGACTGTTCTTGGCAGTTTCTGAAATTGGGTCATAAATCTTTTTTGTTTTCCATTTTTTTTTAATTTAGATATCAACTTTTACCTTACATAACTGTGAAAGTTTTTTTTTCAGAACTTTCAATATGCTGAAAGTATTTCATAATTCATGATCGATGTATTTTTTAGGCAGATTTCGTATGAAGTACTACCTATTGCATTCTCTCCCATGTTGGAATTTCGGAAAACTTATTGCAGATCTACACCGATCATGGCTCCCAGACCCCAAAACTACCACCAGTAAAAAAGTTTATCTATCTAGCTATCTATATATATATATTTCACTTTCTTCTAGACACGATAACTTCTATAATTATGCTCAGATCTTTTGCGTACTATCAAGGGGTATAAAATCTCAGTCGAGTTCGTTAATGGGCAAAATCGGACCAAGGGGGTGGAAATAGAGAGGGTTTTTGTGAAAACAGAAAAAACGCGATAACTTCTTGATTAAAATAGATATCGAATCGGTTTAAAATTTATATTACTTCAAAAAAATGGACTAAAAGTTTATGCATGATAGATTTTTGATAAAATTAAAAATGGGGTCAAGGGGGAAAAAAAGAGGGTTTTGGGGAGAAAAAAAATCATAACTTCCGCAATTCTCAATGTATCAAATCCAAATAAATTTTGTATAAATGTTCTTAACTTTATCTAAAACTTTTGTGTTTACAAGTTTTTGATAGGACTAACGTTTACCGATGAAAAAAATTAAGTACAAAAAGAAAAAGGGGGGGGAAAGAAAAAAATCCATAATTTACTCAATTCTTAAGCAATCAAATCTAAATAAATTTATTTTACATCTTCTCAATAATATTTACAACTTTTATATTAACAAGTTTTTCATAGGACCAATTCTTGTAGCAGAAATAAATTAAACAAAAATAGGAGTTGAAGAAAAAATCTCAAATCCAAACTGCTTATATTGTGACTCATTTTTAAATTCATTTTTGATTTTAAACGCATCGAAATGGCAAATTCTCATTTTTAGGCACTTGTAACGTATACTTGTAACTTTGTAACGTATTGGCCAGGTCCTTGGAAATGGCAGAATATATTTAAAAAAAGGTGGCCAAAAAGTGTATTTTGAACAGAATTTCCCGAAATGGTCGTGATTGGAAAATTGCGAAAATATAACAAATTGTGTTTTTTCCGAGTCATTTTTAAATCCATTTTTGTTCTCAAATGCATCCAATTTACAGGTCCTCAAATTTAAGAACTATATAATGTGACGGATTGCATAGTTTTTTGATAAAGGCAGAATATATTCCAAAGAAGGCTGCCAAAATGGGCACTTCGCACAAAATTTCCAAAACCTATCATGAAAGAATTGAGGATGTATACAAATAACAAATTGGTTATTTTATGACTCATTTTTAAATCCAATTCCGCTCTCAAATGCATTCAATTGACAGATTTTTGTTATTTAGGAACTATATAATGTGTGTATTCGTCGATTTTTTTTATAAAGGCTAAATATATTTTTATAAAAAGCTGTCAAAGTGGTCACTTTGTAAAAAATTTCCCAAAGCGATCATGATTAAAGAAATGGGGATGTATTCTAATAACAAATTGGTTATTTTATGACTTATTTTTAAATTGAAGTTTGCACTCAAACGCATTCAGTTATTTGTTATTTAGAAACTGTGTAATGTGCCGTATAGGTCAGTTTTTTGATAAAGGCTAAATATATAATTGAAAAAAGCTGTCAAATTTGGGACTTCGCACAAAATTTCTCGAAGCGATCTTGAAAGAATTGTGGATGCATTCAAATAACAGATTAGTTACTTTATGACTCATTTTTAAATTCAATTTTACTCTCAAACGCATTCAATCGGCAGTTTTTTGCTATTTAGGAAATGTGTAATGTTCCGTATTGGTCGATTTTTTAATAAAATCAGAATATATTTCAAAATATGTTGTCAAAATGGGCATTTGAGCCGAATTTCACTTAAGTTGATTTTAATAAAACAACTTCATATGGAAAAATGTAAATAAATAAGTTTTCAAAAGTGGCCAAATATAATTGCTAAATTGGGTTTATTTGTAATCATATTCTATTTTTTGTTGTTGAAATGAAAAATCTTCGACATCTACCTCCGCCTATAGGCCAAGCCGACAGGGATTTTTTTCTTTTACAAATTTACAGTGACAGTGCCATAGGTTATAACAAATGATAGTGTCTTATGTTATCGTGAGAGATATACAATTGAAATCTCGGGCCAAAGTTGAATCAAAAACAGTATTTTTAAAAAATAGAGTTTAAATATATAAAAATAGAAAATTTTCAGCTTACAGTAAAAAACCCTGAATAGTTCAGAGTAATTGGTTTTTGGCTATGTTTAGTTTTCTACTCACCATTCATGTAGGCTTTCATTTTAATTATTTAGCCTAATGTTCCTAATTTGTTTATCTGTAATTTTTTATGCAGCATTAAAACCTATGTAAATTAAAAAAAAAGATTGACAAACAATGGCAAATGTGATTTTTTATATATCAAGCAGAATAACACATATGTATCACATTTCTTTCTTAAAATACATTTTTACTTCATCAGTGTACTATACCTTTTGCCAGTTTTTATTATTTTTTAAAACCCATTCAATTTTGTGTTAATTTGTATGTGCTGAGAAATCTAAAAAAGAATTAAATATTTTAATTCTAAATTTCTTTAATATTTCTTTTATAGAAAACACCAATTTTTTACAAGTGACATAAAATGAATGAAACTGGAAGAAAGACAGATATTTTTCAGTGGAAAAATCCTTTATTAAGCTACAAAATCGTTCATTAATCAGACGATTCCAAAGAAAAAAAGGAATTAACCGGAATCTCTCTGTTTTATCTGATATTATGACTTCAGTTTTTACTTACATTATATTGTTTTTTTTTTTTTTATTTTGTAGTTTGATTTATAAGTGACATTTCTCAAACAAGATGAATTATCGTGGTGATAGAAGAAAAACAGAAATGTTATATTATTTCAATAAGAATTGTGAAAAGTTGTAATAAAACATTTACACCGGGTGATGAAGAAATTCCGGGAGTTTTGGAATGCTAATAATTAGCAAAATATAAACAATAAAAGTATGTGGTTTTCACAGAAATGCTTAGAAACTTATGGGATTTGATTTATTGATAAAAGAAATATATTATGTTAGTTACACCTTTTGCTAACAGGTGCCACTACAATTGATAGTAATTTTTTATGGTATACAGCTCACTAAAGAAAAAAAAATTAGTATCCAAAGGTTAAAAATTTTCTTTATGACGCCAATAGCTTATAAGTACCGCCGTGAGCCGATGCAAAACAGCATGCACATATCCTCAGAGCAGAAAGATATTCCAGAAGAAATTTGAATTTATGAATTCTGAATATGGTTCATATCATGGTTTCTGAATATTATAAGTGTACTGCACTCACCATGAGCTCATGACTTTCAATGATTATTGGCATCGAATTATACTCATTTACAATTTCAACAGACATTTGGGGTCTCCTGCTTGTATTACGATCTTCAAATGAACCTTTTTCTTAAACCTTGCTTACCATAGCATTTCACATTTGTAATGGCTATCGAATCTTTTGCAGTTTTAACTATACGTATTGTACAATAAGAACACAACTCAACATGCAAAGATAGCATATCTAAACATACTAGTTACTCATCAAATTCTGTATCAAAATTCACTTTCAACGCAATTTCAATTTACTTAAAAAAAAGTGTTTGAACATAAACCACCCTTAAAAAGAAATCTAATCAATATCCAAAAAAAGATGTTTCGCAATCAAACCATGTGTCTATATGGCACGGTGCATGGCATAGGTATATTCAGTCCTGTACAGCAACGCCACCTGTTGTTAAAACTGTAACTATACATATTTTAAAAAATCATTCTAAACAAAAATCCCACATGTTTCTGAGCATATATCTGAAAACTGAACCTTTGTATTGTACATAGTTTCCTAATTATAAACATTTCAAAACACCCGAAACTTCTGGATAACCCGGTACATCTAAACAACATATTTTACAACTTCGCAAAAAGTAATCCAAAATTTATTTCTACAGCATCCCGTAACACATGGTGACGTCACGGTGACGTCGTTGTGAAGTTACATTGTGACTTTGTGACCGTCGATGTGAAGTCACAGTGACTAAAATGTGAAGTCATTATGGCCGTTTTAGAGCTCGTTTCTGACGTCACATGTGACCACTTTGTGAAGTCAAGGTGTGACCAAAATGTGAAAAATGTGTCATTTGTGACAAAATTGTCAATGAAACTGTGAATATTCTGTGACGATAGTGACAAGATTGCGAAGACACTTTGTGACATTTTTGTGATTATTTTGTGATCTGTGACTATTTTGTTACTAAGTTTGTGATGGTGGCTATATTGCCAGTGTTGTAATGTTACACTGAGACACAATTATACAGTTATGAACATTGATATATAGTGCAAAATCATTTACATATTTTACAAAACTTTATTATACTTTGGCAATATATCTCAATTCAAACTTGGCAGCTGCTCTAAAAAGAAAGCACCGAAAGAAAGTTATACTGAATCAAACTGCAATCCCATACAGATTTTAATCTTTGTTACATTTTTTTTTCTGTTGCAATAAATGGGAATATTTAAGACAATTGAATATTCGATCTATCACAATTATTTGAAATTTAGCTATTTGTTTTTTTAAAAAGCATCAAAATTATGAAAGAAACATTTCTGTTTAACCCTTTAAGCGGCCTTCAGATTCTTTTGTGAATATTTAATGATTCGTTAAATATTAGTAATCAAAACATATTTTGTTTTGATAAAGTCTGTATGGCATTGCAGTTTGATTTAGAAACTTTCTTTTTATAGCAGCTCTCAAGTTTTAATTGAGATATATCGTCAAAATATAATAAAGTTTTGTAAAAGATGTAAATGATTTTACACTATATGTCAATGTTCATAACTGTGCAATTGTGTCTCAGTGAAACATTAAAACACTGGCAATGTAGCCACCTTCACAAAGTTAGTAACAAAATCGTCACAGATCACAAAATATTCACAAAAATGTCACAAAGTGTCTTCAAAATCTTGTAACTATCGTCACAGATTATTTTATTCACTGCAAAAGAAAGACATTAATATAAATTTTGTATTAAATCAGCCCGTAAGGCTCTACAATAGTCACTGAAAAAGACCCGGATGATAATGTAAAGTCTATGGGTATGTTTTTATAAAATGTCTCGCTCAAATTTTAATATTTTTATATTTTTTTCTTTCATAGGATAGCTGAGGACGATCTACAACCGGCCTAGTTGTACTTTGTCGATTTTGCTTAGATATTTTTTTATATTATGATGGTTTCAATTTCAGAACCGGTTTGAACCGATTTTGAAATTTAAAGTCTTTTTTTTTTTAATCCGAAACCAAAATTGAATAAAGAATACTGCCCAGCTAAACTGATGGCATTGAGCTCACAGGCTACAAATACTAATTGTACATTAAAGCCTTATATTTTCAAGGGTTAATTCCGTTCGAAAAAAAAATTAAGAAGGGGAAACAGCTCTCCCCTTTCCTCTTTTTTTATACTTAATCATTGAACCTCCTATACTATCAAAGACATGCTTTATCATATAAAAAATCTATATCCAAAATTCAGAGCAAGTTAGATAATTCTTAATAAAAACCCATTTAGCATTTTTATAATTTAAAAGGAGTTATCCCCCTCTTTTATACTTAACCATTAAACTTCCAAAACTATTCAGAGATTTGAACGAAATCTGAAAATTCTGCTTGAAAAACCCATTTATATAAATTAAGGGGGGGGGCATTAGAACCCCTGTTCCCCCTATTTATACTTATTCAATGAACACCTAATAACAGTCACGGAATCGCCTCATCAGAATGATCCTAATCTAAATTTTGAACGAAAACATAATTCTGCATGAAAATCCCATTTATATCAACTAACGGGGGGTGGGGGGATTAGAACCCTTGTTCCCCCGATTTATACTTATTCAATGAACACCTAATAACAGTCACGGAATCGCCTCATCAGAATGATCCTAATCTAAATTTTGAACGAAAAATTAATTCTGCATGAAAATCCCATTTATATCAACTAACGGGGGAGGGGCATTAGAACCCCTGTTCCCCCTATTTATACTTATTCAATGAACACCTAATAACAGTCATAGAATCGCCTCATCAGAATGATCCTAATCTAAATTTTGAACGAAAACTTAATTCTGCATGAAAATCCCATTTATATCAACTAACGGGGGGGGGGGGGGCATTAGAGCCCCTGTTCCCCCTATTTATACTTATTCAATGAACACCTAATAAGTCACGGAATTGCCTCATCAGAATGATCCTAATCTAAATTTTGAACAAAAACTTAATTCTGCATGAAAATCCCATTTATATCAACTAACGGGGGGCATGAGCTCTCCGTTCCCCCTCTTATACATATCGAATGAACTCCAAAAACTAATCAGGGAAGCGCCTTGTCAGGATATACCTATATACAAAATTTCAAGTGAATCGGATATTTTTATCATGAGTTATCGCGTTACGCACATACATACAGAACGGACGGGCACATAAGCTCTCAGGCTATGATAGCCTGTGAGCTAAAAAGTAAAAACTAGACTGGTTGTGGATCGTCCTCAGCTATCCTATGAAAAAAAATTCATGTAAAAGTATTAAAATTCGCGCGAGATATTTGAAAAGAGTGCTCCCATAGACCTTACATTATCATCCGGGTCGTATTCTGTGACTAGTGTTGAGTCTTAAATTCCATAATTATGCGACTAAAAAACACGGTCAGGGCACTTAAAGGGTGTAGAAATATATATGATAAATCTGTTGACATAGTTTTTAAATAAAACAACTATTTCAAAGGCAATTTAATTTTGAAACTGCAAATGCTCGAATGTTGTTTTAGATACGTAAAAAAATAAATTCAAACATAAAAGTAATAAATTATGGATATTTGTTATACTTGTGATAAGCAGAAAATGACGTGCTTCTCATCAATATTGTCAATATACAAATAAAATAAATTATAAAATATACAAACTTACTTTTGCAACTATATATTCCTAGCTATCTCAAGCCTTTTAATTTTACAAAATTTACAAAACTTAAATTTACATTTTACTAACAACGATCTGAAACTAGTCCATTGATAAACGTAACTTTGGTATGAAAACAAACATAACTTGTACCAATAATACAAGTATGTTGATAATTCTGAAAATTATATTTTGGAAACAATTGCTATGTTGGAAGATAGTAACAATAAACAAAATCTTATTTTTAAGCTCACTGTAAAAGTAATTGACTTTTGGGCATGATGCACATATCTTTAAGGGGTAATTTTACATCGAAGTTTGCCTGCAGTAAAAAACATTAAAAAAAAGCTTATTGTTTAAAATAACTTTAATAATTGATTGCCAAAATTACATCTTTATTTATGAAAATATACACATTAAATGATAAGATAATTAAATAATAATTTTGTTTTTGTGTCCATTTTAGCATGTAAAATTTAAATACAAAATTTGATTATTTAGGTTTTCAGTTATGTAAAAATATTTCATGCACTATAAACATTAGTGAAACTGTCTACATTAGATGTTCATTATTGGAAAAATACTAATTGACTATCCCAATAATGAAAATCCCTCTTAAAACCTTAAAAATAAAGAACATCTTTTAAATGGTCATTATATAAAATTCAATTTGCTATTACTGTTCAAACGAAAACATTCAAATTTTGTAAGAAAATAAAGAATGCATAAATTTATTAAATAAAGGCAGCTCCCAGCATATTCACTGAGATTTTCACCGAAAAACAGTGGAACTTTGAAACATTATTTTCTGCTTCCTGATTGGTTTAATTAAAAGTTGTCAAAAAATAGCCCAGATTGTAATACATGCTAAGGGAAATGAAATAAAAAAATAATTAAATCAAAATATTTATTAGTTATTGTTTTATGAACCAAAAAACATGAAAGGGGATCCATTTCTGGAAGGTTGCCTATTGCTAGCACACATACCCTATGAAAATTCCGACCATAAACTTAAAATAAAACCACAAACAAGTTAAATAAAATTATTAATATTTTATTTACAAGATTAGAGAGTAATTATAAATAAGAAAGCCATTTTAATCATGATGTATATTAATAGTGCATACAATAGATATTTTAAAATTTAGTGTTATTTCAAAAGCACAATCATATTGATTGTGCTTTAGAATTGCTCTTATTGATTGATTAACTTCTAAATTTTCATTCAGACTTATAGTTGTTATACTTTGAAAATATTCCAGTAAGAATGCTTATCAACTGAGACGTTATCACCCACTGTGATTACTTCTTTCATAAATTTTATAACATTTGTTAGGTTAAAAAATACATTAAACAATTATTATTATTATTATTATTATTGCATATTCACGATTTCTTTTAATAGTTCTTTATGTTACCTTATTTCTTATAAATTTATCTTCAGAGCAGATTCAAGTTTAAAAAAATAAAGCTATGCCATGTTTTATAACATTCCTTGATAGAAAAATTTTAAAAGTATGTTTACAAATAATTTTATTCTAAAAAAGGGATTTCTTTATTAAATATTTTAATTCGCATTAAACGTTTAGTAATTATACAAACGCTTGATTATAATGCACTTCCATATGCTGCTATATTTACGGAAACATGTTGTTTTAACCAGATATTCTAAATAAAGAAGTAAATTAGATTAAAATTCAATTAAAATCACTAGTTTTAATAACCTGATCCAAATTATTGATGCTGAAGTTTTCTATATAAATAAAATAAATAATGTATTAGACTATTAAGCTTATAAAACATTTATGTTTTTAACATGTTTTTGAAAAGCTAACTAAATCCGTTCTAATAATAACAATAATGATAAAGCAAATAGCAAAATGAAAAAAAATCATACCTATGTTTTGTTGATTTTTTCTATCCAAATTGCTTTTTGCCGATCATGTTAAGTTCAATATTAATTATTGTGACACAGACTGGAATCATTTTCACCAAGTCAGCGCCACGATAATTCTCTTGAACTCATTTTTGCTTGATATATCAGCTAAAAATTGCTCTTGAGGTTTTTCTTGTTTAAATTTTTAAATCATTTTATTACGCGCCGATAACTGCTATATGCTCTCCAGTAAACTTATTTCTGACACCTTGGAACTTTATTTTATTCTCTGGTAAAAAGTCGTCTGCAGACGATCATGAATTTTTTAATGCGCATGACCGTTTATTTCGTTTTGTAAATAACAAATTTGGAAGTTAAATACACAATAATTTAGGCTAATGACAGACGAGCGATTTTCGTCAACGGAAAAATGAACGCATGCTTTTCAGAATATGGTCGTCTGCTGCGCTGTCCACACGGACAACTCATTTCCTTCGCGTGAAAAAAATGCGAAAAACCTAACGCGTTCCTCTCAACACGCTGGGAAGCCGTTGCGTTTGATGGATATGGCGTTTTAGAGTCTGTGCATACGAGCGATGCTTTCACGCAGGAATTTCATTATGAGTGTTTTGTTTTTGCAGTTCATGATAAAATTTTTTCACTGAAATTTTAAATATTTTTAATAGATGTGTCATTAGATGGTTGCACGGACCAAAGTTTTCAGGCCCGGCATGGCGCGATCCATTAAAAAAAGAACGGCCCGGTTGACCGGACATAAAAGTTCAGCCCGAACCCCACCCGTCCTGACTGTAATTCTACAATACGATTTTTTACGACGATATGGAAAAAATTGTTTCGAACGAGGAATTCTGGCAAGAAATACACATTTATTCTATTTAGATGCGTTCGAAATTATATAATAATATTATATTCTTAGAACCTATAATCGTCGTTCTGTCCACCCGAACGTCTGTCCGTCTGCATATGACAAAACATAAACTAACCAACTGAATGTTTTGAAATTTTAAATGTATAATTTTTGCAAACTTTAGTCAAGCCATTTCAAATTTTATGAAAATCGGATATATAGTTTAATTACAAAAGCGATCAAAATATTTCTGTTACATAATGGCCAACAGGAAAAATTGTTCCACGTGCTTTTATTGGTGTTACAGGTTTTCAAACAGAATAAAATTGATATTCATTTATTGAAGTGCATAAAATATACACTCCGTTGCAAAATGCAATGCCAAAAATGCTTATTATTTATTTGCAGTGTCACACAAAAGAGTTCTCTTACATAATGTTATAGTGTGAAACTTTGTTTATTTTAACCATGTTAAACTATTTCACAGATAATGTAATTTATAAATGTCGCAAAGTTTACTATGAGTTACATCCTGCGTCATATAAAGTGCATAGTATTTACAGGGGCACACAAAAGACATCGGATGCCATACTGCAACGGAAATATAAGAGATGATTGCTAGAAGTTTATTTTTAGTTGTGATATAAGTTTTTAACTAAATTTCTGCATATTGCATTGTGCGTATAAATGCAGCAGATCATATACAGGGTAACACACCAAAAACTGCACAGATTATAGAATATGAAATTGCTCAACAGGTGGCTCTGCTATACTGCATTCTTCACGATTTCCACAAAAGCTCAATCTCGAGAACTAATTTATGGATTTCATTAAACTTTAGATTCAGTTAGTCTTTGACATGAATTAACGTTTTCTACCTTTTGGTGTAAATAGTTCAACAGATGGCACTGCTGTGCTTCATTTTGTAGCGATTTCAGCAACAATTATCATTAGAAATATTGTACGGATTTTCATACAACATCAGATTTAGTTATTCTTTAATATAACTTGGTGTTGTTTGCATTATGGATAAATCACCTAACAGGTCGCACTGCTATACTGCATTTTTCACAATTTCCGGCATAGCCCTGTCTCAAGAACTAAAGCGTGGATTTTAATCAAACTTTAGGTTGATATGTATGTTGACCTAAGTTGATGCAAATCGGTTTTCAGTGTACATCATCCAACAAGTGGCTCTGTTATGTTGCATTTTACATGATTTATATTATTTTATCGATAGTTCTATCTCAATAACTAATGCACGGAATTTCATATCATTAGAATTCGCTTGAAGGGCATATATTGCCATTAATTTGGCACTGTGCTAACGAATTTTGAAATATTAACATGTATGGCATAAAAGAAAGTTTTGTGATTACCACATCCTTCTAGATATTGTTTATAATTTTCATTTTTAAAGAAAGCTGCAATATATATATGCATAAATAAATCTGTATCCAAATCTTTCATCTGTTACTATTATAATTAATCCTAATTCCATGTATTGGAGAATCAAAAATCAGAAAAATGTTATACAATAAAATATTCTAAGACGGAATCTTCAAAAAATGTATAATAAACAAGTTGATTTTTGAACTTGTTTCTAATGTTCATTTTTTATAATGTATATTATAGCAGGTGTAAATGTATGGTATTTTTTAACGTACTATTATATTCATTTAGCATGGATTAGCACATTTATACATTAAAGGCAGAATTCTGTCGTAAACGGTTTTTTTTTTCAAAAATTTACTGTATGTTAAATTTATTGCCTAGAAATCCACTATTTTTTTAAAAGAATAAATTTTAAATGTAGAGTAATGGTGAATTAAACGTAAATGCACTCTTTGATCAAAAGTTTTTGATTATATCAAAAGTTATATCGGGATAAGAATTTTCTTACAGATTGGGTCGAGGTCGAGAATGAAATTTTAGGATCGTGAAGACCTAAGAAGAATTATATCAATACCAGTTCGGTACGGAAAAAAAAGTAGGTTCGGCCTGGTCTGATCCTTCATGAAAAAGTAAAGCCCAGGTCATAGTCTAGATTGGCTCGACTCCTTAGCAAAAGATATGGCTGCGCCCGGTCCAAGTGTCATGAATGAAAATAGTCCCTTGCAGTCTACGTTAAGTATGTAACTTTTTAAATATAAGAACTTCCGATCTTATGTATGGTATTCTTTGTCCGAATTATATAAAGATAGTAATTATAATAATAATAGTAATGATGGATAGAGACGTGTGGCATCTGTCATTATTTAGAAGGAAAAAAAAAAAAGGTTTAGTAAAGAAGAAGAAAAAAAAAGAAAAATCTAATGAAGATCACGTAATTATCTGTAAATTATTCTATTATTATTATTATTATTTTGCATACATACAAAAACGGTTTTTCTGTCTTTTTCTTGCTTTCTTTCTTAAACAATTTTTCGTTAAATGCCATAAAGAAAATTTCTTGTTCAATTCCTCTTTCATCATCTATTTCTCTTTTGCCGCATTTGTTTGAACGCAGACGAGAAAGCGCTCGTGTGGCAGGTGACGCATTTTCATGCAGAAACCGCCAACGTGAAATAATCTGTCGTCTGACATTAGCCTTAATAAGAGTGTCTCTAACTAAACTTTTTTATTTAATGAATTTTGTAATTTACCTTTGCTTTTGTCAGTTTAAAAACTATTAAAGTTAAAAATTTTTCATAAACTTTTTTATTTTATTTGTAAATAATATTAACAATTAGAGTTTATTAGATAAAACATAGTTTAAATTTTTAAAATGTGTAAAGGTATATATAAATATGTTTTTTTTAAGTAAAGTTATCAAACGTAGTAAATACACATCTTCTTTAAAAAATAAAAAAGTGTTTTAGAGATTGAAAAGTTTTTCTTCGTCAATCTGCAATTTTTTTCATATTAATTATTTGTAGGAAAAAGCTTGTAAAATAACTTTTTTAAAAACATACTTCTAAAAAAATTGCAAGAAGATTTTTGCCGTACAAGTGAAGTTCAATATTAATTATTGTGATACAGACTGGAATCATTTTCACCAAGTCAGCGCCACAATATTTCTCTTGAACTGAATTTTTATTTGATATATCAGCTAAAAATTGCTTCAAGAATTGATTCAAAAGTTTTTTAGTTCATGTTTTTTGTCACATTGCGATTTTAAAATGTCGGGGTGTTATGTCACATATTTGTGACGAACGTTGCATCAAGTGACATCACAGTGACGTATTTTTTTATATTGCCAAAACAAAACATAATTTTACATTAAATGCCATGTTTTAGAGCCTTTTTGTAACTATTTTAAGTTTTCCAAGATGTTCACATCTAAGTCACAATGTTACAGAGTGGTGGCATTTTGGTCACAGATGTGATGTGACCACAGTGATTTGCAGTGACGTCACAGTGACATCACTGTGACCATGCAAGCTATGTGGGATGTTGCAAAAATACCACGATAGCACTATGACTATCTATTCATATAGATTGTAGTATATATACTGTTAAAATTATTTGTAAAAACACAGAAAAAAAATTGAGACTTTCTGTAAATTTATATGAATTCTCGGTTAAATGCGTTTGATCTTGATTCTTGGTCGTCATTTTACACACATTTCATTAAATTATACCTGATTCCCTGTAGGAATGTCCATATCTTTATTTGAAGGTATTTTTATGTTTGATAAAATTTTAAAATATGCACTTTTAAAATTATTTTGCAATTGCATCAAAAATGTTAAAGAAGGAAATTACAGTTTCTATAGCTAATTCAGTTATGTGTTCTTCCACAGTGAAGTGGTTTTGGATTCAAACTCCAGGACTGCTCGAAACATATTGTGTAGGAATTTAAGGATACAGAAGTACGAGTTTATTCAAAAAATTCAATTTTTTTGAGGCTGAGTCTATAAAAGGTGATTCACTAATTTTGGAAACTAAATGAAATCATTATCTGTAAAAATAAATCTGTAACAATGAATTTTAATATATGAGTGTTCAGCCAGAATTACGAACACTTTTTCAAAACTTATCAATATTGATAATATGCCCATGGGGCATATTACCTGCACATATGGCATACTACATTCATATAAATGAATTTCCCTATCTTTTATATTTATTTAATTATGCAAATTATTGGGTTAAAAATTTAATGCACTATCAGCATATAATACCAAATAAATAAACTTTTAAAAAATATATATTACTACCAAGTAAACTCAAAAGAAATCAAATGTAATAATGTTAAAATAAAATACTAAATTTTCTTCTCTTTTTATATTATTTATTACTATTTTTTGCAAAAACTAAAAAAAAATGGTTTTATGTGGTTTTAGATAATTATGCATTAAATATGAATATTTTCATTATATTTCACCTATGGCCATATTGGGTGCATAAGGGCATATTACCTTCATCAACTAGATTTTTATTCAAAAAATTACTGTAAGTTTAAATCTTGATTAATTTAAATATATTTTTTTTTCAGTACTAAAAAGACACTTCTTTTTTGGACAATTTTTATTTTTATTTTTAAAAATTATTTTATAAAGGTCGCTAAAAAAAATCTATTCTTAATCTGGCCATATTGCCTGCAGATACCTTAGATATAGAAACATCCATACAGGTAGCTAAGTAGAGAGATAGAGAAAATGACAGATAAATATGTAGATAAACAGAAAAATATATAGAGAGACTAACTGGAAAACGGACAGATAAATGTGATATATAGATTGATAGATAAAAATATATGTAAATAAAAAGTTAGATAGATAAGGTAAATATTCTACGCATAAGTTATATATCTTTAGTCAAACATTTCATTCCATTTTTTGAAATTTGAGCCCAGTCTCATATCCCTGTAGGCGAAGACTCTCGCAAGTTAATGCTAATCTTAAGGGGAGATTATGTTCCAATATCTTGTTTGCATTTTGACAAATTTTACTTTTTTAAATTGGATAGCCGAGGTCCACATCTACATCGCCTTTTTCTTTTTACTTTACTTTTCCGATTTTCGTTGCAGATATTTTTTGGAATATCATCTTCTTTTTCGAAACCGATTTCGAAACTGAAAGTGACTTCATAAAATATACCTGCTTCTAAAATTGAAAAAGTAATAAAAGAGAAAGAAATGTAGACGAAAATCTCAGCAATGCGATGCAAATATATATATATTTAAAAATATCAAAATGCAAACAAGATAGTAGCAAATAACCTTCCCTTTTATTACCATTAGGTTGGAGTGTCTTCGCCTGCAACAGCAGGAGCCTTTACATGTATGATTTGTATAGTTTGACAAAAAATTATCGTTTCGAATCATAACGAAATATATTTTCTAATTCTAAACATTAATTTTTCTAAAGATGACATAAATATTAATAAAATCAACACACAGATTCAATTTATTTAATAAAAACTCTTCCAAAAAAAAGTCGTTTATTTTAGAGACACCTCAATCTGAAGAGAGATTAAGAGTAATCTCTTTGTTTTATACAGTGGCATTAGTTCTGTTGATTCTGTAAATGATATTTTCCAAAGAAAATGCATCTTAGAGTTTCCACCAGAGAGAAAGAGATCCCGTAATGATTAAACTTGAAGTGCGAAAAATTGTAAACTTCAAATAACCTTTTCGAAAAACTATACGAGATAATTCGAGATAAACTAAAAAAGAAAAAAAATCCAAATATTTTGAAAATGCATGCGATAAAACAGAGTAACATGAACAGGAGATACCTGCATTAAACTACATTGTAGTATTTTTTATTAAAAGATTTTTTATCATTTTTTGTAACATATTCGGCGAAGAAAAATGGGAAATATTATAATCATGTGCGCTGTATAAAAAAAATAATAGAAATTGAATGTATGGGATTTTTCAAATCTTTCTCAAAAAATATTATTAAAAATTTCGGATGATATGAAATGTTTTAGAAAATAGGTATGTGAGATTTTTTTAACGAAGTCTTGAAGATAGTGCACCTGTCATATTAAATCAAGAATACTTTATCAAAATATCAATAAAATCCAGAGATTTTTTTTGTCAGTATAATCAAGAAGTTTATAAACGTATTTAGGAATTAATACATTTTTTTTTTTTTTTTTTTTTTTTTTTTTTTACTATTAAGATAACATGCATATGCTAAATAATTAATACTTCCTTCGTGATATTTCCTTTTATTATCCCAAATTACTGTTAGATTCACTAATTGCCTATTCTTTTGACATATATTACATTAACACTACTCTGCTAAACAAAAAAAAATAAATAAATAAATAAATAAATAAATAAATAAATAAATTGTAGAGAAAATTGTAGTAAAATTTAAGGAGAGTTTTCCTTTTTTTCTATGTTTTAACAGAAATTTTTATCACTGTATAAAGTTGTTACTATAAAGTTGCTAAAAAGTTCGCAAGAAATATAATAATTTTTTATCTCGATAAAAAAAGGGGAGTTGCAATTCAGGAGAATGACACAAGTGTCACGAAAGAGCCAGGATTCTTTCGTTGAGTTTTTCCCTTTCTGTGAAGTAACTTGTCACTTTTGTAAACATTCAAAATAAATTTGCCCAGATAGCGGAGTTTTACTTTTGTTGAATACATATTTGTGTGCTCGACATGAAAGCCTGCTTATAAGTCATCGTTAACGTAGAGTGACAGGATAGCATAAAAAAATTTTACAACACGAAGGAAATACAGACGGAAGCTCCGCACAATGGGTGTGTGCAATGGCGCCAGTGGGATTCAAGCTCTTAATCTATGCTCAATTTATGCAATCTCGCCGGCGATTACCGGCGTGGTGCCTTGACCACTCGGTCACCGAAACCCCCAAATAACCATTCCCCCTTTCTTTCTTTCTATTTCCACCTCTTTTCTTTTTCAGGAAATATAGTGGGATTTTCTGACTTTTAACGTAAAATGACCTTTTGTTTTGAAAAGGTTTTTTCTTTCTTTTTTCTGTGTAATTCATGAAAAATATAGCCATGATTTTCAGATTGTTTTAACAATGTATTAAATGCTCCTTAAATTAATTGATATTTTACTCAATTTACTTATATATAAAAGTTTTAATTTTTTTTTCTAAATTGTATAATTATTTCTGACCATTTTTATTATTTAGTGTGTATTTTAAAGTTTTTAAAAGAGCTATTTCTTTTTTATTTTTTTTTTATTCCAATAATCCTTCTCACAAAGAAGTATATTCTAACTTCAAAATTTACCCGTTCCCGAATTGAAAGGGCTCTTTATAAAATCATTTTCATTGGACATGCCATTAGACATGACTTCAAGATTTGTGTTAATGCGAGCTAAGACAAAAAAGCTGACGCATTGAGCTATTCCACAGATTTTGTTTGATTTTTAACCTACCGATATCGCTACTGATTGGTAGTTCTTTTTAAAGCAGCTTTTTTAAAATTACAATTTACTTCATTATCCTAAATATTGTTTATTTAATATCTGAAGACTGCTATTCACTCAGTCTCCGATTCTTGCTCACTAATGTAAAGTCTAGTGACATTTTATGCGTTAGTGCATTTAAAATATCTCCTCAGGAAATTAATATTTTAAACTGCTATTTTTGTATATACTTCTTTAAAAATGCCGCTGATTTTGTTAGTTTTTAAAAAATTTCTAAAGTACATACTTAATTTTATAGGAAGTGTTCAAATTTTACTCATAGTTCGTCCACTTTTAACACATAAAATATTAAATTAAGCGTAGATATTTTCAATATTTTGAACACATCCCACCTTATAAGCATGTTACCTAATACATTTCAATCAACAATATGATGCAAAAGCGGAAATAACTATTAAACTTGAAATTATGCAATCTTAAATTTTTTATTAAAATCTTAAGCTTTTATTCTGTCTTCATAGAAAATGCAAGCTCTTTTTTTCATTTTAAGGATATAAATTAATTGCAATAAGGTGTAACTACAAAATAATGCATGTGAATTGAAACAACAGTTTTAAAAGATGTTATTACAGGGTTCGTACACATAAAAAAAAATCAGGGCAATTAATCAGGTATATAGTAATTAGAAATTTCATTAAGAATTGGCATCTACATCGGAAGATAGATTTTGTTTTACTAAATAAGGCATATACTTAAAGAAATTCTGATAAAGAGTTACTTGAAAGACCTATAAGTGTATGAATCCAATATTAGGTTAGTTTTTATACCATGAACAAAAATATTCATAAGTACAATGGTCTCATTATTATTTCATTTCTAATATTAATTATTTAAAAAAATGTATAAAAAGCAGTGATTTGAAATTTCTTCAACTTTTGCATATACTTGGCTGTTTTTAATAATGAATGTTTCTCAATTTTTTGCAGAATGAGTTTTATAGGAATTATTGTGAACTTTAAGTAAGGACAAATTATAAATTTCATGTATTTCTTCTGTTAAACAATGGACAAATACAAACAGTTTTTATACTATAAATGAACAAAACAGCTTTTTACAATAAATAAAAAATAGTCCTGGTTGCACAGCTATTTATTTTCTTACATTATTTATTACAAAAATATGTATAAATAATTATTATTTAAAATTATTTATCTGTTGTATCCATATGGATTTTTTAATAATGAAAATTTTCCCAATTTTGCGCAGAATGTGTTTCAGAGTAATTAAGCAATAGGGACACATTGTAACTGTCATTTATTTCTTTTATTAAACAAAGGACTATTGAGCAAAATTCTTTACCGACGTTGACTATTAACATTTAGTCGAAAAAGACATTTATTTTGATAAACGATAAAAGACCCCTAGAAACACCTGCTCATACATTTACTAATTTATTAAGTACTGATCAATTAGTATAAACAACGAACTCTTTATTTCAGAAGAAACTAAACATCTTTTCCAGAATATTATACAATAAATTTCAGTAAACTACCAAAAAGAAATTTCCTAAATATTAAAAGTAAAAAAAACTCAATATATAAAAAATATTAAAAGTAAAAAACTTAAAATGTATAAAAGGGTGTAAGAGAAATAAATTTACACTTATATATGTATATTTTTCTATTTAGTATATGAATTTTTAAGGTTAGTGTTTTAATCTAAAGATAATTGTAATAATAATGTACGAACTTGAATTTTTATTTCAGAAAATATACACATGTTTACGAATTTTGCTTTATATATGTTAGATATTTGTTATGTATTCCTGTAAATTACAGTAATAAATATTTTGTCACTCACAATAACTATTTTTAGTGTCCAAATTACATAATCTACCATTTTATATAAATATAATTAATAAACTGCATTTCTTAAATACTAAAAAAGTGTTGAGTTTTAGCACTTTCCAACAAAGTTGAAATTAATATAATATTAATAAAGAAATAAGTACCAAGATTAGTTTATTTATAGGGAAAGTCAAAATTTGTCCGTTACATTACGTCCTATTGGGAAAAATCGTTTTAAATGAATTTTAAAGATGTTACACCCTGTCTAATATATTCAAAAGTATATGCAAATTCGAAATGCAATAAAATATGCATTCTATAAAATATTCAGTGAAATTACTAGCTGTCATTCATTTACAGAGCCGCACACACACAAAAAAATATTCATTGCATATTAATAAAGGGGGAAACTTTTTGCGTCATATTTTAATTATGATAAACGATTTCATATACTTCGATGAGACTTAATATGAGTTATTTCACGCATAATACGAAGTGCATAGCATTTACAGGAAAAAAACAAAAGATTTCAAATAGTATATTCTATCTGAAGTACTGTGTATTATGGATGATGTCGGTTGGATAAAAGAAATAGTTTTTTAATTATGATTTGCGATTTTAAGTTTCACTAAATGTATGCACATTATATGGTGTGTATAAATGCTAATAGTTACGCAATTTAGGTATACAGGGTTACACAAAAGAGCTCGAAGAGTTTACTGAATATGAGCATAAATTACTTATAAGTGGTTTTTAAATATTTTATTTATTTTTACGTTGAACTGCATTCAGTTTACTAAAACGTTTTGCAGAACATAGATAAAATGATGTACAAAGTCACGCAAAGAACTCAATACAAGTTGGACTATGGATGATAATTTCTGGAAATATGATTTAAGCATTTTAAAGAATATATATTTTTTTGAACTAAATATGAGCATAACACTTTCATGTAATAAAGATACTAGGTAAACACCAGAGCTGAACAAAAGTATTCAAGTATGTTTCCATAGATTAATATAACATTCTGAAAGAAAAAGTTTAACCTGTGAGGAGGTTTCATGCTAAACTAAATTTTCCCATTATTTAGTATATATGTCAACCGACAAATACAGGGCTAATGAAAAGTATTTGGCTATGAACAGTAACATCTTACTTTCCTGGATAACGTCGTTTTTTTTTCTTAATTTCAGGAAATGCTGGAAAATTTTTCATAATCTATGCTCAACGCATGATTTTTCTCACTTGTTTTATTAATACATGTAATTTTTTGGAGAGTTAAAAATGAAATAAATTTCCAAAAACAAAATCAGTATCACTAAACTTAAATTATGCATTTCACCATAACTTAATATTATATTAATTAGTAATTAATAAGAAATACGAAATGGTAATTAGTAAGATTTTTATTAAATACTTTTTAAAATACTGATTTTTAAGCAAACTTTTTGGAAAAATGCTTTTAGATAAAAATTGATTTATTGTTCTTATTAGCAATATTAAACATTAATCAAACACATTATCAATCTTTAAAATATAGTTATTACTGAAATGTAAAATAAAACTAAGTATACTAAGAGAAATTCCAGAAATAGATAAAAATAATGGAGCATCTTACGTAGAAACGTATATCTTCCATTAAACATTATGTGTTAAAATGCAGTTAACTTTATCTGCATGATATGTCTTTATAGGAAAATGTGCCATCATATACAGTTTATCTCTGTGCTATCATATTTTCAAAATATGTGTTTTTATCTTAATAGCCTTATTTTCTTCAGAAAGAAATAGCCCGCTACGGGAGAAAGTTAAAGAATTTAATGAGGATCTTACGTTCAAGATATAATCACATTTATTTGATATTTCTAGTATACCGATATCGGGTGTCCTACACTAAGCTTTAAAAATGTGGTCTGCCATTTCATATGAAGGCCATAAATAACGATAAATGTGCACTGCATTTTAGATTATTGTTATTCACATCCATGTAAAAGTCCATAATATTTTATATTTGTTTCTCTACATGATTAATTGTGTCTTGAGCAATCATAATTGTAAATTGTGAAATTATTTTTTTAACTGAAAAAAATATAGTTAATTTACAAAAATTGAGTGCACAATTAACACTAGAACCGCGGAGCGGGTCAATTTGACCCAAATCGATGTTTAATTTCTCGCCGCGCGAAAAGTATTTATTGAAAAAAGGTTTCCCTTTCTGACTTTTAATATTTTAAGGTAAACAACAACTTTTCGTATTTAATAGCGAATAACATAAATACTTTTTCAGTTATAACCACTTATACCTAGAACCGCGAAGCGGGTCAATTTGACCCGTAAGAAGTTTTTTAGCTTAAATGACTAAATAGAGATGCATTTTTATGGAACTAATGAGAAAGTTTACCTGCCTTACTCAAAGTTGCTCTAATAGGAAGAAACAGAATGTGGGATAATGAAAATTTTCAATCAAGATCTTATATACTTGATTTGAAGAAGAGATGATTGATGGAGAAAATTGCAACTAATATTTATAAATAGCATTGAAGTTGCTTTTATTATGCATTTGTTGAATGTATAGGTATGATATCCGATGCCTAAATATTATCGTTAAAAATGTTTTGGAATTTTAGCAACTATTATCTGAAAATGATTGAGAATGCAAATAATCAGGATGACTATCTGCCTGCAAATGAAGAAAATTAAATTTTAATGATGAAAATGAAAGTGGCGACGGCTCTATACTCATAACATTGTTGGACTTTTTCAGTGGAATATAGGTGAAAATTTACCAGTATTGAACGAAAGTTTGTGATATTTGTCAGATACAAAAAATCAGATATAAAAAAAAATAAGGATTTGAACAAAAGGTGACAAAATTTGAACTTTATACTCATGAAAATCTGAAAAATAAATAAACAATAACTTGTGCATTCACACCTGGTAATAAAGAAGATGACAAGTAAACTGCAAGACTAACTATATAAAAGGGCCTAACATAAGCGTAGATGAGCACGCATTGTTTTCAATATCTGTGAGTAGGTTTACTCAGTACATGTCTAACAAAATCAGATAAAATCATTATCGTATCACGTTCTAGTTGTTTACAGATATTAATAAAAAAGAGCCTTAGAACGACGAGAAATACAGGTCTCTGAAGAAATGTCAAAATCGGAATTACATGCGGCTATTTTTCTAACACTTTCAGACATCAGCATAACTGTTTACCAAGGAGAAAAAAGTAAGAATGTTTTGTTGCTTAGAAATCTACATTTAAATTTTGAATTTTTAGATACTTCTAAAAAAAAGAAACTCTTGTTTACAACAACACAACTAAATTCAGTGTGGTTGTGTGATTACCCAGATGACAGGAAGTTTGCTTATGACAAGCCTGCATATTATAGGAGTCCAGTGAATGCAATTTATAATATTTTGTATTTAGCTGATATCAATGCTTGGATTTTATGCATTACTGTAACCTGAAAGTCTATTAGTATACGTCAATTTATTCATAGACTATGTTGAATAGACTTGGTTGAAGACGTATAAAAACACTTTGCTATTTCTCACTTCCTACCTCCCCCTCCGCCGAAAAAAATGTCATTTGGGCCAGAAGAAACACTAAAAACGATGAAAAATACAAACTAAGCATAAAAGAGTTCATCACAATTAGAAAAATGACTGTAAAATTAAGATAATTGTTCAAAATATAATATACCCACACGCTTCTTGTAAATGTGCAAAATTTTAAACCATGGTTTTCAAGCAATGCATATAATAAATTGGATTAGACAGATCAGTAAAATTAGTTAGCAACTTGAATTTTTTATATTTTTAAAAATTATTCTTAGATTCTATATCTAAATTTATTTGAATGGGATAACTTATTTTTAATGTATTCAAGTCCAAGTTTATTTATTTTAAAAATATATGTTCAATATTTGTTCAATATATTTTCCTCATACTTAATGAAATGTAATTTTGAATAATAACATTTTCTGAAATGTAGAGAATTTCTGCTGACTTGTGTAAAATATAATGTAAACACTAAAAAATATTTATTATTATAAGAAAATATAACACTTTAACTAATCAAATTAAGTATATGGGCATATTTTTGAATTGTTTTCCTTATCGGGTCAAATTGACCCGCTCCGCGGTTCTAGGTATACCGAAAGTCCCGCGGTTCTAGTGTTAAATAAGCAGGCTGCTTTACTATGCTATGAAAAAGGATTTATTACTAAAACTATCTTACCCCAGTCAATTTTATGTTTAATACAATTTTGTCTTAAATATGTGCAAACTGATGTGTGCCAATTAGCTTAAAAATTATTTTTAGCAATAAAAAGGCTCCAATTGAAGGGAAATAAAGACGATAGGAGGAGGAAATTACGTTTCCATCAACTTTATGTTTTTATTACTAAACCATTGATATTTTATTTTAAGCCATTGATTTATAAGTAAATATTTTATTATTTTTTACATCGAAATACTAAATGAATTTTTTTTCTTAGCTAAACTTTGCTAAAAATATTAAAATTTCAAGGCTATTTTATGGAATAAGGTATGATTGTTTGATCGAATCATGCATAATGTGAATCCTGTGGCATAATGCGCTAAAAAACGAAAATGGATTTCAGAAAATGCATTTTTTTTTCAAAGAGTTCAACTTATGAATTTTTCTAAATTCACTGAGTTGCAAAGAAGTATAAGGTCCGAAAAAAGGTTTTAGTGTACTTTACTTTAGTGATTTTCCATTCTTGCCTATTTGGATTTTCAGTGTCAATGAATAATTTTAAAGTATATTCGAAAAAGGGAATGAAATATGTCGTTCGGTATTTTGAATATTTGAAAAAATAGTTGTTTCTCTCGCAATGTATCAATCAACTAACTAAAACACACAATATTGATATTTAATGGTAAACTGTATCTTAAAATGACTTTTTTCATTTAGTATCTTTTCAGCAATTAAAAGTTATAGTCCTAGTTTTTGAACTCTGAAACTTTCAGCAGTCATAAAAATGCTTGTTTTACACGCCATGTAAAACAATTAACAATGCAATAAAATATTTATTTTCCTTAATTTTGGATCGATTTCTTAACATAACAAGCAAAACAGTTCATATCCTTTGTTTTCTCTAACATATCAAAAGATTATAAATATTGCTGCAACCAAGCCTTCTTTAAAATCAGTAAAAAAAATAAACAAATGAATAAAACATATACTACCTCTGACAATAAAGTTCGATGAATGAATTGAGAACGATTGATCTGGCAACACTAGGAAAACAAAACGCTGCGCTTGAATAGAGGCAAGTATAGACCATCTTCCCTCACCGTTGTTTAGTTGAGCGTCGTTTATGTTCTGTGTAAGACGTGCTTTACTAAGTGCTTGTTCAGTGTTTTGGTGCTTAACTGAGAACAGGAAAATGAACGAATAAAAGATCAGTTTAAAGTTTGGTTTTAAGCTTTGTAAGACAGCGAAAGAAATTCATGAGGGATGGTGCAAATTTGACACCTACCATACTCACCCGATCTCAATCCTCCAGATTTTTTCCTATTTTCATGACTCAAACTCTCTTTGAAAGAGATTTGACCATATTGCTGACATCTAAGGAAAAGTGACGAAGCTTTTGAACTTAATCCCACTAGAAGACTTCTTGCGAATTTCCCAGGACATGTATAGCAGATCTCAGCGCTGCATAGTTATAGGAGGGGACTATTTTAAAGGATGGTATGGTAACTTTCGTTAATATTTCATCTACATTAATGCTACAGGACTATTCACCAAACTTTACTGTCAGAGGTAGTATATATAGTAAATGGAACGTGAACAAAAGTCGAATAAAATCCGTATCAAAACCACGTTGGTTTTTATTATTTTTGTCGAAATTTTCATGCATTTTTCTATCGCAAAATGCTTTCAAAAAGCAATATTCATCTGAGCGTTTTACTGGGCAATGTAAATAAAGTCTTCAAAGATGCTGAGTAAAGATTGTATTTATATACGATCTTTAAGGTACTCTTACAAGGAAAAAAAAGATTATCTCTATAAGGCCAAAACGTCCTGCAATCACGTTTTTTTGTAAAAAACAATTCAAATACTTCTTTTAAAGTATATATTTATTATGCATATCTTTCAGAAAAAGAATATTTCAGTTTTGCGTATATTTTTCCTATTACATTTTAAACTTCGACCTAGGGGAACAATGGCATATGGAAAAAGAGAAAAGAGAACTACGAAAACGAAGCATTTTAATTTCTTTATTATTTTTATTATTTTTAAGAAATTGAATCTGGTATATTTGAAAATGATTATGGAATTTAGAAAGATAATTTCGTTCTTTTATAATATAGTTCCGTATTTAACTAACAGCTTGGCTTATTTCTGAAATTAAAACACTTCAACTTTCCAATGAACTTTATCTTTGCAATCTTAGTCTAAATCGAAAAAAAGAACTAAAAAGCCCATCAATCTTCCAGATTAGTCCCAAGGACGTGACACATACATTCAAAAAAAATTTATTATGAAAAAGAAGCCCAAAACCTTAGGAAACATGCGACAATTTTCTATAATTTTCTATTATTTTAGTTAACATTTAAGAAATTTTCAGTTTCTTTTTCAGTGAAAAAGAATCTTTTTGAATGTACTTCTAGGGTGAATTGGGCCCCTTTGATATGTACTGTGGTGTGCAAAATTTAAGGACGAATCCCAAAAATGTCAGTTTTCAAGGGATTTTGAAGTGATAATTTTCATGCGAATATCCAAAATGAAGTAAACTCAAATAAAACTAAAACTAAAACTAAAACTAAAACTAACTCAAATAATTACTATCCCAGCATTTCAGCTAGTCCATATAACATCACATTCAGATCACACATGGTCACAAGAGTCACAGTCACTACGGTGAAACAAAAAATAGGAAATTTCATACGTCTCTTTTATGAGTCTCAAATGTCTACTATATGTGACTCCACTGTAAGGTCACTGCAACTGCTGTTTTGTGACGATTCACCTGGTGACTTTACAGTGTCGTTTTATTGAGACTCTCGTGTGACTGTCATTTGGAGGCTCAATTTCAAAGTCATTGTGAATGTTGCATTATGATAAGTCACTAAACAATGTCCAATTGAATTTTCACCACTTTTCGCAGTGGTAACTTCACAGTAGGGTGTCTGTTGCCATTTGACAAAGTCTTGTGAGAGAAAGTCACCATGTGACTTTAATTTGTCATTATTTGGTTATTTATAATAATGCGACATTCACAATGACTTTGAAATTGATCCTCCAAATGACAGTCTCAATAAAACGACACTGTAAAATCACTTGGTGACTCGTCACAAAGCAGCAGTCGCAGTGACCTGACAATGGAGTCACATATAGCAGTCATTTGAGACTCATAAAAAAAACGCATGGAATTTCAATTTCCAATTTTTTGTTTCGCCGTAGTGACTGTGACTCTTGTGACCATGTGTGACCTGAATGAGATATTATATGGACTTGCTGTTATGCAGGGATAGTAATTATTCGAATTATATTACTGCCTGTTGTATATTCGCCTGAAAATTAATGCTTTAAAATCCCTTCGCCATTAAATTTTGCAACCAGTGTATATGTTTAAGCAATCTTGATAAAAGGTCTTACTTCCATAGATTAAAAATTTATAATTTTACATATGTCATTCTCACTAAAGGAAACTTACCGTATTTTTATGTTTACAATTGGTGATTTTCTTTTAAGTCATCCACCGTACAATGAACGGATATATTCCTAGCATACATAAAAACAGTTAATGAAAATATAAAAAAACATCTAGCTATTTTATATTAGCAGTTGGAAAAAGCAGATTAGTTTAATTAAAAGAAGAAATGAAAAGTCACATCTAATCCCCAGTCATTACTTATTATTTAAAATAAATATTTTGCAATGCATCTTTATGTGTAAGCTTTATATGTATATTATATTGTAGAATAATTTATTTTCTTATAGCTTTGATCTATTTTCAAAATTAAGACCTTTTTCATGTAGAACGATTACCTAAATATATAATATCTTTTAATAATATTTTTTAGCGATATAGATTGCCACAAAAAAGTTTTTAAAACACAGCGTTGCTGTATAAAACAATCTTTAACTTTAATATTCACTTACTTCGCGATATATCAAGAATTTCTTATTTATATATTTGAAAAGTTCACCCGTAAAAGAGAAATTAATCAGTCTTTTTTCAATTAAATTACGATTAATTAAACATGTTAAACGTTATGTAAATAAAATCACAATTAAAAATATCAAATATAAATATTTTACTCTTTTCATTGCTAAAAAAATTAACTATTTCGTTACTTATGCATAAGGGTTGAAAACTCTTAAACGTAACAAATTATGGATGATATATTTTGTCTGAAGCTACAAATTATCAAGTCAAAAAGACCAGGTTTTGGGTATCGCCCCCCCCCTTTAATCTAATAATTTCAACAACGACGATAATGCTGTATATAAATAAAGCAAAAAAAACACGCCCTTCTGATATCGTTATGCCACTTTAAGGAATAAGCCGGGGTAATAACACCATTCCTTGGTGTTATTACCCCAGTATGCTTATTGTACAGTAAATTTTAAACTACAAACTATCTCGCGAACATATCTAAAATCTTCTGCAACATTTGCACTACACATTTATGCAATAAACAAGTATTTTCTGATAAATATATATTCTTCAAATCACAAAACTTACCACGCAAATTTTAGATAACGAAATAAATTTAGTTGCTTGCAAAAGCGATAAGGCCTATAAATAAAATATATTAACTTTAAGCTCTTGTTTGTGTTTTGTATGACTTGTTGAGAGCCATTCTGCGCAGAGCCCATAGGTACCATTTACCGGAATATTTCATAATTATGCTTAATAACAACACCTTGTGTTATTACCCAACCTTTTTTCTGGTGTTATTACACCAGAAAACCTGATATCAAATCATTTAAAATATATTTTAATTTTTTACTATTAAAATGATGTCTTAATAATAAGCAAGATAATTATTTAAAATAAAAGTACTTACGTTTACGTTATAGTATACATATTATTATTATTATTACATAAAATTCTATTATCGTAATTAAGTATATCTTTCCTAACATACGCGCACAGACATACCACTATTCATCTTAAAATATGTCTGGAATTTATTTTCCACATTATTATGTGCAATATATTCATAAATATTTCCCGATTTGATATATTAGTGTCGCAAAATGTATCTGCGAAGGAGTGGTCCATTTGTCACATAGGAATGACATTTATTCCATTTATTGATTACATTTTATTCCAAAAATAAACCCGATTATATGAAATATTTTCCAATGAATGTATTCATTATATCCTTACATTGAACTTTACGTTTAATCGGATAATAACGAAATATCTTGCAATACTTTCTTCAACCTTCTGTAAAAAAAAGGGAGATTTTTTTTTCAAACTAAATAATTTAAAAATGTTCAAAGATAGAAATATATTGTTTATATCTGGATTAATGCATGTTAAATAATTTTAAAACGAAATAGCATTAAGCAAGAACAAAAATTTATACATCTAGCATATGTTATGTAACAGTTTCCAACACATTCTAAGTTCTTTAGCAAAACCTTTACTGTTGATTAAGTGGAAATATGATATTAGAATATACAGTTTGAAAAAAGTATAACACACGTAAAATGCAATTTTCTGCTGCTAGAATGAATAGTAGGAGAAATATCTTTTTGGACAGACTTGTATGTATATGATCTACACTGAAAAAAAATGAAGTACTCAACAATGAGTAAGTCAAAGTACTCGTATCAAATTCAGTATATTTGGATAAAACATGAATATATTGCTTTCACAATTTTAAAAATCATATGCTATCAAATCCAAACAAACGATAATGTTGTACCCTGTATTGATTTATTTCATCCATGATAGCATAAAAGATGCATATTAATGCAAATTAAAAAAATACTTGCAAATAATGATCTTGTCATAAAAATATTCGATTTGCGTATTTTGCTAAAAATGTTATTATTTTTCTCAGTAAGTAATCAATTAAACTTTTATCCTTAATAATTTTTAGCCAAAAATAAATGGCAGTATACTTTTATTTTAATTTGTAGGTGCAGGAGGCAGTTCTTAGCGATTTATATTAAAGCACAGCCATGGAATCAAAAACGAGTACATGTGTTTCTCAGTTTTGAGTATATTTGGAACGGAACTATTTTGAAAATGTGAAGTATTTAAAATTTGTTACTTTTTACTTAATTTTGAGAACCCATTTTTTTCATCGTATGGATTTTTATGTTTACTACATATTATGCTGAATTTTGTTCAATAGAAAGAATTGAATGAGAGAATCAAGAGAATTTCTATTCTGTAATATTTACCTGTATAAATGGAAATGTATGTGAGAATATTTGTGCAGCCCTGTATATTTTTTATATAATTTAAACTCAAAGCAAGATATAATAAACTATCTCAATTGAAAAACTTTTGATACAACTAAAAGCACATTTCCAGAATTTATTCTTCATAGAATACAATAGTTCAAGTTCTTCTGTATCTAAAGTCTTTTAGCTGTCCTTTTAAATAAACGATAATTTCTATGCAAGCCACATTTTACAGCAAGCGTCGAGTAATATTTATCAGTTATTTACTTATAATAAAATCTCAGTAAAAAATATGTAGGCAATCAGTCTGGTCCGAACTAGTCTGGTCTGCGAATTGAACTTAGTTAAACGCCATGTTCGGCTTAATGGAAGACATACGCTATCGTATAACAGTAAAATAATAATTCCTTTTACTTAAAACAGTGTTTGTTAAGCATATTTTCCTTACCCATTTCGTACTGACGTAGCGAAAACGCAACGTTTTATTTTTTATTAATTTTTCTGCGGAAAACTTTAAATTTTTTTGCTATAAAAATATTTTCCTATTAAAGTAATGTCCAATACGCATAAAAGAAAAATAATCATTGGTCTACAGTTGCATTTAATATTCGTTATAAAATAATGAATAATCAATGTTTTTCATTATTTTTATTGATTACTTTCAAGTTTCAGCAGTAGATGGCAGCACATGTCAAAATTATAGGCTAAAGGTCGTTTTGCTTTGTTCGAATTCTTTAAAACAAAATGGCATCAACAAGTAAGTAAAAAAAAATTTCTATACTCTAAATTTCATTTTTTAAATAACGTTGCGAAAACGCAACGTCAGTCCAATGTGTGTTAAAAGCTCTAGTAGATGTTTTCGTTTATTTCATGATCGATTTTTCATTTTTTGCAGGCGATACTCGTAATTTACGAAACGTACGTCGTTTTTTAACGATAAATGAAGCTTTAGATTGTCTCGAAACTCTTAGTGACGATTCCAGTTCCGAATCTGAGCAAGAAAATAATGAATTTGTCGTAATTCCACCTGACCCGGATGTTTTGACTGATGAAGAAAATATCGACGATAATGCTGTAGGTGAAAATATTCCAATTCCTAAAGATATCACAGGTGAGATCAATATTTTTTTTTCTAAAATTAAGAAAAGTAAAAATAATACAGGTAAAAGAAAGAAAAAATTTACTTGGGAAAAATGTTCCCCCGCATATAATCAACAACCACAAGATGCAGAAAAGCATTGTTATGATAGTTTGAAATCTGCAAAAGAGTCAGTATCAAATCATTTGCAAGCTTTAGAACCTATAGATGTATTTTTAAAAATTTTTAGTGAAAATCTTTTGGATCACATCGCTAAAGAAAGTACAAAATATGCCCATCAAAATAATAGGTTAAATTTTTCACTATCAGTTCCAATGCTTAAACGTTTTATAGGATTCCTTCTTTTTACTGGGTATTCAACTATCCCGCTGGAAAAAATGTATTGGTCAGTTGCTGATGATGTAAATTTTCCTCTAATTCGCTCAGCTATGTCACGTTCTGTTTATTTAACTGTAAAACAAAACATTCATATAGCTGATAATACTAATCTAGATAAATCGGATAAACTAGCTAAAGTTAGACCACTCATATAAATATTAAATAAGAATTTCCTACAGTTTGGAGTATTTGATGTTCATCTTTCCATTGATGAACAGATGATTCCGTATTTCGGTAAACACTCATGTAAAATTTTCATGAAAGGGAAACCTGTCCGATTTGGCTTTAAAGCATGGTGTTTATGCTCTTCTAAAGGATACCTGTATCAGTTCGATATATATACAGGGAAATCTACTGAAAAATCTTTCGATCTTGGTCTCGGTGGAGATATTGTTATGAATCTTTTAAAAGTTTTCGAAGCTCCCTCTCAACACATTGTGTACTTTGATAATCTTTTTACATCACATGCATTAATCTCAGAATTAAACAAACAAGGATATCTTGCAACTGGGACAGTTAGAGAAAACAGGATTGGTGAGTGCCCCATTATACCAGTGAAAAAGATGAAGAAGGAAGTTCGTGGCACATATGATGCAGCGTTCGATTCAAAGAATAATGTTACTGTCGCTAGGTGGAACGACAATACTGTTGTAACCGTACTGACAAATTGGGATGATACTGAGCCAGCAACATATGCAAAACGCTACTCCAGAACAGAAAAAAAACTGTCCAAATAAAACAACCCAAAGTCATTGCTGATTATAACAAGCATATGGGTGGAGTGGACTTATTAGATAATTTTGTATCTAATTACAGAATAAATATAAAAGGAAAAAAATGGTGGTGGCCTATTTTCGTAAATTGCATTGATATTGCAAAAGTAAATGCTTGGAAACTTTGCAGGGAATTTGTGGATTCCAAAACAACATTGCTAGACTTTCAAAGGGCAATTGCAGTGTCTTTATTAAAATCGGAAATAGATATTTCATCAAATAAATCAAGTTCAGTTGATATGAAAAACGATATAAACCCTATTCCTGAAACCACATGTACTGGTCGGCCATCCGCAATGCAAAATCACTTTTTACAGCAAAAACAATAGGATCGTACAGGCCATATAATCACAAAAAATCCCGAAAATAAAAGAAGGAGGTGTAAAATGTGCAGTAGTCAGACAGTAACAATGTGTAAAAAATGTAATGTTGCTGTACATGCTAAATGTTTTGAGGATTTCCATAATTTAAAAAAATGATGCTTTATATACTGCTTTGGACTGACGTTGCGTTTTCGCAACATTATGTATTTTAAAAAGTATTAAAGCTAATTTTCTGAAATTTTATTTTTGTCTTATTTTATGTCTTATTAGTCAGGAAAACAACTTTTGTGCGTATAGGATAACTGTAACCATGACCGTTACTGAATGGGTTAAAATATATATCACATACGAATATAGCGTACTAAATTCCAAATAAAAAAATTAAGCTATTATAAACAATATAAACAGACAAACGCTGCACCATTGCCACTGAATCGCACAAATTCAAAATCTAGAAGCAAATGAACGACTCTGAGCAATTCATTAAAAAAGACTAATATGAGATTCTGATTTTAAAACATTTGTAAAAGCACATCGAAGCCTATAAATATATTTTGAATTACATTTTTCTCATTTGTCAACTTTATACGCAGTGAGTTTACAACATTTCAAAGAAATGAATGACTTTCAAAAATAAACAGTTATTTACTCCGCTCTGCCGGCTGACTTCATCTTCTGTTTTTCAGCCATCTATTGGGAAATATAAATGAAGAAATTTCCGATTGAAATTAAAGTTAAAAGTAACAAATAAATGAATAAAAATTGCAGAATGTAAAAATGTGATTAAAGATAATTTTTTAAACATTTCCTTTACGTAATTTTATAATATAATTGGTATAAGTAAAAGGAATATTTTTTATTATATGTTTTATTGTATTTTTAAATGGGCTCAGTGATTGAAAACTTTTCAAAAAAACCGATTTTTTATGATCTAGTTTGATTATTCAATTAATTCTTAACTCAATGCAAAAAGCCTCATAAAAATATTTGCATTTTTAACGGAGTTATAAGCATTTATGTATCAACACTTTCATAGCCGCACCCATATAATTACAAATTTAAGTTGCGTTTTCTCAAAACTTGATTTTTGAAGACTAACACCAAGATTTAAAAAGAAACTATTTGATGGAATGACTTTTTTTGTGTTTGCATGCGTATGACATCATTATCTATAGAATTAATTAATATCGTTTAGATAGTTTAATATTTTGAGTATTTTTATTTTAAAAAAGTTGTCTTTTTTAGGATTTTTTTCAGTTTTCAAATTTGAGAGTTTTTTTAATAATGTTTTTTTGAGTTATAGTTATATCCTTATTTCATTCTATAGAGTAATGTTTCCGGATCATTTTAATGCAATAATTAGGTTCTTATGTCAATTCAACGTTCTGATATCTTGGTGTTGGTGATATAACACATACTTTTTTTCGAAAATTGTGTTACATAAATTTTTCTATATTTCTTATTATATTACATTGAAGTACTTTATTTTATAATTTTATAAGAAAACAGACATATTTTTAAAATATCAGAAAGTTTAAATTAATTACATTGAATACTTCTGTTTTTATATGGACTCGAAGCGAGAGCTCTGTTTAGATGTTTTTCCGTATCGATCAACCCCTGAGCCTGCAGATGTTAACATTTATTTGCTCAATTTTTAAAATTTTGTTTTCTATAATAAATATAAAAAGTTTTTTTCAAGGTGTAATAGAAATATGATATGGTATCGTGAATGTAAGACTGAAAATTACTTTTCACATTCACTTAATAAATTATAATTTTATTTAATTTCATCATCTCAAAAATTACTATTTTAAAAATCAAGATTTTTCTGCTTTTATATAAAAAATATGTGTGGTACACGACATTGTATATTACTTACATTCTAATGACATCAGGTAAGAAATATATATATTTTTTTACAATGCAAGCAATTTTCAAGTGGATATAAGTGAAGCTTTTATATATTGGTACAATTAAATTAAAGTTTTGCGAAAGAAATATAATAACAACAATTTTGTATTTCATTAATACAGAATAAATTTTTAAAGGCTGAAGTTAAAAAAAATCATTTTGATTTAAATCAATGACCCCTGCTTCTGTATATTTCCTATAAGAAATGAAAATTTCAGTTATTTTATTTATATTAACTGCTGATAGAAAGCTCCATATCTATATTTAAAAACAAATTATAAAGTTTCGTTAATTGTTGAACTAGACATTTACAATATGCCCGTCCGATAGCTATGACAAGAATCACTGCCGAGTCAATGTTTTTTATGAAAATACAATAAAACCCCGATAATTCGGATTAATTGGGACAAGACCCAATCCGGTGTATCCGGAGAATTAGAAACAAATGGAATAAAATAAAACATACTTACAGGAAATCACTTTTAGGTTAAATTGAAAAGTGTCTGAATTCAATGATGCCTCTTTATAAATATAAATAATTTACAGCAAGTGATATTGTAGAAGTGTTTCGTCACAATAACAAAGAAACAGACCTATGGGCTGACAAAGATCGGAATGCGATCCTTGTGAGACTATCGGTCTTATAGGGACTATTTTATAGTGGTTTCCTGCAATACCTTAGTAAAAATTTATTGTACAGCAGTTTTATGACATTTCTAAGTAGTTTAAATAGAAAATTGGGAAAATTTGAATTGCCAAATTTAGCGATACATTTTTGTTTCTTTGAAAGATAACATCAAAGAGTTTAAATAAAAAAGCTTAATGTATTCTTCCGGAAAAATTTCAGAAAAGGTTTTTTTTTTTTTTTTTTTTTTTTTTTTTTTTCAGAATATTATGTTGAAACAAGTGAATGGTATGAAATTAGTCAATTGCTTCTCAAATTTGGAAAAAAAAAATTACCAAACTGATCCGGATTAACGGTGTCAAAATTTGCGGGGTTCTACTGTAATGCATTTTAAAGTCAATAAACTTCAATATTTAATTTTAATATTTTGTGAAATCTTGAGAAATTTTGTTTTACTTTTCTAATTATAATTATTGTTACAATAAATACTGCTTTTTGCTTTGACCAATTGCTGAACTGTTTCAGAAATTGATTTTCAAGTTTAAAAAAATCATAATTTGTATTTATAGAAATCTATTGCTATTTTTAAAATGCACTTTTCTCTTATACAAAATCTCCAATAATAAAAATTTCATTCTTTTTGTTTGTAAGAAGTCCTATAAAAAGAAATGAAGGTCGAAATTCCGTAATTTTGACGGTGGTTATGTACTAGTATATATATATATATATATATATATATATATATTCTGTACTTTTAAAAATAGTGTAATATTAAAATAGACGCCAACATTTTTTTCCTTTAGAAACTAATGTAACAGAATACATTTTACACTGTCTCTGTGAATAAATCATGAATGCCATGCACATCATTATCTGTTACGATTATGCCATAGTGATACACATTAATATCTATATATTTCTTATGAACCGGATTATATTTATGTATGTAAGTGCATTAACGCACAGAGAGACAGGCAAACCTAATTCATAAATACTTTTCACCCTTGTTGTAAAGTATTAAAAACGGATCAAAATTTCATAAGTTTAACACTCTTTTATAAATATTTTAAAAGGCGAATGGAATGAAAAATCTTCAAATAACTATATTTTTTAAAATATGGAGGTTTAAAGTTACACATGCTTTTATGAATAGCTATTTTTATTTTAGTTTCAAAAGTAAGAAAAATTAATAAATGTTTTGAAAAATATATAAGTAATATCCCATAATTTAGCAATTTGAAATTCTTTATTGCAATATGTAAAAAATGTTAAAAAACATTTTTATATTACATAAACTAATCTAAAGAATCATACTGCAAATGAAGAAAAGTGTTACAATTTTATTTTAAGTTGTTTGTTGAAATTATCTTATAGAAAAATTTTCAAATAATCTCGCATGACTAAGCTTTGAAAAGTTCAATTTTTTTTGCTTAAATATGTAAATTATTGAAAATAATTTTATATTACATAAATCTAAAGAGTCATACTGTAAAATGAGAAAAGTATTAAAATTTATTTAAGTTGGATGTTACAATTATCTCTTGCATGAACTTTGTATGCTTTTATTTAGAAAACATCTGCTAACAATCGAATTGTTAAATTTTGTTGTTAGATCAGCAAGCATTTAGCTGTTTGTTAAAAAATATATTTTACTCTGTTATTTCATTTTATTTTTAAAAATATTTCGTCAGGTTTTAAATATAACTCTTTAAACAAAAAACAATGTTTGTTCTAAATAAAAAATATTAAAACTTTCGCAAATATGTATATAACAAAAACTTAGAGCTTCCAGTTTACATAAAAATATATCATTAAGAAATTATAATGTAACAAGGAGGTTTTTTAAATTAAAATCCTCTGTGTAATATAATTAAAATCTTAGAAGTGTGAGTAATAATCCCCTAGTGGGTTCTGTGCTTGTAAAGCAATTATTTTAAAGTCTCTTTTATTAATCACTCTTTAAATAATTCATATCTGTTTGTACAAACATGATAAAGTAAATTTGAATATTTACAGGATTTTTTTTTTTAATACTCCATTCTGAAAAAAAAATAAGAAAAATATTAAATTTTTTTATGTGAATTGAGATTTTATTTTCCGTAATATGTAACATGATTTTTTTCAATAGTTTAGTTTTATTTGTTATGTAACCCACACTATTTTTTATACAATGAGTTTCGATATTTATAAAATCTTTATGGTCGGATATTCGAGGTATATCCACAAAGTAAGTTCTGTTTGGTTACATTAAAAAACGTGTACAGTTAAAAAAAAATATTTATTGTACAAAAATCTACAACTGTGAAACTACTTTTCTACATAGTTTCCGAAATTTTGTAGGCACTTGTCGTAGCGTGCCACAAGGTTTTGTATGCCTACTTCATAGAAGGTTGCCGCCTGTGTTTTTAACCATGTGGTTACATGTTCTTTCAGCTCGTCATCATCGGTGAAGTGTTGATTACCAAGGAAAGATTTGAGGTGAATTTAAAATTTTGCTTAACCTTCTCTTGCGTGAACCAGTTTATCAGTAACCCAAGACGGGCGTCCACTTCGTTCTTTATCGTGAACATGATCACGTCCGTCATTAAACTGTTTGTCCCATCTTCTAATCATTGAATCACCCAGAACATTTTGTGCGTGAACCTCGCAGATTTGCCGATAAATTTCACTTGGTTTAACTTTCTTTGCATTGAGAAAACGAATCACAGATCTGATTTCACAAGTGGCGGCATTTTCAATTAAGTCTGACATTCTAAAGAAGCACTACAAATAACATGTCTGTAACAGCAATCTGAAAATGGCGTACATTTCATCTCCTTTACTCAGAGAAACTGCCGCGCATGCTCGGAACTGCGATCTCAGCGCTGCCGTGAATAGAAATAGAAACTAAACTTACTTTATGGATATACTTTGTATTAAAAATGATTTTGGATTTTCTGAAAATGAATTTTTTATCATAAAAAAACTTTTTACTAGTGAGCAGATACACTTTATGTAGTGCATTTCATCAAAATTTATATAGAAAAACAAATTAATCTTCTTTCACCATGTCTTATAAAACGTTATTAATAATTGTCAAAGTTTTATCTATAAAATTAAATTTTGTTAAGGATTCTCAAGTTACATAATTAGCTTTTATTGAAAAAATTATTCTGTTAATTCTATTCAAAATAATTTTAAGGATTTAATTCGAAAGAAAATTCTACTGACAAAATCGGCGTTAACCTGACAGTGATATTAAATTGAATTATACCTAAAATAAATGTTAATGGTTTTAGGTATTATTACGAAAATCTATATGAACAATCCAAATATTTCAGGCAACATTTCCTATACACTGTAAAAAATCTGAAACTTTTGCTGCATAGTCATTCTACCGCTTTTATAGAAAACGATTATTTGACGATATGATAGAGCATTCTCATTCGTCATAATAGATATACACTATATTGCCATTGATTATGGGACACTTGCGATTTTAGACATTTTACTAAATATCTAAAAAAATACATGAGGAATCATCTCGAAACTCTTAGTGTATAAATATAGTAGTATACGTCATACATCTCCGTGAAGAGTTTTTACCGAAACTCCATAGGGGACCGTCAACAAATTAAAAAAGAATGAATATCTTTTGAATAACCCTGTCAAAACTAATGTAGCAAAAGCGCTCAAACTGTAGATTATGATTGAATGCCTTATTGTAATACACTGTGTGCATTTTTATGCAAATAGCATGCATACTCGCAGAGTAATTAAGGTTTTAATAAAAATGGTCCCAAATATTTCCAAGTTTTTTCCTTATAATTTTCAGAGTTCTTAATATAAAATAATATTTTTTTCAGAAAATATGACAAACAACATTGCACACAGTACCCTGTAATCAGAATTAAAAAATAATGAAAATTGTATACAAAATGAGTTGGTTTACTAAATAATTTTTTACTGCGCATGCGTCAACGATATCAAAATTTCATTTGCATATTATGTTAGCTAAATGTATAGAGCAACTTTTGTGAAAGTCACAAAATCATAACTTGAAAATTCTGAAAATAATCGTCAATTGAATAAGTTGAAAATCCGTTATTCTCAAAATGAAGCAAAAACAAGAGGGGTTGTATCCATATATTCATTGATTAGTGTCAATATAGAATACACAATACGGGATGTTACGACAACTTTTGGATAAAATCCCTCATTTTTTTGCTTCATTTTGGAAACAACGGATTTTGTCCTTTTTCTATAGACGATTACTTTCAGAATTTTCAAGCTATAATTTTGAGACTTTTACAAAAGTTGCTCTATACATTTAGCTAACATAATATGCAAATGAAATTTTGATTTCTTTGACGCATGCGCAGTAAAAAATTATTTAGTAAAGATACTCATTTTTCATACAATTTTTATTATTTTTTAATTCTGATTACAGGGTACTGTGTGCAATGTTGTTTGTCATATTTTCTGAAAAAAATATTACTTTATATTAAGAACTCTGAAAATTATAAGGGAAAAACTTAGAAAAATTTGGGGCCATTTTTATAAAAACCTTAATTACTCTGCGAGTATGCATGCTATTTGCATAAAAATGAACAAGGCTTATTACAATAAGGCACTCAATCAAAATCTAGAGTTTGAGCGCTTTTGCTACATTAGTTTTGACAGGGTTATTCAAAAGATATTCATTCTTTTTTAATTTGTTGACGGTCCCCTGTGGAGTTTCGGTAAAAAATCTTCACGTAGATGTATGACGTATACTATTATATTTATACACTAACAGTTTCGAGATGATTCCTCATGTATTTTTCTAGATATTTAGTAAAATGTCTAAAATCGCAAGTGTCCCATAATCAATGGCAATATAGTGTATTCTATAAAAGAGATGGAGTGACTAAACAGCAAAACTTACATATTTTTAACAGTGTAGCAATTTCTCAATACTAGAGGTAGCATTTACAATTAAATTTTCTTAATTAATTATGTTCGTAATTATATAAATGCGTAGCAACTATAGTCGCCGTTCAATTCGTCCATTGTTCTCGCCGTTCGCTCTCCTGTCTGTCCCTCCTTATCGTCCATCCCTCTGTCTACATTTCTTAGAGCTAAAACAGCTCTAACCAACCGAAGTATTTGAAATTTAAAATATATAACTGTCGCACAATTTTCTCGCGTAATTTCAAATTTTATGAAAATTGGATGTATAATTTAATTAAAGGAACAATCAAAAGCATTCCGTTACACTACGGCCAATGGAAAAATATGCATCTTTAAAGAATATACTAAAAATACATTCTGTACACATTTTGTGATGCAATGAATATTTCTTATTAATTTATACGGCTAAACAAAAGTATTCCATTACACAATGGTACAGGGAGAAAAAATGTTTGGATTGCATTTTAGCAACATAAAACTATTTTACCTTTGATGAAATCGATATGCGTTACTAAGACTTATTATACATCACTTCCTGTATAAAGGAATGCAGATAGTATTGACAGTGACACGCAAAATATTTCTGCCAATCTACAGTATCCCATATACTGTATACTGTTACACCAAGATCTGATAAATTTTATAATTTTTTTTGTACGAACGCGCCTTATTTGCTATGTTTGATTGGCAATTTCCAACGTGCTATTAAATCATGATCTATCGAAACTAACCTACATCTGAGAACTCTGTTGCGTTCGCCAACACTATGCACGTTGTATGTATGTTCTGGTCTATTTTGATTTTAGGTTTTTAATTCAAAATAACAGATTAATGTGGCCTCGAAATAGAAGCCTTAAATACATTATATGGTCAAAGGTGACCGGCAATTTGCGATTTTGGATATTTTGTTAAACATCTAAAAAAATACATCAGGAATAGTTAACTTCATAATTAGTTAACTTCTGAACCTTAAGATTTTTTTAAATGCATCAGAAATTTAATATTAGTAAACTTTTACGCAAGTATGACAAAAAATAAATAAATAAAAATAAAATTAAAATTAATTAAATAAATAAAGGCTTCATAAAAATGAATAATAAAAAATGATAATTTTTCGTTCTTTTATTTCATAATAAACTTATTTACATAATTTCAGTATAGTCCGTTCAAAACTTATTAATATGATTTACATCGCCCACTATAACAAATTTGTAACGTTACTAAAATTGTTGTAGGAAACTTGTATTCCAAGAACTTTTTATGCAACTGCAACTACAAATTTCGTATAACAGATGACGATTTGCAGTGTGAATCAAAAAATTTGTAAGAAAACTTGGAATTTTATAGAATGCTGAGATTCCGAGAACTTTTTAAATAACCGTAACTGGTTTATATATAAAATTTTAGTAAATTCTTTTGTAAAGCTACAGATTTCTGTAGCTTTGCTTACATGTTTTGTAGATTTATATATTTTTCCTGCACAGTAGACAGATAAATTTTCAGTAAGAATGCAGATTTCAATAAATTTATATCAGTAGAATTAAAGTTATATATATACGTGTGTGTGTGTATATATAAATGTATATACATACAGTTTAGAACCAATATTTGCTTTACACTAACGTGAAATATTTAAAACATAATTTCAAAATCAAAATTTGTTCATGATACATTTCAAGAATTATATACTTGGAGTTATCTTATATTCTGCTAATGTCTAATACTTCCCTAAAAAAAGAAAAAGAGTGAGAGGAAAAAATACAATAAATTTTATTGCTTCAGGCTGAAAATTTATGTTATGCTGAAATTTAGCAGCTGAAATGTTATGCTGAATTCATAAAGAATTTTAAAATATATGTTAAACAATTATTTACTGACAAAAAACAGCATTTTTAAATGCCCGGGAGGAAAACAAATATTAGAAAGAAAGCTAAATTTCATATATTTTTTTTAACTGAATTTTTTATAACATAAAAAAATCAATTAATGGACTTTTATTTAGATATTAGTTTGTGTGCACCAATCTTTTTTAAATATCTCGTTTATTACGTTATTTATCTTAATGAGCAATAAAAAAATTCTAATTTTTGTTATAAAATTAAATATTTTCTTTGTGCATTTTTTTATCAAATAAAACAATTTTGTCCATTATTCTCTTTTTTATGCAATCATAATAATGCAAGATAATTTAAATAATTAAATCTATACTCTTTTGTACTTTACTTTAAAATTTCGTCAAAATTTATTGTTAGAATCTAAGCAAAAATATACTAAATGAGGTTGCTATTTTGTAAGAGACAAATAAAGAACAATAACAACAATAAATGAGAAAAAACATTGCATTTAGCAATGACTATGATATATATTCGTAAACTAATGCAACATTCTTATAAGAATCCTTTTTTATGCTGCTAAATTAGACAAATAAGCAGTTTTAATAATAATAAAAAATCACAATATTTCAAAAATTCTATAATTGAGTTCTGTTTCTAGAAATATGCTAAAATCCTTTGCGTTCTGTATATAATTTATACAGATCCCCACACCTCAGAATACACTAAACTAGCAGGAAGCAGTAATTATAATTTTTTAGAAATTAGATATCCAGTATGAATCCCCCCCACTTAATGAGGGGGGGCTATCATTACCAGTTTTGTTAATTTATAATAAACCTACAAAATTAGTTACAATATGCATATCATAAATGATAAAATAAATGAATATCATATTGCTATGTCTAATTTTTAAATATCATTTTACCCTAAATGTCAGGGCTCTTCTAAAAAACACTCTAATTTTACTAAAGTAATGTTAAAAAACCGCATTAAAAAATGGGAGCATATTGTCAGAATTATATATTTTTTCATCATTTTCTATTGCAGCTTAACTGAAAATATGTCTATTTTTTCAATATTATACACTTATCAAAAAAAAAAAAAAACTACTTGAACAAAGAGGATTTTTCCATATAGGTGAAATTGCAATGAAATTATACTGTGTGTTCCTGTAAATAAAGAATAAATGCTACAACTACTATTTGCAATAGAAAAAACATAACATAGTAAACGTCAATAACAAATAAAAATTAAACAGTAGAAAATTCCAAGTATATTTACGGAATTTAGAGATCTGTGACTCAGGCAGCCAGACAGAATACACGTTCTGACAAATAAATGGTAAAGTATACGAATATTTATGTGAAAATAATGGAATTGAAAAAAAATGTTTTCTGTAAATGAAATTAAACAAATATTCTTAAATCAGCTTATAATTAGAACACTATTTAAAAATGAATTTAAATTTTCAAAAAAGGACACATTTTGTTTTGAAACAGAAAACAAAATATAAAGTAAAACCTATTAAATCTATCTATCTATAATATAAAGGCTAAACATAGCTGTGCGTAACGTATACGTTATTTTGCAAATGACAACATTTGATATTTAACATGAAATTGAAAATGAATGATATTTGAAATTTTTTAAACTTCTTAAAATCGCACATTTTGTATTTTTACACTATAGCATAGGAAATAAAATGTAATTTTAAATGCAATTTGTTTGAAAACTGTCCCTTAATTAATTTTTTAAATAATATATATTTTTAGTTTTTAATATCGTTTTTGTAAATGTGGCAACAGAAGTCCTCCATTTTTATTAAAATTAAAGGGGAAATAGCAGATAACTGTAATTTTTTTTACCATTTTCTCATAAAAAATGAAAAATATTAAAATTAAAATACGTGCTACATAAGAATACAGTCCGTTATTAAACCAGGTGAATTTAAGTTTTATTTCGTTTTTATTTAGCAATGAAAGGATTTTTAGTTTATTACAAACCTACTTTACACTCGATACAAAACTTTCTCTCTATAAAAATGTATTTTAAAGGATAGTTGTGTGACATATTTTCTCCACTTTTACTTAATTCGTATCAAATAGCTGAATGAATTCATATTATTATACTTTTTATACAAATATTGCTTATTGTTTTTTCGTAAAAAGAATGCATAGCGAATACAAAGGACGTCATTTTATTATAAAAAAGCGTATATTTTACTTTTTATTGAGAAAAAACCTGTATTTTAATACTTAAAACTGAAGTATGCTTTGTAGAAGTAGTTCATTTTAACCTCAATTGCTATGAAATTCTTCACAAGTGAATGATAATTTGAATATTAAAAGTAGCGTAATTAAAATCCCATTCTGATAAACTGCTATGTTTTACAAAAATTTTGAGTATAGAAAAGACATGACATACAGTGTACTGTACATTGTGTGACCAGAAGTCTTTGCCCCAAAAATACCGATTTATATTACAAAACTTGGTGATTCTCGACAGAGTGAATTTACTTTGGCGAGTTAGACAAACAAATAAAGAAGATCTTGGGAATATTTCGAGTTAGAGATAGAAAAAAAAATCGGCATTTTACCATATGTGATGTCACAAGTATCACAAGCCTATTGTATTTATTGCATCTAGATTATTTCAGAAAATTTCATCTACGCTTAAAATAATATAAATAATTTATTAACTACTAGCTGACCCGCCCGGCGTTGCCCGGGTCCGTATTAACAATATTAAACGAACTTGAAATTTGTATGATTTTATCATTAACTCGTAACATGCAGAAACCCATTGTTTGAAATACGTAGCCACTGACTGTGTGAAAAATCGGTTTTAAAAACAACTAATATTAAGCTCTAAAAATACTCAAAATGAGCAATGAAAAACGCGGGGGGGGAGGGAATATGTATCCAACGATTGCATGATTTTCGTGTAAAAAAAGTTGATATTTACCCGTAAAAATCACTGTTAAGTCACGTAACTAATTATTATTTTCACATACAAATCCCAAGTGAAATATTTTGAATTTCAAACTAATTATATCACTCTTAAATCCGACTATACCATGAATGAAATCGATACACGATGGTAGCTAAAAGGTTGGTATATAGTACTATAATTTCAGAACTATTTAACAAAAGTAAGTGTTATTTTAAATCAAATATTGCGTATAGGTTCACTCTGTGTATAAATTCCAAATCTTAAACTTTTATACCGTAACCAGAACCTGTTTGTAACCTAACAGCGACTTAACAGTACCCTACCGTAAATTAAATATAACAGAAATGTAACCTAGCTTAAATGTATTCACTTTATTGTAACATATCCTTATTCTAACCATAACATAAATGCAATTTAACTTTAACCTAAATAATATAATAGTAAAAAACCATTTTAAAAAATTACTATTTATTCGTAAAATATGCTTCAGCTGTAATTCGTTTTATTAATACAAAATTCCTTCCTCTTGCTTTTGTTTGAGGCATTAAAATTTCAGCGATAAATGGTTCAATATTGCAATCCACGGAGTAAGACACTTCTTACTCCGTGTTGCAAACTTTTTTACGGTTTACTTTGCCTCCACCTATCTTTTTCTCCATGGTGTACAGCAGCTGTGATTAAAAAAAAAATCCTCATTTAAACTGCCAGTTTGCCAGTCTATGAATTTTAAAGGTCTGTCCCAGCTTTTTTAATTCTTTCTGCGAAAATTTTATGCAACCAATCAACCATAAGAAAATGAAATGGAAAAAAAGCGAAAAAAGGCGATTTTTTATGAGAGTGAGCTTTGGAATTTAATTAATTACTCAGTTAATAAATAGAATTTTGAAATTCTGAGCTTCAGGTGCATCAGGAGAGACATTGGGCTACTCTCAAAAAAATTTTGAGCTTCGTACGTGCTGTAGATTTTGCTAGCCATCGCAGAAACACAGACACACACACAGACAGACAGAGCGTTTTGTTCTTTTATTAGTATAGATTTCCGGCTAATAGTAATCGAGAGTTGAAATTGTGAATAAAAATTCATTTTAACCGAGGTTATCAGTTCGACGCGTATGTATTTTTTATGTAAGTTCACCGTTTTCTACGAAACTATGCAACCGATTTCTATTATTTTTGTTTTAAATAACAGAGGATATTCTCGAATTGGTACCATTTCCGTTTCATCAAAATTGGTTCGGTATTTTTTGAGTAATTAGGCAAAAACTAATCAAATCAGTGATTTTTCGCTAATTAAACGTGTTGAATAAGTGACGGAGTGAAGACCAACGCCAACGGAGTGAAGATAGAATGGCCGACCGGTAAGCTTTGATATTCGACATAGAGAGCATGGGTTCGAAACCCAAATCCTGCCATAATTTATCCCTATGTAGGATTTACAATAATATTTTCCGTATTACAATTTTTATTATTAATCCGCTTCCGAAAAGAAAGAGGAAGTTATCAATTCGACGCGTATGTATTTTTTCTATGTATTTCACCGATTACTCCGAAACTATCCAACCTATTAGATTTGGTTTTTGTGTTAAATAAAAGAGGCTGCTCTCGAATTGGTACCACTTCCATTTCATTGAAATTGGTTCAGTACATTTGTAGTAATTAGGCAAAACCTAATAAAATTGGTGTTTTTTCGGAAATTAAAAGTAACATGGACTTTGAATAAGCTCGCCTCTTTGACCCCAATTAGGGTGGTCGAGCGGTCTAAGGCGCCAGTTTTAAGTTCTGGTTCTAGAAAGACCACGTGCGTTCGAACCCAACTCATGACAAAGCTTACATCCATGTATTATTTACAGTATTTTTCCCGTATTATAATTTTATTAACCAGCTACAAAAAAAAAACATTAGTTTTTAACTTAAAAGAAAAAAAAAACTTTTCTACAAAAAATTGGACCGATTTCAAAAACTACTGCAAAGTGAAAAATAATTTTTGTATATAATAGTAATAAGAAATTAAATTAAGAGCGTAATATTTGCTATACGTATTATTATATTTATGTACAATAATTTGATTTTTTGGAGTCGGTGCCAGCCAAGACAATTTCAAAATTAAAATTAAATATTCAATGCAAATCGTAAACGAATAAATTTACATTTTTAACTAAATATTAAATTGTAAAAAACTCGTAAATACTTGGATGTGTGTTTATTGGAAAATTACATGTAACTTGGCTTGGCTGGCACCGACTCGGAAAAATCAAATTAATGTACATAAATATAATAATACGCATGTTAAATTCTACGCTCTTAATTTAATTTCTTATTACTATTAGGTACAAAAATATTTTTCACTTTGCAGTAGCTTTTGTAGTCGATTCAATTTTTGGAAGAAAAGTTTATAAATGATCAAATTTAAATAACATTTTTTTTAACCCATTCGAGATGGCCCACACATTTCGAAGTGCGCATCTGAGGACAGAGCGGGAAAATTCGATTTCATCTTCAGGGCCGAAGGATTTTGCGAAGCTAAGCCTAACTCTTGTAATGTGTTCTTTAAAAAATTATAAAAAAATCATTTTTCCATGTAACCTTTTGAAATACACACGCATGGGATTAGTTGTTATTATGTATATTCACACAAAAAATTGAGTTATTTTCTCCGATATTTTAATATAAAATTCTTTTTATATGTATGTGATGAATATCTTAACTACTTTTTTAGGTTGCAAAATTATCACAATATGATCAATAAGAACCAATAATCAACACGAAACTATATGATCACAAAACTCTTACGTAACTTTAATATAGCAGCATTTGAAACATTTTCCTCAAATAAATAATAATTTTGGTAAAACAACAACAGTTTTGCTTCTAAATAATTTCGAATGCATTCCTTAATCAAAATAAGCGTTTTAATGAAGCCGATTTATTAGCAAATAAGAATAATTAAATAGAACATGCAAGCAACTTCTGCATATTAGTTTTTATTACTTATTATATAAACATACTTGAAAAATAATTTTAAAATGTTTTTTTTTTTAAATATTTGAGAAATTCAAAAATTACATACAATCAATCATAAAATATTTATTAAATAAAAAGTATTGCATAATAGTAAGTAAAAAGTGAATAAAACTGAACTTTAAAATAAAATATGCATTTCTATAAAGTTGTTAAATATAAAGATAAATATATATAGTAATATGGGAAATCTCCTCCACTATTAGATCTGCATATTATTTTCTACGCATCGCAACTCTGATGAACAGGCTCTCAGTGAGGCAGACGATTTTGAAGAAACTATTAATTCCTAAGAAGCCAGACGATTTAAGCGGTAGAAAAAAGAACTGAACGGAAGAAAGGAGAATGGAATGTTTTTAGTTTTAAGTGGGTGTAAAAAGAACGTAAGATGAAGACGAGTTCCCGTATAAGATGTAATTGATTAATTAGAGTTATGATTGTTTGCTTTGTAAATAGTCTTATGTAAATATCTTTTTTGTAAATATTAACGTTTAATATAAGTCATTTAAAAGTTTAAAAACGGTGTCAGAATTTAATTTACCTCCGAGTTTATTTACTTATGTGTTCAAAAGAACTTTTTTAAAGAAGAATCTCCATAAATTTTGGTCTCAGTAAGTGAGATACAGACGCAAGCCCACAGAGATGGAAATATATATTTTTTAATATCTTGGAAGCAGATATTTTTTAGAACTTTGATGGAATGTCAAGCCTACAAAGCTATTTCAGAAGAGAAAAAATTTTGCGATGAAAGTGAAATCAAAGTGTGTGAAGCTGAGCATCTGATTATGAAGTGAGTTTATTATTTCATTTTTCTTTTCAATAATGGAAAAATTAGTTGATTTAAAGGAATTAGAGTTTTCTTTGAAAACTGAAAAATCAGCTAGTATTAAGACATTGCACAAATTAATTTTTGGAGAAATCGGTGACAGAAATAATCGACGTAGAATTCGGAATTTTACTGGGTTTACGTTTGAAGTAGATTCCGATGAATATCAAACTAAATTCAAAGAAATTAAAGATAATTTTTCTGTTAACGACTTAATTACCATTTGAAATGTTTTGTGTATAAATAATTCGGGAACTTTTCATGAAATTGCTGCCAGAATAATTTCTAGTTTATGTGATTTTAGTATTTTGAAAATTAATATGATACCCGATGTAGGTACTCTTAGTGATGACGAAAGTGTCGATGAATTTAATGATGATTTACAAGATAAAACTAAAAATATTTCAACTGTTTTTGAGAATAATATGAGAAATGATTCTGGTAGTTCTAATTGTGAAAGTAATGAAAATCAGAAAATTCTGATTCCTGATTATGTTATTAAACCAAGCATTTCTATTAATGATATTGAAAGTATGATTACAATGTTTGAAGGTACTCAAGTACAAAATATTAATAAATGGATTGCCGATTTTGAAGATATTGTTTTATTATTTAACGTTAGTGATTTGCACAAATTGATTTTGGCTAAACGCCGTATGACAGGCAAAGCAAAATTATTTCTTGAAACAAATATTAATTCGTGGTCTAAATTAAAAGCCCTACTCATATCTGAATTTGGTCAAACGTGCAATTCAGCTGAATTACACGAATTGCTGTCCAAAAGAAAAATTAGACCACATGAATCGTTAGATGAATATTTTTTAAATATGAAACAATTATGCTCAAAAGGCAATATTGACGATTCTGCCCTTATTCAGTATGTAATAAATGGAATTAATGACCCCATTTCTAAAAAATCTTTTTTGTATGGTTGTCCCAATATTGCTGAATTTAAACAAAAATTAAAGATTTATGAAAAAATAAGATCGGAGTATGAAAATGCAAAATTTCATAAATATGAAGGAGCTAAGCCTAAAATTAAATCCGAAGTTGAAGTTAAGAACAAATTTAAGCCTGTAAAGCCAAATATGCGTTGTTTTAATTGTGGCGGGAATAATCATAAGAGTATTAACTGTGTAAATAAAGATAAAGGGCCGCTTTGTTTTGCTTGTAACGCTTATGGTCATAAATCATTTCAATGTAATAAATCTAAAGATACAAGTGTTAAAAATGCTCAGTCACAAGTAAACATTATTACATCCCAAGATTTAATTCTGAAAGAGATAAAGCTTTATTCTTTGCGTTTAATCTCTTTAATAGATACTGGTAGCCAAAAGACTTTGTTAAAGAAAAGTATTTATGATAATTTGAAGAACTTTGTAGAATTAAAACCTACGAGTATCTCTTTGACCGGTCTAGGAAAAGCCTCAATTAAACCAGAAGGTTGTTTCAATTCAGAAATCGAAGTAGATGGCTCAAAATTTAAAGTTACTATTTTTGTCGTTAAGGACAGTTGCATTAATTTCGATTTAATTATTGGCACTGATGTTATTCATCAAGGTACATTAACTATTTCTGAGAATAAAGTGAAACTGTTTAAAGCTGAAGTTCAGTCTAATGACTTTTAGTTAATATTGTAAATGTTTTGGATGAGCCTAAAATTGATTTAACTCACATTGCTGACAAAAAATTACGTTCAGAGTTATACTCTTTAATTGAAAATTATGTACCAATTAAAACTAAAACAGTAGATGTTAAAATGAAAATTAATTTAACTGACGAAATCCCAGTTTGTTCTTCTCCTCGAAGATTACCGCCATGCGAGAAAAAAAATAGTCGAAAACCAAATTGAGGAGTGGCTAGCTCAGGGAATAATTCGAGAAAGTTCTTCTAATTTTTCTTCGCCGGTTGTGTTAGTCAAAAAAAAAAAAAAATAACACAATGAGACTTTGTGTTGATTACAGATGTCGTAACAAAAAGACAGTACGTAAGCATTTCCCCTTGCCAGTTATTGATGATGTAATAGACCAATTACATTCTGCCGAAGTATTTACCACCATAGATTTGAAAAACGGTTTCTTTCATGTAGATGTTGAAGAAGACTCGCGGAAATACACCTCGTTTGTTACTCATGAAGGACAATACGAATTTTTGAAATGTCCATTCGGGTTGACCAATAGCCCTAGTGTTTTTCAAAAGTATATTTATAATGTATTTCGAAACCTATTAAAAGATCACATTGTTGTCATTTATATGGATGATTTAATAATATCTGCTAAAAACGAAGCTGAAGGTCTAGAAAAATTAAAACTTGTACTCAAAACCGCATCGGAATATGGATTAGAATTAAATCTTAAAAAAATCAATTTTTTGAAGCGTGAAATTGATTTCTTGGGGTATAGAATCATAAATGGTAAATTGTATCCCTCTCCACTGAAGACTAAAGCAGTAATAAATTTTCCCGAACCAAAGTGTACCAAAGATGTTCAAAGTTATTTAGGATTGACAGGATACTTTCGAAAATTTATAAGAAATTATTCGGTTATAGCTAAACCGTTAAGTGACCTGCTAAGAAAAGATTCAAAATTTAAATTCGATATAGAAGAACAAAGAGCTTTTAATGAACTCAAACGTATTTTGTCGTCAGAACCAGTACTTTTAATTTATAATCCCAAAAGTGCGACCGAAATCCATTGTGATGCCAGTATTGATGGCTATGGAGCTGTTTTAATGCAACAATCTCCAGTAGATAATCAATTTCATCCAGTTTATTTCGCAAGTAAAAAAACCACCGAAGCTGAACGAAAGTACACTAGTTACGAATTAGAAGTTTTAGCTGTAATTGAAGCCCTGAAAAAGTTTAGAGTATATGTGCTAGGTATCCCATTTAAAATTGTAACCGATTGTAATGCATTTAAAATGACTATGGATAAAAAAGAAATGAGTACAAAAATAGCTAGATGGGCAATAATGTTATCCGATTTTGATTATGTTATTGAACATAGACAGGGTAGCAGTATGAGACATGTCGATGCATTAAGTAGGTATCCTATTTGTATGGTAATCCAAGATAGCTTAACTTTAAAAATTATCCAAGCTCAAGAAACCGATGACCATATTAAAACAATAAAAGAAATCCTAAAGGTGAAATCTTATGATGATTATCTAGTTAAAAATGATGTTCTTTATAAATGTGTTAATGGTAATGATTTATTAGTTGTACCGGAAGACATGCAAATGAATATAATCAAGGCCGCTCACGAAAAAGGTCATTACGCAGTTGCAAGAACAGAGAAAAGTTTAGAAAATGATTTTTACATCCCTAAAATTAAACAAAAAATTGAAAAATGTATAGCAAATTGTGTTCCCTGTATTTTAGTTAATAGAAAATGTGGTAAACAAGAAGGCTTACTTCACCCAATAGGAAAAGAAGAAACTCCATTACATACGTACCATGTTGATCACTTAGGTCCATTAGAAAGCACTAATAAAAATCACAAACATATCCTTTCGGTCATTGACGCATTCACAAAATTTGTTTGGTTGTATCCCACAAAATCTACCGATGCTGCCGAATTAATTTCTAAATTAGAAATCCAAAAATCTACCTTTGGAAATCCAGTTCGAATTATATCAGATAAAGGTCCTGCATTTACCTCTAAAGCTTTTGAAGATTATTGCATCAATGAAAATATTAAACATATCCCGATTACCACTGGATTACCCAGGTCTAACGGCCAAGTTGAGCGTCTAAATTCTGTCATAATATCTGTTTTGTCTAAATTGTCTGTCGATAATCCTAAAAAATGGTATACACATGTAAGCAACGTCCAACAGGTGATAAATTCGACTTTTCAGAGAAGTATAAGCACAACTCCTTTTGAATTGATGTTTGGTACTAAAATGAAACTAAAAAATAACATTGAAATTACTAGTCTTCTGAATGCTGAAATACAATCTGATTTTACAAATAATCGCGAAGATATGAGAAAAAATGCTAAAAAACAGATTTTAAAAGTCCAAGAAGAGAACCGTAAAACTTACAACCTCAGACGAAAGAAAGCTAACAAATTTAAGATTAATGATGTGGTTGCTATAAAACGCACACAACAAGGTCCAGGTCTGAAGGTAAAACCAAAATATTTAGGTCCGTACAAAGTCATAAAAGTAAAAATTAATGACACCTACGATGTAAAGAAACTTGGATTCAACGAAGGACCCATGGTCACCAGTACATGTGCAGAGTACATGAAGCCGTGGACTGACGAAACTTAAAAAAAAAGAATTTCACCGATTGTGACACTATACCAACTATGACAAACCTCTGGACTGACAACTAATAGAATTTTAACTTTATTCTCGAAAAGACGAAAAGACGTAAGGTAAAAGAAGATGAAAAGACGTATGAAAGAAGACGAAAAGACGTAAGATAAAAGAAGACGGAAGACGTAAGAAAGAAAAGACGAAAAGACGTAAGGTAATAGAAGATGAAAAGACGTATGAAAGAAGAAGACGAAAAGACGTAAGATAAAAGAAGATGAAAGGACGTAAGAAAGAGAAGACGAAAAGACGCGAAAAAAAAAATATAAGAATTTTTTTTAAGAAATAATCTAAGTTTTGATAAACAATTTGAATGATGACTTCTTTTTTTTAATTTAGACTATGGATGCTGCTGTGTTTTTTTTTTTCTTTATCTTTCCAGATGATCCAGCTGCTATTTCCAGCCAACAAGATTACATTCGATGACGAATGTCTCATCAGTATGGCCGAAATATGGGAAATCTCCTCCACTATTAGATCTGCATATTATTTTCTACGCATCGCAACTCTGATGAACAGGCTCTCAGTGAGGCAGACGATTTTGAAGAAACTATTAATTCCTAAGAAGCCAGACGATTTAAGCGGTAGAAAAAAGAACTGAACGGAAGAAAGGAGAATGGAATGTTTTTAGTTTTAAGTGGGTGTAAAAAGAACGTAAGATGAAGACGAGTTCCCGTATAAGATGTAATTGATTAATTAGAGTTATGATTGTTTGCTTTGTAAATAGTCTTATGTAAATATCTTTTTTGTAAATATTAACGTTTAATATAAGTCATTTAAAAGTTTAAAAACGGTGTCAGAATTTAATTTACCTCCGAGTTTATTTACTTATGTGTTCAAAAGAACTTTTTTAAAGAAGAATCTCCATAGTAATATATGATAAAACAAAATATCAAATAAAAATTATTTGATAATAAAGTTTAAACATAAATTCTGAATTAAAATACATTCATCAAAGGATTTTTTGATGTTAAGATATCTTTATTTATATCTTAATTATTTAAATTTATTAATTATTTAAAATTAAAATAAACTTATGAAATTAAAAGTATTGAATAATAATAATAATAAATGAAAATAAATAGCAGTTTTAAATTCACTGATAAAAAATGCCATTTATGCTAAAAGTATTTTTAAAATTGGAAATATATTTATAACCGAACATCGAATAATACATCGAATAGATTTATTAATTTATAACATCTAAAACTGAATATTAATTCGAAATATACTTGCTAATGTACGCGCTTATTCATCAAAATATTCAGAATTTAACGATTGTGTTTGAAACTCTCAAAAAATTTGCATTCTTAATTTTTTTTGACATTTCAATGAGATTGAGAAACGCGATACTTAAATAGAGATAATTCAATCTAAAATGAGTTAGTTTGAAACGATGCACAACATTATTAAAAGTTACAAAAAGTAATATAATATCTCACTATCAAAAACTTTCTTTTTATTATTCCTTTCCTTTCTTTCTTTTTTTTTTATTTCCGCTTAAAAGAATTTGCCGCAACAAAATAAAGTTTAAAATGGAGTCACTGCTTTATTCTCAAACAACCAATCCCAAAATCTCAGAGCTCAACAATCACAAGGATTTATATACAAGTAAACAATTTTAAATTAAAGCGAAAAAAAAAACTTTAGGAAACATTCACTCGTCGATCTAAGCTATTTTTAATGCAGATAAAAGCATGGGGAAAAAAGAAAAATAGAAACGCATATTAATTAGAAGGCTTACTCAGAGGCGAAAATGCATGAAGCATTATATATTCCTTAGCTCATTCACTCTTTTTCCCTTTCCAAACAGTGTACAACATTTTGCCATAAATAAAAAATAAAGTTTTAATAGAAATGTAAAAGATTTATGATCGAAAAGAGAATACGTTATAAAGACTTCAGTGAAAAAAATAAATACATCATATAATAAAATCATATTTTCTTTTCAATGCAGTAATTTTTGTGAAAAATTAAATTATTTTTTATTAAAAAACTGTCATTGATTGCATTTGTTTTTTTAGAAAGAAGGTAATACATTCTTTCTTAATATAAAGTCAAACACTATTAAGGCAAATTTTTATACGTTGTACTCATTTCAATAATATGTTCCAGACTGACGGCACGAATACTAGTCGCTAGTGATTTGAGTGCCATCAGCAGTGTCGCGTGTATCGATCGCGCGAGATGTGAGTGCCAACGGTCTCGGCACGTATACCGGTCGCTCGTCCCCAAGGGGTTAAATGGTGAGTACGAATATGAGAGACGTATATCAAAATTTTGAGATTGTGAAAATGATCTCAGGATCAGATTTCACGAGGAGAAATTTCTATAAATACGTCTAATTTATATATGTTTTTCTGTTTTTCATTTTAAAATATCAAGCATACGCGCATTGATTGACATCTTTATCACGATAACAGATCTTTACCACATTTTACTGTAATACAGTTTCTGTAACTCAGTTTTATAGATATATTACTTTGTTATCTTAAGTTTAAATGTCATTTGCATAAGAACTAGACTTACCAATGTAACGTGCATTTTTTATTTTAACTAAATTTGAATGTTTATCCTAATTCAATGAATCAATTCCTTTTTCTGTCGTCAAAATTCGACTGTTTCTACCCTGTTTTAATAAAATCTCTTACTGATACATAAAAAGATACTGCGTATAATATCGTTTCAGTATTTTTTTGCCAATAAACGATTGGTATTGCTTATATAGTAATTGTTTCTAAAAGAGATAAATTATGTTTTTAAAAATAAAAACGTATGATTTGAATTAAATCAAATAAAATACTTTACATCATTGCATTATCTATAATTATATCCTTAACAATAAATAATATATCATTTTCATCGATCAAATATTTCTTCTATGCTTCCAATATCCAGCAACAAAACAAATTTACTCCCTGCATAATAATCTTAAAGGTATATGACATTCAATTTACATAAAAATTTATTGTTTCGTGAATATTAAACAGCATTGCATTATACTTTAAGTGCCACGTCATAAAATTTGTAATAAAAAGTTTATTTTATTTTTATCACGTCATAAAATTTGTAATAAAAAGTTTATTTTATTTTTATATTACGTTTTATCGATTGTGAAAAGATTTGCTGTTATTGATTTCAAATTATATAATAGGTAATATTTAAGTAGAATGTACAATGGAAAACTGAACCTAATTCTATTAACGGAGAAGGTGGAAGGAGTGGTAATAAGTGGAGTGGGTAAAATAAACATTGCATATACTAGAAGATGTTTTAGATTATTTTGAATTTAAAATTATATTATAATTAATAAAACAAATCTTGTGTAAAGATAAAATCTATTTGATATCAAATAAATGTAGAATAATTATCACCGAACGCGTATGAAATTTACTTTAAAAATTTACTTTAAATTAATTTAAAAATCAGTTTTTGTATTCTGGAACTGGTGATAAAATATTACTGAATGGTTATTCAGTAATATTTTATCACCAGTTCCAGAATACAAAAACTGATTTTTAAATTAATACTAATCCCACTCTTATTAAATTATTCATGAATAAGCAAAATGTTTAAAAATATTTTTTTTTTTTTTTTTTTTTTTTTTTTTTTTTTGTGAGAAGAGATACTACAAAACATACCGAATAAAAATCTTAATTTGTAAAGTTTTTTCCTTAATTTGTTTAGAAAATATACTTTTTCAGCCACTATGCATTTAAATTACACAATTGTATTACTTGTAATATTAATGTGTTTTATTATTAAGGCTTCTGGGCTGGGCATAGGAGCTTTTGTGGAAAGCTTATAAATAAAAAAAATTCTGGTGTGACGAATCGGCTATATACGAAACTGCATTTGTCATTTTGAAGCTGGAGTTGTTATTTAGCAGAAATATTCATCGCTTATACTCTACAACGTACTATTTGGTATTTACTTTTTATAATCTATCACATAATATTTTGAACATTGCTCGAATGTGGAGTAAATGCCTATAAGACAGAAACATGGCCGAGTTTTACAAAAACTTTTAGAGCTCTTGCAATAATGGTCGATGACATATTCAATAAAAGGAATAGTTATCTAAAGCTGAATAAATGGAACAGTTATCTAGAGCTGAATAGCTATATTTGCTTGGGATTTATTGTCTTCACTAAATTATGATCTTTAATAAATATAGTTAACAGTTTCCTTACACTAACAGAGATTGTAAAAAAAGTGAGGGACGAAATTTGGCAATAAATATATATTGAATAAATCAACACAAATAATTACTACAGCAATTACAGCCAACGTGTTGTCCACGTTTGTAACGTGCCCTTCAAGTCCATTTTCTAAAAGTTTTTCATGCAGCCTTTTGAATCCACTTTGACCTCTTCTACTTTCTCATGACAGTGTCTTTTGTTGATTATCTTCCTTTGACGCATCTGAAAAATATCTGGCAAACTGGGAATAGGAGCTAAAGATGCCTTTCCTGGCCTGGTAAGGATTTTTGCCGTATTAGGTGATGCTAGGTGCAATGCCTTTAAACAGGCCACAATACCTAGTTCGATCGTTCGATCGAATCTTCCCTTCAATGTTTCCAGCTGATTTTCCCAAACAGAAATTACTTGATCCCAAATTGATAAAACATAACATCTTAGAGTATCAACTTTGCCAAAGAACAGTAGTAAACTAAAACAGCCATATAAAAAATACGAAAGATCGCTGACAGCTGATTCTCAGCGTGTCTTGAAGTTTACATACAGCTACGAAAAAACAATTAATAGAACAAATGGAAAAATAAAACATATACATATATATATGCATATGCACGCTCTTAATAATTATATTAATGGTAATCTAAACTACTGGGCAAAACTTTAAAGGGTGATAGTACACATCAAGACAAATAATATTAAATGAGAAACTAAGGGTCCCAAACGTCTTCCGAAGGAGATAAGCGCCATCAATGTTTAGGGTCCAAAATTTGAAATTATTATAAAAAACGGAAAAATTGGTCGATTCGTTTGCGGTTTTCATGAAAACTATTCTTTATGTCAGTATTGTCTTGAAAATAAATTATAAAGATAAATTTCAAAAAATGCCGATAGAGGGCGCTTTAGACTTTGGAGTAACGCACAACTATTTTTTACCGTTATTTTTTGCATCTCATTAATTTTTTTAAAAAACTTAGACATAAACTTAAATTTTGAGTTGAAAATTTGAATCGTTGAGAGTGGTTAAGTAGCGCAAACTGAACTGTGTTGATGTGGGTGGGGAGGTTCAAATTTGCGGTTTTCTCTAAAACCAGTCTTTATGTCAGTATTTCCTTGAAAATAAATTTTAAAGATAAATTTTAAAAAAATCCGTTAGAGGGCGCCTTGAACTTTAGAGTAACTAACAACTATTTTTAACCGTTATTTATTTTAATCTAATTAAATGTTTTAGAAACTTAGACATAAATTTGGATCTCAAAATCTGAATCGTTGTGAGTAATAAGGCAGCGAAAATTTGAATTGTGTTCGTAGGGTGGGCAGTGTAACATTTCAACTCCTGAACACAGTTCAGTTTGCGCTTCTTAACCCCTCCCAACGATTCAGAATTTGAGCTCAAAATTTAAGTCTAAGATTTTCCAAGCATTTAATTAGATACAAAAAATAACAGTTAAAAATTTTTGTTGGTTACTCTAAAGTTTAAGGCGCCCTCTAACAGAATTTTAAAAAATTTATCCTTAAAATTTATTTCCAGAGAAATACTGGCATAAACAATGGTTTTAGAGAAACTGCAAACGATACGACCAATTTTCCGTTTTGTATAATCATTTGAAATTTGAACCTTCCCACCCCCATTGAACACAGCTCAGTTACCGCTACTTAACCACTCTCAACGATTCAGATTTTCAGCACAAAATTTAAGTTTATGTCCAAGCTTAAAAAAAAGTTATGAGATGCAAAATATAACGGTAAAAAATAGTTGTACGTTACTCCAAAGTCTAAAGCGCCCTCTATTGACATTTTTTGAAATTTATGTTTCTAATTTATTTTCGAGACAATACTGACATAAAGAATAGTTTTAGTAAAAACCGCAAATCAGTTGACCAAGTATTCCATTTTTTATAATCATTTGATATTTGAACCTATCCACTCCCATTGAACACAGTTCCGTTTGCGATACTTAACCACAGATTTTGAGCTCAAAATTTAAGTTTATGTATAAACTTCTAAAAAATTTAATGAGATGCAAAACATAACGGTAAAAAATAATTGTTCGTCACTCCAAAGTCTAAAGCGCCCTCTATCGGCATTCTTTGAAATTTATTTTTATAATTTGTTTTCAAAACAATACTGACATAAAGAATAGTTTTCGTGAAAACCGCAAACGAATCGACCAATTTTTACGTTTTTATAATCATTTCAAATTTTGCACTCTAAACTTTGATGCCGCTTATCTCTTGCCGAAGGCGTTTGGGACCCTTAGTTTCCCATTTAATATTATTTGTCTTGATGTGCACTATCATCCCTTAAAGTTTTGCCCAGTAGTTTAGAAACACCCTGTATATGCATCATACAGTTTGAAATCAAAGGATATAAATCAGAAAAACTTTATTTTGTGGAATAAAACCGCGCCATTGTAACGGAAAATTATGGTAATGTAAGTTAAACGTTGTTAAGGAGATATATATGTGACAAGTAGGCATGAAGCAGCTATATGCGTAAGAGGAAATTGTCTTGTTGAATCGCATTTCTCTTCATTACATATTTTTTAAGGGAATGATTCATGTAAAAAAATATGCCATTTATTATTAAATTTCTCTCGCAATGTTTTTTCTGAAAAGAAAGAATCGTTACCAGTGTAAATACCTGAACGTAGAAATTCTATCAACTCTATAATTACTAACTTTTAGTCATTTGATACTTCCTTTATTCTTTTAGCTGCTATTAAATAAAATATAAATTTAAGTTTTATTGTTTTAAACCCTCATAATGAGCATTATATGCTCGAAAGGACTAGGATTTTAAATGTATCGTCTGTAAATAAAACTCCTTTATGTAACTTGAATACTGTGAATGTTTATATTTTATTTTAAGATGAATTTACGGATTTCAAGAAATTGATATGCTTTATAATTTTTTAAATAAGAACAGAGTTATTTGAAATACAAAAAAAAATCTAGACACATGATTTTATCTACAAGATTTTTTTCCAGAGCCTTATGATTATAGTTATGAGATATTTTTACAGTCGTTTGATTATATGTAAATCGCTTTAATCAGCATAATATTAAGTAATCTTTTTTCATCCAACCAAATGCAAAGTTAAAATTTGTCAACATTAAATAATTTAAAAAATCTAGAGATGGTGCAAAATTCTTACCCTAATTCCTCAAATCAATAAGTTTTATACATATATTTACAATGAACAGTATCAATGTACAATCACAGACAAATCTTTTTATTTTATGTACATATCACATTATTATTTCAAAATAAATTAAATTATTAGATTAAATATTTAAGGTATGTTGCTGAAAAATAGACGTTAAAAAACGCATTTTATCTTTTTAAAACTATTTATTAATTAATTATTTTTTCAAGAGAAAAAAGTAAAAACTATAATTTACAATAATTTAATATAATGATTAAGATATCTGATTTAGCAAATACCTTCCATTTCAAACATTTTACTCTATAAAATCAAGCAGGACGGTCGTTCTGTCCGCCAAGCGAAGAAACGCCAAGAACATAACGACCGCTTAACTGCTTAATATACTCGTGACAACTTTCCCATGTTAAATCGACCAAATACGGCATTTTAAAATTTCGGATATTTAAGAAATGAAGTATCGCAGAGAAATAAAACAAAAACTAGAAGAATTTAATGATGAAAAGCTTCAATTTGAGATCAAACTAATATTTTTAAAATAATTATTAAAAGAGATACAGGATTTTAAAAAAACGTCGAGATACTAAAAATAATCGCTTTTTTCTTCGTCAAACAATTTTATTTCAATCAAGGTACAGACTTAAATAACGGACAGAAAGAAGTGTAGAATGCATTTTCGGATAAGTAATTATACAAGCTACGTGCTTTTGCAAAATTCCGTTTAAAAAAATAAAATTTCTATCTTTAAAATCAAAAAACTGTTTTATAGTTAACAAATTACGCCAAACTGCGATAAAGCTGCCAACGATAGTATACTATCTACATTACAGTAGCGCAAATCAGTTTAGGTACCAACAATTAAAGTTTAATATGCCAAAAGGATATTTTTCCTCGAGAATATTTTTGTTAATAAAACAATGTAATTATTTTTTAAATAGATCTTTAAAATAAAATTAATTTTTTAGCGAAGAGATATCTTATAAAATGTAGTCATTTAAAGTTATTGGCATTTAAAATTTCATTCCTAATGTAAACAAAATTTGTTTAAAAAATGAGTTGAGTGTGATTTTGATATTAAAAGAGGACCTTGGTAAATAATATTCAGTTTGTGCGTGAGCATAGAATCAACACAGATAACTTTGACGTCAGTGTATTATGAAATACGATTTTACCATAAAATGTTTATTTATAAACGGGAAATCTGTGGAACTACAGAACTAATTTGAAAATTAAAGAAGGGAAAATTAATCTGCCGACTCTGCTCCAACATAGACTTTGTTTTATGTTGGTACTACTATCTCGGAGCATATGCATGAGTGAAAAACGATCGAAAATTGCAATTAATGTGATACCTCTAGGGAAATAATACTGAAATTTGGCATAATTGGTAGTTTTAAGATGTAAATTCTCTCTAAGAACAGTTTCCAAAAAAATTGAAATTTAAGTGTAAGAAATGATTAAAAACATTACCAGATACGTTTAAAATGTTACCGTTAAAATTATTGTGAATTTTAAAATGTAAACGTTGACACAGAAGAGATTAAAAAAATTCGGAATTTATTAAGAAAGCCCATTAATAAAAAAGTTCTAAATTGCTATTCTTGTGATAGGTTGAAGATAAAAACTTGTAATTCGGTATGATGGTTACTTTTAAAATATGAATACATCTTAATGAACTGTCTCAAAAAAAAAAAAATAATGACATAAAAATAAAAATAATAATCAAAACGCGAAACGAGCTGGGAACTTCCTGAAAAATTCTAAATTCTAAAAAACTTGTTCACGATTGTTGTGAATTCTAAGATTGCACAAATAATATTTCCTTTCAAACAAAAATGTTTTTACGTGATTATTAAAAATGTGTGAAAAATTTAGTGATATCTACATGAGATTTAACATTACATTTAAAATCTTTACCATATATATATAGTTCAATGTTTCGCAATCTTAAAAAAGCCGATCAAATTAGCGTGTTTTTAGTCTTTGGTGCTTGAACAGGGGTTGGCGAGCGTATCTGGTAGGGAACAGAGCCCCCTAGTTAAAAAAATAAAATATTTAAAATTATTTATTAAAAAAAAAAAGCCAAAACACAATTTGAGGATACACAACCATACAATGTGGCAAACTTTGTTTTATTCTTTTATACAGCGATCGGAATTGTAAATCAGTTGACATTAAGAAATTGATAACAGATTTCAGTCTATAGGAATAGTCCAAGAGCTGACCTTACAAAACCCTAATTTATCGAGCACAAGAAAAAATCCTTTATATTATGGAAGAGTAGTCATAGGGGAATCTAAGGATCCATGTCTGCCGAAAGTGAAGTGGAGTATAAGCCAAAAATTAATAACACTGCTGGCTTATTCGTAGGCCTATCATTGTGTTTGCCGTATAATCAAAAGTACACTGTAAAACATTTGTGTTAACGTTACTCCATAAACTTTGTGGCAGCTATGATTTACACTTTATTGGGTAATTTTTCACTTACATAATGGTGTAATAAAGAACATGCATTACTTGTGTAACATTGCAATGTTACACCGATTATATCGGTTAAAATACTCCACCAAATTGGAGGCAGCAAGGCTGCCACCAGTTTTATGGACTAACGCTACACAAATGTTATACCGTGTATGAAAACACGGAAAACTGGGTGCAGAAATACAGAATACTAAGTCTACGAGTCAACCAGTAGTGGTATTCCTTTTTGTCTTATGCACCACTTCACTTCCGGTAGACATGGGTCATTAGATTCCTCTATGCTTACTCTTCCTTAGGATTTTTTCTTGTGCTCGATGACTTAGCGTTATGTGAGATCGGCTCTTGCATTAGAAACATGAGATAATCAAACGCGATACGAGAATACTGACGGATTTTGTTCAATAAAAACAGAAATAGAGATAGGTGCCCGCTCAAATTGTTGTATGTGAAATAACAATTCGAGACGAAACAAGAAATAAAAAGATTTTTAATGTTATAAGTATGCCTAGTACGATATTAAAGTTCAATAATCAAAATTTTAGAATTCAATCTGCAATATTTCATGAAGGTACATGCGTATAATTAGGTCATTACAAATGAGTAATTCGCAAAGAAAACTGCTAGATAGTAAATGACACTGAACTTTATAAAATACAAAAATTGTCTAGAAACAGTAAAGATGTTTATCTATTATTTTACAAAAAGATTTTAATCCATTAGTGTTATTGCTCTCTGAAACTATCGAAGTATGTCATTTTTGCTATTTACAACAGCTAATATGTGTACATATATTTTAACAGTAACTTCAAATCTAAATGTTGCTATTATATTAGTAAAATAAGTTAAATTTTCATATGAATTTTTTTTTCGTGAAGTTTGATAAAAGGATGTAGTCGTTTGTTTTCATCCGAGAATAGTGAGGATTATGTAATGAATGTATAAGGAAATATTTAAGCTTATATTTTTCGGTTTTCTTTTTTATAAATTTAATTTAACCTTGATCGTATCAGTATATTTGATTTGAATTTATTTTAAACATTAAGTTGTGACTGCGATATTTCAGGATGTTAAAGATGTAAAATCTGGTCATCAAAAATCATTAACTCGTACGGGAAAAAGAAAGGGAAATTCAAAATTATAAAGATTATAGAGATCATATTTATCAATGTCCATTTCATAAGGAGGACAATTAGGGGACCGACAAAAAAAATCAAAGAAAAATAATAAATATTGTTTTTGCTCACTATTTGCAAAGACTATACTAAAACTAATTTTAATTAGAATGAGTAGAACTATTTAAGTTATACGTAATCTGCTTTAAAAAAAATATATCCACTAAAACACAACTTTTCAAAAGTAAAAAAAAGAGTCAAGCTAAAAAAAAAAGGTTAAAGTTGTAGCTAAAAAATGATATGATATCACATTTCTAAGCTTTATATTATGGTTCTTATTTAACATTTTCCATTTAAAAAATTACCTTTTGTAAGTCGAGTGCCTTCGTATATGTTGATAGAAATCTTTTTTTCTTATACTAAATACATCATAACGTATTCCTGAAAATTCAAATGTTTTACAATTATGCTAGAGGGGCTTGGCGGCCATCTTTCCATGTTTTACACAAATGTCTGTGCACCCAAGTTCGTAAAGGAAAGCGCGATAAATTTGTATTAACAACAAGTTAGAGCTTCTGATATTAACTACGTACAAATAAATTTAAAAAAAAATAGAAAGGGAGTTGATTGTTACTGCTTTTAAATGATTAATTACTCTAAAAAATGTAGTCATACGAGGAATCGGGAATGTATGTCGCCATTATCTGAACACGCAATTTTCTATGCACACCATTCCAAAAAGGAAAGGCTCGAAACGTTTTCTTTAGTAAAATGCCAAACTTTTAATTTCAATTGCAGACAGACATATTGAAAAAGACTGATAGTTTGAGAAAAGAAATTGATTTCCATCGTTTTTAAATAATTATTTATTCTATGAAATAAATTATAAGAGGAATCCTTTAGATAAATCACTATTGTTTTATGAGGTAAAGTTCTGTAAATGAAAATTCCGAGAAGAAGAAGCTTAAAATATCTGCTTAAGTAACAATTTTGAATTTCGGATTTTGACTATGGATTTTAATAGACAGAAATTTGTGTAAAATATGAAAAGATGGCCGCCAAGCCCCTCATACATAACTTTAAAACATTTGAATTTTCAGGAACATGTTATGATGTATTTAGTATAAGAAAAAAGCATTTCTATCAACATATACGAAGACACTCGACATACAAAAAGTAATTTTTTAAATGGAAAATGTTAAATAAGAACTATAATATAAAGCGTGGAAATTTGATATCACATCATTTTTTAGCTACAACTTTAACTTTTTTTTTTAGCTTGGCTCTTTTTTTTACTTTTGAAAAGTTGTTTTTTTGTGGATTTTACAGTACTGTAAAAACATTATTGAAATGTCATAGGTGACATTATATTTAAGAGCAATCTATATAGTCATTTGTGAAGAATTAAAAAGTAATAATCTTATAAAAAATATTTTGATAATAAAGTATATATTATGCCATCCATTTAGGATTTTCGAATTATATAAAAAAGGGGAAAGTTAACGATTAGATAAATTTGCTGTTAAATTCTACATACGAATAAATACTTTTTCTTTAATTACAGAATAACTCATCTTCATTTTCTACTTTAAAATTAATTGAATTGGTGTAAAAATGGCGGACATTTTATAGCAAATATACAATGCTTCATTTAATCCTAGTTTTTCTTAGATAAGTTTTATATTAGTTTCAATTTATACTAATTTTAGTTTATATTTACTTATTTTTATGTGTATATTAATATTTATTTGTTTGCAAAAGAAAAAACTTTAAATTATAACTTATCGACACTATTTATACTTGAAGCTTAACCTTCTTATGGATCTCTATTACTCAAACTTTGCATGAAAAAAATAATTTTGATGTTTTTAAATCGAATTATTTCATATTATATTACCATTAGATTATTTTTCAAGTCAATGTAAAGGAGAGAAATTTTTCAATTTATTTTAAATATTTATATTTTCTAGACTCGTTTCTACATAATATATTAAACTGATCTAGTGCAAAACACAACACTGAAATTTCTTATTCTTAAAAGAAAACTTAAATTTTAAACGTTTATCAATTTTTGTTAGCTCACAGGCTATCATAGCCTGAGAGCTTATGTGCCCGTCCATTCTGTATGTACGTGCGTTCGTGTGTAACGCGATAACTCATGATAAAAATATCGGATCCACTTGAAATTTTGTATATAGGTATGTCCTGATAAGGCGCTTCCCTGATTAGTTTTTGGAGTTCATTCGATATGTATAAGAGGGGGAACGGGGGGCTCATGCCCCTTCCTTTAATTGATATAAACGAGATTTTCATGCAGAATTAAGTTTTCGTTCAAAATTTAGATACAGGATCATTCTGATGAGGCGATTCCGTGACTGTAATTAGGTGTTGATTGAATAAGTATAAACAGGGGGAACGGGGGCTCATGCCCCCCCCCCCTAATTGATATAAACGTGATTTTCATGCAGAATTAACAGTTTTCGTTCAAAATTTAGATATAGGATCATTCTGATGAGGCGATACCGTGGCTGTTATTAGGTGTTCATTGAATAAGTATAAACAGGAGAAACGGGGGGGGGGGCTCATGCCCCTCCCCTTAATTGATATAAACAGGATTTTCATGCAGAATTAACAGTTTTCGTACAAAATTTAGATATAGGATCATTCTGATGAGGCGAGTCCGTGACTGTTATTAGGTGTTCATTGAATAAGTATAAACAGGGGGAACGGGGGTTCTAATGCCCTTCCCCTTAACTTGTATAAATGGATTTTTCAATCAGAATTGTCAGATTTCGTTCAAATCTCTGAATAGTTTTGGAAGTTTAATGGTTATGTATAAAAGAGGGGAATAACTCCTCTTAAATTATATAAATGCTAAATGGGTTTTTATTAAGAATTATCCGATTTGCTCTGAATTTTGGATATAGATTTTTTAATATGATAAAGCATGTACTTGATAGTTTAGGAGGTTCAATGATTAAGTATGAAAAAGGAGAAAGGGGAGAGCTGTTTCCCCTTCTTAATTTTCTTTTTCGAACGGAATTAATGAAAATAGAAGGCTGTAATATACAATTAATATGCGTAGCCTGTGAGCTCAATGCCATCAGTTTAATTGGGCAATATTCTTTTTATTTATTCTTGAATAGATATGATCCGAAATTTTTCTATAATAATAATAATAATAATAATTATAAATCAAAATTATAAATACTATGAAAAATATTTTATAAATATTTAAACTGCTTTTTCTATTTTAAACAGATTAAGGTAAATGGTATTTGCGAAGCATTTTCTTTTTATTCAGTTCTTCATGGATTTTCCAAATTCATTTAAAGAGCTATGTTTGACAAAGGAATATAGTTAAATGTCATACAAGAAAAGAAAGTTTGAGAGAATCTCTACTATTCTTATTTATTATTTGATTTTCAGAACAATATGCCTTTTGATATCTTATAAAATACGATAGATAGTACCATGACAAAGGACGCTTTGAATGTGCTGCATTTATTTGCAAAGAGAAAAGAAGTATATTATGCGAAGTAAATTCAATTTCAAATAAATATTCTATAGGAAATATAAAATTCTTTATTTCTTTTAAAGTTATTTTTATCGGTTGATTTTTGTTTTCTTTTCAGTTTGTTTTCTTTTTAGTTTTCTTTTATAGTTAGAATATTTTAAACGGTATTTTGTTTTGATTAAAAGGAGTTGTTTTAGTACTTTTTGAACAGATATTGTTTTACATTTTAGATATTAATTAAATGTAATTCAATATATTTAATTAAATAAAAAATATATATTACGTTTATGTCCATACAAGGTGCCCAAAAATAGTGCCCAGACTCGCGCCCAAATTTAATATAAAAACAGTATCCGCAGCAGAGAATAAAATAAAAAAATGAATACAATATTTTATTGATTAGAAAAACTTGCAAGGTTTTAATTTATAAGAAAACTCAAATTAATTTCGATAGTTAAAAACTAAATTCATTTTAAGAACTGGACAGAGTAAAGAGTAATACGACTGTTACAGTAGATCCACTTTTCTTGATCTGTGTCATTTTTTGCAGGTTTAGAGTGTGACGCATCATCCCTTTGCAAAAATGTATTTTTTGTGTAAAAAACATATGACATATCTTAAGAAATAAGCAAAATCATACGTTATCTCTGTATCCCTGTCTATGTACGATCAGAGAATATCTTAAAAAATATTTCTATTTTATTATTATTATTTTGTCAAGTAGGGATTTTTTAAAAGATTTGACAGCCGAGTGCAAAGTCAGAAATTGGTATTCCAACATTGCTACCTGCTCTATTTTGACATGTTTCTAAAGGGGAGGGAAAGTCCAGAGATCATTACCCATGGTAAATGCTACGACAGGATTTTCATAATCCCTTTATTTAAGGCGTACTTACATTGCATACATTCGGTGCATATTTGGTGGCGTCCAGCATCGAACCCAGATACTTTCAACCTGGAGTTTAGTGCTGTGACCACTAGGCTATCACGGCCACACCAAGTGAGTTTTAGTAATAGCTATTAAAAATTTAAAACTATTAACTCAATTCGTTGCTAGCTTTTTTCTAGTAGTTCTTAGAGATTCTTACAGAATTCTTCTCCTTTTAACCGAGTAAGATGGCAAAAAAATTTTTAGTAATTACAAGGATCACTAAGTTCTTTTAGTAGATCTACCCTCTTTTTTTCATAGTGTACTTTGGAGTTGAAACCAGACAAAACGAAAATTTTCTATTTATTATGTTTTAAGACTTTATATCAGCTATTTCTAATACTTTTAAGAATTATAAGAGTTTCTTCTACTCATGCATAATTTTTAAATATCGATATTAATTAATTAATTTATGCTTAACCAAATATATTATGAAGTAGGTATTTTATGTTTTATTTCACTCTGAAAGGAGTACGGTAATTTCAATACAAAAAGATAAGGAAAATATGTAAGTGTGTATTTTTAGATAACTTTAACAATTGAAAAAAAAAATTGAATATTGAAGGATTTTCAATATTATTATACTATATTATAATACTATTATAATACTATTATATATTACTATTATATTTATTACTATTATATTTATTACTATTATATTACATATATTACTATTACATATAATCAATAAAAGTAATTCAGTACATAAAATGTACTAGGATTTCCCTCAGAGGTATTAGTCTGAGCGATATTGCTGAGAACATATATTTAATAATAATTTGCAAAAAGTATAAAAAAAAGAAATAACGAAAAAATACCACATTAAAAAATGTAATTTTAGAAATTACAACGATTGTAACGGATGGGTGTTCGAACTGGATGTTGAATGCATGCATGACTCGTGAAATAAGATAAAAAACAGTTTATTTAAAACGGTTAGGGCTGAAGGGCAGTGAAGCAGTTCTGTAATTTTAATAACTGATAACAATATTAAAAGATTAAACTCATACTCACAGCTCCGGCACTAACTCAATCGGGGCACTTCAGATTACTTCTCAGCTATATTTCTGCTAGGCTGCTAGATAAAACTTTATAAGACAGCCCGCGGCTGTTTATATATTCTTTATTAACTTTGAAATAGTCAACGTAATTAATATTAACTCTTACCACCGACCAACTTCTCGAATCGCCTTCCAAAACTCCTTGTCAACTCACTGAAGGCTCGATAATACTTGATATCACTCGTTCTAGATCAATCCCACTGCTTGTCGTCACTACCTAGCTAGCTTCTAGTCACTACTAGCTGGCCAACGCCGCAAGACACACTTCGCTAGACACCAGCGGGCATTCGCCGCTAGACACACACGCTTTAGAAAGTTAAAGTAAAAGAGAGAATAGATGTCGCTTTCACGCTTACACATGTTAAATCTTTGACGTCACGATCTTAAAAATACTAGAGTGCCTTTATTACAAAGGTCATTCCCTCACAACCACCCCTCGGACTCTACAGAGAAAAAGGACTTGGCAAAATGCATGCCCTGGACTTTTTCTTGTTATTAATTTCAAACCGTACAAAACAAAGTGATGGGTGAAATTTGGCTCCGAAACATATCTTTTAAAATATTAACTTTAACCCACCACTACAAAAACATCAGTTTGCATCAAATATTCACATATTCAATCCAATCATCCTTCTATCTTAAAAATAGCCTCCATATAACTTTCAAAACTTATAAAACTTCCAAAACCAACTACTTCTTTTTAAGAATAAACCACTCCACTGGGAGTGCTAAAATTCATCAAAACACTAAACTTACGAAATTTTCCTCAATGCTGAAATACAACTGTAACTTTACCAAAAATTTTTCCATAAAATTTTCCTAACATTAGAATTTGCACCAAGTCCAAAAACACCCAATGTGAAAAAGTTTTCCTCAGCAAAATTCAGAACTCATCTAAAATTAAATTTACTTCATTCTATAATAACTCTATGCTACAATAACTCCGTGCTACTAAGTAATACCTAATACCCATAAGCCAATGAACTAACTCCCAAAAACTCGTTAGAACTAGCTCCACTTTAACAATATTTGGGGTAACATACGTACAGCTTCAAATAGCTGTGCTTATGCAATAATCTAAAAGATCAAATTTACAAAATGACGTCATCACATGAAACTCTTCATCTGTATTAACTAAAAGAAAAATAGCAGTATCAATATATAATACAGGTATACTTCCCTGCAACATTCAATTTTAATACAATACAATTTGATATTCAAGTGTAATATAAAACTTCGCAAGTTGCGGAAACCACTCCCAACAAAAGTACAAACGCGAACGATAAGAAGAAAGTTAATTCATTAAATGTTAGTACAAGATAGAGAAACGCGTGTCAAGGACACTTGACCGCAAAACACGTGCCCGCCTGATTCTTGGCGCGTGTACAAAATAACCCAAATTACTATCTATATCTTTCTGAAAATTAAACATACATTTTATAACACATGAACAGTATAATAATATAATAACATTTTAACAACTAACATAACAACTTAACAATAGATCCAGAATTTTTATAAACAGTTAAGACAAAAATTTCAAGCATACATAAAAGTAACAATTTTGCAAACAAATTTTGAACACAATTAAGCACCATTCGTGAGTCCGTCAAAAAAATTCCAAAAAATGGCCAAAAAATACAAAACAGTCTATCTGCTTTTTATTCCTTCACATTGCTACCACATATATGCACTCTAATAGAAATTTAATAAGAAAATGATCAGCCAATTATAGAGATGATTCGCTGCTAGCCGGCTTCATACTACAGGATGGCTTTCTCCTCTTGTCCCAAGAATCTTGCACGAAGGATCTTTCGTCATCAGAACTGTACGGTGATGCCACAGTTGACTGTCGTGCCTGCAGTCTGGTCCTGAATGGATGCCTTAAGACACTTGAAGATTTCCCTTGACGACTCCGCTCTGATCGGTTCGCTGGGTTCGCTGGGGAGATTCAAACTGCTGACGCTGGTACTCTGAATGTTGTCTCCTCTTTCTAGACGCACCCGAAGTTACTGAAGATCCTATGCCACGTTTCTTTCCGGATCTACGCTGTCTCTTATTTGGCAAAAAGTCCGATTTAAAAGTTCTTTTCTCAGTTTGACGAGTGTCGATATGAAGTTTTTTTCGAGGATTAAGTACTGAAGACGTTGAGCTATTGGATAACTTATGTTTTTGAGGTTGCTGTCTAATAAGTGAAGGAACGGGACAGTTTATGATCTTTTACCTTTTATGGCACACTGAGTCTGAGGTATTTGACACTGCTCTTTTATTTTTATTATCATACTTTGCTCTCGGTTTGATAGGCTTTCTACTTTCAATAACAGTTTTTGGAGCTGTTTGACCAGATTTTCTTTCTGAATATTGGTGAAAAGAATTATATGAAGAAGTGCTGGACTCAGGACACTCATTGGATCGGGAATATTGCGAAACACCGCTTGACACATAAGAACCTTCACTACCATTTTCTCTAAACTTATAAACTCTAACCTGATCCAAATTAACTGTCATTCTTTCACCATTGACATTAACAACCAAATTATTATTCTAAACTTCCAAAACTTCAAACGGACCCACAAAGTTTGAACCAACTTAGCTACTCTCTTTTGACGACTTGAACTTAACCAATGCTTTTCTACTAAAACAAAATCTCCAACTTTAACTTCCAATTCCCTTCTACGCATATTATAATATTGAGCTTGCTTTTCCTGCGCTTATCCCATCTGAACTTGAGCCTCCTTAACAAATCTCTCAATATCCTGGCACATAAACCGACTTTCCGCATCCGATACCAGAATTAACCTCTGAAATTGTGTAATCATCTTTCTACCCAAAAATAACTCAGCCGGCGTTTTCCCCGTCGACTCGTGAACTGCCGTACGAAGTGCATACGCAAAATGCTGCAGAAACTGCTCCCAGTTCGAATGATGCGAGCCAACAAAAGAAGAAATCATTTGAATTATTGTACAATTTACACGCTCAGCCATATTAGACTGAGGACGATACGGAACAGTTAAAGAATGATCAATCTCCAGCTTTTCAAAAAAAGACTTTAATATATTAGATATAAAATCGTAACGGAATGGTTTACTAGCATCGAGTGCGTCAAAACCAATATGAATTTCATTCGTTAAACTCGGTTTATCTGAAAAGACTTCAACAAAATCGACCAAAGTCTTATTAAACTCCTCTTTCTAGACTTCACTTAAACGAGACTCTCCCAAATCAACTGCCATTGAAATAGGCTCTTTGTTACTCACATTCTCATCATTATTCACGATCAACGACTTTTTAAAGAAATCCAGACTAATTCCTCTATCCTTCATATAGTCCACACCAACTATACAATGCTTTGTTAATCCATCTAACACACAAAACTCCCAACATGTCTTAACAGAACGAATTTCAACTTCTAAATCTACTGAACCCTTATTATAACAAGCTACTCCCTGCGCCGACTGAACTACCAGACTTAACCTCTTCAACTTCTTATACGAAAAATATTTCCGATAACAATCATAAGAAATGAACGACTTATCTGCCCCTGTATCGAAGACACTCTTAACGACAATACCATCTAACACAAATAACATTTCAGGTAACTCAACCGGATTAATAGTAACTTTATTTAAACTCACAGAAGACTTTTCCAACCTCTGAACACATGTCTTTTGCATTGACCTACCTTCAAAATTCTCATCCGAAGTTAATCTCCTTACTTGCGAAGAAACATTATTGTCCCGTACACCCCCTTTCCGATCATAATCACTATTCTGCCTATTTCCATACATATATCTATCACCACTTTTAAAATTATTAGCACCACCACAATTCCTATTACCATTACCAGTATTTGACATATTACGACCAAATCCATAATTTCTATTACTCAAATTATTATCCAGAAATCGCTGTCCCCCTCTCAAAAAATTACGCTCCCCCTCATCTCTCAATTTACTTCCCGTGACAGGACTCTGTCAAGGGCTACGCGAATCCCGTTGATCCGAGCTATGCCGAGTCTCATACTTCGATAAAATTTGGTGCATTTCTGAAAAGTTCTTAGGTGCTCTAATCTCGATATAGTCCTGTATATTCGTATTAAAGAGAGGAAGAACTATGTCCAATAATTCCTCAAATGTGATATCTAACTCCAATTTATTTTTCAATTGAAGCTTACGTAGGTAAAACTTTGATACTGATTCGTAAGTATTCTGCTTATTGCAGTAAAATTCTTTCCTCAAAATACTCTTATCTTTAACGCTAGGAAACGCCTTTTTTAACTCAATAACAGACTGCTCAAATCTTTTAGCTTCATCATTAATCAAAAAATATCCTATATTTTCTAACCACAAAAGTGCTTCGCCCTTGAGAGAGCATTTAAGCACTATATATTTCTTTTTCTCAGATATATTATTGAACAAAATATAATCATCCAATTTTGCTAAAAATTCATTAATGTCACCTTCACCTGTAAAATAAACACGTGGCACAATCTCACAATGTCCGAATATTTGTTGGGCGCCATTTGTAACGGATGGGTGCTTGTACTGGGTGTTGAATGCATACATGACTCGTGAAATAAGATAAAAAACAGTTTATTTAAAACCATTAGGGCTGAAGGGCAGTGGAGTAGTTCTGTAATCTTAATAACTGATAACAATACTAATAGATTAAACTCATACTCACAGCTCCGAGATTTAACTCAATCGGGGCACTTCAGATTACTTCTCAGCTATATTTCTGCTAGGCTGCTAGATAAAACTTTATTAGACAGCCCGTGGCTGTATATATATTCTTTATTAACTTTGAAATAGTCAACGTAATTAATATTAACTCTTACCACCGGCCAACTTCTCGAATCGCCTTCCAAAACTCCTTGTCAACTCACTGAAGGCTCGATAATACTTGATATCACTCGTTCTAGATCAATCCCACTGCTTGTCGCCACCACCTAGCTAGCTTCTAGTCACTACTAGCTGGCCAACGCCGCTAGACACACACGCTCTAGAAAGTTAGAGAGAGGATAGATGACGCTTTCACGCTTACACATGTTAAATCATTGACGTCACGATCTCAAAAATGCTAGAGTGCCTTTATTACAAAGGTTCCCTCACACGATTATCTGGAAAATAATATTTTCAAAGGCTATAACTTTAGGCTTATAAATGATTTCTATATTTAAAAAAAACAATAATAATATTTTTAAAATTATCAAAACAGAGTTATATTAATATGACTGGACATTTAGATACACGTTAGTATTCCTGAGCCAATCATAAACAAATATTAAATGAAATTTCAGTTTAACAATTTTCGGTACTGTAAATTTTTTAATTTCTAAACATTGCACACCGTCGTATAAAGAAACAAAATACCTTTAAATGAAACTTGTTTGAAACCTGTACCACAATTTGTTATTGAGTTGCTAATTTTTTGTTAGTTTTTAATATATATATATTTTTTTTATCATCGTGGCAAAAACATTCAGATATACTTCAGATTTCTGAATTCTCTACCAAATATTTTCCAAATAGAAAGTCTATATTCCAAAAAGTTAATAAAAATTATATTTTATTTTGGTTCTTCTAGGTTATCCCGTCGGCCAAAAAATTATCGCCAAACTATAAGATTAAATGCCAATAATGGATGATCGTGAATGTCACATTCAATGACATTAAATGCGATTCACGTGTTTAAAATGACATTAAGTGATTTTTATTTCGACTTTTTATTAATATTTTCATTAATATTCTTCTAATTATTTGTTTTTCGTTATTTAAAATAAAAATTATGTCAACATGTATAATTTGACGAAATTGGTCGACGAAATAACATAGAAGTACCATTATTTTTAATTGATTATAGAGTGCCGCAATTTTAAATGTCAAAAATGAGAATTGTAAATGGTAGAAATGCAAAATAATATTTAAACATTCGTATACACTGTTAAAAAAGGGGAAAGCAAACTATGCAAATCAGCCATGCATGGGTATAAAGTTGAAAGTAACTAATGCATTAAAAGTAATGCAAATGATAAAACACTAAAATATCTTGAATCGGAATTTGAACTCTTTGAAATGACATAAAAATTAAAAACAACGCAAAAAATTGCATAAATCATGATGGTTGAGTAGAATGAGAGAATTTGTTTACATGGTGTGTAGATAGTTAATACAGAATAGTTGATAATATAACATCTACATCTGTTTTCTATGGATACGATAAAGTTCTCGATGGGAATTTAGGGAACTCTCTATCTAAACAATGACATATAAAAATCCCGAAGACGCCAACAAAGAAATGCATTACGTCGTTCGAGTGTGTTCCAGATATGCTCAATCAGAATTAAATGGATTGTGCTGCTGGCCACTTCATACACTGTTTTTCTTTCTTTTCAAACTTGTTCTCATGAAGTTAAGCAGTATTTCAGTGTAGCATACATTAAATAAAAGGAATATGCAATGCCAATAGTATAAGGTACGAACGAGGTCTGAATATCTCGTCTCCATAAGCTTTGAGCTGTAAAAATGTCCCCACAAATGACTTATAAACCTGCGCATACTTTTACGCTAGGTATGCTCGCTCAAATACGCCAACATGAACTCGAGTTTTACCCCAAAAAGTAATTATTTAAAAAGCTTGCTAGTGACAATTGAGAAAATGATAAAATTCCTAGATTAGTAAAGTTAATGTCCCTTCCCCCTTACTTTTTTGTTATTTAATTCGTTTGTGGTGCCCTGCAAATGAATAATAAATATTCTTTGCGCGGCATGCTCTACAAAATATATATTCTAGTGTTCCTCATAAATGCATATAAATTTCATTAGGTTTTGATGGGCGCGTAACAGCATTAAAATATTCTTGGAATTATTTAATCCCATCGGCCATAATGTAACAGAATATTTTTGACTGTCTCTATATTCGAAATATTTATCCAATTTTACTAAAATTTTTAATAACTCAACAAAATTCAGAAACAAATATATATTTAAAATTTAAAACGATTCGGTTAGATAGTTTTCGTGCTGTTCTATGCGGACAGAGATACGGACAGTTTAGACGACGTTTATGGGTACTACGTATTTATATAATTACGAATGCACCTAAAAAACAATTAAATTTCAAAGCACATGCTGAAATTGAATACACATGACCAGCAATTTTTGCTCAAAGACAGTATTGTAACCGATTTCTTTTGAGCATCCCTGTAAACGGATTAAAAATTATATGAATGTCTTGTTCAAACGTAATCGTAATAAAAATAATCGATTTATATAAGTTTCAATACTTTGCAATAGTGCAGTTTAATAAAAATATTCTGTTATCGATTTTTCTTATCGACCATAATATAATGAAAAACTTTTGGGTGTTTCTGTAAATAAAAAATTAATCTCACATACTTCATATATAATACAAAACATGCCTAGGGGACACTAAATAAGGTTTACCAATTGCATAAAAAATCCGAGTATATTTACGGATGTTAGAGTGTGGACAGAGGGACAGAAAAACCGAATGCATGAACACTTTTCATCTTTGTTGGAAAAAAAAAAGGAACCGATTCATTTAATGAAAAAAACAAGTAAGAAAAATCATACGTTAAGCATAGATTATGAAGCACTTTCCAACATTAATGAAATCTTTAACAAAACTTTGTTATTTAGGGAAATAATAGTGTATAGTCAAATATATCCAAATATGTATTCCAGAACTTTTGAACAGCCCTGTATTTCATATGTCAGTTGATATAATGGGAAAATTTAGTTTAGCAAGAAAATACCCTGTAGCATGAAATGTCTTTTTTCAGCAATTCATACTATTAGATGGAAACATACTTGAATATTTTTGTTCAGCCCTGTAGTTTACATTGTACCTTTATTACACGTCCGCATTAGGCTAAAATTTATTGTAAACTAAAACACTTTTAAAAGAACTGAAATCACATTCTATTAAATTATCATTCATAGGCGTCCATGTACCGAATTCTTTGGGTGGCCCTTTATATCCTTTTATATATATTCTGCAAACATTTCTCAGTAAATTGAATGAAACTCAGCGTAAAAATGCATAGCTTATTAAAGAACCAGGTTTAAATAATTTAAGCTCATATTCAGTAACGTTGATGAGCTCTTTTGGGTAGCCCTGTATATCAACTATAACATTTATATGCACCATATAATGTGCATATATTTAGCAAAATATAAACGCGCATATCACAATTAAAATGCATTTCATCCATCCATCAGCCATCATCGGACACATATACGGTACTTCGGAAAGAATATACTATTTGAAATCTTTTGTTTTGCCCTGTAAATGCTATGTACTTCATATTATACAAGACAGTAGTGTATAATTTATATTAAGCTTCAGTGACTTATATCAATTTTATTATACATGAAACAGCTTAATATATTTAAAATATGTCACCCACAATTCCACCTTTTACCATTATCTAATGGAATTCTTTTGTGTGGCCCTGTAAATGAAAAATAGCTACATTTTCACCTTATGTTTTATAGAATGCATATTTTAATATGTTTGACAGGGTATAACATCTTTAAAATTCCTTTGAAACGATTTTTCCCCATAGGCCGTAATGTAATGGGACACTTTTGATTCGCCCTGTAGATAAACTAATCATGGTAGAAACTTCATTTTTGATAGGGCTTGTGCTAGGGTAAACGTCAATAACGTCCTAAAATTTCATGGCAATCCGAGTATATTAACGATTTTTCCCTATAGGCTGTAATGTAATGGGAAACTTTTGATTCTCTCTGTAGATAAACTAATCGTGGTAGACGTTTCATTTTCAATAGGGTTCGTGCTAGGGTAAACTTCAATAACGTATAAAAATTTCATAGATATCCGAGTATATTTACGGGAGTTGGAGCTCGGACACACGGCCAGACAGCCATCCGGCCAGACGGCCAGAAGGCTAGACAAACCGAATGCATAAGCACTTTTCAACTTTGTTGGAAAGTGCTAAAAAATAAATCCTTCTATTGTAAAAAAAAACTAGCCTTAAAAGGAATGACTCTTGGAATGATGCTGATGTGGAAGATTTCCGGAACTAACGAATCCGGGTTGTCCACTCCTTCCATGAGTCGAATGGACCAATCAGGAAAGGTCTCCGTCTATACATCGCCATATGGGTTACCATAAAGAGAGGAAAGGTTACCATCGCCAACAATCGCCAAGTTTGTCGCCAACTTGGCGATATATCGCCAAAATTGGCGACCAAAATTAGTTGTCAAAAGTGACGCCAACTTGGCGATAACTGTAATATTTCGCCAAATTTTTAATTTCTTTACAACACCAGTCGTTTGATACATCATTTGAGAGGTTTGCAACTGCTTATTCATATAATTGATGTCTTGTGTTTTATCGCCCATTGTGCTCCCCAGGGGGGACACATTTTTATTTTCTTTACAACACCAGTCGTGTTACACAAGATTTGAAAGGTCTGCAACTGCTTATTCATATTATGGATGTCTTGTGTGTCACCCCCACACTCTGCTCTCCCCAGGGGGGGGGGCGGTCACATTTTTAATTTCTTTACAACACCAGTTGAGTGACACATCATTTGAAAGGTCTGCAACTGCTTATTCATATTATGGATGTGTTGTGTGTCATCCCCCACTCTGCCCCCCAGGGGGGCACATTTTTAATTTCTTTACAACACCAATTGTGTGACACATCATTTGAGGGGTCTGCAACTGCTTATTCATATTATGGATACCTTGTGTGTAACTCCCCCCCTCTGCCCTCAGAGGGGGCGCATTTTGTAATTTCTTTACAACACCAATTGTGTGACACATCATTTGAAAGGTCTGCAACTGCTTATTCATACCATGGGTTATTGGCGAGCGCAGCAGGCAGGGGTAGACAATAATTTGGAATCGCGAAGCGATTACGCGGGGGGTTGGCGAGCAGGGTGGCGGGGCCCCCCTAGTAATATAAAATAAAATAAAAGAATAAAAAATAAAGTTTCACCAAAAGTGCCAGGACAGGATTTGGAACTCTTCCACATAATTGGCATCGAACTATCGTTATTTTGCATGACATGGTAACCCGGGAATTGTTTTTTCCTATATTAAATTAATCTGTATTTAATCGTGTTCTTATTTATTGTTATTTCCTTTTTAATATAATAGAAAATAATTAAAAAAGAATTTCGCCAAATTTTCGCCAAATTAAATACGGTACTACTTAGTCATCCCGTCGACCACTTTTGCCAAATGATAAAAATTGCCAAACTAATAGCCAACTTATACATGTTGACTAAATTTTTAGTTTAAACAACAGAAGTACATTTAAATTAGTAAAACATTCATAAAAAGTTGAAATAAAAATATCTTTATGATTTTTTAAATTCGTGTATCTTGTTTAATTTCATTGCATGGGACATTCAAGGTCATCTATTCTTGGAATTTAATCTTATAATTTGGCGATATTTTTTTGGTCGACGGCATAACCAAGTAGTACCCCAAATACGTATATGGTATTTCCGTCCCGTTTTCATGGTACTTTTCCTGTAATATCTTCACTTCGAAATTTTTATAAATCTTGGTCCAATTTGGGCTTCAGAAAGTCAGATTTCATATGTGATGAACGTTTAGACTTATTTTTACACATAAATATGGCGTAGATATCATGCACGTACCAAGTTGGCGCGATTTTTTCTGTTACCAAATTGGTGAAAACTTTGATTTTGAATATTGCTGTAAGTGTTAATATTTTCGATTTATTGTTTTATGTATATTTTTTATTATGTTTATTATTTATAACTTTTATTTATTGCTTCAACTATTGTTTCTTTTTTTTTGGTACCACTTGATTGTACGGACGACCAAAAAAGTATCTCCAAACTATAAGATTAAATGTCAATAATGGATGATCGGGAATGTCTCATTCAATCGCATTAAACACGATACATTGCTTAAACCTTTCAGCGGCAAGGCATTTCTGCTTCAAAAATGATCAAATATTTAATTCCCTCCGATATTTACAAACAAATTTAATTAAAAATAATCTAAACCTTTTCGCCATGTATATTATGAGATCAAAATTGTACTAAAAATTACTGATACTAGTTGGCAATTTAAGTATTAAAATTAACCGTTTGCAGACGGCAAATGGCGCCCCTCAAGATGTTAAAACACTTTTAATCCAACTTAAACTCGTATTTTATTTAAACACGAAAGAATTGTTTCCAATTCGCACGCGCGAAATATAAAAGATGCTAATGGCGATTATAAAACGCAATTATAAAAAGTATCGCATCTAAGAATTATGGCCTCTTTATTTTCAATTAACGAAAAAAAATTAGTTTGTTTTTTAAGTTTTAATATGTTTTGTTGTACTTAAATGAAAATTGTTTGCATATTTTCTTTGTTTCATGTGCTTCAATTTGGAAATCTAATTAAAACATCCAGCTAGTGAACATGACGCACATTAAATTTTTGTAGCTTATTATGACAAATTGTGTGCTTTTATCAATTTTTTAAATATAATTTTAAAACTATTTTGAACTTATTTTTCATAGTAAATGCATTCAGTAGGTTACCTTCATAAGTACCTTCTGGTACAACCAGAATCTGGTACAATCCATCAAGTATTTTTTGAGATTTCCTTGACAGAAGAATATTTTTTACTTTTAATATCGTTACGTACCATGTGTATAAGACTTCGCTTCGCTCAGACAATTATTATTTACTCCATGTGTTCTGATTCGGCTGCCTATGAAAATATCCAGCCGGTGAAAAATGACGCACTCTAAGTTTCTGTGACGTATGCAAATAAATTGTGCTTTTTTATCAGTTTTTTAAATGTAACTTTTAAACTATTTGGAGATAATTTTTCGTAGATGGTGCATTCACTACATTACCTTCATAGGTACCTACTGGTACAAACAGAATCAAAATCCGACAAGAAGTTTTTGAGATTCGCTTGGCGAAAGAGTTTTTTGACTTTTAATATCGTTACGTACTCTGAGTATAAGACTTCTCTTTGCTCAGAAAATTACTAAAAACAAGTTGAATGTAGATTCTGCCATTGCAAAATTCAGTTTCGCCTCCGATTAAGGAAAAAAAATCGATAGAGGTTTTTTAGAAGGGCGACCCCGTTTAGATTACAATGAACTAACTTCATTTTTCTTGTGTTTATCAATATAATAAAAAACAGAACGGCGTGAAATACCCAATTGGATTTCTCTCTGAGACATGGGAATTGCGGAATAATAAAGAAATACAATTTGACGAGCTACTTCTTCATTGACTAGATTCATCAAAAACGGATTTTTTCTTTAGTTTAAATGGTTTTTTATAGACTCTGAGTAAAAGGAAATGCAATTTAACAATAAAACGAGTGGAATCCCGTCGAATTCGACAAATGAAATGTTTAAAAGGCCCGATCGATTTGGTTAAAAAGAAAACAAAAGTAATTACATTATTGAATCAATATATAACTAGGACTTCCCTCAGAGGGATTAGTCTGAGCGATATTGCTGAGAACATATATTTAATAATAATTTCCAAAAAGTAAAGATAAAAATACCACATTTCAAAAACAAATGTAATTTAACAAATTACAACTATTTGGAAAATAATATTTTCAAAAACTATAATTTTAGACTTATAAATGATTTCTATACTTAAAAAAACAATAATAATAACATCATTTTTAGGATGATCAAAACGTAGCTTACGTAATAACAGAGTCATAATTAATATGCCTGGACATTTACAGTCACGTTAATATTCCTGGATCAATCACAAAAACAAATATTAAATTAAATTCAGTTTAACAATTTTCGGTACTGTAAATATTTAAATTTCCAAACATTGCACATTTTCAATTTTTACACCATCGTATAAAGAGAAAATTTACTTTTAAATACAACTTGTTTGAAACCTGTATCTCAATTTGTTATTGAGTTATTAACTTTTTGTTAGTTTTATTTTTTTATTTTATTTTTTTATTTTTTTTTTTTTTTTTGCATCGTAGCAAACACATTCAGATGCACTTCAGATTTCCCAATTCTCTACCGAGAACAACTATTTTCCAAATAGTTAATAAAAAATGAGACGTTATTTTTAATTGATTATATAGTGCCATAAATTTAAATGTCAAAAATGAGCAAAGTAAATGGAAGAAATGCAAAATTTTACATAAAAATTTCTATACACGGTTAAAAACTGGGAAAGCAAACTATGCAAATCAGCCATGCATGGGTATAAGATTGGAAGTACGCAATGCATTAAAAGTAATGTAGATAATAAAGCATTAAAATAGCTTTAATCGGAATTTGAACTCTTTGAAATGACGTAAAATATATAAACAGCACAAAAAATTGCACAAATCATGATGGCTGAGTAGAATGAAGGAGTTTTTTTACATGGTGTGTGGTCCCCTTTGATAGTTAATACAGAATAGTTAATAAATAATATCTATATCTGTTTTCTATGGATATGATGAGTCTCTCGATAAGAATTTAGGGAATTCTCTCTTGAAAAAATGATATATAAAAATCCTGAAAACGCCAACAAAGGAATGCAGTGCATCGTTCGAGTGTGTATCAGATATGCTCGATCAGATTTAAATGGATTGTGCATGCTAGCCACTACATACACTGCTTTTCTTTCTTTTCAAACTTGTTCTCATGAAGTTGAGCAGTATTTTATTGTAGCATGCATTAAATAAAAGGAATATACAATGCGTGCAGTATAAGGTACGAACGATATTTGAATATCTAGTCTGCATAAGCCTTGAGCTGTAAAAATGTCACCATAAGTGACTTATAAATCTGCGCATATTTTTTCGCAAGACATGCTGACTCAAATACGTCAATATGAACTCGATTATGCAGTTTTATTCCAAAAATTTATTATTTAAAGACTAATGACAGTTGAGAAAATGATAAAATCCCCAGATTAGTAAAGCTGAAAAATTAATGTACCTCTCCCCCGTACCATTTTGTTATGGAATTCTTTTGTGGTGCCCTGTAATTGAATAGTAAATATTCTTTGTGCGGCATGCTCTACAAAATATATATTCTAGTGCTTCTCATAAATGCATATCAATTTCATTATGTTTCGATGGGCGCGTAACATCATTAAAATGTTCTTGGAATTTTTTCATCCTATCGGCTATAATGTAACGGTATATTTTTGATTGTCCCTGTATTTGAACTAATTATCCAATTTTACCAAAATTTAAAATGACTCAACGAAATTCGGCAACAAATATATATTTAAAATTTAAAACGATTCGGTTGGATAGTTTTTGTGCTGTTCTATGTAGACAGAGAGACGGACTGTTCAGACGACGGCTATAGGTACTACGTTTTTATGTAATTACGAATGCACCTAAAAAACTGTTAAATTTCAAAGCACATGTCGAAATTGAAAACACATGACAAGCAATTATTGCTCAAGGACAGTATTGTAACTGATTTCTTTTGTGTGTCCCTGTAAACGGATTAAAAATGATATGAATGTCCTGTTCAAACGTAATCGCAATGCAATTCATCGATTTATATAAGTTTCAATACTTTAAAATAGTGTAATTTCATTAAAATAATCTGTTAACGATTTTTCTTATAGACCATAATGTGGTGAAAAACTTTTGGGTTACCCTGTAAGTAAATTATTAATCTCACATACTTCATATACAATAATAAGCATGCCTAGGGGAGCCTAAATCAGATTTACCAATTGCATAAAAATCCGAGTATATTTACGAATGTTAGAATGTGGACAGACGGACAGACAAACCGAATGCATAAACACTTTTCAACTTTGTTGGAAAATGAAAAAAAATGCGCAACCGATTCATTTAATGCAAATAAATAAATAAATAAATAAATAAAATAAAATAAAATAAAATTTCACCCAAAAAGCCAGGACAGGATTTGGTACTTTTCTATATAATTGGCATCGAAGTATCGTTATTAGGTGCGTTCGTAACTATGTACATACGTAGCACCTATAGTTGTCGTTTAGTCCGTCCGTCCGTCTGTCGGTCCGTCTGTCTGTCTGTCTGTCCGCCTATAACAACGCACAAAACTACCCAACCGAATCATTTGAAATTTAAAACATAAATTTATTACATAATTTTGTCGACTAATTTAAAATTTTATGAAAATCGGATGCATAGATCAACTACAGGGGCAATCAAAATTATTCCTTTACATTACGGTCAATGGGGGAAAAAGTTTCAAATAAGTTTTAATCGTTTGAAATTTTAAATATATAATTATTAGACAATTTTGTCGAATCATTTCAAATTTTATGAAAATCGGATGCATAGATCAGTTACAGGGACAATCAAAAGTATACCATTACACTGCAGCCAATGGGGAAAAAAGCATCAAATGCATTTTAATCGCTTGAAATTTAAAATTTATAACTATTACACAATTTTATGGAGTCATTTCAAATGTTATGAAAATAGGATGCATAGATCAATTACAGGAACAATCAAAAGTATTCCCTTACATTACGGTCAATATGAAAAAATAATTTAAAGTAGAATTGACATAAACCTATGATGTATATACATATATATATATATATATATATATATATACATATATATACTAAAATATACATTCTTTACAATCTGTGATGCAAAGAATATTTATTATTAAATTACAGGGCCACCTAAAAGCATTCCACTACATAATGTTATACGGGAAAACTTTGTTTGGGAAGCGTTTTAATTATATTAAACTATTTCACATTTCATGAATATGATATGCGTTGCTGAGATGTAATAAAAGTTACTTCCTGTATATTTACAGGAACACAAAAAAGGTTTCGGACACTATACTGTATCCGAAGTACTGGCTACTATAATAGCAAGATCTGAATGTTTTTAAAACTTAGTTATCGTACGAACGCATCACATTTGCTACACTTCACGTGTAGTTTCCAACTTGTTTTGCATAACATGGTAACCAGGCAATTGTTTTTTTCTATATTAATTAAATCTGTATTTAATCGCGTTTTTATTTATTGTTGCTTCCTTTTTAATATAACAGAAAATAATTCAAAAATGATTTTCGCCAAATTTTCGCCAAACCAAATACGGTACTACTTAATTATCCCGTCGACCAATTTCGCCAAATGATACAAATCGCCAAAGTAATAGCCAACTTATGCATGTTGACTAAATTTTTATTTTAATTAATATAAGAAAAATTAAATTAGTAAAACATTAATAAAAAGTCGAGGTAAAAATTATTTTATGATGTTTTACGCACGCGTATCATGTTTAATGTTATTGAATGGAACATTCAAGGTCATCTGTTGTCGGAATTCAATCTTATAATTTGGCGATATTTTTTTGGTCGACGGCATAGCCAAGTAGTACCCGAAATACGTATATGATATTTTTGTCCTATTTTTATGGTACTTTTCCATTAATACCTTCACTTCGGCGTTTTTATAAATCTTGGTCCTTTTTGGGCTTCAGAAAGTCAGATTTCATATCTGATGAACGTTTATGCTTACTTTTTACACATAAATACGGCATAAATGCCATATACGCGCCAAGTTGGTGCGATTTTGTCTGTCGCCAAATTGATGAAAACTTTGATTTTGAATATTGCTGTAAGTGTTAATATTTTCGATTTATTGTGATATGTATATTTTTTATTATATTTATTATTATGATTATTATTTATAATTTTTATTTATTGCTTCAACTAATGTTTCTTTTTTGGTACTACTTGTCTGTCGACAAACTATAAGATTAAGCCAAACTATAAGATTAAACGCCAATAATGGATGATCGGGAATGCTTCATTCAATCGTATTAAACACGATACATGTGTTTAAACCTTTCAGGGGCAAGGCATTTGTGCTCCAAAAATGGTCAATTTATATTTACGAACAAATTTAATTGAAAATAATCTGAAATAATCAAAACCGTTTCGTCACGTATATTATGAGATCAAAATTGTACTAAAAATTTACTAGTGCCAGTTGGCAATTTATGCATTAAAATTAACCGTTTACATACTGCGAATGGCTCTCTTCAAGAGGTTAAAACGTCATCAAGGGATTTTTAATCCCACTTTTTATTTGTATTTTTATAAATATTTTAATAATTTATTTCTTCTTTCGTTATTCAAAATTAAAAAAATATATCAATATGTGTAATTTGGCTATTAGTTTGGCGATTCGTATAATTTGGCGAAATTGAATGACAAAATAACCAAATATTACAAAAAAAAAAAAAAAAGTGATCGATGTAAACAGAATAACAATATATAATCTATTAATAAAAGTAACATCTAAAGCAGCCATGTCAAACTCGTATTTAATTTAAATACGAAAGAATTGTTTCTAATTTGCACGCGCGAAATATAAAAGATGTTACATGGCGATTATAAAACGCAATTATAAAAAAAATCGCAAAATATCAAATGCTAAGTTACTAAGAATTTTGCCTTTTTTCTTTTCAATTAACGAAAAAAAAAAAAAAAGATTTCTTTTCCAGTTGTTTCTTAAGTTTAAATATGTTTTATAGTACATACATGAAAATTATTTGCATATTTTCCTTGCTCCATGTGCTTGAATTTGGAAATCTAATGAAAACATCCAGCTTGTGAAAATGACGCACACCAAATTTCTGTGACGTATGCAAATAAATTGTGCTTTTTTATCAGTTTTTTTAATATAACTTTTAAACTATTTGGAACTAATTTTTCGTAGGTAGTGCATTCACCAGATTACCTCCATAGGTACCTATTGGTACAAACAGAATCAAAATCCGACAAGTACTTTTTGAGATTTGCTTGACGAAAGAATTTTTTTGAATTTTAATATCGTTACATATCTCTGAGTATAAAGACTTCGCTTCGCTCAGACAATAAATATATTTACAAACTAAATGTCAAGTTTGCCAGTTACAATTTTGCATGCAAATATTCGCACATCTTCAGTTAAAATTGTAATCTGAGTGCTGGCGAAATCTAGAAATTTTATTTTATATGCACTCACAGAAAAATAGTTTTATAAAAAAAAAAAAAAAAAAAAAAAAAAAAAAAAAAAACTAATTTTATTTTTACTGTGACATTATTTTCACTAACTGAAGTCATCTGAATGTAAAATCTCAATCTCAGTGCCCATAATGAAAAGAAATATTGAAATGTAATATCGGGTACTACTAGGTTATCCCGTCGACCAAAAAATTATCGCCAAACTATAAGATTAAATCTCAATAATGGATGATCGTGAATGTCATATTCGATGACATTAAATACGATTCATGTGTTTAAAATGTCATTAAGTGATATTTATTCCGACTTTTTATTAATATTTTTATTAATATTCTACTAATTATTTGTTTTTTCGTTATTTAAAATAAAAATTATGTCAATAAGTATAACTTGGCTATTAGTTTGGCGATTTGTATAATTTGGCGAAATTGGTCGACGGGATAACAGAGATAACAGGTCGAGGGGATAACAGGATAACAGACGGCATAACAGAGCGATGTTTTAAATAGTGACGTCATTTTCTCTTCAAATGTTTTTTAAAAGTTACTGTTATTAGTAATATGAAAAAAGCATCCGTAAAATAATATTGTAATTCACATTTATCTGGTTGCTCAATGACATCATTTTCCTCATTTGAAATTTTTCTTATTTTGTTTAGACATTAATTTTAGACATTTTTATCATAAATTATTTTCTGCTATTTTATTTACATTATTAATATTATTTCTCAGTAAATATATTTTTTTTCCTCAATTAGTGCATAATTATACACATTCGTTTTGGAAAAAAAATTATATTATGGAGAGAAAAGTTTAACCTGTTGCCACTGTTTTGAGGAAATGTCACGAAAAAGCTTTTAAAATTAAAAATAAAGTATAAAAATGGAAATAAATTAAAAAATAACTAAAATGGGCACAACTACAAATAAATAGCTTTCATTTAAAAGAATAATTATCAAAATCGGTTCAGTAGAAAATTCAGGGCTGATGACACGACATTTTTTAGCTTGTCTGCAAGAAATAGCATCGGAGGCTAATACCAGGACTTCCCTCAGAGGGATTAGTCTGAGCGATATTGCTTAGAACAATATTTTAATAATATGCTTAAAAACAAGGATGCTATCTTTAATTGATTATATATTGCCACAAATTGAAAGGACAAAAAATAGGAAAGTGAATGGTACATTTGCAAAATATTTCATAAAAATTCCTATACACGGATAAAAAAAAAAATGGAAAATCAAACTATACAAACAGCCATAAAATTCGAAGTATACAATACATTAAAAGTAATACAGATAATAAAGCATTAAAATATCTTGTATCGGAATTTGAACTCTTTGAAATGACGTCAAGAATATAGACACCAATTTTAGTACCTTAAATTGGCTCAAATTATGATGGTTGAATAGAATGAGAGAATTTTTTATATGGTGTGTGGTGCCCTTAAATAGTTAGAACAAAATAGTTAATATATGTAATAATATAATGTCTGCATCTCTTTTATATGCATGCGATGAGGTTTCCGATAAAAATTTATGGCACTCTCTCTTTAAAAAATGATATATAAAAATCTCGAAAACGCCAACAAAGGAATACAATGTGTCCTTTCGAGTGTGTTCCAGATATGGTCAATCTGATATAAATGGGTCGTGCATGCTGGCCACTACATACACTGTTTTGTGTTCTTTTCAAACTCATTCTTATAAAATTGAGCTGTATTTCACTTTAGCATGCATAAAATAAAACGAATTGGCAACCATGAATGTAGTAGAGAGTTTACAATGGTATACGCCGTATACTTTCTGGATTTTTTTAGAACCACTGTATATCCCCCTCTTTCTGAAAAAGCTACAGTATATACATCTTAGGGTATATTCTCGAATTTGAGCGTATACTCTCTGATTAGAGCGTATATTCTGTTTTAATACGATTATTCCATTGTTGGCAATGTATATACTATAAGGTACGAACGAAATCTGAATATCTCGTCTGCATAATCTTTGAGCCGTCAAGTGTCATTACAAATGATTTACAAATCTGAACATATTTTTTCAGTATAGCATGTTGGCTCAAATACGCCCAATGTAAACTCGACAATGCAGTTTTACCCAAAAAAGTTATTATTCAAAAGACCTGCTAGTGAAATTGAGAAAATGACTCTTTAAAAAAATTCCTAGATTAGTAAAGCTGAAAAGTCCTTTAATGTCCTTTTCTCCATACTAATTTGTAATGGAATTCTATTGTGGTGACGTGTAAACGAAAATGAATATTTTTTGTGCGGCATGCACTACAAAATATACATTCTAGTGCTCTTCAAAAATGCATATTAATTTCATTATGTTTCTACGGGTTTAACATCATTAAAAAGTACTTGGAACTATTTCATCCCATTGGCCGTAATGTAACGGAATACTTTTGATTGTCCCTGTATTCGAACTATTTATCCGATTTTATTAAAACTTGCAATAACTGAACAAAATTCGGCAACAAATAGATATTTAAAATTTCAAACGATTCGGTTGGATATTTTTTCTGCTGTTATATGCGGACAGACAGACGGACGGATCAGACGACGATTATAGGTAAAAAATATTTATATTAAATAGAGATACATAAAAAAACAGTTAAATATAAAAGCGGATGCAGAAATTGAAAACGCATTTCCAGAAATTATTGCTCAAAGACTGAATTGTTACTGATTTCTTTTGTGTGTCCATGTAGTTGGATTTAAAATGCTGTAAATGTCCTGTTATTACGTAATCGTAATGAAATTCAGTGGTTTATATAAGTTTCACACATTTGCAATAGCGTAATTTCATTAAAGTACTCTGCAAAGGATTTTTCCCAATCGACCATAATCTAGTGAAATTCTTTTCGATGCCCCTGTAGATAAAATATTAACTCCACATACTTCATATACAATACGAAACATGCCTAAGCGACCCTAAATAAGGTTTACCAATTGCATATAAATCGGTGTATATTTACGGATCTTAGAGACAGACGGATAGACAACCCGAATGCATAAACACTTTTCAGTTTTGTTGGAAGGTGTAAAAAAAGGAACCTTGCACGTTGAAAATCGCAACCACATCAATTCATTTAATGCCAAAAAGAAAAGAAAAAAAAGTTCGGCAAAAAATTTAAACAGGATATGGTACATTTTTTAAAATATAATTGGTGCCAAAATATCGTTATTTCCATTGCATGGTAACCCGGCTATTGTTGTTTGTTTATTAATAAATTGTTTATTTAATTTTTCCTATATTCATTTAATCTGGATTTAATCGTGTTTTTTAATTGTTACTTAAATATAATTGTTACTTAATTCCTAAAATAATAGGAATTAATTAAAAAATGATATTCGCCAAAATTGCGCCAAACCCGATGCGTATATGATATCTCTGCACTAATTTCATGGTACTTTTCCAATACCTTCACCTTGGCGTTTTTAAAAATCATGATCCAGTTTGGGCTTCAGAAATTGAGATTTCAAACCTGATGATCGTTTATTTTTACTCATAAATGTTGCACAGCTGTCATATTTATGGGTAAAAATATAAGCTACACGTTAGCGCGATTTTCCTCCTTGAAAACGTACTAATTGGTGAAAACGTTGTTTTTAAATATTCCTATAAGTAATTTACGATTTGTTGTGATATTTATATTTTTTATTATGTTTATTATTTATAACTGTTTATTCATCGCTTCAACTATTTTTTTTTTTACTCGATTATCTCGTCGATCAAAAAAGTAACGCCAAACAATAAGATGTACCAATACCAATACTGAATAATCGTGAATGTCGCTTTCAATCGCATTAAATACGATACATGTGTTTAAAACATCATCAAATGATTTTTTATCCCACTTTTTATTTGTATTTTTATCAATGTTTCACTAATTTATTTCTCATTCGTTATTTAAAATAAAAAATATGGCAATATGAATAATTTGGCGAAATTGATCAACGATATAACCAAGTAGTACCAATATTTTATTTAAACACTGCAGAATTGTTTCCAATTTGCATGTGAGAATAATAACAGATGTTAACAGCGGTTATAAAGTGCTATTATAAAGAATATTGCAAAACCTCAAGTAGTAAGTTACTAAGAATTAAGGCTTTTTTCTTTTAAATTAACAACAACAAAATTATTTTCCAGTTTGCTTCTTAAGTTTAATTTATTGTACTTAAAAATTGTTTGCGTATTTTCCTTGCTCCATGTGCTTAAATTTGGGAATCTAACGAAAATATCCAGCAGGTGAAAAGTGACGCACACCAAATTTCTGTGACATATGCAAATAAATTGTGATTTTTTATCAGTTTTTTAAACATAAATTTTAAAATATTTGGAACTAATTTTTGAAAGTAGGTGCATTCAGCAGGTTACCTTCATAGGTACCTTCTGGTACAATCAGAATCGTAATCCGACATATTTTTTTTCAGATTTGCTAGACGAAAGAATTATGCTTGACTTTTAATATCGTTACGCAATATGCGTATTAGCTTTCGCTTCGCTAAGTTAACTATTTACTCCATGTGCTCCGATTTGATTGTCTACGAAAATATCCAGCCGGTGAAAAATGACGCACAACAAATTTCTGTGACGTATGCAAATAAATTGTGCTTTTTTATCAGTTTTTTAATATAACTTTTAAACTATTTGGAACTAATTTTTCGTAGTAGGTGCATTCCCCAGATTACTTTCATAGGTACCTACTGGTACAAACAGAATCGAAATCTGACAAGTACTTTTTGAGATTTGCTTGACGACAGAATTTTTATGACTTTTAATATCGTTACGTACTCTGAGTGTAAGACTTCGCTTCGCTCAGACAACTACGAGCTGAGTGAAGTTAGTTCGATCACAGATTGTTTTATGCATATACTTTAAATATACAAACAAATTTATAATAATAATAAAAAAAACTACCTCGCACTAAAAAAGCACACACCGAAATACAGCCTTTGGATTACAAACTTAAGTTATTCCGTAATAAATACTCTCATGAAATTTTGTTACCAGTATATCTAAAATATTATGAATAGAAGTCATCTTATAATGCTTTTAGTCCTCAAAGATTTAGAAAGTGATCAATCAGCAACATCTTTCTCATTTTAAGGTTCAACGTCACTTCAAATGAATTATTTAAAAAGCTTTTGATATCTCACTAAAAATAATCTTAAGACGATCTGAAGAAATCGCTCCTTTCTAAACATATTATATAGAAGTCTGAAAAAAATGTTACAGATTTAGCATTACCTTAATATCTGCAGAGTTTTCTTTAGAGTTCTATGTGTGTTTTTGAAAAAAAAAATGACTTATCGGTATAGATAGGCTTTTTTTTTTATCTATGAAGGAATTTTTGCTGCAAAATGATGTTATATGACGACCTTAAAGTGCCATTACACGTGTCGTGCTGCAGGCGTCAAATTGCAGGCGTCTCCATGTTATCCTATAGGACCAGGGGAGTTGCTTGGTTAGCGCGCGATTCTCTTGTGTCGGAGCGTCTTTGACGCCTGCAACGAAGCGAGTCGAAAGTAAGAGCCAATCAAATGCTTGGAAATCCAAATGACGGTAAAGACTCTTCTCGAACAGCCAATGAAATGCTAAGAAAACGAAAATACGCAGCCGATTTTTGTCGCTTGCAATTTTTACGTGTAATAGCACTTTCAGAAGCCAAGGGGTACAAGTGACAAAATTTCGATTTTGAGTAAATTGAGTTTAAAGATAATTGATGTTAAATTGGAACGTTAATAACAATTGAGTGAATTGAAATAGGAAATTTTCTGCTTGTTGCATTCTGGTCTTTAAACTCTTATTTCAATAAATTTAAAAAATAAAGTACAATTTTCTTTCAATGTATAATTAATCAACATTGTTTGTTTTTCAAAAGAGTGGTTTGCCTCTATAACTCAGCAAATAATAAGAAAATCACTTATATTTCTTTACCTGAAATGAAAAAAGCATATTTTTAGGTCGTCTGTGTATTTAGTTTATTTTTTTCAATTTTGCCACTTATACCCCTTGGCTTCTGGGGTCCTCATATATAATTTAAATATGACCTTACAACCATAATATGACATTGTGACAAACCCAAGTAACTGTCTGTGGCACATAGCTCCCGATCATGATTTCGCAAGAAGCGATCTTAACTTTCTGCTCTGAATCCGAACTGTTTCTTCTGTGTTTGCCAGACGGCGCTGATGTGGTACAATCTTCTGCTGGAAAAGAAAAGAAGGCAGAGAGTGGGGAAGGACGGGACGGTGACTTTTGGATTACAGTGTCTGAATTTTAATGATGATTTTAATGTCTATTTTACTTGTTTGATTTTTATGTGTGTAAAGTCTTTAGTTGTCAAATTTTATAGTGTAATTGTTAATGTCGTGTGCTGAAATAAAAAAAGATGATTGTCATGAAAATGAGAAGTCATCATGCTGTTTTTCACATCGGAACCAGAAGAAAGAGGTAAAACGTTACAACATTATTGTAATCCAGAAATGTCTTCATAGATACAAATAGAACCTTTCTATATAGGTAAATCATTTTTTTTCAAAAACACAGATAGAACCTTATTTTTCTCAGGTGACGAATTGTCTGCAAGATTTTTTTTATGGTTCTATTGCCCACATGTTTTCTACAGGTTATTTAAAATATCTTCTTTAGTTTTTAATAACATTTTTTGTATATCTATTTCTGTAATTTAAGAATTATATAATATATATCTATTTATAATATCTACAATCATAAAAGTGTATCTCTTACATATGAGGCATAAACGCATCCAGCGAGACACACACAATGTTCCTCTCACTTACCTGAAGAACAAGAAAGGGGACGAAAATGACAATCGCAGGTAACAGACCAAAATATTTTTCGTGGAACGAAGTTTCACTTGTATTTTTCCAAAATCTCTGCCGAGCTTTAAGCAATAAGCTGAAAAACATACATGCATCACAAGCAGATAACCTTCAAACATCGGATGTTTCTTTTCGTGCTATATTATACCACAAGAAATCGTTCTTATGCAATTAATTCTGCACTCAAAGAGATAAGGAATCTCCTACCATTATTCTGCTTTTTATTGAATTTTAGTTTAAATTTTATTAAATCTTAATAAATTGAACCATGGTTCAGTGTAAAAATGGTAACGAACCACTTGTCGTGCATAATGAGATGAAGAATGAGATAGATTAAAGATAATTATAAAAAAATCCCTAAGAAGTATCTTTTTAAAATAATAGAACAAGTGATTTAACTTACATGTTACTGTGAATATTGCAAAAAGAATGAGAAAAAATAATATGAAATATGAATTTTTAATATTTTAATTGAAAAATGTTTGATATAACTGAAACTATGAAGATATTTTTAATATATTAAACTAGAAAATTAGGTACTCGGATATAAACTCCTAAATTTATTTTTTTCATTAAATTTTAAAATGGAAAATGTAAATTTGTAAATTTAAATTTTTATCTTTAAAATAAAAATAATTTTTAGAAAATAAGAGGTTTTTTATGGGAAATTGCGAAAATAGATGGAAATTATAAAACTGTTTATTAACCATTTGAAAAATGGTTGTTGTTTTCGGGAGAATGGACCCGATGATGTTACCACTTTTGAATGATGTTACCACTTTTGAATGATGTGGTCACTTTTGAATTTAAATTAATTTCTTTACTTTTAGAAGAGTTTTTTTTTAATTTAAATTAAATTCTTTACTTTTAGAAGAATTTTTATTTGAATAGTAAATTAAAATGGTTAAAATCATTGTAATAAAGGAGAAAACAAACAAATTTAAAAATGGGTAGACGGAAATTAACAGATACGGAAAAAGCCGAAGCCAAAGAAATGAATGAACGTGAATATCGCATTCAATGATATTAAACACAGTCAACATGTATAAGTTGCTTATTAGTTTGGCGATTCGTATCATTTGGCGAAATTGGTCGACGGGATAACTGAGTAATACTGTATTTGGTTTGGCGCAAAAACGTCTTTCAATGCAGAAAATGATAAAATCAAAAGATTATTGAGCCGCTGAAAACCAATTACGTGTTGAAAGGCGATCACGAAAAAGGAAGCAATTTAATGCCGAACCGATTAATTGTAAAACATCATGTCGCCAGGGCGACCAATCCACTAGCCATGGCGTTTTACTATCGGTCGGTTCTAACCAGGAAAATTTGAGTGCCAATAGTGATTCTAACAAGCCGGAAAATGTTATAGCTATTACTCTTGATTTTCCACCACCTAAAAAGAAAACTAAAAAGCAATCGGCTTGGGAAAAACTGGGAAAAAACTTTTTTGATTCGATGTCTGATGGACCCATTCACAGATGCATGTGCTGCGATCGATTTTGGTTTAAAACCTCCATCACCAAAATTCTGCTCTGTAAAATCAAACAATATATGCCAAAGTCTTACAAGTATAACAGTATATGCCAAAGCTGTATTTTAATAATGATTACTTTTGCACCAACAATGTTAAATAGTTTGAAATGTTTCTTTCGTCGCCAACTTTTATGCTTGGCGACAATAGAGTGATATAACTTAAACGAACCGTACCTTCAAATTGCAGCATGTATAAAGTCATTTATAGCAGTGGCACGGATAATACACAATAAAACAACTGGTATTTAGCTTAAAATGATAGATGAATGTATCGAGTGAAACATTTTTCAAATGGTTGGGGTAATTTCTTAAATTACAATTTTTATTTTTTTTTATTTTTTTTTTTTATTTTTTTTTTTTTGAAGCACGTGTGAATGCCATAAATTTTGAAACTCTAAAAAAATTTAAATAGTTGCTTTGAAAGTATTTATGAGCGGCATATTTCGGTGAAACTATTAGAAAAGTATTATTCACAAGCTTACACAAAAGAATTTGAAACCACTTCAGATTATATTCCATTAGTCGTCTAAAACGCATTTTATGTGTTTGCAAACTCTGTGGAATATAGATAAGTTTGTCTGTTTATCAGAAATTTAATTTTTGTAAAAATCTCATACAGATACGAAATTAAGATCTATTACTTCAAAACAAGAGTTCCCAGATTGTGCTCCCAGACTGGAGTCTCCGCACACTTTAGGAGTAGGAACTAAAGCGATGCATTTCAAGCAGGCAATTTTTTTTTTTGGGGGGGGGGGGCAAATTATGTAGAAACTTAGGTAGAAGATAATTTCTAGTGCAGATATAAAAATCTATCACAAAGACTTATCTCTAAATTTTTGTTTATTAAAAAAGAATTAATCAGAGTCATATATTGGAAGTGATATATTTAAAACTGTTTAAAAATTGTCCATTAATACAAGATAAGAGGGACAATCCTATGCAAATATTAATTTATTCACAAAAGTTAGTTGGATGTAAGGTTGGTGTAATATAAAAATCATGTACCACTACCATGAAAAAAACTAGGAGTTACTTAAATGGGGAGTGCTCTTGATATAAATTCAAAATTATATTCAGCTTCTTGGATTCAAAAGCACTACGTTGTGATGTTTAATCTCAAAGGCATTTTTTACCCCATAATCTCAAAGGCAAGTTATATCTATTAATTTCAAAGGCACAGTGAGTCCCTGATATTCACAGGTACTATGTGTTTCTTAATATTCAGAGGCACAAAAATTTATAATTTATCTATATCTATCTATCTATCTGTATATATATATATATATATATATATATATATATATATATATATATATATATATATATATGTATATATATATACAATTAGGAATGTTGTACAGCAAAATTTTCAACTCACGCAGAGATATTAGTTCCAACTGCAAAAGTTTTTCAATATAAAGAGTGCATAATTGTTGCAGGTAATTCTCGTCTTGTTGAACATAGTTATATTTTTTTTTTTTTTTTTTTTTTTTTTTTTTTTTTTGGAGGGGGGAGCTAAGGGCAGTTGGGTAAAATATATTTTTTTTCTTACATACTAAAACCTTGAAAAAAACGTCCTTCATTCCCTAATAAGTTAACAGAAATATTTTTTATCCAATAGAAATTTATGATACTTGTGATACTTTGAATTTCGCTTTTATTTGCAACATTTACAAATGCAAAATTCATCGTATTAATAGGCAAAAACACTGGATGTTCATAAAGTTTGTGGTATTGTAAAACAATACAAAAATATATTTTTTTAGCTTTTCAAAATTCACTATTTTTTACTTAAGTGGATTTTAATATTTATTATGTTGTAGTTCATTAGATGCTATCAGATTTTGATTGGATTCGTTTCTCACTTCTACTTTTTCCAAGCAATCATGTTTTTATTTATTTATTTATTTGGCAAATTATGTAGAAACCGAACTACAAGATAATTTCTAGTGCAGTTATAAAAATCTATCACAAAGACTTTTCCTAAATTTTTGTTTATTAAAAAAGAATTAATCAGAGTTATATATTGGATGTGATATATTTAAAACTGTTTAAAAATTATCCATTAATCTATACATATAATAAAACAGTAGGACCCGGTGTGTCTGTACATTGAAGATAATTGACAAAAATGGAGTCAGGGCGATAAAAGAAAACCAATGAAACACAAAAAAAATTTTTTTGAATTTTTTGTCTGTCTGTCTGTCTGTCTGTCTGTCTGTCTGTTTGTTCGAGGTTATCTTCGTAACTACTGAATGGATTTTTATGCGGTTTTCACTAATGAAGAATGCACACTCCCGGGCAGTGTATAGGCTTTGTTTCATCAAAATCGGACAACAGACAAAAAAGTAACAAAAAGAAACAAAAGAAACTATTAGGTGCGCTGCTCACGTTTTTTAGTACATAACGTTTTTTAGTACATATAAAATCCAATAGATGTCACTGTGCGATTTTAAAACGCGCTATCGTTATGTTTTCGCCAGTCTACTTAAGTATGAGAAAGTTTCAAGCTGGCTGTCGTTCCATGTGGTTTAGTCGGTAGAACGTCAGTGCGCCATACTGATGGCCCGGGTTCGATTCCCAGCATGGAATTTTTTTTCACTATGTTGGCATTAACGCCTATAAGCAATTAAAAGAATTTGAAATATTGTATTCAAGGCGAATTTTCTCTCTGGGAAAATTTCCTTGCATTAATATGTCAGTGTAATTTTTTTTTCGATTTAATTTTTTTTTTCGAAACTTTGTTTTTCTTAAAAAATTACAGTAAATATTTGATATTTCCCAACGTTTTTTGAATGATCGACTTGCTTTTTAGGTGCGTTCGTAATTATGTAAATACGTAGCACCTATTGTTGTCGCTCAGTCCGTCCGTCTGTCTGTCTGTCCGTCTGTCTGTCCGTCTGTCTGTCTGTCTGTCTGTCCGTCCGCATATAACAACGCAAAAACTACCCAACCGAATCGTTTGAAATTTAAAATACATAATTATTACATAATTTTGTCGAGTCATTTCAAATTTTATGATAATCGGGTGCATAGATCAATTACAGGGGCAATCAAAAGTATTCCGTTACATTACGGTCAATGGGGAAAAAAGTTTCAAATGCATTTTAATCATTAGAAATTTAAAATACATAGTTATTACATAATTTTGTCGAGTTATTTCAAATTTTTTGATAATCGGGTGCATAGATCAATTACAGGGGCAATCAAAAGTATTCAATTACATTATAGTCAATGGGGGAAAAAGTTTCAAATGTATTTTATACGCTTGAAATTTAAAATACATAGTTATTACATAATTTTGTCGAGTTATTTCAAATTTTATGAAAATCGGATGCATAGATCAATTACAGGGACAATCACAAGTATTCCGTTACATTACGGTCAATGGGGGGAAAATGTTTCAAATGCATTTTAATGGTGTTGCACTCATTCGAACTTAATAAAATTTATATGCAACTATAAAGTACATATTATAATATACATTTTACATAATTTATGATGCAAAGAACATTTGTTATTGATTTACAAGGCCACACAAAAGTATTCCATTACATAATGGTATAGGGAGAACATTGTTTGATGAGCGTTTTAATTGTAAATCACTATTTACAATTTTATGAGATTGATATATGAGAGTAATATTTTTAAAACTTCGTTATCGTACGAACGCACCTCGTTTGCTACGCTTCACGTGCAATTTCCAACTTGTTTTTTTTAATGTATGTCTGAACCTTATCTAACTACTTCTTCAAGATTTCTTTAGATAAACCGACCAGCGTAGCGGGCGAAGGCCGCTAGTCCACAATAAGAGGGACAATCCTATGAAAATAGTTATTCACAAAAGTTAGTTGGATGTATGATTGGTGTAATATAAAAATCATGTACCACAACCATGAAAAAAAACAGGAGTTACTTAAACGGGAAGTGAACTTGAATATAAATTCAAAAATATATTCAGCTTCTTAGATTCAAAAGCACTAGGTTGTGACGTTTAATCTCAAAGGCTTGTTTACCCCATAATCTCAAAGACAAGTCATATCTAATAATATCAAAGGCACAGTGAGTCCCCTATATTCACAGGTACTATGTGTTTCTTAATATTCAGAGGCACAAAAATTTATAATTTATCTATATATATCTTCTATAATAATAAAGAGAGAAGGATGTTTGTCTGTCAGCGCTGTTCTGAAGAGACTGCTGTACGTAGAGTTACAAAATTTGGAGGGAAGGTACTTTTTTACATGTAGTTTTGCACCTCGAAGCCCGATTTTCGATTTTTTGTTTAGATTTTTTTTAATAATTTTTTTAGGCGATTTTTAGAGTTATTTTTGCGGTTTTATCCCATTAGTGAAAGGAACACGGTTTCATTCTTTTAACCCAAAATAGCATTTTTTTTTCTCTTTTCAACAAAGTTTATTCGGAATTTGTACAGCAATTTTTGAATTTTTAACGAATTTTTAATGCGATTTTTAGTGTTTTTTCTCATTTTGCGGCTATTTTTTGAGATTGATAAAAAGAAAATCGTTTTTAACTTTTGGACTAATGCCCTAAATTTTATTTAGCGCAATTTTTGAATTTAAATGACTTTTAATGCGATGATTTTCAATGCGATTTTTAGCGATTTTTCGAGTTTTTTGGGATTATCATCTATTTTTTTTAATTATTATTCATGGAATATTCCCAATTACAATGTTTTTTCCGATTAGAGAAAAATTTGATCCCTGCGATTTTTTAATATTTAGTTATTTTTAATGTTATTTTTACCATTATTTCAAGTTTTACGGCATTTTTTTTAACTTTAGAAAATTATATTTTGTTTCAAATTTTTAGACTAATCTTTTGATCGCTAAAATTGGCAACGATAGATTATTGCATTTTTAAAAAATTCTTTTGCTCGCTGGAAATATAAATATATGTATTTTTTTAAGTCATATTTTTTAGTTTAGAGTTTTTTTAATTTAGCTGATAATTTAATTGTATACAACAGAAACATTATATATTTTTTAAAAAACAAGGTAAGGAAGTTATCTATCATAAATTTTTAAAAGTATGTAGTTACATTTATTTTCTTTTGTGAATTATATAAACTGTTTTATTCCATAATTATTAATAAAAGTTTTTTTTTTTTTAAATTATGGATTTTTCCTTTTTAAAATATTGTTAAAAAAATAAAATACCTTTCAGTCAGCCGGTGTTATATTTGCATATATATGTCTATATGCATGTATATTTACATACATGTACATATACGTACATGTGGATATATATGTATGCATGCAATATATGTGCACATGCATAGTATAGATATATACAGGGTGATTCCAAATTTTTTTTACAATAAAAGAGGGGTGATAGTACACATCAAGACAAACAATATTAAATAGGAGACCAAGGGTCCAAAACGTTTTCTTAAGGAGATAGCCGCCATTAAAATTTAGGGACCAAAATTTCAAATAAACATAAAAAACGGAAAAATTGGTCGAGTGATTTGCGGTTTTCACTAAAATTATTCTTTATGTCGGCATTTTCTTGAAATTAAATTATAAAGATAAATTTCAAAAAATGCCGATAGAGGGCGCTTTAGACTTTGGAGTAACGAACAACTATTTTTTGCCGGTATGTTTTGCATCTCATTAAATGTTTTCGTAAGTTTACACTCAAACTTAAATTTTGAGCTCAAAATCTGTAGTTGGGAGTTGTTAAGTAACACAAACTGAGCTGTGTTCAGAGGGTTCAATTTTCAAATGATTAAAAAAAACGGAAAAATTGGTCGATTGATTTGCGGTTTTCACTAAAACTATTCTTTATTTAGGTATTTTCGTGAAAATAAATTATAAAGATAAATTTCAAAAAATGCCGATAGAGGGCGCTTTAGACTTTGGAGTAACGAACAACTATTTTTTGCCGAATTGTTTGCATCTCTTTAAATGATTTCGGAAGCTTAGACTTAAACTTGAATTTTGAGATCAAAATCTGAATAGTAGGGAGTGGTTAAGTAGCATAAACTGAACTGTGGGGGAGGTTCAAATTTAAAGTAATTATAGAAAATGGAAAAATTGGTCGATTCGTTTGCGGTTTAAAATAAAACTATTCTTTATGTCAGTATCTTCTTGAAAAAATTTTTAAAGAAAAATCTCAAAAAATTCCGTCAGAGGGCGCCTTAAACTTCAGAGTAACCAACAATTCATTTTAACCATTATTTTTTGGTTCTAATTAAATGCTTGCAAAAGCATTTTAAATGTTCTCGGAAGCTTAGATTTAAACTTAAATTTTGAGCTCAAATCCTGAATCGTTATGAGGAGTTAAGAAGCGCAAACTGAAGTGTGTTCAGGCGTTGAAATTTAACCCTCTTTCCTCCTCGAACACAATTCAATTTTTCGCTACTTAAACAATCCCAACGATTCAGAATTTCAGCCCAAAATTTAAGTCTATGCATTTGAAAGCATTTAATGAGCTTAAAAAAATAACAGTTAAAAATAGTTGTACGCTATTCCAAAGTCTAAGGCGCCCTCTATCGGCATTTTTGGAAATTTATCTTTAAAAATTATTTTCAAGAAAGTACTGATTGATCAAGAAAACTGCTGATTTAAAAATTAGTTTTAGCAAAAACCGCAAACGAATCGACCAATTTTTTCCGTTTTTTACAATTATTTGAAATTTGAACCCTCTGAACACAGCTAAGTTTGTCTACTTAACGAATCCCAGCTATTCAGATTTTGAGCTCAAAATTTAAATTCAAGTCTAAGCTTACGAAAGCATTTAGTAAGATGCAAAAAATAACGCCAAAAAAGAGTGTTTCGTTACTCCACAGTCTAAAGCGCCCTCTATCGGCATTTTTTGAAATTTATCTTTATAATTTATTTTCACGAAAATACCTAAATAAAGAATAGTTTTAGTGAAAACCGCAAATCAATCGACCAATTTTTCCGTTTTTTATAATCAATTGAAATTTGAACCCTTTGAACACAGCTCAGTTTGTGTTACTTAACCACTCCCAACTACAGATTTTGAGCTCAAAATTTAAGTTTCAGTCTAAGCTTACGAAAACATTTAATGAGATGCAAAAAATACCGGCAAAAAATAGTTGTTCGTTACTCCAAAGTCTAAAGCGCCCTCTATCGGCATTTTTTGAAATTTATCTTTATAATTTAATTTCAAGAAAATGCCGACATAAAGAATAATTTTAGTGAAAACCGCAAATCAATCGACCGATTTTTCCGTTTTTTATGTTTATTTGAAATTTTGGTCCCTAAACTTTAATGGCGGCTATTTCCTTACGAAAACGTTTTGGACCCTTGGTCTCCTATTTAATATTGTTTGTCTTGATGTGTACTATCACCCCTCTTTTATTGTAAAAAAAATTCGGAATCACCCTGTATATATGTGTGCATATATAACACTGGTGTCCGGCTAATTGAAAAGTACCGAAATTAATTTAAATATACATATGTTACTGATATACATAAACGACGTTTTCGCCAATTTGACGGAAAAAAACGCGAATCCCGATGTATATAAGACATCTGGGGAAGAATGCCGTATTTTGTTCTCATTTTTAGGCGAATTTTTTTCACGTTAAATTAATCGATGTGGTTGCGATCACCAGCATTTGGGGCTGCTTTATAGCTGCGTTCGTAATTATATAAATACGTAGCATTTGCAGTTATCGTTCAATCCGTCTGTTCATCCGCATATAATAATGCAAAATCTAACCAACGGAATCGTTTGATTTTTAAAATATATAATTGTTACATAATTTTGCCATGTCTTTTCAATTTTTATGAAAATTGGATGCATAGTTCAATTACAAGGGCAAACACAAGTATTCCGTTAAATTATGGCCAACGGGGAAAATAGTTTCAAGTGCATTTTAATAATGTTTCATTTTTTCGAACATAATAAATATTACATCTATCAAGTAGATACTAAAAGGTACTACTTTGTTATCCCGTCGACAAAAAAATATCGCCAAAGAATAAAGTTAAATGCCAATAATGGATAATATGTTAATGTCACATTCCATGACATTAAATACAACAGAAAACGTCATTAAATTATTTTTATTTCGACTTTTTCATAATATTTCATAGTATTCATAGTATTTGTTTTTTCGTTGTTTAAAATTAAAATTATGTCAATAGGTATAATTTGGCTATTAGTTTGGCGATTTGTATAATCTGGCGAAATTGGTCGACCGGATAACCAAGTAGTACCGTAAAAAATAATAATTCTAAAAACAAAACAACTTATATCATTTAAAGAATAAAAAAGAAAATAAACAGTTTATTAATAAATGTATGTGTATTTATATAATGAGATATACATGTATATCTGCATAATGCATACACCCCATAATTAAATATTATGCAAACTTTTTAAAATTTAATGCATTTCAAATATTTATTATGTATGTCAAAATAAAACAAAAGCTATAAATTTTACCGAAAAAAAAATATCCTAAGTGCAAAAATATATATAAAAAGCAAATGAATAAAGTCCATTCGAGTAATAAACAAGTCATAAATTGAACGTCAAACGCAGCAAATGTGGTGCGTTCGCAGTATAACGGAGTTTTCAAAATATTCAGATCTTAGTGTAAGTATACAGTATTTCGGATACTGCATTATAATGGATATCTTTTGTGTGTCCCTGTAAGTACTTTCTACTTTATATTATAAAGGATGTAATCTTTAGTAAATCTCAGCAACGCATATCACTTTCATTAAATATGAAATTGTTTAATTTAATTCAAACAATTTAATTGCAACAAACAATGTTTCTCCCTATTCCATTATATAATGCAATCTTTTGTGTGGCTCTGTAGATTAATAAAAAATATTCTTTGCACCCTAGATTGGACATAATGTATATTTTAGTAGGTACTACTTGGTTATCCTGTCTACCAGCATCGCCAAACTAATAGCCAAATTATACCTATTGACATAATTTTTATTTTAAACTAGGACTTCCCTCAGAGGGATTAGTCTGAGCGATATTGCTGAGAATAAACATTTAATAACTTGCGACAAGTAAAGAAAATGAGATGTTACCTTTAATTGGTCATTCATTGTGATAAAATATGATGGAAATAAGCATATTGAATCATAGAATTACAAAATCTTATATAAAGTTGCATATACTATTTTTATAAAAGAAAAGTAAACCATGCATGGATATAAAATTGGAAATATGCAAAATGTTAAAAGTAATACAGAAAATAAAACACCAAATTTTCCTATATTGGAAATATAACTCTTTGAAATGATGTCATGAGCATAAACAGAAGCTTCGCACCGATTTGAGAAACTATAAATAACATAAACTATTATGTTTGAAGAGAATGGAGTGTATTTTATACGGTGTGAAATCCGTCCGAATAGTTTATAATGTTGAATATCTGTTTTCCACGGATGCAGCGAGGTTGTCGATAAGAGTTAAGAATCCTTTTTTAAAAATTTGTGCAAAACGAGCACTTACATCTTATAAGTTACTGTGATGCCAAAGTTATAGTTTCTGACCCCAACAGTATCCTAGAAATTGCTACATTCTCAATAAATGGGGTTTAAAACTCTTTCTAGAAAAAAAAATGTTTAATTTGTGAAATTAAATTGTCGAATGTTTTAGAAATCGTTCATAACAAGAATATTATATCCTAAAAGTTGCCACCAAAAAAAAAAAAAAAAAATTAAAAAAGATTTTAAATTTTTAGTCATATCGACATCAAAGAATTCTCAATTTTAGAACTTTTTTTGCTCGTGCATTGATGGTGATTATTGTTACTACGCAAAATATAGTATATTTTGCAGCAAAGATAGTTACCAACATTTTTTGCCCACATTATTTTTTAAATCGGCTAGGTACTCCCAATGATAACGAAAAACACACAAACGTTAATGCTTTAAAGCATAGAAATACAGAATCAAAAGCTATTTATCTCCTATTATATACACATAAATTATCTAAATAGTGCTAGCAGATGCATTTTTAAATATACATAGATCAATATAATGCTTCCTTTTTCTTTTCTTAGTATTTCTTAATATTCATTTTTCATTTATTTGTATTATTCAGTAAAAAACTCACTTTCTTAAGCCCGAATTACGTCAAACTTTTTATAAAAGCGCCAAAGTCCATATAACAGCGAAGTATTGTGAAGAGTATTAAATACAAGGTAGTAAGACGCTTAGCCAAGCGCAGATTATAAATCGCCAAATATTGTTCTTTTCGCCCTCTCTCGAAATGCATTTTTTCCGTACATTTAAAAAACACGATTTTGAGTCATCTTATTTAAAATTCAAATAAATAAATAAGCGGAAGCAATAATAGCATAAGTCAAAACATTTTATTTCAGCATCAAGGAATTGTATCGTAGTTACACATGTGGAAAAAAGCTTCTTTTGGCCAAAAAACGTAGTCTCCACTAAATTTGAATCCGATTAAAAAAAGTACCGTGATTAATTAAAATGTTATAGGCAGAGCTGCCAAGTCTCCGGCATTTTGGATACCGGTATTTTAATACAGAAAATCTTTTATTAAATAGGAACATTCTGCGGATTTAAAAAATAACTTTTCCTATAAGAAAATTCTGCTGTGCAATAAGCGGGGGCTTGGCATCTCTGTATAGGAATGTTTCGTAACCCCCTTTTTAACCTTAAAAAAAGCAACGACCATTTTTCGGGTTCAAAAAGTATTGCTAATTGTTCCATTTTGGATACAAAGTACTGATTGTAATATTGATACACCTATGGTGATAAATTTCCAATAATTTTTCAAATCCTATTTATTTCATTAAAAATATAAATCTTTTATTCATTTAGTTTAAAATAAATGGTTTTTAACTAATTTCATAATACTTTTGAAATATCACTTTTCATTGGCCATCTTTTTAAAGCATTTAGAAAATGGTTGTTGTTTTCAGTCAAATATAGACTTTGGTCTGTCCGCATTTTATTTTATTATTAGTATTATTTATAAATGGTGGAGAAATATTCATACTTAATCCATAACGTACATAATATATGACTCTGTTATTACATAAGTCACCTTTTTATTATCATAAAAATTATGTTTTTACTGATTTTATTAACTCAATAGGAAAAATTTTGAGCAATAGATGTCCGCATTTCATTTATTTATTTATTTTAACAAAATTCTTTGTATTGAAAAGAATTTTTATTTAAATAGGAAATTCAAATGTCGCTGTTAATAAAGAAGAAAGTTACAAAAAAAGTTACAAAACGAGTAGATGCATACTATCAAATATGGGAAAACGACGAATCCAAAAAAGACGTCGTATGAAATATCATCTTTGAAAGCAAAAAAAACGAGGTCTGATTATCGAGCCTACTGATTACAAAATGTGCATTACATAAAAAAAAAAAAAAAAAAAAAAAAAAAATATACTGCAAATATTTTTTTTTTCTTTTGTGCAGTTTTGGCTTCGGAAGGTGCGCTATGTTGCAAAAAGATATAAGCGACTATGAAAACACACTTGGTAAACGTTCATGCTCAGTTTTACAAATAAATATGGCACATATATGCCCTATACACACCGAGGTACCTAATTGGTGCCAAAATGGCGTTCAGTTGCCTAACATGCTGGTTATCATATAAATGTTATAATAAATTGTTTGTTCTAAAAATATTATCATTTATTGATTATTATTATTATTATTTTTAATAACAGAAAATGTTTCGTTTATTTCTTTTTTTTCATTTTGAAATAAATAAATAACGTGTTATTATAGCATGCTATATGTATCTGGTAATCAAAACGATGTTTTCGCCTAATTGGCATAAAATATCTCGCCAAACCCGGTGCTTATATCTCTAGTATACTATCTCAAGTATTTTATTTATGTATACTATAATTGTTTTTACATACCACTTACTACTTCTTGTATATAAAAATAGGTAAGTGGCTCCTTTATGCAGTATAACTCTTTAAAAAATAGCCCCCGTTGCCCCTTTTTGGATCGAATTAAAAAAAAATCAATGTCTAATTCCAGTATTGCTCCCAGGTATGCATACATATTCCAAATTTCAAAATTGTATGCCAACAGGAAATGGATGAAAAATGGGAAAAGATGTCACATATGCACCAGGGTACATAATTGGCGTCAAAAACGGCATTATTTTACCTCAGATGGTAACCCGGCTTTATTTATTTATTATTTGTTTATTTACTCATAAAATGTTTATTTGCTTTCATTTCCTTTTTTTAATTATATAAAATATTTCTTTTTATAGTTATTAATTATTATTATTATTTTATTTACTGTAAGTTCTTTTTGAAAATAGAAAATTATTTAAAAATGTGTATGTAAGCGTTATTTGAAAACGGAGTTTTCGCCAAATGGGCTTTGAAAAAAATTACGCCAAATCTGATGCGCTTGTGGTATCCGTGCCGAAAAATTAGTGACCAGAATTGACTTCCACACACAAACAAAATATAAGTTAAAAGAAAACATGCAATAAAAATAAATATAAAGGGAGAATGATGTCATAAAAGAAACTTTTTATTTAAAAACGTAATTGTTTCTAATTTTCACACGCGAAATATATAAAACATTATTTTAGCGATCAAAAAATGCTATTAAGAGATTATCACAAAATCTCAAAATCAAAGTTTTTATGACATTTTTTTAATATAAAAAAATAAGTTTTATTTTCCTGCATGATTAAATTTTAAAATGTTTTATTGCATTCAATATTTTTGAGTGCGTTAATAATTACTATTTACTCCATTTACTGATTCGGTTATCTACGAAAATATCCAGCAGGTGAAAATCACGCACACCAAATTTCTGTGACGTATGCAAATAAATTGTGCTTTTTTATCAGTTTTTTTAATATAACTTTTAAACTATTTGGAACTAATTTTTCGTATGTAGTGCATTCACCAGATTACCTTCATAGGTACCTATTGGTACAAACAGAATCAAAATCCGACAAGTACTTTTTGAGATTTGCTTGACGAAAGAATTTTTTTGACTTTTAATATCGTTACGTATCTCTGAGTATAAAGACTTCGCTTCGCTCAGACAACAACGAAAAAACAAATAATTGGTACAACAATACTACGAAATACAAATGAAATGTCGAAATCAAGGCCCCCTTATCATACTATCATGATATAATAATTATATATATTATAATGATCATAATATAATTATATAATTATATTATATTATGATAAGTTAGCCTTGGTCGAAATAATAATAGCTTAATGACGTTTTACACACGCTTATCGTATTTAATGTCATGGAATGTGACATTTACTCATCATCCATTATTGGCATTTAATCTTATTCTTTGGTGATAGATTTTTGGTCGACGGGATAACCAAATTGGACCTTTTCTGCTTATTATTATTTCATTTTTAAAATAATAGAAAATTACTAAAGTATACGTATGTAACTGGTAGTTGAAAACTAATTTTCGCCAAACTAGCGTCAGAAAAAAATCGCGCCAGTGTGGTGCGTATATGACATTTGTGCCTTTCCTTTTTAAAATAATAGAAAAAAAATTTAAAACATATATGTAAAAAATATCCATGTATCTGGTATTCGGATACGAGGTTTTCCACAAATTGGCGTGAGATAAAATCACGCCAATATTGTGAGTATATGACATATTGTGTGTCATAATGTACAATTACATGTGTCAGAAATATTTATATAAATATCGTATATTTTTTATCGTATATATGTTTTAATGTATATTGTTTATTAAATAAATATATCTTTATAAACGATTGAAAAATCAAGTTTTTCCGCCTTCTTCAGAAATCTGACATGTTGCTATAATGGCTTTTTGTCGCCATCTTCAATTCTTTCATCAATTGCGCCAACCGAAACAGGATATGAAACTCTTTCTGACATCTGTTTCCCAACTGCCATTGGCTGTTAGTTTTTTTTTTTTTTTTTTTTTTTTTTTTTTACGAGTATGTTTGCAGTGTTTATTCTGTCAATAATAAAATGTTAAGCTGTTTCATTCCATAGTTGTTAATTAAACTTTTTTTGTTAAATTTATGATTATTTCCTTTTTAAATTAAAATAAAATAAGGTACTTTTCGGTTACACGGGCGCCAGTGCTATATGTGCATACATATGATTATATACATGTTATATGTACATGTGTATACCTATACGTACCTGTGGGTATATATTTATATATACAATATACGTATACATACATGTATACATACATATATATGAATGTATGTATAACAATGGAACCAGATAACCGAAAAGTACCGAAGCTAATATAAAAATATAAATGTTATTGATATTGATATTCAAAAATGAGGTTTTTGTCAAATTGGCTTAAAAAAATAGCATCAAACCCGATGCATATTTGACGTCTGTGCCAACAGGCATTGGCTGTTACTTTTTTATAAGAAAATATATTTCCAGTGTCAATTTGTTTTGTAATTTGTTACTTTCAAAAACCTTGGCACAGATATGATATACACACCACATTGCCGCGATTGCAACACAGTGACGATTTTATGCCTCACATGGTAACTCAGCTATTGTTGTTTATTTATTAATAAATTGTTTAATTACTTTTAGATTCTTTTTTAAAATTATTTAAGTTGTTTTGTTGTATAGATATTAATTAAATTTTTTAGTTCATTATATTTAATTTAAAAAAAATAATCGGTGTCTGATATTCGAAAATTCAGTTTTCTCCAAAATGGCGTCAAAAATAAATTGTGCCAACATGGTGCATATTATCTGTGCCAAACCCTGATCTTTTTCTGAAAACTGTTCAAACTTTTTGTTGTTGTTGTTGTTCAGTAGATGTGTGATAGAGTGTTGGTTGTATATTTTTGTAATAAATATTTATAAATTTTTCTTTTAAATTTCATATTATAATACTTTTTATTTTAATTTGCAGAAAGTTTCTTCATGAGATCTTTCCTATTGGTGTGAGTGTCATATTCATGTCAGTGTAATTATAATAGAAATTTAATTCAATATCAGGTATTTATTGCTTTACAGATCTTTTATTTTATCTACTTATTTTTATGCGTGTGTTTGTATATAAAAAATGCCTGGACCACCAAGAAAAAAAAATGTTTGAGGAATACGCAACAAAGTCATAGAGAGTTAAAACGCAAGAAAAGAAAAGAAGAAACATTTGAGGAAAAGCATGCAAGACAAGAAGAAGATAGGGTTTACAAATATCAATCCCGACAGTGCGAAACAAGCCAAGAGACTGATACCAGACGAGAACAGAGCAGGATTTCGGTGTTTAAATCGCGCTTACGTGAAACAAACGAAGAAAAAGATGCAAGACTGGCACAGGCACGAATTTATAAAAAAAGTGCACGAATGAATGCATGGATTAAAAAAGAAAATTCAGCTTACAATTACAACCCATTAGTTGATTATTCTCAAGATCCTTTATGCAGTGTTGGAACGATGTGTAACATTTGTATGCATTGTGAAGCTCTAAGATGGGAAGGTGAAAGTAAGGGAATGTGTTGTAATAATGGGAAAGTAAAACTCTCCCCTTTAACTGATCCCCCACAGCTTTTGTATAGTTTGTTTTCAGGTGAATCATCTCAATCGAATCATTTTATGTCAAATATTAGAAGTTACAACTCATGTTTTCAAATGACATCATTTGGAACAACAAAGCGGATAAGAGAACCAGGCTATATGCCTACATTCAAGATACAGGGACAAGTATACCATAGAATTGGAAGCCTTCAGCCTTTGCCTTACGAGAAGCCTAAATTTTTACAGATTTACTTTGTGTCAGACAATGTGAAACAGGCTGAACATCGTTGTAAGGCTATTCCAACAACAAATCAAGAATTAGTTTTGCAACTTCAACATATGTTTCAACAAGAAAACAATTATATAATTGATTTTAAATCTGCTATGGAGAAAGCCAGACCTGATTGCAATATAATAATACATGCTGATAAAACACCACCTGGAGAACATCAGAGAAGGTTTAATGTCCCTGTGACTTCAGAAGTAGCATTAATAATGACAGGAGAGCAACACGGAAAAAGAGATATCGTATTAGAAAAAAGAAGTGGCACTTTACAGAAAATTTCGGAAACAAACAGAACGTATGATCCCCTACAGTATCCAATTTTGTTTCCAAGAGGCGAAGATGGATATCATTTCGAATTACGACAGACAAACCCTAATACCGGTGAACTCACTGCTAAAAAAATTTCAGCTATGGATTTCTACTCTTACAGAATTATGACGCGTGCTTCAAATTTTAATATATTGCTCAGGGGTAAAGATCTATTTCATCAGTTCGTCGTTGACATCTATGCAAAGATAGAGGCAGAAAGGTTGAGGTACATTCGTTTAAACCAAAAGTCACTCAGAGTAGAAGACTATGTGCATTTAAGGGATGCTATTATGAATGATGGCAGTGCTTCAGAAATTGGACAGTTAGTAATTTTACCTTCAACATTTACTGGTGGACCACGATACATGCAAGAAAGAACACAAGATGCAATGACTTATGTCAGAAATTATGGTCGTCCTGACATTTTCATCACATTCACCTGCAATCCTCCTTGGACAGAGATAAAAAATGAGCTGTTTATGGGACAAAAACCACAAGACCGTCATGATTTGTTGGCCAGAGTTTTTCACTTGAAACTGAAGACATTAATGAATCTCATACATTATAAAGGTAACATTTTTGGAAAATCAAGATGCTTTATCTATACTGTGGAATGGCAAAAAAGGGGCCTACCACACGCTCACATTTTGGTATGGCTACAAGATCCATTACATGTACATGTAGTTGACAGATTTATAAGTGCCGAAATACCGAATCCAGATGATGACTGTGGTATTTTATACTTTTACTTTTCAGGTTAAACGGTAGATGGCGCCCCTTGTCTATTCCATGGAATTATGTAAGGAACATAATGTATCTACGTTCCAGATAGTTGTTCTGTTTTTACAATATGTGTATATGTCGTCTGTAGTGCCGTCAGTTTTATTAAATATGTTTGTGTGTAAAAAGTCGCCCACCTCGATTATTTTAGTATTGTTCATTGCCTTACATTTAAATGCTTAAAGATAGTATAATGGCGACGAGATGTTAAAAGTTTCTACCGTAAAAATTTTAAAGGAATAACGGCGCGCCCAAGAGAAATGGCTTCTTCTTTCGTTTTTGCGAAAATATTCGGAGATTGTTGATATATTGATAAAGCATCTAAGCCCCGCCCCCAACAAATTTATTGAAAGAATCAAATTTCGTAAGTGTTACCAAAATGAGTCGGAATCAGTTCAAGATTTCGCTGCTAGATTAAAGAAAAATACAACTTTTTGTTGTTTTACGGGTGATACATTAAATGAAAATTTACTTGAACAATTTTTACGCGGTTTGAAAAGCGAAAGCATTCAAAATAAATTGATTACGCAAGTAGAGGATTTAACTTTTGAGAAAGCAGTGGAGAAAGCTTTATCCTTACACAATGTAGATATTGAAATTTCTGAAATTAAAAATAAAAATTTCAGTATTAATAAAATTTCCAGTTCAAAAAATGTACACCCAAAGAAATTTTCTAACGACTGTCAGAAGTCAAATGTCAGCAATCATATAAATAATACAATTCCTGAAGCAAATAAAAGTAAATTAAAATGTTATAGATGCGGAAATACTTCCCATCTAGCCAATTCATGTAGATTTATTAATGCTACTTGTAAAATATGTAAGAAAAAAGGCCATATTGGAAAGGTTTGTAGAAGTAAAACTTTCCAAAAACACGTAAATTCGGTAGATACAGTAAATGTATTAACTATAAAAAATACAGGTGCAAATCCTATTAAATTATCTGTGTTAATTGAAAATAAAGCCAGAGCGGATATGGAATTGGACACCGGTTCGGGAATTTCTGCTGTTCCTTTAAAAAGATTTCGCAGAATTTTTCCTGATTATAAAATATTTCCTCCAGATGTTCAGTTAAAAACTGCAACTGGTGAAATTTTTAAACCTGTAGGTTATGTTGAAGTAAATGTTACTTATGAAAATAAAACAGAAAAGTTAAAATTATATTTGATAAAAGAAGATACTTTTCCATTATTATTTGGCCGCGATTGGGCCTCTGCATTCGATATTTTTCCACATAATTTAAGATCTGTTTATGTTAATGAGACTGTAAATTATTCTGATAAATTACAAGAATTGTTAAATGATTTTTCTGATTTATTTTCTGATAAAGTAGGGGAAATTAAAGGGTTAAAGGCAGAGCTTTACCTTGAAAAGGATGCTACACCCATATTTTGTAAAGCTAGGACTGTTACTTATGCACTACGTGCTGCAGTCAATGAGGAATTACAAAGATTAGAAGAAGCAGGTATAATTAAACCAGTTACAAATAGCAAGTGGGCAACCCCGATTGTTCCAGTGGTAAAATCTAATGGTAAAATACGCTTATGTGGAGACTTTAAAGTCACATTAAATAAATATCTGAAAGTAGAAAAATATCCCTTGCCTAAAATAGAGGATATGTTAGCTACTTTAAGTGGTGGTGTTCATTTTACAAAAATTGATTTAAATCAAGCATACCTCCAATTGCCCGTTGATGAGGAATCCCAGGAATTATTAACCATTAATACACCTAAAGGATTATTTCAGTTTCTTAAATTACCAATGGGTCTTAATAGTTCTCCTGCTATATGGCAAAGAAAAATCGAACAAATTTTAAGTGGAATTGAGGGAATTACAATTTTTATTGATGATATAGGAATAACTGGGGAAACGGACGAAATTCATTTGCAAAGGTTAAAGCAAGTATTAGAAAGGTTGAGAAATTATAATATTCGGATAAATAAGGAAAAATCATTCTTCATGGCAGATGAAATTACTTATTGTGGGTATAAAGTGGATAAACATGGTATTCATAAAACACCAGATAAAATAGAAGCAATTGTAAATGCCCCTAAGCCAGAAAATGTTTCCCAGGTAAAAGCATTTCTTGGTCTTGCAACTTATTATGCAAAATTTGTACCGAATTTATCGACAATTGCACATCCTTTGAATAATTTGCTTAAAAAGAATGTAAAGTTCAACTGGTCTTACAAATGTGATCAAGCGTTTAAAAAAATAAAAAGAGAAATTACTTCGGACAGAGTGCTGACGCATTTCAATCCTAAATTACCTTTAATCTTAGCTACGGATGCTTCTCCATATGGTATCTCTGCAGTTCTTTCGCAGTTGATGCCAGACAAGACTGAAAAGCCTATTGGATTTGTATCCAGAACCTTGAATAATGCCGAAAAACGGTATAGTCAAGTAGATAAGGAGGCATTAGCAATAATATTTGGTGTTAAGAAATTTTTTCAATATTTGTACGGTAACAGATTCACTTTGTTTACTGATAGTAAACCATTAGTTTCAATTTTTTCACCTTCTAAAAGTATTCCGGTTTTATCAGCTGCTAGAATGCAATGATATGCCATATATTTACAAGCGTTCCAGTATGACATCCGCTATAAGAAAACTACTGAACACGGTAATGTCGATGCACTCTCACGTCTTCCATTACGTAGTGAAGATTTGCCCCACGAATATAATTCAAATGAAGGACTTGATGAATCGGAAATCATTCAAATAAATCAACTTTCTGTTTTACCTTTAAATGCTAAATCTATTACTTCAGCTACAAAAACCGATCCTCTTTTGCGACAAATTTTTCATCACCTCATTTCTGGTTCAGAAATTCCTAAGAATTTACTTTTTGGTGGTAAACAAGAAGAATTTACTCTTCAGCATGGTTGTATTTTAAAAGGTTGTAGGGTAGTTATCCCAGAAATCCATCGACAACAAATATTAAAGGAATTACATTTTGGTCATTTTGGTATAGTGAAAATGAAATCTTTAGCCCGTAGTTTTGTATGGTGGCCAGGAATAGACCATGATATAGAAGATATTGCAAGAAATTGCTCTATTTGTGTAAATTTGAAAAATAATCCTCCTAAAGTTGATACACATCATTGGGAATGGCCTACTGCTCCATGGCAGAGAATTCATATTGATTATTTTGGTCCTGTTAACGGAAAAATGCTTTTGTTAGTGGTTGATGCTTATAGTAAATGGCCAGAAGTATTTATAGTTCCTAGTACAACTTCAGAAAATACAATTATTTGTCTTTCTTCTCTCTTTGCACGATACGGTTTTCCTATTTCTTTGGTATCAGATAATGCTAGGCAGTTTACATCTGAAGAATTTGAAATGTTCTTAAAAAGTCATGGTGTAAAACATAAGTTTAGTGCACCGTACCATCCATCTACAAATGGACAGGCTGAGAGATATGTGCAAACGGTCAAACGTGGATTAAAAGCCTTAGCGTCTGAACCAGGTACTTTACAAATGAAGCTGAATAACTTTCTTATGCAGTACAGGAAGATGCCACATGTTACAACGGGGGAAAGTCCTGCATCTTTATTTCTAAAGCGTCACATAAGAACAAACATAGATTTGATCGTGCCAAATGTTGCAAATCTTGTTCATGAAAAGCAAACTGCAAGGAAATCTAAAGTTAAAGTAAAAGAATTTGAAGTCAACCAGAAAGTAGCTGTAAGAAATTATACTCCAGAAGCCAAATGGAAAATTGGTCGAATTGTAGCAAGAGAAGGAAAATTACATTACAGAGTTCAAGTTGGTTCGAATATTTGGAAAAGGCATGTGGATCAAATAACTAATGTAGGAGAAGATATTTCTTTAACCAATGATCCAAATTCAGAAGAAAATGTTACAGAAAATTTTAGAAGTGAAAATACAAGTGTGAAGCAAGATGATTTTCCACCCTTACAGTCAAGTTTCACAGATCCGCAACCAGTTGACTCTCATGTTCCAGTTGTTCCAGATCCTACTCCAACTGACTTTCATAATCCTGATTCTTCGAGTTCTAATTCAGCTAACTCTGATAATATTCACCAAAAACCGTCGGTTCCTACTAGTGCTACAGTTGATGCCCCTGAACATGTAAAAACTAATTCTTCTTCTTCTCCACAGGTACTTAGAAGGTCCAGAAGACATCGAAGAGCTCCTGACCGACTTCATTACTAAGTGGGGAAGAGCTGTGGTATTTTATACTTTTACTTTTCAGGTTAAACGGTAGATGGCGCCCCTTGTCTATTCCATGGAATTATGTAAGGAACATAATGTATCTACGTTCCAGATAGTTGTTCTGTTTTTACAATATGTGTATATGTCGTCTGTAGTGCCGTCAGTTTTATTAAATATGTTTGTGTGTAAAAAGTCGCCCACCTCGATTATTTTAGTATTGTTCATTGCCTTACATTTAAATGCTTAAAGATAGTATAATGACCCTCACTTATTTAATATTGTCAAAACACAAATGGTTCATGGGCCTTGTGGTAATTTAAATCCACATTCTATTTGCATGAAAGATGGAATATGCACTAAAAGATATCCACGTCCATTTTTAAAAGAAACACAGACAGGAAAAGATGGGTATCCATCATATAGACGACGAAGCCCACAAGATGGTGGTTTTACTGTTAATATGACAGTTCGGGGTTCACCTGTCGTAGTGGACAATACTTGGATTGTGCCTTATTGCCCAATATTATCCAAAATCTTTAACACCCACATTAATGTGGAGTTCTGTAACTCTGTGAAATCCATAAAGTATATCTGTAAATATATCAATAAAGGATCAGACATGGCCATTTATGAAATTACTGGCAATAGTGCAAATGATCATGATGAGGTTACGCAATATGAAATGGGAAGATATATAAGTAGCAATGAAGCCATTTGGAGAATTCTTGATTTTAATATTCATAAACGTCACCCAACAGTAATGCACTTAAGCGTTCACCTGCAGAAAAGGACAAAATGTACCCGAATTCCCCGGCATAAAGTCCACAGATGCACTTGGACGAGTATACACGGTGCATCCAAACAATTCTGAATGCTTTAATCTTAGATTGCTGTTACATGAAGTTCGAGGCCCAACATCTTTTGAATATCTGAGAACAGTTGACAATAGGGTTTGTGAAACTTACAAAGAAGCCTGCCATCTGAGAGGACTACTTGAAAATGATGATCACTGGAACAAAACTTTAGAAGAGGCAGCTGCCACTCGATCTCCCAAAATGTTACGTAACCTTTTTGCAGTTATGCTTCTATCATGTAACATGTCAAATCCTTTACAATTATGGGAGAACCACAAAGAAAATCTTTCTGAGGATATACTTCACCAAGTTCAATTACAACTGAATAATACAGATATTAGTTACAATGAGATTATTTTCAATAAGACACTTATAATGATCAAAAACAAGATTCATTCATTAGGTGGTAAGTATTTACAAACTTATGGCTTACCAGAACCTTCTCGAGAACAAGAATCATGCTTGAATAATGAATTACTTGCAGAAATAGCCTATGATGCAGATAAACTTAAAAATTATTTGGAAGAGAATGAGCCGAAATTGGTTCGAGATCAAAAAGAAGCATATGACAAAATTATGGATGCAGTGTCAAATATTAAAGGTGGTATATATTTCTTGGATGCTCCAGGTGGTACTGGAAAAACCTTTCTAATTAACCTACTTTTGGCAAAAGTGCGACTTAGGAAAGAAATTGCTGTGGCAGTCGCTTCATCTGGTATTGCTGCTACACTCTTGACAGGAGGACGAACTGCTCATTCTGCTTTGAAACTACCTCTAAATCTAGCAAGCACAGAGTCACCAACTTGCAAAATTTCAAGGGGATCGAACAAGGCAATAGTGTTGCAGAAATGCAAACTCATTATATGGGATGAGTGTACGATGTTACATAAGTCTGCTTTAGAAGCTTTAGATATCAGTTTAAGAGATATAAGACATAACAGTCATACCATGGGAGGCATTGTTTTGGTTTTGGCTGGAGATTTTCGTCAGACATTACCTGTGATTCCACGAGGAACAAGAGCAGATGAAATAAAAGCCTGCATTAAATCATCCTACCTATAGGGTAGCATAATAAGACTCAAATTAACAACAAATATGAGAATTCATATTAACAGAGATTCTTCAGAACAAGACTTTGCAGAAAAACTTTTGCAGCTTGGTAATGGTTCCATGGTTCCTGATGAGCATGGTTTTATATCAGTTAAAGATATTGGAAAATGCGTGTTGTCACTTGATGAGTTAAAACAAGCAGTGTTCCCTGATTTAATTCAAAATTATAGGAATCCACGGTGGCTTAGTGAACGTACAATTCTTGCTCCAAAAAATGATGCTGTGAATTCTACAAACAAACAACTGTTAAAAGAATTGCCAGGTATGATTCATGTTTACAAATCATTTGATACAACATGTGCTGTAGAGCAAGTGTTGAACTATCCAACTGAATTTCTGAATTCTCTTGAAGTACCTGGTATACCTTCACATGTTTTAGAGTTGAAAATTGGTGCACCAATCATACTTCTTAGAAATATGGATCCACCTTCTTTGTGTAATGGAACAAGACTTATTATTAAGAATTTGAAGCAAAATATTATTGAAGCCACTATTATATCTGGACAAGCGGCTGGTAAAGATGTCTTTATTATGAGAATACCAATGATACCTACAGAAGTACCATTTGAATTTAGACGAGTACAATTCCCAATTCGACTCAGTTTTGCAATGAGCATAAATAAAGCACAAGGTCAGTCTTTAAAAGTTGTTGGACTCGATCTTCGCAGTCCGTGTTTCTCACACGGTCAGTTATACGTTGGCTGCTCTAGAGTGGGAAAGAAAGAAAATCTTCACATTTTAACACCGAATGGAAAGACAGTTAACATTGTTTATCCAGAAGCATTTGATGGTTGAAACGTACTGTAATGACAACCAGTAAATTGCTTTTTACAGGTGAAAAAAAAGTTATATATAACCAAACTAATTTACAAACACAGCATACATTTTAAAAGATATTAAAAAAAAAAAAACAAATATCAAGATTTACTACTGAAAACCTTTTTGAGTTACTAGCAGTCTGATTCACAAAGAAATAAACAAAACAGTGAAAAATAGGGAACTATAAAGAAGAAACGAAATCACAAGGAGAATTATAATTTTAAAGGTGATTTTAGAGACATATATGAATTTCTGATAATATTGGTTCTTCGATATTATTTTTGAAAGGATATGCATTCTTTTTTTATCACTCTCTGTATATTTGTGTTTTTAAATTATTTACATATTATGTACAATAATGTTTTCTATTGTTTACTACTTTCATGTATATGTAAATGTATATAGAATTACCAAACTATTAGTAATTAAAATATATTGTTTATGGTTTATATCATATTATATTATATATTGCTGCTTGGTATTATGATGGTGACATAACTTTTTAAAAAGTTAATTTTATAGGACATAATTTTTACGCAGATTTCATAAGAAATATTACCTATTGTAGTCGTTACTATAGTACGACTTTTGAAAAATTTTGAATACCGTCTTAACATGATTCTGATAATTCTCTTACAGAAAAATGATTTTTGTTTATATTTGTCATTTATTGTTATGGCAGTTGCCAATAATAATAATAATAATAAAAGAATAAATTTTTACCACAAAAATTACTTTTTTATTGCACGTTTGCAACATGGAAAATGAAATAAGTCATTTGATGAATTTTAGAAAATGAAATGAATCGGTCGACGAATTTTTAAAATAATATTACGTCATAACTTTTCTTTATAAATATTTCTATGTGAAAACTGAAAAAGATATAAATAGTTTGAATAATAATAATTAAAAAAAAGTTAGTATTTCGTCATATTTGATACATCATATAATGGACGTCAGGTGGAGAATTAGTAACGTCAGTTCCACTTGATTAACCCTTCGACCAAAAAACTATCGCCAAACGATGAGATTACCAATAATAGGTGATCGTAAATGTCACAATCACTTAATACGATACACGCGTTTGTTCTATCGAGTGATTTTTAATTTGACTTTTTATTAATGTTTTACTATTTTATATGTTATTTCTCTATTTAAAATAACAATTACGTACATTTGTACAATTTGGCGAATAGTTTGGCAAAATTGTTCAACAGGATAATCAAGTAGTACCGTAACATTATGTGAATTTGAAAAAAAGTACTGAAATAAGGTAAAAACCCGACTATGGAAATATTGGCATGTTTTAGCATTTCGAGGCTCTCTGAATTTGGTTTCGCCATTTTTAAATCTATTCCATACATATGCATATGTGTATGTGTGTACATTAGAATTCTTACAAAATGTTTAGATTCCTAGATTTAATATTTAGTGAAGAAACTCAGTATATCTCTAATCTTGATTTACTTTTATTGATGGAATTAGTACTTATCATGTTTGTGTTCGGGTCCGCCGAATTATAATACGCTAATAATAATTAACATACATTTATTACGATACATCACATAACTTCACACACAAAAAATACACACATCTCAAGAACATAGAACATAAAAGAATCAAAAGCATCATGGGAGTAAAGCATGGGAGTGAAAGTTGTAGTCCTTTTTTCACGATCTCTAACGGTTTGGTAAATACATAACACTCCTTCCCCCTATCAATACAGGACATAATCTTCTAAATGTTTTGGTGAGGTTCGGGAGCGTTCAGAGCGTCGTAGAGTAGGAAGATCTGGTTTCTCAGGCTGACACACAGGATCGGACTCTGTTGGTGAATCGGGTGTAACTGGATCATTTTCTGGAGTTGGCGAAGGTGGAATAACAGAAGGCTCTGTAGACGTTTCAGCATCTTGTACACGGCTTCGAACCTGATCAACATGACGATTGTGAAGAATACCGTCTACTAAATCTTGAACTTTATAGGATAATGGCCCTGTAGTTTCTGTAATTTTTGCTGGAATCCAAGTGGGCCCTGAACTGTAGTTGCGAATGTACACGGGATCGTTCTCTTGAAACTGTCGTAGTCGTTTGTTTTTGTCTGCCTCAGCTAATTTCTCTTTTTTGATCTTCATATTTTTATTGAGATCAGGGTGTAATCTGTCCAACAATGATGTTAAACGACGATTCATTAGAATTTCAGCCGGTGATTTACCAGTAGTGGTACATGGTAAGGTATGCTGAGCAAACAGAAATCTAGCTAGGCGAGTCTTCCAATTACCTTGAATGATCCGTTTCAAAGCGTGCTTTGTAGTAGCCACCATTCTTTCTGCCTGGCCATTGGAGGATGGATGATAGGGAGCTACAAAAATAGGTCGAATCTGGTTTCGTCTTAAGAAGTGTTGAAATTCAGCGGATCTAAACGTTTTACCATTATCAGATGCGACTGAATCTGGAAGTCCATGCGTGGCAAAAATAGATCTTAGGTTGTCAATGGCAGCCGAAGACGACATGGAGGAAACTGGTACAACCTCTAGCCACTTGGAGTGAGAATCAACTAAAATGAAAAAAGTTTTCCCTTGAAAAGGACCGGCGAAATCTACATGAAGGCGAGACCATGGCTTTTCTGTCCATTCCCAAGGATGTATAGGAGCTTTGTCAGGAGCTTTCTGATTTTCTTGGCACATATTGCAAGTCTTAACAGTATTCTCAATGGCACTATCTATGTTAGGTCACCACACGTAACTACGCGCCAGACCTTTCATTCTGACTATACCAGGATGTCCATTATGAAGGAGCACGAGAACTTGATTCTGGAGTGCAGTAGGTACGACAACTCTACTACCCCATAAGACACAATCTTGATGAACACTTAGTTCATTACGACGATTAAAGAAGGGTTTGAATTTTATGTCAGTCATTTTGGCAGGCCAACCATTTAAAATCATCAAGGAAATTCTGGATAGTATCGGATCTTTTTTAGTAGCCGAAGACAGCAACTTGGCATCTAACTGCGTTACAGGACATGACTCTAGCAACAGAACTTCAGTCGGGGCAGGAATATCAAGTTCAGGAGTATGTAGAGGTAATCGGCTTAGAGCATCGGCATTAGCTATTTCTTTACCTTTCCTATATTCTATTTCATAGTCATATGCAGCTAAAATTAAACTCCATCTAAGTACCCGGGGTGAAACCATTTGTGAAACCGGTTTATTTGGATTGAAAAGCCCTAAAAGTGGTTTATGGTCAGTTATAATTTTGAATCTACGCCCCTGAAGATACTGATTAATTTTTTTGACAGCAGAAATTATGGCAAGAGCTTCCCTATCTGTCTGACTGTAATTCCTTTCTGGTTTTGACAAGGTACGAGAATGGTAAGCAATAGGGGATTCTTTACCATTAGGTAAAACATGGCTTAAGACGGCCCCCACTCCCTTAGAGGAAGCATCGCAAGTTACAGTTACCGGAAGTGTTTCATCAAAATGTGTTAACACGACATCTTTTTTTAATAACTCTTTTGCTGCTTTATAAGCCTTATCATGTTTAGGCGTCCAACGCCAAACTCTGTCATTTCGGAGTAACTCGTGCAATGGTTCTAAGCAATCCGATCTGTTTTTTAGAAAACAGCCATAAAAATTTAACATTCCTAAAAAGGCTTGCAATTCAGTTTTATCTTTTGGAGTTGGTGCCTCATGAATAGCCTTCACTTTATCAAAACTCGGTTGAATTCCCTTCCGATTTACACGAAATCCCAATAATTCAATTTCGGGAAATGCGAATTTACACTTTTCACGTTTAAGATGAATTCCAGAATCTCGCAAGCGTTCTAGAACTTGTTTTATCTTTAAATTATGGTCTTCAACATTTTTTCCTTGAATAAAAATGTCATCTAGGTATGGCAGTACGCCATCAATACCTGCTAGTATATATATATATATATATATATATATATATATAATAAAAGATGTTATACAGCAAAATTTTCAACTCACGCAGAAATATTAGTACCAACTGCAAAAAGTTTTTCAATATAAAAACTGCATAATTGTTGCAGGTAATTTTTGTCTTGTTTAACACAGTTATCTTCTTTTTTGCGGAAAGTGAAGGGCAGTTGGGTAAAATATTTTTTTTCTTACATACTAAAACCTTCAAAAAAAACATCCTTCATTCCCTAATAAGTTAAAAGTAACATTTTTGATGCAATAGAAATTTATGATACTTTGTATACTTTGAATTTCGCTTTTATTTACAACATTTTCAAACGCAAAATTCATCGTATTAATAGCCAAAAACACTAGATGTTCATAAAGTTTGTGGCATTGTAAAACAATACAAAAATATTTTTTTTAGCTTTTACAAAATTAACTATTTTTTATTTAAGTGGATTTTGATATTTATTATGTTGTAGTTCATTAGATGCTATGAGATTTTTTTCACTTCTACATTTCCAAGCAATAATTTTTTTTTTTTTTTTTTTTTTTTTTTTTTTTTTTGGGGGGGGGGGGGGGTAAATTATCTAGAAACTTAGCTAGAAGATAATTTCTAGTACAGATATAAAAATCCATCCGAAAGACTTTTCTCTAAATTTTTGTTTATTAAAAAAGAATTAATCAGAGTCATATATTGCAACTGATATATTTAAAACTGTTTACAAATTGTCCATTAATCCACGATAAGAGGGACAATCCTATGCAAATATTAATTTATTCCCAATAGTTAGTTGAAAGTAAGATTGGTGTAATAATAGAATATAACTTCAAAAGTATATTCAGCTTCTTGGATTCAAAAGCACTAGGTTGTGACGTTTAATCTCAAAGGCATTGTTTACCCCATAATCTCAAAGGAAAGTTATATCTATTAATTTCAAAGGCCCAAAAATTTATATTTTATCTATATATACATATATATATAATAAGAGAAGCCTGCCTGCCTAACCGAGTATGACAACGGAATTGTAATATCCAGGTTTCTGAAATTTTGTCAGTGGATGCTGAGAAGATCGCACACCGCTCTAACACCCGCAGCGGGATTTTTAAATTTCAATTTTAATTCTTTTTTAAATTATAACTTACTGGGTAAGAGGATATTTGCAACTTTTCAACAATCCACGACAAACAAAGCAGGCAGGTTAAACGCTAATTGCCGCTGGCCACGAATCCGCGGCAACGAAGCAGCCAGCCAATGAAAGCAGGCTGTAAATATGAGATTTAATGACGCGTTTCACGAATGAATGCCACACTGTTAAAAATTTGAAACTTTTTCTGTATCTTCACTCTAACGCTTCTATAGAAAACGATTACTTCACTCTATTATGGAGATTCTCATTAGTTAAAACAGAAATATTCGGTAAAAGCAGTGGAGTGATGATGCAGCAAAAGGTTCAAATTTTTAACAGTGTAACAACAAATTGCACACGCTTTTGTTAATTTACCATTTTTTGATTTTGTTTTTCCTAATTGATTTGGAATCGATTTTCGAAATCCTTCCATGGCACCATCCAAAAGGAATAGTAAATTAGGTAATTCCCCCTTTCTTTAGGATTTTTTCATATGTACTTAGCACGTCACTTGAAGATTTTGCATAATCAGAAGATTTTGCATGGAGTAGATTTCATTGAAGAAAGGGATTTTAAAATAATTCAGTTATTGCATTATTTTTGTGGTTCAAAACAGCTCAAATCAACGACAACATTTCTTTATGCTTTTGAAAGATAGATTTCACATATGATATATATACCTGTGTTCACCCAGACCAAATTTAAAATATTTTAAAATGTAAAACATTTCCCAGATATATTTTTTTCTGTTTTCGTATGAATGGAGATTTTAAATATTCGAAATTGGTTTGAAAAGATCTATCATCCCGGGGAAGACCTGCTGGATCAGCTAGTCTCTTATATAAGAGGCATTTTTTAAAGAATGTATACATAACATTTTGTTCGTATAAAACTATTTTTAAATGCTATTTGTAGAGTGCTTTTAAAAAGTTTGTAACAAATTGTAAAAATATTCATTAATTTTTTTTATTGTCGGAGCACAGCTCTGGCTTCCCTACAAAAGTTACACTTTTTTGACCTCGATAGCGTCCAAAATATTTATCCCATCGACACAAAAAATGAGCTAGACGTCGGTAGGGCTAAAATCTCGGCGGGTATTGAAAATCAGAAATGATCGTCAACTACAGTGCGTGTCAAACGTTTAAGCACAATAGCTATTTTAAAATAAAACTTTAAATTTTACCTTTAATTTCAATATCTGTCTTGTATATGTAATAATATCTATTTTTACACCATATTCATTTAAATTAACTTTTAAGTTTTATTTCAAACCATGGAGTTTAAGAATAGAAGAAAAATGACCATGTCAACAGTTTAAGCACAAAATCGTTTTTATGCAAATTTTAGTCTGACGTAAACGGTTGCGCACGCAAACAATTTCTGGGTATATAAAAAGTAATCCGCTGTTGTTTTGGAGTTAGTACAAAATGCCCAAGTCGAAAGAATTTTTAGAGGAGGAGATGATAAACATTTGGAGTATGAGAGCAAAATGTAATTATGCTTCTTAAATTGCAAGTGCATTAAAAAGATTAAAACAATGTATTCATCAAATTTTGGCTCGTGATAATGATTTTAAACGAAAATGTCTTTAGGCCGCGAGTGACTAGTTTGAGCGAAGATAGCCTCATCAGAAATTTGGCTTCAACTGATAATTACTCCCTTTCGGAAATAAAATATGCAGTTGGAGAACAAATATTGAAAAGACTGTTTATAGAAGGGTTTTGGAATTTAAATACATCATTTACCGTAAAATGGTTCGATTACCGTGTCTCAAACGACACCATAAAGAAGCTAGATTACAATGGGCCAAACAGCATATGTCATTTGGTGAAAAGTGGCGGAATGTCATATTCAGTGATGAAAAGAAAATGGAACCTCGATGGCCCTGATAGGTTTAAGTACTATTGGCATGATCTCAGGAAAAAACCTAGGAGTGTATTTAGCCGATAACATAATGGTAATTCTGTAATGGTATGGTGGGCTATTTCTTTCAATGGTCAGACATCTCTAGCATTAGTCAGTGGTCGTGAAAACTTTGAAAACTACTAAGAGATACTTGCAATCATTTGCTTCCTATTGTCGAGGTTTTTAGGGGGAGAAAAATGGCTATTTCAACATGATAATGCTTCCATCCATACCACAAACTCAACCTCATCGAAAACAGTGTCTGTTTTGAAATGACCGGCAATTAGTCCTGATTTAAACTTTATAAAAATATGTGGGGTATTCTCACTCATGCAGTTTATCCAAATGGAAAGCAGCATTCTTCAGTTAGAGATTTGAAAGATGCCATTGAGAACGCTTGGTTTAAAAATGAACCAGAAACAATACAGAACCTCATTTTAAGGATGGAATACCTTGTATTTAAAGTAATTCAGCAGAAAGGAGCAACAATCAAGTATTATTTTTTTATTCTTGTTCTGCTAAAGACTAAAAAACTACTGTGCTTAAACTTTTGACACACTCATTTTTGTTGTTTTGATAAATTTTATTATTTAAGATAAATTTTATAGCATGAATCTGCTAACTATCTTTTTAATACTACAATTAACTTTCACCCATTAATAAAATTTTATTTTGAAATTTTCTGTTGTGCTTAAGTTTTTGACACGCACTGTATAACACCCTAAAATGTCGGCTTTTAATTTTCCCATAGTGATAACATTGTGAGATGAAATGAAAGATAACATGAAAAGTCATCTTCCATTGTTGAAAAGAAAGGAAAAATGAAGTTTTTTTTTATCGATGCCATTTTTTCAAAAAAATCAAGATAAATTTTCTAAAATATTTTATCACAAAATGTCACATTCCAAGAAACAACATAACTTTCATAACTTTTTCAAAACTTTTGAGCAGAAGATGACGTCACGATTAAAAAAACACATTTTTACTAAAGTTTCTATATTTTTTTCTCCTATTAGTTGAGACGCTAATTTCAGAGGGCTTCAATGAGTAAAAATGACACCATAATAAAAATAAATTACGTATTTCCTTTGATAAAATTAAGCATTTGATTACGAAAATGTCTAAAGAAGCATACATTTCTGGATTTTGCCGTCACTCAATTTAGAACCAAAAGTCCACAATGCAAATATTCAGCTGCAAAATTATAACTGGAAAATTTAACATTGGGCTTAGGCCTATGTTTATTAATAATCTATGACATGTCAAAATACTAGAAAATAATTAAAAGTTGCATATGTGACTGATGAATTCCAAGCGTAACAGATGGGAAATTACAGAAAAATTTTACCATTTAAATACTTACTAAATTTTCCAAAGAAAACCAATTTACATTACTATGTTAATTTATGGAACAGTGCTTAGTTATCTAATTAGAAACGATGAAAAAGCTTAATTATTTAATTATAAATTAATTAAAATGGTATGTAACAGAGGGGAAAAAAACCACATTTTTGACATGCACTACAATTTATATAAAACTCTGTGATTTGGAAATTACAAAAAAGAAATTAAATGTATTTTTTAAGTAAAGACATATCAAGATAAAATAATTCCTATCAGATTGTTTAAATTGAAAACACATTTTATTTAAATGAAAGTAATCGATCGGAACAGAGGGGACATGGAAAGAGGGGATATGGAATGTAACAGAAATCTTACAAATTCAGTGATCGTATTTCCAGTGCAATATCATTATCAAAGGTGATGTTTTGATTATTTAATGATGGGGTTGGTAGTACTTGTTTTATTTCAAACACATGAACCCATGCTATATCTTTATGATTGTATTTATATGTTTTCAGTCCGCTAGACCCACTTAAAAATACAACATGAACATTGTCAGTTTCCTTGTCGATTTCAGTTATTTGGGCAACAAATTCCACCATCCAATTCTTTCTTTAAATCTAACAATTGCAAAATTGCCAACATTAACATCAGGAGTTAACAAATTGCTATTTTCTGCAGAGTTATCCATACCATCCTTGAAGCAAAACTGTACACCTTCTTCAACAGACACAGATTTATAAGAAATACAATATTTTTGTAGCACTCTAACACCATAAATTCTCCTCAAATTTGATATAGCTTTTACATTTGAAACTCTTTCATTAAACGCAGCAATGTCCCTTTCTACTCCATTCCAAATGGTATCAGCAAATGATTTAGTATCATATGGTGGAGGAGCTCATTTTCCCAGACGAAATTCCCCGGTACACAGCCCTCTTTATAATACCTCCCTCTCCATCAAATGCACTCTTTACATGACTAGTAGCAAAATAATGCCAATTGACTTTAAAGGGTGAGAAAGTAACATATTTCTATTTGAACTGGGATGATGGCCCATCACTCAGTGTCGATTTCTTTTAACACAGGGAATTCCTTTTATAATTTATCAAATAGGATTTCATTGAAAGTGTGCATTGCATATGTGTCATGCTGCATATAGTCCTTTCTATGACATAACTCCTAATTTCTTTTTATTCCATGACATCATCTTTTTGGAGCCAAGGAACAGCTGTAAAACAAAGAACACTGCTTGTGAATCCAATGTGCTGATTGTATCTCATTTTGTGTAACAAAAGTAAAGTTTTCACTAAAATCTACTTGTACCACACACTTGGTTGGATTTTATCTAAGTTGCTTAAAATAATTTGATTGTATTGAAAATTAGATTGTGTTACAATAATTAGATTCCTTCACAACCATGTGTAACAGAGGGGACATTTAGCTCCGTCTCCTCTGTTACGTCCCATCAGTTACGCATGTATTTAAAAAAATTTTTGAATATATTTTCAAAATTATAACAAAATATGATTACACAAATAACATTTATTGTAAACACATTTTATTAAATTTAATCTTTTTTTTATATTGAATAAAATAAACTTTAAAAAAATTGTAACAGAGGGGACAAATAAAAATTGTAAAAAAATTATTTAAAAAATAAGAAGAAAGCTGTATATGAAGATTATTACTGTAAAATTATGATTAGGAACCATTTAACTTACTATATAAATGAAAAAGTATATAAAGTCTCCATCTTTTAATAAATAAATGATCTTTTAAAAAGTCGCATTTTCAACGTTATAAATCAAAATCATTAAATACCCATTATTTATCATAAAGTTTAAATAAACTATGCATAATTTTCAAAAATAAATATTAAATCCATTAACTGCAATAAATTGCCTTTAAAATGACATCAAGTACTTCAAGATAACATGAAGTTGAAAAATTCACTATTGGTTTCAGTTGGCATGAAATTCGTCAACTGGTATTTCAAAAAAAAATTTCGCCGAATCAGCATCAGAAAAAACAATTGCGATTGTTGTGCGTATGTGATATATGTACCAAATTTTAAATAATTTTAAATTTACAGATAAATTTTAGTTGTGAATAATACTTGTTTTATGAGTTAGTCAAGCAATACAAGATTGATTATTTATTATAATTATTTCTAGACACAGATGTCATATACGCACTGGGTTACATAACTGACGCCACTGTGTCATTATTTTGCTTGATATAGTAACCACGATGTTGTTATTTATTTATTAATAAACAGTTTATTTCCTTTTATTTTATTTTTAAAATTATATTAATTGTTTTGTTCTGTGGTTATTATTTTTTATTTATTTACTGTTATTTCCTTATTAAAAATATATGTAACTGGTACAATATGTAACTGATATTCGAAAATGAAATTTTCGCCAAACTGGCGTCAGAAAATATCTCGTCAGTGTGGTGCGCATATGTCATGTGTGCCGTTTTTATAACTTCTATCTAGCAATTCTTTTAAACAACTTCATTCATCAAATTCGATGGATGGAGCCTTATTTTTGGTCTTACCGTTATGACGCCAGCGTTACTGACGCACACATTTATAATTTATGATATAGATTGACTTCTTAAAATTTTAGCAAAAACCACGTGTTTATTTTTTCTTTTAAAAAGGGCAAATAGATAGACAAGTCTACTTGTATGTTCGCCAAGCGCCAAATTATTTTTAATCACGCCAATCGTCAATCTCACAGCATTAGCCAATAACAAAAATCCAATAATTTACTATTGCCCACTGTAATGTCATATGAAAATCTCTGTCAGTGAATGCATAAATTAAAATATTTTGACAAAAAATAATTAAGATTAGTTCTAAAAAGCTCATAATTTCCGTCATATATTAAATTACTTTGTTGAAAAAAAAAAATACGTAATCACAGCGATATAAATACAAATAACAAAATCTTAGTCAATAACAGGAATGTTATTGACTGTTAATATTTAATGTTATAAATAAACGATGACGTAAACGAAAAAACATTTTTTTTCATAATGAAAGCGTTGTCTAATTTTACGTACACAAAAATAGAAGCTTGCGTTTTTTAAACTTCAAAAACCTTTTAATATCATTTAGAATTTTTAAATATAGTACCAAACAAAGCAGGATATAAAGTTAGTTCCCCTTCTTCGCGTAAATTCAGCCAAATGTTATAATTGAATGATAAATTTAAATAAAATTTGGCGAGTTTTCGCACTTCACCAACATAACAATATACCTTTTGGAACTTACGAATAAATGTAACTTGATTTGAACTTTATACATTTTAAAATGAAATCAAAAACGATACGGAGAATGTTAATTGGATACTTTCGTATTCGTTGCATGCCAAGAGTTAATAACCTAAGAAATCGAGAAAAATATCATGTTATGCATGTATTCATTGTATGTATTTATTAATATGTATATATGAATCCATATGTTAATATGCATTAATATGTTTGTATGCATGTATATTGATTTGTTTGTATGCTTGAGTAAAGATGCCGAGGAGGCAAACCAGTTAGCAATGAGCTTTTGGGGGTTTATTTGTAATAAACCGCAAATAAACGTTGCATTTTTCGCAACGTGTTTTTGAACTTTCTTCGCAGTTTTCAAACCTGCACTTGCGAGGCCTTGAAATGTCATCAACACATGGGAAATGGTTGCCTCTAAAGACTAAAAAAGAAGGGAAAAAATAATATTGGAGATGTACTTATCGACTTGAAAAATAATATTTTAATTAATTTAAAAATATTTGTCATATTTTTAAAGCTTTTATTTATTATATCGATTTAATATCTTCTATAAGTCTATAACTTTTTTTATTACAATTTAAGAAATGAAAAACATACCTGCAGTTGCGTGAAATCTGAAGTTCCAGGATGAGGTACAGAAATGAACTTTTTAACAGTGCGCTTGTATTCCTTTTTTTCTTTTTTCATTCTTTTAGTATTTTTCAAAATTGCCTTGGAGGTAGAACTTTAGGAGATGAATTCAGGAAACTTTGAGGAGGAAGAATGATCCAAAATTGTCTTTTTTTCTTCATCGAGCTCATCTGAACTTGACTGTCCTTCTAATAAATCTGCTTGAAATGTTTTGTCCGTAATGTCGTCATCATCCGAGAGATCACTAAATTCAGAATCTGATTTATTCATCAATTGGAATATTTCTTCTTGAGTGAGAATTCTTTTCCGTTTAGACATCTGAAAAAGTATTTTATTTTGCTTTATTAAAAGTTAACAAAGTACTGCATAAAAAATTAGAAAACGTATTGGAAAATTTTATTAATTAAAAAGAAAAAAAGTAAAAATTAATTTAAAAAATGGGGGGTATCTATGACAACACCCAAGGAAATAGTATAGTATTAATTATGTAGCAGCATATTTCGTTTTATTTTGGCTGTCATCAAAATTGTTGAAACAGGAAACAAAATGAACATTGAAAAACACTTACCTTTACAGTAGCACTGACAAACGTAACGCCCAAGTTGCACGATCGTGCGGGTGACGAAATCTTGAGTCCTAAAAGTAAAATAAATAGTGTATAATTAATGTTTTTTATTATATTACACTTATTTAGACATTAAAGCAAAAGTTTTTATCCAAGCAATAAAAAATATATTGATAATTACCTTTTTACGACAGATAAAATGATGAGCTATATCCGTTGTACTTGTAAGCAAAGCTAGACATGCCGCCTGAATGTAAAGCATGGACTACTACCGCAATCTGTTGATAAAAAAATATACTTTACTCTTTCAGCTAACCAGAAAAATCGTTCGATTTGGGTTTATATTACATACGACTGTTTCAGAAGCAAAAATTTAAATGAATGTCTAACCCGCACGATCGTGCGAGCTGGGTTTTAAAGGGTTATGAAAAATGTTTCACCTTAACAAAGCCAATGAGACAAACCGACAGTCACCAACAGCAATTTCGAGAGATTCTTGATTCGCTTTCGATGGAGCAAGTTACATGCTACCAATATTCATCCCTTATGCAGCGACAAAAAGCTATACTGCCCCAGAATGGCCTTAAAAGATTTCAAGATGCTATACGCCTTTCTTCCACAAACAAGCAAGCTGAAGAATATAATAAAGAAATATTGCGTAAATCAAAATCTCTTGTAGCAAGAATATTAACAGACGCAACAATCAAATAGCAAGATGGAGTATGGCTGATCATGCATCTGGACTTCAAGCAGAACTTTTCTTAGCAATTGGATGTAGAACTATGCTACGAACCAATCTATGAACAGACGGTGGATTGGTAAATGGTGCATTTGGAACTGTAAAAGATATCGTATACGGTCCAGAACTTCGGACTCAAAGCTCGCTTCAAGCTTTAATGGTTGTTTTGAGAGGTGTTGTCGTAAATAAACCAGAGGTTGTACTCTAAAAGCAGAGGGTATACGCACAAGGCAGAGAGTATACCCTAGATTATATATACTATAGCTTTCTTGAGAAACAGAGTATACGGTGCTTCTTAAAAAATCCAGAGATTACACGGCGTATACCCCGGCGTACAACCAGGGACGTAGTGGAGGGTATAGGGTGTATACCACCGTATACCTCCACTACATCCCTGGTTGTTTTGACGATTACCATGGTCCACTTCTAACTGGAACAGAACAGAAACTCTGTGACACCCATTTCTAAATCTTGGAAAGAAAAAAACATTTCATGTTTCCGAAGTCAGTTGCCGTTACAAGTTGCATATTCATACACGATACACAAATCTCAGTGTTTAACTTTACCAAAAATTTCTGTAGAGATTGGTTTCATAGAATTGTTACTTGGAGCAACTTATGTCGCATTCAGCAGAGTTTTTTGTTTAGAAGATTTAAGTACCTTTCACAAAGGATAGGCTTGACCAAATTAAAAGAATGGGGGGACCTGCTAATGTAATAGCATTCGAGAATTACTTACTGCAAATAATGATTGAATAAATATTTGAAAACGAAAATATAACAACTCTTTTATATTCTTTCACATTATTAAATAATAAATAAAAAATAAAGTATTTTTCATTTTTATTTTATTTATTTATTTTTTTACTTTATTATTTATTTATTTTTTTTTTTTGTATTATTGTTTATGCGACTCAATGCTCCGACACTTCGGCTTGACGGATGCTAGTTTAAACATAACCAAATTTATTAAACTAATGAAAAATGTATTAAAATATAATGTAAACAATAAAAGAAATTAATCGAAAATGCAGTCATATATATTTGTGGACTATCACAATATTTCTTGTTTTAACGTATGTTAAATGTTTGTTAAAAGTTATATTTGAACTCTTGGCGAGATTGCTTTTTTATTTTGTTCCATTGACATCAATATTGCTAGATAAAATAGTCATCATTATCCTAAAAAAAATCTTGTTATTAATTTTGCATCTGATAGGTACTAAATATTTTATTTAATAGCACTTATTATTAAATGCTTGTTTTTATTTTTCGGTGTTTTTTTTTATGTTATCAGCACTGATTTTTTTCTTGGACATTAAGATATTTACTCAGAGGAAAAATTTAAAAAATATAAATACACTTAGAGTCAATTTCTTATATATGACATATACTGTTCCTTACACATCTGGTGACAGTAGGCCTGTTACGTAGATATGAATTGAAAATAATCCTAATTATTTTAATATACAATAAAAATTAACGTCAATGTTTGTCAATGCTCACCCATAAAGAAAAAAAATAGAGGTATGCATTTCTTTTACGATCTAGCGCTTATTTTTTCTTTTCAATTTTTGAAAGCATTGAAACCAGCAATAAGAGGCCCTATGATACAAATAATGAAAAAAAATATGTATTTCATACGCTTAATGTTTTAAATGTAAAGTGAAGGAAATTTAGGAAATAGAAAAAAATGTCTAAAGTATTCATATACGGAATAAGAAAAAGCAGAATCAAAAAAAATATTCATTGATGTTAGATACTTATAGTCTATACTAAATTTAATATAAAAATAAACTGGGTACTCACATGAATACAGGAAAAATACTAGAAGATCACAATTGGCTTCGTTTATATGATTTATTAGTAATCAACTGTAACTATGCATAAATAGATAATCATTCTTCTTTTTATATTATTGCCATTTTTTATAAGCTTGGAAAGAAAGTTTGATCCTTTGCCTTGGAGATGGAAATTTTTTCTCGGTATATTCGCTGCATTTGATTACAGTTATAAAATATATGTTTGGTCGTCCATCTCTATATCTATTTATATATTCAAAAAGTTCATGCTAGAATAAAAAAATGCTATTTGTTTCGTTTTGCAGAATTAACATGAATTCACTATATTATGAAGCATGTATCAAATGTAGTTCCTTTGAAAATGATGGTAATATTTTTATTAAAATATTGTATTTTTTCACTTTAATAATAATTATATTTAAAATATAAATTTAATTAAAATAATTTATTTATCTTTATAAAATAATTTATTTATCGCTATAAAATAATTTATTCATCTTTTTTAGAATCGATATATAACGAAAAGGGACTCATCTTCTTTGTTAGGTTTTTTTCATTCCCTGTAAAAAATAAAACTAGTCGTTGGGGGCCACCGTAATACTTACCCATCATGGATATGTATTTGAAAATAAAACATGTGAAAACTATTTATACAATGCATTGCAATCCATAAACAAAATTTAAATATTGTTAATATACATAGTAATGCTATTTTAAAGAACTGCTGATGTACCAATTTCGACAAATTATATAAAACGCCAAACTATTCAAGTAGTACCGAACTGCGTAAAAGAAACATCCTTATAACTCCAAAAATAATAATTCTATTAACTAACAATTAACTGCGTCGGATTAAGCGTCTTATTTCCAATTAAAATATACCTTTGAATTGAAATATGAATGAAATACAGAGTCATGGAAAATCGAAGAATGCGGAAAACAGGATTACAAATATCTCGGCAACTAATAATCCGATCAACTTCGTTCTATATGCAAAATGTGTGTTATATTATTGCCTTTTACATCCATTCCTTAAAACAAAAAAATTCGACAATTTTTATGTACCATTCTTCAGAACGAATTTTTCGAGAGTCCGAAAAAAATAGTTCCGGAAAATCGAGGTTGCTGATATTAAATAGGCTTCGTCCCATTCTTACATTCTAACTACATACAACATTTCAAGTCTTTATCTCAATTTGTTCAGAAGATAGAGAGTTGAAAAACAGACAGACAGACAGACAGACAGACAGACGGACGGACGGCAATTTTTTTTTTTTTTCTAAAAATATGTTTTTAAAAATCTCCATTATCTAAAACGTGGAAATCCGTCAAATTTTTTTTTCGATTTTCAAAACGATTGCAAGACTTACCCTATATTACGTATGATGGGTAAGTAATAAAAATAAAAATTAAAATAAACAAATACATCCATTAATTTTTTTACTTAGCGCATCAATATTACAAGCAGTTTTTGCCATAAAAATTGCAGTGAAAAAGATGTAATAAAAAAATGCATCTAATTTTGCTGTAAATTTAAAGGATTTTTTTCTTTTCTTTTTTACTCAAATAAAAAAATACAATTTAGTTGAATATCTAGAAATGAAAAAAATGCTCAAAGCGGACATAAAGCATAAAATCGCATATCATTAATTCTAAAACCTACTATTTACATGATAAACTAACCACAAATTAATGTAATGATTATGTGTTAGAAAAACAGAATGCTGTTTTGTAGTATAGCTTGAATATTCGAAGGATAAGAATACATGATAAGATTTAGCTGGTGCGATAAGAGTGTGAAGACACTATCTTTCGATTTCATTGTCTATATTTTTACAAAAATAATCGATACATTTAGCTAATTCTAGCTAAATATCTAATTCACACATTTTTAAATGCTTATCAGATGTAAATAATGGTTTTTTTCTGAAATATTACATTAGTTTTCATTATATATTCATTCTGAAAAATTTAAAATTATTGACATTATACAATTTTTAAGACGTCATATTATTGATTCCTCTCTAATGTATGAGCAGATTCTATAAATAATAGTCATATTTTGCAATAGTATGCGTAATCCATTATTCTTATTATGAGCTTATATATTTTTTTTATTAAAATTTTATTTACTTATTTTTCAAAAAAGTTAAGAGGGGAAAAGCAAATAAAGACACGACATTTGTCACAGAACACAGTACCTATAACGATTTATAAAAAGAGTACCGTATGATTTATGTTAAAACCGATAAGTAGTAACAAATCCGTATGTTAAATTAACAAAATTAAATTTGATTGAAAATAATTACTGAAATTGATGTAAGAATCACTATGAGAAAAAATGGTTTATATATATTCATAACATATATATATATGCTACAGGCCAAACCCGATTTTAGGCCAAACTAGATTGGCCTAGGGCAAACTAATCTATCATAACCCCATCGGATAAACAGTTTTTTAGGCCAAACTAGTCTATCCGAACACCCATCGGATAAACTAGTTTTTCCAAGGCTAAGCTAGTGTATCCGAACGCCCATCCCATAAACTACATTTCCCTAGGCCAAACTAGTTTGGCCGAACGGCCATTAAGATAAGCTAGTTTAGCCTGCTATTCAATGGTTTGAACTAGTTTATCCTAAGCCGATTTAGATGGTCCTAAGCCAATTCAACTTGGCGTGATTTTATTGAATCTAAAGTTCGCCACTGCGCCAACTTTCTAGTTTAAATCTAATTTATCCTAGGCCCATGCAATTTCACGCGATTTTATTTCACAGTCTATCAAAGCCTGAGAGCTAATGTGCTCGCAGATTCTGTGTGTGTGTATGTAACCACGTACGTATGTATGTACGTATGTGCGTACGTATGTACATAATGCGATAACTCCTGGTAGAAATATCCAATTTGCTTCACATTTTGGACATAGATTTATCCTCATAACAAACTTCCCTGATTATTTTCAGGAGTTCATTTGATAAGAATCAGGGGAGGGGAACAAAAGGCTAATCCGCACTCCTCCCCCCTTTCATAATTTAGTTAAGTCAGTTTTTCATGCAAAAGTGTCGGATTTTATTAAAATATTAGGTATAAGATTATTTTGATTAGACACCTCCGTGATTAATTGCCGGATTCATTTTTTACATATAAAGAAAAGAAGAATAAGTGGTAACCCTCTTAATTTATGTAAATAGGTTTTTCACGGAGAATTTACCGATTTGTTTCAAATTTTGGATGTAGGTTCCTACTGATAAGACGTTTACCTGATTAATTTTGGGAGTACTGAGGTTAAATATAAAGGGAGAACGGATTATATTTTTCAATCGGATAAATACTTTTGGTTTTATGAAAAGATTTTTAATTAGTAACATATATTGGTTTTCGCACACATCACTTCACGCGAAATTGTTTAAAAATCTAAAAAACATTAAAAAACTAAATATCGGACCCCTTTTAAAAATAAGAAAAAGCTTAAATAAAGCTTGGCAGTTGAAATTTAGGATGAGGGTATAGAGTAATGGTACGCTAAAATTTTTTGAAAAAGTTCAGCGTTTTTTAACGTTTTAGCAGCTAATTAAATATTACCATTATTTGAAAATTTTTGAAACATAATAAAACATGACGTTAAATATCTAAGATAAAGGATGCCGCGTCAAATACCATTATTTTCTATTAGTATTTTTTTAAATGATAAATTCTTATTGAAAAACATAATAAAACAAGTTGGAAATTGCACGTGAACGTAGCAAATGAGGTGCGTTCGTATGATAACAAAGTTTAAAAAATATTCAGATCTTGCTACTATAGTAGAGCGTAATCCGGATACAGTATAGTCGAAATCTTTACTTTTCTGTAAATATGCAGGAAGTAATTTTTATTACACCTCAGCAACGTATATCTTATTCATAAAATTTGAAATAGTTGAATATAATTAAAACACGTCCCAAACAATGTTTCCCCGTATAGCATTATGTAGTGGAATACTTTTGTGTAACCCTGTTATTTAATAATAAAAATTCTTTGCATCACAGATTGTACAAAATGCATATTTTAGTGTATATTTCATAGATTCATGCCAATTCTATTACGTTCGAATGAGTGTAACATCATTAAAATGCATTTGAAACTTTTTCACCATTGACCGTAATGTAATGGAATACTTTTGATTGCCCCTGTAAATGATCTATGCATCAGACTTTCATAACATTTGAAATGACTCGACAAAATCACGCAATAATTATATGTTTTAAATTTCAAACGATTAAAATGCATTTGAAACTTTTTTCCCTATTGACCGTAATGTAACGGAATCCTTTTGATTGTCCCTGTAATTGATCTATCCATCCGATTTTCATAAAATTTGAAATGACTCGACAAAATTATGTTATATTTAGGTATTTTAAATTTCAAACGATTCGGCTGGGCAGTTTTTGCGTTGTTAATGCGGACAGACGGACGGACAGACAGACAGACAGACGGACAGACAGACAGACGGATGGACTGAGCGACAACAATAGGTGCTACGTATTTACATAATTACGAACGCACCTAAAAATATAAAAATAGTCCCATTACGAAAGTAAAAGAGGGGGGGGGGAGGCGAACAAAATCAGGAAGTCTAATGGAAATTCTAGGTTGAAACTTTAAGATAAACTTTACTATTTGAAACTTTAAGATATTTTATGACACACGATATAAATTTATAAAAAATATATTCCGCGTTAAATGCCACTATTTACGAATAGTGATTCTTCCAAAAATCATAAATTCTTGTTTTGAAGCACCGCGACATCGATTAACATATCTAGTGATAGATTGTTTAACAGAGTTTCATTCGCATATAGTTTTGTTGATATTAGAGTGCCCTCCCTGGTGATGGAATGTGGAACTAATATAACGTGACCACCTTGATGTTGGAATTTTGAACTAATACAACGTGATTTAGTTCAAACCAGCTGGCTTCGCCCGCTATCGAGCCCCTTCTTTTATATAAAATCTTGAAGCGGACGTATGTTAAAACCAACGAACCTTTAAGAGAATGAAACATGATAATAAATATTCAATAAAAAGGATGCCGCATAGAAATACCACGATTTTCTAATAGTAATTTTTGTAAATTCTGGCTGGAACTTTTTGAAACTTTGTATTAGTTTATGGCATATGGTATACATTTATAAAAAAATCACATTTTGGATTGAAAAATGGTGTGGTTGCGAACAAAAACAGAAAATAAAACAGATATTCTAGATTTTAAAGCATCTCTACCTCGAGTAACATATCTACTAATAGATTGTTTAACGAAAATTCATTCAGATACAGTTTTGTTGATAATAGAGTGCGCTCCCTGGTGTTGGAATGAGAAACTAATATAATGCAGCTTCGTTAAAACTTGCTGGCTTCGCGCTTTATATGATTGTCGTAAGCAGCGGTGATACAGTTCGAAATTCGTTCGCTTCAAGGTTCTTTCGAAAAGAAGGGACATTCGGTGCTGCGTGCTCAGAACGCTTGCTAACGCTGCGTTCAAAAGGGAAGAGGGCATTCGGCAGTGCGCATGCAGCACACCTGCTATACGCTGCCTCAGATGGTGAGAACGCGGCTGAAGAACTAATGCCCGAAATTTAATAAAAATTTATATTCACATAGTCTCTGATCTAAATTGCTGCTGATTAGTCTGCTGTAAATCGCTTATCAGGTGGAGCTGTCCTTTTGCATTTTTTATGATTTACGCACCAGGTTTATCTTACTAACTAATACGCAAATTTCTATCAAACTTCAGATTCAGTTTGTACATGTCATGAGTTGGTGTTGTTTTTATTTTGAAGTAAATCACTCAACTTGGCTGTGCTGCATTTTTCACAATTTTCACAATAGCTGTATCTCAAGAACTAATGAACGGAATTTAATAAAAACTAATATTTTGATAGTCTCTGATATGAATTGATGCTGATTACATTTTCATGTAAATCGGTCAACAGATGACGCTTCTAAACTGCATTTTTATCGATTTTCAACAATACTTTTTAACTCTTTAAATCCCAAGCTCCAAAAAACTGAATGTCCTCAGAATCCCAACGAAATAGCTAAAATTTCCGCGTTTTCCCCCCATTCATTACTAGGGAAGGAGTGGAAGAAACAACCCACTGCTTTCTTTACCTCGTCAAACTTTTGTGAGGTGGTACATCCCTCTTTTTATCATCCTCTTTTACTTACAGATAATGAAGTTAAGAACAGAAATACAATGATGGAAAATTTTCTTGCAATCCTACCCGGAAGTGCCAACACATTCTTATCCCATCCATCAATGAGAGGGACCACCCCTTTGACAGCTCACCTACAACTTCAGGGGGAATGAAAATCTTTCAGCTACAGACGGCTATTATGGGATTCTGAGCACTGGGATGGTTTCGGCTATTATGGGATTAAAAAGGTTAAATAACTATATTTTAAGGATTTTCATCAAACTTTTGGATTCAGTAAATCCGTGATCTGAACTAATTCTGTTTACGTTTTCATATTAATTGCCTAAGTGGTGGTGCTGTTGCGTTCAGTTTTCCCGATTCCTGAAATAGCTCTGTCGCAAGAATTAATGCACGAATTTTCATCAAACTTTAGATTCAGTAAGTCCCTGGAATAAATTAATATTCTGTAGTTTTTGGAGTAAATCTCTCGAAAGATGACGCTGTTATACGGTATTATTCGTGATTATTGCAATAGCTCTATCTCAAAATCTAATGCATGAACTTCCATCAAATTCCAGATTATGTTAGTCCTTGATATAAATACGTACTTTTTAGTTTTTAGAGTAAATCGTCAACAGGTGGCTCTGCTATGTGGTAGTATTCAAATTTAGTCCCTGATACAAATTAATATTCTTTTGGCTTCTTATTCTTTAGAGTAAATGGCTCAACAGCTTCTATCCAGTTTTTTTATGGTTTCTGCAATAATTCTATCTCAAAAATTATTAATACACAGATTTTCATCAAATTTCAGATTTAGTTAGAATTTGAAAGACGTTGCTGCAGATTTTTCAAAAAGTTCCAACAAGAATTTAACATTTAAAAAAAAATTACTATTCGGAAATAGTAGTGTTTCGATGCGGCATACTTTTTCTTAAATATTTATCATCATGTTTCGTTCTCTTTGAGATTCGTTCGCTTCAACATACGTCCGTTTCTAGATTTTATATAAAAGAATGGGCACGATAGTGGGCGAAGCTAGCTAGTCTGAATTAAATCGCGTTGTATAAGTTCCAAATTCAAACACCAGGGTGCTCGCGTTATATTAGTTCCACATTCCATCCCCACGGTGCACACCCTATTATCAACAAAACTGTATCTGAAGGAAACTCCGTTAACAATCTATCAATAGATATGTTACTCAATGTTGCGGTGCTTCAAAACTAGAATTTAAGATTTTTGCAAAAATCACTATTCGTAAATAGTGGCATTTAACGCGGAATATATTTTTGTAAATTTATATCATGCGTCATAAACTATCTTAAAATTTCAAATATATCAACATAGAATTTCCATTATATTTCCTGATTTTGTTCACCACCTTCCCTCTTTCCCTGTCGTAATGGGACTTTTTTTATAATTTTTTATCATGCGTCATAAACTATCACAAAGTTTCAATCAGTTTCAACAACAATTTAATATTTTTGCAAAAATTACTAATAGAAAATAGTGGTATTTGACGAGACATCATTTTTTAATTTTTTAATATGTACAATTTCGCGTGAAGTGATGTGTGCGAAAACCAATATCTGTTGCGAATTAAAAATCTTTTCTTAAAACTAAAAGTTTTTATCCGACTGAATAAATCCGACTGAATAATCCGTTCTCCCTTTATATTTAACCTCAGAATTCCCAAATTAATCAGGTAAACTACTTATCAGAATGAACCTACATCCAAAACTTGAAACAAATTGGTAAATTCTCCGTGAAAAACCTATTTACATAAATTAAGGGTGTTAACCCTCATTCCTCCTTTCTTTATACATGTACAATGATCACCCGCAACTAATCGTGGATGTGCCTTATCAAAATGATCTTATACCTAATATTTTAATAAAATCCGATACTTTTGCATGAAAAACTGATTTAAGTAAATTATGCAAGGTGGGGGGGGGGGGGTGCCGTTTGTTCCCCTCCCCTGATTCTTACCAAATGAAATCCTGAAAATTACCAGGGAAGTTTGTTATGAGGATAAATCTATGTCCAAAATTTGAAGCAAATTGGATATTTCTATTAGGAGTAATCGCATTACGTACATACGTATATACATATGTGCGTGCATACGCACATACATACATGCTTACATACACACAAACACAGAATCTGTGAGCACATTAGCTCTCAAGCTTTGATAGTTTGTGAGTTAAAAATGCATCGGTCTAGGATAAACTAGATCAAAACTAGAAAGTTGGCGCCGTGGTGATCTTTAGATTAAATAAAATCACTCCAAATTTATTTGGCCTAGGATAATCTAGATCGGCCTAAGATAAACTAGTTCAAACCAATGAATAGTAGGCTTAACTAGTTTATCCTAATAACTGTTCGGCTAAACTAGATTGGCCTAGGAAAATCTAATTTATCCGATGGGTGTTCGGATACACTGGCTTGGCCTAGGAAAAACTAGTTTATCCGGTGGGCGTTCGGAATAGACTAGTCTGACCTAGGAAAATAAAATACTTTAAAGTGGTAAATAAAAATACCTTTAAATGGTGCTGCTAATCGGCATGAATCATTTTAACTTTATGAATTTTACAAACTTAGAATACGTATAATGATAATTTTGAAGTAAAAATATCTTGAAAATAGTAATAAAAACTTTTTACGAAAACATGTTAATAATATTTGTATTTGGATCTTTACGTGATCTGAGCAAGCAAAATATAAAAATTCAAATATTTGTAATATGTATAGAAGTAAATATAAACTTTTGAAAATGTAAATAAAAATACGTTATAATTTTTTGACTCTGATGATTCATTATATTTAAATATTATATTACTATATCTGATGAATAAAAAAAAATTGGGTATTGAACTTTTTCATAGCGCAACATCTGGTGTTCTCATTACTGGCGTTAACCCTTAACTGCTGTGACAAAAATTGTCGCATAACTACTGTGAGCGGCCTGCCAGACCGCTTAATCTAAAGATTAATAAAATAATAAATTAACTCTTAGAACATTATTTTTGTATTGAACTTTATATATAGAACTGTTATAAATAAAATTTAACTATTCAAAAGTCTCTAGAGATAGTAATAGGACTCCAAACGAAACAAAATTTGCCTGGTATATATAGTTAAACTAAAAATTGCAAGTTAAACTCTGAAACTTGAAAAACTCAGCGATCTGTGAGACCGCTAACAGCAGTTAAGGGTTGAGTTCTTTTTTATGTATAGAGCATGAAAAAGTTGGTAAGAATCTTCCATATTTCCACAACTGTCTTTTATTTCGCATATAGTTTTTAACAGCACAGTTTAAATTCTTTTTAAACTAGAAGAAGTCCTTATGCAACGAATCGTAAACAACACATTTTCGGCTGTGTCTAAATAATAAATCTTCATCCAATAGCTCTTCGCTTAATTCATCACATCACCGTAATACGAAACAATGGAAATTGTTATTCTTACGTCGGTCAAATGGTTTGTGTTAAAAAAAAAGATGCTTTCAGGAATTTGATTTGGCGAATGGGTCTGGTCATGTAACCGTAAATTAACCACCGTAAATCACCGCTATTGTTATTGCCACGTAGCAAGATACGAATTCAGCTTTATTTGCGCTACTTAAAAGAAATATATATGTAGATGTTGTCTGTTGTAGTGTGTTGTTGATGGCGAAAGTGCAAAATTACGTTGTGCGTGTCTATAACACTTACAACTTACCTACTTAGCACTTACTACCCTTGAAAGTAAAAAGGAAACATCCATCATATTTTTCTGAATGAATTGAATATTTTATTAATCGATCATGTATTGCTTATGTACCTCAATCATCTAAATTTCACAAACTTTCTCTGATTTTAACCTGGCGACTGTTATTATGCATTAATTCCTTGTAAACCATGAGGCAAAGATCTTGATTCGTGCGTTTTCGTTTCTTCATGGGTGTTGAACAACAGAGCAAAATAAATGTACAACTGCTTTGCATATTTTTGAAATCTTTATCATCAACTAAAGAAAACAGAGCTATTCATACTCTTCTGTAAAACACTGATTGAAAATTGGGGAATATTATAAAATTTGATTTCATAAATTTAGATCCGGAAACTGCAAGTAGGACCATAAATTTAGGAACAAAATACGGCTGCAGTGTCGCATGGCAGTTAAATTTAAAAAATATGTATTTTTTTTAAATATATGTAAGCGTTACATAATATATTTTAAATTTTGTAGTCGTTTATATAATATTTTGTTTTACTTGAGGAAATAAAGTAGAAATAATACTGCATGGCATTCTGTTAAAAGAATTTTTAATATTTAGAATATAAAACTTCCATTTTATAACTATTCTTTTTCCGCTAAATAAGATGAAGTATCCTTGTATTCAAAGTAACCGTTCATTAGCATATTTTTTGTTTAATCATGATCTGTATTAAATGCATCATTAAGAAACATTTTTTCCTTCTTTATGTTTGTCTTACTTATTTATTTATGCACGCTTCACTTTGAAGTTATGTTTTTATTTATTAACCAAATTGGTTTATTATTCAATAAGAACATTTAATATAATAGCTTTTTTTTTATCTTAAATATCTATTAATGCATTATTATCATAAATAAATCATTTTTTATGAGCACCGTGGAGTTAATTGACTCATTTAGCTGAGTAAAGTAATTAAAGAACAGTGTTTAATGTAAAAATAGTTTATTTATTACGAAAATTTCAAATTTAATAAGCTGAAAAATACAATTAAGGGGATTTGGTGTGCATTTTAAAGTAATTAACGGTACATTAAGAGAGATTACTCTGAGAATCGCCACTGTGGTTGTTGCCAATAGCAATATCTAAATTCAGCCTTTTTTCGCGCTATGTAAGAGAAATATATATGTAGATTTTGTCTGTTGTAGTGATAAGGTTATGGTGGCGAATGTGCAAATTTACGTCATGCGTGTTTCTAGCACTTACTACTTACAGTACCCGTAAAATTTAGAAAAGAAACATTCATTATTTATTTCTTAGTGAATTCAATATTTTACTAATTGATTATGTATTGCTTATGTGCCTATATCATTTAAATTTTAATACTTATCTTTTACTTTAACACGCTGACTGTTATCAGTGCATTAATTCTTTGTAAATCTATTAGAAATGACCTTGAGTAGCGATTTACGTTTCATCGCGAGTTGTTACATATACAACGAAATTTTTGCTGCTCTATAATTTAGCAGGTTCTATCATTAACTAAAGAAAAAAGAACTATTCAAACTCGCTTTTGAATAACAATAATAAAAACGTTCCCATTGCAATAAATTGTTATAATGCACTCACCGGTGTATGACGGCGGATAATATAAAATTCCATCCCATAAATTTAGATCCAGAAACACCAAATAGGTTCATAAATTAAAAAAAAAAACGACCGCCGTATCGTACGGCAGGTAAAGCGTAAAAAAAAAATCTGTAAAAGTATGAAAGCGTTAAATAATAACATTGAAATTTTATAATCGTAAAAATATATTCCATTTTACTAATGAAAATAAAGAAGAAATAATACTGCATGATATTACGTTAGAAGAATTTTTTATATAAAATAATATAAAAAATACCATAATAGAATAATTCTTTTTTCTGCGAAATTAGAGTTAGTTTTTAGAATACCTTGTATTTAAAATTAATTGTTCATTGGAATAATTTTTGTTTAATCATGGTCTGTATTAAATGCGTAATTAAGAAACATTTTTCCCTTCTATGTGTTTGTTTTACTTAATTATTTATTCCCGCTTCGATTAGAAGTTATATTATTATGTATTGAAGAAATTGGTTCTTATTCAATAAGAGCTTTTGATGTAATAGCTTTTCTTATCTCAATTATCTATTAATGAAAAATTATCATAAAAAACATATAATTTATGAGCACCGTAGAGATAGTTATTCATTTAGTCGTGTAAAGTAATAAACGATCAGTGTTTAATGCGAAAAAAGTTCATTTGTTAAGAAAGTTTCAAATTTATTGGACTGATAAAAATCATTAAAAGGGTCCTGGACGTATTTTATAGTTAATTTTGTTTATAAGGTTAACATTTTGAATTTTTTTAAGGGTGAACCATAGTTTATACACAAAATCACATGATAAAACTTCTCATACTTAAATATATATATATATTAATTCAAATTTATCAAAAAGAGGGGTAAGATTGAATTGTTATAACTTGAAATATATTTGTAGAATTTCACTCTTTTTTGCTACCAAAGTTCAGAACTCAATAAAATTTGTAAGATTACTGTTTTTAAAAGTAATCTTGCAATTTTTGTCGGTTTGAAAACTATTTCAAACCGAATATCAAAATATAATGTAAATATATCCGGGTAAGCAAGAAGGTATTTTTAGATGGATTTTTTAGTTGTACGAATATTTCGGTAAAACTAAAATGACTAAATAAATAGTTATTATCATAAAATAGTTCTCTATAATAAAAATGAAAAAAAAATATTATCAAAAAAGAAATAATATACATTTTTAAAAAGAAGGATTTTTTTGAGGAAAAAAATTCCGCATTATCCCATACTATTATTATTATTATTATTTATTTTACAAAAGTTAAAACAAGAGTATTTTACGAAAAGACTATTTTACTCGTAGGAATTTATTTGCAACAAGATTTTATGTTATGCTTAATAAAAGCAAAAACAATTATAACTGCTTTTTTCTGCTTTTTAAATAATTCCATGCATTTGTATAGATTATTGCCTTTATTTGCTTGACTTAAAGGTTTATTTTATCTCTTTACAATCAAATGCTTCTGAATCAATTAAATCTTTTCATATTTTTTAAAAATTTAATTATTTAATTATAATTTCATAAATAAGACATTTCCTTCCCGAATTTAGTATTGCTGCTACAAATATTTTCAAGCATGTAAACGTGACAATTGTGGGATGAAATTTACAAATGAATGTTGGTTATTTCTCTCATAAATATGCTGCACCTGAGTATGACAAATAGTCAAGCGTCGGTTAATTCTGTGCCTACTTTAATGCAATCCAAAATTATATCATTTGTATACATCTGTACAATAATAATAATTTACATTTTCTGATTTTTTTTCATATGGTTGATCTATAATGAATTTAATCAAATTTCGCAAAAATAAATGCTGCAAAAAGCTTTATTTATTATAGAAGAAAAATTTTATTAAAAATATTTTGATTTGATTTATGTTGATATTTAATGTTAAATACAAACCGAAATTTATCATTAATATGATACTCTATGTTTGTTCTTTAAAATTAACTAGCTGGTATCAACAAGCATTGCTGAGCCAAAATTAGCTTCGTCTCCAACTCGATATGTAATTTTCATTTTACTATTCTCGCTGTTTTACTGCTATAAAACATTTTATTTTATTACTATATTATTTACAGAAACAACCTAAGGTACCCGGGGATAATAACGCCACGTTAAGGTTCTACAAATTTTCACGACTCAGTTTTAGATTGTATTTTTCAAACAAATATATGACTTGATACAGCAACTCATTGACTATCTATATAAAAAAATAATTTAACAGATATGTATTCATAAAATGTAATGGCGTTATTTCGTGACCAATGCTATTTGGCGTTATTACCCACCTATATGGGTAATAATGCCATGCAAACAAAACTATGAAATAGGATGGAGTAATTGCATGTAGATTGCCTAATTCTAAAAATACAAACTCTACAAACTTAGAAATTGACAAATTGCATTCTAAGCTATTGAAAATGTTCAGTTTTTTGTGAAAGTGTAAGAAAAATAGAGGTGTGGTGTGAGTTGGGGGGGGGGAAGGATGAGGCAAAAGAATATCAGACCGTGAGCTTCTTTTTGCTTAAAAAGGACCGCTTAAACAGAATTATTAGAAACATTGCAGTTTTAACTGTGTTTATTTGAATCAGTATTTAGGATGTAGCTTAGCCAATGTGGGGAATCAGCCGGGGTATTAATGCCAGGAATTGGCGTTATTACCCCGTTATAGTTATTGCGCTGTACATTTTAAATTACAAATTATCTCGAGAAGATATGCAAAATCTTCAACAATATTTTGAACAACATAGTCTTCACATCACAAAACGTATCTCGCAAATTTTAGATCAAGCGTTAATTTTAGTTGGCCTTTTAGTTTAGACCTAATAATGAAACAAAGTAACTTTAATCTGTTTTTTGCAATTTATATGACTCAAAACCCTTCTGCACAGAACACGTAGGTGTCATTTACCAGATTTTTTCATAATTATGCATAATATTAGCCCTTGGCGTTATTACCCCGCCTTGCGTTATTACACCAGACCACCTTATATGAAACTATCTAAGTACATGTGGCTAAAATTTCATTATTACACATTTACAAAGAAAGTTCATCAATTAAAATTGCATTTTTAGTTAACTCGGGTCCAATTGATTGGATTAACCAGGTATGCCGTCCCCTATTGAGAATTACTAAAAATTCTTTCGCTTTCTAAATAAATATATTTTAGACCCAAATACGGTAAATTTGGTGATATCATTTCATTCGCCGCCAAGTAATGTATTTTAGCATTTTTAATTTTGAAAGTCCGTTTTTGTGTAAATTCTTGCCAATATTTTGCTAAATATTGCCAACTTAACGCCATTTGTCATTTTTGCAGCGTTGTACATTGTCAACAATTCAATGACCTGATTGTTGTTTCAACTTAAATTTTCATTGAATACGCATTGATATGCAGTAATTTTGTTACAACTCACTAATTATTTTTTCTCGAACATGTAATTACCACAGTGAATTTTTTTTGCAACACAAAGCAGTAGAATAAATAAATTAGTCAACATCATTATTGTCGCTCTCAGGTAATATTAGCTTGAAATATAATAACAAGTAAAAAAACCTACACTAATTGAATTTTTTTTAATTAGTGCAGTGGTAATCAAAATCGATTAAATAATTTTTTAACTAAAATCAGCTTAACTTACAACTACCCCTAAATGGCCCACTAATCTGTCTTTTTTTAACATGGGTCAGAGCCCAATATTCGCATGACCGAAAACGGTACAATAAAAGTTTTTGCCAAATATCAATATATATAATTAATCTTTTGTACCTTTTAAAACACTATTAGTTTGACTGTAACCGATAGTCACCCAAAATAACCCATTAACCGAAATTTCTTGAAATTCTAGCTCAAGGATCTTCTTGTGCCAGGAAACAGTATAACACGAGATATTCTTTTTAAATCGTTTATATCTTTTGCGACACAATTAGTATGACCTTGATCAATAGAGACACGAAATTACACAAAACTCAATTTTTCTCGAAGATGTGGTTTTACGAACCCTAGATATGTGACAGGATACAAAGTTTATTAAATATTGATCGAGAAATTTCTTAAATGAAATTAGTTTCAATCGCCAAAAATGACACATTATTATATTTTTTTCGAAAATATGTCTAAGCCCAATGATCGTCCCATAATCCAACATGGTAAATTAAAAAAATAATTAAACTCATTACAGAATTTTTCATATAATAGTAGTTTCACCTGAAGTGAGCCATTGCTGACTTATTAAACGAATTTTGTTGAATTTATCACTTAGCCCGTTGCCTGCACGTAATCCTAAATAGTATGATACAAATTTTTGTCAAAATCATTTGAAACGTTTTTTAGATATATTTCAATTTATCTTGATGATAGTGACTGAAAATGAAGAACTGATCAAATAAGCTGAAACATGTGACACAGCTTCAATAATCTTCTGTTCATCCAAAATTGTATAATAGGAAATGTATTTGATGTCGTTTAAGCCGTTTTATAGGAATAAAAAACTTTACCTGCAGTAAACACAAAATGACCATCTAATCTAACTTTCTCGAACATTTGACACAACCCAATGGTTTTATTGAGACCGATAACCATATACTTTTTTTTTGTCAAAATCGTGAATAATTTGTGCCATTTTTAGACACAGTTAGCTTGACTCTAGCCCATAGACATCCATAAGGACCAACCAATCAAAATTTCTCGAACATGTTATCTTGCCCCAAAGTCTTTTTGTGCCTGGAAACAGTATAGCAAAAAAACATTTTCAAAATCGTTTGAACCCCTTTCTTAGATTCATTTAGCTTGATCCTGACCTACAAAACAAAACAAAATGGAGCACTAAACTAATTTTTTCAAACATGCGATCTAACCTAATCTTTTCAAACCTTTAAAACGATAGAATATGTGTTCAGGTCAACAAAAAACCGTTTTCTGTATAAGATTTGATTGACCACTAGTTACCCAAAAAATGACCCTCTAATCTTAATTTTTCAAACATGTGACACAACCTGAAGATGTTTTTCTGTACTGAAACTATAGAAAACAAAATTTAGACAAACTCGTTAAAGCTGTCATCTAGATAGAATTAGCTTTATTTTGAAAAGCAATAATCATATTTCAGATTGTTTTATATTTTTTATTTATTGAATTATGAAATAAAGTTATATAATCAAGAGATTCCAGTTATGGAATATTACTCATTTTGGAAAGATTTACTAGATGTATTTTCGTTAAACTTGCATTGTATGTTAGATAATTTTCAGGGGTGGTTTTAATATATTGCATATTGCTTTTAATTGCTCAGCTATAATGTTAGTCAGCAATTTTGAAATAAATTTCTATAATAAAGTAAACAGGATTATGAAAGATTAGTCTTTATAAAAACTAATAACGGGCGGATTTTTATTAGATTTACATTGGCAATTTTTGTAAATTGCATATGGTTATGTCGTTCGATAATAAAACCTACTATAAAATTCAGAGGTTTATCTTGAAAAGCGAACTATTATATGAGGTGAAGCCTGTTTAGTTAACAATAAAATTTTAAGAAATATATAATCAATGATAACAATATAAATTTACAAGTAAAACTCTTTTGATTTCTTTTAAATTTCTTGTTGCATTTACTTGCCAATTGTGGTAGCTGTGTCACTAATTATTATCATTTTTCCAACAAACAATGAATTGGTGTTAAAAAGAGTTTAAAAAACATTTTTTTGGGGGGAGGGGGGAGAAATTACTAAATTCATAAACATGTTTCGTATTTATAGTACATTTTAGGTAGCTTTCATTACAAAAAGTAAAAAGCTACCTATTGCAGCCGTCCGGAGGAAAGCACTTCCGGAAAATTTTGGTATATTTTCACCGATCATGACCCCCAGACCCCAAAACCACCCTCCGTTCAAATGTTGACATATATATATATATATATATATATAACCATATATATATATATATATATATCTGATTTTTGTCATGCGATAACTAACGTATTTATGAACCGATTTGAATGAAACTTGGTATGTACATAGTACATACAAATGTCTCGACCGAGTTCGTTGGTCAGCATCATCCGCCATTTTGTTTCAAAATGGCGGCCATTTTAAAATTTTTTAAAAATTTAAAATTTAAAATTAAATGCGAAAAAATTAAAAGTTGAAAAATATTTTTCTTTTACGTGTTAGAACTTAAAACAACGATTCCAGAACACTTTTTATTTTGTCTATATCTTAAAAAATGATTGAGTTATAGCACTTTGAATTTTTCTTATAGCTGACATTTTGAAACGATCTGATTTTTGTCACGTGATAACACGCGTATTTATGAACCGATTTCAATGAAACTTGGTATGTACATAGTACATACAAATGTCTCAACCGTGTTCGTTGGCCAGCATCATCCGCCATTTTGTTTCAAAATGGTGGCCATTTTAAAATTTTAAAAAATTTAAAAATTTAAAATTAAATGCGAAAAAATCAAAATTTGAAAAATATTTTTTTTTACGCGTTAGAACTTAAAACAACGATTCCAGAACACTTTTTATTTTGTCTATATCTTACAAAATGGTTGAATTATAGCACTTTGAATTTTTCTTATGTCTGACATTTTGAAACGATCTGATTTTTGTCACGTGATAACTCGCGTATTTATGAACCGATTTCAATGAAACTTGGTATGTACATAGTACATACAAATGTCTCGACCGAGTTCGTCGGCCAGCATCATCCACCATTTTGTTTCAAAATGGTGGCCATTTTAAATTTTTTAAAAATTTAAAATTAAATGCGAAAAAATTAAAAGTTGAAAAATATTTTTCTTTTGCGTGTTAGAACTTAAAACAACGATTCCAGAACACTTTTATTTTGTCTATACCTTAAAAAATGATTGAGTTATAGCACTTTGAATTTTGCTTATGGCTGACATTTTGAAACGGTCTGATCTGAACGATCCACAATATTGCTTTAAAATGGCATACACTTTATGATATCGTGGAATTTGTTGACTCTCTAAATCGCTTAAAATAAAACCAGGTTGAATAAAAGATGACTAATTTCTAAAAATTTCTATTAATATTCAGTCTTGACAAAAACTAGTATTCAATCTTATAAAATCACTAATTTTATAAGATTTTTTCCACTAATTTCAGCTTAGTATTTTTGAACAATGTAACTTACCTTAAAATAAATAAATAAACATATAAGTATATGAAAGCTACCTCTTCCTCCCGGCATTGCCGGAAGGACTTTTTTTATTTCATGAAGCAAAAATTGAATGTATTCAATATTTGGAAGTGATTTATAAACGATAAAAGCACACTTCTGATGACGTCAAAGTCTCTTGGAAAATAAATAAGAACTCGACTCTGAAAATGTGATATTTCAAACCACTATAGCGATTTTATCTTAATTGATATGTATAGTAATATAGAATAAGATTGTATGCATGGAATAACACTTGTTTGTTTATATTCGCTTAACTATAATGAATATTTGCTTTACAAAAGTGCAAACACAAACTGCTGAATTTAATGTTCATCTATTTCTTTTTATGGATAATGAGCTTTTTAAAAAAATTTCCTATTATTATTTAGTGCCTAGTTAAATTTTGTTTCAATATTTTATGTATAATTCAATTTTGTGTCAAATATTATCTGTTTTTCCTTCAGACTCATGTGTTTCAATAGTATGTTTTTTATAAGACTAAGACACAAACTTCATTTTTATAGACACGCTAAAAAACAAAGTATTTATTTATTTATTTATGAGTGAAAATGTGTAGTGCTTTCTAACCTCAAGAGGAACAGAAATATCAAAAATTGTAAAAATTGCTCATAAAATTTGAGTTTGGGTCTCAAGAAGTACATGCCTTTATGTTTAATTTGAAAACCGTAGCTGCTATATCAACATATGTTTGGAGGGAATTGTGATGTAGAAAAAACCCTTTTTTGGGAGTTTGTGAAGGAGTGGGGGGGGAGGTGAGAGTGAAATGTTTGTTTAGAGCTTATAGTGCTTAAATTGTGACATGGATGAGATGCAGATACATCACTATGATCCAGGATTAAAACGAAAATAGATACATCTCATCAACAAACACAAATCTTGTCCCATAAGCTCAAGAACACTCTTTCATACTCACTCCCCTCTTTCTCCCCTCCCTCCAAAACTATGTAAATGTTGCAGCTGGCAGCTACGGATTTGAAATTGAGCATAAAGGCATCTAAGAAATTAGCCTTAGTTATTCTGCGTCAATCATCGCAATACAAATATTTCATATAAATTAGATACAATAATCATTGAATCACACACGTATTACAAATACAATCAGGATAAGAATCAATGTATCTCAGACTCTATTTTAACATTCAAATACAAACGCTGATTTAAAATATAATTTTTCTTTGTATTTAATTTTCTATAATTCAGGACAAAATACATAAACACATAACACAGAAAATTAGAATCACAAATATGTACACAACTAAAAGATATAATTTTAATCATGCATTTTTAACCATTTGTGCCTGAATTTGTTTTTTATTTCAGTGTCCTGCTTAATTGTATTTGCTATCATATAAATATACTACTATCATTATTGCTTTATCTTAACCTGACTATTCTATTTGTAAATTGTGAAAAACGATTGTAATTAATAGAAGCAAAAGCATATTTTAAAGAATAATTTTATTTGTAAACGTTTAAATGCCTCAATTATAGGGCAGTTGGCATGAATTGGTTTTACACAGAATCAGATTATAAAACATCTATATAAGATAAAAATAGGCATCTAATAAATGTGATGTTTCTATATAGAACTTAGCAAAGAAAATACTATAATTATTCAAATAATAATAGTTTATTTATCGAGACAGATAAATGAAATAATGTCAAAATACCGTGTATCAATAAAAGTTATTTTTATGTACCTCTCATGATAAGCAAAAGGCAATATGACAGAACAAGCTGCGATAGAGAAACACGGCTAAGAATAAACTCTCTGTTACATGATAAGAAAATCAATTCATGAGATGGTTTGTGATACATTTATACCGACGTTTGATTAAAAATACAGTTGTGTATTTAGAAACATGTTCCTATTTTTGTATAAAGTGTATAGTTATCATTAATGTAATTTCTAGCATACCAAAAAGAGAAATAAAAATTTCTTTTTATGAAATAATATATATATATATATATATATATATATAGATAAATAGATAGATATAGATATAATAGATTTTTTTAAATTAAGGGAAAATCTTTCATTAAATATGTGTTACATGGTCAAAAACCATCAGGAATTTTTAGTTTTAGGCATTTTTATGAAAATTATGCGATATAATTCATGAACTATTCTCAAACTTCAAGAAAATAAAGAACGTGTTCTACATAATATTTTGATAAAGCTTTTAATGATGAACACAATTTCGATGTGAATGAAGATTGTAATATTTGTATATTATTTGTATATATTTGTATATTATGTATATTATTACGCTGTAAAACAATATACATTATAAATCTTGCAGAATTTCGCATAATATTTATGCCTGGATTTGAAAAAATAGCCTGTATATTCATGAAATTAAAACATTTAAAAACTTTTCAAGTCACCTCCTCATGTTTCTTGTTTATATTATCCAAGATTTTGAATTCAACTAAATTCAACTTGGTGAAACCTGATTAAATGCCGTAGAAATAGCCTATTAGATTAAAAAAATACGCATGTTAATTTTATTATGAGAAATTGGCTTTTATATGAAATTACTTTTAACTATACATAAGAGAAAAATTACAATTTTATTAATTTTATTATTTTGCATAGTTTAGGTGTCAAGTATAAATACGGAAGCAAATAAAATGGTTTTTAAGATAATCGTTTTTTTTTTTTTTTTTTAATTTCGACTACAGACATCGGTGAGCTGAATTTCAGTGGCTTTTTTAACCAGGCGGAACGTGTGTCAAGAAAAGTTACTAGAGAGAACGCGTGGGGGTATTATATACCCCAATATTTAAAATACGTTAAAATTTGTTTTATTGAGTTTTAAATTGTATTTCATTTATAATACATGAATAAAATTTGAGTTACATTTTAAAAAATAAACTTATAGAAGTAAAATTTAAATAAATAAAAATAATAACTAAATAATATCAAGGTTATAATACCTGCATTCTTTGCTCCTCTAATACGCATTGCTTATGGTTTGCAATTTGAACAAAATACATTCCTGTGTTCCTGGAACAGAAAGATTTACATTTTCGCCATCACATTCTTGTTTTTCTTTCGTAATATTATTTGGACGTACTCTTGCTTTTTGTCATAAATTCTTTTATTTTTTACACCGTTTTTCCATGTTCTACTTTTACTTATCTAAATTTAAAAGGCCAAACGTATCTGTGCGTAACACATACGTCAAATTGTGAATGGCAACACGTTCTCCTGCAATTTCAGTTTTGCGATTTTCGCTACTGAAAATTTTATATTTCTAAACATCGCACATTTTATATTTTTACACCATCGAATAGAGAAAAGAATGTATTTTTAAATGCAATTGATTTGAAAGCTGTATCTTAAATTTTTTTGAGTTAAAAAAATGGTGAATTCGGTTTTATTTTGTTTAATAATTTGGATAGTTGGGTTTTATAATATTTTGTTAATTTTAACTTAAAACAATATTTGTTTGAGAGTTAGACTGAACAATATATGATGTATTTTTTACTGTAACTAATTGTGTAGATTTATTATTAACAGTGATGCAGTCGTAAAATAATCAGAGGATATACGCTCAATAAAGCTTTTAATGATGAACACAATTTCAATGTGAATGAAGATTGTAATATTTGTATATTATTTGTATATATTTGTATATTATGTGTATTATTACGCTGTAAAACAATATACATTATAAATCTTGTAGAATTTCGCATAATATTTATGCCTGGATTTGAAAAAAAAACCCGTATATTCATGAAATTAAAACATTTAAAAATTTTCCAAGTAACCTCCTCATGTTTCTTGTTTATATTATCCAAGATTTTGAATTCAACTAAATTCAACTTGGTGAAACCTGATTAAATGCCGTAAAAATAGCCTATTAGATTGAAAAAAATACGCATGTTAATTTTATTATGAGAAATTGGCTTTTATATGAAATTACTTTTAACTATACATAAGCGAAAAATTACAATTTTATCAATTTTATTATTTTGCATAGTTTAGGTGTCAAGTATAAATACGGAAGCAAATAAAATGGTTTTTAAGATAATCGTATTTTTTTTTAATATCGACTACAGACATCGGTGAGCTGAATTTCAGTACTTTTTTAACCAGGCGGAACGTGTGTCAAGAAAAGTTACTAGAGTGTATATGTTATAGCTTTCTTGAGAAACAGAGGATATACTGTGTTCCTTAAAAAAATACAGTAGAGCGTATGCCCCTGTATACTCTCCACTACATCCCTGATTATAAATCAATGAAACAGTTCTTTCTTAAAGATTTTCTTTCGTCGAATTTTGACGGGTTCCATCTCGTATATATAAAATACAAACTTGAAAATTTTGGTTTTTTCGCTTAATCGTCCGCTTATTGCAGGTATTTTGATGGAAATTGTATTGTTCGATAGGTATTATTTAGGTAAGATTTTTGTATATAGTACATCATTCTACGTAGATTAATTATAAAACTATGCCGGTAAAGTCTTTTTTTTTGTACGAAAGGGTTACTATTAGGAATTTCTTTTTCATTTGGCGACAGCATATTAAGCTATATTTGTTAAAGAATTGAAATGTTTACGTTAATGTTGAAATGAAAATATACAACACAACCATTCCAAAAAACAAAGATAAAAAAAATACTATTGATTTTATTTTAAACACAAATAAGAAAAAAAAATCAGTTAGAAATAATAAAAGATAAAAATATGTAATTTAAATATGGGATCAATCATTGTACAGATTTAAAAAATACATTCGTTGTCAAAGTCGATTCATGAAATCATGTCTGTTAATTTGTCACTTTTTTGCTATATATTTGGCTCCAAAATAACAAAATATTTACCTGAAATTGAAATTAAATAATATATGAATGACGCCATTTTTGAAAAGTATTTTTTAAGTATGTCAGAATTAATTACATGTCTTACAAAGTGTATTTTAAAAGAATATTTACATCATTGTATAAGTTTTCAGCTTATAATAATATATCATAATATAACGATATATCAATTTTTTTTTCAAACCAATAAAGTTTTTTTCTTTGTTTAGGCTGCAAATATAGCTATTTGTAAATATATATCAGCTGTGCAACCATATATTATGCTATTGTTGGTTAAATAATTGAAACGGCTACGTTAATTTAGAAAAAAAATATGAATACAGAGAAAAAATCTGTTAGTAATTTTATTTAAATATAATTAAATAAAATCAATTTAAAGGAACTTAGGGTTATTCATATAAAGATTTATGAGCACAAATGTCATATACGCTCCAGGGTAACTAATTGGTGTCAATGGCGTTATTTTAACTGACATGGGTATTTTTTTAATTTATTAATAAATTGTTTATTTACTTTCATTTTCTTTTTTAACAGAATACAGGTGTAACGTTTATATTATAAAAACACATTCTTATAAAACTTAAAAATTATGTTTTTGTGACATCAGAAAAGTTTGGTAAGGTACTAAAACAGTATTTCGTTCCTATTTTGAATTTATCGTCAATCACTTGAATCAGAATAGGATAAGGAACTCTTTCCTTATTCTTTTATTTTTTTAAGAAATGTGTGAAAGGCGTGTGGCACAGATGTGATATCCGCAAAACATTGGCATGTTATTTTTCTGATGCCAATTTGGCAAGTCTTTCGTTTTCAAATACCGATTAACATACATATATTTGTAAATTATTTCGGTATTTTTAAAAAGTAAATAATAATAGATAAAAAATGTTTAGTTAATAAGGCTAGAACAAAACATTTATATTATTTTGAAATATAAAATAAAAGCAAATAAACAAGTTATTAGTAACTAAAAAACAGTAGACGGGTTACCATGTAAGGCATAAAAGCGCTATTTTGCTGAAATCGTGCCATTGTGGTGCACATAAGGCATCTGCGTCAGGCATGTATTTTAAAAGTATGCAATGTGGATATTTTATATGTATGTATTCTAAATGTAATGAGGGAAAGATTTTTATTTTAAAGGAACTATGCACAACAAGAATAACGAACATGGAAACCATGTTTGACAATTTATCACATAAGATTAAATAACATAAAATATCGCTTTAAGTTGCAATTTTCGTCTCAACCTATATTAAGAATAATAAAAAAATATATTGGTAGACAAAAGTAACAGCTAAGAGTTTTATATATAATGTTAGAAAGCTTCCTTTATTGAATATTACTGTATTATTTTGAAAGTAAAACAAAATACCTTCACAATGACAGACATACTTCGGTCTAGCTGTTACAACTGATTATAAATTCATCAAAACAAAAAAATATAGGTAGGAGGAACTGAGGGACATTGATACAGCTTTGTTCAAAAATATTTTTATGGTGTCTAGAAAGCAGAAATTTCAAAATATTTTTCTATGTGATGTCAGCAAAACCTGTGTAGTGTGTTATAAAAATGTACAATCGTTGTTTTATATATTATTTTTGCATGTAATTTTAAAAAAATAAAAAAACAAAGTTATTTGTATCAATGTGCCCCATCCCCGGGGAAGATTGATATACTTTGACACGTCTGGGAAAAATGGAAACAAAATAACACGAATGCATATTTTTCATGGAAAAATAGTTACCAAACCATTTTATATATATTTAGAGACATTAAAATCGCAAACAATTTATTTGTAAGCGATATTAAAGCAATGGAAATGTACAATGACCTCATGTTCTGGCTGTTCCTTGTCTGTTTGTTGGCTGTGGTAACTTTGTCATATCTGGCACTTTAACTCCAACATTATCTTCTTTCTTAGGAAAGGTGAAAGAATTACCAGGTTTTCTGTTTATAAATCGGTTTACAAACAGAAAATAAAGGATTATTATTAAAAGTTATGTTTATAATAGCAACTTGTTTATAAATGCAGCTTGTTTCTCTTACTTAACATTTCTCATGTCGATAATACATTTTCACTGGAGAATCGATATAAATTTGAGATTTGCCAGGCCGCCGTCCATTTCTTTTGTTAATTCTACTAGCACTAGATATTGTGTAAGTTTGTACGTCTTCTGTTTGCAAAAATACTATAAAATGTTCTAATATAAAGAAATTAGATCTATTTCATTTCAATAAAAACTAATAATATATATTTTTGACAAAAAATGGTTGAATTAAGGAGTGAATGGTAAAAAAAATAAAAGAAAATGTAATGAAAAAATGAACTAGAAGAGGATTTAGGATGCATCAATGTGCCCCGACAAAGACTGTATCAATGTGCCCCATACAGCCATTTTGAATAAAATGAGTCGCAAATTCAACACTTCATAATTTATCTAACAATAAAGAATGAGGAACTGATTAAGAGTAGCTTTACCTGCCAGGGAGGGTAATATTTTCGGTTGAAAATAGTGGAACAGTTGTATAATACCATTTCAATTGTACAACTCAAATTACTTTTGATCTACAAAAACAATTAATTACCCATCCCATTTCATCAAACTATTGAATCATTCTAAAATTTTTCTAACAATTTTCGAACATTCTAAAAGCCAATTCTAGAACTGGCCGGGAAGCCTTGGCCAACATCTAGACTGGGGATTTAAGGCTACCCTTTAGATGCGGGGCTGTCATGAAACTGCTCTTAGACGTTGTTTATTAATTAGAGAAAAGTGAATTTCTTTTTTTCGTCCATCTTAATGATGCATGGATACCAATTTCATTGTACTAAGATAATGTAACAAGATTAAAGCACAGTAAAAACGATTCCCATTGATTATATTGAAACGAAACATTTTTGTGTATCCCAGTAAATTAAACAAAAATAGTACACAATTCCCTTTTAATAGTGAAATTAATTGATAAACCAAATAAGATAACAATTACAAGTTAACCCCAGTCTTTACTCGAGTTAGAGCACGGACAGACAGACGGCTAGACTATTTAGGTTCATAGACACTTTCAAATTCGTTAGAAATGATTAAGCCGATTTCTTATATCTATTTAGTGAACTGACCAGTCATATCTGGTCAGTCCGCGACTTGGTCAATCGCATCTGGCCAGTTCGCGAATTGGTCGGCCAATTCTAAAATTGACAGTAAATTTTAAACATTGCTGGCCAGTTCGGGAATTAGCCAATTTAGAATTTTGACGTATTTGACATAGAGTAGAGACATATATATATATAATATATACCGGGTGTCCTAAAAATGACTGATGGATTTTAAAATACCATAACTTGCAAACGGTGGCAGCTATTTAAAATGTTTTTGCAGGAGGTTATGTATAATGTCAGGAGTTTTTTTACCGTAATTTTTTATTTTAATTCGCATCTCAAACAATAGGTGGCGCTGACGGCGATTGAAGGCCAGCTCGACGCTTCACTCAGCACTGATCACTTGATTCTAATATTGAAAGATTAAGACAGTTTGAAAGCTATTTAGCAATAGTTATCACTACTTATATTACGTACTTTTAAGATTACAAATATTACACATATTAATAATTGCAGATAATACGTATTTTTTACATAGTTTAAAAGCTAATAAATTCGTAATAGTTATTCATTAACAACGTATTATAACATACGATTTGTTTTGATGTTAAAATTTGTTTTGCAAAATTTGTATTTTTCTTTCCTATATAAAATTATTATACTAATATTATTTAACATTTAATTAATCAACTTCCTATTTTAAAGACATTATTAAACATTTATTTATTTAGGAAAAGTATTAACGTTTCCATAAATTTTGTCTGCTTTTATCACCCTGAAACTGGTTATTGTTTAACAAACTCGATTTCTTCAAAGATGCGAGTTTTTTGTCAAACTGTTTTATTTATTTTTTTTTTATAAAACATACACTTCCATATTCAAGAGGAATCACAAAATTATACTGTTTAATGCTTTTTTAATGATGAAAATAGTTTAAATATTCATGAAAATCAAGCTGTTAAATTTCGAATAAAAATATTATTTCCACAAGTTTCATAGAAATGTATTTAATATTTACAAAATTCCTATAAAAATAAATAACTTAGAAAAATAAAGTTATGCATTTAAGATATTCGGTGCAAGAAAACAGTTAAATAAACTTTGTCAAACTTTTATAAATCCCACGCTTTGTGACTTCTTTGTGAAAATTTAATTGGAAGTAAAACACATATACACACTTGTACTATGAGCACGATTCATAGAGAATCATGTTGGACACACCTATATAGCAAAACTTTTATGCACGTAGAGAAATTTATGTAAATATGAAAATTAAAAAACACTTACAAAAATTAATTAAAAAGAATAGTTTCAAATCATTTATTCCAAGAATTCCTTCTTGAACTGCTTAATATTTTAAACATATAATGCATTCTTTTGCTATTTATGATCAATTCTTAACGTCAGACTTCGCATTATGTTTATTTTACTTGTTTATTATTTTTTGTTTTATTTTCTCCTTTATAGGAAAAGGTATAAACGAGAAACTGTCAAATGAAGTGAATATTTAAAACGGAACACGAAATATAATTAGACTTAAAGCAAAATAGACTTAAAACATAAAATTTCAATATACAAATACAAAAACTAAATGCTGACTAATTGAAAAATAAGTTTGAAAATCAATTGCTATTTTTTTACATATTATTTACCTGATATATGTGCTGAAAACAGATGTAAAGCGATTTTAAATTTTGTGTAAGAAAAATTTATAAATAAGTGATTTTCGTTTTATTAAATCGAAAATTTCTGTCCAAATATTACTTTTAAAATATATTAATAGAAATTCTAAAATTGTATGATTGCAGATAATCCCCCCAAGTGGAATAAGTGTTTTAATGTAATTTTAAATATTTAGCATAATTCTTTTTTTTATTTTTACATTATGAAATTATGTCAGCATTCTTAATTGAAATATATGAACGCATTATATTAATTTATATATAAACTTTGTGGTTGAAATTCAATTTTTGAACCAATTTGTGAAAGAAATAAAAGTGGAACATAATAGGATGACATTCATGCAATGTTTCCAGCATATGTTAGTTGACAAGCATGAAATGTTTTACAAGATACTATTTCAATGTGTCAAAAATATAAATACGAACTTATATTAAATTAAATTTTGCAGAGAGTGGCATGTGAAACAAGTATTATACACTGTTTATAAGTAAAAAAGAAAGGGTTAGGAAACTTACTTTTGCTCTCTCTTTAGAAATAAATTTAATATCAATTCATTTTATCCTTGGTATTTATGCACATAAAAAGGATTTTTAACATTTTCTATGCAATAAATATTCAGATTCCGTACTTTCCTTTTAATAATGTGTTTCACACGAAAATGCACTCAATTTGAAATCATATAACATTATTCAAAACTCTTGAGTCAAATTTTAAAGTGGGATAGTTTATGTAAAACAATCTATTTTTGTACAACATTTGTACACATTTTCAAAAACCAGTTTTTTGTGCAAAATGTTTCTTTTTGATTATACAGATACAAAGAAAGAATGAAAATACGCATAAAAACTTTCGTTCTTTCGTTGAGTTAATAATTGGTACATTTCAATTAGGAGTGTATATGAAGTTTTATTGTTGCAGCTAGATAACAAGTTTCAGGAATCCCATATTTCTAGCCCTCTAAGCGTTTAGCCCGTAATATTCCGTACCTTAAGCTCCAGGTTTCACTGCAATACAAGCAATGTTTGAGATATTATAATTCTATAAATTTAATAAATTTTTAAAGCACTGAATAATGATTAAGACTCTCAAAGATTACATTTATGTTCCTAAATAAGATTTTTTATGTAATATTGAAAGAATCATATTTTATTAGCATTTAAGACAAAATGCAGAGAATACAACATTTCAAATTTACCCATTTGCAAGACGCTTGGAGGGCTAGTAAAACGTGAGTAACTGTAGATTTCTTTTTCACTGTAACCTTGCGCCAAAAAAAATCTATACAACCAACCATCTATGGTTTTTTTTTTTTGTCACTTAGAGTTTTTATGATTTTTGTCCTTTTTTAGTCTGTTTTTTATCATACTTTTCATTGCTGTCTGATTTTAAATAACCTTATGTTTTCTTTTTAAACTTGTCTTGGCGCAGCATGTCCCTAAAGGGACCTTGCGCCATAAAACCCAATACAACCAACCAACCAACTTTTTCACTGTATTAATGGGTTTTTTAAAAACAGGTAATATAAAATGATTCAATAATCACAATTTTGCTTTATGTGCGTTAAATTAAAATCCACTTTAAAATTCTTTAAAAAGCTGTTTTGTACATACATAGCTAAAGATAAAATTCAATGTCGTTTAGGACGATTTATTAATTTCTAATCAATAACTTTAAACTTAAACTTCTTCCAATCTGCCACAGAGACTTACAAGCTTTAAAAAAATGGTTAAAATTTACTTTCTACATTGTAGTCATATGTCACTAGATTTAAGAGAAGTATAGTAAGAAGTATAGAGAAGTATAGAGGAGTATAATAATCAGAAAAGTGATTTTTTCATGCATTAAAAGACACCATATATTAAATAATTTAATTATAGTGTAAGTATAATTTAGATTAAAAGTCAAATCAATAATATTAAATTTTCGAAGTCGAAAACAGACAATCCATACATCTGTGTTTTTATTTAAATTCACTTAAGAAATATCTAAGTTCATCCAAGTACATGAACATTTTATTTGACATATTAGCTAATATACACGCAATGTAAAACATTATTCCCAAAACTTTGTTTTAATAATTCCGATATCTGCTTCTGTGTTAAGCGAATTGAATTATTCAGATAAGAATGCGATCAATAGAGATTTATTTAATCCTTTTAGATCAGTAGAATATTTGGAAAATCATCGAAAAATCCGGATTTTAAGCCACCCATAAATGTAAATCAGCATTAATTTAAAGAATATAATCCTATTCTTCGGTCTTCAAAACATGAGTTAACATAAAGTTTATTTTCCCATATAAATTCAAGGGCTATGAAATCCCATTAAATCGATGCGATTTTTTTAAAGGAAAAAAAAAACTTTATTTGGGTTGTGATAGAAAACTTGCACTAATACTTATGATGACAAAATTTGAATAATGGCTTATTCAAATGAAAGAATTTTACGTTTCTTTATCATTATATTCCCCATAATGATCGGCAAGTTATTTTAGGAGTTTTTGCATTTTTAAGAAGAAATTTAACTAAAGACGTAAGAAGATTTATATATGTAGAAAAAAGTATGACTCATAAAATAAATTATATTAATGTATTGTAAATAAAATATGACAATTTTATCGGTATTTTTAAATAACATAAATTCTGAAGATGAGAAGTTTATTTCTCAAATAAATATGTATATATATATATATATATATATATATATATATATATAATGCAAATTTCAGGTATTAATTACATTTTTAAAAAATAAAAATTACTTAATCTCCACATTTTGAAATTATTACTATTATTTTTACATAGCTCTATTTTACTTTTTCGATTTTGGTTGGACCTTTTTTTTTTTTTTTTTGAACTACACTTCTGTTTTTGGAACCAGTTTCGATATTGGCATATCTTTAACCAGAATCGAAAAAAAAAAGTAAAAAGAAGGGCAATGTAGTGATGAACCTCAGCCATCCATTGAAAAAGGAAAATGTTTTAAAAGGCCGAATATTTGAAATATGCTCCCCATAGGCTAAGCTCGCGAGTTTATTCACCTGCAGGGGTAGAAGTTATAAAATGATGATTTGCAAACAGTCATTATCGGAAATAGTATTGTCACTAAGTTAGTTTCTGTTAATATCATTATGTTTACTTTCACAGGAAAAACGACTAAATGGCCAACGGGACCAAATTGAAAACGGGTTGTACAATGAATCATATCAAGGATTAGTCGCTGATTCCAGGTTCACGAAAAATAATTTCCTTAACAAAAATTCATCATTTGTACTCAGCATCCTGGATGAAGTACTCGGTGCTCAACCGTAGACTAATTGTAGACTAGAAGCGCAAGTTCTTTTTAACCGTGTAGTTTGCATATTTCCTCTGGAGTCGAACGTTTCCAGTGCCATCTGTTGGATGTTTTTTGAGTTATTTTTAATTATATCTTTAAAAAAATCCTCTGATATACAGCTGCTATCCATACAAGCAGATCTTTATTTCGATTATTTTGCCGGCTTTTATGAATTTTAAAATTCTTACGGATTTTTTACCCACCCAGTATATCTCCAGTAGTCAAAATATAAAACATTTAAAGGAGATAGATTTGGAGCCCCTTCATTAGTTGATATGAAATGATCCGGTTATGTTATACTGTAATTTTAATCCCACCAACGCAATAACAATTCATTATTTTTACATATTGGAGCTATTTATCATTTGTATTACAAGTGCTTTCATTATGCAGACTATTCGAATGAAACTAAAATATTTTGTTTATCTTAAAAAAATAAAGAATATTTTCTATATTTTTACGTTTTGAAATTTGTATATTGAATACAACATTTATTCACATATATAACTGTTTAATATAAAGTTTATCTACAAATAACAAACTAACAAGTAACAACATTATTCAATTAAAACATTTATTTAAATTAAGGCTAATGGAAATTGATTTCTACATCCCTGAATTTTTTTTATTTTAAAAATTTATATATTTTACAGATGTAAAGTTTAAAAAAAAGCAGTATAATACCACCCTGCTCATTTTATGCCTTTGCTTATAAGTTGATGCTTATATATTTCATAATTTCTATTAAAATACTGATGTATGTGAATTTCAAAAGTCCAAGTAATTTCTTTAATAATTATTTCGTAACGATGTTGATGCAGTAAAAATATTCGAATTGTCAATATATATGATTATTATTAGATACATTTTGAATTATTAGAAAGTATATCGTATGAGAAATTTTCGGGAGTCTGAACTTTAATTGTATGTGCATTATATGTTTAATTTTGCGTTATAATCCAGTATATAAGCATATTGCAGTGGTAGAGTTACATTAAATATTTTTAAATTGAAAATGCGTAATTGATATTAAATTAGATTATTGAAATTAAATTGATATTAAGATCTCAGTAATCATAATCATTTACAGCGGACTATCTTAGATGAATGCTAATGCCAAAATGGAAAAACTGATTTTAAACAACTCTTTGAGCGATATAGCACTACAATTCCCATTGTCGCTATAGTTTAAAATCACAGAGACAACAACCTCCCAGTCCTGAGACTAATATTATATGAGGTTAGAAAAACTAATTTAAAATTACTATAAAATATCTCTGAAGATGTATTCAACTTATACACTACCTGGCCATTGATGAATGTCCACTTGCAATTTTAGACATTTTGTTAAATATCTAGAAAAATACATGAGGAATCATCCCGAAACTCTTAGTGTATAAATATAATAGTATAAGTCATTCATTTACGTGAAGATTTTTCTCCCGAAAATCCATAGGGGACTGTCAACAAATTAAAAATAATGAGTATCTTTTGAATAACCTTGTCAAAACTAATGTAGCAAAAGCGCTCAAGTTCTAGATTATGATTAAGTGTCTTATTGTAATAAACTGTGTTCATTTTTATGCAAATAGCATGCATACTCGCAGAGAAATTAAGGTCATTTTTGGGACCATTTATAAAAATGGTCCCAAATTTGGTCCCCAAGTTTTTTACTTATAATTTTCAGAGTTCTTAATATAAAATAATATTTTTTTCAGAAAATAGGACAAACAACATTGCAGATAGTACCCTGTAATCAGAATTAAAAAATAATAAAAATTGTATGAAAAATGAGTAGGTTTACTAAATAATTTTTTACTGCGCATGCGTCAAAGATATCAAAATTTTATTTGCATATTATGTTAGCTAAATGTATAGAGCAACTTTTGTAAAAGTCTCAAAATCATAGCTTGAAAATTCTGAAAGTAATCGTCTATAGAAAAAGGACAAAATCCGTTGTTTCCAAAATGAAGCAAAAAAAATGAGGGATTTTATCCAAATGTAGTACTACGTTTCGTATTGTGTATTCTATATTGACACTAATCAATGAATATATGGATACAACCCCTCTTATTTTTGCTTCATTTTGAGAGTAACGGATTTTCAATTTATTCAATTGACGATTATTTTGATAATTTTCAAGTTATGATTTTGCCACTTTCACAAATGTTGCTCTATACATTTAGCTAACATAATATGCAAATGAAATTTTAATATCGTTGACGCATGCGCAGTGAAAAATTATTTAATAAACCTATTCATTTTTCATACAATTTTTATTATTTTTTAATTCTGATTACAGGGTATTGTGTGTAATGTTGTTTGTTGTTGTTCTTTATATAAAATAATATTTTCAGAAAAAAAATATTATTTTATATTAAGAACTCTGAAAATTATAAGCAAAAAAAACTTTGAAAAATTTGGGACCATTTTTATAAAAACCTTAATTTCTCTGCGAGTATGCATGCTATTTGTATAAACATGAACACAGTTTATTACAGTAAGGCACTTAATCATAATCTAGAGTTTGAGCGCTTTTGCTACATTAGTTTTGACAGGGTTATTCAAAAGATATTCATTATTTTTATAATTTGTTGATTGGTTAATTAATTAGAAGAAAACTAATTAATTACCCCGAATGATGTCGAAGTTCGAAGCCACAGGTTGTTTAGACGATGGACCCCGTAGTGGCCGACCGACCACAAGTGCTAATGTTGCTCAGACTGTTCAGGACTTAATGAAGGTTGTAGCGGGTTCGTCTACGCATGGAGAAGTGAGTGCTCGTGATGTTGCACGTCGCACTGGCATTCCATACAAGTAGTAGGAAAAGGACAGTTTAAGCTCAGCCGGAGGGACAGAGGGACCGTGCCTCCGGCTGTGCCTCCGGCTGTCCCTGCGGCTGTCCCTCCTGCGGCTGTCCCACCGCCACCATCCCTCCTGGTCCCTCCTGCACCCACCATCCCTCCTGGTCCCTCCTGCCCCCACCATGCATCCCCCTCCACGAACGCCCCCTAGTGGAAAAAAGGAACATTCTATTATAACAGGATAGGTGAACAACCTTCCCTAATTAAAAATATTATCAATCACATCTCAACTCGGACAATACCTCTCTTTAACTGACATTTCCTCTCCTAAACGACCATTCCCTCCCTGAAACGGTCATTACCTTGTAAACAATCATTTCTAAAGCTATATAAATCTATGTTTTTCGATATTATTTTTAAAAGGATTTTAAACATCGAAGTGATTAGTGCTTTATGTGTTTACATATTGATGTGTGCCGTTTTTTCACTTGTTTATATTTTTACTAAAGTTGATAGACTAGCAGTAGATTTTATATTAAATTTTAACGATACAGAGAATTTTCCCCATTAATATCATATTATGGAGAAAAGTTATCAGGATCCAAGTCAAATTGCTAGTTTTGGAGGAGTGGACGCTCTTCATCGAGCAGTTCACGGTAAGATATCTAAGAAAAAAATTAAATCTTGGTTAGAAGGGGTTGATGCTTACACTCTTCATAAACCTGTACGCAGAAAATTTCAAACAAATCGAGTGATTGTGTATTCTATAGATCAGCAGTGGCAAGCGGATTTGGTAGATTTAACTTCTTTACAGAAATTTAATGACGGATTTCGTTACATTTTAACATGCATTGATATTTTATCTAAGTATGCATGGGCCTACCCTTTGAAATCGAAACGTGCTGAAGATATAGTAGCTGTATTTGAATCCATTTTTCGAACAAGGAAACCAAAGTACTTGAATACTGACGCCGGTAAAGAATTTTTAAATTCTCGTTTACAGAAGTTTCTGAAGCAACAAGGTGTTCGATTTTTTAGGACTTTTAACAATACGAAAGCTTGTGTAGTGGAAAGATTTAACCGCACTCTGAAAACTAAAATGTGGAAATATTTTACAACGCATCACACTTATCGATATATTGATGTATTGGATCAATTTTTAGATAGCTATAATCACACCTACCATACCACCATTAAGAGACCCCCAAGTGAAGTGAATAAGGATAATGAAAGTGAAGTGTGGTTTTCTATTTACGGTAATATGTCAAAACTGAAAAGGAAACCTTGTGTTTTTAATTCAGGGGACTTAGTACGTGTTTCTAAACATAAAATGACTTTCGAAAAAGGATATGAAACAAATTGGACGGAAGAACTATTTTTAGTAACAGAATGTGTCACGAGAATTCCCCCAGTTTACAAAATCAAAGATTTATTAGACGAACCTATTGAAGGAACTTTTTATGCAGAAGAATTACAAAAAGTACAACCAAAAAAACCACTTTGACGTTGAAAAGATTCTGAAAAAACGTAAAAGAAAAGGGCAACTTGAATATCCAGTTAAGTTTAAAGGTTACCCTTCTAAATTTAATCAGTGGATACCTTCTTCAGATTTATTTTCTCTATAAAACACCCATTTTTTTACAACGAATGATCATTCACAATCATGTCATTCTACGTGACGCTACCTTCTGACAGTTCAATGAACTATTTTCCAGAAAACAAAATGTCACATTATTTTACAAGATTACCTATGCCTTTAGATTTAAAAGGTGAATGGGAAGTCGGTTTAACTGAATTGATTTATCCTCATACATGGCGTAATATTACTGAATAATGGTATGTGTTAGGTAACAGTTTAGAATTACCAGATGGAAGACCTAGAAACGGTAATGAATATGAACAAGATGACAGTGACACGAAAAAAATTCGAATCCCATCAGTATATTATGAATCTCCCAACGATATCATTAAAGTGATAAATTATCAAAAATTTGGTGATAGAATTTCAGTTAGCTACAATAAACACACTAAAAAAGTGAAAGTTTCTTTGAAGAAATATGCACAATTGAAATTTTTATCCGGTTTAGCCGAATGTTTAGGATTCTTACCAGGTGAAGTAATCTCAAATGTTTCGACTCCCTCATTATCTTTTGAAAGTCCCTTTATAGCTGACCCACACGCAGATTTTAAATTGCTCTACTTGTAGAGTGGTATTGTAGAACCTCAGATTGTTGGAGATACAGTGGCACCCTTATTGCGAGTGATTCCTGTTAAAGGGGAGGACGGAGATATGATTCATGAAGTGTTTGACAGACCTCATTACATACCAGTGACTCGGAAAAATTTTCAAACGATTGAAACTGTTATAAGAACACACACAGGACGTTTAGTGTCATTTAATCGCGGGAAGTTGATTGTGAAAATACATTTTCGTCAGAAATATCTTTCATAATGCTTGTTCCTTACCAATGCTGTAATCAATCTTTTGAAGATTATTACACACATCAAACAGGTAGCGGATTGAACTATTATCAGGGAAATACTTTTCAGAAAGGTTATGGTTTCGGAGGACTTTTTCGTTCCCTTTTCCGTGCAGCTGTGCCTTTATTTAAATCGGGTGCTAAAGCAGTTGGAAAGCAGTTATTTCATACCGGTGTAGATGTGCTAAATGATATTTCTCAAGGTGATAATATTAAAACAGCGGCTAAACGACGATTTAAGGAAGCCGGGAAAAATCTAACAGACAAAGCAGCAGTTAAAGTGAAATCTATGATTGGATCAGGTCAAAGGAATAAAAAACGAAAGAGACCTCAAAGTTCTCTCAGTCGTCCTAAAGCCAAGAAAGTGAAAGCACACGATATTTTTGCTTAAAGATGTCTGGTCTTATTCATAAAGATTCTCCCGTTTGCGTCAAATCTGAACTAGACTTGTTTATGATTCCACCTACGCAAACAGCTATAGAAAAAGGTCACTTTGTAGAATATCATCCACTGGCTACTATATCTGAGAGTGGACCAGTTGAGTTTAACATTACTGGCAATAGTGAAGATTATATTGATTTATCAGCATCTTACCTTTACGTGAAAGTAAAACTAACTAACGCTGACGGAACCCCCTTACCCGACAAGACACCTGTAGCACCTGTTAATTTATTTTTACAAGCATTGTTTTCTCAAGTAGATGTGAGTTTGAACGAAAGAGTGATTTCCTCTTCTAGTAATACTTACCCCTATCGTGCTTACGTCGAGACTTTACTGAATTATGGAGAAGTTGCTAAGAAAAGTTTACTTTCTTGCGAATGTTTTTTCAAAGATGAATGTTTGGATACAGTCAATCCTACACTTACCTATAACCCAGGACTTCATAAAAGATATGAATTAACTTCAAAAAGTAAAGTTTTGGATATGATAGGCCCACTACATTGTGATATTTTTCAACAAAATAGACTTTTATTGAATATGGTAGATTTGAAAATTAAAATGACACGTAGCAAACCCAATTTTTGTTTGATGGCTGATAAAGTCGGAGATAAAACACCTGATTATAAAGTGGTGTTACAACACGCCTCTTTGTTTATTCGAAAGGTGAAAGTTAGTCCAGGTGTTTCTATCGGACATGCTAAAGCGTTAGAGAAAAGTAATGCTAAATATCCTATCGATAGAGTTTTGTGTAAAACATACTCAATATCGAGTGGAAGCTGGTCTTTTATGCAAGATAACGTATTCTTAGGATCTATGCCTAAACGTGTAATTATAGGATTATTAGAAAATTCAGCCATTAACGGACAGTATGACCTTAATCCGTTTTTCTTTAACCACTTTAACGTCAACTTTTTAAGTATTTACATTGACGGACAACCAATACCATCTAAACCATTAGAATTAAATTTTAACGAAGGAAATTATATTGCAGCCTACCATCGATTGTTTCCCAGCTTTAACCGAGATAATGGGAATTATCTATCTCGAGAAGATTATGCTAAAGGACACACTCTATATGCATTCGATTTAAGTCCGGATTTATGTGATGGTCCACACTTGAATTTACAACATCAAGGAAATTTAAGAGTTGAAATTAAGTTTTCTTCAGCACTTTCATCAACTATTTCCGTTCTGATTTATGCAGAATTTGAAAACATTATTGAAATTTCTAAATCAAGGCATGTGTTGTGTGACTTTCCAAATTAGACAAAGATGAACTCTCAACAGATTAAAGACATTTTATCTCATAACAAATACACTAAGAAATATTTTTTAGATGTGTTTCCCAGCGATATGCTCCCTAACACAATTAAGCAATACCCCTGCTGTTTCGTATGCAACGTCGATTCTTCTGATCAACCCGGTAGCCATTGGCTTGCTTTCTACATAACTTCACCTAGAAGAGTAGAATTCTTTGATTCTTACGGAAATACTCCAGACTTTTATCAAGGACCTATTTTAGACTTTACTTTAAAATTCTCTCAAGTGATTTTTAACCCTTTAACATTACAAACAAATGTTGCAGCTGTTTGTGGTCAATATACAATTTTTTTCCTCCTCTGTAGATGTAGAGGTGAATCTCTGAAAAAGTTTTTGTCACAGTTTGTATCTGAAAACTTATGTAACGACCAAAGAGTGTATAATTTTGTTGCCAAACGATTTCATGTGTATGTGAATTTTTATCAATAAAAAGTCTTATAAAATGCCATATCTTTTGTGTCTGTTTTTATTTGTTATGGATTTCCCAAGCCTTCAACACCCCTTCACGGCTGTTTTAGCAGGACCTTCGAAAAGTGGGAAATCTTTTTTTATAAAAGATTTCATCTACTTTAAAACATACATGATAAAACCTACACCCGATAAAATTGTTTGGTTTTACGGCATCTACCAAAATTTATATGATGAAATATCTGACGTTACGTTCATTGAAGGATTCCCAACTAATTATGAAGAATATTTAGGAACCAATACACTGTTCATTATAGATGATCTTATGTGTGAAGTTGGCGGTGATCGTCGACTTACAAATTTATTTACCAAGGGGAGTCATCACCACAATTTAAGTATTTTTTTTATCACACAAAATTTTTTTCATAAAGGAACGAAAGATCTTCGATTGAATGCTGACTATCTTTACCTATTTAAAAACAGACGTGATTTAAATCAAATCACATGTTTAGGAAGACAATTATACCCACGAAATCATAAATTTTTCCAAGAAGTTTACGCAGATGCTACCCGAAAACCTTTTACCTACTTATTAATTGATTTGAAAAATGAAACAGATGAAGAACATCGGTTAAGAACACAAATCTTACCGAATCAAAATCAGTATTATTACACTCTGAAATATAAATAATTGCGAAAAACGACAGACTCATCATTCCATAAAATGTCACCGACCCGTAAACAGGTCAAGGATTTACAGCTAATTCACTCATGTCCAAAAGCATTGCGCAAGCAGTTACTGAAAAAGCTACCTTCAAAAGTGGTTAAAACCATCTGTGAATGTTCTTTAAACGTGTTAAAAGGAAATATACCAATTTCACATTATCAGAAGAAGCAGCTTGGAAAACACAAATATCTTTTAAGAAAATTAGCCTCTAAAAAAGGTAGTCTTTACCAGAAAAAACGTTTAATTATTCAAAAAGGAGGTTTTTTAAATATTTTGATACCAGCTGCTGTTACAGCTTTGTCAGCGCTTATAAATGGAGTTTAGCAAAAAGTTTGTTTTAGTCCCTGAGAGTGATTTTTCTAAACATACACCTTCTCAAAAGCAACTAAGTGAGTTTGATAAAGAAATGCAGAAAATTTTGAATAGTAAATTACAAGATTTTGAAAAACTGCAATTATACTACGACTTGTTAAAAAGAAAAATGAATTTAGAAGATTTTAACCCACCATTCAAAATGGATGTTACAGAAAAGGATGAACCTCCAAAAACGGCTGAAGATGAAACTATGCAAAATCCTGCAAATTCCGAAGACAACATTTTAAAAATGATTCCAACAGGTGTTCAAAAACAAGGTGAACAACTCTTACAATATTTGAAAACGTATCCAAATATTTTACGTTGGAATGAATGAGGAGAGATTATTTATAAAAACCAATTAATCCCTAAGTCTAATCTAACTGATTTGATTGGTTTAATACTCACTCAGAGAAAATCTTATAAACATTTATCTGGGAGAGAAGAATTTTTAAAAGCGTTGAGTTCTATGAATACTCCCAAGCTTTTCTTGAAGAACAAATATTTAACTATAGATGATAATGTGTATTCACCTATAAAAAATGTTAAATCGATTGTTAAAGCTAAAAAGACTCTTAAGTCCCCTGTAATACGTTGGCAGAAATTATATAAATAAATATATTTTTTCACTAAATTTATCATGTGTCATCTTTCTTTCTTAAACACCCACTTTCTTATACGTAAACAAACATTTTTTCCTCATCTAATATTTTTAAACAAAACGTTTTTTTTTATTTTCATTTGAAATTTTTTTTTTTCACTTTGAATTTTTTTTTTTTTTTTTTTTCATTTCGAAATTTTTTTTTTCACTTTGAATTTTTTTTTCACTTTGAAAATTTTTTTTTCATTTCGAAAATTTTTTTTTCATTTTGAATTTTTTTTTCACTTTGAAATTTTTTTCACTTTGAATTTTTTTTTTTTTTTACATTTTGAATTTTTTTTTTCATTTGAAATTTTTTTCACTTGACATTTTTTTTTTTTTTTGGAAAGTGAAAGTTAATCTTTGAAAAAAATTTTTATTCAAAATCTGTTCAAGATTTTAATGTAGAGTTGATTTTTCTGAAAAAGAAACTTCTTTTTTTCTGAAAGAAAAAGTATAAATTATTTTAACACATTAATTACACCATTTTGAGACACATTAGTTTATTTTTTCTAAAATTTACAAATCATCAAGTGTTTTAAACAGAACACCAGCTAACACTTTGTAATTTACATTTTGAAGGAAATAATGTGAAACAATCTGTGTTTCCTTGACAAAAAGTTCTGATAATGCTTTAAAGTCGATTGTACAGAGAGATAATTCACCTAAGCTTAAAAATTTTTCTAAGTCACTGGAAGTCATACAAGCATGGCGAAGTTGTGCGGGTGAATTGTAGACAAATCCAAGACATTCATACTCTGATTTAAAAACTTTTTGCAGTTCTACTTCTATCAATGCTACTAAGCGTAGTTCTAATGTTGTAAATTCTACAGCGCATGTTTCCGAAGGTAAGAGTTTATGAGCAATTAGAGTTGGTAAGTAATTTTCATACAGATATGTGAGCACTGTTTCATTGAAGGAGCTTAGATGGTGTTTTAAGTTCTCAAGTTGATATTCATCTAACCGAATGAAACAACCTTTCTGAATGCTGCTGATTTCAGCGATACCATCGTTAGATAATATGAGGATGGAGTTGTTTGCAATGAAAGATGATGTTGTATAAATTAAATTAAAGTAAAATATTTTCTGAACGAAACGATACCATGATTTTAAATTCATGGAAACACCATTTTTTGTAGGAGTTAGTGGTTGAGTTTCAGAAGATCGAAGAAATTTTCGAATGTGGATAATGACAGAACCTTTTAACAGTTCACAGGTTAAATAGATACTATTTCCAAGTTCTTTTAAACAGATTCGTTGATTGGAATAACCTTCTTTCATATCCATAGATTGAGAGCTTTTCTCATTTCCGCTAGATAATGTAGGAATTGCATCAGCGATTGGCGCAGATGAAGTCTGGAATGCAGTTGAAGAAGTGGGTTTATCAGATGAAGACTCAGCTACAGCCGGAGAGGGGGGTTCATCAGATAAATTCATAATTAGTTTATTAAAATCGATGCTTTGAAACACATCATCCAAATTATCAAAAACATCTTCTAATTCACATTCATTTTTCGATTTTTTCTCCCAACCATTCTGAGAAGAATTATTAGATCGTTTCATTTTTTCCAAGAGAAAAATTGATGCGACTTTCCACAACAAAATATAACAGAGTTATGTTGCCACGCACAAATTCGAACTCACGCATAACTTCTGTGACGTCATATTCAAACCAATATTTTAGTTCACATTTTGTGCACCTGGTGTTGACACAAACCGAAAAATTCTTTCTCACGGTTTTTGAAAACAACACCTGCTTCTTGTGACGTCATATTCGAACTAATTTTTTTTTTACTTTAAGTTTTCTACACCTGGTGTTGACATGAATCGTAAAATACTTTCTATTTAAAAACAACATCTTCTTCTTGCAGTTTTATGAGCCAACCTTGAAAACATATTCTGTAACCGAAATTTTAATCTTTAAAACTATAAACAAACTAGAAAATTTCATGACAGAAAAATTAATTTTCTGAATGCGAATACAAAAACTCTTAATTAAATTAATAAAACTAGATTTTTATTTAGAAATAGTCTTCTTTTCAACCCTGAATTTAAAAATGAAATGTATGTTTAAAAAGAAAATATTTTTTTTTATGGGGTCCCTCCGCCTCCCGCCACATCTCCTTATGTGGCGCCCCACTTTTTTTATCCAGATTTTCTTTTCTTCATTTTTTTTCTTTTTCTGTTTTTTTTAATTTAATTTTCCTGTTTTAAATTTGATGATGGCCATAAGCGAGACTTGTTATACCATCATCTAGAATAAATCGTTTGTCGTCAAACGGGCTGAGTGCTAGCTTCTGTTGCTGTATAGTGTACAATTGATGGTGATCTTGCTGGATTCTTTTGTTTATTGTACAGAGTGTTTTCAGGTGATGTATGCATTCGGAATATTGTGAGTGTTTTATTTTCTTTCGAACGATAGATGTAGGTACTCCTTTGGCTCTTTTTTTCTCTCCATCTTCTGATAGGATGCTGTACATTTTCGCTTTAAGGCCAACAAATTCAAAAATAGTTTTTCCATTCATCTCATCCTTAAATTTACCTATTGTTTTCTTATTTTTACAGAGTAAAGTGGGTGGTTCTTAGGATAATCGGAGAAGTCGAATTCGTCTTGATGTTCTTGCATATCTTGTAGTATATTATCTGTTTGGATGTGGTAGGTGAGTGAGTCAGTGTCAGTGAAAAGCAGTTGAGCACGATCTTGATAGTGTTTCTTAATTATGTTGTAATGGAATTTGTACATATGTAATTTTGCGAGATCTAGAATAGCGAACCCTACATAGATTGGACGATTTATAGTCAAAGTGGTTTTGACTCGTTCACGGCTACCAGTCCCTCATTGAAAATCTTGAAGTTGTTAAATGCTGGAGATGCGACAAGTTTTTTTGACCTCTTCTCGTTGTTACACAACTCAATATTCCGTCTCAAGCGGAGATTCTCCATTGTTTTACCGAAAACTGATTTGTTCAACAATTTGAAGAAGTCTTTCTCGAAAGAACTGGTAGCTTGTTTCCTCTTATCAGTGTTGAATTCTATGTAGGGCTTTAGCCAAGGTGCTTGCCTGAATTTAATTATTCTGTGAATGTTAACGAGTTCGAGACCAAGTTGGAGATAGAGTTTAAAGTTTCTGTAGTGGACGATGTAGTGTTCTTTGTCTTTTAAATTCGGTGAGAGCTTCGAACTTCCTTTGTAGGGTCTGTTGTTTAATAAAGATTTTGTGTAAGGAGATAACATGTCTTCAGTGATGTGAATGTTTTCCGGAGCAAGTGGGTATTCGTTGTGGAGTAGATGAAGTTCAGGGTGATAACGCAAGTCCACCTCCAGAACATAGCCGTAATCTGCATTATCTGGATGGGAAAGGATGCTGTTTATATCTGTTTCAGATGGTTGAATCCATTGAAACTCCCCAACAGGTAAGTATTCGGACATAGCCCAGCCATATAAGTTGTTAGCGTCCCAGTACATGATATGGCTTGTTTTATTATTTTTGTTATAATTAGGGTCGTTGGGATTGTTCGCTTTTGCATATCGTTTGGTGATAGCACTCACCCCACCTCTTACACCCTTCTCAAAAAACAAGAGCATGTCAATGTCTGTGAGAAGTTCCAATTGTACCTGAGTCATTCTAAGACAAGCTTGCCATGCGAGTCCTGGAGATGTGAACATGTGTGTAGGATCAATTTTGTAATATTGTAGGCAAAGTTTTTTGAAGTTTTGGAAGATGTCAGCTAGAAGAAGGACGTCACATTTAACGTATAAATCGTGATATTCACCGAGATTTTGAATGGTAAAAGTTTCCCAAACATTTTGAGCATGTTCATAATCTTCTATGGAAATGGGTTCATCTGTTAAATCGTTATGAAATGATGAAGGTGGAGGGAGTTGTGTTTCATCAAATTTTTGGAAGTCTGTAAAATAGGTGTATGGGTATATCCCTTTTCGAGTGAGGAGTGAGAGGTCTGTATCTTTAGGGAAATTAGCTTTAAGGAGGTGAAAGTCTGTTGGTTGCAGATTAGCTGTTAATTTTTCAAGAGATGTAGGTAAAAATTGGAATGAGTCGAGAAATCTAAGTTTTATGGGATAGTCTTGTTTTTTTATAGTAAATGATATGTATTTTTCCATTGTATTTGCGATGACATCTATATTGTAACTTTTAAATTTTCCTAATTCCGTCATCAGATGGTGACCGTCGTAATGTTTTAGATTGTGAACAATAACTGGGATAACTTTAGGTTGTTTATATTGTAAATTACAGTTCATGTGAGCAGCACCACGGTATGCACCTGTTATATGATCATGTTCTCGGCATCGCTTGTTGCCTAAGGGTTGATCGCAGATGCAGCACACAGTCGCTTCTCTAAAGGCTTTTTCTTGTTCTTTGGATGGTTTCAGAGGTTTGATGGTGATTAATGTTTCGGCTAACTCATCTCTCTATTGAAAAATATTCTTCAAAAAATCTGATACGGCATCTTCTCCCCGATACGTTTTCATCTTCTTATGTGTTTTCCCATCTTGATCAATTATTATGTAGGCATAACCGCAAGGGATATGTTTTTGTGTAGGGATAGTGTAAGAAGTGCTAGGATTAGGTTCTGTAGTGTGAATTGGGACGACAAGACTTTCAAAATCGGCTATGATGATGTAAGGTGTTAAGTGTTGGAAATGATATCCGTTAAATTTTAAAATATTTTTCTCTGGATCGGGCATCTTGATGTGTTGAGGAGCGTGTTCTGAGCAATATTGAAGGTGATTGTCTAGAAGTGTCTGGGTCTTAAAGCGATGGAGACATCGATAACAAAAATAGACTTATCCGTCATGTTTGGTGATATGGGAAAAGAGTCTTGACATATTTTTTATGTATATATAGTGGGTGTTCTTATCTTCATCCCCAATTAATAATAAATTAATCGCTTCTTGATGGGTTCGATTTGAGATGTGAAGCATTCCGAATTCATCTTCTTCCTCGTCATATGAATATACATTAATTCTTAAATTGTTTTTTTCTTCAACATCTTTAATTTTATGGTAGGGGACAGGGCAAGGAATATCATCAATGATTATTTCATGTTCGAAAGGTGTGTAGTTGGAAACACGTTCTGCATTTTTGTCTATTTTCTTTTTATGAGCTAGTAGGCACCAAATAAGACATTTATTATCAGTAAAGTTTTGAATATTAATAAGAGCATGCTTTGGAACAAGTTTTTGAGGGGTTTCAATATAACTGCTTCCAGTTAGTGGCTTGTAATGAGCTATGTATAGATCTGTATGAATTATTTTTTCTATCACCCAGCCCGACCCAAGTTGAACAAATTCTTCAAAATTAGTCTTAATTTTTTGTAAATTTTCGATGATGTGGTTTCTGACTGTTTCTTCAATATGTTCTGGACAGGGATCAGACCTAAAATACCCTAACATTGATTCAACTTCATCATCTTCATTAAATCGAGTAAACTTGATGGTGTGGATAAGATGCCATTTAAGGGATTTCAAAGTATTTAGAGAATTCAATATATGGTTTTGGATTTCTTCTATAATCTGGCTATTAAAAATGTCTATATCATAAGCGTTTTCTTCTGTAGCAGGGATTGTAATTTTCTCAAATGTATTTAACGCTTTTTCAGTGGATCTTTTTTTTTTGTTTTAACAGATTTCGCTTTCTGTGGGGGGACTGTTTTTTTCGTTGTGTGCTGCGTACGTTTATGTTGAAGGAGATTACTTTTCTTCCAAAAAGATTTAGAACATGTTTCACATTGATGAGAAGCAAGTGAATTAGTGTGTTGTTCTTGATGTCTTCTAAGATCAGATTTACGTGTAAATGTAATTTGACAGTCTTCGCAAGAAAACGATTTTTCATTGGTGTGAATCTTCATGTGGCGGTTAAAATTATCTTTTCGGTTAAATGATTTGTCACATTGTTGACATTTAAAAATTTTTTCACTTTTGTGAGTCTTCATGTGACGGTTTAAATGACCTCGATAGTTAAAGGTTTTGTTGCAGATGGAACATTCCTGGAAAGAATAAAAGTGTTTTTGAGTATTGATTTTTTTAATGTGATTATTTTTAAAGTCATTTTTAATGTAATTTTTAACTAACAATTTAGAATTTTTGTACTTGTTCCTAATACTTAAAATCTAATTTGAGTGTCCCTAAAAATTTCCTACTTAACAGAGAGATAGGTTTTGAAAAAATACTTACATGAGATGAAGCTTGCACCACTTCACTGCATCTTTGGATATTTCCATCTTCTTTGTTACCTTCAGGGTGTTGAGGCATATCCTCATCAGATGATTCATTCAAGCATTTCTGAAAGGAATAAAAGTGTTTTTGAATATTTATATAGTTAATATATTTTTAATTTGATTTTTAGATTTTTTTTTTTTTTGTAATTTTTAACTAACAATTTAGAATTTTTGTACCTGTTCCTAATACTTAAAATCTAATTTGAGAAGCTCTAAAATTTTCCTACTTAACAGAGAGATAGGTTTTGAAAAAAATACTTACATGAGATGAAGCTTGCATCACTTCGCTACGACTCTGGATATTTTCATATTCTCCACTACCTTCAGGGTGTTCCTCATCAGATGCCTCGTTGTCATGCCACCTCATATGCCTTAAAAAATGGCGTTTGTGTATGAAACGGCACTCACAGAGTGGGCAGCTCTGAAAATAAATAAAAGAAAAAAAACATAAAAACACTATTTTTACAAATTAAAAAGAAATTTTTTTTCAAACTACTTTTTCTATTAAAAAAAAACTTACTAAATGTTTATTGTCATTTTTGATGAAATTTAATCCACTGGGGCCTGCAACACCTTCCGAATCTCCTAATTTCCTTTTCTTAGAAAGTGGGGTGGTAGAATCCTGAAAAGAGATAAAAAAAAGAACAAAAAAAAATTATTTCAACGAATTGTAACTAAAAGAAAATTTCAAATTAGTTTTCTATATAGATATTAAAGAAAAACTCTTACCGAGTCCTCTACATTCACTCTTTTAGATGGCGTAGACGTCGAAGAATCCTCTTGTTCAATTTTATTGCAAATTTCGTTTAATTCGGAAGGGGATATTCCAAAATCGAAAAAAATGTCATCCTAAAAAAATAAATAAAAATAAATTAAGATATCTAATTATTTTCAATTTCATTTAAAAAAATGGTTACAGAGCTTTTTAAGAAAACGTAGAAAAAATATAAAATAAAGTTTACCTCTGATTGGGTGTGCAATTGAGATGACATTTTGCGTAATATAAGCGTAGAACTCTTCACTCAACAGAAAAAGAAGCAGGTCTTTATGCTACCGAGACGAAAGCAGAATAACTTTCTTCCTTTCAGATTTTCATAAACCAAAATTCACCACATACCCGGATATAAGAACTGGAGTGACGTAATAAGTGAATGACCTCACCGATATGGTTGGGGAACAACAGCTGTTTCAGGGACAGATGGTTGTGAGAGGGGAAAGGACACCCCTGACCTCTTGGCATTGAGGAGATTTTTTTTTCTTTTTTAGGAAGGTAAAAGTTGGTAAGAATTTTTCAATGTTATTTTTATGAGGGTAAAGTTGATTTGATAAGAATTCTTTAATAGAGTAGATTATCACATATATAATATAATGATTAAATTTATATGTTGGTTTTTCAACTAATATTTGATGAGTATACTTAATTAAGAAAAAGAGGAATTCTAGATTCAATATAAAAAGATAATTAATTAAAAAATACTTTAATAATGAAATAAATATAAAATTTTAAAAATTGACTGTATTGTTCTTATTCAGTACAGAGAGGGTTGATCGCCTCTCCTGTTATATACTTAATTAAGAAAAAGAGGAATTCTAGATTCAACATAAAAAGATTAATTAATTAAAAAATATTTTAATAATGAAATAAATATAAAATTTTAAAAATTGACTGTATTGTTCTTATTCAGTACAGAGAGGGTTGATCACCTATCCTGTTATATACTTAATTAAGAAAAAGAGGAATTCTAGATTCAACATAAAAAGATTAATTAATTAAAAAATACTTTAATAATGAAATAAATATAAAAATTTAAAAATTCTATTGAATGTATTGTTCTAATTCAGTGCAGAGAGGGTTGATCACCTATCCTTTTATAATAGAATGTTCCTTTTTTCCACTAGGGGGCGTTCGTGGAGGGGGATGCATGGTGGGGGCAGGAGGGACCAGGAGGGATGGTGGGTGCAGGAGGGACCAGGAGGGATGGTGGCGGTGGGACAGCCGCAGGAGGGACAGCCGGAGGCACGGTCCCTCTGTCCCTCCGGCTGAGCTTAAACTGTCCTTTTCCTACTACTCATACAGTACTGTTTGGGCAGCACTAAGGCGTACCCTCCGATACTATCCGTTCAAAATCCAGCGGCATCATGAACTGTTACCCGGCGATTTTGAGCAGCGAAGAGCATTTGCGGTGTGGGCGTTTCAAAAGATGGCGGAAGAAGACGATTGGTTGTCTAACGTGTTATGGACCGACGAAGCCCATTTCACACTCCGAGGGTCTGTCAACACCCACAACTGCAGAATTTGGGCTACCGAAAATCCCAGAACTTTCGTGCAAACTCCATTGCACGACGAGAAAGTCACTGTGTGGTGTGGATTTACCACTTCTACCGTTATCGGGCCTCGCCGATATGTTACAAAATCACATCATCCCTAGCCTGGCTGATAAACATCTGCTGGAAACTACTATTTTTATGCAGGATGGCGCTCCACCCCATATTCATAGACGTGTGAAAGATCTCTTGCACACGTCGTTTGGTGATGATCGCGTGCTGAGCCGCCATTTTCCTCATGCGTGGCCTCCCAGGTCCCCAGATCTCACTCCGTGTGATTTATGGCTCTGGGGTTACATGAAGTCGCAAGTCTATCGAGATCGACCGACATCAATAGGGATGCTAAAAGACAACATCCTACTTCAATTTCGCAACATAACTTCAGATATGCTGTACAGTGCTGTGCACAACATTGTCCCTCGACTACAGCTATTGTCGAGGAATGACGGTGGACATGTTGAACATTTGGTCTGAAGAACATCGTGTTTGCTTTGTCGTAATTTTTTATGCTAATTAATGATTTTCTTATCACATGAAGCGCCATCTGTCGGCCATTTTTTGAACTTTTTATTTATTTTTTGTTAAATAAAACTCCATGTCATTCCAAGCATGTGTGTCAATTTTTACCTTTGTACCTACATTATTCAATGAATTATTAATTTATCAAATGTATACTGACTTTCTGATCACCCTGTACGTTCTTTAGTGTCTGCTAAAGGCGACAGCAGTACAGTGGAAGATGAGTTATATGTTCATAGTTATATGAACAATATTGAGATTTAAAAAGACTTTATTGAACAAATTATCACCACACTATTTTTCTGGTAATATTAATTACAATAATTTTTTAATTTGTCGAAGGTATTGTCTTTAAACTGATATTGAAAAGTACCCTTCGGATGATTATTTCTTGTTCAATACAATTTGCCCCAAAATTTATTCTGGTCAATATATGATACGAATGCTTGTCATCTAAAAGATTTGAAATCTCAGCAGTTTCCTACACTTATGAATTATTAATGAAGAGCGAAAATTTTCATAAATAGTTTTGACAGATATTTTAATTCATTTTTAGTAGGATAAAATGTATAAGAAACACGCTAGCAGAATATTTATCGGAAAATAGTGAATTATGCATGTATACATATTTTACATTTGTTGTATTTGATGTATGTAACAATAGTATTCAGTTCAACATAGGAGAATTCTTCAAGTTATTATCACATGCATTCCACTTTAAAAACAGTGAACTTTATAGCAATAAATGACTAATCATATTATGATTTTTTAATTTATAACTTGCAGCACACAGTGAACTTTATAGTAACAAATGACAAATTATATTATGGTTTTATAATTTATAGCTTACAGAATTAAATTTGCCTCATATTTTAAATGATATTTATCTTCCAACATTATACTTAAATTCATTATTTTTTGATAAACTTTATTTTATACTTTATAATGTGGTATTACTTAGTCTAAGTTATGTATATGTCATAATATTTATAAAAAATATATTACATATTTTTGAAATTTATAATTAATAGCTTTGGAATATTTGGAAAATTTATTTATTAGGATCGGAACTGAAAAGTCAAATATTACATACAGAATACTACAAAATGTAATACAGTCTAGTGTTTTAAACTTAATGAACATAAATTTAAGTTAGAGTTAAATCCCGGTTATCCGAAAAACATGATATCATGTTATATGCGTTTAAACGGTACTATAGGAATTTTCGGATAACCGTGTTTCATAGGAATATTTGAATAATTGGAAGGTTTATACTGAAAAATTGCTTCATGAAAAGTTGCGATCTAGATTTAGAACATCGTTGTAATAAAAATGCCGTAGTATCATATCCAAAGTATCATAAAGTTGGGAAAAAAAGAAAATCACAACATATTTTGTAAAAAAATGAAATGCCTTATGTGTCTATTTAATAAAGTTCTCGAAATTACGCAATTGGCCAAATAAGTTAAATGATTCTATTTATTTCATAAGGAAAATGCTTTTTAATCTATTTCTACCTGTGTCCAATTATATCTTTCAAAGTTTTGATTTTTACCTATCTTTCATCTAAATCTTGAAGCTAATGTTTATTAAAACCACTCTTCAATGTATGAAATGGAAATATTTTGATCTAAAAATTACAAAGAAAATAGTAATCTTAATCAAATTATGTTGAAAAAAGTAATTTGACGTTGATAAAAATAGATTTGGCAGTTAAATGATTCCCATTTCAAATACACTTTCAAAAATTTTAAGACACTTCGTTTCAGTGGATCTTTGTATAGGTGGGATTTGGAAAACCCTCTTTTTATTGTATTTTGCTTTATTGAATTCATTGCATAAAAAATATGTTACATAAATAACGATAATAATATTCAAGTATGTAAAAAATTAATAAAAATGAAATTTTTAACATCATTACATGGAATTTTCCGAAATGAAAAAAAAAAAAAAAAAAAAAAAAAAACATATTGAATATTCGTAAAATGCAATTTAAATAATTACATAATAATTTAAAAATATACGCTTAGAAAAACAGTGTTACATGGCTAACGATTACTATGAATATGTTAGTAACTTTTTGAAATAATGCTACGAAGATTATTCATAGTAGCAGCTTATGGCTTTTTAATGCTCTCTTAAAAGAAAAAAAAAGAATACAATGTTTTAAAATGCCATCTGTGCCCATTAAAACGTCGCTGAAAACATTTAAACTGGGTATTATTATGTTTAGCACATGGAAGTAATATATTATTTGAAAATATTTTGTCTCTTATGGCTCTTTGTTACAACCATTTTTGATGTTGCTAAATGTTTTACGGATAGTACAATTTGGAAAGAAAATCTTTTAAAGCAGAAAAAAATACACAGTACTATACAAAAACAGACAGGAAAAAGAAGAGTCGTTCACTGATATTTGATAAAAACAGACATGCAATTAGACCGGGCGGCGGCGAAACGAATGACTACGTCATCGAGTTACGGGATGAAATCATGATGTAAGACAAGAATTTTAGGTGTAGATTAAGGAATGACTGGTCTGCTTCTCCGTTTCTTGGTACGATATGAGCAACAGCGGACGCCAACCTGCCATTTTGGCGTCACTTTCACGTCATCGATTTACGGGATGAAACTGGTGCCAAATTAAAAGTAAAATAAAATATTTTAAGAATATTTTGGTCTGCCTGCGCATATCCTGGTACAAACCCTCGGCAGACTGAAATTTACAAAAAAAATGCGTCATAAATATACAATACAAATCATGATATGCCGAATCGGTCCTTTTCTCGCTTACTAATAAGAATCTTTTCCTAAACCATCAAATTAGCGTGAAAGTCGATTGGGAAATTAAGTAATGTAAAACACGTCTTTAGATTTTGTTTTGTACATTATGAAGAATAATTTGTTATAAATTTCAGTCCACCGAAAGTTTGTACGAGGATATGCGCGGGCAGACAGATATATTCTTAAAATACTTTATATTACCTTTAATGTGGCACCAATTTCATTCCATAACTCGATGACGTGAAAGTGACGCCAAAATGGCAGGCTGGCGCCCGCTGTTACTCATATCGTACCCAGAAATGACGAGGCAGACATGTCATTAATTAATCTACACCTAATAATCTTGTCCTACATCATGATTTCATCCCGTACTCAATGACGTAGTCATATTGAATTTTACATTATAACGTCATTTTTTGTTATAAATTTCAGTCTGCCTAGGGTTTGTACCTGGATATGAGCAGGCAGACCGGAATATTTAAAAATACTTTATTTTACCTTTAATTTGGCACAAGTTTCATCCCGTAACTCGATGACATGAAAGTGACGCCAAAATAGCGAGTTGGCGCCCGCTGTTACTCATATCGTACCAAGAAATGGCGAGGCAGACTAGTCATTCCTTAATCTACACCTGATAATCCTGTCCTACATCATGATTTCATCCCGTAACTCGATGATGTAATCATATTGAATTTTACATTATAACGATATTTTTGTTATAAATTACAGTCTGCCGAGGGTTTGTATTTAATAAACTTTATAGAATAAATTATTACCAGCATATTTTTCAGGGAAAATTAAATTTAAGAATTCTTAAATTTGTCAAAAGTATTGTATTTAAATTAATATTGATAAATACCCTTTGGGTGATTATTTTTTTATCTATATAATCTACCCGGAAATTTATTCTGGTCAATTTAAAATTCGGAAGCTTGTCATCTAAAACCTTTTGAAAAATCTGCAGTTATGAATTATTAATGACGAGCGAAAAATTTTGTAAATGGTTTTGACATATATTTTAGTTCTATTTTTATACTACAAAATATGTAAGAAATACTCTAGCAGAATATTTTTTGAAAAGTAGTAAATTATTCTTGTATACACTTTTTACGTTTGTTGTATTTGATGTATGGATAATAGTATTAAGCATAACTTATGATAATTCTTCAAGGTATTATCACATATATTTTCTTTTAAAAACAGTCAACTTTATTGAAATAAACCAGTTGGAAATTGCACGTAAAGCGTAGCAAAAGAGGTGCGTTCGTTGATAACGAAGTTTTAAAATATTCAGATCTTGCTGATACAGTATAGTGGTCGAAATCTTTGTGTTCCTGTAAATATGCAGGGAGTAATTTTTATTATACATCATTAACGTATATCTTATTCATAAAATGTGAAGTAATTTAATATAATTAAAACACCCCCCAAACAATGTTTCCCCGTATAACATTATTTAGTGGAATACATTTGTGTGGCTCTGTAATTTAATAATAAATATTCTTTGCATCACAGATTATACAAAATGAATTTTTAGTACATATTTCATAGATTCATGTCAATTCTGTTATATCCAAATGAGTGTAACACCATTAAAATGCATTTGAAACTTTTTCCCCATTGACCGTAATGTAACGGAATACTTTTGATTGTCCCTGTAATTGATCAATACATCCGATTTTCATAACATTTGAAATGACTCGACAAAATTATATAATAAATATACGTTTTAAATTTTAAACGATGAAAATGCATTTGAAACTTTTTTCCCCATTGACCGTAATGTAACGGAATCCTTTTGATTGTCCCTGTAATTGATCTATTCATACGATTTCCGTAAAATTTGAAATGACTCGACAAAATTATGTAATAAAAATACGTTTTAAATTTCAAACAATTAAAATGCATTTGAAACTTTTTTCCCCATTGACCATAATGTAATGGAATCCTTTTTATTGTCCCTGTAATTGATCTATCCATCCGATTTTCATAAAAATTGAAATGACTCGACAAAATTATGTAATAATTATGTATTTTAAATTTCAAACGATTCAGTTGGTTAGTTTTTGCGTTGTTATATGCGGACGTACAGACAGGCAGACAGAAGGACAGACAGACAGACGGACAGACGGACGGACAGAGCGACAACAATAGGTGCTACGTATTTACATAATTACGAACGCACCTAAAAACAGATAATATTATGATTTTAGAATTTATAATTTACAGCTTAAAATTTTACCTCATCTATATCTTTCCGCATTATTTTTATATTTAATTTTTGGATAAACTTTGTTTTCTTCTTTATAAAATGATACCACTGTGTCGAAGTTACGTATGTGGCGTAATATGTATAGGAAATATAGTAGATAAATTTGAATCAACAAGCAATGGCATTTGCACAAAAAAGTTCCGCTTTAGAAATGGCCTGCTCAAATTTTCGAGATTCATCCAATAGAAAATCTAAGGAAATAAGTTGAAAAACGTGTGCGGGATTAAAAATATTCCAACTCAGCCGAAATTTCCCAAAGATTTTAAGAAGTGTGGAAAAATGCATTCTAGCCAATCTTCAACCATTGATTGTATCAATGTCACGTTACTGCACCGCAGTATTTATTACTAAAGCTGTGATGATAAAATATTAATTGCAAATGCTGTTGATCACTGTCACTTTCTATTACAATATTATTTCTTTTCTAAACTTGCAAAGATGGCCGAAAACTTTTGAACACATGCGTTTTTCTTTGAACTAAATCTAGTCAAGTAATTTTTTTTATATTAATTTGTTTATCGATAAATAAGTTTCTAACTATTATGTCAATAAAATGTATAAGAATCACTTTGAGATTCCTCTTCATATTGGTATACTAACAAATTAACTAAAAAAAATTTGCTGGCCGGAAACTTTTGACCGTCACTGTATATATAAAAACCATTACTTCTATTGCAATATATGAGTTTTTGAATTTCATAAAAAATTAACACATGAAAACAGGAAAAAGAATGAATACAAATGGAACCCAAAGCAGAATCTTCAAGCGCCAAATACTTTGGAAATACAAATGAAGTGTGTAGTTTGATCTTCGTATTATCCATGAAAAAGCAAAATTATACGAATTTAGAGCTACCAATACACATAAAACCAAATTCAACGAAGAAGAAATATCGGTACATAATAAAGCCTGGACCTAGTTCATTAGCCAGTTCCATCCGCCATCTTGTTTCAAAATGGCGGCCATTTAATTTTTTTATTAAAATTTAAAATTAGATACGAAAATGTGAGAAACTGAAATAGATTTTTCTTTTATGCATTTGACCTTGATACAAAGATTTATTTTTTCATCAAAGTTTCTTCAGACAGAGCATTTTTTGTTTCGTCTATATCTTAAAAATGGTTGAGTTATAGCACTTTTAATTTCTAGTGTTCCTCACATTTTGAAATGACCTGATTTTCGTCACGTGATAATTCGCGTATTTAAAAACCGATTTGGATGTAACTTTGTTGCATACACTATATTGCCATTTATTATTGGACACTTGCGATTTTAGACATTTTACTAAATATCTAGAAAAATACATGGGGAATCATCTCGAAACTGTTAGTGTATAAATATAATAGAATACACCATACATCGCCGTGAATATTTTTTACCGAAACTCCATAGGGGACCGTCAACAAATTAAATAAGAATGAATATATTTTGAATAACCCTGCCAAAACTAATGTAGCAAAAGCGCTCAAACTCTAGATTATGATTGAATGCCTTATTGTAATACGCCTTGTTCATTTTTATGCAAATAGCATGCATACTCGCAGAGTAATTAAGGTTTTTATAAAAATGGTCCCAAATTTTTCAAAGTTTTTTCCTTATAATTTTCAGAGTTCTTAATATAAAATAATATTTTTTTCAGAAAATATGACAAACAACATTGCACACAGTACCTTGTAATCAGAATTAAAAAATAATGAAAATTTTGTACAAAATAAGTAGGTTTTCTAAATAATTTTTTTACTGCGCATGCGTCAACGATATCAAAATTTCATTTGCATATTATGTTAGTTAAATGTATAGAGCAACTTTTGTAAAAGTCACAAAATCATAACTTCAAAATTCTGAAAATAATCGTCAATTGAATTAGTTGAAAATCCGTTATTCTCAAAATGAAGCAAAAACAAGAGGGGTTGTATCCATATATTCATTGATTAGTGTCAATATAGAATACACAATACGATGTATTACTACATTCGGATAAAATCCCTCATTTTTTTGCTTCATTTTGGAAACAACGGATTTTGTCCTTTTTCTATAGACGATTACTTTCAGAATTTTCAAGCTATGATTTTGAGACTTTTACAAAAGTTGCTCTATACATTTAGCTAACATAATATGCAAATAAAATTTTGATATCTTTGACGCATGCGCAGTAAAAAATTATTTAGTAAACCTACTCATTTTTCATACAATTTTTATTATTTTTTAATTCTGATTACAGGGTACTGTCTGCAATGTTGTTTGTCCTATTTTCTGAAAAAAATATTATTTTATATTAAGAACTCTGAAAATTATAAGCAAAAAAAACTTTGAAAAATTTGGGACCATTTTTATAAAAACCTTAATTACTCTGCGAGTATGCATGCTATTTGCATAAAAATGAACACAGTGTATTACAATAAGGGATTCAATCATAATATAGAGTTTGAGCTTTTTTGCTACATTAGTTTTGACAGGGTTATTCAAAAGATACTCATTCTTTTTTAATTTTTTGACTTTCTCCTATGGAGTTTCGGTAAAACATTTTCACGGCGATGTATGGCGTATACAATTATATTTATACACTAAGAGTTTCGAGATGATTCCTCATGTATTTTTCTAGATATTTAGTAAAATGTCTAAAATCGCAAGTGTCCAATAATCTATGCCATTATAGAGTACATTGTACATAACGATGCTGGTCCGAGTTTGTTGGCCACTTCCATTCGCGATTTTGTTTCAAAATGGCGGAACATTATTATTTTTTTAATTAAATTTTAAAATTATGTGCATAAAAGTAATAAATTGAAAAAGATTTTTCTTTTGTGTTTTTGACCTTGATACACAGATTCCAGAGCATTTTTTGTTTCATCTATATCTTGAAAAATGACTGAGTTTAGAACTTTAAATTTCCAGTGTGGTTGACATTTTAGAACGGTCTGAAATTTGTTACGCGATAATAGCATATTTATAAACTGATTTGGATATAACTCCTATTTGTACATAGTACATACCAATGTTTTGACCAGTTCACTGGCCAACTTCATCGCCATCTTGTTTAAAAATAGCGGCCATTTAAACTTGTCAAAAAAATTTTAAATGCATAATGATGTACAAACAAAAAATTGAAAATTGAAAAAAAGGTCCTTTCTAAAGAGTTTGATCTTATAAATCAATTCCGGAGTATTTTTTGCTCTGTCTTTATCTTAAGAAACGCCTGAGATATTGCAGTTTGAATTTCTAATGTGGGTGACAGTTGTAAAAAATCAATTCGTCCGCGACATCACTCTTATATATTAATCGTTTTCGATGTGAGTGTGCATGTGCACATGAATTAAGATTTAGACCAAGATCATTAATTTGTTTTATCCATCATGTTGTTTTAAAATGGCATACACTTTATGATATCGTGAAAGTTGATGATCCTATAAGTCACTTAAAATAAAACCAGCTTGAATAAAAGATGACTAATTTCTAAATATTCCCCTCAATATTCATTATTGAAAAAAAACTAGTATTCAGCTTTATATAACCAGGTTAAACTAATTTGAGCTTCTTATGTTTTAATAATATAACTTAATTTAAAATAAATCTATAATAATAAAGAGACAAGTATGTGTGCGTGCCAGCGCTGTTCTGAATAAACTGCTGCGTGTAGAGGGAGAAAATTTGTAGAGAAAGCACTGATTCACAGTAATAGGTAATAATAAAGGAGCAGGTATGTGTTGTGTGTCAGCGCTGTTCTGAAAAGACTGCTGCGTGTAGAGTTCCAAAATTTGAAGGCATGATACTTCTATACATATAGTTTTGCACCTCGAAGTCCGATTTTTGATTTTTTGATAAGAATTTTTCAATTTAATTTTTCAGCCGATTTTTGGCTCTCTTTTTATGTTTCGAGGCAAATTTTCCATATTAGTGAAAGGAATAGAGTTTCATTCTTTTCACTCTATATAGTAATTTTTAGCTCACAGGCTATCATAGCCTGAGAGCTTATGTGCCCGTCCGTTCTGTATGTATGTGCGTATGTGCGTAACGCGATAAATCATGATAAAAATATCGGATCCACTTGAAATTTTGTATATAGGTATATCCTGATAAGGCGCTTCCCTGATTAGTTTTTGGAGTTCATTCGATATGTATAAGAGGGGGAACGGGGGGCTCATGCCCCCCGTTAGTTGATATAAATGGGATTTTCATGCAGAATTAAGTTTTCAAAATTTAGATTAGGATCATTCTGATGAGGCGATTCCGTGACTGTTATTAGGTGTTCATTGAATAAGTATAAATAGGGGGAACAGGGGTTCTAATCCCCCCCCCGTTAGTTGATATAAATGGGATTTTCATGCAGAATTAAGTTTTCGTTCAAAATTTAGATTAGGATCATTCTGATGAGGCGATTCCGTGGCTGTTATTAGGTGTTCATTGAATAAGTATAAATAGGGGGAACAGGGGTTCTAATGCCCCCCCCCCGTTAGTTGATATAAATGGGATTTTCATGCAGAATTAAGTTTTCGTTCAAAATTTAGATTAGGATCATTCTGATGAGGCGATTCCGTGGCTGTTATTAGGTGTTCATTGAATAAGTATAAATAGGGGGAACAGGGGTTCTAATGCCCCCCCCCGTTAGGTGATATAAATGGGATTTTCATGCAGAATTAAGTTTTCGTTCAAAATTTAGATTAGGATCATTCTGATGAGGCGATTCAGTGACTGTTATTAGTTGTTCATTGAATAAGTATAAATAGGGGGAACAGGGGTTCTAATGCCCCCCCCCCCCGTTAGTTGATATAAATGGGATTTTAATTGAGAATTAAGTTTTCGTTCAAAATTTAGATTAGGATCATTCTGATGAGGCGATTCCGTGACTGTTATTAGGTGTTCATTGAATAAGTATAAATAGGGGGAACAGGGGTTCTAATGCCCCCCCCCGTTAGTTGATATAAATGGGATTTTCATGCAGAATTAAGTTTTCGTTCAAAATTTAGATTAGGATCATTCTGATGAGGCGATTCCGTGACTGTTATTAGGTGTTCATTGAATAAGTATAAATAGGGGGAACAGGGGCTCTAATGCCCCCCCCCGTTAGTTGATATAAATGGGATTTTCATGCAGAATTAATTTTCGTTCAAAATTTAGATTAGGATCATTCTGATGAGGCGATTCCGTGACTGTTATTAGGTGTTCATTGAATAAGTATAAATAAGGGGAACAGGGGTTCTAATGCCCCCCCCCCCCCCCTTAATTTATATAAATGGGTTTTTGAAGCAGAATTGTCAGATTTCGTTCAAATCTCTGAATAGTTTTGGAAGTTTAATGGTTAAGTATAAAAGAGGGGGATAACTCCTTTTAAATTATATAAATGCTAAATGGGTTTTTATTAAGAATTATCTAATTTGCTCTGAATTTTGGATATAGATTTTTTATATGATAAAGCATGTCTTTGATAGTATAGGAGGTTCAATGATTAAGTATAAAAAAAAGAGGAAAGGGGAGAGCTGTTTCCCCTTCTTAACTTTTTTTTCGAACGGAATTAACTCTTGAAAATATAAGGCTTTAATGTGCAATTAGTATTTGTAGCCTGTGAGCTCAATGCCATCAGTTTAACTGGGCAGTATTCTTTTTATTTTTCCTCTTTTCAATAAAACTTATTCGGAATTCGTGCGGTGATTTTTGAATTTTTAGCGAATTTTTTAAAGCGATTTTTAGTGTTTTTTCGCATTTTGTGGCTATTTTTTGACAATGATAAGAACAAAATTGATTCAAACTTTCAGCCTCATGAACTAAAATTTGTCTTCTATAATATTTCAATTTCAGTGATGTTTAATGCGATTTTCAATTCGATTTTCGATAAGATATTTAGCGATTTTTTTGTGTGTGTTTAGAATCGATTTTTTATTATTTTTGTGAAAATTATAATTTTTGTATGCATCATGATCTTATCAATTCTTGACTTGTATGTAAGAAAAGCAAAAAACTTAAAATTAACGGATGAGCAATAAAGTTAATATTTAGGATATTCACAGTAATCTATAATAATAAAGAGACAGGTATGTGTGTGTGTCAGCGCTGTTCTGAAGTCCGATTTTGATTTTTTGATTAGAATTTTTTTATTTATATTTTTAGGCAATTTTTAGCGCTCTTTTTATGTTTCGATGCGACTTTTCCATATTAGTGAAAGGAATACGGTTTCATTCTTTCCGCTCAATGCAGTAATTTTTTTTTTTTGTTTCAGTAAAGTTTATTCGGATTTCGTGCGGTGATTTTTGAATTTTTATCCAATTTTTTTTATAAAAATTTTTAGTGTTTTTTCGTATTTTGCGGCTATTTTTTGACGATGATAAGAACAAAATTGATTCAAACTTTCAGCCTCATGAACTAAATTTTGTCTGCTATGATTTTTCAATTTCAGTGATTCTTAATGCGATTTTTAATGCAACTTTCGATGTGGTTTTTAGCGATTTTTTTGTGCTTTTAGCATTGATTTTTTGTCATTTTTGTCTAAACTATAGTATTTTGTATGCATCACGATCGTATCTATTCTTGGATTGCATGTAAGGTTGAAAAAAAACATAAAATTTATGAATCAGCAACAAAGTTATTAATTAGGATATTCACAGTAATCTATAATAATAAAGAGACAGGTATGTGTGTGTGTCAGCACTGTTCTGAAGAGACCGATGCGTGTAGAGTTACAAAATTTGGAGGGATGATACTTCTATACATGTAGTTTTGCACCTCGAAGCCTGGTTTTTGATTTTTTAATTTAATTTTTAGGTGATTTTTAGCGCTCTTTTTTACATTTCGAGACGATTTTTCCATAGTAGTGAAAGGAATACGGTTTCATTCTTTTCATTCAATGCAGTAAATTTTTTCTCTTTTCAATAAAATTTATTCTGAATTCGTGCGGTGATTTTTGAATTTTTAGCGATTTTTTAATGCGAAATTTAGTGGTTTTTTTTGCATTTTGCGGCTATTTTTTGACAAAGATAAGAACAAAATTGATTCAAACTTTCAGCCTCATGAACTAAATTTTGCCTGCTATGATTTTTCAATTTCAGTGATTTTTAATGCGATTTTGGATGTGATTTTTTGTGATTTTTTGTGTGCTTTTAGCATCAATTTTTTGTCATTTTTGTCAAAATTATATTTTTTGTATGCATCATGATCTTATCTATTCTTGAATTGCATGCAAGAAAAGCAAAAAACATAAAATTAACGAATGAGCAATAGTTATTAATTAGGATATTCACAGTAATCTATAATAATAAAGAGACAATATGTGTGTGTAAGCGCTGTTCTGAAGAGACCGCTGCATGTAGAGTTACAAAATTTGGAGGAACATCTGTAGAGGTTGATAAAATCTCTATACATGTAGTTTTGCACCTCGATGCCCGATTTGTGATTTTTTGATTAGAATTTTTAATTTAATTTTTAGGCATTTTTAGTGCTTGTTTATGTTTCGAGGCGATTTTTCCATATTAAAAAAAGGAATACGGTTTCATTCTTTTCACTCAATATAGTATTTTTTTCTCTTTTCAATAAAGTTTATTCGGAATTCGTGCGAATGAATTTTTAGCGATTTTTTAATGCGATTTTTAGTATTTTTTCGCAGTTTGAGGCTGTTTTTGAGAATCATAAAAATAAAATTGTTTCAAAGCCTAATTAACAAAATCTGGTATACTTTTCCAATTTCATTGGGTTTCTTTATTATGATTTTCGATATGGTTTTTAACAATTTTTTGTGCCTTTAGCATCGGTTTTTAGTCACTTTTGTCAATATTACAGATTTTTTACGCATCATGATCTTATCTATTTTAAATTGCATGTAAAAAAGGCAAAAACCATAAAACTAATGAATTTGCAGTAAAGGAATTATTTTGAATGTCCACAGTAATTTACACTAATAAAATAACTAAACGCTCTGTCTGTGTGCATGTATGCATTTGTGCGATGGCTAGCAAAGTCGACGGCACTTACGAGGCTCAAAACATTCTTGAAAGTATCCAAAGTCTCTCCTGATGAATCTGACATTCAGATTTTGAAAATTCTAATTATTACCTGAGTAATTATTCTCCCGTTTCCCATTGCAGTCTTTTTGAACATTTTTACCTCTAAATATAATTTGTTCATTATTTAAACCAATTTTTCACACAGTCAGTTGCATTCGATTTCAGACAACGTAATTTCACACATTTCGAGTTAGAGATAAAATCAGAAATTTCATGTTCCTTTAATATTATTATCTCGAGACCGTGCAACGCACTGCGGGTCTGCTAGTAAATAAATAAATAATTTATGTGAAAGCTACCTCTTCCTCTCAGTAATACATAAAGGAGTTTTTATATTTATATTCAACATGTTTGTTTATTTGCCATATAATATTTGAATAACCTAAAATATATGAGTCATAAATCTGTTTTAAGTGCTGTTATTTATATTAGTTTCGTTAGGTGGACTACAAGTTTCATACCTGGGTCCTTATTTGATACTTTATAAGGGACTATATGCACTTTTATGCATGGAATCTGGAAACGTAAGGGATAAATCATTAAATTATTTTCACATCGTGGACAATTTCAGTTGAATATTGTAGCATTACCTGGGCTTTTTGTAATGATGAAAATTCATGCTGAAACACATAACGACTTCCATTTTGTATACATTCTGTCATAAAGTGTTTTCGAAACTGTAATACACAGATAAAGCCAGAGAATAATATCTCCTCAAATAGCTTATACGTCTACAATATAATAGATATCAAATAAAAGTTAGATGTATTTTCTACAAATATTACATAATAAAAATTGCTATGGAAATGTACTTATAAGTAACTTGTAAATGTCGTATAAAAGTAATTCTAAAAAAAACTTAAAAGATTCAAAATAAAATACACATTGATGAAACATATAAACGATGCACGAATAAAGTGAGAATTTCTTTAGAATTAAAATGGGATTTCCCAATTCCAAAATATTATTTTACTTTAAAATTTAAAGAATGCTTAATCTGCATGTTTATCGAGCATCATAATAAGATTAGTTTTACAATTTCAAACGTATAACGATTTCATAATTATTAAAATTAAAACAAACTTTCTATGTATTGTAATTGAAATTAGCGACAAGAAAGTAATTTCAACCCCATGATGTTAGTTGAATATATTTCATATTGCTACACAAGTGACAAGGATAATATACAAACTAATTTTGTAATTTGTTTACTTTTTTGTTTCAAAAATTATCTGACATTGATTTTTAAGTTTAGAATTCAAAAAGTATTTTGTATTTTTAATTTTTTAAAACATTTAGAAATATTACTTAAAGTAGTATGAGAGAAATTTAGGAGAATTAAATGTATTAAAGTACGACTATTTAAGAACATACATATACTTTTAGTATTTTCAAACGCTTAAAAAAGTAATTCACAGCTAACACAGGAAAAAACGTATCACATGTTATAATTGAATAAATAATTGAATTGATATTGAATAAATAATATATATATATATATATATATATATATATATATTGTTTATAATACAGGGTGGTCATAAAAAAACTTTGCCGATATATGGAGCTCTAGCGGCCATCACAGGCATAGCACCCATGTGGAAAATGTGTAATCAAAATAAAAGTTTTAGTTTCTCCAATCTGTATTGTAATCAAAGATTAGTGTACTGACTCTGCGTCATATGCAAATTTCCTCCTTGCGCACCAATCGAGTTTTTTCTATGGGGGGGGGAGGATTCCCAGAACGGTTTTTTGTGCGTACATAACATGTCCGTTCCTTGCGATACACGTACGGTTCCAACGCTCTTTAGGGTTTTCGCATGCGCTGAGCATTTTGCGATGAGAAAAATGGGTGTTGCCATTGGAAATTTTCGAGTTTCTGTAACTATAACCGTAACCAGAGCGCCATTTTGTTGTCGTTCACAGAATCTCGAGCTCATACCTCTGAATAGCTATATCTGAAATTTCATTTCGATCGGTTGAGCGGACTGGCCGCTAGGGCTCCGTATATCGGCAAAGTTTTTTTATGACCACCCTGTACAATAAAAAGTACATTAAAACCAATGAAACGAATGCCATTTTTTACTTATTTAATAATTTTTTTGTAACGGATATGTATAAGAAAACTTTTAAAATATAAGAAACGAAAACTCAAATACGTTGCTCTCAAGTATTCAATATATTTTAAAACTGCTGCGTAATACATATATGGTATGAATTCATACTATCATTAAATTGAACAGAATATCATGTTATGCATAATGTAACTAGATTAAAATATTCTAACACGTTCACGCCGGTGAGCATAGTCAGTGGGTTATGCTTTGACTATCATATCGGGTGGTGTGCATCGCTGGTGGGACATAATCGACTGCAAAATCGAGCAGTTTGCCTCGAAAGTTGTTCTCACTCGACTATCCCGTCGGGCTGCGTGCTTCAGCGATGGGTAACACTCGATAACATCAATACCCGTAACATCAATACTCGTGTGTGACATTTAAATATTCGAAAATTTTGTCATAAGAAATTGATATTATAAATTTAACATAAAATCATATTTTATTCGATGCAATGTTTTAAAAACATTGCTAACACTGTTTTCTCCTCTTCAAACGGTTAGAATAAGTCGTAACTAGTTAGATGTAATTATGTTATCGATCTTCGGCTAATAGTACGTATCATCTTTTATTTTTGGCAATTCCAGTTTTATCACATCAGTAAATTTATGCATAGGTAGTAGGTGAATTAAATATTTTTAATACGTTGGCCAAAGATCAAATTTGTCGTTGCATTTTTTTCATAGTTTTGCTTTAAAAAATTCAGCCGTTTCGTATCCCGGTATGCAAAGTATGAAAGAGTTAATTTACCTGTTTGACCGAAATCAGTTATATTGATTTTGCATTCTTTCAAATATACTCGTTAAAATCGTTAAGAGTATAATATGCTGTCTTAAATGTCTTTAATAAAAATCATGTATCCGAATAATTTGCTTATTTCTTATGAATTTTGAGACGTTCACAACAAACTCTGATCGTTACATTCGGGTTCAATTCAATATATACACTGTTGTCCAAAAGTTAAGCATAATTTGTAAAAACGTGACGTAAATATTCGTAAAATTATTCAAAATTACGTGCGGAGATTCATTCGTTGAAGAAGAAAAATTGGGTTTAAGCAATACTTTTCAGTCGACTACATCATGTGCGAAATACCTGCGCATGTCGTAAAACTTGTAAACCGGTTCACGTGGTGTAGGCAGTTCAGATGACTTTCGTACAATTGATGTGCCAAGAAACATTGTTACGATCAAACAGGATTAATGGTGGCACAGAGACGTTATCTGGACATGTCAGTGAAATGAAGAATCTTTGGAATGCTGGAATCCGGAAGACTGCAAACCGAAGTGTCACGAATTTTGAACGTGGACCAGTCTGTGACTTAAGACTGTGGCAGAGGTTTCAAAGTTCGGGAGATAGTACCCGATGACCAGTACCAAGTCAACCAAGAATCACGATCCTTCGCCAAGACCGATATCTGGCAAAAAGTGCGTGGCGTCAGAGGGACAGTACTACAAGAGAACTAGATTCGGCGCTCTCCGTCGCCACAGGAACATGAATTTCGAGACAAAGTGTTTACAGAAGACTCAATCATGTTGGCCTGTGTGCCAGAAGACCAGCAGTTTGCATTCCCCTCGCGTTTGCTCATAAACGCGCTCGTTTAAACTGGAGTTTGAAACATCAACATTGGAGTGTGGGAGAGTGGACCAATATGATGTTCAATGACGAGTCCCGATTTAGTCTGAGTAGTGATTCTCATCGGGTAACGATGTGGAGAGAACATGGAACAACGTTTTGCATTAAGAAACACAATGGAAACACACCTTTTTGAATCAGGGGGATTAATGGTATTGACAGGCATCATGCTGGGCGATAGCACGGACCTCCATATCTTTGACATGGATGTGTGTTAAAAGACATAGCGAGAAAGTTTTTGAGCTTGTTTCGAAGTGCTGTCGGTCCTCTCCTGACTTCATATCCATAGATAATGCGACTTGTCACCGTGCATTACTGCATGACAACTTCCTTGAAACGGAAAACATCCAATGCATGTCATGGCATGCGAACTCTCCGAATTAAAAACCTATCGAGAGTGTATGAGATATGCTAGTTAGACAACTTGCAGCCCTTTCACACCCACTACGCAACGTTCCAGAACTGAAAGGAGCTATATATAACATTGAATTTTTTTTTCATATAATAGAAAAATTCCAAATCATTTTCAATATTATGATGAAAGCGTGACATCTATTCGAATATTTACCTGATGTTAAAAAAATACATTAGTACTATCAGTAGAAAAAATATTTTTGACTGCTTTAAAACTGTATAGCATTTGCATTTCACGGTAATTAAACTGTTTTTATATTAGCTGTTTCTCAAACAAACAATCACAGGAATTAAAAAACGAATTATAAAAATTTCTTTAATAAAGTAAACTTAACATGTTATTTCAAATAAAGCAAATCAATTTAACAAAACACACATTAAATCAATGCACAAGATAATGCGTAAGTCTAAATTTTAAGGCCCTTTGAACTAAAAATCATATTATCATTTTATACATAAGGTGCCCATAACTAAATTCTTTACAAAAATCTATTCATACACTGAAAAAAATGACACTGAAAATTGTTAGAAATATGGTGACCCAGTACTTTCTATTCTAAAATACCAAAAACACACATTTTAAAACAACATTAATTTTTGTTCCTTGGTTGTAGTAATTTTTACTTGAGTATTTTAATTTATTCGTATAATTTTATTTCTCATTCATATAATTTAAAATTTCAAACGAAACGCTAATTTCAGTAATATATAACATGAATTGTAACGAACTACATTTTCATCGTGTTCACCAAACTATACTTATTAGCCATCGTAGTGTAATCGCAAAAAGGTAAAGTTTAATTTTCAGCTTTCAAACCCGAAGATTGATTGAATTCATTAAAGAAATGATTTGCAGAAGGAATTTAATAACTATCAACATTATATAAATACAAACATAATGGGTAATCATGAATGAACATCCTGAATAAAGCATCATGTGCTCATGCTGAGTATATCCCCGTTTTCAGAAATGAATGTATGCATGATTCAAACTTGAGTAATTTTAATTGCAACGAATTTGAATATACGATATAAACAGATTTGAGTACTTTTCGTCCAGTTTTGGAAACTTTGTAATATGATTTATTTTTTAAATATACTTTCAAAAATACTAAACGTTCTTCTTCAGTTTATGAATTTTTCTTCTTAAGAAATCAAACAATTTTTCATAACATACACAGCAGGTACAATCTGTTACTTAACTTCTTTCAAAATGAAGCTAATTGTAAATAAGTTTCAACGTTAATTATAATAATCTATTTTAAGAGCTTTAACTCAGGCTGTATTTTTTTCTGCAACAATAACATAACCATTTTTTTCATTGAATTGTTTTGACAAAAATTATATACAGAAACAATTTATTATATACATAAACAATTTGTTAAAATAATTTTAAAATAAGGAATAGAGATTAATCTAATTAATTATATTTGAATTAAAAAGCAGGCATTTTCGTGCTTTATAAAACCCAAATGAAATGGAAAATTGGAAGTTTGAATATATGGAATTAATAACATTTTACTGAAAAAAAGAAATACAATTAAATCCGAAATAAATCTAGAGCAAAACTAGTTGAAATTTATCAAACTACATTACAATATATATATATATGTAATGAAATAAAAAAATAGCGCCATTTTGTTCTCTCTGAGCTCTTAATTCTAAATTTGTGGAACATATTTTTAATCTTACTTTCATAATGTGTTAATATTTTAACTGCCAAAGTTCTTTTTCTTATTTATTTAACTTATTAATAATCTATTGCTTGTTTCCCAAAAAGTGCGGGAAACGATTTCGTAATATTTTTCCTTTTTAAAATATTATCGAGATTTAAATTTTATTTTTTATTAAGATCGTCTGCTTTGTGTTAATGCGCGGATATGTTAGCAGGTTAGTCTATTTCCGAGACAATATTGAGTTCCTACGGGAAGGCCGCCTCGTATACCAATCAGAGGTGATGATTTCTGACGCGTAGCCTTGAAGTTAATCCTAATTGGATTTTTAATTTACTGACGCAGACTGAGGAGGGGCTAGTTTTTCCGTGTGAGTGTTAGAGTTTCATTCTAGTTTTTTGGAGCATTCAAAGATCATCTGTCTCTTAAACTACTAAGACGCCCGGTAAAATTTTCCCGATCAATGGTAAGCTGGAATGAGGTAGCTTAGTCACGAAGTGTGGAGTATTCGATATGTGCCAAGGTGACTGCAGGTCTAACTTCACGTATTTTATGTGTTCCAATAAAAATGAATTCAAAACGGAGTGATGTAATTTTTATGGGGAAATTCTCAAAGACCGAAATTCATTGCTTGGTAAGTTACACTACGGCTGCTGAACCTGCTGTTGATCTTCTAGATGGAATGCCGCCAAAAAGATTAATAGTGTTAGGTGTGTGTAAAATAATCAACAATAAACAATATACATTCACGTGCTGGAAATGCTGCAGTAAAACGCATAAATTAAAAATACACTTTCAAAATTATGTTTTTACAGGCTCTAAAATATACCTACAAATCAATGGGATTGGTATGGGTACTAGCTACTCATCCACAGCTGCTAACATTTTTTTAATTTTTTTATGAATTTCATTATAGTTAGAATACAGCCGATGTCAAATTTTTTGCCTACCGATACACAGATGATTTGATCGTTTTGAATTTTAATACTGACTTTAATGAAATTTCTATGACCTGTGCAAATGTGTATAGAGATTAAAATCACTTAAATTACTCATGTTTATTTTAATGTAATAAAAGAAGTTAATTTCACAAATATTTTAACATTCAGTAACTTTAACGCCAAATACAATTAAGATATGCTGCAGCTAAGGTCCCAAATATTTATTTGCCCGCTTCTGAAATTTAATATTTTTTTTTCACATTTTTTCATAAAGATCAACATTTTCTACTTTTATATTAGAATAAAATGAAATGGAAAAATCTGTTTATGTAAATGTGTATTTATGTTTCTATATATATATATATATTAAATGATCTAAAATGATAAAATTTTCTAAAAGCATGAGAAAAAGGAGGGATGGGAATATAATATCATTTCTTGGCTTAAATAGAATTATTAGAACTATTGCTTGCTTTAAACTGTTTTTAAGTTTAACATTTTTATAAAAACGAAAGTTGTATGTTATAAATACTCTTGTTACCACTGTTATAAATGTGTTGCAAATACTTTTTAATCCGTGAATTCAAAACTAATTCTGTTTAGAACTGATCAAAATTTTAAATTTTGGGGTTTTTTAAAGCATTCTTTAATGGATTTGCATTTGCAATCACCAAAATAAGATTTTGATAAAAATCAATAAATCTGTTATATCCCTTATTAAGTTTTAATATAATTTAAATAGGAGATTATATATCATTATCATTTTACTGCCAACAAAATTAACTTCCAATTTTTGATCTCACAGATTGCTGCTTTTATTAATTTTTGCAGTTTAACTTGTAATTTCAGTTAACTAAAGTTAACACTAAAATTTAGAGTCCGAGTACTTTAGTGAGAAATATTTGAAAAGGTAAAATAACATGTGAATTAAAACTAGACAAAACGTTTCCTGTACAAATATTATCCATTGAATTAATCGCTTTTATTGGAGTACTCGCTTAGATGCCTAGTAAGATAGTTAGAAATATTTTCATGGATGGAATTCAACTTGAATTAATCCTTACAAAAACATTCTATTAAATAATGACTCTTTTTAACTGTTTTTTAATCGAGTGTTATTGCAGATAGTTCACGGTTTTATGTGAATTTTTTTCCCAGCAGTTCATAATTAAATGAATATTTTAGATGAATTTGCATGCATAAAAGTCATAATCACATTTAGGACACTGGACATCACGTTTAGGTTTTGAATTTGGTAATTAAGAAAAAATGCCTAAATGTGAATATAGTATATTCTGAGTGTAAATGTTACTCAATAATTTTTATGTTATTCAATGATTTCCAACTTAATAAAATGCATATTTATTATATAAATTACCATTTATACACTAAATGCGACAAAACAATGGGAAATCACGTCTCATTTAGGCACAATTACCTTAAAAAATTAGAAATTAAAACACTTCTATTTTTAATGTATTAGATGTAATCATATTCCGAATTATACGTAAAATTATAAACAAAAAATAGATACTGTCAAATAAAATTGTAACACAAACAGAAGATATATACAGGGTGAGTCATAAATATCGAAACAATAGGCTATCTCCTTAAATATTGCCCTTAGACCCACACTTCCAGTTGCAAAAAATCATAAAAAAATGTGAAACTTTTGATAAGATAAATTGCAACTCCATGGGGGGGGTCTAGTTGAAAAGTTACGAAAATTAAATTTTTATACGGCCCCCGTAGGAGAAAAATTCCAATTAGGAAAAATTTCCTTATTCAATCCTGAATAAGACACAAAAAGTTGCATCTTCATATCTCCAAAATTCGCAAAACTATAGCCGTTTAAAAAATTCATCAGGTTTTAAGGGATTAGACACAAATTGAAATACGCGCATTAAAAAAAAAAAAAAAAAAAAATGTTACTTTAACAGTTCTAGAAAACGCGTAAAAAATCTATTTCTTGAGTTAGAATTTTAATTTTTTTCTTTTTTTGTGATGGTTACCCTTATAATTTGCTAAGAAAATCACATTCTAAAATTTCTCATACAATTTATAAAAGTTTCATGTGGTCAGTACTGGTTTAAATCGGACAATCAAAAATCGTTACAACTTGTAGCATTATTTATCGGATTTCAATTTCTTCCCATTTAATTAAAGACGAAAAACTGATTTTAGTTTTGTTCCAAGGATTTTTTATATTACTTTTAAAACTACTAAAAATGTTTATTGAAAAAATAATATGACTTTAAAAAAAATCATATTTTCAAAAGCAAACATTTTTTCAAAAGTAAACATTTTTTCAAATTTGCCGAAACAAAACTAATGTAAAAAATCAAAAATGACATGTTTCAAGTTCTTTTTTATTTTAAAAATTCCTAAATTTAATAATATAAAGACAAGAAATAGAGGATAAAAAATTCATTATGCAGAAAAATGAAGTATATTGTTTAAATGTCCGTCGGTTATTTTAAAAAATGCTTTTTCTAAGATGCAGATTAAGTCTTTTTTTTTCATTTTAAATTGACCTCTGACAACTTCAGGCTTTTTATCGTCCTCCAGAGGATGTTAAAAATTCTGTATTCTGGGCCCAGGTAGGGCCAGGACCGAGATGTTACTTCTTCTGAAGACCCGCCAGGCCGGGCCTAAGCGTACTTTGCATAAAGGAGGGGACTACTTCATTAAATTTAGGTGCACTCTGGATGAAATTTTCAAACCCGATCTCGACAAAGCCCGTATTAAAATCACTGCCTCTGGCTGACTTAATACGTGCATAAAATAAATAAAATTCGGCTGAATCGATTTTTTTTACGAAAAACATATAGATTTTATAATACAGTAAAACCTCCATAACGGACACTCCCAAATAGCGGACACCTCTATTTAACGGACAGTTTACTGATCCCCACTCCCAAAATCTAAATTTTTGTATGTTTAACCTCTGAATAACGGACATTCCGAATAGCGAACAGTAATTTTTGCGATGAAGTGTGAGAAATTGCTTTTTAACGAAGAAAAAAAAAGTAAAAAGCTTCTAAATTTGTCAGGGCAATATATCGAAATTTTGTAATCGCAGATAAATGTAGAGAGTGGGCCGGGTCCCACCCGGGTCTTCCCTCCCACGTCCAATATTAAATTCAGGAGATGGTCCGACGGACATTACTTTCCGGAGCATCACAATGCCCCCCCCCCACACACACACTCTTCTTTGGAAGATTTGAGATTTTATGCTTTTAAGAAGTGGCAAAATACAGTCAGCAGTGGCACTTTTTTTTAAAGATGATTTAAGAAAATTAAAACCATTGATATAGTTAAAACTTCCCATAAAAAAAAAAAAAAAAAAAAAAAAAAAACATTGTAATTTTTAAATACTAAGGGAAACTTTTTAAATACATTTTTTTTTTCGTATGAATGTAATAAACAGTGTATAAAGCAATGTACCATTTCATTTCAATGTTATTGCTTAAAAAATAATTTTAATTTCTAATTAATCATATTTTAGAATTTTACGACATGTAAAAGTCAATTAATGAAACTTTAAGCATTTCTTAGCGATTTTTGAATTTCCGAGGTTTTTCCCAATAGCGGACACCTCCGAATAGCGGACAGTTTCCGCGCTCCCGAGGTGTCCGTTATTTGGAGGTTTTACTGTATTTATTTTACAAAAAGAAAAAAATAATAAAATTTATTTTTTAAATACATCTCATTGCATCTCAAGCAACTCATTGACTATCTATATAAAAAAATAACAGATATGTATTCATAAAATGTAATGGCGTGATTTCTTGACCAATGCTATTTGGCGTTATTACCCACCTATATGGGTAATAACGAAGTGCAAACAAAACTATGAAATAAGATGGAATAATTGCATGTAGGTTGCCCAATTCTATAGACACAAACTCTACAAACTTAGAAATTGACAAATTGCATTCCAAGCTATTGAAAATGTTCAATTTTTTGTGAAAGTGTAAGAAAAATAAAAGTGTGGTGTGTTGGGGGGGGGGGGGAGGATGAGGCAAAAGAATATCAGACCGTGAGCTTCTTTTTGCTTAAAAAGGATCGCTTAAATAGAATTATTAGAAACAATGCAGAGTTTCAACTGTGTTTATTTGAATCAGTATTTAGAATGTAGCTCGGTCACTGTAGGGAATCAACCAGGGTATTAATGCCAAGGAATTCAGTTCTAACGCCAATTTATATTGGCGTTATTACCCCATTACAGTTATTGCGCTGTACATTTTAAATTACAAATTATCTCGAGAAGATATCCAGAATCTTCAACAACATTTTAATAGTCCATGAAATGTACTACAAATTTATGTAATTAACAAAGTATTTCCGGATGAAAAAATCTTCACATCACAAAACGTATCTCGCAAATTTTAGATCAAGCGTCAATTTTAGTTGCTTGTAACAACAATAAGACCTAAAAATGAAACAAATAAACTTGAAGCTGTTTTTTGCGATTTATATGACTCAAAACCCTTCTGCGCAGACCACATGGGTGTCATTTACCAGATTATCTCATAATTATGCAAAATATTAGCACTTGGCTTTATAACCCCGCCTGGCGTTATTACACCAGACCACCTTACAATAAAACTAGTGACAAAAAATCTGCCTATGACGGAAATCTGTCTTAAACGGAAAATATGTTGATCCATGCAAAATAAATGCAAAAGTACCTGAAAAGAAAATAAGCTTCTATTACATCTTCTAGGGAGAGCATCTGTCTATAACGTATTTTTCCTTTGTGATTCCTTCTTAAAAAGTTTTAGTGTATAACATTTTCCAGAGTGTCCAACGCATGGAATATGGATTAACGATATTAAAATATAAGTGAAACATTTACATGTAAATAGAGATTCATTGATAAAATAAATATATTACAGCCTTTGTCGCTTCTTTAATAATAAAAACTATAAATACAAAAAACGAAAAGTTATAAAAGAATTTTTTGGTCAGAACTCCTCCATATGAAACATTTTTTTCACACGCCGAATTAAAAAACTATGTAGAAATTTGCGACTGAACCGGGCTATGATTTAAACTATTTTCCAGACCGATCCGGGTTATTTTGACATTTTTTCAGGTCACGCCGAACTTTTTTCCCTATGGGTCGGTTTGGGACCTGACCTAGATATTTTGACCCGGGCAGACGTCTGGTATACCATTTTAGCGTAAAAACTATAGGCTGCTATTTTATGTCCAAAGAAAAAGCGCTATCTTAAACTAATTTTTATTAAATTGCAATTTGTGAATGTTCCCTAATCGCAGTCTATCCGAAATCACAGTTTAGAGGCAGGGAAAAGTTGTGTAAGTCAGGAATTTTTGAGGATTTTGGGATTTAATATCTCTGTGGGATTTTTAGATACGGAAATGAAATTTGTTTTGTTCAATTTAGGAATGGATAAGGAATAATTTCCTAATTGGGAAATTTGACTTACAGGGGCCGTATAAAAATTTAATTTTCGTATTTTTTCAAATAGACCCCCCCCCCCCATGGAGTTGCAACTTGTCTTATCAGAAATTTCACATTTTTTATGAATTTTTGCAATTGGAAGTATGGGTCTAGGGGCAATATTTGAGGAGATGGCCTACTGTTTCGATATTTATGACTCACCCTGTATATATATACACACACACACACATATATATACCCTGTATATATATACACACATATATATACCTGCAGGCTATACGCACCCTGTATAGTCTGTAAAACTACGCTGTATTGGAGAAACGAAGATATCGTTATAACAAATAAGAAAATAGAAGACATACCTCAAGATACGTGAAGCGAAACATGAATATTTTATTGATACGAAAACATTTCATAGTACGGAAAAGAATTCATTTTGTTTATTAACCGAAAGTAGATTTAGAGAATACCACCTCAAGAATATTTCTTACCATAAAAAGAAACTAAACTAAGTTTACTAAACAAATATTTAAATTTCAAAGTTGTTTAATTTAATATACTAGCGTGTTCAAAAGTTGTTAGCAAAAAGCTATGTGATTTTTATCGTGACATATTTAGAAAAATGTTAAAGAAATCCTTTTAGTTGATATTCTTTGCTTCTTTTTATAAATGTTTTTAGAACATATTAATGTGCAAATAATTCTTTTTCAGAACTGTTAATGATTATGTAAAATTACATCAATCTAAACTAAAAAAAAAAAAGAAGTTAAATAAATAATAAAAAATAATCCACTAAAATTTGAATAAGATACAAATTTGTCTACTGAGGAGTCTTATTGACGTATATTATTTGAATTTTCTAAAATATAATGATTGATTGTGATCCATAGTTTTGATTATTTAAATAAAAATGTGGATGGTGTAGTTTTAGTTAGATCGTTAACTTAGTTCAATTACGCCATACTTTTTTTTAAATATTTCACATTATATATATATATATATATATATATATGTTTGCTATATATGCAAATGCTATATTTGCTATGTATATGCATATATGCATATATGTGCGTTAACTCTGTGGATATGTATGACATTGTAAGAAAAAAGCACATGTACAGATAATTAATAAAGTTCTATCATATGTTTTATTTAAATTTAAAAAAAAAACATTGTGAATGGAAATTGAATCATAAACAAATAATACATATAACCTGAAAAACACACTGTATTCCAGAAAGTAAAAGATAGTACACTTGAAGAAAACAAAAAGTACCTCTTTCTACATGAAGATGGCATACAAATGTTATTGATAAAAAAAGTATTAAAGATAAATAAAATGTTAAAGCTACAATTCAATTTACCTTCTATCAACATACAAACAAGGTGCAATTTATTTTTAAATTAACCCCTAACCTCCGAGCACAAAGGCAAAATTGTAATGTTGTTTTCCTTGTAATTTATTAAAAATATTAAAAAAAGATGTATTTCCCAATATCATACCAAAATCTTTATTATCTATAAGTGTATAATCTTTGAGAGTATTAATCATAAATTAATTATTCAAAACTGGATTTTATTTGTAGAATTATATTAATTTAAATATTGCTTATATTGTAGTGAAATCTGCAGCTTATTTAACGGAAAAACAGTTCGCGACAATCAGGAGGTTAAAAACAGTTTAGTATGTTCAATATGTCTAGCATCGGGAAGTAGGCAAAATGCATGAAGCTATGATGGTCAAAAAATTGAGAAAACTTAATTTTTTTCTTAAAGTAAATTATAAATTATAAATTACATGCATTTGCATTGGTTGCATTATTAACTATTAGGAAAATAGTTGTTGTCTTCGGTAGAGAACTGGGAAATCTGAAGTCCATTAATATATATTGCGTATTTTTTACCATTTTTCCGATAGAAATGTTCACTTCAGAATTGGTAAGTAACTCATTCTGTAGGCTCTCTCATAGCTTAGCACAAATCCTCCTTTCAGTGTTTCCGCTCTCGTTTATAGCTGTTTCCAGATTTAAGTTTATTGATTTGAACAGCACTTTAATTAGCGATGCATATACATAGATATTTAATAAATCTTAGAGAAGATGATTTTTGTTAAATGCAATCCAGAACAAAGAAAGTGTAAAGAAGTTTATAACAAAGAAATTTATAATATATTTTATTTTCGTAACTCCAACTGTCTCAAAAGATGTTGAAATTGTTACTCAAGGCAAATGTGAGTCACTTTTTACGGTGTTCATTTTTGTTTGGTTTGCAGTCATGGAAAGGTTCATATGTTTCCAAGCACAAGGAAACGGTAGCCATTTCCTTTATCAGCGTTTTTATTCATCACTTGTATCTATTGAAGGCAATTGAAGACTTCTTTTGTACTCATTTCGATATTTTACATGCAAAAAAAATGCTTAATAACAATAACACTTTTCTGTATACAAATAATAAAAACAATTTCTACGAGTTATGACATACACATTTAACAACACTCATCAGATATGCATATCTAGTTTCAATGTTAGTCCTTTCCAGCACATAAAAATTTTCTCTCTTAGATTTCCAACATTGCCTCTTATTTAAAATCAGAATTGCTTCTTCTCATCTTGGATGTATATGCATATACATACAGTTGCATCGTTGTATCGCACATTCGAGTAAATTACTTATTTTTCAAGTCTTTATTTTTTTCCTTTTGCTTTGAAAATTCTACTACAAATAATATTTCCATGCGCAAAATATTCAACCATACAAAATCGAAGGAAATAATGGAGATGAAAGAATGGGGTAAATCTCTCAAGTAAATCTCTTTGTTTAAACCATGTTCGAATTTCCTCTTGTTGTTGGTATCATTCCGATGGTAGTAATATGAAGAGTTTATTTTTTAGTTCCCATCTCTCTCGTATTGGATGCATCTGAAAAAATCATTCGGTATCGGACACAAAAGCTTCAAAGTTTCTATAAATATTTTATTGCATTAAAAACTTCTTTGTTTTTCTGTTCAATTCAACATTTAAATAATGTTTCTATCTCAATCTAAACAGGAAATATTGATATTTTTGTTTTGGTTTCGTCTTAAAAATCTCGCTTTTAGACAATAGGTGTTATGGAAAAGATTTCTTGTGAAAATACATTTTTCTTCATGATGGTTTTTCCACCCTTTCTCCAACTTAAAATGTGATAAATCAAGAAATGTAAAAGATAAACTGTTTAAACTAGGAACATGTATTTTTTTATTATTTTACTTTAATTATGATTCAGAAAATTAAAAATATATATATTTACTTTTAAAAGCAGATATTTTTTTACAGCACGCGCATCGGGTATTTTTAATCCGATGTTCACTATCATACTCAAAAATTTTAGGAATTTCTTAAGACTTATATTTGCCATTTTTAGTACCTTAGTAGGCAATTGCATAAGAATGCTGGGAGGAAAAACTTGAAACAGGAGATTTTTCTATAGTGGCTAGTCTGGATAGGTCACATTTACCCACTGCGTGTACTAAAGTTTTAAACTTTATTTTACATTATGAATTTGTCGGAGTACGATCGGAAAAAGTAGAGGCTGTCAGATCTTCCCACAAATGTTTCAACAAATAGTGAAATTAATGGATGATCAAATTCCAAAGATCCAGTGAATTTTTCGAAAGTGAACATGAATAAATTCAGATTCATATAGAAAAACTTTTTCTGATAGTGAAGAAAGCGATAAATCCCAGTCATCCATTAAATACTCGAATTGTTTTACAAAAAAGAATGGTAACTAAATAAATAAGGAAAATATTTTGTGCATAATCAACCAAAATTAATAATTAAGTAAATAAATTTTATAGTTGCATTGGAGTGCTGAATAGTGAATCTTCCAACCTTTTTTATTCAAAATTTTCAAATACAATCTTGATTCAAAATAATGCTTTTAATGCTATTTAAACACTTTTTTCAAGAAAAAAAATCAGTAAAGTTATGTACTAAATGTTTAAGCGTCCCAAAACAATAGAGAACGAATGAATGCCAAACAATAATACAAATTTAAAGGTAAGATTTTTCTTTTCTTATTTTTCTTTGAAATGTTCATTTTAAAATAGATATATATTAAACTCTTACTTAAGGAAACTATTAAAATAATAGATTTTAATTATTTTTTATTTATAACACTGAATATTTAACTAAGAATATAGTCATTGATATGGGGTATGCGCTGAAGGGCTAAATTTAAATTTTTTAAAAGGCTGAATCAACGTATGTAAAATCATGTAGAATCATATCCACGGTGTGACAGGAAAACTTTAGTATCTCTCTAATAAATGTAGTGTAAGAACTGATAAGTTATTTAACATCATTTTCACTCAGGCCCCACATAAATGGAATAAGGATTTACCACATAAGAATTCCAAATTTTACTTTCAATATAATAGGGCTCTTGAAAGTTTAGGTTTGGTTGTATGACATTTCTAACGATCATTTTTCCTTGAGACGGTTTGTCCTTCTTTTAAGATCCTACTGTAACCGAGATCCCGAATAAGGTTTTTTCATCGACAATTATCCAACGGATTATTTTCGGGATGCGCAAAAATGCATTTCGTCTTATTACCGGATCGAAAACTTGTAATTGATAGCGGAACAAATATCATGATGTTGCTTGAAAGACATGTTTTGTTCCGTCAGAAAAATATTTGCATTTTTTACAGCAAATTACTCAATCATGTTTGAATTTAAGATAAAGAAAATTAAAATTTTAAATTTTAGTATGGATCTGATGAACTTATATAGAACCTAAGGACTCGGTTAGATAGAGATCACTATCTGTATATGGACAATGTTACGGATTTCTTAAGTTTTCTAGACAATTTCCCTAGGTATGAAACATCAACGAATACCATATGTCTTTGCTCTACAAATCCCTGCTTATATTTGAAATCGAACAATCTATGGATTGATATTCGACCACAAAAAATTTTTTAACAGCAAGTGAGCCGCTGCCTTGTTGGCGTGATAAAAGATAAAGAACCTGCAATTTGACCGTCAATGTATTGGTAAATTTCGCGAAAGGAGACTTATTAAAATACAGGATGCATATGATCCTACGTAGCGGGAGTCCTATATTACTTTCTAGTAGATGGATTGCACTGTTATTTCATGCATTGTCCGTCGCAGTGAAATCAAACTCTACAACTTCTATTTTTCCAGTGATTTTGCTAGTTCAGACAAACAAAAAATATTACCTCGACTTATATTGTTTGATGGACTAGTTGAAGGAGATACAGTTCATATAGGATTATCCTATTTTCTGGAGAGAAAAAGGTGTTATTATTTCATATTCCTAGGAAATTGCTTGGAAGTCAATTTTTCCATAAAAAAAGTATCATATATTTGTACGCCAAAGAAAAGACCCAATATCTTCAAAAAATGTCAACTGACTTTTTAAGTCCCTCCTAACACAACTGTGGTTTTTGTTTTTATTACGTTTATCAATCACATAGGAAGCATCTGTCTCAATTATCATCTCAATGCTTCGCAGAACTCTTGATGCTATGGCAGGTGGCCGACGATAAACCACGAAACGATCATTATCTATAGGTGTTGCATTAATTTGAGGTCTTATCGGCCATTTTGGGATTTTGGTCCATGCTTTTAGTTTGTATTCATGTTCCATATACTCAGAGTCTTGAAAAAAAGTGTGTATGTGTTCATAAATAAATTTCGAGTACTCTTCTACTTTAGAAACTTTAGAACTATAGAGGAACCGCTATGTGCTCGTTGAAAATCGCGAGTTTTCCGCCCGATTTTGAGATTTAACTTTTCTGTAACTTTTAGTAACAGATCCAACATTCCCCAAATTGTAATTCCTTTAAAGAATCATGGACCTGTACTTTAGGACATATATATATATATATATATATATATATATTTAACGTAAGCATTAAATAGGAATAGCACAATAATGTACAATTAGTCTGTTAAATATCATGTAAATGACACACCCAACAATTTGATGGTTGATTGGATAGGGAATTGAGAGAACTCGCCAGCCTACTAACAACACGTGGTGATCACTGATATGTTTTGTTCTGCCAAAACTAACTGAGAGCTGCACGTTGCGAATGGTGAAAAATGTTAAAATTTGTATTCTTTTGTAAGATGTTCCGTGAGTGAAAATAAATTGCATTTTTTAATTAGAATTTAAAATATCTAGATTATATATAGTATAAAACAAGAATAAAAGCAAACTAAAGTGTGTTTGTTTTTAAAGGTTTATTAATTTTAAGAAATTACAAAAAGGCGCGATTTTTAAATTTTTAAAAAACCTTAAATACGAAGTGAAAACGAAAGATCTGAACCAATTTTAAATACGTTTTTGCCGTATTTCTTCTTATTAAATTAGGCAGCTTTTCTGTACTGAAGCATTTCAAAAGTAAAATATTTATTTCTTCGACCCACTCTAATATGCATTTTTACATATACTATATACATTCTTGGAAACAATATTTAATTTGCGATGCAGTGTAAACAAACCAGTAGTTCCTAAATTTATTTCACATGAAAAAATAGAATTATGTAATAAATACTGCCATTTAACAGTAAGAATTTTAATCAAATTATTCTAGAGAAATCAATGTGAAATTTAATGAAATTTAAAGCTGTATATTTAACAGATTTGTAACAGACGCTGCTCGCGTTTGTTCTTTTAGTCAATATTGTTATTGAATACCAGATGAATCTTCTCTCACACGAAGAAATCACAGTTGTCTCGAAGATTTCCCACTTTAACAACATATTATTGAAAATTTGCTATTTTTTCAAGTGTTTTTATTTCTATTTTGAAGAAAAATTGTAGATTTTTTTTTAACGGCGTAAAATATTATAAAAGTGTAAAATGTATGTGAAAAAGAATTTAATAAAACATTAAAATTTATAAAACAATCGATATATTAAACTTAAAAACAAAAAAAAATTTAAAACAAATGTATTTAATTTATTAATCAGTTATTTCTCTAGAGTACACTAATACACTATATTGCCATTGATTATGGGACACTTGCGATTTTAGACATTTTACTAAATATCTAGAAAAATACATGAGGAATCATCTCGAAACTCTTAGTGTATAAATATAATAGTATAAGTCATACATCTCCATGAAGATTTTTTCCCGAAACTCCAAAGGGGACCGTCAACAAATTAAAAAAGAATGAATATCTTTTGAATAACCCTGTCAAAACTAATGTAGTAAAAGCGCTCAAACTCTAGATTGTGATTGAATGCCTTATTGTAATAAGCCTTGTTCATTTTTATGCAAATAGCATGCATACTCGCAGAGTAATTAAGGTTTTTATAAAAATGATCCCAAATTTTTCCAAGTTTTTTCCTTATAATTTTCAGAGTTCTTAATATAAAATATTATTTTTTTCACAAAATATGACAAACAACATTGCACACAGTACCCTGTAATCAGAATTAAAAACTAATGAAAATTGTATAAAAAATAAGTTGGTTTACTAAATAATTTTTTACTGCGCATGCGTCAACGATATCAAAATTTCATTTGCATATTATGTTAGCTAAATGTATAGAGCAACTTTTGTGAAAGTCTTAAAATCATAACTTGAAAATTCTGACAATAATCGTCAATTGAAAAAGTCGAAAATCCGTTATTCTCAAAATGAAGCAAAAACAAGAGGGATTGTATCCATATATTCATTGATTAGTGTCAATATAGAATACACAATATGGGATGTACTACTGCATTTGGATAAAATCCCTCATTCTTTTGCTTCATTTTGGAAACAACGGATTTTGTCCTTTTTCTGTAGACGATTACTTTCAGAATTTTCAAGCTATGATTTTGAGACTTTTACAAAAGTTGCTCTATACATTTAGCTAACATAATATGCAAATGAAATTTTGATATCTTTGACGCATGCGCAGTAAAAAATTATATAGTAAACCTACTCATTTTTCATACAATTTTTATTATTTTTTAATTCTGATTACAGGGTACTGTGTGCAATGTTGTTTGTTATATTTTCTGAAAAAAATATTATTTTATATTAAGAACTCTGAAAATTATAATGGAAAAACTTGGAAAAATTTGGGACCATTTTTATAAAAACCTTAATTACTCTGCGAGTGCGCATGCTATTTGCATAAAAATGAACACAGTGTATTAAAATAAGGCATTCAATCATAATCTAGAGTTTGAGCGCTTTTGCTACATTAGTTTTGACAGGGTTATTCAAAAGATATTCATTCTTTTTTAATTTGTTGACTGTCCCCTATGGCGTTTCGGTAAAACATTTTCACGGAGATGTATGACGTATACTATTATATTTATACACTAAGAGTTTCGAGATGATTCCTCATGTATTTTTCTAGATATTTAGTAAAATGTCTAAAATCGCAAGTGTCCCATAATCAATGGCAATATAGTGTATAAATTAATTATAATTTCTAAAAATAAATCAATACCCATTGAATATGTAAAACAAAATTGTAATTATTTCATTTAGCATATCACATTATTTCTATATGTCGTAATACATGTGAAAATAATAATAGTTTATAACTTTCTATATTTATAAGTTTTTAAACACAAGGTATGGAAAAATAAATAAATAGTACTTTAATATATTTTTTCCGGAGATTGTTGACTACTTTTACAGGTATCAAATTAGCAGCTTTTAAAATATTTCATTTTCTTGCTCTTTTGCTTTAAGAATGAATGAACATAAAACATTTTTACTTCATTAAATATTTATATTTATATGTATTAGCACTTACAAAATATAAGTAAAATAAACACAATAAAATGATTAATTTATCAATTAACACCGGCAGAAACAGTGTAAAATAACTGATCCAAGCAACAATAAATTATTAAACTCAAATATTATAAATTCATTTATTTCTAACATAAAAGTTTGGCCTTAATGTGTAAAGCAATGAACGAAGATTAATGACTTCTATTGTATTAACTATTAAATTCCACAAGACTATAAATATTTCTAGGCATTCAAAGCGTGAGACATGTTATGAAAGGATGATGAGTTTGAACAATAGTCTTAATGCGTTCTAAACATTTTATTTGTTGAAGTATAAACAAGTGTATTTTTTCCAAATGTAGAAGACAAACAAAAGCTAATAGATAAAAATCATTATATCTTTAGGTCATAGCAAACAAGTGGATATTTTTTATTAAGAAAATTTCTAAAACTTACTTAATTCAAAACATATAAGTTAATAAATATATGTACATATTATTCCAAAATTATTAAATATAAACTTTTCGAATGAGAAATTTGTATAACAAAAGTAGTGAGAAAAACACGTCTAAAACCTTAGACGAAAAATAATAAATTGTAAATGATTTATAAAATGCAAACTGAAAATATAATGCCAATTCACGATCATGATTGCAGAAAGGATACTGGGATTAGGTGGGAGAATTACCAATAAACTCGAAACATTACTGAAAATAAATATTTGAGGAATATTTAATCTTGAATTTCTAAAACGATAACAGTAAATGTAAAGGTTAAAATTAATAGAAGTTAAAAATCAATGCACAAAAAGAAAAAATGTAAAAAGAAATCACAAAATTAACGGTAATCGAACCTTAGTATTCCAATTAATAAGAAAATAAGCCTATCATTTTACATTTTTAAGCGATTTATGTGGAAGTAATAAAATGATTTAGGAGTTTTTCAATGGTTTATCGCGAGGCTAAAATCCATAGAGCCAAATCCCTACAAAATATTCGGACTTTTTTTTCCAACATTTTGCTTATAGATTGGAAAATATAAATATTTTTGAATATAATTCTTAGTTACAAAAAAGAAAGAACATTAAATTCTTTAAAAAACTCTTTATAAAACTAAATTTTGAAATGCATTATAAAGTACGCTATAGTTTGTTTAAAAAAACAGTTTTTTTCCAAATTTGTGAAAAATTACAAAAGCCAACTACTGACACTATTTTTCATTCAATTTATATTTCTTTAATGTAACTTGTATATACTATGAGAGTTATATTATTTGTTTACATAGAAGAAGAGCGGTTTACTTATTTTTTAAAAGCTTTGAAATTATTCAAACCGTTGCAACATTTCTGACAAAGTCATCGTGGTTGTTGGTTTGGATGATGGATTTTCGGAATCATCTTTATCAACATCGTCCTCTGGGTAATTAGTGGCGTCCATATTTTTGCAGTTGATCCCATTCCCTTATTTATAAATGGCCTAGCTCTTCAATATTCATTAGGTTAGAAGAACTTGCCTTGCTAATTCCTTTTACTGCTATATGAGACAACTTGCAGCAAGGATTCTGGTGCTGGATTTAGGCTCATTTGTCTGGCAGTAAAATACCATGAATTCATTCTATATTTCATATATTTTGCATGAAGTATGATGATAGCCAAGTTTGTATTTCATAGTAATATCGGAGGATATTATGTTTCCTGCACATTCTCATACGTTTTTAGTAGATTTATAATATGAAGTATGCTTTTTATAACAGATTTAGCAAACAAGTGGTGTATGTGCGGCGCCTACATATCCATTGTATGGTGTAATAATGATTTTTTTCACATATTTGAGGATTTGTTGACGAGCAGACTCTCCTTTATTAAATAGACGGTATATTTGATAAAGTTGAACATGCATTTATTCAATTCAAGATGTTACAAAATTTTGATTTTTCTTGCTCCCAAATGAGCAGTTTTTGTACCGAATCCACTGAAAAGAAGTATTGTGTAAATTTACTTGAATAACTTTGTATAAAATCACTTGGTTTTTGATGTTACCACCTCCAGGTTTTAAAAAAATAGTTTTTTTTCTTTTATTGTACTAAAATCGTAATGATCGTGTGAAGGTTAGTATCATCTCCAACATCTATGAAGCTTTCAAAATCCAAGGCCTTTCAAAAATCTGAGGTAACAATCATGATATTATTGTCTTTCTTTATCTCGTCCACTTGGATTCTTCTTTATGATTTTGCGGTTCTTCTTTATGACTTTGGCCAAACATTTGCCTTGTGGAATTCTGTTTAATATTTCTGATGTCGCTATGACTTCAGCGGATATGTACATTCTTGATCGATATATTCTTTCAGTACATTTTCATTTAATATTGTTTTCCATTTAGATAGATATGGATCGAGCACAACCACGACCTGTGAATTTTTTTTTTCTAAAGTCAAGAAATATATTTTTTAACAATAAATAATTAAAACATTTCGAAGAAAACATAAATTGTCAAGAATGTACCCACCGCCATTATCAAAAAACCTATCCAGAAACTTTTCCAAATATTTAATACGTTGAATATACTGTCGAATGAGAATTTTGTGATTCTTCTTACCCTTTCGTCAGAGAAAAAAAGACATAGCATAGGAAGCAGTTTCATAAGTTAGTAGACAGTGCATATTTTCATTCAATTGTTTTATTCAGCAAACCTTTCGAAAGAAAAGCAATAGACATTTAGAAATCGCTGTAGTCTTTCCGAATGTGAAACTGCAGATAAGAAAAGGTAAAATTTCATGCTTTAAAGGGCACCGCGTTTCTTCATCACACTATATGTCGTTAAATGATATAATTAGCATTGTTTTCCGAGTTATTTAACGGGGGGGTGGCTCTGTGTTATTTTGTGTTAAGCAAAATGTTTCATTAAATAATTTTGTGTTAACGAGGTTCGACTATAGGATCAGGATTACGTTAAACTTGAGCTAACATTTATTTTTATCATTTAGCTATAATATTTTTATGTTGACAATTGAGAATATTATTGCAATTTTTGCAGCAAATAATGTAATAACTTGCTATATATGTTATTTATTCTATGAAAAAAACCCCTACTTTTACTATTATATTAGAAACAAAATCTATTAAATATTCGAAAAAGCGATACTTTACAACAACCAGTAAGTTATATAAAAACGAATTGTAAAAGAAAAATGCTTGTCAAAATCTATCGAAAAGTTCATTTGATACATTTGCTTTAAAGAATTGTTTATGATAAGTATAGGATGATTATAGTTAAAAATCTCAACTTTACAGGAATATTTTAAGAAAACAAAACAAAACAAAAAACAAAACGAAAAGAATCTGATGGTAATTGGAAATGAAAAACTATTAAAGATTAAATTCATCACAATTATAAATATTCAGTGTCATTCCATCTAGAAATACAAACAATTTAGATGTGGCACGATAACACATCTGACATTTCTTTCAACATATCCCACGCGACTTTTTGAATGTCGCAAATATGTGTGTCCAAAGTCCTCCAACATCAGTGGATAGCGGTTGAACAAGCACTTACTTGATCTTTGATGAAATTTCACGTAGAAAAAAAAATTGCGGAGACAAGTGTAGGATAAGTTATCGTTCCGCCTCCATATCGTTCATGCTTCTAGAGAGACATACAGTGGGTGTTCAAATTATTAGTTACACAACTAAAATTCACATTATGATGATTTTAAAGCTATATGTTTATGTTTATTGTAAAATTGTTAAGCTATTTTAGATATATTTGGAAAAATTATATTTGACTATAAAATAAAACAAAATTTCGCTCATGAAACAGACATTTATTGTGAAATAAATCTAACACTATTGTTCAAAGACAATAATTTTGATAACTCTTCGAACCTATTTTAGCGTCAATTACGGCCTGTATTTTTTTGTGTGTGTATGTGTGTTTATTATATACATTATTTACGACATTCTGTCGTTCATAATTATTTTGCCAGACCTTAAAAAAGACTTCTAACATTTACTTATCGTGTTTTCATTTGGTATTTTTCGCTTTATAAACTCTCAGGTGTGCTCGATGGATTTTAAATCAGGAGATTTGCCCGGCTATGTAAAACTATTCCGATTTTCCTCCGTTAAGAATTCCGTCATTGTCTTCGATTAATGACAAACTTTAGAATAATGCATGAAAATAAGTTTGTAAGAATCGGGAAACTATCCCTTTAGTTGAGAGTTCAATCTTCCTTCCAATAATTTTTAATATTCGACACGATTCGTCACGAAATCAACGATCTAAGGAAAACCTGTATCCCTACTACTGATGAAAGACTACCACACCATAAATTGAAGTGGATGCTTGACTGTCTCTGCAATAGGGTCTAGATGGCATTTTTCAATTTTTCTGCTCCGAACAAACAGACATCTACATAAATACTTTGGTATGAAACAAGGCAAAACAATGTAGGCAAAACATGTAGGCAAAGCAAACCTGAAAATTTCAAAAGAAGATCAGTTGGGAATTGTGAAGAACTGAAACATGTAAAGTAAGCAAAATATTACAATCAACCAAAAACAAATACAATCTACTATTAAACGGTATGTATAAAACGTACAAAATATTACAGATAGCCGAAAAAGAATACGATCTACTATAAATCGCACGCATTAATTTAGAAGTAAATACTACAACAGCCAAAAATATACATTTTTTTAGTAAATTCTGTATATAAAAATTAATAAACAAATTCTACAGCTATCCAAAGAAAAAAGTATAATCTATTATTAAATAGCATTTATAAAATATAAATCAAAATACTGCAGACAGCCTACAAAGTGCGCGACATATTATAAATGTTATGCATGGCATGTAAAACATAATACTACAGACAGGCAAGATAGAATATAATCTATTATTACATGATATGCATAACATGTCAAGCAAAATACTACAGGCAGCGAAGAGAGAATGAAATCAACCTTAAATGGTTTATATAAAATGTAAAAAACATACTATAGATAGCCGAAAAATAATACAATCTATTATTAAACAGAATGTATAAAAGGTAAACTAAAGTACTGCAGACAGTCTAAAAAGTGTGCAACCTATTATAAATGGTACGTACGACATGTAAACCATAATACAACAGCTAATCAAAAAAAAGAGTACAATTTATTATTAAATGCTATGCATAACATGTAAAACAAAATACTGCAGGCAGCAAAATAAGGAAGGAAATTTATATTGGATGTATACATAAAATGCAAAAAATGTACAATAGATAGCCGAAAAATAATACTGTCTATTATTAAATAGTATGCATAAAATTTGCCTAAAGACATGTTTTCATGGGAAAATCTTTTATTAAAATATGTATGTATTTTATACATCAACATGTGACTTTTTTCCCAGAGATTAAATTTCCTACTGTTTATAATTAAAAAATAAAAATAATGCAGTACAAATATACTGATATTAAACTCATTTAAAAAATTCAATAACTGCAAATCCATGGAATGCATCCTAGAACAGAATAAATTTATCGAACATAAAAAAAAGCTTTGTCTTAATTTAAAATTAAAAGTGAAAGCAATTCCAGGTATTGTAAATGTAATTTTTGAGAAATTAAACTTTTAAACTAAATCTTTAAAACCTTTTGATAAGAAGTTATTTTAAACACACTTAATAATTGCTATGCTTGCTGGAAATTAGTTTCTAAGAAAGTTAAATTTAAATGCCCGCGGCCTTTGTTTAACTACATTAATCGAATTGTCTGTTTTGGATAAAGTTTCTTGGTTCAAATTTTACATGGCTAGAGACGCTTGTTAAACGGAGAATTTAATCATCGGCGTCGCATAATTTACTTTAAAGAATAAGATACTTTAGAGCTTGAAACTAATTACCTAAGTTTATTATACAAAAATAAAATTTTCAATCCAAATAAAACTATAATTTCAAATTGGCATGAATCTAATAAATTAATATTTTTAACTATTACTGAATTATACGCGATTAGATTATAATAATTTTTGTTAAAGGATAATTAAAAAATAGATAAATATATTAAAGCAAATTAAAAAAAAATATGAAGATATATTTTACTGTTAATCTAATAAAATGCTCCTTTATTGAATCTCATATAATCTGTAACCAAATTTAAAAAAGAAAATAATGTTTTATTTACATTTATATCCTTTATTATAACCTAATAATTGTTTAATTACTTTAATATCCTTTATATAACATACTTTAATATTTTTTAAAGGAAATTTACTATAGTTTTTATTTTAAATTTCACCTGTTCATTGTCTAAAATGATTTCTGGAGGAAATATAATAATATTAATAATAAAAACAAAAATAAAGAAATAAAGGAAAAGAAAACTATACAGGGTGTCCCCTCTCAACGGTGGCCAATGGCTAATTTCTAAACCGTTGGTCATAGACATATAGTTCCAATTGCAAAAATGCTTTAAAAAAGGTAAAGAATTATTTTTTAAGCGATTTAGGTCAAAAATATGTTTTACTAAAAAATTACGAAAATTAAATTTTTATACGGTCCCCCGGTCCTATAAGTGATATTTAGAAAATTTTTACCACTACTCTAACAAGTAAGACAAAAAAAGTCCCATTCCTCTGCGATCAAAATTGACCGAGTTATAGCTGTTCAAAGTTGAAGCATATTTTTTGCTGCAAAATAGGGGTCAGTCACAAATTTACTGGAAATAAAAATAAACATCAGATAGAAAATTTAACTTTAAACATTGAAAGTAAATTTTTTTTTTACAATGTTGTTTCGGAATTTTTGTTGATATTTACATGTTAAAGTAAAATATGCAATTTGTGCTAAAAATATAAGTAAAAAAATAACAGAAATTTTGTTAAATTAAACTATGAAAAGCAACAGTCACAAATCGTTACAAAATGATACATATTTGAAGCTCTATTAGATTACTCAACCTAATAGAATTTGATGTAGTCCTATAAAATAAAGAAATGGAACGCACCTAAAATCGTATTAATATTATATTGTCATCGGGTTTAAATAAGTATGGGAATTGAACCTCAATCAGATATTTGGAAGCGAGTTAAAATTTGAATATAAGTTTTGAACTAGGAAAATTTACATACGAAAACTATGAATAAAATAAAAGCTTATCAAAATAACATACCTTTTTAAAATAAAATCACGAAAAGAATCAACTTTATTTGCTTACAAAATAAAAATTACGTAAAATTACAATTGAGGATATAAATTTCAAAACTCGACTTCTCGCTTTTTGATTTCTCTATCAGTCTATACAAACCTCCACTATTGTAACAATGCAATCTAAAAATTTATAATGAAAACCAATAGATGCATTTAAAGTTTTTTCGCTATTTCCCAAAATTTGATTTTTTCGATAAAGAGAATTTTGAAATTCATGTCTTCAGTTATTTTAATAACCAATCTAGAAGTTAATTAATTATAATTAACACTACCGTAAAACTTATACGGTGACAGCGCCTTCAGTTAAATCGCTCATTTAAAACATTTTGTAATTGGAACTATATGTCTGTGACAAATAGTTTAGGAAGTAGCCTTTGAACAGCGTTGGGAATCAACTCCCTTTATAATACTTTAAGCACTTAGTGTACGTTCCCTTAAAGCTCCGTCGAACTCATCCGTTTTCAGCTATAGAAAAGTGGTTTAAGTCATGAAATTTAAAGTTTCATAACTCGGTCAATTTTAATGTTACATGAATGGGACCTTTTCTGTATTACTTGCTAGAGTGTTGAAAAAATTTTACTAAATATAACTTATAGGACCGGGGAACCGTATAAAAATTTAATTTTCGTAATTTTCTAGTAAAACATTTTTTTGACCAAAATCGCTTAAAAAACAATTCTTTGCCTTTTTTAAAGCATTTTTGCAATTGGAACTATATGTCTATGAACAACGGTTTAGAAATTAGCCATTGGCCACCGTTGAGAGGGGACACCCTGTATATACGATGAAAAATATTTATTTACTTCGGAAAAAAACCTTATAAAAAGTTCTGAAAGTGCGTATTTTCTTTTGCTAAATTCATTATACAAAAGGGACTGCAATAATAAAAATGTAAAATTTTGTTTTGTTTGATACTGATAAAATAAAGTTGAAAACTTCTTTGAGTTTTCAACGGCTCGCGTTCAGAATTCCTTTTCTTCTATTTGCAATAATGTATCTTTTAAGTAGGACTCTGTGCTGAAAAGTTAAATAGGAAGAGAAAAAAGTAAGAAGTAGAAAGATGAGCGATTAAACAATTCATTACAATTTCACACTCTAAATAATATCAATAATGTTGCATAGAAATGTGCATATAAAATTGATAGTACCTTTCTTTGACAATAATGTTTCACAGTATGTTTTCAAAGACATCCAAAATTTAACTATACTTTTAAAACATATCCAAGAGAACGCTTTTGAAATGACATGGTAACCAAGTAGATTTACTCTATAATAATGTACAGCTCTGGGAAAAAAGTAACACTCTTTACTAACTTTCCAACTTTGAATCTTCCTTATTATCGCAATAGAATAAAAGTTACTGGTGCTAAAGCGATATAAAATGAACTCTACTTTTAAATGATATTTATAAAATTTGCTTATTCGGGCATCTATAAATCAGAACCTGCCAAACTTTAGATTTTTTATCAGTGACAAAACCCAATTTTAATAATATATTTTAAATCCTCAGCTCAAAATTTCTTCAGAAACGAAATTTCTAGTCATTTGGATAAGTTTTTGAAATTAAAACATTAAAAATTAAGAGATTGTAATGCTAAATTATATTTTCATATTTTTATCTCGGGAAATCATAATACGAATCAGATAATTTTTGTGCGATTTTAATATTAAAAAACGTATACTGAATTTTTAATTAAAATAATACAGATAATATGAATTATAAAATTATTATTCGAAAAAAAATAATTGTAACATACAATTTTTTTGATTGGTTTACATTTATTATGTCACCATTTATGCGAATACGTAATTTCAAATTTTTCTTCCAAGTAATTTTCGAATTATAATTATAAAACATAAAAAAATGGTTTAATATGCCGCACAGTTGTAGATTTATCGATTTAATTGTCTACGCGTCAATTTTTAAACTTTTTCTTTTTAGCATAATTTGTTGTCTGCTTGTTGGAGCTTAATAGTTAAAGCATTGTACCCTGCTATTGGTTTTGATACAAATATACTTGTATGGTCCGTATACTGATGCAAAATTGGTGCTTCTTAGTTAGGAATAAAACAATCAATTTGCATATAGTGGTTTAATCTATTGCTTGATGTGAAATAAACTTCACTGCTCAATGTTGGACGCTTCCGTACAAAATATAGATTTTATTTCATCAGATATATGTGCATAAAATTTCCTCTTATCAATTGATATTTCATATTTAATCTGATAAAAAACTCTCTTTTTTAAATGTATTTTTTTTTTAATTTTTAGGGTTTCCTGTTTAGAAAATTGTAACGGAACCATTCCTGTGTCAGTCTGTCACAGCCAATTACTGGTAAACTAGGTTTGTTTGGTTGTGTTTATGACGGCCAATTATCTGCACGATGGATATAGGCCCAAATGGTGGGATGGGGAGTGCACTTCTTGGGGGTATTCGAACCGGAACATAACCCATATTTACCCAAAGAAATCGAAGGTTTGAAAAAAGCCATGGAAAACTCCAAACAATTTGGCCGACTGTCGAGATTCGATTGCAATCAGTTCCTTGACATTAGAAGAGTTTTGACATCAGAACCTCTAGGCAATTCGTAAATTATGGAACATAGAAAATTCAAATTGTGGGAAGTAATAAAGACTATCGACCCATATATTTACAGATTATTAAACATTCGCAAATATATCTAAGAAAAATGTATAGGGGCTAAATGTGTTACTTGGAAAAATAACCTATTCTTTTTATATCATGTGGAATATCATTTAAAAGCTGTCCTAACGCTGAACTCAAAAATGCATTTCCACAAATTTTAGCTATTATATTTTCAGAGATATCACTGAACAAATATGTTCCCTTTCCTCATTTCCGAATCTACTGAAGCTAAAATTATTACAAAAACAAAGGTAGTAGACGTTAGTTTTAACCTTGCAAGAAAACGATAGCAATTATCTCAGCTTGCATGTTTTTTTGAGAAAACTGTATATCACGTTACGACCAAATAACAAAGCAATAACAATTCTTTCCGCAACGATATTTAGTTAGAAATTCATAGATATTTATAGTAACTCTCTCGAGGAATAATACTTGCTGTTGACCGGTTATTAATTTTTAAAAAGTTGTATGATAAAGGAAGATTAAGCTTAAATTTTGGTATCATTTATATTTATTATCGATTCATTCAAGTTTAATTTGTTATTGCCTATCTACTTTCTCAGTTTTTAGAATAGTTTTTAGCTTATTAAGGCGAAATATTTTCTTTTTGAAATTTTAACTCAGGTATAAATTTTCTTTTATCAAAATTAGCAGAATTTAAGTTAGTCATATAAATAAAATTTTGCTCTCTTATGCAACTACAAGATTTTAATGAAAATGTGAATTTGGTTTAAACTGATTTGTTTACTGAGGAAATTTACATAAAATTTTGCAAGGATGAAATGTGTACAAATGTTGCCACTTGTATGGGGACAAACACATTTAAAATATATTACCTGGCTGCAAACTTCGAATGGTTATATATTCATTCATTTAAACAAATTCTTCAAAGTGACATTGGATACAGTGAAAAAGATATTGTCGACCTTTTCTCATGACGTTTTATGTTTCCCCTTCTTTACTTAAGATTTCTTTGATATAAGATAAATATACAATAGAATTTACACCGCAGCTAATTTTATTAAAACTATTGCATGTTTCGATCGTATTTTAAACTTTAATAGAATTTTAGAAAAAAAATTATATTTTATTATTTGCTGTATTAATAATACAAAAATATTTTTGTCACTTTAGATTCCATAACTTTAAGAAAATATTGAAAATATCACCAAGAATATAACCTTATGTACCAAGTAGATTACGAAACAATTTTCAACGCATTAAAACCACTATAAAAAAAGTTCATTGTTAAAGAAACGTAAAAACGATGGTTGAGGAATAATTTCTAAAATGCATAATACGTTTGAAAAAAAGAATTTAAACTAAAATTGAAAACAAAAACCGTTAGTTTTATGCATTTTTGTATATAAATTATGGATTTATCAAATATTCCATAATATTCCAAAATTTAGAACGCACAGTCCATTAGAAAATTTCCCTTCAGAAATTTCTGTCATGAAAAGAGACATGTGCTGCAGATGTGCATTCCTGCATATGATTTATACAATTTATATACTCGAAATAGTAAGCAAAGCCATATTTACAAAAATAAAACATTACACTGAAATTTAATTATTAATCATTAACTTGGATGCATCTCCGAAAACAGGCCCTTTTAAAAGTAAATAATGTATAGCAGATGTAAATTTTCCAAGTTCGTGAAAAAAATCAGGGAAATGATTTGAACCAGGGCATTTTGGCCGGACATTTTTCATCCACTTGGAAAATTTACATGTGCTATAATTTATTTAGCGATCGATTAATCCTATAAAAATTAATCTAATAAGTAAGTCTAATGTAGTATGCAGCATTTTCTGCAGTTCATATATTGACCTTCGATTTATTCTGTTGTATCGATCTAAAGTATCAGACCAGATTGTGTGATCATTGAGCTTATTTGGGTTAATTATTTCTCCAGTAGTGGTCCAGGATGACTCAGATGGAAGAGCATTGGCGACTTCAGCCAATAGATGCTTGGTTAGACTCCTGGCCCAGACTTTTTTCACCCACTTGGAAAATTTACAATAGCTATAATTTATTTATCCATTAATTAATCGTGTTATAAATTAAGCTAATCTAATAAATAATTTCTTTGAAACTAGTTGTATGAATTTCATAAAAAATTTATATTATAACCCATTCCTTGCCATGATCCCATTTTGGAATCACACATATTTTTATGTTGCAGCCTAGAATTTCTAACTCTTTGTTTATTATAAAAGATTTTTACTTACATCATAGTTTACAGTTAATAAATATGCTAAATTTTTACTGTGGTTTAAAATTTATGAACATTTTTTTTAAATCTCGTAAAAATGACTGTAGTAACATGAAAACTAGGGGACAGCGTTTCTCTGACTCAGAATAAATGTAAAACTAATTTTATTTACAATAAAACTACTTTATTATGTACTTCAGAATATAAATTTTTATTTTGGGTGGGAAACGTTTTAAAAATAGTTTGTCATTACACTTAAAATTGTTCCAGAAGGTGAGGTGAAGGACAAGGGACAGGAGTGACAAATTGAATATTTAAAATACTATTGCAGTAAAGTTTACAGTTATTTTCAAGAAAATAACTGTAGAAAATTTTTGATTTTAAAATAGTAGAAAAACATTACAAAATACATTTTATGCAAAAAAGAACTATATGAAGGACAGAAAAACATCGTGTAAACCTAAGGGACTGAAATTTCCCACTTATTGGAGAATCACCCATATATCAAAATTATTATTATTACAATATATAATTTTGTTGCTCGATTTTTTATTGTACTGTTGTTCTTATGTATCAAAGCACCAGAGGGAACAAATATGTCTTCTCATTTATTTATCTATTTATTTATTATTATTATTATTATTATTATTATTATTATTATTGTTGTTGTTGTTGTTGTTGTTGTTATTATTATTGTTATTATTATTATTATATTGTTTAAAAACTGAACTCTTTAAGTAGATAATATTTTATGATTTAAAAACATAACATACATAATGAATGAGCATAATAAAATAACGTAGAAACATAATGACATAATAAATAACAACTTTTAAAACCAGGGAAAGGCAAAGATTGTACTGTTACTCACCTTTTAAAATAATATATGACGTTTTAAAGTTCTCTATTTTTTAATTACGGCCATTCTTTGGAGGGCACTTGATGCAGTTCTAAATTGTTGACTGTGTTATTTCAATGACATAGCTCTACCTCTTCTGTAGCATTCTAGATCCGGTTGCCTATTTGCTAAAGCGCAGGGCGAGCATCGGCAGGAACCGTCTCAAAGTTTCGGGGGTATTGCTTTTTTCTAATACCCTCCGGTAGAAGAGTCGCTGGGGCGTAGGATGGGCATGGGAAGGAACCATCTCTAATTTTTGGGAACATTTATCTTTTCTGAAACACTCCAGTTGCCGTGTCGATGGGGCTTGGGACGGACATAGAAATATACCGTCTCAAATTTTTGGGAGCCTTCTTTCAAGAATTTTTTTTTCTGCTTTTGGAACATCTAAAAGAACAACTTGAAGCAGAAACCAAGATCGGAATGAATATTCTCCTCTTTGTTTCTTGTTTTGACTTTTTTGTTATTCTCACTAATAGTATGGAACGGAAATTGGATACAGAACTTTTTTTCTTTGTTGGTAAAGAGATTTTTGCAATTAGGGTTTTTCACCTTCTCTATCAGCATTTTTTTTTTACAAAAAGATTTAAATGTTAATCACCTGATTTTCAAATATTATTAAACCAATTTTATTTCAGAAATTAAATATTACAAAACTTTCAATTAGAAATTTCTTGTTGGAATAATTATGAATGCAATTTATGCATGACGTATACGCGATGCTCATATCGAAAGAGATAAACTTTATTATAAGTCAGAAAATATAAGCAGAATTTTTTTTAAGGAAATTAATAAATGTATTCAAATATTTAATATTTATTTCAATGTTTCTAGCTTATTTTGATAAAAAATGACTTTTACTTTTAGAAATACAATCCATATTTTAATATATATTATGTATATGTTTATGTTTTTCTTTAAATTTATATAATATTGATATGTTGAAAAAATATATGTATATTTTATTTCAGAACAAATACAAAATTTTAATATTATTCTTTACGTTTTAAATACTACAAAAAAATCAGTTTTATTTTATAAAAATAATAAAAATAAATCTTTAGTAAAACCTATAAAAATCACAATTCTGGAATAATAGTGAATGATAAAGAAGTAGCGTTACACTGTAAATTCAAATAAGATTTACTACTCTCAACCCAACAGTGGCATTTGGTGAAAACTCTATTGTGTTGGAACACTTTGTCACTTGGGATAAACACTACTGAGTGCAATATATCAAAGAAAATAAATGTTAGGAAACTTATATTTTTCCCTTAAGAAATAAAGTTAAGAGTGTTTTTTCCGGTTAAAATGTGTACTTTGGAAACTAAAGTTCTTTTGCTTATTGATACTTGGAGAGTTCATATTCAATTAACTATAACAACATTTTATTATTAAACAAGTTGGAAATTGCACGTGAAGCACAGCAAATGAGGTGCGTTCGTACGATAACGAAGTTTTAAAAATATCACTCTCATATATCTATTTCATAAAATTGTAAATAGTTAATTACAATTAAAATGTGCACCATACAATGTTCTCCCTATACCATTATGTAATGGAATCTTTTGTGTGGCCTTGTAAATCAATAACAAATGCTCTTTGTAACACAGATTATGCAAAAAGTAGATTATGTACTTTATACATGTATATCAATTTTATTATGTTCGAATGAGTGTAACACAATTAAAATGCATTTGAAACATTTTTCCCCATTGACCGTAATGTTTTGTGCCTGTAATTGAACTATGCAGCCGATTTTGATAAAATTTGAAATAACTGGACAAAATTATGTAATAAAATGTATTTTAAATTTCAAATGGTTAAAATGCATTTCGAATTTTCCCCCCATTGACCCCAATGTAATAAAATACTTTTGATTGTCCCTGTAATTGATCTATGCATCCGAGTTTCATAAAATTTTAAAGGACTCGACAAAATTATGGAAAAATTATATCTTTTAAATTTCAAACGATTCGGTTGGGTAGTTTTTGTGTAGTTATATGCGGACGGACGGACAGACGGACTGAACGAAAACTATAGGTGCTACGTATTTATATAATTACGACCGCACCTAAAAAGTTGTTAATCGAATAGAATATTTTTCTCTAATTATATAAATAAATTTGAAAACATATTAGAACATTAAAAAAAATGTTTTAAGATCTAGTACATTTTTACATAAACATTCCATTAACAAAATCTTAGGTAATTGTGCATTGAATTGGCTTTTTGAATGAAAGTTTAGCCGAAGAATGAAAGACTAATTAATTTAAGGCAATTTAAAATACAGAGAGTAAGTACATCTGAAATACTATCATAAACACGAACCACTTCTTTTTCAGTTAGTTTCTAGAAGTAGGGTCGATGAAGTCGTAGATTTAGTCAAGTATTCTCTTGAAATGTTCGACTGATTTCAAAAAAGAGTAGTAAAATACAATACAACGCATACAATTTAGAACATATTAAGTTACGACGCACGTAAAACATTTCGTTTCACTTGTGCATTATAAAGCGGTTTTTGCGGTACATGAAAATTATTTGTATGTTATTTAGATTTTTTAACACACACACACACAAAAATTTATAGACATATTTGCAGTCACTATCTTGGCTATTTTGAAATTGTAATAATAAAATAGTGATGAATGTAGTCCATAAAGAATAAAATTATCTTATTTAAAATTTAAATCGTTTTAGAAATGTCAAATAAACATATGTTAATGTAAATATTACTTAGAAGAAGATCTTGCTAGGCATTTTCTGAGAAAACTGAAAATCTAAACATATCATGCTAAAGGAAGTAATAGACTTTCAAATTATAAAATATTAAATTTATGGATCTAAACATAGTATTAAATTGCATAGTAATAAATTGGTTTAAGTATCTGAACAATTTGAAAAATGATTCAGTGATTTTAAATCTATTTAATAATTTAAGCAAATGGATATTTCAGCTTCATAACTTTGCTACTTGCTTATACAATCTTCTGTGAAAAAAAATCAAATAAATATTTTAGATTACAGGAGGATTTCAGAAGCCAAGGGTTACAAGTGACAAAAATTCGATTTCGAGTAAATTGCGTTCAAATATAATTGACATGAACTTTGAACATGAAAAATAATTAACTGAATTGAAATAGGAAACTGCCGCTTCCTTCATTGTGCTCTTTGAATTCTTATTTCAAAAACTCTGAAAAACTGTTTGGATGTGCCGATCCCAAAAGTTTCTTCTAAATAGAAGAAAGAACATCTTAGTGTTTCAAAAATTAGTTATACATGTTAATACGTTAATATCATTAAACCAATGCTTAAACAATTTTGATTGCCATCTTAAATTTCTCCTTCATTCAAGAAATCGCAGTTAATGTGGATCATAATATGCCTTAAAATCAGTAGTTTTCCCTTATTCTGTTAACTTCAGCTATTTACAAATAGCCAGATTAGAAGCACGCGAAATCCCGTCTCTGCACGAGCAGATGGCAATAGAACGATTCGCAGATGTCTTTGAATTCCGCAAAAAATAATCGAGCACAAAAATTTGGTTAAGTTCTATGCACAACTTCATGATGGTGCAAAAATGAAAATGACACAAATACCGCGATTATAAAGGCCGTTTCGGACGATTTTTTTTTTAATCATGGAGGGCCTGTTGACTATAGTCAAATACTTGTACACAAATTTTTGTTGGTTTCTAACCATAACTTCATTTTCATTTCGGTGATATAATATTGAAAATGACACAAAAATTGTTATTGGTGCGCCCCCTTCCGGCGGATTTTTTTTTAATTTAGGGAGGACCAACTAACCATAGATAAGCATTTACACAAAAAAATGTGAAATTCTATGCACAATTTCATACACTTTTTGGCGGTAGAATATTAAAAATGGCACAAAAATCGCTATTGCAATGGCCCCTTCCTGCCGAATATTTCAAAATCAAAGGAGGATCTGCTTTCCACTGCCAAAAACATTGACAAAAAATTTGGTTCAATTCTATGAAATGGACATGCACACACACACATAGAGACAGACAGACATTTTGTAAAAACATGTTTTTTAGAATCTCTGGCCCCAAAAGCGTGTAAATCGGTCGAAAAGAGGAGGTTAAAAAAATTCGGTTAAAATACTTTCCTCCATTTAAGAGAGAATAAAGTAAAAAGAAAGTGCAATTTTCTTTAAACTTATAACTAATCAATGTTTTATCATTCGGGAAAAGTAATTTATCTCTAGAGCGCAGTATATATTAGAAAATCGCTTATATTTCTTTACCTGAAAAGGAAAAAGCATATTTCCAGGTTGTCTGTGCATTTAGTTATTTTTTTTTCAATTCTGTCACTTATACCCTTGACTTCTGGGGTCCTCAAATTTTGAATACTAGCTGACCCGCCAGGCGTTGCCCGGGTCGGTGATAACATTGATGCATAAAAAAAAAAAAAACTATAAAATTGTCAAAACTGAAAAAAAATCGATTCTAAAAGCACAAAAAATTTAAAAATTAAAAAAAATTACTTTGAAAATCGCCTTGAAAATCTCAATAAAAATCTATGAAATTCCAAATTCGTAAGACAAAATTTAGTAAATTAAGCTGAAAGATTGAAACAATTTTTCTGTTATCAATGTTAAAAATGTAACCGCAAAATGCGAAAAATACTAAAAAATGGCATTAAAAAATTCGTTAAAAATTCAAAAATTGTTGTGAGAATTCTAATAAAACTACCAAAAAAGAAAACAATAGTTATTTTGTGTTTTACGTTGCTGCCCAGAATCTTATAGATTTATGTTAAAAAATTACATTTGAAAGAAAAGAAAGTCAAAAGTCAACAGTGCTTTGAGTTAAATCAGTAAGAAAAATATTTCTTTTCGCTGTTATTTATTTGACATTAAATGTGTAGTAATAACGAGTTTTAAATGTTCTTTCTAAAACTTTGTGATAAGAAGTAAAAGAATATTTTGTGACAGTGAGTGGATTCTGAAAAGAACGAATAAAAGGAAATAAAAGTGGTTTACAGTATGAAAGTTTATGTCAACTTTGAGTGATTTTTTTTAAAACAAAAACTTTGTTTTATTTGTTTACAATTTTCAGCATATTTTATTAACAATATTTAGAATTATTTTTCTGTAAATGAAACAAAAATTCAAACGGTATTTCTTTTAAATAAAAATAAAAGAAACAAGTAATGTTTCTCGAATCATCTTAATTCGTTTCACTATATAAAGCGTTGATTAATAGTTAAAAACTAATTTATCATTTGTAAGCAGAATGAAGTTCGAGATTCTGTTTTATGAATATTTGACACTAAAAGATATTTTTATTTTATTCCGTCTGCTGAAGAAAATACAGAGTTAGAAGAAAAATTCGACTTCCGGTATTCGCCAGATTTTGTGAAAGATCGGAGGTATCAGACAATTAAAATACTACAATTTTTTTTAAAAAGTTACATCTGACCTTTTTAACATGTTATTTGCATGCTTCAAAAGACTTATTTTCTTTAGAATAATCTTTATTGAGCTTTCTTTGGCTTTTTATGAAATTTATACATGTATTTTTTATATCTGCGTTTTTGTATCAAATGCGGTGTTAAACTCGAAACAAATTAAGTTACCAACTCGTTGTTGGTTACTTTTCGTGTAGGTAATTTTAAAATAACATGTATTTTTCTCTTTGGCAAACAACCAATGGCGGAAACATCACAATTTTGTACATATTGTGGAATTTTTTCATACGAAAATATTGCAATACAGAAATCCCTAAACATTTGCAAATTTTGATTATTTGTGAGATAAAACATTAAGAATATTTACAATCGCGAATATTTAATTGGATTTTTTGCTAATTTTGTTTAATAAAGTGCATTTTTTAAAAAGTTAACTCGTTTTGTTTTAGCAATTCCATAAAATATTTGATGCATTGTGTAGTCTACATACTGAGAATTTCAACAGTTGCATTGGACTAAGTATAGATAAGTATTTCCGAGAAAACCGAAAACTGACACAGTGTTAAAAAAAATCCTAAATTTTCAAAAACTCAAAATTTTTATTGTAAATGAAAATTTTCTGCAAAAATTTTAAAGCTTCAGCAACAGCTTGTTACGAAAGCATATAATGTGATCTTTTACGGTGATGAATCTTAAATTTAAAAGTGCTTTTCAGACCACAATTTATCCCTGTATGGAAATTCATAAACAACTGATTTGATATTAAAAAATCGTGCATAAATAAATATTTTAGCAATCTACAAACAATTGAACTTTATAAAATGTATTTTTAATTGATGAAATTTATTTATGTACTTGTGTGAAATTTATTTATGTATTGTGTACAACACCATGTATTTTTTAATGTTTGATAAACATATTTTTGCCTTTAAACTACTCTTTTTTCCATTATGAAACAACCATTAAAACATAATCCTCTTTAACACAAAGACTCAACATTTGCAATTTTGTCATTTCTGGAGGTTTACAAAAAAACTAACTCTCGAATGTTAAGGGATTAGTGTAAACAAGAAATTCACATTCTAGAAATTCCTGCAAATTCTGAATACATGGGGTATTTTCTCATTTATAATAATATAACAGAAGTAATTTATTCCATTTTTCATTATTGGGTGAAAAAAGTCTGGGCCAGTATTTTTTCACCCAGTAATGAAAAATTGAACAAATTACTTCAGTTATAATTAATTTAGCGATTGAATAATCATGTGTTAATAGAATATAGTTTGTCTCTTAAACCTTCAGAATGATATATTTTAAATTTACTTTTTTTTCGTTTAAGAACAGTACCTAATTCATTCAAATGTATGACAAAAATTTAAAAAAATGGCTATTTGCTCCAAACATCCAAATCTGCCTAAACTCCCACACATTTTTTTTTTGTAAAGAAGGGGAAAAAAACTGTTAATGTGAATTTCTTTCTGAAAATACTATGTGACTTGATATTTGAAGGAAATAACTTATGTTTTATGGCGAAATATATAAACATATAGAATAAGAAAAAGCGTTTCTTCAATATTACAAGAATTGTATTTTATGAATATAAAATAAAACTTAAATATACAAAACTTTATAACACGTCGAAGATTGACTATTTTTGTAAAACTATGCTTTATTCAAGAAATAATGTTTATCAACATACTAAGCAATATTTTAAGTACATGATGAAAGCTTATATGTATTTCCTACAATAAGTAATATCTTAAAAAAAAAATCAAAATTTTTAATTTCAAAATGTCTTTTAAAATAAATATTTTGCTTAAATTAAAATATCACAAATTATAGTTACATGTATGATTATTACAAATATTATAGATTATTTTAAATATAAATATTCCAAAATTCACAGAGAACACATTATTATTATCTAAAATAACGTATTTCGAAACATCTATGATTTAATTAAATAAATTAAACTTGATTTCATTTCTAAAATATAATTCAGATTTTATGATTCAATTTTGCTTATTATTTGTTTATTATACGAAAAATATAAAACATACAAAATTTTAAATAAATTATATTTTTTGAAATATTTCCTGTGATCTATTGGAATTCTGATTAAATGAAATTTTTACGTACAAACTGTTTATGAAGTTATAAATATCATCACCTGAAATTTCATCTTTTTATCTTAATTAATATTTATCAGAAAAAAAATTGCACGCTGTACAACAGTTTTTTAAGAGCGTGAAAAACTGTAATATAAAATTTGAAATAGAATTTTATATCTGTCTTTTCCGAATAAGTCTCGTATTTTAGGTGAATCAATTCAGTTTCACCCTTATGAAATTTGAAAATAATTATTTGAATACGTGTACAATTAATTACACTGTCAAAAAAATCTGTAACGTTACTAGTCATTTTCTTGGAAACTGGGATACGTAGAACATTTTATATATCGCTAATAGTAAAAATTCATGTAACAGAATCAGTTATATGATTTTTTGTTGTTACTATTACATGAAAAGTTCTAGGAATCACGGTTTCCTAGGAAAAGTTTTCTCTCTCTATATATATATGAATATTGTAGGATGTTTTATAATCATTATGGTGTTCAAAGGTATTTCAAAGCAAATTGTACAACATTTTATGTTTATGAAATTTACCATAATAATACTTTTGTCTACTATAGCAATATATAGAATACATTTTATGCTTTTTCAGCTGCTTTTTTTTTCCAAATAAAAGCCTTATCTTTCTTTAGTAGATCGGTGGGAATAATTTTGTTTTTTTTTTAATTATTAATTCAGTTGGATTCATTTAAAGATACGCTGCAAAAAAATGTACTCGTATTTAAATTTTATGCTTTCTTCATAATATATATATATATATATATATATATATATATATATATATATATATATACATATATATATATATATATATATATACATATATATATATATATATATATACATATATATATATATATATATATATACATATATATATATATATATATATATACATATATATATATATATATATACATATATATATATATATATATACATATATATATATATATATATATATATATATATATATATATATATATATATATATATATATATATATATATATATATATATATATATGTGTGTGTGTGTGTGTGTGTGTGTAATAAATAAAAAAAATGCGCCATTTTGAATTTTTAATTCTAACTTTATGGAACATGCTTTTATTCTCAAATTTCGTAATGTATTAATATTTTAACAGCTAAAGTTCTTTTATTTTATTTTATTTAACTTAGTAATAATTTATTGATTGTTTTCTTAAAAAGACCGGGAGTGATTAAGAAATCTTTCTTTCAGTGTAGAGGTTCATTTTCCCTTTTTGGAATATTTATCGAGATTTTAATTTTGTTTTATTAAATCGTCTGCTGGAGTGTGTTCCTGCGCTTACGTGTGAGCAGGTTGTGTTGTTACGCGCTTAGTTTGTAGTTCTTACAAGAAGATAAGCCCCAACTACCAGTAGGAGATGGTGATGTGGGTGGTCTTAGCATTGAAATTAATCCTAATGTGTCTTTAGAATGCTTACGCAAACAAGGGAAGGGGCTAGTTTTTGCGTAGAGTCTGGGAAGCTCATTTTAGGATACGAGAGCGTCAGAATGCAACTAATCTTTCAATTGTTAAGATGCCCGTCTCATTTTTTTCCGATAATTTAGAACATCGAAGTGATGCAGCTTTGAGAGCTAATGGTTTAGTTGTAATTGTGTGGAATGGTGACCGGTGGAATAACTTTATTTTGTGCTGTAAATAAATAATGATTAGAAACCGATTGACTTGTTTTTTACTGGGAGAAACACCTAAGTGGACAAATCCATTGCTTACTATGACGACTGCTAACCCTGTTATTGGTTTTTAAGTGAATAGAAGTATGATACAGCAAAGATGGTATTCTACAAGAACTGATACATTTAAATAGAAAATCGCCATATCGTTTCATATATATATATATATATATATATATATATATATGTGTGTGTGTGTGTGTGTGTGTGTGTGTGTGTAAATATCTATGACGAGACCTTTATCTCGTACTACGCAATAAATTTAATTGTCTTAATATCGGATTAAATTAAATAAAATAATATTAAACAGCACTTGTTTGTGTGATTTGTAGAATTCGTAGGTATTTTTAAAATCATTTACTTTAACTTACCTTTCAAAAAATTAAGAAATTGTGTTTTAGGGAATAGAAAAAAAAAATCCTTTGATACAATATCACATATGGTTTAAATGTTTTATGCATGGAATGTAATTTGTAGATACATTAACTAATAGGAATTTCAGAGAGAAATTTTCAGAGTTGATGTTTGACAGTGTAACATATGTCTACCTTCTGTTTTATTTGTAAAATACTTTACATTGATAAAATTTTTCACTAGAAAAATTATCTACAAAATTTGTACTTTTGAAATAAATTTAAATATCGATAGGACTGGTAAATGGAATTGAAATGCATATTTTTGTCATGATTAAGTACATAATATTTCGCTTTGCTAGAATTTTGCTTTATATACAAATAAAGTAACAATTTTACTCTATACGTAATGACTAACCCAGTTAATAAAATATATGCCTAAAGTTTTAATTCAAATGCATGTAATGACAAAACATGTAGGAAATTTTTAATACTAGAAAGGTCGGAAATTTTACATAACGTTTATGAAAACATTTTACACCAGAATATTTAATTAAAACTATTCAATATATTTATTCAACACAGTTCTGCGTGATTGGTAATTATGTGTTTTTAGAAAGAATTTTCTAGTTTAAATGTAGATCTCTGCATGTATCCGTTCGACTGGCAACAATAAGACACCTTCTGGAGGATCCATTGTTAATGTACCGTTTCGAAAACTTGATTAAAATAAATCGAAAATTTCTTAATGTTTCATAATTTTGTCATTAACAATAGAAAGAGCATAGATATCTTTCATAGTTCTAAGCTATTAAAATATACCTCCATTTCTAAGAAATTATTATTTTTATCTTAATTTCATCTTGACTTTTCTTAAATATAGGAAAAAGTATACAACAACCATGAAAAATTGCCTTTTTGCTTCAGTATTAAAATAAACTGCAATAGTTGGAAACATATATTTGAAAAGCAAATAATGAAAATACTTCGCAAAATAAAATATAAAAGTTTAAGTAAAATATCTAATTTAATGTTGGTAAAGAAAGCAATGTACCTTTTGTCTTTTTCATATAGTTTATAATAAATTTCAAATGACGTTCAATTTGTAGTTTTACGCGTGCAGATTTATTTTACTTCTATTTTAGGTGTATAAAACGGTTTAGAATATTGGAGACAAATATTTTGTTAAGTATGTAGATATTTTATTATGTTAAGCTCTGAGAACTTCTTTCATAGTTCTAAGCTAGTAAAATGTACTTTTTTTTTTATAAACGCTTACTATTTATATCGTAAATTTTTCATGCAGTTTTTACAAGTATGGAAAAAAATAAAAGTCCTGAAAAGTGTTTTTTTGTTTCCAGTATTCAAATGAATTACAATTGGTAATTATGATTTGAACTTGATAACTTGATTTGAAAAGTAAATAATACGTATATTCCTTCCAAAATAAAAATTTACCTTTTACTATTTGAATCGAATGATTTTAGCAGAATGGAGAAATGCTTAATAAAATGATGTGCTGAAAGAATGTTATTTTTAAAATGCTCTACATTTTTCTATATTATAAAAAATTAAAATAAGGGAAATGGCTTTTCCCTTTTTATCACACAATGCATTTTTTTTATATACAAATGAATAAGATTCATGTTATAGAAATTCTAGCATGCATTAAAACAGCTCAAATTAAATAAATATTCTGTAGAAAAGACGTGCATTGATTAACCGTAAATTAAAATACTCTTGCGTAAAATGAATAGTGACTTACTTCTATGTTGTGTATATAACAGTTTAAGTTTCTGAAATTTATATATATATATCTATATATATATAGATACATACTTTGTGTTAATATTTTTCAAATTTTCTAAACATTATAAAATACCAATTTCTAAAAAGAGTACCATTCAAACGTACGATTTTTCTTATTTTTAAGAATTAAATTCATATTTCAATTATGCGTTTCAATACTTAAAAATGTCTAAATAGTCAAACATAAAGACAAAACCATTCAGTAACTATCTTACAAAAACAATAAAAGCATATAAAAATGAAGTCAAAATACAATAAAAGATAACTAAATTAAAGTAAAATAATATTCTGCTTACTCGAACAGAAATTATTTTTCTCCAAGTGTAATTTTGAGTATTGTTTTCAAAGATAAAATAAACGACTTCCAAATCTTTTTAAAGCAACTTTTTACTAGCATAAAACTACGGTTTACTTTTACATTACGGTTTATTTTTTCTAACAGTCATTGGATTGACGCTATTTTAAAATTAAAATATAATGAATCCCATATCCCATATCCCATATCCCATATATCCAAATTTGGATATATCCAACAGCTTTACGGGAGAATATGCTTTGCTAAAATATAATATTAAACTAATAGCTAAACATCCTACAAAATAAAAAGATTTAATTCATAATAAAATTGATCCAACTCCAGATTATGAAAAGACAGGTGTTTGTATAATTCCATTCACTACAGAACATCAAAATTTAATCTATATTGGTCAGACATTCTTGGCAGAATTTTCTAAGAAAATTAAAAGTAAGACTGAAAGAGCATTTTTCTGATGCACAGTATAACAATCTAAACACAACGTTATCTGTACTGCATCAAAAAGAGAATATTCTGATGCATTTCAACAAAGCTAAAATGGTCTTTTCAACATCGAATCATTACGTTTCAATTATCCGTGAATCCTTTGAAATTTTGCTTAGGAATGATGCTGTTTGTAATGAAGGCATTTCTTATAATATTCCCGCACTCTGGTATAATATCCTTGGTGTTTCGATGAACTCCTCGTAACTTTGTTTGCACACCCAGATTGTTCTTGTTTTTGTTTTCTTTTTCCGTTTTCTATTTCTAATCAATTATCTTTTTTTTATTCCTTTGAAAATGGATGCGAGGGCATCCGAAAGATCTACTAATAAATAAATAATATCTATTTTTTTCAACGCCTTTTAAGTATTTATTTATATATTTTAAGATTACTAACAAGGTGTAAATTTTATCGAGACACTGGTATTAAAACAGTGATTTGAGTCATTAAAAATATTTGAGAATACTTTGGTAAAAATAAAACAAAGCATGATGGTATTTTCGTTTGTAATGTGTTTGATAGTAAATTTGTAAGGCTAAGCGCAAACTAATGTTTTTCGGAATATTCTGGTTGTTTTCAAAAAAGTATTTCTGATTACATATGTATAAATCATATACGTAGCAGCACAAAATGACCCGTAAGAGTTTTTTTATACTAAAGTCATTTGTTTAAGGCTGTATTATTACTGTCTATTTATTTTTTTATTAAACTATCCTATTTTATAGCAAAACCTTATTTAGTATTCTAACACATTTTTGTAGATCGTGAATAAATTTATACACAATGTTACACAAACTATCGGATAAATTTTCGTCTATTTGGTAATTTTTGCAGATAAAGATTAAATAGTGTTTTCTATTTTTTTTTAATTCTCAATTTAAATTCTTATTTAGAATGAGACGTGTATAAGAAGCTAATTTATGTATGAGAACTTTCAAAATTAATTGAATGCATATACAGAGTAAGTCCTAGGCTGCCTCTTCAAATATTAACCCTAGATGCAAATTTTGACAAAATGATTTGCAACTTTATGGACGATCTATTTTTTAAAAAAATACGACAAATAAATTTTTGTATGTCTCCGTAGGAAAGAAATAACAAATTGGAAAACTTTTTTTATCCAGTCCTAAAATAAAACACAAAAAAATGCATCTTCATACCTGTAAAATCCGCAAAGTTAAAAGTATCATCAGGTCTGCCCTACTATGTAGTTATCATTCAATCGGAGTATATGGATTAAACGACTGGACGATTTGGAAGAAACATAGTAGGGACATACATAGTGGGGTAAACATAGTAGGGACACTGACGATGTCGAAAATACAGAGTTCGTTATATATTTATTTTTGAATTCAATATTTATTTATTCCAGTTATTTACGTTCATTGTATTTTATGATTTTTCTATTTTCATTTTCACATGATGATTTAATGGAAATGTGTTGAAACATGTCAATGTTTAATATATTTTTAATGTTTCATTATTAAAGAGACGTCTTAGAAGTAAAATAATTATTTAGCATATAAGTTATTACCTTTTCATTGTAGAATAATTATTACTATTATAACGTTAACAGCAAAAATTAATGTAACAGAATCGGTTACTAGAATTTTTGTTTCCCACATAGCATGCATGTTCACAGTGACGTCACAGTGACGTCACTGTGAGTCACTGTGGTCACGTCACATCTGTGACCAAAATGCCACTCCTCAGTGACGTCACATTGTGACTGAAATGTGACGTCACATCTGTGACCAAAATGCCACCCCTCAGTGACGTCACATTGTGACTGAAATGTGACGTCACATCTGTGACCAAAATACCACCTCTCAGTGACGTCACATTGTGACTCAGATGTGACTTTCTTAGAAAACTTTAGAAAATTACAAAAATTCTCCAAACCATGTTATTTACTGGTAAAAAAACGTGTTTTCTGGCATTGCAGAAGAATATTGTGCAATCGCTCTTATGTCACACATTACATGCACTGCATGTAACATGTACGTCATATCACATATATGAGATAAACCTCCCATCATATGAAACTAAGCACCCAGCAATGAACCTATCAGTGAAACTTCCAAGGAAATTTCTCGTTACATTTAAATGCTTCGTTATGAAAAAAATATCGTTGAATAGAAATCCATGAAAATTCATGAAATTTGTATAGTAAACTACAAATAAAAATGGAAATATTATAAAACTGTGTTTTAATTTGGATAGTACTTTTTGTTATGCAATATAGCCACATAAAAAAATCATTAGTATAATATCTAAAAAACCGCGTAATAAAGGAAGGGAAACAAAAACTGAATCGCAGCGTTCTAATTCTCGTTTTCTCTTGTATTTCAAATCGAAAAATTAAAAAAAAAATTCGAATATTACTTTGTGTGCGATCTCTTATGAAAGATACACTCATAAAAACTTTCGCATCTTTTTTAAGTATTCAGAGAATGGACCTATAATATTTTCGCGGAACTAGAATCCCTTTCTTAGCATATCGAAAAATTTTCGCATTTTTTCCTTTTTATTTAAAAGATAAAATAAATACATAATTTCAATTCGTACAATCCGCTGAAATATATTCACCAATCAATCTTAACAGCAATCTATCCTTTTGAATATTGTGCATGCACGGAAGTGCAACAAATTTTGCTAAGAAGAATTTTTTTTTAATATGAATATTAATTTAAATGTTAATTGCGTTCTAAAAGAAGGTTCAACAGAAAATTAAAAAAGTAGATAATTTCATTAAATATGCGCTTCGTTAAATGAAGGTTCCACTGTATTTTGAAACTAATTGAAAGTAAAATAGAAATGCGTGAAAAAAAAATTTAACTCAAAATTTTAATTAGGGATACCCTCATAAAACTAATGCGCATGCGCATTCAACTTATAAATCTTCGAAGCTCAAACAACCAATAATAACAAAAAATCACCTGCTTAAAAAATATCGTTTGGCAACAACCAGAATAGTTGACACTAGTGTATTTATTCTTTAGAATATTAGGCCGGCTGCTTTAGTAACTTTGTTATGATGTTATACGTGTATATTTAGTACGTAAGTTGAAAATTTTTAAAAAGTTATGCAGAAATGCGATCAGTTGACATTTTACATAAAATGCCGGTCCGAAAAAATACATTGTCAGTGGCGTTTCGTTAATATGAGCGCGCCAATGTCAATGTACTTCATTCGGACATTCCGACTTCGAAATTATTTTCGCTATTTGGATTATGAAACTTGAATTAGAGGATAATGCCGTTAAGAAAGAGGTAAGAAAATGTTATTTTTCCTGCTTTTTTTACAATGATTTCTGTGAATTTCGTAAAAAACATGTTATAAAAGGAATAAGTATCATATTAATTTAACTTTTTTGAATCCACTTACCTTAGTAAATTCAATAAATTTAACATTTATTTTGTTGAAATATGAAACAGCATGTCAACGATTTGAAAATAGTTAATAACATTATTTTTAAAATGCACTTTAATCACATTTTTTTAATTACATGGTTAAAATCAAATATTAATAAATTTAAAAATGTATGCATAATCAAAAGTTAACGTTATAATTAATATATAAAGGAGTTTGGGGTTGTTTAACTGTTGAAAATAGTGATAAATATATTAATTTATGCACTAATATTGCAAAAACAAATTTTTTAAAATTTTTTTATTACCTTTCTGAATTTCTCATAATCCCAAAAATTTGATAACTGTAATTCCATGACATTTATTATTTTAAACCATGTATCTAAAATAATTAAGATATTGATTTTGTGATAATAACAATTATTGATTTTAAAAAATGAGTAATTATCGCATTATTTTATTAATTTTTGATATCTTAATTGTTAAATGGTGCTGAAAATAACAATTTTGTTCCATTAGTATGTGTTCATTAAATCCTGGTTCTAAATAGTCATAAAAACAATTACATGTACTTTTTTGTGGGATGTACATTACTGAAATTTTTAGTGTTTGATGTATTTCTATTATTTTCAATAAAATTTTGTCTAATATTGGGAAGTGAGACTGAGAATACTTAAATACTATTAATAGATTCATCTAATACGAAAAAAAAAATGAAATATAATAATTATAACTATTAATAAGGAAACTTTTTAAAAATAAATTCCATAAGGATGACCTTTACCGGCACATCTACACTATATGACATATACAATATATATATATATGAGTTTAACTACGAATTTAAACCTTGGTGTAATCATACATGCGCACAGGCCACTATAGTAAGGAAATAACTAAGCGTAATACTAGAACTAATTGCCTCATCTTCATTAGTACTCGATTTTTAAATAAAATCTGTATATTACAAATATTGCGCATAAACTTCACGTAGTTTTATCAAAAGATAATTCTATTTTATATTTAACAGAATGATTTTAATTGGTAAATTAATCAAACGAATATTAATTTTCCAAAATGAGTAAAAAAATGTTTAGATTAGGATTCGAACTAGAGACCCTCGATGTATGCTGCCAATGCTCTTCCAACAGAGCAACTTAGCACGCACAATTCACCCGGAGAAATATCATTGTATACTCATACGAATAGTATGCATTTATCTTACGAGTAGTTTGAAAAAAAAATTAAAGTATTATTACATAGGGTTATATATAATAATGATAAGTATGCGTTCGTATTCACTGTGTGAATTGTGTGCGTCTGATTCTTCCAGGATAGTTCAGTCGACAAAGTATTGACAATTTGCGCGAAAGACTGCTTAGTTCGAATCCTGACCTGGACACTTTTTCAATCAGTTGGAAAATTACAACAAAAGATAATTAAAAGATATAGGGTAGATGCTCCAGTTTTGGCAACTGCACAAGTTTTGGCCACATTGGAATGATTTACCCTCTATTTAGGCTGTAAATTGATTTTAACAAATTATATGCATTCTTACTCCTTAATCTAACACTCTTTTATTATTTTCAATCCCATTTGTTTATTTTTTGATAAAAAATGACTTGCAAAAAAAAAAAAAAAAAAAAAAAAAAAAAAAAAAAAAAAGTGTAAAACTATAGTGTGCACTCACATATATTAAGGTTTTTGCTTACGTAACAAGTTTTCACAATCTTCCAATATTAGGGATTTATCGAACTTTATTTCTTCTGAAACAGATTGCTATGAAGCTTTATGAAGTAGGCTTTCTCTCTGTTGCAATTTCATATTTAAATTAATTATTTTTACAGCTTAAAGTAGGGGTGGCCAAAACTATTTGCTTTACGTGCTAGTACGTGCTTTAAATTTGCTATGTGTACCAGTTATGGCCATTGTGTGGCCAAAAATGGCACAACAATATGCTCCACTTTTGGCCACAAGACTAATTATAGTGAAAATTTCAGCAATATATTTAGAAATGTTTTATGACTTATAAATTTAAAAGCTCAATAAAATTACAGCATGATTTAGTGGTTTCTTGTATTTTTTCAAAACAAAATGAGGAAGTTGCATAACTTTTGCAAAATTTCAAGCACATGAATTTAGAAATAACAAATAATGTGAAAATCTTTATACTATAAATAGGATTCATTTTAACAAGTTTAAAAAAGACAATTCTGTACTCTTAAAAATGGTCTAGATTAAACACTGTTATAAGATAGGAAATAAAATTATGGCTTTTCAAAATTCATTGTCAGCTTTTCAAGATGGTTAAGTTTTGTAGTATCTCGTTCTAACTTGCAACACAAGTTTACAGAATGGAGACCAGTTTTTACTATTTTTGAATCTCAACTAATAGGGTTGTGCTATTTATGATGGCCAATTATCTATATGAGAGATATGGGCCAAAAAAGAAGGGAGATGCCCTCTGTGAAGGTCTTTCTAAGATCCTAGCCAATATTTACACAAGGAAATCTAAGGTTTGAAGAAAACTAACTCCAAATGATTAGGCTGACAGGCAGCTAAGTACGAGGAATTAAAGTTTAAAATCAGTTGAAAAAAATGGATTTTAGAGATTGTCAAAATACTATTTCATGTAAAAATGGAATAATTTCAAGATTCTAGTCATATAACTGTAAATATTGGTATAGTATAACATATGATATATATAAATGAAAATATGCAAAATGTTAAAATAAGCTTTTTATGTCCTATAAGTCTTTTTTATGAATTAAATATATTTTTTGTTTTTAAATTTAAATGTTCAGTTAAAATCAGCTTAAGTATATTTTATTCGATGTTTTTATGATTTCATTTAAAAAAATAAAAATCTTTTTTATACAGCAAACAAATATCTGTGTGGTAAAACAGATTTTGCACAAAAATGCTTTATTTTTACTTATTATCAGTTAAAATGTTTGCAAAATTACAAGATATTAGGGCGGCCAAAACTGGTGCAGGGGTGGCCAAAACTGGTGCAAATTGAAAGAAATCACTTAACGAGTTATTACTCACAATCTAAAATATTTGATAGAAAGTTATTATAATTAAGAGAAAGACAACTAAATTTACTAAAGAATACTGTTATTGCGATTTAATATGCTTTATTCAGTCTAAAACTATAAAATTTCCATTTCAACTTTTCTCTTAATGTGGCCAACACTGGAGCATCCACCCTATATATTTATAGACATCAGGATTATTGGTCAGAAATATTGGCAAGCTGTACAGTTTTAGATATGTGCTGAAATTTGTGGATATTAAAGCGAGTAAAAGTTTTTTTAAAAAAAGTTCAAAAAGATTAAACAGTTTGAACAGCATATTACAAAATGTGTGTCAGCTACAAATAAAATTGAAGCTATGCAATTTTCAGCATGTGGGGAAAATATATAAATATTTTTGAAAGGCAATATTTTTCAAATTTTAAAAACAACACCAGAGTTGTAAAGCATGTGAGGTAAATCGAATTTTTAACTTTAATTTAGAAGAAAGTCTCCTTACTGCAGGTAACTATTTTATATATTATACAGTATTTGTTCATAAATTGTCAATATATGATTTTAGGACTCAAACCCTATTTTAACAGAACATGGCGTGGAGTTATAGCTTCAGCAGATCCTGTTTCTTTTAAATTGTTAGAGAATCGTTAAGAAAAGTTAAATCGTCACAGAATCATCACTGTGTTAACGAAAGTTTTGTCACAAACGATCTGCATCGTGAGTCTAAAATAATGGGACAAACTTTAAGGGAGGTGGTAGAGCTCACTATAATAAATAATTATGGCATAGAAATGTATGACTGGAAGTGAGGCGTTAAAACGCCACACTAGTCACTGTAAAAGACACGGATTATAATGTTAAGTGTATGGGAGCGCTATTTTCAAATATCTGGCTAAAATTTTAATATTTTCGCATATTTTTTTTCCCATAGGATAGCTGAGGACGACCTGCAACTGGGCTGGTTTTTACTTTTTTGATTTTGGTTACAGATTAAGAGCCCACAATAATCCAGAACCAGTTTAAACCAGTTCTAAAACTGAAACTATTGTAATATAAAAAAAATATAACCAAAATCGAAAAAGTAAAAATTAGCCTAGTTGTGGATCGTCCTCAGCTATCCTATGGAAAAAATATCATGTAAAATATTGAAATTTGAGCAAGATATTTGAAAACAACACCCCCCCCCCCCCATAGACATAACATTACCATCCGGGTCTTTTTTGGTGACTAGTGTAGCGTCTTGACGGGTCACTTCCGGTCATATATTTCTGTGCCATCATTATTTGCTATAGTGAGTCCTACCGCCCCCTCAAAGTTTGTTCCATGATTTTGGACTCACCCTGTATTTCACAATTTGGTCACAATGTGACTTGAAAGCATTGTCACTTTCGTCACAATTACGTCACAATGTTAATGACAAAATCGTCACAAATGTCACACTTTGCACAAATTGGTCACATTGCGACGTCACAATGTGGTCACAATGTGACGTCACTAACAAGCTCTAAAACGGCCATAACGACTTCACATTTTAGTCACAGTGACTTCACATCGACGTCACGTGACGTCACATCGACGGTCACAAAGTCACAATGTGACTTCACAACGACGTCACCGTGACGTCACCATGTCTTACGGGTTTTACCGTCGCATGAACAGTTCTAAAAATATCAATTTTCTAGGAAAAAATTAGTGAATTTACATACATATATACATAGACATACATATGTACATATATATATATAAACATATATAATACAGTATATCAAAATAACCGATTAGTTGTAGATATTAAACTGTAAAAAAATCTGTAAAGTTACTCCAATTTTTCTAGTTAACTTGTATTCCAAGAACATTTCATATAAGATTACAGAAAAATTTCATGTAACCGAGGAAGGTTACATGAGTTTGTGCTGTTACCATTAAATGCAAATTCCTACAAGTCTACTACAAATATCTCAGTAACTTCTTTACAGATTTTTTTAGAGTGTCGATATCTATATTATAAAGGCCAAACGTATATGTCCGTAACGTCATTTTGCGAATGGCAACACTTCGAAATTTGAATGGAAATTTTGGTTTTCAATTTTTTCTGCTGCAAATTTTTAAACTTATAATTATCCAACATTTTCAAATTGTTTACCATTGTATAAGGAAAAAATATGCTTTTAAATGCAATTTGTTTAAAACCTCTACCTTTCTTTATTTTTGAGATATTAAATTTTTTGTATTTTTAATAGCTCTTTTATGATTGTGGCAACAAAAGCACTTCATTTCTATTAAAAGCAAAGGGAAAAAAAGAGATATCTATCTTTTTGTTGCCATTTTCTTCTAAAAAAAGTTTAAATTAATATGTGTGCCGTGTCAAAAATATTTTACATTATGTGACGTCACAGAACATTGTCTATCGTATTTATTGCATGCAGATTATTTCAGAAATTTTCATTTACACTTAAAATAATGTAAACAGTTTAATGAATTCAAGTTTTGAATTTAAATGATTTTTAAATAATCAAATTTGAATACCATTTTTTAAGGTGAATTCGGATATGAAAGTTGCATACGTAAGTTTTGAGGATGAAAATGATATCGGGTTTAGGAGTCAAAATGGAATTTGCTGTTTTTCATTTTGAAATACCAAGCATTAGAACCTTAATTGATAACTTTGTCATGAAAATAGATCTTTATTATATTTGATTGCTTACATTACAATTAAAGTTTAATTTAAATAATTTTTCAAACTGAGTTTTATGGAAATAGTGTTTTAATAACTTTAGTTTAAATACCATTAATTTATAGTTTGACTTAGCAATATAAAGTGCATTTTTTGCTGTAACTAATTTCGTATGTTTATTGTAAATCAATGAAACAACTTTTTCTTAAATATTCTCTTTCGTCGAAATTCGACGGGTTCTAACTTGTGTAATATAAATCATAAAAAATATTGAAATCAAACTTACCAAAACATATAATTCCATATAATAGTCATTTCAGGCTTCTACAATTTTTTTTAAGAAATTAGGTAAATCGAGAGTTAGTTTTTTTTAATTAATTAGTAATAAATATTTATTTGCATTTTTTGCAATTTTTTATATTTTTGTTAATAAAAATTGCAATAAAACTTTGTTGCTACATGTTACACTACGCTTCATAATTTCTGGATCATTTATAAAATGTTTGTAATAAATTACACATATTTAGAGAATTTAAAAAGAATGTTTTATATTATTCTCTTTTGAATAACTTTCACTGTATAATTATTTAAATTTTTGCCGTAAATTTGATCTATAGATAAATGAAAAGTTATGTTTATAGAATAACTTTAGATTTTCAATTTACAATGCTATATTGCACTAAAAAAATAATCACTGTCATTTACTCCTTTAAACATGCACATAAAAACTGAAAAAATCATTTGACAGGAAAAGCTGTCATATGGTAAAAGCACGAAAATCTCATTTTCTAAATGGAAATTACTTAAAACATAAAATCATGGATAAATTTTATAAAACTATGAATGGAAAAGAGAAAGCTTACATTTTAAGTTTTTTTTTTCTTTAAACTAGCTTGTTAAACATCAATGTAAATTTATAAAATAGAATTTTTTTTCTCCTCTGAATGACTGAAAAAATATAAAATGTCAAATTATAATTTGTTTCTATCCAAAAGATTTCAGAAATTATTTAATGAATCGTAAGTAACTTTCAAATATATCATTCTTAATTGTGCTTCAATAAGCAGAGTAAGAAACAAAAATTGCACGCTTCAGCGTCTCAACGCTGCGAAAACAGTGATATTACCCTCTTTAAATTTTGATTTAAAATCTGTATACTTTGCAAATTATGCATTTTTCTGTAAATAATTTATTTTAACTAAGCGTAGTTTAAAAGTTTTAATTGGAGTGTGAAAAATGTTTTTATAATTTTGAGCTTTGTTAACAAATGAAAAATTGAAAGCACAGTGAAGCATAACGATGCAAAGATTAGCATATACTAATATAAAAAAGAGCCCAGTAAAACTGATGGCATTAAGCTCACTGACTATTCACTCTAATCATGTATTAAATTCTTATTCTGCTTGAAACACCCATTTAGCTAAAATAACCGCTTGGATAAAATAATAATTAAACCCCCGTTTTCTCCCTTTATAGATAAACAATGAACCTCTAAATCTAACAGGAAAGTGCCTAAGAATAGACAAACATGCCAAATTTGCAACATATTGGACAATTCTGAATGAAAAAACTATTTATGTTAATCAAGAATTCGGTGGGGGGGGGCAGTCACCAATACTCCTTTATTCTTAATAAATGAGCCTCAAAAGTAATGAGAAAAGTTCCTTATCAAAATGAGCCAATTTACAAAATTTCAAGCTAATCGGATATATCTATCAAGAGTTATCGCGTTACCTACATGCATTCGTAATTACATACGTACATAGATATATGTAAAAAGTGCAGGAACATTTGTTCTCAAGTTTTGATTGCTTGTGAGCTAAAAAATAAGATGTAAGCAAAGTATTGTTATCTACACTTACTTTTGTCAATTATCGTCAGCAATTATTCGATTTTTTCGTTATAATGAACTATACATTGCCCTCCCAAAACATATGTTAATACTATCAATAAAAGTCTATTTTATTTAATATCAACGTATATTTTAAAATTCCACACTGCTGTATGAAACTAGAGGAAACGTTGGTAATTAGATATAAAATAATTCCTCTTCATTACATTTAATGAAGCTTTATTTACATAGTAGACATTATTTTATATTATATAGAGAACAATCAGAAACTTTGTAATTGGCACATTTCTTGAATCAGTGTTTTCAAAGTAGGATAAACTTTGATAGATCTTATTATAAACGGATTCATTTTGTGCCAAATAGCCACTTTAGTAAACCTGGAAACAGAGTGATACCTGTAATAGCAGAGTTTCCGGAGTTAAATCTGAAGTTGTATTTCACAATCGCGAGAAAAAAGCATCTTACTAACAAATTTTAAGATACATTAAAAATAAATTGCTTTAATGCACTTAGACAAATTACTGAAAATACGATTATAGAAGTCTAAAGCTTGGAATTCGTTCTGTTAAGTTTCATTATAATTGTTGCAACAACAAAATTGCATGAACTGACGGTTGTTTTAAAATTAAACTCAACAATATTTTGTCGGAAATACCTTTATTTCAGATTCATATAATTGAAGCTTCTAGATACTTATCTTTAAAAAAACTGTGCGTAAGATTTTATGAAAATTTTGAAACAATTTGGAAAAAAAATGTAAAATTTTGAAGGTTATTTTAAAAAAAAAATAACTGTAACCTATTTATTTTAAAAGAGAAATCGATTTCTAAAATTATTCAACATGCAACGTATGCAGCTGTTTACAAGTATGGAAATTGTTTCATACATTATATTTTTGAAAATATCCATTTAAAACGAAATACTTTTACAATAAAAAAGAGTTTTTTCAAATATTGGACTTCGAATCATTTATGGTATTTAAAAAAAAAAATAGCTTAATACTTGTATCTATATAAAATTCTTAGGATTCTTAAAGCTGATTAAACATTGAAGCAAATAGACTACGTTTGAATAACCAAAAGAAGAAAATGCGAAGGAAAATTTTGATTAAATTTCCTTGTGTTCTCTGTTACCCTTTTATGTACCCTTTGTTTGAATTCCTTTCATGTTTAAGCATAATTGATAATTTAAATAATAATGCAAAAATTTTTGCTTTGTATTTGTTCATATAAATGAATAATCTATCTTTATTTAGTATTTACATTATTTATCTATTTTAATAAAACAAAAATACTTAATAATGTCTATGCAATAGTGCTCAATATGTTTTTTAGAAACATTGCCATTGTTATCCATAAATTAATTCCAGAAAAATGTAAAAGATGAGAGAAGCCATGCTCATGTTTATAAATCTCTTACGAAAATTAATTTTATTTTTAATATTCTATCTAAGGACCATTTATATACAATATATAATATACATATATATAATATATATATATAATATATAAACATATATGGATAATACAATAGCGCAACATAGTTATTAAGGAGTTACAGAAATTTAAATACTGATATTGCTTATAAACTCGAATTATTACATTGCCTTGCAGTATTATATAAATATACACAAATTTTAGTATACTATTGCATATATTCACAAATAATTATGAAAACCACGTTTTTGTGTCATCAGAAATCTTAAATTCTCCTGAGGATTAATGACGCTTCTTGAATTCATGAGCAATTTGTAAGATGTTACAGTATATTTTCTTTCGTTTTTATCTTATATTTTCGTTGAAGTATTAATTGTTTTTTAAAACAGCGTACGGAATACGATATTCCTTTTCTATCACAACATATATCATATAATAAAATAACTTTCCTTTGTTAAAATAATTAAACCTGTTAAATGTAAAATACCCCCGCAACCCCCCCCCCCTCAAAAAAAAAACAGAAATGTGTGCAGTAATAATGATAAATTTAACACTAAATTTTAAAAAAATCTTTTCGTATATTAAAGAATCCTACGATAAAGAAGCTGTACATAAAAGGTAAAATATGGTCCTTTCGGCAATCTAGGACAATAACTCATCACCTCCATAGAAGTTGTTTTTTATATACAGGAAAATCATTATGTTGTTAGTGTGATAACGAAAGGATACCAGTTAAATTATTATATAAAACTTAGAGTATTCATGTCAAAAGAATATTCTTTCTTCAAAAATTTACTTAGCTGGAGCAATTTCCGTTTAATGGTCGCGCAGATTTTTTCTTTCATGTTTAATTATTCATAAAATAATATATGTAAAAATATAATTATAAAGATTTGTATTTGATAACTTAACATATTTTTTTATCTTACACAATTTAAAAAATTAACATAAATGCCAAGCTCGTGGTTCAATCAGCATTAGAATTAAATTATTACATGACTGAAAATAACGTTGAGGCCGTTTAAAGGGTTAAAGTTGCATAAATGATCAGTTTGTGCATCACAAAAGGCTCTGTTGCTATCGTGGTGTTGACTAAACTCATTAAGATTGCAAAACGTAAAACATGCAAAACGATCTCAAATTTCACATATAAAAGAAAAAGAAGTATTATAAAAAAGTGCATTTTTTTAGAGGAGGCTAAAGAACTATATTTTGGACGAAAAAAAAGAGATTTATTTAAACTTCTTTTTACTTGATGAAATCCTAATGTAACACATGCTATATGTCTATTCTATATTTATCAATTTTATTACCTTGATTACACTTTTTTTATTCATTGAAAAAAAGGCCGTGAATCAAAGAAATGGAATAGAATGTCCTAAATTAGCGCACATGAAACAACGACATAAATTAACGCAGGTGAAATTTTAGGTATAAAGAGTGTTTAATAAACAAATTATATGATAATAAAATTATTTAAAGTTATTGTTTTATGTATGCGACGTAAATCTGATGCAAAATTGGCATATTAAATTTTAGATCAATTTTGAAAAGGCATCGCAAGAATAAACAATTTTTTTCTTTTAAATCCCGATTTCACTTGTAGGAGTAACTAAAAATATTCTTTAAATTAATTTAAATGTTTCAAGAATTGTTAAAATAACTTCTAGATCTCTTTAACAAAAATGTACATATCATAAGCATCAATATATAGACTGATTTTGGAGATGTTTTATAATAATTTTAAACTGGTTTAGTATTCCCACGTAATATTTGTCTCTGGTCTGGATGGTTTAAAGTATGTTGTATATTAAAAGGTTGCCACACGCGACTATTTTTTAATTCTGTCGTGTACCACTTTTTTCAAAATAAAATCCTGTGACATGCTGCTTGACAGTATTTGCGAGATAAATGTACTAATGCGACTAGAATAGTAAAAAAATCTTCTGTTTGAGCCCAGATATTCTGACAGAAGTTACAGTTATATAGTATATATGTGAATAATTAGGATATAAATTACTATTAAGTTTTTTTTTACGAAAAAGTCTATTAATTTTATATTTTAAGTTATAGATGTATATCGTTTATATTTCAAGAGAATGAAATACAAAATACATTTTCCCCCTAAAATAAATTCTTCGCAGACAATAAATTCTTTAATTTTTCGAGGCGCATTTTACAATTTCTATGAAGAAATACCTTTAAGATTTAGCAAAAGAAAAGATATATTTACTTATTTGATACAATTTTTTTAATCGATAGTGCAGATACTGAACAATTTTCTGTGTAGAATAATTATGATTGTAACCAAGGTTCTCTCTCCGCTCGCCATTGAGCCAAATTGCGACACAATACTCCATTTGGCGAGTAAAAGAGCAATCAGAATCGCCAAATTGTGAGTACTAAATTTATGCATTTTTTGTAAGTGTGTATTTTTTGTAAATGTGCTAATACAGTGAATATTTTTATTCGCGTTGCTGAATAATTGAATGACGCTTTAGATATTATATCGCACCCATCCCATATTAAATGTTATTTTTATAAAGATACTGACTCAATATCATTTCAGTTTAGCAAGAGAAAAACACAGGAATGATTATACGATATATAGTTATCTATTGTCAGTTAACGTATTGTCATGTACTGGCGTCGTGTCTGTAGAATCAACCAAAATTGCAATAACACACACGTAAAAGTTATTTTGTGTTGAAATTAGCAATTTATATACTTGTATTATGTATAGCTCTATGCAAATTAATCATTCATTTGTGATTCTCTTTCTGTCGAATCAAAATATAGTAGCAATTTTTAACGTATATATTTACAGCGATAAATTAACTGTAGTTGTTTATTTTTTACTTAAACTACCAAAAGAATATTTGAAATAATGCACATAGAGTATTCGGAGACATTAAGAATATATTTATTTCTAATAGCTTCTATAACAGATAGTTAAAATTTTATTTTATAAGCAATTACAAAAAAAAAATTGATTACTTTAAAACATATGAAAAAAAGTACATACAATAAAAGGCTAAAAGATGCAGTTTTCAGTGTTTCATGCTGAATCTATTTTACTATTTACTAACTAATTACTATTATCTATTTTACTAACATTTCTTTTCATCTGATGACTGTTTTTTTATTTCTTATTGGTTAAATCGGAAATGTTCGTCAAAAGTTAGTTAGTTCTAAAAGTTAGTTCTAATTGTAACTAGCGCCGATTAGATAAATAAATAGAGCCATTAAAGTGCAATAAATCAATACCAACGGAAGAAATTTATTTGTTTATCACCATTTCGCTATGAATATTTTTGTTTTTTTTTACAGCTAATTTTAACTACCTGCAAATCGAAAACTCAGTATAAAATTTACGCAATGTAGGTTTATAAAACGCCGAAGAAACATACTTTTTTATTGATAACCAGATTTATACTGTAGATTGCAGACTTATGCAGGTGACTGCAGGATTGGGGTAAGCGGCCAGGTTCTATGCGCAATATATATACAGGGTGATTGTAAAAAACTGTTCCGATATTTGGGCCCCTAACTGTTGTACCATTCACAGAAACTGACTGAAATTATGGCAAAAGATATTTTGAGGTAAGCGCTCAAGAATGATATGGAAAACATCAGTGTCACTCAAACAGTGACGGTTACAGTGAGACAATTTTAAAAAAATCAGTTGGCGACTCCCAGTTCTTTCTATTGGTATGTGATCTCCATTGTGAAAAACCACAACATTGGAATGGTTAGAATGGCAACTGTAGGACGAAAATCACCGGGACTAGGCAAAGGAAAAGTAAAAAGGAATTTGCCATGCACCAGAACAATTATGGTTGTTTCATTTACGTCACACGTCATACCGTTTCTACTGCTGATGTCCCAGCTTGATTTGTTTTCCACAAAACAAGAAGAAGAAACCAAGAAACGCAAATTTCGAGTTTACGTAAGACACTGTCATGACTGACGTCGTTAAGCTAAGTGAAAGAAAAGGAACTGCGAAATGCGAGCCGCGTATGTTGCCTTCTGCCATTCCGAACAAAATGTCTCTTTGAGGGGAAGAACGTTGAGAAATCTTAAAGATTTATTATCTGAATTTACAACATGCCGCAGAGGTATTCCGTTTTTACCGCAACAACCATGGACTACAGAGAGGCCCGTGCACTATCAAAGCTGTACAGGACTTGATTCATAAATTTGAAGAAACTGGTTGCACATGCAATCGACCTCGGTCTGGACGACGTTCCTTTTCCTATGGAAGCAGTTGCAGAAGTTCATCAAACGATAAGCACATTTCGTCCCGCAATTGCACGCGATGTTTCACGTGTTCTTAATATGCTGAATTCAACTGTACGCAAGATTCTGCTCCCTGTTCTAAACATGTTTCCGTATCGATTCCATCGTGTCCAGATGTTGGAGACTATCAATTACGGCTGGATTTTGCAAATAATTTTTTAACTTGTACTATGAAGATAGTAGCTGGCCTTTACGCATTCTGTGGACAGTTGAGACGCATTTTTCGTTAACTGATAACGTGAATTCAAAAACTTGTGTGCACTGGGCAGAGAATAATCCAGATAATGTCCTTGCGCGTCCATTACACGAGGAAAAAATGACCGTGTGGTGTGGTATAACGAGTACGTTCATCCTCGGCCCTTACTTTTTTGAAGAGGTTTTTACCTGTAATCTGCAAACGTGTACAGTAACGAGTGATCGCTATCGGGATATGTTAACTCGTTACACGATTCCAGCATTGCAATGGCAAAATGATATAGTTGTGTGGATGCAAGATGGCGATCCTCCACATGCAGAGTCTTCTGTCAAATTTGTCTTAAGTCAACAGTTTGGTGACAGGATTATCTCCTTTCATTGCCCGTTTCCGTGGCCACCAAGGTCTCCTGATCTGACAACAATGGATTTCTGGCTGTGGGAATATCTGAAAACAAAAGTGTATCAGCTTCGTCCTCAAACTGCATCTGATTTGAAAGATGTCATCAGAACTGCTATTCAAGAGATTCCTATTGCTATGGTACTTACTGTAGTGCTATCCAACATCTGCCGCATACAAAATCTCATCTTGTGTGAAGAAGGTCATGTGTAAAATTTGTGAAACACAATAAAATGCTTTATTTTATGCTGCTTTTCTGTCCTTATCGGTTGCCCTCACTTTTAGCCTGTATACCGCCACTAATTTTCATGCTGCAGTTGCCGTTCCAACGCTATATGGAGTTTTTCATAATGAAGATTACATTCCAGTACAAAAAACTGGGTGTTGCTATAACGATTATTTCGTTATATATTGGGTATTTTCTTAAATTATTCCTTTACACCCCCTTCTCTTTTCAATTCAAAATTAGTTTTAAGTTGTCCTTCATTCCTTTTCCATTTTTCTTGCTTATTAATTCTCTAACCGAAAATCTGCAGCTGCTCAAGTTTATCTGTGAGAAATACACTCACATTTTAAGCAACCGTTCAAAACAATTTCGTGATGTCGGGTAATTCTGATCGAAGCAATTCTGCATTACCTTATAAGGAGATCATCTCTGTTTCGCGGTTAAAATTTATGCTTACGCTTCTTTTTCCTTTCTCGACAAAATCCTAAAAAGTATTTAACATCTGCGCATTAAAATCTGATGCCCCTTCGGTCGGCTTCTTTGTTTAGACATAACAACACGTGTAACATTTATCAATTGGCAACCTTTCCTTTCCCATCTCAGCTGGGCAACCAAATTGAATTCTGATCATGCCAGCTGCATTTTAACTGTTATTTGGCGTATACTATTCATTGTGCATAGGCGAACTTGTGTATGTTGGCGATTTTCTAGCATGCCAAAAGTGGCGGTTCGTTGCTATGTATGACTTCACTTGACTCACTGCTCTTGTCCGGTTAAGTCGCAAAATCTCTGTTCGGAGATTTTCTCCGAGTACTGTATGTGTACCCCCCTATTACTACATGTTTAAATAAAAAGTGGCTTTGCAATCATTGTGGGGTTTTTTCGCTATTTTCACATCTAAGACCTGGACTACTATACGTAATCACGCTTCTTCTAAGTATTCTAATAAAATAGCAGCTACTACAAAACGCGCTCACAAGAATCTCTGGTGCCGTTTGCCTTTTTCGTTTTTCCCCACATTAAAAAAAAAAAAAAAAAAAAAAAAAATATGGGGGTGATACAATCAACTGCCACTTTCCTGCGGATGTGATGCATCGTCGCTTCTTCTATTCTCTTCCCTGCATGCCTTGATATGGAGCTCTCCCGATATTAGTCTTGCCTGCTAAGGGTCAGCCGATGTGGAATTGATGTCATCTTCACCTGCGGTCGACGTCGAAAAGTAAAGCGGTGTTCCCGTCCTGAAATCCTTTGCTGGACACCCCCTTTTCCTCCCCTGTGCTCTCCATCTCAAGTGCTTCGGAGTGTTTACCTCTCGATGTTCTATCTACTAAAAAGAAATCTCTGCGGCCAATCGTCACCTGGGCGGTAGACGCCCCCCCTTCTCAGTCCTCGCATAGTTTGTGTGTGATTCAAGTGATATCATCGACACCTCCTATCATTTTGTGCTTCTATTACAGTGTGCTTCGTCAAAATTACAGAACATGCCATACAAAAGTTCACGTGCAATAAAGTCCGTGTGTTCGAGTACTTAATACAGCTTCGAGAATGTGAAAATATATAGAGAATTCTGCTTAGAATTAGTGCAATTTGTGTTTCTACAAATGATCGGCGCCGACGTCTTCCAGTGCACAAAATTAATAAATAAATAAATAAAAGAATTACAACAATTCTCTAAAAGAGGTGTCACCACTTTCGATAAGTGAATACCCAATTACCTGTTTACAATATAAAATTTCTCATAGTCTTCAGTGATAAAAAAAGTGCACATTTTCATATCTTCGAAATACGACAGCTTTGAGTGTGGGAGCAGATGGAGTCCCTTTTCCCTAACTATTACTTTGGTGTATTTAACAATATAATAATTAATTGTTTTTATTTTTAAACAAAACAAAACAATAAGTTACCCCATGTATTTTGTTTATTTCATGTTCTGCTTCCACAGTCAGTACACCACAGTCAACAGTGCAGTTCTTTGTTTTTAAATCGTGTTTAATCCCATATCACTAATATAATCCTGTTATTGTGTTTTTAAATATACAAATGCAAATATACAAACATACAAATGCAAAGATTTTTAATTTGCGAAAGCACGGTAACTGTTGTCATTTCTAGTTATTATTTTTTTGCTGACATTTTATGCAGTTTTTTTTATCAGTTATTTGCATTTATGTGCTATTGTTTCATATTTAACGTCCCATACCCCTTCGTTTTTTTTAATTTGTATTTAGATTCGCTAGTATGCTTAAATGAGTTTTTAACCAGTTTTGAACTTTTAATTAAAAGGTTAAAATAAGATATTCTTTTTCATCCAAAAAAATATAAATAAATCAAAATGTTTTAAGTTACGAAAAAGGAATTTTTTTCCTTGTGTAAAGAAGTTAAAGGATTTCATTTTTCCTTGCTTACTAACAGTTTTTGGTGTTTTCTATATAGTTTTCTTTGCTTTATTATCCAAGGATAAAATAAGTACTTTTTAAAGTAAAGGAATATATAGATATATGTTTCAAAGTGTAATTATCTTGTTTTTATTTATTTTATTTTCTAAATGATTTACTCTTGTATGTGCTCCCTTTGCTTTACTGTTATAAGAGGTTCAAATAAGATATCTTTAAAGTGAGGTATATTTTAAGGTGTATTTATTTTGCTAGTTTACATATTTTTACTAGCTGGGAAATTTACTCGTTTTCAATGTGCTTTAGGGTATAAATCCGGTCTGTGTATCAATTTCTCAATACTTGTGGGCTTAAATAAATAAAAAAAACTGTAATCATGGCGGCAAAACAAATTCCGATAAATATCATTCAATTTGATGGAGATCCAGATTTACTTAAATTTTTCTTTGACCAAATTAGAGTCTGTGCGGAAATTAATAAGTATAACCCACAGACAACAATCGCAATCTTAAAAGGAAAATTAGTTGGGCCTGCACAAAAATTTCTAGCCCAAAACCCTGACCTGCAAAAGATAACAGACCTCGATTTGCTGGAAAAGGTATTTGCGTCATTTTTCGCCCCCCCCCCCTAGTAAATGTGTTGCCTCTGTTGAATTGTCCAGTTTAGCACTTATGCCTTCTGACACGATAAAAAATTTAGCCCATAGACTAAATGTTCTTGCGGCTACAGTGTATGCAGATATTAACGACGAAAATGCACGCAACACTATCAAACTCATGAAATTTCTAGAGGCCCTTCCTTCAAATATTAGAATAAAATTACAGGAAGAAGGCATTAATGATTATAAAACGGCAGTTGAAAGAGCGCAAACCCTTCATGAAATTTTAAGGAATGAGAAAATCTTACATTCCTTACCTTCGGTACACAGACCAGAAAATCTCATTGAATCGCAATTAAAAGAAATTTCTGAGAAAATAAATGCATTGTCTTTTGCCCCTCCTGATACTAAAACCGAAACTGAGCAAAAAATTGTGCAGACTAGACCAAAACATTCCGCAGGTGTTTCACGCTTCAAAAAAAATTACAAGAATCGGAGCTACACTAGACGTTATTCCCCACACAAGTTTTCACATAAAAAACCAGTTGTTTGTCAGTTATGTGGACGAAATAATCACGACGCTTTCTCTTGTTTTAAATGGAAAAGAGCAAACACTCAAAGAAAAAACAATTACACAAATTACACTCCACAATTTCAGGAAAACTAAATCAGAGATACAATTTTTATGCTGATGGTGTTGTGTCTCAGTCTAATACTTCTACATCAGCAACTTTTCTTTTTGACACTGTTTTACCTAAAATTTCAAGTTCGAGACTAGTTAATTCAGTAAGTTCCCAAACTTTTGACTCCATTAAGATAGCAAATAACACCAGTACACAAACAGAAAGTGATAATGTTCAGATAATTTGTAGTGTAAACACTATGTCACCATCCCTCCCTCTTGTTAAAGCCACTATAGCAAACCATGATATTACTTTATTGGCTGATTCTGGTAGTAGTATATCTTTACTTTCACAAAAATTATTTAATCAACTTAAACCTGTCTTAAAATATAAAAGACTTTCCACTGACGTCAATATTAAAACTGTCAATTCTGACGTCTCATTTTCCGCGTGCATCAGAACATCCATCAAGTTAAAACAAAAAGCGTTTTCACACCACTTTTATATTGTTGACATACCCGAGTCTTCCACTTTTGAAGGCATTTTAGGTTTCGATTTCATAACTAGATACAATGTTGTCATCGATACTTTTAACAAGTGTCTCCATGTCAACAATAATTTCTCTGTTCCTTTAAAAACCAGTAAAGAATCTTCTGGAGAGAAACAATCAAAATCATGCAATTCTTTGAGTGATGTTGTAATGAATCAAGCGGTGTTCTTAACTCGTAAAATTATATTAGAACCTCAACAACAAATATGGTGCTCTGTTTACACCTCCAATAACATTAACAATGACAGAAATTATCTATTTGAATATTTGGCACAAACAAAAGAATTAATAGGAAATGATGCCATTATTCAAATGAATAAATTATCCAATAAAAGAAAGAAAACTTCACAAATACATCATTTCTTCTCAATAACACTTAAAAACGCTTCTGAAAAGACCATTCATCTCCCTAATCATACAAAAATAGGTCAATTATCTGAGATTGAGGAAATTCGCGACTATACTTCTGAAATGTCTGACAAGCAAAATAACTCAGAACAGCGCTTTGTAAATTTTATTCAGGTGTCTAATGAAATCTTACAAAAAAGAAAGCAGGATTTATCGGCTAAGGATTTTAATCTTACTCACTTAAAATCGAATGAAGCAAAGAACCTAACTAAATTGTTACTTAATTATTATCCTGCCTTTTCCAAATCATTAGACACACTTGGTCATACTGATAAAATTGTACCTGATTTGAAATTAATTAATGATTACCCCATAAAGACACTCCCTTTCCCTCTTCCCCAAGCATTGCAAAAGGATGTTTTAAATCAAATCAAACAGTTGCTTGATGCCAAAATCATTGAACGTCATTGTTCTGAATGGGCCTGCCCCATGCTTCTTGTTAAAAAGAAACCAGACGGTACAGGTATACAGAAATATAGACTCGCATTAGATCTCAGAATGGTTAATACTATAATTCAAGGTTCGTCCTATCCACTTCCAAAAATTCAAACTATTATTTCAAATCTTTCACAATATCGTTTTTTCCCTTCTCTCGACTTTCATCAGGCATATCATCAGATTGATTTGCCTTCAAAATTTCAAAATCAGCTCACATTCACTACAATGTTTGGTTCTTTTCGGTATAAGAGATTAGTATTCGGATTAAAAACAAGCGCCTCAATTTTTCAAGCTTTAATGGACTCGTTACTTGATGAATTACAGTTAGAAGGTGTCTATACCTACCAAGATGATCTTATTGTTGGTGCCAATTCATATCAAGAAATGTGTGATAAGTTGGATTAAATTCTTGCAATATTAGTCAAATATAATTTAACACTGTCCCCTAACAAATGCACTTTTCATAAAATCAGTTTAGATTATCTTGGATTTCACATAGAAAATCAAACTATTTCTCCTGTTCAGTCGCATTGGAAAAATAACATCTTTTCCAACGCCTACAACCAAACGTCAATTAAAAGCACTCATAGGTGTCATTACATTCTACAAATCTCTTGTTCCATCCTTTTCTGAACTTGTGCAACCTCTTATAAACTTAACTACTCCAAAAGCTAAATTTAAGTGGACAAGTAAACACCAAAAAATTATGGACACCATACAGAAGATATTCTTTAATCCACCCATGGTTAGATTACCCGATTGGAACAAAAAGTTCTATCTAAATACTGATGCTTCAAATGTTGCTATTTCTGGCGTCTTACTACAAGAACATGATAAACAACTATTACCTGCTGCGTACTTTTCAAAATCTTTAAAAGCATCAAAAAAAATATCCTGCACTTAAATTAGAACTAATGGCGATTCATAAATCAGCTACTGCTTTCAAATATTACTTATACAACAGAGAATCTGTAATCCTTTCAGATAGTAAACCCCTGGAAAAGTACAACAAAACTACAAACCCGGCTGATATTATCTCTCGTTGGCTCATGAATCTCTCAGAATACACATACAAAATTCAACATATTCCAGGTAAAAAGAATGTACTCGCTGACTATTTATCTCGCTGTAACTTTGAAAATAATCAACAGACTTTAGCTACAAATCCTGAACTTATTCATGATCCTCAACCCTTACCTATTGTAGAATGTGATACTCCACAGTCCAGCTCGAGTGATTCTAATATGCATGTTAACTGCCTTATTTCTGGTACACAAACAAATCCTGACCCTTTATTAGAAATTTCGAATGAAACATTTGCTACTGAACAACAAAATGACCCTACTTTGTCTGTTGTTTATAAAGAAATCTTAAAGAAAGGATCTTCTCAAAAATTTCCTAACTACTTCATTCACCCTGATTCGAAGGTATTAATGTTAAAGAAGGAAAATATTTTTAATAACACTTTTTCGTATCACATTCTTGTTCCAAATTCACTTAAAAGCAAAGTCTTAACAATTTCACATTTATCCCATTTTGGTTTTAATAAAACTTATGAGTACTTGTCAGGTTGATATTTTTGGAAGGGCATGTATGTAGACACTTTAAACTTTGTTGTATCCTGTATCAAATGTCTTCAAACTAAACATCATCAAACTCCACCCGCACCTTTGCAGCCCACATACACTCCCAGATACCCTGGTCACACTATCAGTACAGATCTCCTTGGACCGTTTACTAATGGAAAATATGTTTTAACTATCACTGATCATTTTTCGAGACATATTGAACTCTTTCCACTTAATGATATATCTGCAAGTAAGGTTGTTAAATGCTTATTCTCTTACATAACCACCTTTGGGAGACCTTCGGTTGTCTTATCAGACTTAGGACCCCAGTACACTTCTCAGGAATATAACATTTTTAATGATACAATGGGCATTAAGGTATTACACAGTTCTGCCTCGAGACCACAATCAAATGCGATAGCAGAGCGAATCAGTAAATCAATCAAATATTCAGTCAATATTCTTTTACAAGAAGGTCACTCATTCGAAAATGCAATCTTTATACACAAATGTCTTTATAACGGCTTCAAACATACAACTACATTGTACTCTCCTAACCTTCTTCATTTTGGACGCGAGCTTTCTCTAATTTTTGATACTTTTGATCAGTCGTGCAACCAACCCTTTCTTGATAAACATATTGAAGTACACAAATTACTTGATAATTTGAGTAAGATATATCACAAGGCTTATAACAACATTAAATCTGCTCAAGATAAAAGATATAAATATTACGGTCAGAAAGCTAAATTAAGATCCACTTTCATAAAAGATATTGTATATCTAAAATCAAATGACAAGTTTAAAACAAAATATACTGGTCCATATATAGTCACTTGTAAACATTCCCCTGTGTCATTCTCAATTAAAAGTTCTCCTGATAACACAGCATTTCGAGTACATATTGATAGACTTCTACTTGCACCCCCTCGTTATGGACACTTATTTGATGCATCAAGTCATATAAACAACACTCACTTTAATACGTTTTATCAACCTCACACATACAATCTAAGAAACAGAAGCTAATGTAAAACACTATTTATTAATTTTTAAGTCATGTTTTATGATACCACATATCCAACCAAAGAGCTCATGGTTGTGTGTATGTTGTTTTTGACTGATCTTTAACAATATCATGGCTGGTCCATCACTGTTGCTTTGAAGATCTCTTGGGAACAATATTAGGTATCATTGTTATCCTTTAACACTTAGATATGTCTTCATACTCACTTAAAATTTTATTTACTTTTATTTTGTTTTTTTGCAGTACACTTAAAATTTCTTTGACAATCCTCATTAATTCAGTAGTTTTCCAGTAGCTAACCTCCCACTTAACAATTCCTGTACTGTAAGTCAAACATATTATAGTTAGATAAACAGATACTGTAGTTTAGAAAAGTAAACAAATGATTCATGTAGTTAAATAAAACACATTTTTTTCCTATATGACTTGTACATCACCTCACTCGATTGTGACACATTTTCTCGTCTCTCTTCACTCTAGGATTGTCTGCCCATATTAGTTGTTATATGATATACATTTTTTTTTGTTTTTTTTCTTTTTGAATTCTTCCCTTTGAAGTCTTGTTCCCGTTCAAAATTAATGCCCTAAGGGTTCAAGCTTCATTGTGTTGAGAGACAAAGTTTTGCAATTGGAGTTTCGATTAAAATTTTTGAATTGTGATTCCAGTTCACAACAATTAAAATTTTTTTCATGTAATTCGACGTGGGCTCCTTCAGAAGACCGCTAATGCCTTCGGGGGAGCGTCACAATTCCCTCCTCATCTAAGGCTAGGCCCTAAGCTGATGCCATAATACTTGTGTTTTACACAAGATTCAGGGTGATGCATATTTTTATGGGCGTGCTTGGAGCACCTCTTTTTTTTGTCATCCTATGCTTCGGCATGAAACACTTTTTCTACAAAAATTTATTTTTATACATCATATTACTCTTTTTTAATTGTTCTGAAAAATATAGTGCAACTATGTTGTTTTGTGTATTACTATACTACATTCATTTAGTATTAGTTTCATGTTTTGTGTATATGTTTCAGAATTTTTACTTGTCTCATGATAACAATCAAAGCTGCTGTCTGAGTCGACTCAACTTCTAAATATGAAAATACAGTACTAGCTTGGATCCATATACAGAAATATAAAAAAATATAGAAACTTTAGAACTTTCGACTGTTTTTGAATTCCAAAGACTCCATGATCATGACAGCAACCTTCTACATAGATATATAAAAAAAACTTTTGAATTTATGTATGTTTTTATGTTTGATAATATTTTATGCTAGTCTATGCATATTGGACAGCAAAAGTTTTTTTGTGGTGCACCGGGTGATATATATAACGATTATTTCGTTATATATTGGGTATTTTCTTAAATTATTCCTTTACACCCCCTTCTCTTTTCAATTCAAAATTAGTTTTAAGTTGTACTTCATTCCTTTTCCATTTTTCTTGCTTATTAATTCTCTAACCGAAAATCTGCAGCTGCTCAAGTTTATCTGTGAGAAATACACTCACATTTTAAGCAACCGTTCAAAACAATTTCCTGATGTCGGGTAATTCTGATCGAAGCAATTCTGCATTACCTTATAAGGAGATCATCTCTGTTTCGCGGTTAAAATTTATGCTTACGCTTCTTTTTCCTTTCTCGACAAAATCCTAAAAAGTATTTAACATCTGCGCATTAAAATCTGGTGCCCCTTCGGTCGGCTTCTTTGTTTAGACATAACAACACGTGTAACATTTATCAATTGGTAACCTTTCCTTTCCCATCCCAGCTGGGCAACCAAATTGAATTCTGATCATGCCAGCTGCATTTTAACTGTTATTTGGCGTATACTATCCATTGTGCATAGGTGAACTTGTGCATGTTGGCGATTTTCTAGCATGCCAAAAGTGGCGGTTCGTTGCTATGTATGACTTCACTTGACTCACTGCTCTTGTCCGGTTAAGTCGCAAAATCTCTGTTCGGAGATTTTCTCCGAGTACTGTATGTGTACCCCCCTATTACTACATGTTTAAATAAAAAGTGGCTTTGCAATCATTGTGGGGTTTTTTCGCTATTTTCACATCTAAGACCTGGACTACTATACGTAATCACGCTTCTTCTAAGTATTCTAATAAAATAGCAGCTACTACAAAACGCTCTCACAGTTGCCACTTGATTTTTTCGAAATTTTCTCACTGTAACCCCAACTGTTTGAGTGACATTGTTGTTTTCAATATCATTCTTGAGCGCATACCTTAAAATATCTTTTCCCAAAATTTCTTCCAGTTTCTGTGAATGGTATGATAGTTAGGAGTTCAAATGTCGGGATAGTTATTGATAATCAGCCTGTATATATATGTATGTATGTATAAACTCCAACATGACTGAGAAAACAACAAAATTTTTTTCAATAAACATAAGAGGACAAGATTACTTAGCAGTAAATGGAAAATGTACCACACTGCCCGAAGACATGAAGGTCAGCGGCGTAGAGACCTTTTTAGCTGCGATTTACATCGTCTGGTTACAGGGCAGAAGTGACAGTTACAAAGATTCATATCCTCGCCTCTTGGCATAAAAATAGAATTTAAGTAATGTCCTATATTGACATGCTACTTTTTTTTCGTTTAAATTAATTAAAATAAGTATTTACAGTAAAAGTTATAAAATATTATAAAAAAAACGGACGATTTTACGGAAATTGCATTTGCAATCGAGACGCCAATACAAATTACTTTTACTTAACGACAAAATTCTCTTTAATACTAGAAAAAATTTCGTTTTTTCTTTCGAAAATTTTACAGAGGTTACGGAAATGCTTCATTAAAAAAACAGTAAATTCTACTGACGTTGAGATTGTCACTATGATTTCCGTAAAATCTCCCGTTTTATTTTACAGTGTGTTAATCAAAATAATTATTAAATATACATAAAAAACTAATTGTGCTTAATCTACGTTTCTTCGCGCTGTACAGAGATCTCCAAACATAACATTTAAATGTACATGCAATACGTAAATTGCATTCTCTATTTTCATTTAAAATTTCACCAGCACATTTACTTATATGAACACCGTAATTATTGAAGAAAAAGAAATCTAGCAAACAATTTAAAAGTAAAAAAAAATCATTCTGTTACTTAGAATTATTTTACGATTGAATAATTAAAATAATGTAGTTACAAAGCAGATGCGTATCAACCTTCAGTATTTAGTTTTAAAACTTTTAAAAAATTAAAGATTTATAAAGAAATTTAATTTAAAGAAAATTATTTATAAATATATATAGGACAGTTACACCATAAAATTTAACTAATAATAACACATTGCTCAGTGGTGCACAAAACAAGAATTTTAATATACATTAGTACATATTAAAATAAAATAAAACTTTCAACGTTTCGCGCCGTCTTCTGCGGGCGTCTTCAGGAAAATATGAAATGGAAGGACTACGTTTGCATGTTGTTCGAGAGATAATATTTCTACAAAATTAAAAACTAAATGAATTAAAATTTAAAAAAAATGTTGCCAATTACACGTGAGTAAAAATTAAAATATTGCAAGGAAATAAAAATTTTTAAGGTTTTATGATGTTATGCCATATTTTTGGTAAATTGTAGGATAAATTATCATGTTTATTTTCTCGTGCTATGATTTCGATGGATTCTTTTATTTTACCTTGAACTGGGTTATTGCATGGAACTATGATTTTGGCTTCCTCAAAATTAATATGGCAACCCTTGTTCGCCAAGGAGAAGCGAGCAAGGGCAGTATTCTGTTTATATTGTTCTATATCTCTGCGATGTTCTTTAATTCTAATTAAAAGTTTCCGCGTTGTCATGCCGATATAGACTTTTTAAAGATTATTAGATAAAGTGATGGGGATTTCATAAATACCAGATTTTTGATCTATTGGAATTTTGTCGATTTTATCTGTAACGATGTCAATGAGATATGGAGGAGGAATGGCGACAAGTTTTATGTTATATTTTTGTGCGATCATTGTACTCTTTCAAATATATAAGGGATATAATGAAACTTTCTGTAAACCATAAATTTATTCTGTCGTACTAATGTATATTAAAATTCCTGTTTTGTGCACCACTGAGCAATGTGTTATTATTAGGAAAATTATTTAGTTTACCCAAAGTAAATGAGCCATGAAATTTTGGCATTACTTTAGTTTCCACAGAGTACTTAAGTGTCATGCAGAGCGTTAATATGATTAAATGAGATTTACAATTTTCTAACTGAAAAGTTCAAAAGACAGCTTCTTTGTCACGAGTCTAAAATATAGTTCTTAAATAATTACTTTATACATATAAAACAGCATTTTCATTAGAAAACGGAATTATTTACACTGCGTATTGAAAAGTATGCTGTAAATTAAAAAGATATATTTGGATTCAATTTTATTGTATTATTCCATTTATATATATATATATATATATTACAAATTTAAAATTTTTTCGCCAAAAGTAACCTTTATACTATCTTAATTTTCTTATAATAATATTTCGTACTTACTTCAAATTATTAAATTAAAATCTTGTTTCTAAATCTAATCTGTTAATCCTTATGCAGACGATATAAATTGTTAATTTGCCTTAAAAAACATTAATCCAGTATGCGTAAATTTAAAAAGATGGCTCTAAATTAAAAATATTCTTAATTAAAACTTTATTTCTTAATATTCCAAATAAAACTGATTTCTTCTATGTTTTTATCAACCCTTTTTAAGAAAGTCTTATTAAATTTATTCCAAACCCATACCTTTAAAAAAATATCATTATTTTATTTTATCTATTTATTTATTTTTCCGCCGTCAACGATAATTTGCATATTAATAAATTCATTTCTTTTCTTTTTCTCTTAAAATTAATCATGTATAAAAATCGTCTGCCTAAGATATTTAAAATTCTGAGTCAATTATAAATTGGTTAAATAATATATTTTTTTTAAAAATAAATTTATCGTCTGTTTAAAATAATCTCGTAGCTGGACAAGAATTCTGTTTACATAAAATAATGATGGTTAGAGATTACAGAATGTTCCAGAACTTTCTTTTTAGTTTAAAAGGGGGAAGTCTCGAGATGAAAAGAAGATTCTAAAGATTTCTTGGGTTGCTTCTTCGATGAGGACAGCTCGCTGAAATAATGATGGAATTTTTGCAAAAAGGAGCTTTTCCTTCCTCATTATCACGAATTTAATAAATGAATTTACAGCAGCCCATGACTAATTATTGGATCTTCTACATTTATTTATTATTTTTGTTTTTTCCCTCGCTTGCCATGACTGTGTGTTTCTTTTAACCAGTGGAAATAATTCGAGCTCTCCTGAAATCGTCACATATATATATATATATATATACAGTAAAAAATCACATATGCCTAAATAATTATTTGGTGCGTTAAAAACATATAAAAGTAACTATTTGATAAAATTAAAGTATTTCAGACGCATTAATTCCCTGCACTGGAAAGGTAATTCTCACTGACCACTACTATTCCGCCTAAAAGATCACTATAACAACTAGAACAACATCTTAACATCCTGTGGCGACATATGCATATAACACTGTAGGCCTCACTGTCATAATACAGAGTAATAGAGTGTAAGAAGAGTGCATAGACTGTAAGAAGAGTGCGTAGTTCGATAGAGTTTAATTTTCATCGCATAGTGTAACATACACACACACACAGACATATATGTAAATATACATATCTATCTATCTATCTATCTATCTATCTATCTATCTATCTATATATATATATATATATATATATGAGGACCCCAGAAGCCAAGGGGTACAAGTGACAAAAATTCGATTTGGAGTAAATTGAGTTTAAAGATAATTGATGTTAAATTGGAACATCAATAACAATTGAGTGGATTGAAATAGGAAGTTTCTGCTTGTTGAATTCTGGTCTTTGAACTCTTATTTCAATTGTTAAAAAATAAAGTACAATTTTCTTTAAATGTATAATTAATCAATATTGTTTTTTTTTTTTTTTTTTGAAAAAAAGTGGTTTGCCTCTGTAACTCAGCAAATAATAAGAAAATCACTTATGTTTCTTTACCTGAAATGAAAAAAAAAACATATTTTTAGGTCATCTGTGTGTTTAGTTTATTTTTTTCAATTTTGCCACTTATACCCCTTGGCTTCTGGGGTCCTCATATATATATATATTCAATTTGCAAACATAAAATACAAAATGCTAATTACACAAAACTGTGTAAAGTAAAATTTAAAGTATTTTAAGAGAGTAAATGATCTTAAATATTCAGACTTTCGGATTTTGAATTATTTTGAATTTTAAAATTTTCTCAACAATATGCAAATAACACTATTAAAAATTTAAATTTTTTTATTAATGTTTAATCATTTATAGCGATGAATACAACAAAATGTTCGCAAATACTGTAACTTTAAAATGCATTTTTTCAGACTAGGAAATTTGGAAATTGCAAGCACTGATATTTTCAGATATATATAATGCAAAGCTTTTTTTTTTTTTGTTATGGTAAAATCTGTGTTTCGTTGCAGTTTCTTCATGTTAAAACCTAAAAAAGAAAAAATGCAAATATATTTTTGTCATTTATTAGTTTGCAATTGAAAAACTTGAAAACAAGTTTAAAGATTTTGTATTTTTTTATATTTTATGCTACATCTAAAGTTAAACAAAAAATTTTGTATATAGTTCAATTTTATTTTAGAAGTAAGTGTTTTATAGTTCTGTTTTGCTCAAAAAAGTTTTTCTACATGCATAATTTTGAGTTTCATCTTACGAGCAGCACTTAATGATTTTAATTTAAGCATTAGTGAGATGAATATACATATTTAAAATATTAATTGTCATAGACAAGCATTATGACGAAAAATAAAATGTCCTCTATTTTCTGTATATATGAACTAAACATAAAAAACTATCCAGGACGAATTAGGATACATCACGAACATGATTTCTTAATTTTAAGCAAATCGGATGCTTTTGCGGTAATTATCGCGGATGAGACAAACAGACAGACAGAATGTAACCAAAAAATTTCGCATCTCCACTGTGAGCGTTCACTAAAGTTTCGTAAATGATAATGCTGAATGCATTCATTATTTAAGCAAATCAATGTCTTCTTTCAAAATTATTCATTTAAAAAAATGAGAAATTCTTCTTTTTCATTGCTGCATTTAGTTTTTGCAGAAAAACAAATTAATGATGGTCAATAATATAATCAATGAATGTACACTTCTATCTAAAGAAATTATATTTATTTTTGAATTAATGACTAAACATGTCATTAAATTATTTTTTTCCATGAAAATGCAATGCAACACAATATTTTTATATGAATGCTTCCAAAGCACTATAAAAAACTTACTTCTGTATATTAAATTAAAAAGATATATTAGGGAATTTTTCTAATCGATTTTCAGTTACTTATATGTTAGTAATTCATTATTTAATTACTTAATATTTTATTTAAGAGTATAACGCTGAAAAATTAAATTTGAGTTTAGTCCTTAGCAATGTATGTTTTAATACATTATTTAAAAATTAACTTATTAATATATTACTTAACCAGCTGATCCGCCCGGCGTTGCACGGTTCCGAGATAATAATATTAAAGGAACATAAAAATTGTGATTTTATCACTAACTCGAAATATGTGAAATTACGTTGTCTGAAATACACGGCTACTGATTGTGTGAAAAATTGGTTTAAAAAATGAACAAATAATCTTTAGCGGTAAAAATATTCGAAAGGACAGCAATGAGAAATGGGAGAGGAACTACTCAAGTCACAGTTAGAATTTTGAAAATCTCAATGTCAGATATATCAGGAGACACTTTGGGGTACTTTCAAGAAAGTTTTGAGCCTCTTAAGTGCCTTAGATTTTGCTAGCCATCCCACAAAAACATACATATACACAGACAGAGCGTTTAGTTATTTTATTAGTGTAAATTACTGCGGATATTAAAAATATTCCTTTACTGCTAATTCATTAGTTTTATAGTTTTTGCCTTTTCTACATGAAATTTAAAAATAGATAATACCATGATGCGTACAAAAATCTGTAATATTGATAAAATTGACGAAAAACCGATGCTAAACGCACAAAAAATCGTTAAAAACCACATGGAAAATATTTCTGAAAATCGCAATGAAAAATCACTGAAATTGAAAAGTCTTACAAGACAAAATTTACTAAATTAGGCTTTGAAACAATTTTATTTTTATGATTCTAAAATTGTGAAGAAATGCTAAAAATCGCAATAAAAAATTCGTTAAGTGTTCCAAAAATCGCCGCACGAATTCCGAATAAACTTTATTGAAAAGAGAAAAAGATTACTATATTTAGTGAAAAGAATGAAACCTTATTCCTTCCACAATTGCCTCGAAACATAAAAAGAGCGCTAAAAATCGCCTAAAAAATTAAATAAAAAAATTCTAATCAAAAAATCAAAAATCGGGCTTCGAGGTGCAAAACTATATGTCTAGAGGTACCTCATCTCCAAATAATTTTGTAACCCTACATGCAGTGGTCTCTTCAGAACACCGCTGACACACACACGTACTTGTATCTTTATTATTATAGATTATTGTGAATATCCTAATTAATAACTTTATTGCGGATTTATCAATTTTCTGTTTTTTGCTTTTTTACATGCAATTCAAGAATAGATAAGACCATGATGCATACAAAAAAAACTATAATTTTGAAAAAAATGACAAAAAGTCGATGCTAAAGGCACAAAAAATCAAAAAATCACATCATAATTTGCATTGAAAATCGCATTAAAAATCACTGAAATTGAAAAATCATAGCAGACAAAATTTAGTTCATTAGGCTGAAAGTTTGAATCAATTTTCTTTTTATCATTGTCAAAAAACAGCAACAAAATGCAAAAAAAAAAAAAAAAAAAACCCTACTAAAAATCGCATTAAAAAATTAGCTAACAATTCAAAAATCGGCGCACGAATTTCGAATAAACTTTATGGAAAAGAGAAAAATTAATTACTAATATTGAGTGAAAAGAATGAAACCGATTTATTTTCTCTCTAATATGGAAAAATCGCCTCTAAACATAAAAAGAGCGCTAAAAATCGCCTAAAAAATTAAATTAAAAATTCTAATCGAAAAATCAAAAATCGAGCTTCGAGTTTCAAATCTACATGTAGAGAGGTAACTTCCCTCCAAATTTTGTAACTCTACATGCAGCGGTCTCTTCGGAACAGCGCTGACACACAAACCTACTTGTCTCTTTATTATTATAGATTTATTGAATATAGATAAATGAATGAAATAATAGAAAATGTTGTTATTTCTTACTCTAATCCGGAAATTTTTAAATAGTTATTTAAGCCGAAAATGAAAAAAAGCATTTTCCAATGATGTATTTGAAACGCATTAAAATATTTCTCATTTTAATAACTTTTCAGTAAAAGAAATATGAAATTTTTGTATTCCTTCTGAATTCATATTAATTTTGATTCGTTTATATTAAGTTTTTCAATTCAGTATTAATACATAAATGAAAACATAAGTATTATATCAAATAAAATTGAAAAATCACTTTTTTGTATCAGGAATCATATAAAAATTTTAATTTGCAGATGTCTTTTCGGTTTATAAGAAAAATAAGATATTGAATCTTTATTAGGAAGATAGCTTTCTTTTTCTTCATTGAGCAAAAAAAAAAAAAAAAAAAAAAAAAAAGGAATGCAGTGTTAGTTTTAGGTTTATATGCGTATATTGTATTGATTTTCTTTTTCGTATTTCGATATTTTTATGCATCAAAACTATAAAATATATTAAAAATCGAACGAAATTAATAATGTATGTCTGAAATTGAATAAATCCAAATTTTTAGCTATTTTTATCCACAAGTAATGTTTTAAAAATTTAAAAGAATTTGTTCCAAAACATATTACTATTGAAGATATCATTGAGTTAAATGAACTACAGAGATAAAAATGTCTACTTTATATGCACGCTATAAGAAGTCAGTCTTAAAAAATACCTTACAGATACGATATTTATATTATTCAGGAGGTTGTACCGCTGCACTCTTTCTGCATTAACTCCTTTTAGAGTCTTAGTCTGTCTGTTTGCTTATGCAATCATCTAATTCAAGAATTATCAATCTGTCCGTATATCTATAATTTGTGTATTTGTCTATCTCTCTGTCTGCCTAACTCCTGATCTGTCTGTCTGTTTCACTATATGCCCGTCTCATTATCTGTAAATATCGCTCTCTATATGGCATTCTTCCGATCTGCCGTTTAATCATTCTTTCAATCACCATCTTCACTCATTCATTCATTTTTTCATTCGTTATTTTTTTAATTAATTCATTCATTTTCGAATCAAAATTATGCTACAAATCGCAAATTTAAGCTTTTCGTATACTCGTTTCACATATTAGCTGTTTCATAGTTTTGTTATACAAATTCATTTCTTAGCATTATACAAAATACTAAGGGGCTCAGTCACTTGCGAATTATGCTCGCAATCCTCCGTTCATATTTCACAATCTCTAAAATCGCCATACAGTAATGTGAGCTGATTAAACACATTACCAGGTTATGCAAGAGTGAATGATATTATCAATGCAATGGTGGCCATCCTCTGTAATCGGGTTGTCATGCATTTCAGATTTGCATTGGCATTTTCCAGTTAACTTGGCCTCATCCATCATTGCCTTAACAATTGACTGCTGTTTTAGGGACTAAAAGAGTAAAATTAATTCCATATTCGAAAATAAGCTTGTATAAATTTGCTTGGTTAAAAAGGTCCCTATCCTTTTGCCTTATTTCGACGCGGTGGACATTATTTTTGCTTCAGGTTCGCGAATAATAATAACAAAATAAAACGTGACTGTTTGTGAATAGCTTTCAGAACTACATTATGCTCGCATTTGTTTCTTGTGTTCGAGTTTTAGATATGTTCAGGAACAGGTATAGACCCGTAATATATGGTGACATCACTGTGACGTCGTTGTGAAGTCACTTTGTGACTTTGTGACCATTGATTGTCGTTGTGACGTTTCACAAAGTGGTCACAATGTGACAATTTTGTGAAAAATGTGTCATTTGTGACTAATTTGAAATTAACATTGTGACGAAACTGTGACAAAAGCAGCGATATTTAACTTGCCAGAAACATGTTTTTTAAAGCAAATAAAATGTTTTAAAGAATATTTATAATTTTCTAAAATTTTTTAATAAAGTCACATCTTAGTCACAATGTAACGCCACTGAGTGGTGGCATTTTGGTCACAGATGTTATGTGACCAAAGGGACTCACAGTGACCATGCATGCTATGATGGGATTATTCATGATTTCTTTTCTACAAAATTATCTAAGATATTCTTTATAATGTCTGCTAAATGAGCAAAATATCTACAGATTTTTGGGCGAATTACTTACAGATTTTCTACAGATTTTTTTAGTGGTGTCTACATCTCGTAAATTATTATTGAAAAAAAAATAATAACTCATATTTTAATTGCTAATACAGACATTCGACAATATATGTAAACATAAATGTCAAACTGTGCAGTTCATATTTTATAAATGAAGAATATATTTAGACAAAAATTCAGCAATAATTTATTGAATTAATTATTATAATTGAATTAATGAATACCTGAAACTTTACGGCCGTATTTCTTTGTATAAATGTATATTTTTTTCTTGTTTACAATAAAAGCGATTAATAATTTAAAAAAAAACATAAAGAGAAAGAAATTCTCCTTTTTTCGCCATTGGTTAACACTCATTACCTCAGCATCTTTCATACTCAAATGTACGTTTTATTTCTTTTCTGTTCATTCCCTTTCAAGTAAATTTTTTTATTATGGTATTTAAAATTGCCTATTTTAATTTGGTATCTAAAATTTAATATAGCAGCTTATTTATGAATCAAGCTGCAAAGCTGATTTCTACCCTTTCATGCACACAAATGACGTCAAAATGACGTAATTTTGAAAAATGAGTTTCACAACATTTACGCAGCTGCCGAACGCACTTTAATTCTGTTATTTATAATTCTCAAAATTACTTATAGTTCATTACGAAACTTGCATCACCAATCCTCCCCCTCTAAGAAAACTTCCCTGTAAACAGAATGTGGAGAAACATTTTAAAAAATATAGTTAAAAATAAGTTATATTTTGAGCTTTAAAATTAATATTAGGATTATGGGTCGTTATAGCTTTTTGTTGCACGTACATTAAATCGCTGGAATGTGTGTTGTATTTTCGATTATGTAATACGTAGTTTACCTATTAACGAAAAGCTCCAATGTACCAGTATATTGTTTTTTTCTGCTATGCATTTAAAATTAGAAAAAAATACATTTGTTTGATTGTGTTATTTTAGGAAAGTCATAAAGGCTTTTAATTCACATCGGATGTATAGTTAAAGAAAAAGGAATGCAGTACAAATATGTATAATTAAAAATTTTAATCATTAATGTAAAACACCGCATTGTATCCGACAAATAATACTAAATTAATATTTCTATTATTTCCACAAGTTATAAGTATCCGTCAACAATATAAAAAGTAGTATGCAAAAACAAAAACATGATATACCTTATAAACATGACAAATATGATGCTTAAATGTTTTAAGTTTAATATGATTAAATGGCTTTTTTAACCTTTAAAGGATTACACTCATAAATCCTAACCAGAATGTCTTAAAGGCTTATATATACACTTACTGCTTATTATTAAATTCACGTTCAAAAGCAGTAAAACTTTAATACTTTTTTCTAGTGTGTCATATTTCATAAAAATACTTTTGATCGATACCTTTGGATAGACGCAGTGCATTACTTTCCTTATCAAAAGGTCCAGTACATTATCGAGCATAGATATGAAATTTCGAACTTAAATAGGAAATTTAATAAATAATGTTAAATAATTCATTCCAGTTTTGTATAATAAACCAAGATATTGTATAATTCATAGAAATATCTGTATATTATATGAACAAATTACATTGCATGATGTTAGAATTTTCAGACATATAGATTCTTTAATATTCAAGACATTTAATTTATAAGACTGACCTTAAGCTTTCAGTTTTGTTTTTAGTAACCGTAACTATAATTTCAAAAATATCTATAAATTTTATCAATAAATACGTTAACTGTTCTTATCTACCATTTTTAATGCATAGCCCTATTAGTAAAAATGACGCTTTGAATAGCTCAGCATCTATAGCAAGACATTTAATGATAATGCTTTTAGATAACGGTATTAACAATTTTTTGAACATGTTTTTAATTTGAATTTTTTAAAATAATAATAGTATGTCATTGCATCTATTTAATGAATTTTCATTTCCATGAATGGTTATTGGATTTATATGACATTAACTTGCAGTATTTTGTTAAAGTTACTAAGTTACGATAAAACTACCTATCGTGACACATATACCAGTGATAAAACATTTAATATTTCGACGGTGCAAAACAGATAACATTCAAATTGAATGAAAATAAATAAGTGATATAATGCATCTTTAACTGTTAGGCTATGCTTTTGTTTCAAAAAATCATAGTTTGTTACGTAGCAGAGAGCTCATTTCATCAAACCATATCTTTTTAATTTATTTTAGAAATGATTTGCTAGCAAAACTTTTAATAGACACATAAGAGTTACGTGCAATTTGCAAATATTACTATGAACAATCGAAGAAAAAGAATTCTGATGACTTCTATAAAGCGTAAGGAACATGTAAATGTATTGTTATTATCTAATGAGGCTTCTTAAACCAGGTAATAGGCGGTTCGTTACCGATGACACTTTTTCATGACCAGAAGTGATGGCTCACAATTATTTTTAATACTTTATCGCCATGTTTTGGCAGCAATCGAAATAATGCTACCATGAACAGCTATCCCTTTCGTACAATTGAAATAATGCATTTGAATACGAATTTCTAATACCATGTTCCAGTTGTTTAGGTTCATATTTGGCCGCACTATCTATACTTGCGATTTTTTTTTCTTAATAAAGTATATATCTAAACACTTTTTTTGGCTCAAAACAAAATATACTTTTGTGTACAACAAACACAGGTTAGGTAAACAAAAAAGTTGTCTGCAGATTTATTCCTTTCTTACATTGTGAATTGACAAGTAAGAAATAATGTTAATTTACATCATAAATACTCAAACAGTTAGAGAGAATTTATTGAATTAATCACAGCAGTGATAGCATGCTATTTCTTTTTTCATTCCAACATGTTGTACAGGTTGCTTTTAAATCCAAAAACACTACTTTGCATCATGTAGGAACTTTTTACTTAATGATGAGCTGTTTCTTATATTTTATTATTTTCGTATGATTTTCAGAAGTAAGAGATTACCAGTGAACGTCGGTAGTTGACATACCCATCTTCTATACTTTTATTAGTCGATGACGGTAGAACACTTAAAAAAGGATCTTCTCTTAAAGCAAATAATCGCTTATTTCCATTACTACCATGTATTTTGCTGGTCATACTCTATATTCGAAATGTCGTGGCACTTTTTTTCTCCAACTGCATCATGTATGAAATCAATAATTAAAACATTCAGGAAAAAGAGATGATTATATCCTCCATAGTAACCATATTGTAAGCAGCGACAAGGCATTTCTAGACAAAAGACAAAAAAAAATACCAAAGGTAGGGTTTCTGTAATTGGTTATTCATTTAATTTTTTCTGTAATTGGTTTTATTTTCAAAATATTGTACAGCTCAAAAACAGCCTATTTTTATGTTTTAGAAATTTGTGGATACTGCAAGTGTTAGTTAATGTTGTGTACCATACTAAAAAAAATCTCTCACCTCCAGCTTTTTGCTAGCACATAGGCTAGGATAATGATAGTAAAGTCAGGTGGATAATAATAATTTTATTTTGTTTGCAGACGCTTTCAGGTTGATCATCGATTACTGGAAGCCACTTCAAAATCTATTGGAGATATTGGCATAGAGAACATTCGTAAATGACCCCAGAACATCACTGAATTGGTTAAGAAAGAAACTTTTTGGAATCTTTCCAAAAAATTATCCAAACAGAATCTGCTACACTGCCCACACGAACTAAACACTCTATGATGTAATATATGCACGATGTGTGCAGAAAAGGACTACAAGATTGTCTATACAATCGAGTAAGGTCCATGTTTTTTATAAATGTCAAATTTAAATTTTAGGTTTCTGGAAACTCAGTAGTACCAGTTATCATGTTAAAGTTTGAAATAATTCCTACATAAGAGTTTGAAGAACTTCGAAATAATCGGGAAGTAGCAGCATTATTACAATGATTGCAAAAAAGTAAACAAAAACACGTTTCTTCATGTTTTCTTTTATGTATCTCTACATTTATTTATTTTTTTCGTTTCTAAACTTAAAAGATAAGCTGTTCACATTATTGAAACCTATTACGAAGCTTATTTTTGCATGCAAAAACTTTTTGTTTTAAACCAAAACTTCGAAGGTGGAAAAAAAAAAAAAAAAAAAAAAAAAAAATCCACATGGAATTATAATTAAAAATGGCATTGCTCAATTCTCAAAATTACGCTATATACGGTATAAAGATGACAATTAAGTTGTTTTAAGGGAAATGAATTTTATCAATTTGGTCCAAATATCTTCATACCATTCAAAGTTCTGATGATATCATCATTAGTAATCTTTTAATTGTTTCTGATTTTAATTAGTCTTTGAATGCTCAAAATCTGCGTTTGAAGACTTCCATGATGTTGCCGATAAAAATGGTGGTGAAAATACTCAGAAATACTCAAGAGCAATTAATTGAAAAAAAAAAACGAAAGCTTTAAGGAAGTTCTGGAGCGTCTGGAACAAAAAGCAAGCATTCAAACGAGGTTTATGGAAACGAAAACCAACTCAGCTGAAGAAGATGACCATACCTAATTATTAAATAATTACTACTTAATAATAACACAGGTCAACAAAAAAATTTTTTTTAAATGGTCTGACATGTTTAAATGAATTTAAGATATTTCAACCTCCAGAAACCCGAATATGGCATCCGTTTCCGTACATCAGGTAAGGTTTTGCTGTGAAGTTGAATTGAAAAAAACAAATATATACTACAGAAGTGTAATTAACTGAACCGAAAAAAATGTACGTATGTTAACAGAAAACATGTTTAGTTAATTACATAGTTAATTAACAACTAATAAACAGGAAAAGATTCGGTTAGTTCACTGTTTCGTCATTGTGCAACACTTATAGTAGGAATTTCCTCTTCGTTGAGGTCCGAGCATGGACGGCAGCAGGAATGTCTCTATGGAGATTCCAACAGTAATCCGCCATCATTACTGCATCCCAGCGACCTTGGTATCTGTTCTCCATCTCCTTGATCTCCTGATGAAAATGCTCTCCCTGTTCATCACTCATGGAGCCCAGGTTGTTAGGAAAGTGATCCAAATTCGAGAATAGGTAATGCATTTTGATGCTCATGTTACATCCGAGATTTCTGAATACTGTTATCATATTATTCACCAGTTCAACGTAGTTAGTGGCCTTCGTGTTGCCGAGAAAGTTTTTCACAACTAGAACAAAAGCCTTCCATGCTTCCAGTTTCACTTCACTCATATGTGTTTCGAATTGCTTATCTCTCATTAGCTGACGGATCTGTGGAACATCAAAGATGCCAGCTTTTAGCTTCTCAATGCTCAATCTGGGAAAAACCCGGCACAAGTACATGAAGCACTCACCATTTTTGTCGAGAGCTTTGGTGAATTGCTTCATTAAACCCAGCTTAATGTGCAATGGAGGAAATATGATCTTCTCTCTGTTCACAAGAGGAGTGTTGATGATGTTAGCTCTACAGGGCACCAGGTCCTCCCTAAGAGGCCAGTCCTTGATTGTGTAATGATGAGTCCTGTCCCTACTGTCCCACATGCAGATGAAGCAGGGGTACTTTGTAAACCCTGATTGTTGTCCCAACAAGATGTTCACCATTTTCAAATCCACACAAATGTACCACTAATGGTCATCATAATGAATTTTCTCCAGAGCATACTTCACTGATTCATACTTCTCCTTCAATGTAGTTGAGTGAGCTAGTGGTACAGAGGCAAACTGGTTGCATTGTGTAGCAAAACACATTTTAGTGAGCGCTTACTGCTGTCGATAAACAGTCGCCAATATTCGGAGTCGTATTTTGCAACTTTCAGCGTGTACAGCAGCCGTGCGATATCATTACAGTGCACCAGATCAAGCTCTTTACAGAAATATTGTAGGAAGTCTTGATGTCTGTTGCAGTCGAAGGGGATGCGAACACTCTCAGTGAGACAGTTTTTTTCCTTTAATCTGGATGCCAATAGTTCGGCTAATGACTTGGAGAGGTTAAGATCACAAACGAGATCATTTAGCTTCATTTGTGTGAACGGAACTGGAGTACTACATTCTAGAACCACATAATCGTCTTCATCAGCAGCAACCCTGATGGGGAGGATGATTCTTCGTCAATGTCCGGAAGTTCTTTAAACACGGGAGCAGGAATGGCTTCAGAATGGGCTACAGGATGATGTGCTGATTGCAGATCTGGATATACCAGGCTACTCCGGTTGTTTCTGTTTATACCAGTCAGATCTACAGCGCAGAAGTAACAATCTGTGACATTGTTGGTAGGCTCCCTCCAGACCATAGGAATTCTAAATTTCAGAGCCGTCTTCTGGCCTTTGGTTCACGCACGAAGATACTCGGTGCATTTCTTGCATACTATATGTGGTGCCCAACTTTTATCTTGGTCACCTAGTGCCATTTGGAAGTAAGCAAGGTAGGTGCGCTTTATAAAATTGGTGACTGGCTTCCTATTTGGTACAAGGGTGTATTCGCCACAGATATAGCAAAATACATCCGGCTTATTCCTACATGATCTTTTTGAAGACGCCATTTACTTCACCTATATCCTGTAATGAAAGAAAATCTATCATTAGTAATCCAGGGCAACGAAATACGACTTCTCGGAATGCAACACACACAAGTACTGCAATGAAATATAGGCATTTATGCCGGAAATCACTTAGCCTAAAATGGACATTTACACAAAAAATTGACCTGATAGAGCGAAACCGTTTTGGGTTTTGGATTCAGGGTATGAAAATGAACATATATCAGCTGGAAAAACTTAGACCATGTTTTGGCTGTTGACCAGTGTAATTAAATAAATAATACCTAATAATTAAATTTCTACGAACAATGTTTAAAATTTCTTCTGCCGATTATATCTAGACCGTAATTATTACTTTTTTAATCCGTCTTAAAATATAAAACTATAATGCATGTACTTGAAAAAAATATAGTAAAAGTAAATCAATTATGTGATGACAAATATTAGTTTATCATCACAAATAATAAATCATAATAGAATATGCATCATCCGAATTCTCAAGCTTAAACAGAGAAAATAATTGACCTCTTTTAATGTTCTACACTTTTAAAAAAATTGGAAAATAAGACATTTTTGTCTTTATTTTTTTATTTTTATAGAAATTTAAATCCATTGCTATAGTTTATTGTTATTATTATTATTAAAAACATAAAAATATATATTTTTAGCAAAGAAGTCTCATATATGTATTTTAAAAAATGATTTTTCCATAAAATGTATGATGCATATTCTTAGAATCGGATATGTAATAGTAAATGCATTCCGTATTCCATCATTGATCATAGAAAAAGCTTCACGTAAATGTTCCAGAAAGGAACTGTGCTTCTGTAATTGATTTCAGATAAGAAAATTCATTTATCTTTGTACGGTCTATTAAGTAACGTAAGAGTGCATATTGATTCTGAATGTATATTCCTTTATTAGTATTCAGTAGTATTCTGTATCATTTAAAAAAGGGGTTTTGCCTTAAACTATGTCAATATCTTTTCCTAAAAGTATAACAATTTAAATTCGCGTTACTTTCAGAACAGTTTTTTATGGTATCAGTGTAAAAACACTGAAATTCTCGAGCACAAAAATAAACACTACATAGAAATCTTTTTGTTACCAAATTAATAGCACATTAATGTATTGTGAATTACAGTATTTCATACACAAAACATTTTTTTGTGTTGTGATTTTGTTCTTAATATGTTGCAAAAGTGCTGCTACCAAAAAAATTTTTCTATAAACTGTTTTCTTAATTTTATTGAAATTGTGTTGTAAATAGTTTTGATGAAAATATGTTCTTACAATGGTGTTGTATTGCACAACACTTTGTCATCAAATTAAGAACGCATTGTAAAAGCCGTACAACTTAAATCACTATAAAATAGCTTATGCGAAACAATTTCTAAACACTTTTTATATGGTGCCTTTAAAGTTACATAATTTTAAAAATGAAATTAAGGCAGTTTGTTTTATAGAAAAAAATGAAGGAAATTTATAAATAAGTTGACTCATTTTTACCAATAAATATCAATAACAGCATTTCTGAAAAAATATATGAAATTTGGTTTTATAGCTATCATCTAATGACGTATAACGTCTCAAGCATTTAAGAAGGAAAAGATTATCTAAATCGGTTTTTTCCTATGCTTTTGCGTTCTATACAAATGTATTTACAAAGAAACATGTAAAATTCACTTCGATCAGAGATATTTTCCTGTAATTTTGATTATTAGCACACAAATAAATGGGCATGTGTCAGCTATCAACTTAATTTAAAGTCTGTTTGATGATAAACAATTGAAGTTATACGAAATCAGAAAAAAATATTTTTCATCTTCTGTATAGAACTATTTCAAGGTTCCTCAATGCAGTAATCAAGGAAAATTATTTTTAGTCTATATAATTTAAGATAATATCTTTTATATTATCACAATAAAGAAAAAGATTGTCTGTAGCCATAACTTTTGCCAGAAGGAATGATTCAGTCTACAAAGTAACCTGGGAAAGTTCTCTCCTTTGAATGTTTTGAAATATGTTTTGGAAACCCATTTTCTCCTCTTGTAATTTTTAACATAACTTTTTACACAATATTTTTACTGGCACATTATATTCACAACACACTTACAACACAATCAAAAACGATTTTAGTAAAAGTATTAAATATGATGTTCAAAAGTGTTTCATAAATTTGAAATGAACGATCAATATATAACTGAATGAAGAGATTTTTTTCATTTTTGAAAAAAATATTATGAAATATATTTAAAAAAACCTTTGTAACAATTACAACAATTTCATTGTGTAACCATTGTCTGCAGAAAGCAAATTATTTCAGTATGGTTCGTTTCCATGGTTATTTCCTTTTCTTACTTCATGCTTTTGGCAGCATTCTCTGTGTCTTTAGTTTGTGCTTTTTTGCAATGTGAAAAATGACGGAATGTTGTAAGCCATGTAGGGCGCGCTCGCTATTAATTTGATGTGAAATAAACCGCAAGATTACAACCTTAATTGTTGTGGTAAATTATAAGAGCCAGCGTGTGTTTATTTAGTATCAAAACGCAATAAACATTTTTGGTTGAAGTCTACCCGGAGTGCTGGTAAAAATTTCAAGTATACTATAGAACAATTTTCTGAAGTGCTTTTCTATGTTACCATTTCTGGAAAAAGAAAAAAAAAGATGAGTTGTGTAAAAAAGAATTTGCATTTTAAACTTTCGAAATATGATGAGAGTATATATTTCTATTTGAAGTAAATTTCGTATTAGCGTATTTCTGATTTCATTATATTGGTATTCAAATAAAATAGAGGAAATTTTTGCGGACATTAAACGATTTCGGAGTTTACCAATACTTCAAACAGAATCAGCTATTCAATGTTAAAACTGTTGTTAGCTTTAGTTTTTTCAAAAACTAAAACAAAATCACTTCACCTTTTTCATTCACGTATAAAAACATTTCATATTTATTTACTTAGAAGGTGTCACACATAAAAATTAAATTAAAAAGTTGACATGTTTCGGTTCATTCATAAGAACCGTATTCATAACATATAAAATCAGTAGAAAATTAAATGACACTGGATATAAATATAATTTAATAAATTTATAATTTAAAAATTATTTAAAAATCATTTAAATATAATTTGAAAATAAAAGGATTTTTAAATTATATTTATATCCAGTGTCATTTAATTTTCTACTGATTTTATATGTTATGAATACGGTTCTTATGAATGAACCGAAACATGTTAACTTTTTAATTTAATTTTTATTTGTGACACCTTCTAGGTAAATAAATATGAAATGTTTTTATACGAGAATCAGCTATTGTTATATTTTAAATTTAGTTGACAATGTTAATGAAATAATTCATTCGTTGTTCTGGTGAATCGCATATAAAAAACTTCTGAATTAATTATTTAAAAAATGAATGTAACAGATTAAACTTTTAAATTTTATTTTCGTATTATATGGCATTTTATTAATTTATTACACATATTTTATTTTCTTATTTTAGGTTATGCCTATCTATGACGAGTAAGTATTCCGATGTATTACCAAGAACGACTAGTTTTAATGTTACTAATATAGCCGATTTCCTCACAATTTATCCTAGTCGCTGTACTAGGTTGACCGAAGTTTTTATTTTTCACAATACATTTTCTTCTTAGATAATTCTTTTCACATCAGGAATAAAATAATTATTGATTTCTTTAACTTTTCATCTTAAATAAATATTTCATAATAATACGTTTTTTATATGTTTGAAAACTTAATTTCGTTTACATAAACAAAATTGTAATTTAACATTTTCCATTTGAAAATGTATTGAAAGAAATATTTTTATTTTCATTTGAAGTCAGTAAATGAGAAATTTAATTAAGTTTCTTTTATTTCTTTTGTAAAATCGAGACTATAAACTCTGAATAGAAAAAAAACGTAAAATGGGGGAAACTGTACAATGTGAGACTGTTCAAATTGATTTATTTATGTAAATTTCTGCTTTTGTTATTTAGAAGTGCCGTTATTCATCTTTCTATTTCAACTTTTTTATCTGTTTAAAATATAGATTTTTTTATAGAAAGCCATGAATAGTATCTCGAAAATGAATGTAGAAAATAATTTGCTTCAGCAAAATTGAATTACTTTGATCAATTTATTTATTAAAATTTTCAAGAAATTTATTAAGTACTTGGAGGCTACGCTATTTGTTCCGTGAGGTTTCTCCAAATGAATTTCGTGAATTATGCGAAATATAGGTGAACATTTCATCTAATGTTTTAAGACATTATGAATTTTTACTTTTGAATTTTTTTCGGCATTAAAGCTGCTACACTGTTAAATATCTCTCTAAAAACACAGAAAAAAATCCGGACTCTCTGAAAATGTACACTAAATCATAGTGAAATGCATTCTATCGAGTTTTTACTTACCCATCATACGTAGTATAGGGTAAGTCTTGCAATCATTTTGAAAAGCGAATTTTTTTCACGGATTTGCACGTTTTCGACACTGGAGATTTCGAAAAACATATTTTTAGAAAAAAAAAATTTGCCGTCCGTCTGTCTGTCTATAAACGCTCTATCTCCCGAACGAACTGAGATAGAGACTTGAAATTTTGTATGTACTTAGTATGTATGAATGGGACGAAGCCTATTTAATATCAGTAACCTCGATTATCCGGAACTATTTTTTTCGGACTCTCGAAAAATTCGTTCTGATGAAAGGTATATAAAAATTTTCGAATATTTTTATTTTAAGGAGTGATCGTAAAAGGCAATAAAATAACACAAATTTTGCATAAAGAACGAAGTTGATCGAATTATTAGTTGCCAAGATATCTGTAATCCTGTTTTTCACATTCTTCGATTTTTCATGACCCTGTATTTCATTCAAATTTCAATTCAAAGATATATTTTAATTGGAAATGAGACGCTAAGCCCGACGCAATAAATTGTTAGTTAATAAGATTATTATTTTTGGAGTTATAAGGATGTTTATTTTTCACAACTCAGTACTACTTCAGTAGTTAGGCGTGTTGTATAATTTATCGAAAGAGATTCATCAGCAACTCATTAATACAGCATTACTTTGCACAATAAAAATATAAAAACGCGTTTAAATTTTGCTTTGTAATTGCAATCCATTTTATAAATAGTTTTCAAATGTATTATTTTCATATATTATATACTAGCTGTTCTGCCCGGCGTTGCCCAGGTTCATCAAAAAATAGCAAGAATTGCGAAAAAACTTTAAAAATCGTAATAAAAACATCGAAAATTTTTTTAAATGCTGCACGAATTTCGTCTAAACTTCGTTGAAAAGAGATGGGCTAGAAAATTTAAGTTGGATTATTTTTACTAATGTGGAAAAATCTTACAAATCGCAAAAAACATTAAAAATCTCATAAAAATATAAAACAAAATTAAAAAATTGTGTTTCAAAATTCAAATAAACTTTGAAGAAAAGAGATCAGAATTTAATAAATTCGGCCAAAAATTGAACCTCTAAAAAATCAAAGCGGGTCGCGAAGAAACGTAAACATCGCTTTAAAAATGGCAAAATTTTCAAAAATCACGGAACTCAAAATTTACTTTCCGTATCTGAAAAAAATTTCCGTAAACTCAAAAAAAAAAAAGAAAAAAAAAAAGAAGAAGCATATTGCATTAAAAATTGCTGTAGATCAAAATAAGAGAGCAAAACAATTACTGTAAATTATAAAAGTTTGAAACCAAACTCTTATTAGTCTAGAAATTTAAAATCAAATTCCTTTGAAAAATGTTAAAAAAAAAAAAGACTGAGAAAGCCCAAAAATTGCATTGAAAATTGTAATGAAAGTCGTAAATTATTAAAAAATCCCTAGGGTAAAAATTCGCTATTATAATAATTGCTGTAGATCAAAATAAGAGAGCAAAACAATTACTGTAAAGGATAAAAGTTTGAAACCAAACTCTTATTAGTCTAGAAATTTAAAATCGAATTCCTTTGAAAAATGTTAAAAAAAAAAAAAAAAAAAAAAAAAAAAAAAAAAAAAAAAAAAAAAAAAAGGATGAGAAAGCCCAAAAATTGCATTGAAAATTGTAATGAAAGTCATAAAACATTAAAAAATCCCTAGGGTAAAAATTCGCTGTTATAATATAAAATATTGTAATCAAGAAATTAACCATATTAACCAAAAAGTTTGAAATCGAAATCGATTTCCAGATGTAAAAAAATAGCCACGGAATTTGAAGAATGGCTAAAAATTACATTGAAAATTGCATTAAAAATAGCTAAATATTTGGAAGTCAATGCTTAAAAAAATAATTCTGAGGCATGTAGGCATGGAACGCTAAAATCATATTAAGAGATAAAACATTGCATTCGAAACATAACTGCATTAAACCAAATGTTTCATATCAAAATTGGTTTCTGAACGGCAGAAAATCGCCAAGGAACTTAAAAAAATGGCTAAAAATCGTATCGAAAACTATATTAAAAATCGCTGAATATTTAAAAGTCATGGCTGTAAAAATTTAATATTCAGTCGAAAATATTGTAATCGGAAATCGTTCATGAATAAGGAAAAGTCAACACTGAACACCTAAAATCCCCCAAACTAACTAAAAATTACATTGAATATCGCATTAGAAATCGGCAAAATTCATAAAAGCGTGGAGAACAAATCGTACTATTTATGCTAAAAATTAGAAACCGAAATTCTTTTACCGATGTCAACAACTGTCACAGAACTTGAAAAATCACTATAAAACAGATTAAAAATCAGTAAAATTCAAAAATCCGGACAAAATTTGCCATAGTAAGACAAACATTTATATTAAATTCCTGCGGACATAATTTACCATAATGGGAAAAAACATTGAAATCTGAACTCTTTCATTAATTAAAAAATATCGACACAAAACTTGCTAAACATTTTATAAAAATACACAAAAAATCTGAATAATTGATGTCGAAATTTACTACATTAAGCAACAAATTATTTAAAAATTTCTTATCCAATTGTGAAAAAATCGCCGTGGACTAGAAAACATCTAAAAATTGTATCCAAAAATTCATTACAAATCGTTTCAAATTTAAAAATAGCGGGGGACAACATTTACATTAATAGAGTAAAATAGTGTAATCTGAATTATTTCTTAAATACGAATGAAAAAATCGGCGCAAAGCGTGAGAAATAATGAAAACATTGCTAAAAATTGCATTAAAAAAATCACTAAATTTCAAAATTCGTAAATGAAGTGTAAATGTTTGAAATTAATTTTCTTTTCGAAATTTCAAAAAATAGCCGTGAGATTCAAAAAAACAATACAAAACCATTGAAAAATTCATTAAAAATCGCTAAATGTAAATACATCCCGTGAATAAAAAAAAGTTCTAGTCGTGTAAAACGTAGCAACCATTCTTTTTTACATGAATTACAAAAAAATCGACGCAGACTACAAAATATATAAAAAATCACATTGAAAATCGACAAAATTAAAAAAAGGTAAATGGTGAAATTTACTATATTAGGCTAAAAATTTGAAACCAAAATAATTTTTTAATTGTTAAAACACCACTGTGGTGGGGATCGAAAAAAATAGTACTAAATCGCATTAAAAAGTTCATTAAAAACACATTGAAAATGCACTAAATATCGCTAGTTATTTTTTAAATCGCAGTAATCAGAATTTCATCAAACGGATAAAACATTCTAATCGGAAATCTGAACTATTTGATTATCCGGTTGACCAAGAAACTATCTGGGTCAAACCATAAGATGAATTTACAATAATGGCAGATCGTAAATTCCATATTCACTTGACATTAAACATGTTACATATGTTTGTTACGTCATCAAGTGGTTTTTACTTTTTATTTTTATATGGATTTGTATTAATGTTTTTTTCTAAATTATCTCTTCTTTCATTATTTAACATAAAAATTATATTTTTTTGCATAATTTGGCTTGTTTCACGATTGATATAATTTGGCGAAATTGGTCGACAGGATAATCACATAGTAAAAGGAAATTCTTTATAGATAATAAAAAAATCGACACGGAACACAACAATTCTTGAAAAATCGCGTTAAAAATCTCTAAAATTATATTAGATTAAAAGTTTGAAATCAATTTTTACTTCCGAATATCAAAAAATCACCATAAAACTCGAAAAATTTCTAAAAATTACATTGAAAAGTGCATTAAAAATCACTAATATTAAAAAATCACAGGGGTCAAAATTTACTCTAATAGGGTAAAACGTTGTAATTGGAAATATCTCATAAATGACAAAAATCCGACATCAAACGCAAAAAATCTCGAAAAATCGCAATAAAGTAAACTGAAATCCATAAATCTTAACAGCTAAAATTTAATACATCAACCTGAAAGTTTTAAGCAAAATTCCTTTTACTAATGTCGAATAATAGCGGCAAAATTTACATTAAATAATTCACTAAAAATCCAAACATCGTTGCACGAAATCCAAATAAATTATATTGAAAAGAGAACAAAATTCACTAATTTAGGTCGAAAGAATGAAACCGCTTTCCTTTTCGCTAATGTGGAAAAATTGCCTCGAAACCCACTAAAATTCGCATATGAATTAAATTTAAAAAACTGAAAATCGGCTTTCAAGGTGTAAAATTTCATACATAACTTCGTGCAACGGTCTTTCCAGAGCATCGCCAGTGCTTTAAAAATTTTAACATGCGTTATAAACTACCTTAAAGTGTAAAACAGATCTCCTTATTACATTTCCTAATTTTCGCCATCCTTTCACGCAGCTTGAAATATGTCACACCATTCTTTGTTTACATATTTTATCATGTATTTTAAACTATTTTAAAATTTAAAATAAATCACATTGTTATATTTCCAAATTTTAACAAAATCGCGTTCTGTTAGTTCCATTTTTCACCACCAGCTAGCGCACTCTATTCTTCAAAAACTTTATCAAAACGATACTCTGTTAAACAATCAATCAGGTGATATATTACTCGAGGTGGTAGCGGTCTTAAGCAAGAATTTAAGATATTTTATGAAATTGCTATTCGAAAATAGTGGTAACTAAATTTTTGACATTTTAGGTAAATTTCGCAAAAAAATACTACTTATTACATTTTTATCAGCTCAATATTTTGATAGAACAACTATAAATAAAAATAGATGCTAAATGCAAAAAATCTTGAAAAAGCGTTAAAAATCACATTGAAAATCGCATTAAAAATCGTTAAAATCTAAAATTCGTAACAAACACAAAATTTAGGTCTAAAAGTTTGAAACGGTTTTCTTTTTATTAGTCTAAAAAAAAGCAAAATGAGAAAAAACACTAAAAATCGCATTAAAAGTCGTTAAAAATTCAAAAATCGCTGTACAAATTCCGAATAAACTTTGCTGAAAAGAGAAAAAAAATTGCTATATTGGGTTAAAGGAATGAAACCGTAATTCTTTCACTAATGGGATAAAACTGCAAAAATAACGCTAAAAATCGCCTAAAAATATTACCAAAAAAAATCTAATCAAAAAATTGAAAATTGGGCTTCCAGGTGCAAAACTACATGTATATAAGTACCTTCCCTCCACAATTTGTAACTCTACGTACAGCAGACTCTTCAGAACAGCGCTGACACACACACAAACTTGCCTCTTTATTATTATAGATTTAAAAAAATAGCGTTCTATTAGTTCCATTTTCCACCACCAGGTAGAGCACTCTATTCTTCTAAAACTTTATCAAAACAATAATCTGTTAAATAACCTATCAGGTGATATATGACTCGAGGGGGTAGCTGTCTTAAGCAAGAATTTAAGATAGTTTATGAAATTGCAATTCGAAAATAGTGGTACCTAAATTTTTGACATTTTAGGTAGATTTCACAAAAAATACTGCTTATTGCATTCTCAACAGCTCAAATTTTTGATAGAACAACTATGAAAAAAATAGGTGCTAAACGCAAAAATCTTTAAAAAACGTTAAAAATCGCATTAAAAATCGTTAAAATCTAAAATTCGTAACAAACACAAAATTTAGGGCATTGGGCTAAAAGTTTAAAACGATAATCTTTTTATGAATCTCAAAAAAAAAAGCCGCAAAATGAGAAAAAACACTAAAAATCGCATTAAAATTCGTTAAAAATTCAAAAATCACTGTACAAATTCCGAATGAACTTTATTGAAAAGAGAAAAAAAAATGCTATTTTGGGTTGAAAGAACGAAACCGTATTCCTTTCACTAATAGGATAAAACCGCAAAAATATCGCTAAAAATCGCCTAAAAATTATTTTAAAAAATCTAATTTAAAAATCGAAAATCGGGCTTCGAGGTGCAAAACTACATGTAAAAAAGTACCTTCCCTCTAAATTTTGTAACTCTACGTGCAGCAGTCTCTTCAGAACAGCGCTGACAGACAAACATCCTTCTCTCTTTATTATTATAGAAGATGCATATATATGATGGGTAAGTATTACGGTGGCCCCCAACGACTAGTTTAGTCAGCATTTTACCGAGACTCGTCTTTATTTAAAGATACTTTTATATATTTTAAAATTTATAGCTCAAAATGCACACTTATAAAATATATTATACTAAATTGTGTGTACATAGATATTTTTTTTGTTAGAATAATTTAGAAAGAGAAAAAATTCACCTCCTCCTTGTTAGAAAGGATTTTTAAAGATTTTTCCATGCTGAATCATAAAAAACTTCATTTTGAACAAAACAACATCCGCTCCTATAATCCAGATAATTGGATGTTATTCCACTGTCAAGGGGTCTCGTGTTCAAAACACAGGATGTCTAAAAACAAATTATGTAGGAAAAAGCAAATGGTACAGTAGCTTAAAATTAGTCAAAATATTCAAATTGCAACATAAATTGATACATACGTAAAATGTTTTTATCCTTTTAAATGCTGTTTTTGACGAAGCCCTGCTATATATATATTGGATGCATTTTGCTTTGAAACAAATATTTTGACTACTTGAGCACTTGTTGCACCTTGACAATCTTATCAAGTTCTAGAAAAAAATCACATTCAATAATGCATTTACATTTGACATTAATTTAAAATCTTTAAAGTTTACAATTTTTTGAAGTTTCATAATCTTTGGCAACTTAAATAAGCATTGAAAGTAGTATATTCGGTGTTAAAATGCTTAGAGAAAACGCTTGATTGAAACAATTTGTATTTAAGTGTATATCTAAACTTTTAAGATATTCGAACATTTACCGTATTTTAAGAATATAGGAAACTAGCGGACCCGACAGACGTTGTCCTGGCACCGACTCCAGAAAGTCGAATAAATGTGTATAAATATAATAATACGCATAAAAAATACTACACTCTTAATTTAATTTCTCATTACAATTATATAATGAAATTAATTTTTAACTTTGCAGTAGTACTTGAAGTCGCTTCAATTTTTGATAGAAAAAGTTTATTTTTCTGTTTTTAGTTAAAAGTTAACGATTTTCTAAAGTCGGTTAGTTAAAATTATAATACAGGAAAAAAATTATTGCAAATCATACACGTACGTCAGGAGTGGGGTTCGAATACGCGATCTCTTTCTGGAAGAACCAGAGCTTAAATGTAACGCCTTAGACCTCTCGGCCATTCCGCCTGCACTCTATTCCGCGCACTTTATTCAACACTTTTAATTAGCGTAAAATCAATAACTATTAGTTTTTGCCTAATTACTAAAAAAGTACTAAATCAATTTCGATGAAATGTGAATCTAAACCATTCTGGTATCCACTGGAACACACTCAAAAAATTGCATTAAAATTGGTTCAGTCGTTTACGAGGAGTTCACTGACAGATACAGCACAGAAGATTTATATAAGGTACCCTGGGGTAATAACGCCACGTTAAGGTTCTACCAATTTTCACGGCTCAGTTTTAGATTGTATTTTTCAAACAAATATATGATTTGATACAGCAATGCATTGGCTATCTATATAAAAAAAAATAATTTAACAGATATGTATTCATAAAATGTAATGGCATGATTTCTTGACCAATGCTATTTGGCGTTATTGCCAACCTATATGGGTAATAACGCCATGCAAACAAAACTATGAAATAAGATGGAATAATGGCATGTAGATTGCCCAATTCTAAAAATACAAACTCTACAAACTTAGAAATTGACAAATTGCATTCTAAGCTATTGAAAATATTCAATTTTTTGTGAAAGTGTAAGAAAAATAAAGGTGTGGTGTGGGGGTGGGGAGGCAAAATAATATCAGACCGTGAGCTTCTTTTTTCTTAAAAAGGACCGCTTAAATAGAATTATTAGAAACATTGCACAGTTTTTAATGTGTTTATTTGATTCAGTAGTTTAGTAGTTAGGTAGTAGCTCTGCCACTGTTGGGAATAAACCCGGGTATTAATGCCAAGGATTGGCGTTATTACCTCGGTACAGTTATTGCGCAGTACATTTTAAATTACAAATTATCTCGAGAAGATACCCAAAATCTTCAACAACATTTTGAAAGTACATGAAATGCACTACAAATTTATGTAATTATCAAAGTATTTCCGGATAAAAAAAAATAGTCTTCACATTACAAAATGTATCTCGCAAATTTTAGATCTAGCGTTAATTTTAGTTGCTTGTAAAAACAATAACACCTACAAATAGAACAAATTAACTTGCGATTTATATGACTCAAAACCCTTCTGCGCAGAGCACATGGGTGTCATTTACCAGATTATTTCATAATTATGCATAATATTAGCACTTGGCGTTATTACACCAGACCACCTTATATAAAGATTTTGTATGTGATGACATATAAAAATGCGTATATCCATGTTAAAATTTGTTACTCAAAATACGTTGTTTTAAAATCCCTTTGGCAATTTAATTAGACATATCAAAAAAGAAAATTTAGTATTTTTTTAAAACTTACTAGGGAATGTTCCTAGGTGTAAATAGTGGATTTGGATGAGTGTGGTATCAAATGAAAGATTTCCTTATGTACTTTAAAACGTACAATAGAACTACTCCAAATCCTAACGTGATGTGTAATCGAAGCACTTGATGTGTGAAAAACTACCCATTTCCATAAAAAAAACAGAGCTCTTATGCATCTAACATAACCGCCAGCCTTAGAAAAACATTTTATTTTATACACTATGTTTGCATACTGTTTATCCATTACATCACGCCACACATTTGCAGAAAATTTGCATAAAACAACGTGCTGGAAATAACAAAAACCTATGTCCAATCTTACCGAGTGCATCCATACGCGAAAACTTGCGAAGAGATGCGAAGTGGCTGCCTAAAACAGCAAGGCCTGACTAAAAATGAAAAAAACAACATATCTTCGAGATTACTGAGGATTTTTAACGACAAACACATAATTATGACAAAACACATAATTTGGCGCAATAGCAACAGCTTCTGTACCTCAGTCTGTAGAGTCCCACTTTTAAGAGCCCTCGGGTTCAAACCACAGGACGCCTAGGTACAAATTTTATAAACAAATGAATGATAAACTAATTCAAATTTATTTGAAAAACTAAAATTCTTTAAAATATTAAAGAATTAATGATTAAGAAATCATTCTGGAAATTATTAAGATTAAAAATAAATTAATCTGCTTTAATGATGTTAAGTTATATAGTCTATTGAAATTTACCACATAATTTCTCCATTATTTAAGATACTTGATTTTTCTAATCTATGTTATTTTCATACGATTTAATGTAATAGAACTGTAGTTTCTCTGTAATGTCTCAGAAAGCAGTGTACAAGCATAGAAGTAAGCCTTGAGAATAATAAGTATTTTTTTTTTTAAAGTGTACATTTCATTTAATGACAGGAACAATTAAGTCATAAATAAATATTGAAAAACAGTGAAAATAAAAATCTTAACATGCTAAAAATACATAGAGAGCTTAAATGTTTATGAAATTTATCCAGATCTACAATTCGTTCAAGCATTTTTACATCATTTATTTTTATACATTTCGAAAGAGACGGAACAAATTTTCCATACAAAAGAAAGTACCCATTTTAAATGCATTCAATTCTTGAAAAATGATATTTTAGGGAAATAAATTCAATAGAATTTCGTCCACATTATAATTATTATTTCTATTTTTCATTGTAAGAATCGCAATGGGGATTTTTGTATTCATTTTGCATTGAAAGCACGTTTCAGATAAATGGATGTTGCATAAAAAATCCTTTTATGTGAACACACTGCTAAAATATTTTCTGTGGAATTACAGAGAATGTATGGTTAATCCATTACCTTAAACCTTATGCAAAATTACAGCATGTTGAAAATTGAGATTCTGTTAAATAATAGACGTGTTATTAAATAAATTTACAATAGACTCTGTAAATTAACATCGTTAAAATAGACTATATCTGAAAAAAAAAACAGCCGATATACCATAATTATGTGATGGTGTTTTACTAGCATCTGAGATTAACAACAGCTTCGCAAAATAAAGGCAGCAAAATTACAAAATATTTAACTGTAATAAAAAATAAATTGTTTTATTATCAGCAAAATCCACATGTTATAGTCAATATCTTAGAGTAACAGAAGAGGATTCTTCAAAGTATTTTTAGTACAAACAATAACTACTTAGATGTGGTAATCCCAAAACTTTCTTCTATCTTATAGATGTTTTTACTTTCTGAAAAATGGAGCATATCAGCGCCACCAGTTTGATGATTTACACAAAAATCTAATCAGCAGCGATTTATGTCTACTTCTAATAGAATCTGAAGTTTGAATAAAATATGTGCATTAGTTTCTAAAATAGAGCTATTGCGGAAATCTTAAACAATTCTGCATAACAGTGCCACCTGTTAGATTATGTACATCATTAACTAACCAGGAACAATTTTCATCAAGTACTAATTCAGAAGTTTGAGAAAAACCGATGCAGTAATTCTTGAGATACGGCTAATGCGAAATCGTGAAAAATTGAATCAAAGCACCGCCACCTGCAAGGTGATTTACTCACACACAAAAAAGAAAAGGAACACTAATGTACAATAGAGACCAACTGAATCTGAAGTTTAAAAAATTTGAAAGTCTAGATAAGAAAGTTTAGAAAATCTGAAATTTAAGTAAAACATGTTCCACCTGTTCAGCGATATGCACGAAAAACTAATCAGTTTGAGTAATATCAAGGTCTAACAGAATCTAAAGTTTTGTGAGATTCTGCGAATTAGTTCTTGGGATAGAGCGCCTACAAACTTTTTTCCACATACAACGCGGCAGAATGATAGAGTAACAGACAGAATCACTGATAGACGCTTTCTAAAAAAACATCAAATCATATTTATGACCTTCTGAAGCATATAAACTCATCGAAAAGCGGAATCGAAATTTTACACAAATTCAATACTTTCTTCTTGTAAAGATATAAGAATGTAAAAAGGAGCCTTTGTTAAGGTCCATAGGGCAATCGAGGCAGAAGCGAACTGAGGTATTTTTGCCAGAGATACATTTAGTTTGGTGGAATAATTTGTTGACAAAATATAAAAATTTTAATTACGAGATGAAGATGAGCAAAAGTTTCTTGGCATCCTCAATGGATGACATGAAATATGGTAATATTTTTGAGGCATGAGAACTTTCGGATGCCACAATCATATTTTTGCGATTATAACTACACATCTGCATCAAGATGTAGGTGTAATGACTAAATAATTCGTTAAATTTATTGCTTAGGAGATAACGGACATGGAAAAGGCATCTAGTTTTAAAGCGATAAAGAAAGATCAATGTTTGTGATAAACTCGAGGACGCATACACATGCGATTTTACTAATCACATAAAATACATAAGTATTTTAATTATTTAGTTGCTTATATCAACGGAGCTTGCATAAAGAATTATATATTTTGCAACTAACTGGAAAATCAAAAAACAGAAACAGCAGATGTAATATTAAAACAGCTGCATTAGAAATGATGCATTTCTTTTTGCATAAGGTGTGCATAACTGTTAAAAAGTGTTTCTGTGAGAATACAAATTTGATTACTGCAATACAAATCTATATAAATAAAATTAATAGTAACCGTGTTAAATTAAATTTGTTTAGAAAGGAAGAAACAGAAAAACCTGCTCATGTACTTCTTTAAAGACATAACTTAACAATTTCAAATACGCGAAAGGGGGGGGGGATCATTTTAAATATTAAAGTTAATGTAATATCATATTATTTTAAGTGAAAGAGAGAAGTAAATATATATGTAACAGAAAAAAATGCCATACTAACCAAAATGGAGTCAGAACTAACTCATATCTGTAATTAACTAAATCAAAAATTTGATAAAAAACCGTGCATTAGTTCCTGAGATAGAAATAGCGGAAATTATGAAAACGTGGAGCATGCCAGCGCTACCTTTTGATAATTTGTACCAAAAAATAAATAGTACCAATTCATATTAAGAAGTACCTGAATATAATTGTTTATTACATTAGTTCTTGAGATAGAGCGACCACAAAACTATGTCAAACACAGACATCCTGAGTCACTAACCGACATTTTGTAAAAACATGTTTTTCGAATTTCTGATCCATAAAAGGAATATATCCCTCGGAAACTGGAAGTTGAAATTTTTCAGGATACCAGAACTCTTTAAAAATAGAAGAAAATAAAAATAAATATATTCATAAAATGCTAAAAATGCTAAGTATTTATTCTTTATTTTAAAACTGTCTTAATTCACAGGTCAGCAAATATCTGCGGTTTGCCTAATAGAAGGTTTTTCTCAGCCAAATCAGTCATGCTAATCACAGGTATGACATTAGTTTTTTTCCTATCACCCACAGTTTTTTTACAAAACAAAAAAGGAGGGGTTGCCATTTAATAAAATTAACGTGCAATATTTATTAAATAAAATCTATACTAATAAAGTAACAAAACGCTCTCTCTCTGTGTGTGTGTGTATGTGTGTGTGTGTCTTCGATGGCTAGCAAAACCTACGGGGCGTACGAGGCTCAAAGTTTTTATGAGAGTAGCCCAATACCTCTCCTGATGCACCTGAAGTTCAGAATTTTAATATTTTGATTAATCTCAGATATATTAATTACGAAGTGGAATTTACTTTCATCAAAAAGTCATTTAATGTTCGGGGAAAGAAATCGTTTGCACATGCGCAAAAACTCTTTTACGCACCTGAACGAAAGAAGAAGCATTTTTCGGCGTTTATTTCTGTTTTTGGATCATTTTGTTTAAATCTAAATCAAACAAACTTCTCGACGATGTTAAACTTAACAGACATGTTTCGAAAGATCGTACTTTTAAGTTTCAAATGCTGTTATTAATTCGAAATAATGTTGCAGTTAACCCTTTAAAAAGAAATATTCAAAAAGAGTCGTTTTTCCCAAAACCAATTTTCTCCCTTTTGTCAATGCTATTCCAGGGAGTATTTTTAAAGATGTAAACAAATAAAATAAAAGATCTTAAAGTTGAAACTTTCTTCTAATCGATGGTGTAATTGGTTTTAAAGTATTTGGATTTTAACCCTTTCAAATATACCGGCAAAAGAAGGTCATTTTGCGACTCGCAGATAGGATATTTTTTTCCATGCTAAAATTATTTTAACGTTCGTATTTCAACTCAATCTTTTAAAATATTCTCAATAGATCAAATTTATACTCCCTACGAAAAATTCGAAAAGTTTGGACCGAGAGAAATATTTTTTACAGAATAAAATGTGCTAAAAATTTTATGAAATCAATAAAAAACAGATCGTTTTCATTGCGATTTTGCCTTAGCAAAGCGCAATCCAATAGGTACCGGCAAACAAAAAACATATTCTTAAAGCTTAAAAATATTTTTATAATCTATGATGCAATCAGTTTATAAAATATAAGATTTAACCCTTTGAAATACACCGGCAAAAGGAGGTCACTTTGCAACTAACAGATAGAATATTTTTTCTACGCTAAAAGTATCCTAGCATACATATTTCAGCACAATTTTTTAAAAGCATCTTAGTAGACGAAATGTATACCCTCTTATAATTTTTTGAAACGTTCGGACGAGTAGAAATATTTTTTACAAAATAAAAAGTGCGAAAAATTTGACTAAATCAATAAAAACCAGATCGTCTCATTGTGGTTTTGCCTTTGCATGGCGCATTTCACCCGTTCAAATACACCGCAAACACGAATCCCATCCCGGCTCATGGAGAATACATTTTTGCTACGCTAATAGTAACTAAATGTCCGTATTTTAACACGATCATTCTAGAGCCTTTCCATAAACCATATTTACATTATTTGTAAAAATGTTGGAACTTTCGTATGGATAGAATTATTTTTTACAAAATAAAATCTGTGAAATGTTTTACGAATTTAGTAAAAAAGGTGAGTGTTCCATCGCGTTTTCGTTCGCTTTCGGTACGCAATTTCCAAAAAATAAAATTACCTAGAAAATAAAATACCAAACAGCATGTGCTTTCAATTCAATATCTTTTCGCGATTTTTCTATTTAAAAATATAAATTTTGACAAAATGGACAAAAAGATATAAAATCATAGGAATTTGAGTTTAATTTAAGTGTCATTTAGAAAGCAAATAACACATTTGAAAACTGCATAACATCACGTGGCCCGGGCAACGCCGGGCCGGTCAGCTAGTACATTCCTAATAAAAATAAAAATTAATTTTTTCGTAAAATGGCATTAATAAATGTAAAATACAATACTGAAGTAAAGGATGTAAAATGAATATGCGTATGAAATCTCGTTATGTGTTGATATTTGCCTGAGAATCAGAAATTTTCTCAGGCGCATTTTTTATGAGAATATGCATTTTTTTAGTTTATTGATATTTTACAGCTCATTTGTCAGTTTGTCAAGAATAAAAATTTGCTCGCTTCTTGAACAACATGTGCTTGGTACAAAAATTGAGAAAAAGAATTTACCAAGTGTTTTTCTCAAGAAAACTCACTTGTATACTGTACGGATATTCGTGGTCTTATGTTTCATTTATTTTCTACCCCTGATCATTAACAATCTCTGTGGAGACTATTTATTAATACAAGTAAAAGAAGTTTAAAAGGTGTCTTAATTATTAATGGAAATGTTCTACCTTCAATTCCTATAGCTCACGTAGTAATTTTTAAACAACCATATGGTAACTTTGATTGTCTCTTCAGTATTATTAAATATCAAAAATTTAAATGGCAGGTCTGTGAAGACTTGAATTTTATCAATGTTGTTAGGCCCTTAAGACGAGCTATGTCAAAATGCCTTGTTTCTTATACGAGTGGAACAGCCAAGATAAGGAAATAATGGCCTACAAGAAAATATTTAAACGCAGCATGCGATTCGACAGAAGTTCTCTTGACTCCCAGATATTAAATTAGGTTTAATAAAACAATTCGTAAAAGCCTTCGAATAAAGGATTGTTTTCAATATTTAAATTAAATTTTTCCACATTTACCGGAGGAAAAAATCAGAGAAGGTTTGTTTGTCGACCCCATATAAGATGATGAATGCAGGACGAAACATTTTAGGAAAATATGAAATCATTCAAGAAACATATATGGGTTTGTTTCAAGGACGTTATTTTGAAGTCTTTAGGACATTAAAAAGATTATAACTACGCAATGATCGTTGAAGAAACTTAATTTTTTTTATAAAACTAGGTTGTAGCGAGCGGTTAAAAATATTTTTCTGAAAATCTTGGTGAAATAAATGAAAAGAAGGTGAGAGATTTCAGCACGACATAAAATGAAAATAAAAATGTTATTAAGTATACTGGAATGTCAATATGTTAGCAGATTACTGATTTGGGGAAAAAAAGACACACTAAAGAAGCTTCAAAATTTAAAAGACACAAGTGTTCTTTTGATGGCAAAGAAAATTAATTTTACTGCATATATTAGAATGTAATTCCTTATAAATCATGAACACATATTTATATATGTATATATGATTTTATATATTTATCTGATTTTTGCAAATATTTTAATGAATGTTGCTTGAATTATATGTTCTCAAATTCCAAATTATTAGTTTCTTGATTGTAAAAAAATCCCAAGTTGATACATAAAAATAGATATTATTTTTAAAATCCACATAGCAGATATCTTAGAATTTACATAAATTCATAAAAACCTAGAAAAATGTTTAATTTTTTAGATTTGTATTATGAAAAAGAACATAGGTTTGTAAAACAACCAATTCTTTCGAAAGTATTACACTAAATATTGTCTTGTAACAAAGTTTCGCATCTGTAAATAAATAAATAAATAAATAAATAAAAATAAAGAATTAGAAATTCAGAAATCAAGTATATATTTTGATTGCGTTAAACGACATTTTCCGAAAAACTGGTAGATTGAATGAATTATTTATTTAACTTCTAGTTAAAAAATAATGTTTTTTATCATTCATAACCATTACAACACTTGTAGAAAAAATATGATTTAAAAAACACTTCATAATGATAAAAAAATATCATTATACATTTTTATTTCAAAATTGACTGAAATATAATGTAAAATCTACCAGAAAATTAAAAGCATGTTATGCACTTAAAGCATTATATTTTTTAATTTAAAGATATTGACATTTGCATGCACATGTACAAAGCAAAAATGCAATTTTATTTTCTTTAGAAAAACCTAAACATGTGTTTTACATATTTTTTTAACACTGAAAAAATATTTTTTCTTTACATACTCTTTACATTACGAAGTTTGAAAATTTTAAATGCAGACGTATACAGTTTCAAACTTTTCACTTATTTTTCTTTTGATGTAACTTCAGTAAAATTGCAGGAAAAAAAATCTAGACCTTTCCTACACAGAATCTTAAATTAGATATCCTTTGCATATGAAAAACGGATTTTATGTTTCTGAGTTTTCCTTTTAAATTATCTTTCTAAAAGACTGTTTTTGTAGAAAATAAGTTTCTTCCAGTAAATTTAAAATGTTCTACAAGATTTAAAAATATTTTTTTTTCTCATCTTGTATTATTTTATGCTTTTAGATAAAATACGAAGTAAATGCAAAGTTTTTTGCTGTGCTGCGAAGTTTTATATACCATTTTTCTTTTTGAATTTAAAACGAAGTTTTCGAATATATTCGCACATTAATGTAATTGGAATAAGGTAAACTGCAAAAGGTTTACATAAAGGAAAAATTACTCATGTGTTGGTTTCATAAAGCTAATATAAAGTATGCCCACAAAAGTCCTTTGCCCCTTTATGATTTCGGAACGGCTGCTGTTATATTCATAAAAGTGATACACTATATGGCCTATGTGACCGGCAGCTTGCGATTTCAGACGTTTTGCTAAATATCTCGACAAATAAATGAGGAATTATTCTAAAAAATAATGGAGTGTAAATACAATACTACAGGTCATATATTTGCTCGAAGATTTTTTTTTCCCCAAAATCTCTTAGGGGATCATCAACAAATTGAAAATGAACGATCATTTATATCCCTGTCCAAACTAATGCAGAAAAACCGCTCAAAATCCAGATTATGATTAAGTGGCTTATTTTAATAAACTTTGCTAATTTACACGTGTAATTATAGCATATATACACGAAGAGAAGTTAAAATTTAAAAAAAAAACAGTCCCGGATTTCTCCAAGTTTTTTGTATATAATTTTCAGTGTTGTTAATATAGAAATGTGTTCTTTTTTGAAACTATGACAAAAAATATTGTACACAATAATCTAGAATCTGAATTAAAAAATAATAAAACTTATTTTAAATTGAACTGGTTTACTAAATAATATTTTACTGCTCATGCGTGAAAGCAATCGAAATACAACTTGCATAATGTGTTAGCTTAATGCATAGAGTAGCAATTGTGAACATCTCAAAAACATAGCTTGAAAACTCTGGAAGTGTTCATCAATAGAATAAATTCAAAATCCATTATTCCTAAAATGAAGAAAGAAGAGGGGCTGTGCCCACATATTCGTTGATTAGAGTAAATATAGACTGCACAATGGAGCTATATTTACTGCTATACAATATTGCTATATTTGGATACAACCCCTCATCCGAATAACAGATTTTGAGCTTATTCTGTCGCCGATCACTTTGAGAATTTCCAACCTATGTTTGTGAGACATTTACTAAAGTCGCTCTGTATATTTAGGTAAAACATAATGGAAATTATCTTTTGATTGCTTTCACTCATACTCAGTGAAACTTTTTTAATAAACCTGATTGTTTTTCATACATTTCTTATTATTTTTGAGTTTCGATTGCAGGTTATTGTGTACAATATTGCTTGTCTTATTTTCTGATAGTAACACTTTTTTATATTAAGAAGTTTGCAAATTACAATAAAAAATCGTAGCAAAATTGGGGACCTTTTTTAAATAAAAATCTTAATTTCTCTACGAGTATACATGCTATCCTCTTAAAATTGAACACAGTTTATTAAAATAAGCCCCTTAATCATAATCTCTAGATTGAATGCTTTAGTTATATTAATTTTGTTGGGATTATCCAAAAGAATTTCATCCTTTTTCAATTCGTTGACAGTCCCTACAGGATTTAAAGAAAAAATATTTGCGGAATTATATGACCTATACTTTTCTGTTGACACACCTAGAGTTTCTAAATAATTCTATGTTAAGTATTTTTGAGCATTTTTCTTGATATTTAAAAAAGACTAAAACTGCAAGTGCCCTGTCAGTTTTGGCTATAGAGTGTGTCTAGATATATAGTGAAGTGAACCTGCACTGTTGAATGATATCGCCACTTGATAGAAAGCAGAGGAATTAACATTCTTACTTCTAAAACGGAAAGAGATAAGGAAAAAGTAATAAGCTAAGTTATAGAGCGTTGTAGGATTAGTACAAAAATATATCTTGTTCACATTAATGCGTATAATTAAACAATTAAATCACGTATTTTTTTCTTGATTTCCTACACAGTGATGTCACGTATTTGAACGGAAGGAGAAATGATTTTCTGTTTTATAAACGTGCATTGCAACTGACGGTAAGAAGTTCAAACATGTTAATACAGTTTTATTGCAATTTCTAGGGGGTTTTGTTTCTTAGATTGTTTTAATGCGTCACATTACAAGAAATTATGAATAAATATGCAAATGAAATATGTGCGTTTTAACCATTCCGTTTTTTGCATTAATGTCCACAAGATGCTCTTTTGTATTTAATAGATGATATTTTACTTTTGATAAATAAATTTTTCCCTTATATCTTTCCGTTTTCATAATAGGAATTCTCACTTTGCTGTTTTGTAACAAGTGGAGCCGAAGGGGGTTTTCTTCTGCAGCGTTTGGCTGCTTTACAACACCCAGATATCACTTTTATCAATATTGCAGTCACTTCCCCGAATGTAACAGTTTTGCAATAACCCTTTAGTGGGCATACTATTTATGTTGCAGTTTAAATTAGATAACAGATATATTGCATTCAAATTTTCATTGCTTTATATCTGCTTTATGTATAATTTATAATTAATTAAGATTGAAAAAAAAATCTTTTATAGTTTGCTTTAGAATCATAACTATTTTGTTTTTGTCTACAGCAGGGAAAAAATTAGAGTTAATCTGTACATAAATGTGTAATTAAAAACTAGTACAAAAATGGGAGTTAACTATAAGATTTAAATATGAACAAGCTGAATATTTGTTTCATTAGGAAATATTTTTCCCTGCGTACAGTTATTAAATTTAAGAATATAACTTGCTTTACAATACACCTATGAAATTATTTACGCTTCTTAAATAAATAGAGCAAATTTCCGAAAATTTTAAATACAGACGCATACATTTTTTTTATTTTCTTTTATTCTACTTCACGTGTAAATTTTCTACAAAAAAAGAAACACTCAGATTTTTGCTAAACATTATCCTAATTTACGTATTCCTTTTTTGCGTATGAAAATCGGGTTAAATTTTTGAGCTTTCTTTTTTAATTACCAATCTGTTGTTTTTTGAAGGAAACAGGTTTGTTTAGGTAAACTTGAAATGGCCTACAATATTTTAAACTAGACTTTTTTTTTAAAATCTTGTACAATTTTGCATTTTCACATAAAATTCAGATAAAAATAAAGTTATATGTTCGTCAACATTAATTCTGATTGAAGTTCTTTCAGACAAATGTTTTCTAAGAATATTTGTAAGAAATACATTCTGAGTAATAATAATCAACGCTACAAAAACTATTATAATCACTTGACTTACACTATTACCTTATAAGTTAGACATATTAAAATGTCACAACTGATTGATGCATTACAAGGCAGCTCTTATGACTTTAAGAGTTTTGATAGAAATTAAAAGTCTTTGTTTTATCCCTAATTTAAAGAAACATCGATAATTGAAAAAAATATTTTAAATGTTCCGATGTAGATTTCTGTCTAGGGTGGATCCATATAATTGAGTTGTTCTTACTTGGTTTAAATTCACGAAAAAAAAAATAATCAACTTATTTTTATTTCTCCTTATTATCACATGCATAATGTTGTACATCAAGTCTAAAAGGGTTAAAAATGTCAGAATAATTTATTTAAATCATGCCTTGTATTGAAAGCTTTAGATTCGTAATGTTTAATATTTTCGAATGTCGAATGTTAAAGGAATGTTAAAGGACCTACTTTTCTCAATAAATTAAATAAAAAATTGATAAAAATTTTTGTGTGTGTGCGTGTCTAAAAGCGGCAAATATTCAATACCCTATTTGTATTCCTTTGTACACAACTAATTTAAATAAACATGGGGATAGAATAAAACATTCGTTAAAGTACGATTACTATAAAAATATTTGCACTAATTTTAATATGTGTACAGCATTAATTAATTAAAACAACCGAAAGCGAAATACATATAAAAAGTTCTTCTATTTCGATCTTTTTCTCCTGCACGGAAAGTATAAAAAATCATTTTACTTAAAACAAAACCTTTTGTTTACAATTGTGTGGGAAGTGTTTTATTTCTAAAAAATGTTCAGGGTAACTAAACAAATCTGCACTTCAGAAATATTTAAATAAAAAATATTTCTCAAATAGATATATGTGTAGCATGTGTTTATGCCACATGCCATGAAAAGGGTTTTTCCATCCCTGTCTTTGCAGAATGACAGAAAGTTGTTGAAATACTTGTTCCAATAAACTCTAGAGGAGGTATTTATGTTCGCAGAGATTCACACTTTTTGTTCAATTGAAAAAATAAATATTTTTGTTGACATTGCATAGAGTTTTTTTTTTTTTAACTTTACTTATTTTTTATCATTTTGTGTTTTACTTATATCATCTAAGTCAAATTACCTTATCAAAAGACTGCTTTTGTATTAATTTTTGTTATATAATGTATCTAAACAAGCAAGCGAATGTAACATTTGTTTTTATACTGATTCTATAACTAATTAGTTATTAATTCTCATTAAACTTAAATAATAAGGTAATACGAAAACATGTGTTTAACATTTAATTATAACATTGACACACGGACACAAGTTGCAGTATACAAGACTTTCTAGAATTGTTATTCTTTTTACACTTATACTGGTTTATCATGAATTTGAGAGAGGATTGTTTAGTGCAGCAATTTACAAGGGTGGATCCAGATAATTTGTTGGGCTTGCTTGACTTAAAGTCACAGAAAAAGAGGAACTTATTTTTTTTCCTTTTTCTTAGTATCACCTCCAGAATTGTGTGGATCAGGTCTTAAAGGTTTAACTTATTTCAAAATAACTCATTTGAATCATACTTTGCATTCAAACATTAGATACGTTATCTTTAATATTTTTATACGTCGAAGGATGAAGGAATTAATGCTTACTTTCCTCAATAAATGAAATCAAAGTTTGGATATCTATTTTTTTGTGCGTGTGCTTGTAGTAACAGATATAGTACATTTAAATTCCTATATAGTAGTATATTTATATTCCTACAGCATATGCATATTCAATAGTATATTTATATTCCTTCATACAAAAATGATTGCATCAAACATACGGATAGAAATGATTTAAGTTAGAGCGAAATTAATATAAACACATTTTTAGCATATTTTTCATTTATGTAATAATTAATTACAGCAAACGGAATCAAAATGCATTTAAAAATGCTTCGATTTACATCTTTTTTACCTTTTACTAAAAGTATAAAAAATCATTTTAATTAAAAAAATCTTTTGTTTACGATTGTGTAGGAAGTGTTTTATTTCTAAAAAATGTATAGGACTTTCTAAAGCAAATATATGCTTCTGAAATCTTTAAATAAAAAATATTTTTCAAATCAATATATGTGTAGCACGTGTTTATGACACATGCCATAAAAACGAGTTTTTTCATCCCTGTCTTCGTAGAATGACAGCAAGTGGTTGAAATACTTGCTCCAATAAACTCTAGAGGAGGTATTTTATATTTGCAGAGATTCGCACTTCTTGTTCCATTGAAAAAAAAAAAAAAACAAATAATTTTGTTGACATTACGTAGAGTTTTTTAGAAAACTTTACTTATTTTTTATCATTTTATGTTTTACTTATATCATCTAAGTCAAATGACCTTATCAAAAAACCGCTTTTATAATACTTTTTGGTATATAACGTATCTAAACAAGCAAGCGAATGTAACATTTGTTTTTATACTGATTCTATAATTAATTAGTTATTAATTCTCATAAAACTTAAATGATAAGGTAACACGAAAACATGTTTTTAACATTTATTTATAACATTAACATACGAACACCAGTTTCTGTATACAAAACATTCTAGAATTGTTATTCTATTTACACTTATACTAATTTATCATGAATTTGAGAGAGGATTGTTTAGTGCTGCAATCTACCAGGGTGGATCCATATAATTTGTTGTTTGACTTAAAGTCACACAAAAAGAGGAATTTATTTTTTGTTTTTTCTTAGTATTATTTCCACAATTGTGTGGATAAAGTCTTAAAGGTTTAACATGTTTCAAAATAATTTATTTAAGTCATACTTTGCAATCAAAGCTTTAGACTCGTTATCTTTAATCTTTTTATATGTCGAAGGATGTAGAAATTAAGACTTACTTTCCTCAATAAATGAAATCAATGTTTGGATATCCATTTTTTGTGTATGCATGTGTGTAGAAACGGCAATTATTCAATAGTATATTTATTCCGCAGTACGCAAATAATTTCATCAAACATATGGATAGAAATATACACAAGTTAAATGTAAATTAATATAAACATATTTTTGCCATATTTTTCATTTATGTAATAATTATTAAAGCAACCGGAATCGATGTACATTTAAAAAATGTCTCTATTTCCATCTTTTTCTCTTGTACGAAAAGTATTAAAATTCTCTTTACTTAAAACAAAACCTTTTGTTTACAATTGTTTAGGAAGTGTTTTATTTCTAAAAAATGCATACGGTCTGTTAAAGCAAATATATGCTTCTGAAATCTTTCAATAAAAAATATTTTCAAATCGATGTATGTGCAGCATGTGCTTATGACACATGCCATGAAAACGGTTTTTTTTAATCCCTGTCTTCGCAGAATGACAGAAAGCAGTGGAATTGCTCCAATAAACTCTGGAGGAAGTATTTTTTGTTTGCAGAGATTAACACTTTTGCACTATTGAAAAATAGAAATATTATTATTTTTTGACATTCTCTAGAGTTTTTTAGAAAAGTTTGCTCATTTTTACCATTTTATGTTTTACTTAATTCTTTAATGAACGATTCATTCTATTTTTATGAAAGAAATATTTAAAATCTACATGCCGGTCTAATAAAGGAAAAATAGTAAAAACAATTAAATTTCAAATTTTCAGCTGGAATTTGATGTTTTATGACGTGCATCTTACATACACAATTAGAGTTCTTTTAATATTGAATAACTCTATTTTGAAAATCGGCTTAAGTTAATTAATTTTATCTGCTTAGCTCTCTGCAACTTTCTTTATATTCAAATTTTTTATGTATTCAGTAAAAATAATAAAAGTAAAATTTGTCTTAATAGATTGATAGATTTTTTTTCCAAAAAACAAAGTCCATTCTTTCAAAAAAATGCAACCATTTGACATGAAAATAATTATTGTTATTCCATTTTTTAGACTCATCTTAATCGTAATAAAACACCTTAATAACTGGCGATAAAATAGATAAATAAACTAAAATCCTTTGTTAAATCACCATAAAATGAAAAAAATTAAACAGGATGCGTTTCGAGCTACAACAATAACAGCTCGTCATCAGCTAAACCCAATACATGTCCGTAAGGTACAGAGTCGAGAGCCATCTCGACTCTGTGCCTTACGGACACGTTGTTGTAGCGCGAAAAGCGTCCTGCTTATTTTTTTTCATTTTATGGTGATTTATCAAAGTATTTTAGTTTATTTATCTTTTAAATCATTTACAACTATCATATTTGCCAAATTCACGGCACATATTGAGATTTATAGTGTTTTACTTACCCATCATACGTAGTATAGGGTAAGTCTTGCAATCGTTTTGAAAATCGAAAAAAAAATTTTGACGGATTTACACGTTTTAGATAGTGGAGATTCCGAAAAACATATTTTTAGAAAAAAAATTTGCCGGCTGTCTGTCTGTCTGTAAACGCTCTATCTCCCGAACAAATTGAGATAGAGACTTGAAATTTGGTATGTAGTTAGTATGTAAGAATGGGACGATGCCTTTTTAATATCAGCAACCTCGATTATCCGGAACTAATTTTTTCGGGCCCTCAAAAAATTCGTTCTGATGAAAGGTACATAAAAATTTTCGAATTTTTTTGTTTTAAGGAATGGACGTAAAAGGCAATAAAATAACACACATTTTGCATATAGAACAAAGTCGATCGGATTATTAGTTGCCGAGATATTTGTAATCCTGTTTTGTACATTCTTCGATTTTTCATGACCCTGTATTTCATTCATATTTCAATTCAGAGGTATATTTCAATTGGAAATGAGACGCTTAATCCGAAGCAGTTAATTGTTAGTTAATAGAATTATTATTTTTGGAGTTATAAGGATGTTAATTTTACGCAGTTCGGTACTATTTGAGTAGTTTGGCGTTTTATATAATTTGTCGAAATTGGTACATCAGCAATTCTTTAATATAGCATTACTATGTTTATTAACAGTATTTAAATTTTGTTTATGAATTGCAATGCATTGTATAAATACTTTTCACATGTTTTATTTTTATATACATATCCATGATGGGTAAGTATTACGGTGGCCCCCAACGACTAGTTTAGGTATGTTCCAGAAAAGGAGCACGGTGCAGTGAAGGGTCAAATTATCTAAGAAAAAGAGGGTGTGATCGTGGATTTTGCAGAGGGTTTCGTTGAATATTTCTTACAAAACAACTTATCCTTTAATTAATAAATCCAATTTCTTGATTCATAGTTATTAAATTCTTACATGGATGGTAGCATTGGTAAAATAAATTTTAAAATAGCTATAAAAGGAAGTCAATCAAATAAAAAAAGTTTAAATCAAATTACTTAAATAATATCCAAAATTTCAACTTTTTAAAAAATCCGATAAAAAATGCGCAGATATAAATACAATTTTAAATTTTTAAGTACGAAAAAGAAATTGTTTAAACGAAAATTAAAATGCTGAATTAATAATACATCGCATTATATATTTTAAATACAAAGAAAATTAATTTCCAAATGAGATTATCAATTTCGGATCAACGAAAACCCAATAATACAAATCCTTAAATTGGCAAAAAACACGAAATTTCTTTTAATTAAATCCATCTTAATATGAAATTTTCAACTTCTAGCATAGGGGCTTGAAGTAAATAATTTTTGTTTACTTGCTATAGGTTTTACCTTCTAGCCATAATGTCTACACGGAAAAAGTTTAAATTAAATTATTCATTATTATTCAATTATTTTATGAAATTTTATCTTTTATTGTGCGATACGATACATTAAGTACACGAAATTTCATGTATCTGACTTATGTAGTTTTTGCGTATGGGTTCTGTGACAGACAGAGGTTGAAGACGAGTAGGGTTTCGTCAGATGAAAGAAACCGTAAAAAGGACATTTTCAAATAACTTCTTTCTTATTACTCTAATTAAGAATACAAGCAACTCGAATTTAAGAATACAAGCAAATGTAACATTTATTTTTGTACTGTTTAAATAATAAATTAGATAATTGAATTATTAGGTAGCACCATAATACGTATTTAACATTTTGTTATGATATTAACACACAAACACAAATTACTATACACAAGACATTCTATAACTGATAGTCTATTTACATTGCTACTTATTTATCATGAATTTGTTAGAGTATCTGTACATTTTAAATGGCAGCATAAATATGATAGTTTTCGTTTCTTTAATTATTTTGGAGGTATTAAAGTATACTTAGGAAGTTTCACTTGCGCCTATAAAAAATATTCAAATCAAGTTTTTTGAACAAGAAATAAAAATTTGTTTTTGTTAAAAAATTATAATATTTTGTGTCAAAAAATTTTTTAATCAATTTATTAAAAATTTCGCAATTGCAATTTAATCAATTTGTATTTGCATTCTACCGCAAGTAGCGGAAACTTGAAATGGTCATTAGTTTGAGTCAAATGTTTTAGCCGAATTTAACTTTTATAACGATCCTGAAAGTTTAAAATAGTAAAAATATTATAAGAATCATAGTCTTAGTATAATGGATACTTAATAAAACAGTCTGATATACAACCGACATAACAGATCAGACATAACATAATAGATATTAGTAAATCTGCAGATCAGGAGTCTCAACGTCAGCTCTTCTAATGATTTCTTTTTACCACACTTTGCGTATAATTTAACTTTATACAAACAGCAATTGAAACATTTCAAATTACATAAATTTATAAATGAATAAACAAGTCAAAAATTGTGCGTCAAACCAATCAAATGAGGTTCGTTCTTACTATAACGAAGTTTAAAATTCATTCAGATCTAGGTGTAAGAGTTGCTGCACTCCTATGCAAAAATGTATGGATACAAAATTTATAACAATTTTATATATTAAATTCAGTTATACAGATATGACATCAGTTATACGGATAATATTACTACTTCTTAACTGGGCAATAACAACATAGCAACCTGGAATAAATATCTATCATGGGATATGATAGAATTATTTAAAATGATAGGATTTGAAAGATTGTAGAAAACTTTTATTAAGTTATCACTGAATTTTCATAAAATTTGAAATGATGCAACAAAATTTTGTAATGATTTTATATATTTAATTTCAAATCATTCAGCTTTTTAGCTTTTGCGCTATTATATGTGAACGGACCGACAAACAGATGGATTAACCTAATAACGACTATATCTGCTACAAAGTTGTAAAATTATAATATTTTCCCAATGACGATAATGTAATAAAATTGTTTTAAGTGTCTCAACATATAAACTACAAGCTTTACGCACTTTATTTTCAATAATGAACAGGGCATTGTAAATCTCAATAAAATATATCAATTATAGATCAATCCAACGATATTAAAGCAAGTTCGGAAAGAAAGACAGACGACCTAATTCACAAACATAACAAAATATATCACAAACATAGACAAACTTAATTCAGAAATTAATTTTAACTTCTTGTAATGCTTTAAAAACGCATGACAGATTTAAATTTTCACTTTCAAAAAATTATAAATGGAATCGTACTTGAATATTCTTATACAAACCTGCATTTTACCAACTTTTTATTTACACGATTCTAATTGGCTGTTATTTAACTATAATCTGTAATTTAATTAAAACTTATACACACTTAAATCTACTGACTGAGATCATTCTTTCAGAGATTATCATACATGGAAGAACTTCTATCCAATTCTTTGCGTGGCCTTGCTGTCTTATCTACATTTTACAAAGATATATTAGTGTACTAAATGTAGTTTTAGATGAAAATGCATAGTTAAAAGAAAAAAAAATTAAGCTATTTTCGTTTATACTCAATATCCCTTAGAAATTCTTTTGTAAAACCCTGTATATTAATTATAACATTTATAAATAAAATGTTACATGCAAAATTTTAGTTAAAAGCTCATATCAAAACAAAAAATGAACCATCAGCAGTCATCGATTATATACACTACTTCATCGCATTATCGCATCTGAAATCTTTTGAGCGTCCCTGTAAATACTGTTTTCTGTTATATAGAAAGTAACTTGTAGTTGCCCTCATCAACGTATAGCAATTTAATAAAATGTTAAATAATTCAATATAATTAAAATACTCCCCAAACAATGTTTCCTCGTATACCATTATGCAATGAAATACTTTTGTGTGGCCCTGTAATTTAAATACAAATATCTTTTGCGCCGCACATTGTGCAGATTGTATTTTAATTTACTTCATAGATTCATATCAATTTCAGAATGTACGAAAAGTGTAACATGTTTAAAATGCATTTGAAGGTATTCTTCCGATTGGCGTTATGTAACGGAATATTTTTGACTGCCCTTATAATTAAACTATGTATCCCACGCTCATAAAATTTGCAATAACTCGACAAAATTAGTCGTTGGGGGGGGGCCACCATAATACTTACCCATCATGGATATGCGTAACCTAAAATATGGAAATAAAACATGCGTAAACTATTTACAAAATACATCGCAAATCCAAAATAAAATGTAAACGTGTATTTAAATATTTTTAACGCGTAGTAATATATTAATGAATTGCTGATGAACGAATTTCGACAAATTATATAAAACGACAAACTACTCAAGTAGTATCAAATTGCGTCAAAAAAACATCCTTATAACTCCAAAAGTAATAATCCTATTAACTAACAATTTACTGCGTCGAATTAAGCGTCTCCTTTCCAATAAGAATATGGTTTTGAATTGAAATTTGAATGAAATAAAGGGTCACGAAAAATCGAAGAATGTGAAAAACAGGATTATAGATCTCGGCAAATAATAATCCAAAAAACTTCGTTATTTAAGCAAAATTTGTGTTATTTTATTGCCGTCCACTCCTTAAATAAAAAAAATTGAAATTTCTTATATACCTTTCATCAGAACGAGGTTTTCGAGAGTCCGAAAAAAATAGTTCCGGATAATCCAAGTTACTGATATTGAATAGACTTCGTCCCATTTTTATTTACTAAGTAGGGGGAACTGGGGTACATTGATACAGTTTTTTTCTAAAATTTTTTTTGGTGTCAAGAAAGGAGAAAATTCAAATTTTTTTTCCATGAGGTGACAGCAAATCTTGTGTAGTATGTTAGAAAAATTTACAATCATTGTTTTATATAGTATTTTTGCATGTAATTTAAAAAAAATCAAAATAAGTCATTTGTATCAATGTGCCCCATCCCCGGGGCAGATTGATACGTTTAAGAAAAATGACGACAAAATAATACCAATGCATATTTTTCATAAAAAAAGAGTTTGAAAACCATTTTATATTTATTTATAAAAATTCAAATCACCCACAATTTATTTTTAAGCAATATTAAAGCAATCAAAATTAAATATATTATGACCTGATGTTCTGGCTGTTTCTTGTCAGATTGTTGGCTGTGGTAACTTTGTCATATCTAGCACTTCAACCCCAGCATTAACTTCTTTCTTATGAAAGATGAAAAAATTACCAGTTTTTCTGTTTATAAATAGGTTCATAAACAGAAAATAAAGGATAATTATATTAAAAATTCTGTTTATAATATAAGTATCATTTTCTGTTCTGCAGTTTGTTTCTCTTACTTAACATTTCTCATGTCGAAAATACTTTTTTCTCTGGAAAATGGATATAAATTCGAGATTTGCTAGAATGCCGTCCTTTCCTTTTATTAGTTCTACGAGAACTAGATGCTGGGTAAGTTCCTACGTCTTCTGTTTTCAAAAATACTATAAAATGTTCTAATATAAAGAAATTAGAGCTATTTCACTTCAATAAAAACTAATATTAGAAATTTTTCGTGAAAAAGAGGTTGGATTAAGGAATGTATGGTAAAAAAAAAATAAAAGATAATGAAAATATGAACTATTAAAGGATTTTGGCTGTATCAATATGCCCCGTCATAAACTGTATCAATGTGCCCCATACAGTGATTTTGAATAAAATGAGTCTCAAACCCAACACTTCACAATATATCTAACAATAAATAATGAGAAACTGATAAAGAGTAGCTGTACTTACCAGGGAGAGTATTCATTTTGGTTGAAAATACTGGAAGAGTTGTATAATAGCATTTCAATTGTACAACTCAAATTTACTTTTGAACAACAAAAACAATAAATCACCCGTCCCATTTCATGAAACTGCTGAATCATTCCAAGATTTTCTGTATGTAGTTGAATACACTAGCATGACCTTTTGGAGCTGTTGTGAAACTTCCTTTAATGACATTGTGAGCGGTAGAGGGGGTGTATCAATGTGCCCCATGTATCAATGTACCCCAGTTCCCCCTACATACAAAATTTCAAGTCTCTATCTCAATTTGTTCGGGAGATAGAGTGGTTACAGATAGATAGACACACAGACAAACGGACGGCAATTTTTTTTCTAAAAATATGTTTTTCGGAATCTCCAGTATCTGAAACGTGTAAATCTGTCAATATTTTTTTTTCGATTTTCAAAACGATTGCAAGACTTTTCCTATACTTCGTATGAGGGGTAAGTAATTATGCAATAATTATATATTTTAAATTTCAAACCATTTGGTTGGGTATTATTTTCATAGATATGTGCGGACAGACAGATAGGCGGATAGATAGACATACGAACAGACCAGACACGACTATAAATGATTCGTATTTATATAGTTATGAACGCATTTTAAAATACGTAGAAGTTTTCAGAAATTTGATGCGTTAAATTGATCCTGTTTTTATGCAACGATATTCTAAAAATTTATGAATTGCATATTATAATTATTTAGACAACAAATTACATTTCTTCAGGAGGCTCTACCCCTCTGAACACCCCGTTGACTCATTAAATTTACATTCGTATTTTTCTATTAAATGTGCGGCATTATTGTTTTTTTTTTAACCTATTAATTACAAAAACCTGTACTTGATATATAAGTAATGTATAGAAAAGGAGATATAAAAATTTATGTAAAGGAGTAATCTAATTTAGAATTATAATGTTTTTAAAATTTTTGTTTCTCAAAAATTCAACATTTATTACGTTTCTATAATATTTAGATCTAAGATTTTTTTTAAATATAAATCCAAATCTTTTTGATAACTTTACATCCTTAAAATCACCTAATAAATACACTTCTTTCTCGCTAATCTTGACGTCATTTTGTCATCAATATCTATGCGATGCAAATTAATGGCATTTATATATATGTGGGACATATTATTAAAATTTACTATCCAACAACTTGCTTAACAACAAGATTATTATTTTTTGAAATATTAAAATAAAATCTTTGTTTTAACGCGCATCCGACAAATTTTAAAATTTTTATAATAAATAAGGATTAATATCATAATCCAAGACCATCTAATTTAAGCGCCAATGTGCATTAGTTTTATTTTCGGTATATGATGTCAAAATTGCTTATTTTCGTGCCCTAAATTCAATCTTCCTTTATCTTTTATTATTAAAAGATACTTGAAAAATTCCATTTTCTTTCCAATATGAAGTTATATTAATTTTCTTTTAATTCATATATATATATATTTTATTTACATGAAAACTCAAACATTACACTGACGCATTATACACGCTTTAAATATTATGACGATAAAGGGTTGCTAGGCAACTATAAAAAGTAAAAGAAAAAAATGAAATAAATATATTAGAAATAAGTAAATCTCTAAAACAAATTGTTTTATATTATTCGAACACATTTATAAAAATTACAGTGATAATTTAAAAAATCTGACAAATGCATAGATAGAATTTCAAAATAATTAGAATAATTGCAGCCTCGTATTCGTAAATTTTAGTATAAAATTTGCCATTCATTGCCATTGAGAAAGTGAACCATTTTCTTTCAATAAATGAAAAATATAAAATCGTCTGAATTGCCATAGAAAAGCATTATGGTCCAAAATTACGTGTCCTGTAATTTTCGAACAAATAAATTAAGTAGAACAAAAAACTATACAGCTAAATCTAGGTATCTCAAGAACATACCCACTTAATTTCAAGTTAATCGAGTGTTTTTTGCGGCTGTTACCGCGGAACAGACAGACAGAAACCAAAACATTTCGTGTCTCCAAAGTAAGCCTTCACTGACGTTTCGTCAATTAATTAATTCTTCCAAGGAATTAGTAAATCTGCAGATCAGGAGCGTTAACGTCAGCTTTGCACATCTTTTTTTTAACACACTTTGGGCAAAATTCAACTTTCTGGAAACTGTAATTTAAAATTTTCAAATCACGTAATTATTTACTACAATAAAGTAAGAATAAGACGTTTTCAGCTATCAAATCAGTTAAATTAAAATTTTAGTTATGTTAGGAAATTCTGAAATTTTCATGATCTATTTTTTTTTTGCTTTTTTATTATAACATAGTAGATCTCTTCAGGGGGGCTCCGCCCTCTGGACCCCCCGCAGTCTCATTAAATTTAAATTTTCAACTTTCTGTTATTTGTGCTAATGGTTATCGTATATTTTGCATTTCTTTATACATTTTGATTTATAAGGATAAGTAACAGTTTGGACAAGCATTTTTAATTAATTTCATACTTCTACATGCCTGCCAACCACAAACACCTAGATCTGATGTATAAGGAACTTTTTAAAGTGTAAAATTAGTAATCTAGAGTTTTCCATTTTCTTTTCCGAAAACAAAAGTTTGATGGCATTTTGCAGCAGTTATCGCGGAATCGCCAGACAGAAGAACAGACTGACAGACGGAATAAATAATAAATTTCGAGTCATCAAAGTAAGCCTTCACTGAAGTTTCGGCAATGACGTCATTATTTATAAGTTATTTGATATCCATTTTTCTTGTATTTTTATCAACTACTATAAAACACCTGTTCTATTTCAATTATGACGTCATATTTTACCAAGTAAACTGTTTGTTAAAAATATAATTCTTTTTTATTTATTTTATTTCTAATTATGTCTCCATTTTTGTCAGAAAAATTTTATTAACGAAACAAATATCCGTGTTTAATATTTAACAAAAAGTACTATATAAAACTAAAATAAACAATTAAAATAAAAGTACTATAAAAATTAAAATAAAAGTACTATATAAAAGTACTTTTATTTTAATTCTGACGTCATATTTATTTATTTTTTCTTAGTTTAATTTCTCGAATGGAAATTGCTCAATTGAAATTTATTGCCGTTGAAAAATAATTATTCCACATTTTAATTTTTTTGGCAACGATAAAGGAAATTGGTTAAATTGAATCTAAAAAGTCTCTATTGGTTGTGTATGAAAAAGAATGAAATTTTGAATTATTAAGGGAAATATTTGAATAAAATTAATAAAACATAACCTATGTTCTTTTCTGGGCTATGTAATATTTAAACGCAAAGATACAAAGACATTAATTCATTCATCAGTTTTGATGTTGACTTCATTTAAATTTCCGTACACGCTTTCAAATTATGGATAAGAATTAGGATGAATAGTTGCTTAGTAACCAATATGATAAAATAAAAAAATGAAATAAATACATTTGAAAAAAGTAAATCTGTAAAACAAATTAGTCTATATTATTGGAACACATTTATAAAAAAACTCCAAAATTTACAGTAATAATTTAAAAAATCTGACAAATGCGTAGAAAAAATTTCAATACAATTCGAATAAATTAACCAGTAAATTTCAGTATCCATTTATCATTGAATTCCATTAATCAAATGTGTCATTTTCTCTCAAGAAAAAAAATAAATTGAAAATCATTGGATTTGCCATAGAAAAGCATCATTGCGGAAAATAAAATATTCTATATTTTCCGAACGAATGAATCAAACTAACAAAAAACTATACAGCTTAATCCCAGCGCCTTAATAACATACCCACTTAATTTCAAGACAATCGAATGCTTTTTACGTCAGTTATCGCGGAACAGACAGACTGACAGACAGAAACAAAAAAATTTCGTGTCCCCAAAGTTAGCCTTCACTGACATTTCGGCAATAAAATCCAATTTAAGAGATGTAATCAAACTACGTGCTAATCGCTAAAACAATAATAAAAAAGTCGTTATAAATGGTGAAATATTTTCGATTTATTTCTACTAACTGCTCTCATGCGGTTACAAACAAAATTTTTTTATAAACTAGTAAATCTGCAGATCAAGAGCCTCAACGTCAGCTTTTCACATCTTTTTTTTAAACACACTTAGCGTAATATTCAACTTCCTGGAAACTGTAACTTAAAATTTTCGAATTACGTAATTATTTATAAGAATAAAATAAAAATAAGAAATTTGAAGCCACAAAAAGCCGTTAAATTAAAGATTTAGTTATGTTAGGATATTCTGAAAAATTCATCATCTATTATTTTTGTTTTTTTATTATACCACAGTAGATTTCTTCAGGAAGGCTCCGCCGACCTGAACCCCCCCGTAGACTCATTAAATTTAAATTTCTAACTTTCTATCAATCTGCTAATGGTTATCGTATACCTTGTATTTCTTTCTACATTTTGATTTATAAAGATAAGTGACAGTTTTAATAAGCATTTTTCATTATCCTCATACTTCTAGATGTCTTCCCACCGAAAACACCTAAATCTGATGTATCAGGAACTTTTGAAAGTGTAAACTCAGTAATCTAGGGTTTTACAATTTTGTTTACGAAAAAAAGAAGTTTTGATTGCATTTTGTGGCAGTTATCGGGGACTGACAGACTGACAGACGAACAGACTGAGAGATGGAAAACAATAAATTTTGCGTCGCCAAAATAAGCCTTCCCTGAAGTTTCGGCAATGACGTCATTATTCATGAGTTATTGCTGTCCATGTTTCTTGTATTTTTTACGACTACTATAAAATACCTGTTTTATTTCAATTATGACATCAAATTTTACCAATAGAAATATTTGTTAAAAATATAATTATTTTTTATTTCTTTTACTTCTAATTATGCCCCCATTTTTGTCAGAAAAAGTCTTATTAACGAAACAAATATTTCCGTATTTAATATTTAACAAAGTACTATTTTTATTTTTATTTTAATTCTGACGTCATTTTTATTTTTTCTTAGTTTAATTTTTCGAATGGAAATTGCTCAATTGAAACATATTGCCGTTGAAAAATTATTCCACCTTTTTTTTTTTTTGGCAATGATAAAGGAAATTGGTTAGATTTTATCTAAAAAATCGCTCTTGATTCTGTATGAAAAAGAAGGACATTTTGAATTAGAAGGAAAATATTTGAATAAAATTAAAAAAACATAGCCTATATTCTTTTCTGGGTGGTGTTATAGTATTTATCCGCAAAGACATTATTTAATTCATCAGTTTTGACGTTGACTTCATTTAAATTTTCGTACACGCTTTCAAATTTATAGCATTAAAATATAATAAGGATTAGGATGAATGGTTGCTTAGCAATCATTAAGAGAAAATAAAGAAAATGGAATAAATACATTTTAAATGAGTAAATCTCTAAAAAAATTAGTTTATATTATTGGAACACATTTATAAAAAATCTCCAAAATTTACAGTAATAACTTTAAAAATCTGGCAAATGCATAGACAAAATTTCAAAACAATACGAATAATGTAAGTGGTAAATTTCGGTGTTTATTTATCATTGAATTGCATTAACGGAATGTGTCATTTTCTCTCAAGGAAAAAAAATTGAAAAAAATACATTTGAAATAAGTAAATCTCTAAAACAAATTAATTTATATTATTGGAACACATTTATAAAAAATCTCCAAAATTTACAGTAATAATTTAAAAAATTTGACAAATGCGTAGACAAAATTTCAAAACAAAACAAATAATTTAGCTGGTAAATTTTAGCATTCATTTATCATTGAATTCCATTAATCAAATGTGTCATTTTCTCTCAAGGGAAAAAAAATGATAATCTTTGGATTTGCCGTAGAAAAGCATTATTGCGCAAAATAAAATTTTCTATTTTTTCCGAACGAATGAATCAAATCTAACAAAAAACTATACAGCTTAATCCCAGTGCCTCACCAACATATCCACTTAATTTCAAGCGAATCGAATGCTTTTTGCGTCCGTTATGGCGGAAAAGACAGATTGACAGACTGACAGATAGACAGAATCCAAAAAAATTCTTTTCTCCAAAGTAAGCCTTCACTGACGTTTCGGCAATAAAGAGATGCGTTTGTGAGTGCTTGCACGTAGAGTTACAACATTTGGAGTAAGGTACCTCTGTATATGAGATTTTGCACCTCAAAGCCCGATTTTCGATATTTTACATTGGATTTTTCTTATTTAATTTTTTTGTTGAATTTTAACGTTCTTTTTATATTTCGAAGCGATTTTTCCACATTATTGAAAGGTATACGGCTTCATTCTTTTAACCCGATAGAGTAAATTTTTTAATTCGATTTTTAGTATTTTTTCGCATTTTGAGGCTATTTTTTTACATTGATTAAAGGAAAAATTTTCAAACGTTTAGCCAAATTTTCTAAATTTTGTATCCTACGATTTTTGAATTTAATCGATTTTTAATGCGATTTTCGAAATAATTTTTAACTAGTTTTCGAGTTTTGATGCTTTTAGAATCGATTTTTTTTGTCAATATTACATATTTTTTAAGCATCATGGTTATCATGGAATCGGAGAACACCAAGCTGTTCAGCCAGTATATAGATATATTTTATCCTGAGTGTTTCTGAATTTGTAGATCAAACAGTAAGGATCGCTAATGTGCTCATAGAGAAGTAATTCTGGCAAAGAAGTGTGGGATCAGATAATAAAATATTTTAGTGAATAACAAGAAATGCGGATCTAATAAAAAGAGAGTTTTCTTTAGATAATAATTACAGTCGTATTGGATCAATTTTTGGAAATTTTTTAGAGTAGATTTTTACAATGTATTAATTCGTTCTCTAGAGGAAAATCAGTTTTTTGGATGTTATCAATTCTACAGTAATTTTTTAATGTTCGTCTATAATGTTTAACGGATAAATTTACCAGTTCATCGAAGTTTTTGTCCAATGCACTCACAGTTCTTACAAACTGCATTGAAATTAATATTAATCTGTTATAGTGCCATGCACAGAAATTTTTTATAATTATTTTTTTCAATGAATGCAATTTATTTGTGTATGTTTCCGAACTCGCTATTTAAAAAAAATCTCACATTTTATATCTTAATTGTTTGTTTTTTTTGAAAGTCCTTTATGAATTTTTTTCACATTTGTGTCAATCGTCATATCTCCAATGTCCAAAGGAGAAGGGAAACTATTTAAATTAATATATCATCAAAGATTCCATTTTTGTACTGTGATAAAAATAACATTAAAAATAAACAGAAAATGATGTTATGATATATGGCAATGAATTTTTACTCATAACGCTTGTACATTTATATTATTATATATTGTTTTATTGATCTATTTTTTAAATCGTTTTCGCAAGACATAATAACTTTAAAAAATGAAATTTGCCTTGGCTTGTAGAATAATACAGAATTGCATACTTGCCACCTATAGTTTAATAGAAAATATACATTTTAATACATTTCAAGATATGCAATTTCTTTAATCAATTCCCTTTTTTACAATGCTCTGTTAGTAGATTTCCTCTTTGATAAATGGGGAAAGAGGATACCAAGAAAGAAACTAAAGCATCTTGTATTTGTGACAGATGTATGTCATGTCCGTCTATATTGAACATCTGCGTCTCAGCTCATTTATTTCTTTCTAAAGAGATAAATAGACTTTTACCGATGAATTACTACAACAGAATTATTTATCTTATTGTAAGGTTAGGTTTAGAAATTGAAAATAGCTCTTGCAGTCAAATAAATAATTGAAACAATTTATAGTATATGTTTTATATTATTTCTTGTTTTTATTTTATTTCATTCTGTGTTATTTATTGGCTTCTCCTTAATAAAATGGAATAGAAAGCCGTGATATAGGAATTTACACACTTTATTCAACATTAAGTCCGTATAGATGAAAATAAAATATATTGATTGTTTAAAAAAAATATTACAGAAATCACGACTAGTACTTTCATTTATTTTTAATTTTCTAATTACAGGTGATTTTGAACTCTTTCCACCGTATTTAAAACGAATTTATGAATTTGTTTAACGTGTATTTCTGTCTCTGTATAATTTAGCAAAATTGACATATGGTAGTGACGTTAGGTATACTGTGGCATGGTCACCTTTTATTGTCACTTTTTGTAGCATTCATAGTCCTTTCACAAGTTCACTCAAAGTAATTTCCTTACGTCACAATATATGGGCAAATATCATTTCCCATGGCTTTAAAACGTATTCAAATTGATGTATATCACTAGGATTGCTGCAAGAAACTTAGCATTAATCATTTATTTGCAGAGACATACAAAAAGTGTTTGGTTACAGTTGCGTTTATTGACAATAATAGCTAAAAGTGTGTTTTAATTCCTGATACGTGATTTTAAATTTAACAATGTCTTTGCTTGTTACTTGGTGTGTGTAAAATCTATATATTTTATAAAGGGCTCCCCAAAACATCTTATTAATATTCAACGGTGGAAAATGCTAAATGAGAATTTTAAAATTTTATATGTCCAACTAAAATAATTTTAGCATGCTACTCAGAATATATGCAAATCTATAGATCATATGCAGAATCCATTTAAAAAATCGCATATTTTTCCATCTATTGATATTAATTGCTTAAATAAAAATTAGAAATATATTATGGATTTTACAAATTATTTATTTGGACAATATCTGTCACATTGCAGTCAGTTTTTTCACTGTATTCTGAAAGTACTTGAATGTATTTCAAAATCTATGTTTGAGGCATGATTTTCCGTTTTTGTTTAAATCTGACAGATATTGGAGCAACAGAACTCCACAAGAGAACAAAATAATAACTAAGTATTTATATCTCTAAATGTGGAATTAAAATTGTTTTGTATTTGTAAAATACTTTGTGGCTATACGAAAAGTCTCGATATGCATTTAAAATAATACGCGGGTCAAATAAAGCATTTTTGTACCAGAACATTTTTTTAAAGAAAATGTGAAATATCATTTGTTGCACGCGTTCGATTTCTCTTATTAAATAAATTTTGCTTTTTAAATCAAATTTATTTGATTGACAATTTCACAAAGAGTATAAGTGTATAAATCTTTCTGTGAAGTGTCGAAATTTGTCTGTGTGTTATCTATAATGTTTTTATTTCTCTAACTATAATAAGATATTTTCGTTGAGATTTAAAACAAAATGTGTGTAAAAAATGTATGAATTATATTAAGAATTCTAAGCTGTCTGTGAATAATTTTCGAAAGAGAATCAGAAAATTATTTAAAAATTAAAAAATTAGAATGTTGGAAAGAAATTTAAAATAATATTTATGATTGAACAATGTCTGTGATACTTAATAAAAATCATCAAAACATGCTTTGTAACAAGCATTGTTTTTTCACCCATTTACCATTAATAAATTTTATTCAAAAAATTCATTTTGTAACCAGTTAATTGAATTTACGTACAATAAATTAAAAATATGGGATAAATAACGCCTTTTTAACCCTTTCCGGCACGGGCAAAATCTGTAGTAAAATGAGAAATTATTGTCTGACCCCGGAATTCACAAATGAACTTTTTAGATATTTTGAATTCCTTAAACTTAGCTTTTATTGTAAAGGCAAAATTTTACTAAAATATTATTGATGCTGTTTGCAACTTTGGAATTAAAATTAGGTATCCCAGACCGGGCACAGTGTGCCGGAAAGGGTTAAATAAAAAACTCATAATATTCAACATAAACATTTTTTCAATTAAATGAGCTTTAAATGAAGTACTAAGCAAATTTTCGTATGCCATACAGGCAAAACAGTTAAGTGGTTAAAACAGTGGTACAAAAATAGCGTTGCAGAGTTCAATGTCTAAAAAAAAGCGGGACAGTGACTTATAAATCGGCATATAAAATATATATTCAACTTTAGAATAAACGTTCGTCTATGTGTCGTCTATAAAAAATCCTGTCTTAAACATAAAAATTGATCAAAACGGAGAACGTGTCATACATAATTACCTGCAAAGATGAAAATTTGTCTAAAGCGAAATATTGTTCATATTTCCGAAAACCGAACCAACCCTACGTTATATTTATATTTTGATATTTGTCATATCCGAAAAAATACGAAAGCCTCGAGATATTTTATGATGCATTTTACACAGAACCCTTCCCTTTTCTTCCCATGACTGCAAACGCATCAACGCTGAAGTGAAAGGATATTTAAAAAGAAAAAAGCAACTTACCTGTTTTAATATCCAGCGAGTCACCCCTTTTCAAAATTTCATCACAAAAAGCATCATAGATTCTGAATCATCATAGCATAATCATAATTCTACTTATTTTAGTTCAATTTCATAAATATAAATATTGCCAAATTTCTGGGACATTGGTGTGCTTTATATGTAATTTTTTAAAAAGTTTATGAATCATTTTTTAATTTCTTTTTCAAATCAGATACAAGAGAAATTTTCAGAATTCTTTACCATTTGTTTCGTCATGATGAATAGTTTAGGTAGTGAAGGGGGGGGGGAGACGACGAAAATTATATTTCAGGATCTATGATGCTCTTTGTAATGAAATTTTCCAAAGGGGTAAATTGCAGGATATAAAACAGGTACGATGAATTTTTTTTTCTTTTTTAAACATAATTCCATTTCAACGTAGATGCGTTTCCAGTCGGGGAGAAAGGAAAGAAGAGGGGTGTGTAAAAATCATCTCAAAATCTCTCGTGGCTTTCGTAATAAAATTTTCAATTAAAATTAAAATTTTTATTTTAAATGTCAAAATATGAATGTAATGGATTGAATGATGAATAAATTTGTTCTTCGGAAAAATTAAAAATACATCTTTTTAGGCAGGTTTCCGTCTTAGCAGGAGGTTTCGTATGTTACTTTCTTCGTCAAAATTAATATTTTTTATGCTTAAAACAGAATTTGTTACAAAGGAGTTTCGTTCATTCTAAGATTTATTATAGATTTATCTACCTATTCATAAATCACTGCCCCGCTTTTTTTACACAGCGAACTTGGCAACTCTGTTTGCGTACCACGATCTTAACCACTTAACTGGTTTCACTGCATGACATACAGTCAAAAAGAGTTTGCTTGATCCATCACTTAAAGCTTTATGACACCACTTTTTTTTTTCAATACAATTTTATATTATTTAATGGAAGGAATGTTTAGATTGATTATCACAATTTTTTTAACTTAAAAAAGCGGTGTTTATTCCATATATTCATTTTATTATACGTAAAAAGTGAATTAATGAACCGGTTACAAAAACATTTTTTCAATACAATTTATTTATGGTCAAAGCTTGAAAAATCAACGCTTATGAAAAAGTATGTTTTGCTTGTTTTTATAAGTACAATAGACGTTATTCAATCATAAATGTTACTTTAAATATCTTTCCATACAACAAACTCTATTTCTGCAGGTGAATCGAGAGTCGATTGAACATGTCGACTGAGATTCAACTCTGCAAAATGAGCCGAAAACCTCATACGTTTGAAAACTAGGATATTGTCTGAATTTCGGCCATCCGTTGCCGTCAGCGTCATCTGCTGGCCAAAATTCGAACTATTTGAAGAAAGAGCATTTTTATAATTTTTTTGATTTTCTGATAAGTACACAGCAAACCGAACACTTTTATCTTAAGCCTTCTTTTTTTTTTTTTTTTTTGTTCTTTTTTTGTTATTTAAATTCAAAATGGGTCAGTCATTTACTGGACACCCTGTATATCTATTTATGTGTAAATAACAATAACATAGCAAAGTTTGCAATTTTAGAAATTTACACATATAAATATGCAACTTTGACTAATTTACACATTTAGTTTTTAGAGTATATATGCTTATCGCGTAATGGCTATCGCATATGCTATTCCATTGTATTTAATGAATAAGTTAACATTGTATTTAATAAGGCAGTTAAGTGTTTCTCAAATTTAAAAACATGCGAAATAAATATCTAAACTCAAATCAGCAACATAAAAGACTTGCTGGATAAAAAATTTTAAACAACTCATTTCATTTTACATGAAAAAAAGCAGATTATCATGACTATAATAGTAGTAACGCACATATAGTATACAGAAATGTAATATTTTTCCGCTTTTATAATGACATAACTAAGTCCTTTCAACCGATTCCCTTTTGTTAAGGTATTAGAAGAATTTTTTTGTGAAATCTGTAAGACTATTAGACGAAAAAACATTTGTTTTTTGATTGATTTGTTGGGGTTCACAGGTGTCATAGAGAATGTTTTCTTTGGACTAAAAAAGTTACCGAAATTTTCTTCTTCTAATGATAAATATATTATTTCCTTATAAATATTTCATTATGTTTTTATAGTAATTTCCTGATAGCCACATTTATTATGTATGCAATACACATTACGTTAATATACATAAAAAAAAGTCTATTTAGATTTATATTTCATTTCATTTCCATTTCATACACATACTTAAATAAATATCATAAAAATTTATATATCAGCGGCATTTTCTTCTTAATCTCAATTTTCAAAATACTCTTTGAATGAAAAACAATATTTGATTAATTCCAAATTCCATTTAATTAAATTAAATGCTGATTATTGTATTATGTTTAGTTAAAATTTTACAAACGTGAGAAAAACGATATTTTCTTAATACATTTATTTCACATATACTTTAAGCACATTTTTACATGAAATAATTAGCACATATGTATAAGGTACCTATCCCAATATGGACACCCTAAGGAAAATGTATTTTTTCACCCTCATGTACAAGTCATAGGACTCCAAAAATATGTGACCACTATCCTTGGACTATTGACAGCAAAAGAAGCAGTACCAGCTCTCCTTTGTTGAGGAAGTCATACCATTGGTACCTGCGATTTCGCCAACAGATATCCTATTGGGGGGGCTTTTTTTATTTTTCTGCAAGGGTTTTTGAAGGAAGGTTTTTGGGGGGATTGTTTAAATGGCATCTTGTTGAACAAAATTTTACCACTTTGAGGCCTTTTCAATTTATTGCTTGACAATGTTCAATTTTCTTCTTTCTTACAGTTGTAGTCGATGGGGACATAAGCTGTCTGCAACTGAGCGTAAAATTGCAACTGGGCGTAATTTTAATAAATCTTGTAACAAATGAATAAGGAAAATATTTTAAAGCAAAATATGCAATAGCAATCGAAAATATGTTTTATTAGCTTTCTAAAACACTCCACTTTTCAACATTTAATGCAATTTTACCATACCTAATAAGAATTTAAGCTTACAAGTAATTAAGATCAGCACATCTCGAAACAACAAATTTCCTCCTAAATGGCGAACAGTGCGCTTTTTCACACTTTCCAGCCTTAATTATCTTTTCAACTGCTTTTCTTCGCGAAAATGTTGAGCCATCTCTCGATCAAAATAATTACCTTTAAAAATATTAGGGGTGTCCATATTGAGAGCCCTATCCATACAGGGTACAAATACCTTATATTATTAATCACAAACTAATAATGGCTATAAATTTCAATACTTTTCATCTTAGCTAATTTGAAAGTGTTTATGAATAAGTTTTGTTAACTTGGTTTATTTTATCTGTCCCCCGTATATCTGTAAATACTATAAGTCACATACAAGTAATTAGACTTTCATATACATCACATATGTTATTTTTATTTTCGGTGGTATGTTTAATATTGAAAAAATTGTGTCATTTAATGTCGTTCTAAGAATCATCGGAAATATTACGATATATTATGTTCTATACGAAAACACATCTGCACTATATTTTAATGACGATACGCTATTTAATATATATTGAATTTGATGTACAGCAATTCCATGATTTACGCTAGTAATTTATTCTAAGACTACCGACATAAGTAGAAAACAGTTTATGTCAAGGTACATTTAGATGATCGGAAAAGGATAAGAAATGAAATTCACCAATATATAATGAACATAATCTGTTATTTTTAGGTGTTATATTATATACATTTAGCATTAGAAAATAAAATGAATTTATAATTGAAGAATTCAGAATGTATCAGTTAGTTGTCTACTTATACTTTATTCTTACTCTAACGACCGCATTTGAGTCATTGAGGATGCAAAAAAATCTTGCAGCGTACACTGTAAAAAAGAGGGTCGAACTACTAAAAAAAATTTAGTGAATATTGTAATTACTAAAAAATTTTTAGTAATCTTACTCGGTTACAAGGAGTCTGTAAGAATTACTAGAAAAAAGCTAGCAACGAATAGACTTAATAGTTAAACATTTTTAAAAGCTAATACTAAAACTGACTTGGTGTGGCAGTGATAGCCTAGTGGTCATAGCACCGAACTCCAGGCTGAAAGTACCCGGGTTCGATGCTGGACGCCACCAAATATGCACCGAATCTATGCAATTTAAGTACTCGTTAAATAAAGGGATTATGAAAATCATGTTGTAGCAGTTACCATGGGTAATGATCTCTGGATTTTCTCTCCCCTTTAGAAATATGTCAGAATAGAGCACGTATGGTGCTGCCATCTATTGCTGCTTCGCCGAAAACCTTCCGCTTCAGTAGTCTGTCTTTTTACCCACTGGATGCAGCTCGAAGGAAGCTCCTGCCCTTCCGGCACACGTAATGGTTACCAAAAATAATTTTGGAGCTATTACAAAAATTTGCTTAGTGGCTCATACTGAAAAGTTTTAAGTTAGTTATACAAAAAAATCTTTTGTTCAGTTTACAAAAAAAAAAAAAAAAAAAAAAAAAAAAAAAAAAGTTTGTAATGGTTACTAAAAAATTCTGTGGAATACAAATTTACTAAAATATTTTTAGTAACTCTTGAATTTTTTTTTTTACAGTGTATCTTGAACGGACAATTTCTTCTTTTGTATTCCTCATAAAAACTTTTTGTACGAGTAGAGTTAGATTTCTAAACTTTAGTTTTCGTCATTGACACACTTTGCTCACATGATACATGCTTTCAAGACCTGCTTCAATAAGTTTTAGTCCTCCGATTAATTTTAAAAACATTTTAATCTTCTCCTTTCCCTCTACGGTGAAAATATTTACCTATGTCTTCTACAGAATTCTGTTTCATTAATTCGATAAGTTTGTCAATGGCTAATTCCGGACCATGGAATTTTTAGGAGATTAAAAACTTCTTCAATATCTATCTCATCCATCTCTAAATTGAATTCTCTTAAGTTTTCGGCGATTTCATCAGTTAAGAGATATTTTTACAATTTTAAAACTGCATATTTTTCTTTTTTTCTTTTTTTTTTTTTTACTACAACATATTTTTTACTACTTATTTTTTCTACAATTTTCAATTTTTTTTTTTTTTTTTTAAACTTTCTCAAAAGAAAAAACAAAATTTTTTACAAGCTTCTTTCTTTGCTGAACGTCACCCCATGAATGATCTATGACTGTGATTTTTTTCCAGAAGTCTTCAAATGTGTTCAAAGTGCGCCTTATTTAAGGGTAAAATTTTTCCTAACAAAATGACGTAAATGCGGGATAATGTACTTTTAGGATAAGTCACTCGGTGTAACATTGTAAATCACTGATGTAGAATGCATGATAGTTACTGACGAATATTGTGTTCATAGTATTTAATACTTTTTTACTGAGACACAGAAAATATTCACTAATAGTCTTTTGTAAGAATGATATTTGCATTAGAATAAAAAAAATGCGATCAATTATACATTCTAAAAAGTAATTAATTTATTAAATTTAATTGGCGTGCATATAAACAAAAAAAATTCCGATATTTATCATATTAAAGATGGTGATTGTTTAAACACTGTTTAAAATTATAAAAGAATTTTTCAGTTTAATTCTTATGCATTATGTTTCATCTTATTAAATGGTGAAGTTTTGTTACACAATTGTAAATATTTTGGAAATTGTTTCAATATTTGTGCCAAAAGCACAACTTTCTTGTTATTTATAACCATTGTTCAATCACTGGAATATTACTTTGTTTTTTCATTATTGAAATATACTCATATATATATAAAAGAAAACAAATTTTTATACCGTTAGTGTCATAAAATTATTTTTTTAAGTATTTAAATTAACATATACAGAGTTCTAAGATTCCGTTTAAAATTTTTGTAGGTGAAGTCAAAGAGTATGCAAAATTGACTTTCTGGTGACAGTTTTAAAAAGTGATAAAAATTTCTTTAATTTTCCATACGAAATTTCCGTATGTTTTGTACACACTTTGCATGCAAAATGGATAAAATTACTAAAAATAACTTTAAATTTTCTACAAGAAAGAAGTTCTTATAATAGCACCCACCATTAATTTTTGAGTTAGTAATTTTTATTCATAAATTAATAATTTTTTGTTTAAAATTTAGAAATAGATTTAAAAATAACGATTACGGAATAATTGTCAATTTTAATTAAAAAAATTAACACGTAGGAATTCATTAGAGTTTTGTTTTAAACTTTCTTCATTTATAATAATAAAAGTTTCTTTAATTTATTTATCCGATAAAAGTAACAGTAACTATCTAAATTTATTCAACTGGCACACAAGCTATATATGCATTATACATTACGTAAGATGGTCACTCTGTAACAGTAGAATTTAATTTGTAACGGAAGGTCTAATTTTCGTATTTCAAATCTGCCGCTCTGTCGGCGATGGGAGGAAAGCAAACCAGCTTCCAGTACGCTCGTCTTGTCATCTAACGGTCGCTGCCAAAGTTACAAAACCTCGCTAGTTCTTGCTATCCTATGTATAGTTTATCCCTGCTCTTGCGAAATTCATTAAAGTGTACATACTTTGTATGCATAAATCTAAAGTGTATGAGAAACATCTGACAGATAAATATTATTTTTTCTTATCGAGTTAGTCATGCTGTAAAGTAATATATTCGTTGTCAAAGGGTATTTATTTAGATATAAGAGCATAATAAAAATATCGATACTTGATGGCGCTATTTTGTGACAGCACGACATTATCGAAAACTAATCCCACGAGGTTTCCATTTAAATAATAAAAATATATTTTGCCAGGTTACGACAAGGGTGAAAGATCACGAGAACATATAAACTGAATTAAGAATGTAAACTTTCAAATAGATTAGATGTAGAACTTCTTCATTAGAAAAATAAAATAAAATAAATTGTAATCCCTGCAAATTAGAATCATCTCTTTTAGCCGCTTGTTGTGTTATTGTTCCATATTCTAAAATTCCACAGGGAACAAATGTTGAATAGGAAACACCTTTGGAAGCAGAATTGCACATGTACTAAAAGAAGAATTTCCTTATTGTCGAAAAACTCTCATGAATTCCTGGAAATTGTAAGATCAGATTTATCTGAAGTCTGGTTTTCAGGCGATTAGAATCTATCAAATAAACAACAATAAAAAAATGCAATGACTTCTAAAAGTAATTATGAAGAAATTCTTATAAACAATGACATAAAAGTTGGAAAAAATGAAAGAGTTAAACTAGAAGTAGTAAAACATAACAAAATACCGAGTTACTAAGAGACACAAAAAATTGAGTTTCTGTATTGGCAGAAGTGTTTGTACTACTGATTTACAAAAATCCAGAGGTCCATAACACGTTAATATCCATAGCGGGTCTGCGACGCCTAGAGTAAGAAGAGAAGTAACAGGCGAAAACAATTTTCTACAAAGGATTTAAAGAATTCTCTAAAATTATCCCTTTTTCCACCAGGAAGAGTTCTAAAAGCAATTCAGGCCACAATATACGACAGAAACTTTTTATTCTCAGAAGCTCCCTGCCCCCCCCCCCATCGATTAAAGAGGGAGTGATCATGCCAGAGCCTTTTATGTCTGTTCAGGGGCAAGCAGGTTTGATAAATCAGGAATTGATAAGGATTTAAGGGGTTTCGAAAAACCAGATTTTGAGCTTTATCCATTTTTAGCTGCACGGAAAATCCAAACAATTATTCCAGTAATTCAATTCATATTTTATATTTTTTACAATATCATTTACTAAAACGTAAAACCCAATTGTATTTATTGTTGAATATTTCCTCATTTTATGTAACTTCAGCGCTTGCTTGTAATCTTTATTTTTTTATTTAGTTACATGCTATTGTATTCTTCAGTTTTTTGTTTGTACTTCTTCTAAAAAATTTCGAAATATTATTTTTAAATTACATAATTTAAGATATTAAATTGATTAGAATTTCTTTTATTTAAATAAAATTGAGTATGAAATATTTTTTAATTCCAATAAAAAAGTGTGGTACATGTAGAAGAAACTTTAAAACGTTATTCCATTCTTTGTGGCAAAAGGCGACCGAAAACCAAAAAAAATGATGGCTTATCAGTACCACTTTTGCAGTTTAACTTGTTTTCAGCATAATTTTTACTGTGGAAATTACTCACGAATTTTTTAATTGCAAAAGGTTTTTAGATATATATTCGCTTTCAGATCTTTATAATAACCGTAGAATGACTCTGTTACTGATAAAAATACAGAAGTGATATAAAAACACGATGGTCAGATAAAATCACAAATAGTTTTATTTGATGAATTATTAAGAAACTGCTACTTTCATTTTACCTATTTAAGGACAACTTCTAAATCAGTGTATTAAATAAAGGTTAGTGAATTAAAAATGTATATTATGTAAGACAAACTGGTGATAAATAAAACTGCAGATAGTTCCTAAAGTTTCTTCATTTCTTATTTAAAATATGCCTGCAGAATAACTTTCTTTTCGAAATTCTGCTTAGCACATTAAACAAGATGCATCCATTTATAAAATTTGAGAGCGTCCAAACTTCATTAATTGTGTCCTTTTCAGCATTCCTAATGGTTCTCCAGGGCACTCTAAATGTGCAAATAACGACTTTTCCGGGTATCTTCAGGTAAATTGTTTTCTTTTGTTGTTAATATTTTATTCGAACTGTTTTAAGAACGACTTTAAGTATTCTAAAAAAATAAAATTATACCAAAAGGTGTTTTTTTTGTGTGTGTATTTACAAGTCTGTTTTTCTTAGATTTGTGAAACTATAAATTACAAATGGGAGCGTGACAGTAAATTTTTTTCATATATATAAATTACGCTATAGGTATTTATTTATTCTTTTACTATTATTGTTTTGTGGTTCAAAATGCTGTGTATTTTATTACAAGATTACTTTCAATAGGAATGAATATATGATGAGATATATGAAAATTTTAGGTTCTTTAGTAGGTGCTTATATACATCGAAATGCTTTGTGATAAATATTTGTTTGTATGGATTACGAAAAATCTGAATAATACACGTGCTTTTTATAAAACACGTACATTTGTATGTTTAGAATATCAGTAATTTAAAACTATGCTTAATATGTCTAATAAACAGCCATATTTTCTACATGGTATAAAAAGTGCCTCGACTCTGATACATGAATGTACTTAATTATTGAACATTTAGCAACATATTTATTCAGATGATAAATAAATATAACTAAAATATTATTAGAATTTTCAATGATTTTTCTTAGTAATTAATATCAATATATATATATATATATATTAAAAAAATAGTTTAGTTTGCAACTAAAACATTCTAACTCCTCTTACTACTATAATAAATATTACATTAGTTAAATGACAATTAAAATCATTTTAACAATTAATTACAGTTTTAGAAGTTTTAAACACAGCCATGTCTACTTAAAAAAAAAAAAAAACTACTTATTTCTTTCTTTAATTTTATCATTGTACAATCGAAACTCCTGGTTTTAATTTACATTAAAATTTGTTTCATTGCAAGTGATCATTTGAATTTTCTAGATGTGGATAGAATAAAAGTAACATTCTGTTGATATGTCGAACTCCTAGATGTGATGCATCATGCATGGAACTAGTACTTTTTTAAAGATTTTCTTAGTGTTCCACACTTAAAAAGCAAGAAAGGAATCTTATTTGTGTATATCTGTAAGTAGGCCATAGCTGTGTTACTCATAAACTATGTAACTAGTGAAATTATAATCCGCTGCAGAATACTGACTAGCATATTCATATATCATTGTGCATTCAGAAATATATTTAAGAAAAGCGTAGAGGTGCTAAATATGCTACTTGAAAAAATCGTTTCTATTTATATCGTTTTGATAGTGTGCGAAATCATTTGTATCGCCGAACTCAAAAAGATACTCCTTTTAATTTTAGGTATATTTTTTAGAGAAATCGACAGAAATGTAATCCAAAAATATGTCACGGCCCCCATCTATTTTTGAATCTACTGAAAAAAATTATGAAAATTAATGGGGATAATAGAAGCTTATTTAAAGCTTGCAGGAAAATCAAAACGAAAACCATAGGTGATATATTTCTTGAAAAAATGTTTTTTTCGTTACGCACAAATTTCTATTTGCAGGCGTTTGTCAATGAAATTGGGGAGTGCCGGATTTACCTGTTGTTGAAGAATAATAAAAATAATTGTTATAACTTTTAAAAAATGTTTTTAATTTGTGGAGATATTAATCCTCAAACACACAGCTTGTATGAATATACCTGAAGACACGGGCGACGTACGTATGTTCCATCGGCTTTTAAAGTCTAGATAATAATTTTTAATGACATGTATGTGTAATGCAATGCCCAATTACTAATTTACATATTTATTGCGCGAAAACTCCTGTACACGAGTAGTAATCGCACTTGCCCTGTTATTATTAATTTAATATTATATGTTTGTATGGTCAAAGATTGTTATTTATAAACTATTTGGATATGAAAGACAATCTTGTACTTTTAGATGCAAAAGGTAAAAGATATACTTCGACAGCAGCAAAACTCTGAAATTTGACATTAACCTTTATGTTGAGCATTCCCTTACTTCTCATAGATTGATAACACCTCACAACCAATAATCAATTTCAATTCTATCCAGTTGTTTCATTTTTTCATTGACGTTAAAAAATGTTCCTAATTTTTAAATCACTGAATCATTTCCAAAAATATTATATTGTACTTGAAAATGAATATTAACATTAATTCGATTTAAATAGAACATGTCACCGAACATTTTGGTATATTGTGCCATGAGAAGTTTGAATAAAATATTGCTTAACATAATAAAATTTGTTTCATGTCAACTTCAGGTTGATAAGTTGATTTTATTATAATTTATTTAAAAAAATAATGAATTTTCTCTTTTTCTTCAACAAACGTCAATTTTTATCGAAACATTCATATGCAATTTCAACCGAATATACGTCGTAATCCGTAGTAAATCTGTAACAGATAATAATGGCAAAATTGTAATTGTATAATTGTTATATTATTGTAATTGTAATTGAAATAACTGCAATTATAAAAAAAAACTGTAAGAAAATTGTAATTCATAGATTTCTTCTTTTTTAAACATATCGATTATTTTTTTAAGGTCTATTCGTTTTTAGCCGCCATTAGCATAGTTTTTATGTTTCTTGTACATGTAAGAAAAATAAAATGAAAAAAATATACGTTTTTGATTTTTTTTTAGTATGTAAAAATAATCTCATAAGTACTTCATATCACTTTTGATTTTTTTCTACGATTAGAAAATGGTGTTAGCAGATAAAGAGCATACCATTTAAATAATTTTAAAGCCTAATTTTTTGCATATATATGCATTATTTTTTAAATAATTTTCCTAGGGTTTAGACTAAAATGTCTTTTCTATTTTCTGCATCAAATTTTATGATAAAACTGAATTTGTAATTCTGCTTTTAAAACACTCTAGGGATTTATTTGGAATATCTATAAATCTTACTACTACTAAAATATGTTTCAGAATTTAACTGCAACTTTTAAAAAACAGCAATCGATCTTTTATTTTTCCCAAAATTATCATAATGCTCATAAATAATCAAAATAGACAGTGTTTCATCTTAAATATTTAACAGAAGAACAATATTATTACTTGTATGAAGATTTTAATAGCTTGAACTTTGCATTCATTTCGTATTTTTATTTTTACATACATTTCAAAATTATTTATACCGGGTGTCTCAAAAATGACTGATGGATTTTAAAATTCAATAACTTGCAAATGGTGACAGCTATTTAAAAAATTTTTGCAGGAGGGTTATGTATAATTTCAGCGCCACCTATTGTTTGAGATGCGAACTAAAATAAAAAATTACGGTAAAAAATCTCCTGACATTATACATAACCCTCCTGCAAAAAATTTTTAAATAGCTGTCAACATTTGCAAGTTATTGAATTTTGAAATCCATCAGTCATTTTTGGGACACCCGGTAAATACCACTTTGTATATTTTTGGACATAAAAAAAATGTATGTTGATGAAAGGGACATAAGCTAAAAATAATTGAGAAAAAGATATAACTAAATACCTTTAAACATCTGAAGCGTCCCTGTGTGCGCGAACAAATTACTGCTGAAGAAGGTTCTTTGTAAACCTCAACAGGTCGGCAACGATTGAAAAGAAGTATTTCGGCAGTGGCGAAAAATTAATTGCCTTTTAGTAGTAATTTCTTAAAAAATGAAAATGGCCTAAATTTGTAAAAAAAAATCTAAGCAACACCTGCATTTCCTAAACAGAGCCCGGATCCGAGAATTTTCTAACCGTAGACGCGTACACACATCGACCGTGGCTGCCAAAACGGCTGAGCAAAGACAAAAGTATTTGGATAATTTAATTGTAATGAATAAGATTAAATTTACTGATAGAAAGATTAAGCATGGGGCGCAACTTTTCTATAATGTGCATATCATGTTCATGACGAATGCCCTTGTTTGCGCATTTTTATGCGGGTGTCTCTAATGATATTTATTAAGCACTAGCTGTCCTGCCCGGCTTTGCCCGGGCCCGTGATGTTATTCAGTTTTCAAATGTGTTATTTGCTTTCTAAATGACCCGAATTATGGCCGAAAATGACCGAATTAAACTCAAATTTCTATGATTTTATATCTTTAAGTCCATTTTGTCAACATTTATATTTTTAAAACGGAAAAATCGCGAAAAGATATTGAATTGAAAGCACATGCTGTTTGGTTTTTTGTTTTCTACGTAATTTGATTTTTTGGAAACGGAGCGAACGGAGAGCGAACGAAACCGTGACGGAACATTCAGGTTTTTACTGAATTCGTAAACATTTTCACACATTTTATTTTGTAAAAAAAAGAATTCTATCCATACAAAAGTTCAAAAATTTTTGAAAGTAATGTAAATCTGGTTTATTGAAAGGCTCTAAAAAGATTGTGCTAAAATATGGGCATCTAGTTATTTTTAGCCGGGATGTAATTCGTGTTTGTCGGTGTATATGAACGGGTTAAATCTCATATATTTTTTTAAACAAATTGCAACATAAATTATGAGAATGTTTTAACTTTAAGAAAATATTTTCGGTTTGTCAGGACGTATATATAATTGCGCCCTGCACAGGCGAAGCCGCAATGAAACGATCTGGTTTTTATTGATTTCCTCAAATTTTTCGCACTTTTTATTTTGTAAAAATTATTTCTACTCGTCCGAACGTTTTAAAAATTTTTAAGAAGGTGTAAATTTGATCTATTTAGATTTTTTTTAAAAGTTTAGGCTGAAATATGTACGCTTAGATACTTTTAGAGTAGAAAAAATATTCTATTTGTGAGTCGCAAAGTGCCTCCTTTTGCCGGTGTATTTGAAAGGGTTAAATCTTATATTTTAAAAACCTATTGCATCCTAAATTATAAAAATGCTTTTAAGCTTAAAGAATATGTTTTTTGTTTACCGGTACCTATAGGATTGCGTATTGCTAAGTCAAAACCGCTATGAAAACGATCTGTTTTTTATTGATTTCATCAAAATTTTAGCACATTTTGTTTTGTAAAAAATATTTCTATCCGTCCGACGTGTCGAATTTTTTGTAGGGAGTATAAATTTGATCTATTGAGAACATTTTAAATACTTGAGTTGAAATATGCACGTTAAGATAATTTTAGCATGGAAAAAATACCCTCTCTGCGAGTCGCAAAATTACCTTCTTTTGCCAGTGTATTTGAAAGGGTTAAAATCGAAATATTTTAAAACCAATTACGCCATCAGTCAGAAGAAAGTTTCAACTTTAAAATCTTCTTTTTGGTTTGTTTATATCTTAAAAATTACGCCCTGGAGGGACATTGATAAAAGGAAAAAAATAGTTTTGGAAAAAACGACCATTTTTGAATATTTGTTTTCAAAGGGTTAACGGCAACATTTTTTCGAATTGATTATTGCTTTTGAGACCTAAAAATATGATCTTTCGAAATATGGCTCTTAAGCTTAACTACGTCGAGCAGTTTGGTTGATTTGGATTTAAACAAAATGATCCAAAAACAGAAATAAACGGGGGAAAAAGGTTCTTCCTCCGATTAGATGCGTAATTGACTTTCTGCGCATGTGCAAACGTTTTCTTTCCCAGAACATTTAAAAAATGACTTTTTGATGAGAGTGAGTTCCGCTTCATAATTAATATCTATGAAACTAATCAAAAAATTAAAATTCTGAGCCAAAAACATTTTGAGCTTCGTACGTGCTGTAGATTTTGCTAGCCATCGCACACACACACACACACGCACGCAGATAGAGCGTTTTATTCTTTTATTAGTATAGATGCCGTCGTTAAACATGATTTATTATCCTTATTTTCATTTCACATTGATTAATAATGTAAGCTTTGAATTATCACATTCAACTCCTTCAATGCGCAAACAAATTTGTGCCGTTATACTTGGAAAACATTTTTGAAATTTTATCTCACATATATTATTTTAAAATGACTAAAGCAATGGTAGCATGAATTAAATTTTCAATTTACTTTTTTATAACGATAAGGTGTAATTTTATCTGTAAGCCATTGTGTAAAGTTGGACCGAGCAACAGCCAATGTGAGGCAATTCTTTTTCTGTTTTGATGAGCTTTAATAATTTTTTAAAAAATGTAAAATGTTCAGTTTTAATAAATTGAAAATAGATTTTAAAGCTGCATTTTCAGGATCTTGAAACATATATAATAATATTTCATTTAATCTGTACTTTGAAACTGAGAGTATTAAACTTTTGAAAACTGTCATTATTAATGGAACAAAAATGAATATTTAATAAATAAACTATATCAAACCTTTCCCTTTAAATATATCTTATAATTATATTCAACAAGAAGACGAAACAAAAACTAAACTACTCCGATTTCCAAACCTATAACATTCTTCTATGCCATAATAATAAAAACTTGAAAATTCGCTAATACAGTACTCAAACTAAATGATAATCTATGCCCATCATGGGATTCTAAAGGTATAAATTCATTGATTTCTTTGAAAAAAAATACAAGCATCGCATTTTCCACTTAAGTATTTGGATTTCATCATGTACCGTTTTAGATATCTGCACCCAAATTTGTCAGCCAAATAAACATAAAAAAGCTGTGCATATACCCAAGGGTTATAAGGTTTTATTACAATAAAGTGTAACGTAATATGGAGTTCGATTAAAATCCGTGAATTAGTTTTTAAGATACTGCTATCGGAAACATGGTGACAAGTACGGAACATCAGTACCCATTCTTCGGCGATAAACACGAAAACCTAATACTCAAGAACTTATGTAAAAGTCTAAGCGATTTTGAATTTTTGAAAACTGTGCATTAGAATTTAATATGCAGCTTTATTGAGATAACCGTGGGAAACGCAGCATAGCTCAACTCCATCTGTTGATCAATTTTCACAAAACATAATCAGCATTTATTCACACCTGAATAAGAAGTTTTATTAAAATTTATGCATTAGTTCATTAGTCACAGAAAAAAAAATAATTAAATTCAGTGAATTATTTGACATACAAGACATACAAGAAAGTCAGTCTGACAGACACGTATCATGTACAGACATGACATGTACATACAGACATGTATCATCAAAAAATTATCAAATATGTTCAGGACTCTCTAAAACTTATAAATCCGACGATTAACGGAAATTGAAAATTTTTACGAATCCAGTACTTTTTACTTGTAAAGATAGAAAAAAAAATGTATAATATATTTTTCCTTAAAAACATACACTTATAAAAATATGATACCATTTAAATAGAACAATATGTAAAAATGTAGATATTACTCAATTATACATTCCTTAGACAAATATTTTTTTTCCAAAATAAGCAACAAAAATTCAACCGCTACCAATGTCCACAATCTCTCAAAAATGTATGTTGATAAATAAAGAATAATGCCACGCATTGTTTTCGACTTTTCGTCCCGTGCGTTGGGAAATTTATACTAAAGTATTTAGATAATATTGTCTGACTGCAAAACAACAAAAACACTTCTTTGTGGTGATATTGAAGCAAATCAGATAAAACTTAATTTAAAAATATGAAAAAGTATCCTTTAGAACCATACAAAAAAGTTTATAAAGATCTTTTTTTTCCTGGATGAATAAAGACGTTTAAGAATATTTATTCAGGGAATGTCGATCTAAAATGGATAATTTTGTGTTGTATTTGAGAAAAGATTTATTATGATATATTTTGAATTCTAGTTTACATTAGAATATTTTACTTTGCTTTTGCGAAAAAAAAGATAAAAGAAAATAATTATTAATATATATATATATATATATATAAAAGTATGATACATTGTTCCTTATTTACTTTAATTTACAGGAATTTGACCTCATTTAAATAAAACTGTATGTAAAAATATAGATGCTAACTTAATCATACATTCTTTAGACAATACTTTTTTCCGAAATAAGCAACAAAAATTCTACTGATAGCAATGCCTACAATCTTCCAACAAAGTATGTAGATAAATAAAGAATAATGTCACGCATATTTTTCTTCTTTTCGCAAATTGTCACGGGAAATTTCTACTAAAGTGTTGAAATTATCATTTCTTACTACAAAACAATAAAAATATATCTTTGTGGCGACATTGAAGCAAATCAGATAAAACTAAATTTAAAAATTTGCAAAAATGATCTTAAAGAGATTCTTTTTACGGATGCATAAAGACGTTTAAGTATATTTATTCAAGAAACTTCTATCTAAAATAAAAGCTTTATTATGATAAATTTTGAATTCCAGTTTACATTAGAATATTTTAGATTGATTTTGAGGGAAAAAAAGATAAAAGAAATGTATCATTAATATATATAAATAAAAGTATGATATATTGTCCCTTCTAAACTTAAATGCTGATCATATTTAAATAGAACTATATGTAAAAATGTACACAAAAACTTAATTATACATTCTTTCGACAAACTTTTTTTCCGAAATAAGCAGCAAAAATTCAACCGATAACAATGTCCACAATCTTCCAACAAAGTATGTAGATAAATAAGGAATAATGTCACGCATATTTTTCGTCTTTTCGTCACGTGCCTTGGGAAATTTATACTAAACTATTTAAATAATCTTTTCTTACTGTAAAACAACGAAAACACATCTTTGTGGTGACATTGTAGCAAATTAGGTAAAACTGAATTTTAAAATATGTAAAAGTATCCTTTACAACTCTACAAGAAAGTTCTTAAAGATCTTATTTTCCTGGATTAATAAAGAGTTTAGGAATATTTATTTAAGTAACTTCTATCTAAAATGGATAATTTTTGTGTTGTTTTTGAGAAAAATTTTATTGCGATATATTTTAAATTCTAGTTTACAACCGAATATTTTACTTTAGTTTTGAGAAAAAAAACAAGCGAAAAGGACTAATAATACATATACATAAAAGTATGATACATTGTTCCATATAAGCCTAAGCATATAAGGATTGAACAACATTAAAATTTAACTATATGTAAAAATGTAGCCAAAAACTTAATTATACATTCTTTAGACAAATATTTTTTTTCCGAAATGAGTAACAAAAATTCAACCGATAGTATTGTCCACAATCTTCCAACAATGTACGTAGATAAATAAAAAATAATGTCATGCATATTTTTCGTCTTTTCGTCACGTGCCTTGGGAAATTTATTCTAAAGTATTTAAATAATCTTTTCTTACTGCAAAACAACAAAAACATATCTTTGTGGTGACTTTGAAGCAAATCAGATAAAACTGAATTTTAAAATATGCAAAAGTAATTTTTATAACATTACAAGAAAGTTTTTAATAATCTTTTTTTTCCTGGATGAATAAGGAGACTTAAGAAAATTTATTTAAGTAACTTCTATCTAAAATGGAAAATTTTTGTGTTGTATTTGAGAAAAGTTTTATTATGGTATATTTTGAATTCTAGTTTACATTAGAATATTTTACTTTGCTTTTGAGGGGAAAAAATATTAAAGAAATGTATTGTTAATATATATACATAAAAGTATGGTACATTGTTCCTTATAAACTTAAATTTAAAGGACCACAATCAAATAGAACCATATGTAAAAATTTAGAAAATAACTTAATTATACATTCTTTAGACAATTATTTTTTTCGAAATAAGTAACAAAAACTCCATCGATAACAATGTCCACAATCTTCCAAAAATGTATGTAGATAAATAAAGAACAATGTCAGGTATTTCTTTCGTCTTTTCATCAAGTTCCTTAAAAAATATATACTAAAGTATTTAGATAATCTTTTCTCACTGCGAAGCAACAAAAACACATCTTTGTGGTGACATTGAAACAATTCAGAAAAAACTGTTTTTATCTGTTTAGAATTTAAAAATATGCAAAAGTATCTTTTATAACTCTACAAGAGAAATCTTAAAGATTTTTGTTTATCCTGGATGAATAAAGAGGTTTAAGAATATTTATTTAAGTAACTTTTACCTAAAATAAATAATTTTATATATTGTATTTTAGAAAAGTTTTTATTGTGATACAGTTTGAATTCTAGTTTACATTAGAATATTTTACTTTGCTTTTGAGAAAAAAAAATAAAGAAATGTATTATGAATATATATGCATAAAAGTATGATACATTGTTCCTTATAAACTTAAATTTATAGAAATTTGACCACATTTAAATATAACTATATGTAAAAATGTAGACAATAACTGAATTATACATTCTTTAGACAAATACTTTTTTTCCGAAATAAACAACAAAAAATCAACCGATAACATTGTCCACAATCTTCCATAAAAGTATGTAGATAAATAAGGAATAATGTCACGCATATTTTTCATCTTTTCGTCACGTGCCTTGGGAAATTTATACTAAAGTATTTAAATATTCTTTTCTTACAGCAAAACAACAAAAATATATCTTTGTGTTGACATTGAAGCAAATCAGAGAAAATTAAATTTAAAAATGTGCAAAATTATCTTTTGTAACTCTACAAGAAAGTTCTTAAAGATCTTTTTTTCCTGTATGAATAAAGAGGTTTAAGAATGTTTATTTAATTAACTTCTATCTAAAATAGATAATTTTTCTGTTGTATGTGAGAAAAGTTTTATTATGATATATTTTGAATTCCAGTTTACATTACAATATTTTACTTTGATTTTGATAAAAAAAAGTAAAAGAAATGTATTATTAATATATATACATAAAAATATGACACATTGTTCCTTATAAGCTTAAACTTATAGGAATTGCACCACATTTAAATAGAACTATATGTAAAAATGTAGACAATAACTTAATTATGCATTCGTTAGGCAAGTGTCTTTTTTTCCGAAATGAGCAACAAAAAATCAACCGATAGAACTGTCACCAATCTTCAAACAAAGTATGTAAATAAATAAAGAATAATGTCATGCATATATTTACGCTTTTCGTCATGTGCCTTAGAAAATTTCTACTAAAGAAATTTAATTTAATTTAAGAAATTTTTAACAAAAACACATCTTTCGTTGTGACATTGAAGTAAATCAGATAAAACCGAATTTAAAAATATGCAAAAGTATATTTACAACTCTACAAGAAAGTTCTTAAAGATCTTTTTTCCTGGATGAATAAAGAGGTTTAAGAATGTTTATTTAAGTAACTTCTGTCTAAAATAGATAATTTTTGTGCTGTACTTGAGGCAAGTTTTATTATGATATGTTTTGTATTCTGCTTTACATTAGAATATTTTGCTTTGCTTTTGAGAAAAAATATAAAATAAATATATTGTTAATTTATATGCATAAAAGTATGTATGATTGTTCCTTATAAACTTAAATTTATGAACATTTGACCAAATTTAAATTGAACTATATGTAAAAATGCAGACAATAAGTTAAGTATACCTTATTTACAAAAAAAAAAATGGGGGGAAATAAGCAACAAAAAGCCATCCGATAGCAATGTCCACAATCTTCCCACAAATTATGTAGATAAATAAAGAATATTATCACGCATTATTTCGTCTGTTAATCACAAGCCTTTTGAAATTTATACCAATGTATTTAAATAATCTTGTCTTACTACAAAACAACAAAAACACATGTATGTGGTGACATTGAAGCAAATCAGATAAAACTGAATTTAAAAATATGCAAAAGTATCTTTTATATCTGTACAATAAAGTTCGTAAAGATCTCTTTTTTTTCTGGATGAATAAAGAAGTTTAAGAATATTTATTTAAGTAACTTCAGTCTAAAATAGATAATTTTTGTGTGTATTTGAGAAAAGTTTAATTATGATATATCTTGAATTCCAGTTTACATTTGAATATTTTATTTTGTTTCTGAGAAAAATAAAATAAAATAAATATATTGTTAAACTATATATATATATCTATGTTACGGTCAATTTGATTATTATTAATTGCAACCGGTTATTATTAATAAAAACTAAATTATATCCAAATAAGCAGTTTAATATGTTAGATTTTCGAGATTTTATCAAATTTACTGATTATTATTAATAATTACTAATCAAGATTCATAAATATGATAAGTTTCAGCTCGTTAGATTGACAATTTTCTTTTGTGTACTATTTCTAACTATTCTTTGCTAAAATTTTGCATTTGAAAGCTGTATAATTTATTGTTTGAACATTTCAATGCTAATTTTTTATTACATTGCCTGGTAAAATGACTTTTTGTTATTTTTTACAATTGTTTTATTATTAAGTGAGGTTTTTTTCATGTAAATGATGATTCTGATTAGTTTTTCATCACTGTAATAGCCATAGCCATAAAATATTTACCAAGATTATAGAATCACAGTGCTCTATGAATGTGCACTTTCATGAACATTATTCTCCATAAAATTACTTCTGTGCGAAACCTCAAATATTTTCCACTTAATATACTCGATTTTATAGACATATTATCAACGACCTTTATGAGTTTTTTTTTCAAAACTTCATGAAACAAAATTAGATTACAAATTCACAGTACAAGCTATTGGAAATTACACAACAACAATGTTTAACAATAAAAAATAAACGACTCATTTAGTAAAATTCATGGATGTCGGAAAGCTTACATCTTGTTTTCTTAAAGAATTCAATGTCTGACAATCGCTATTTCTTGGAATCTATTAGTTATCTGAAACGAGCAAAAGAATCTGAAATCTCTACAATTATGTATCATTTGTGTGACATAAGTCAGTAATAAATATATTAATGTTATAATGTCCCTTTACGACCTGTTTTATGGAAAGGAAAAAATAAATAATTTTTTATTATTAGCTTAAAGTTTATAGATTGTTAGCTTAAATAAAAATATCTTTATTTCTTTTAGGGTGTTTTGCATAGCTGTATATTTCATAGCGAGTATTTTTCATAGCTGTTTGCATGAGCCCATGACTTTTTTTCATTTTGGATCATTTTTTTCATGAAATGATACATAATTATCCATAATTAGTCTATCTACGTTTGTACTACATCTATCTTACTATCTACTACTAGTACATACAGCTATACCCAACCCTAGGCCATATAATTTCTTATAAGGTCTTATTATTCTTTTAGCAATGTTTTTTTAATAATAACAGTTGATAATTCAAATATTTATTGTACTAAAATCTCTGAGCGCGAGTAATACTCGAACTTGACCGTTCATTTAAATGAAGATTTGTGTATTCATATCAATGTTTCTCGTTCTGCAAACTTTATGTGATGATATCGAAACACCTTGTCCATTTAATTTAGGCATTGGAAATCATACAACTAATAATATTCAATAATACAAATTGTACAAGAGATTTAGTAGAATTCTTCGATGTCAGAAATCTTTATGATCATGCATGATCGTGTCACATATTTGAGATGTCATCATCATACCATTTTACATCATTAATTTTTCTTTCTGACGTTATTAAAGACTTAATATATTTTTGTTAATTATTTGTTATAAATAAATTTGGAACCCATTTTGCTTAGAGCCATCAGTCTAAATAATTAATAGCGATTAAATTAATGTTATAATTATTGCTGGAAATTAATTTTATCGTCTGCGACGACGTGTCGATATCGACTTCCAAAATTAACTGCTAGTACTTTTTTTTTTCTTTTTTTTTTTTCTTTTTTTTTGAGAAACAGTGTATATCAATCTACGGTGTATCTTCTGCGATGTGATGATATCGTCCGCCAAAGCTGACTGATAGTAATCTTTTGAGTAAGTTTATTTTTTCTGAAAATCGGGGTGCAATGTTCTGCTTGGTTTGCACTGTTTAAATCGATTCTACGAGAAAAGTAAAACGATGAGGGTTTTATTATCATGTGATGCAGTTCATCTTTTATTTAATATATGTTTTGAATTACTAATGAGTATGAAATTTTTTTAATACAACCAGTGCTACAAATAATACAAAAATAGTTATAATTCACTTTTTGAGAAATATCAGCAAATGAAAAATAACTTTTGATTGCTTTCTAAAATCAAAATAGATACATTTCTGTACTAATATTCTTTACTTCTCTCTCTCTCTCTCTCTTTTTTTTTTTTTTTTTTTTTTTTTTTTTTTTTGTAAAACAAGAAATACAAAAGTTGAGTTGCTCATTTTAAAGTTTAGCTTTCATGAAAGAAAAAAAAAAGATGTTAAAACGGTTAATTCATAATGCGAAATTATTTTTAATGACAAATTTAATTTAATTATCTCCTTTTTTTTTAAAAAAAAGTTTTGAGATATTTTAATAATATAATTTAATTAATCAAACAGTTTTAAATTTCTTTTATAAAATTGCTTAATTCAGAGAAAAATATCAAAAAATGGAGTATAAGTAGCGAACAAATAAGTTTAATCAGTTTTGTAATTACATTTCTGTCGAGAGTTGCTAACCAGCATTCATTTTATTGTTTAATTACATCTATAAATCACAGCAAATAAATTTCAGAAAAGATTAGAAGAAACCAATAAATTGAAATTTAATTTGAGTTCAATTTAAGTACAGTATAATAGTAAAAATTACGAAATTTTTTTAATTTATATATTTTTTCACATTAATATTTAACAATTATTTTATTTGCCAAATTATCTCCTTCTATTTAAAAAATAAAAAATTCTGCTGACAAATACAAACAAATTCTAGTTAAATATTAGACAAAAATGTTATTTTTTATATCTTACTTTTAAATATATCTACATGAATTTTTAAATTTTGAATATAATTAAAGAAGATTACTTATTATTATATTTTTTATTAAATGAAGGTTTATATACAAACAACTACAAAATGTTTATTATATTTTTTTTTTCTCTGATAGTCAAGAATATCCATTTAAAGAATTATTATTTTTTAATACTTGTCAATTCTACAAAAAACCATACTAATAAAAGTATGTCTACCTCTGTCTATGTGTTTGTGTTGATGGTATCTGGCAAAATCTTTCACTCTCTGAAGTCAGAAAATTTTGATGGAATTAGCAAGGCAAGTTTTGGTGCGCCTGAGTTTTATAAATTTATTTTTTATATATTTGGCATATATATTATATATTTTTTTAAATATTAATAAAAACTAATCAAAAACGCGTTACTTTTTTACCTGAAAATCAGAAAGTGCTCCAAAATACATTAATATTTCATAGCTTTGGTCGTGAAGAATTCTTTTTTACTAAGTTTATTCGTACTTTCTGACAAGCAGCAGAGCTTTATTCAATATATATATATATATATATATATATATATATATATATATATATATATATATATATACATACAGGGTGAGTCATAAATATCGAAACAATAGGCTATCTCCTTAAATATTGCCCTTAGACCCATACTTCCAACTGCAAAAATTCATAAAAAAGTGTGAAGTTTTTGATAAGATAAATTGCGACACCATGGGGGGTCTAGTTGAAAAGTTACGAAAATTAAATTTTTATACGGCCCCCGTAGGACAAAAATTCCAATTAGTTAAACTTTCCTTATTCAGTCCTGAATAAGACACAAAAAGTTCCATCTTCATATCTCCAAAATTCGCAAAGTTATAGCCGTTTAAAAAATTCATCAGGTTTTAAGGGATTAGACACAAATTGAAAAGCGCGCAATTCAAAAAACAATGTTACTTTAACAGTTCTAGAAAACGCGTAAAAAATATATTTCTTGAGTTAGAATTCTGATTTTTCTTCTTTTTTTGTGATGGTTAGCATTATAATTTGCTAAGAAAATCACATTCTAAAATTTCTCATACAATTTATAAAAGTTTCATGTGGTTAGTATTGGTTTAAATGGGACAATCAAAAATCGTTATACAGTCAAAGATCTATAATCCGCACACCCATAATCCACTGTTTTCTATAATTCACGTTATTTTACGAATGTAAACAATGAAATAAACAGTTAAAAAATTTACAAATTAGTGATCCAAAAACGTTTTTTAGAAAAATCTAAAAAAAATGAAAAAACAATGAGGAAACAGTGAATTATGGGTGTGCGGACTATAGATATTTAACTGTAACACGTAACATTATTTATCGGATTTCAATTTCTTTCCATTTAATTAAAGATGAAAATATGATTTTAGTTTTGTTCCAAGGTTTTTTTTATATTAATTTTAAAACTATTAAAAATATTCATTGAAAAAATAATATAACTTAAAAAAAAAAAAAAAATCATATTTTCAAAAACAAACATTTTTTCAAAAGTAAACATTTTTTCAAATTTGCCGAAACAAAACTAATGTAAAAAAAATCAAAAATGACGTGTTTCAAGTTCTTTTTTCTTTTAAAAATTCTTAACATTTAATAATTTAAAGACAAGAAATAGAGAATAAAAAATTCATTATGCAGAAAAACGAAGTGTATTGTTTAAATGTCCGTCAGTTATTTAAAAAAATGCTTTTTCTAAGATGCACATTAAGTTTTTTTTCTTTTTAAATTTACCTCTGACAACTTCAGGCTTTTTATCGTCCTCCAGAGGATGTTAAAAAATCTGTATTCTGGGCCCAGGTAGGACCAGGACCGAGACGTTACTTTTTTCAGAAGACCCGCCAGGCTGGGCCTAGCGTACTTTTCATAAAGGAGGGGACTACTTCATTCAACTTAGGTGCACTCTGGATGAAATTTTCAAACTCGGTCTCGACAAAACCCGTATGAATCACTGTCTCTGACTGACTTAGTACGTACATAAAATAAATAAAATTCGGCTCAATCGAATTTTTTTACGAAAAACATGTAGATTTTAAAACTTTTATTTTACAAAAAAAAAAAAAAACCTTTAAAATTTATTTTTTTTAAATAGCTTATTCAAAGACTAAAAAAATTAAATACAATAAAACCAGTGAAAAAAAATCTGCCTATGACGGAATTCTGTCTTAAACGGAAAATATGTTGATCCATGCAAAATAATTGCAATAGTACCTGAAAAGAAAATAAGCTTCAATTACATCTTCTAAGGAGAGCATCTGTCTATAATGTATTTTTTCTTTCCTATGTGATTCCATCTTAAAAAGTTTTAGTGTATAACATTTTTCAGAGTCTCCAAAGCATGGGATATGGATTAACGATATTAAAATATAAGTGGAACATTTACATATAAATAGAGATTCATTGATAAAATAAATATATTACAGCCTTTGGCGCTTCTTTAATAACAAAAATTATAAATGTAAAAAACGAAAAGCTATAAAAGAATTTTTTGGTTAGAACTCCTCCATATGAAACATTTTTTCCCACTCCGAATTAAAAAACTATGTAGAAATTTGCAACTGAACCGGGCTATGATTTAAACTATTTTCCAGACCGGTCCGGGTTATGATGTTGACATTTTTTCAGGCCAAGCCGAACTTTTCCCCCTATGGGTCGGTTTGAGACTTGACCTAGATATTTTGACCCGGGCAGACGTCTGGTATACCAATTTAGCGTAAAAACTATACGCTGCTATTTTATGTCCAAAGAAAAAGCGCTATCTTAAACCGATTTTTATCAATTTGCAATTTGTGAATGTTCCCTAACAAGCGTTGAATCACAGAGAAGAAAGCACAGTTTAGAGGCAGGGAAAAGTGGTGTAAGTCAGGAATTTTTGAGGATTTTGATATTTAATAGCTCTGTGGGATTTTTTGATACGGAGATGAAATTTGTTTTGTACAATTTAGGAATGGATAAGGAATAATTTCCTAACTGGGAATTTTGACCTACGGGGGCCGTATAAAAATTTAATTTTCGTAATTTTTCAAATAGACCCCCCATGGAGTTGCAACTTATCTTATCAGAAATTTCACCTTTTTTTATGAATTTTTGCAATTGAAAGTATGTGTCTAGGGGCAATATTTGAGGAGATAGCCTATTGTTTCGATATTTATGACTCACCCTGTATATATAAGTTAGCTGCAGAGTTGATACACTAACCTATTAAAAGCAAGTTTCCTCCACCTCCACATATTTAGCCCATCGTTATTTCATCTGCGGAAATCTTTTGCAAGCATCTTTTGGAATTCTGTTAAACTCTTCTATTCTGCATATCTCATTTCTACTGTCAAAATGGGACCAGTTTAATAGCGTCTTATAGGCAAATAAAACCGTTTGAAAAAGGCGAACGAAAACGGTTCCAATTCAAAAAGTTATCTTTCTAAAAATACCATTTTACAATAAAGTGTCAAACACGTAGTTCAATTACCAATTTCATCGAAAATGTACCTTGTATGTTGAAATACATGGTGTTTAAGCTGTACTTTTCTTTTACATTTTGGAGGAATGAAGCGATGTAAAATAATTTTCAATTTACTTTGTGTTTATTTTTTGTCCGTTAATTCTAAACACGTTTATAAATGTATCTTAACAAACATAGTCCAATCATTTTACATTTTTTACATAAAATCTTCGTATATCATTAAAGGCATTGGAAGGTAAATACTGATTTCTTAATTTTCTTAGTTTACAGTGCACAGTAGTTATGTTTTAAACAATCTACAAAACAACTGCAACCAATCTTCTAAAATTAAAAGGATTTACCGAGCCGATAAAAAAACACTCTTCATGTATTCTTTCAGTATACATATACAAATCACAGCAAATAAATTTCAGAAAAGATTAGAAGAAACCAATAAATTGAAATTTAATTTGAGTTCAATTTAAGTACAGTATAATAGTAAAAATTACGAAATTTTTTTAATTTATATATTTTTTCACATTAATATTTAACAATTATTTTATTTGCCAAATTATCTCCTTCTATTTAAAAAATAAAAAATTCTGCTGACAAATACAAACAAATTCTAGTTAAATATTAGACAAAAATGTTATTTTTTATATCTTACTTTTAAATATATCTACATGAATTTTTAAATTTTGAATATAATTAAAGAAGATTACTTATTATTATATTTTTTATTAAATGAAGGTTTATATACAAACAACTACAAAATGTTTATTATATTTTTTTTTTCTCTGATAGTCAAGAATATCCATTTAAAGAATTATTATTTTTTAATACTTGTCAATTCTACAAAAAACCATACTAATAAAAGTATGTCTACCTCTGTCTATGTGTTTGTGTTGATGGTATCTGGCAAAATCTTTCACTCTCTGAAGTCAGAAAATTTTGATGGAATTAGCAAGGCAAGTTTTGGTGCGCCTGAGTTTTATAAATTTATTTTTTATATATTTGGCATATATATTATATATTTTTTTAAATATTAATAAAAACTAATCAAAAACGCGTTACTTTTTTACCTGAAAATCAGAAAGTGCTCCAAAATACATTAATATTTCATAGCTTTGGTCGTGAAGAATTCTTTTTTACTAAGTTTATTCGTACTTTCTGACAAGCAGCAGAGCTTTATTCAATATATATATATATATATATATATATATATATATATATATATATATATATATATACAATATATATACAATATATATATATACAATATATTATATATATATATATAAACAATCTACAAAACAACTGCAACCAATCTTCTAAAATTAAAAGGATTTACCGAGCCGATAAAAAAACACTCTTCATGTATTCTTTCAGTATACATATACAACATGTCTTCTAGGGACGTGTGAAAAAATGGAAAAGTTTATTTTGATATTAATTTGCATTTTTGATACTACATCTGAGTTTACTCGATGAAAACACCTCCAAAATATAAATAAATTATTCAATTACTAATTTATTCTAATTTATCCAAAAAAGTATATAGAGAATTTTTCTCATTGGTATCCCATTATTGGGAAATCAATCGGAGAGCAGCTAAGTCCTCAATAGATTAATACAAACGAATTACAAGAGCTATAATGATCTTAAAATCGCCACAGTTGACTGACGCATTAAACGCACCAGATAGAGTTTAAAGTTATCTGTATGCATCTGGAGCATATTCATTTTAAATTTTTATAGATTTTAAATTAGAACTTAACATCTTCAAACAAAGTAAATCAACTGCTAATTGTCTTTAAAAATGTCACGCAAATGTGACATACAAGTACAAATAAATAATGAATTTTAATATATTTTATAAAATTGTATGAAATTAACAGAACTAATTGTTATAAATGCTTATATAATATATACATTTTACAAACATTCATAAAATATATGGTAAACACTTTCAGGAAATATTTAGATTTACAGTTGCTTATAAATGTTTACACACATATTTTCAAAATGTGTATTAAATACATATATTAATAGTTAATTGAGTATTACAAAATGAATGAATTTGAATGAATTTGAATATTACAAATAAAATGTGAATATTACAAACAAGGATTCATTAATTTGAAGAACTGGAAAACAATTTGTAAAAGCATTAGAAGTCATATATATATATTTTTTTTTAATGAAGGATTTGTTTATGTAATGTTAGAAGTATTTAAACAAATAGTATAATATTAGGCAAAATTAAAAAAAAAAGTTCTTTTATACGGTTATTTAAACAAATAAAAATTTGTATTGATATTGATGAAAATTTCAGCGACTTAATTTAGAATACAAATCACGCATCGTGATGATTACACAATGTTAAAAATTTCTGATAAATTTTGGGAGAACTATTTTTAAAAATCGCAGGAATTCTTTTTGCTATATCGTATAGGTATCTTTACTCAATGAAGTATTTTCGCTATAAAGAGCAACAAAACATTAAAAATTAACCTGAAGTATAAAATTTAATTTTATAAACACTTTATTAAATATCTTACATTTTTGTTGCCCACAAAATCACATTATTCCCGAGTAGAATAAGACTTGTTTTTGATAAATCTATATTATTAATTTCAGTTTGAATGGACTTGAGTAATTAAAATAAAACTCATCAAGATTTTTATTTTCTAGAGGCCCAAAAAATATATAAAAGTATCATTTCATGTGTTACAGTAGTTTAAATATATTTGTATATGACTTCACAAATTCCTTTCATTAAAATTAAATCTTCGAGGTTTCATATTTTTAAAATATCTTCCCAGGGATTTTTAGTTCGTTTTTAAATGTACTTTATAAAATATGATTCTTTTTTGTAACATCTGACTCACAGCTTGTTAGTTTCACTAACTTTTAAGCACAAGAATTATAAATTAAGAATACTTTTTATAAATATTTCGAGAATTGAGAGAAAGAGAGAGATCATTTTTAGAACGTAACACAAAGGTTAAAAATAACATTAATATCCTGATGCGATATTTATAACTACGAATAAATTATTCAATTGTGGATTTAAGTTAGCAAACGATACTCCAGCTGACCATCACTCTGAATCAACTAATGTACAGAAATACGAAAACTCATATACACAGTTGAAAATTAATTAAGTGGTGTTCGAGATGACTATATTGACTAAAACTTTTCCCATAATATAAACTTTCATTTATACTAATAAAATAATAACTATGTAACTGTACATACATGGTTCTATACCAATAATGTTCCCCAAAATTTCATCAAAATGTTAAAGTAAAAAAATCAATTCATCACTGGTGATGTCGCCAATCGTATGAAGAAAGTTTAATAAGAAGAGACAATTGATTTTATAAATTTTCAAAATAAATATTTAAAAAAATAATATAAAATGCATACTTTGACTTGCATAAATATATAGTAATTCACTGTACTATATTCAAGTAACTGGCTAAATATTGTCAAACTCTTTAACAAAATTATATGCAAACATTTATCTTTAAAAATAAGATTAAAAAAATATATATAATACAAGTATCGTTATAGCATTTGTGTAAAAGCAATCAACTCATCAAAGAAATGACAGCGTAGAAAGACTACAGTCTTATATACGGCAATCTCACGTTCATGTAATCTTATTGACTCATTTGTGTAATGCTTATTATCTAAGACAAAAATAAAAGAAAAAGAACAAGTGACCATGTGAATCCAATTTCAACTCCTAGATGTAATTGAAACGACAAGGAATAAAGTTGTTTCTCTGATGAAATTTACTGGATGTTGTAAATACCTGCAGATTACCGGTTATTTTATTACGTCGATATAGAAAGACCAATTTATTGTAATTAATTATAATTCATGTATATTAGGATATTCTAAACACTAATGGCATATTATCCTTATGCTGTCAGTTCAAATTAAATAATAATAAGAAGGGAAATATAATAAAAAAAGGAGTTTTCATAAGTGCAGTGTTTTTTATAACTGTATGATATATATGAATCTTTATTGTAATAAGAATTCTCTGCGCAAAATATTGGAAGCTAGCTTTAAAAAGTTTAATAACAAAGCTCTTTATACATATATTTCGCATGCTATTATATTTAGAAATAAACATACTCATCGATTTTAAATTATTAAACAGTGAAATATATATTATTTAAAATTAACAAATTATTGTAATGAATTTTATTGAAACAAACACAAAACAAACAATTTATTTATCTGATTACTTTGACATGTAACATTTAAAAAACCTCAAATATACAGAGCATGCATTTTTTTTTTGGATTAAAACGTTTTTGGAAAATCAGTAATTAAATAACAGTATAAATTTAGATATTGAGAGTCAATGTAACAGAAGTACAAATTTTTGCCACCATTTTTTAACTCCAGATTAACTATGTCTATTCTGCCAGAAAGATAAAAATAACGTCTCACATTACTACCAAAAGTGATTCTGGTGATAAATTTTAAGATTCAAGGAACAATACATAATTGACCTAAAAAACCATTTGCAAGAGTTCTAATTTTTTTTCTATATTTTTACTTAATTCGAATTCACGCTAATTTAATACAGCTACTGAAAATGAAATCTGTGTTATTTTGACATTTTAATTTAATTAAAATACATAAATATTGAAAAATAAAGTTATTTGCTAATTTTTTATCATGTTCTAGTTTTCCTTATAAATTTCATAATGTCCGATTTTAGGCCTATAATTTTTTTTCTTTAAATAGCAGTAATTTTAGAACCAAGTACAGTATCTATCTTGTACTTTGCCCCTAGGTATGTTGTACCATAAACCATGCATTTTTGTTGTATCAAAAATAAAAACAAAATTCCTTAAACAATTTTATGATGCATTTGAAACTTAAGACGAGAGCTGATAATGAAGGGGGCATGAGCGCGTGAGTCTGGATAGATAGTTCGAAAGGATTTTTCTAGGTTTTACCGTGAAAATGCCGCTTGTATTGGAGGCAAATGGGCGCTAGAAGACCTAGGATCGGGAAGTGGGACTTCCGCTTATACTTCATATGGCGAAAATATAATATAGCTGTTTTTTGGCTCCCACTGTAGTTAATTGACATTAAAAGGGAGATAACATTTGTTATGATTATTTTGCATTTTTGTGTGTGTGTGAGGGGGGGGGTTGTATCTGCAGTTTTCTTGCTCAATCTCTTCGCAACTTATTCTTTACTTTTCGTTTTCTCCATTTTTGACAACTTTTGCTATCACGGATGCTTTTTTTTCAGATATTTTTTGTCCGTGTTGTTTTTATCATTTTTCAATTATGTTAGAAAAGTGGTCAAATTTAAGTAACTAAGTAATTATCTGGTCGAATTTAAGTAACTAAATTTGCCGATCTAAAATAACTGTGCCTTTTTTTAAACAAATAATCTCAAGACTAAAAACAAAATCGAAAAAAAATCCGCGTGGAAAATAGGCTCAAAGAACAGAAAATTAAGGTACGGATATGGAAATCTACAAATTACCATAAATTTTCAATACTCTCTTACGTTTTCCAAGCAAAAAATACCGCAAAGCAGCTAACTTTAGTTTTTACTTTAATTGTCTGAAAACATCACATGGCGGTTGCTTCTTCTAATCTTAAATGACGTGACTTTGATGAACAGAATTTCAGTAGTAGATGGCGTCTTTTTCTGTAATTAACGTCAACATGGCAACGGTCCATTTAAAGCCGCGTCCCAAATATAGCTACTTCCCCTTAATTATACAACAATAATTATGCAACAATAGTTAATATTATCATTTGGGATTTTCATGTATGCTCTCTACTCAACTAAGACACGTCTCATGCAAATGCATTTCAAAATTTAAATTGTTTGGCAAGATTATTTATTGGCAATTTTACATATGACGCAAAAATTACTTCTATTTACGATATTTAAATAATATTAATGAATTCATTATTGTTATTCTCTTTTAATATATGCATGTAAATGTAAAATTTATTACGCAATTTTCATTAATTTTTGTCTTTTAACAAGAAAACATTTAATTCTAAGTTCAAAGGTAAAATTTGAAATAAATCTCTCGTGTAAATGTATTCTTTAATTTACATTATTTGACAATGTTTTCATTTGAATATTTGAAATAGGATGTCATTTCTCCTTATATAGTTTCTAACACACATTAAATAATTGATTATTTCATAGTTTTCTATTAAGTTAAAATTCTAAATTTAAATCTAATAAATAATTTAATAAATTTTATTTTTATTTTTAATTAACTTTTAAAATTTTTAATTAATTATTAATTTAATTCTAACAATTTAAATATGTTTGTTCGTAAACAAATTTTATTATGTAATGTTTAATATTTTCCTTTTTTAACAGGTAATCATATTAAAGGGTTTTTTTAGTTTTTATAATTATTATTTTTTGACAATCACATGTGAATATATTTTTTTATTTAAAAGAAATTTTTTTGTTTGCACTGTCTTAAAATTTGACATCAATTTAAAATTGTTACATTTTCAAAAGAAATGTAAAAATTTTAAGCAAAATTTGAATTTAAAATTTAACTAAATCCTGAAAAAAAATGATTCAAGATAAAATAATAATATTAATAAATGCAGGCTAGTCAGCATTGACTGTGAATGAAAAATATCCTTACTTGAATTAACTAAATTTTCCTCCTTCTATTTCTAACAAATGAAAAGTTTCGCCAAAATAATTATCTTAATTTACACATTGAAGAATTTTTATAAGTACATAATTTATGACTTGAACTTGCTTGTAAAATCGTTTCCAAAACATAGTGAGAGTTTCATATGTCTCTATTTTACTTGTTGTAGTTTGTCTAACTGAGTATTCCGCAATATTATTGAGTGATTCTTTATTAGCTTAATTTTTAGCTTTAAAAGAAAATGGATAAATTTTAATTTTCAAAACTTTATCTGTAGAGTGTCTAAAATCATGATAAAATTTATCCATGTTCGATATTAGTTCTAAAATTTCAAAAGTTGTTGATATTTTGACTAACATAAAGACAAATATGTGTAACATCTGCAGTCCCTTTTTATAAAAAGAAAAAAAAATCTTTGGAAACAAATTAAATGAACTCCAAAACTTTGAAATATAGATCTTGATAAAAACCTAAAGTAATCATAAAACATTTTAAGCAAGTAAAACTCAACATCCATTTTGATAAATATTTTTAAAATTGAACTTTTTAGCAATAAATATGTGAAAATTATGGATAAAAAGTATCTAGTGTACTGCAAAAATAGAAAACTGAACTTATACAATCTAAAATGTGCTAAGAAAAACAAAAGAAAAAAAAGGAAAATTGGAATTTACTAGCACCTGGCTGAATATCAATTTGACTCATATACTTCTGCAGATTACAAACAAACGACATACTATAAACAAGGGAGCGGTTGACCCATCTCTAAAAAAAAATATAAGTAATTTTTGAAGTATGTATCATATTTTACAATCAATTTTTTTTCTAAATAAATATTTAATGTTAGTATGTTGGAAAAAAAAAACGTACTCATCATTTTACTGATACTACAAGGAAAATAAAGTTACTTAAAGAGAAAAAAATATATTTCAACCTGTGGGTCATTAATATTTCATTTTCAATATTATATTAAAAATAAAGTTACATTATCATCTACGAGAGAATTAACTGAAAATGTGAGTAAAATATACAGAATTTCTACAGAGATAGTTAGATACAGAGAGACTTTAGAATTATAATATATTTTATTTAAATGCGTTCATGAATATATTAAATATATATGTATGCGTTTGAGGTAAGTTGAAGTAAATTATTTTATACTTTAAATATATTTATTTTTTATAAAAACAACATTAAAATAAAGCTTGTAAGTCTGTGAATCAAATGAGATTGTTACTCTATATTATGTTTGATTAAACTGAGCACGTAATAAAAAATGCAGTGTTTTTATAATAGAGCGTTTCTCAATCACAGTAAACTTTATTATTACTTTCCTTACCCTATTTAATAAGGCTTGTTGCCAAATACATCTTATTCACAAAATAATGGTACAAGAACAATTTTTGATATAATATCCCCAACGTATATTTTATAAACACCCGGCCCTCTTGAAAATAAAGATGAAAACTTCTTTATAAAAAATATAAATTATTTAAAATCAACATTTTTAAAATCTTAGATATATCTCTTTGTTATTGCTTCAAAGTGTTGTACTTGCTAGTAATATTGTGAAGTAAGAGTAATATTAGTTTGTGTCTCAACAGAGATTCCGTCCTCATGCATTATTTTAAATGAATGAGCGGTCTACATAACATTTTGAATGCCTTTCCAGATGAGGTTTCTGAAACGCACTCACATCTTTCAATTAAGCTTACAATGTCACGGTATCCCAATAGCGTCATTAAAGCACTTCGGAATAAAGCATTATTTCGAAGGCAATAATTGATGCAGTATATTTTCACTTAAATTAGTAAGGTTTTTAGCATGCCATTATATATTCCATAAGGTATCAAAAAGATTGTAATGGTAAGTACATAAATATGTAACATCATAAATTTAGAACTAAATACATCCTATAGTTAATAAAACTCATACATGATAACTTTTTTGGCATTTAATCATTTAATGCATTTAACTTAAAGAATTGTTTTTTAACAATTTCCAAGTAGTTCAAAATTTCTTATCAATTCAGTTTGTCTGTCTTTATATCTTTGTGCTTCTGTCCTTCCTCTAAGTCATTTAAATATACTTGAATTTCTATTGAATTTAAATACCTCATTTAATTTTACTATGGAATGTTTTGTATTAAACATTAAGTATAGGTTTTCTTTACAGTGATACTCAAAACATTTCATTACATTATGTTCGATGTAGGAAATTGTTTGAGGTACAAATGAAGTTACAAAATTTCAAGCACAATCAGATGGATATGCATCAATTATGGTGATTCATTTTTTTTCTGAAGAATATAGTTTAACAACTATTTGTAGTTCTTTTTCAAACTTTTATTTCATTATTTTCAAAATACAGAATAAATGTTACAAATTATATTATATTTTATATATTCATGTATATCATTTAAATTATCAAAAGACTACTTCAAGGCATAATAAATATAACTCAAAGGAATTAAGAATAAATACCTGTATTGATAAATATATTTTATTCACAAAATAATGAATAAAAACAGTTTTTGATAGTATATCACAAACGTATATTTTATAATTACCCAGTCCTCTTGAATAGTGATGAACACATCTTTACAGAAAATGCAAATTATTCGAAATCTAGTTTTTTTTTAAAACATGAATATATATGTTTCTTATAGCATCAAAGATTTGTATGTCCCAGTAATTTTGTGAAGTAAGCGTAACAACAGTTTGCGTCTCAATAGAAAATCCATCCTCATACATTATAAATAAATGGGCGGTTTTCATAACATTTTGATTGCCTTTCCGAATGAGGTTTCTGAAACGCACTTGCATCTTTCAATTAAGCTTACAATGTCACGATATCCCAATAGCGTCATTAAAGCACATTGGAATAAAGCATTATTTTGGAGTCAATAATTAATACAGTATATTTTCACTTAAATTAGTAAGGTTTTTATATATTCCATAAGGTATTGTACACATTGTGACTAAGTAAGTACATAAACATGTAAAACCATAAATTAGAAACTATATCTATCCTATAGTTAATGATTCTCACAAATGATAACTGTTTTTTTCTCGTTTAATGTTTTCATGCATTTAACTTTTATAAATGTTTCTTAACACTTTCCAACATAGTTGAAATGCTCTTATGAATTCCGTTATTTTGATGTTGTTTCCTGTAGAAAAGATGTTCTACTCTCATTGGTAGTTGATGGGAGGTGCTGGGATCGAAACCAATAATATCCGTCGGCCTAATCGTTTGGAAGGTTCTGGAATTTTCTTTGAGCCTTGGATTTCACTGCATAAATGCGGGTTAGTTTCCCTTTGAAAGACCCGCACAGAGAGCACTCTGTCCCTCAGGATTTATATCCCTCTTGTTGATAATTGGCCGTCCTTGGTCTAAAACGTGTAAATATACTTCAATTTCTATGAAACTGAAATATATTATTTAGTTTCACGATGCTTCGGTTTATATTGAAAATGGATGATATGGTTTGCATACAGGGATACTCAAAACATTTCATTACATTATAGTCCCTGGAAAAAAATGTTTTAGATACAAATGGAGTTACAAAACTGCAAGCGCCCTATACTACGTATGATGGGTAAGTAAAAGTGAAAACGGGGCCATTATGCGATCATTCCCGTATCTGTTTGTTAGTGATACTTTACTCGCAAACTATAAAACCTGGAAAATTGAAATTGATGGAAGTATTAACAACTATTGACCCACATATATACATATTAAACATTTGCAAATATATTTGGGAAGTAAGTAGGAGAGGGGCGGTTAATTAAGTTGCTGGAAGGAAAAAAAATATTTTTTTGTATATCGTGTGGGGTAAAGTGTGAAAGCTTTCGTCATTATAAACTCAAATATATATGTAATAAATATATAAGCTGAACTCGACTAAAATAACTATGTTGCATAAATTCTACGTATTCTTAGCAGCACGGGCAGAGTAGTCGCTCCGACAGTTGGCAAGCAATAGAAGACTTTCATTGGGGTATTTCCCCATAATAAAAACAGACAATATCAGTCTTCAAGTTCTTTATTGATGAGCTTAAAAAAAGATAAACTCTTCCCCGCAATCACCTTAGTCCACATCGACACTACAAATTTCATTATCTCGTCCATATCATCAAATATTCTAATTCAGCGGAGCAATGAAAAACGCGGCTTGGTAGTTTAAAGAAAAGATGCATTCTGTTCTCCTGAAAAGCCAAATGAAAAAATCATTTTCACGACAAAACTAGCGCCCTCCTACTCCGCGTCAATCATTTAAAAAATCCAATCAGGATGGACTCGAGCCTCAAACGGACAAAATGATCAATTCTAATTGGTCGTAATAGGTGGTCCTTGGCAAGAACTATATTTTTTCCTCGGAAGACAAAGCCCTTTAGCAACGCGTAGTAACACCTGTCACGCGATGTTAAAATAAAAAATAAAATTAAAATCGCAGGAATATGCCAGAAAGTAAAAAGCTTACGAAATACTTCCCGCCTTTTTGAGAAGCAAGCAATAATTTATTAATAACTAAAGTAAGAAAAAGAATTTTAGCTGTTACAAGTTACGAAACTAAGATTGAAATATGTTCCACAAATTTAGAATTGAAGCTAAGAGAGAACAAAAAATGGCGCAAATTTTTTTTTTTTTTTTATTACAAATCCCCCCTCCCAAAAAGACGGGTGAAAAAGTAGGTCTGAGACCTGCAATTTCACAGAAAGGGAGATGATGCAGACTTAGCTCATGAAGTTGTTGATATAAGTAATAATAATTAGATACTAAATAAAAAAAAATAAATTAATTTCTCTTTTTTATATAAATATAGAATTCAAATTTAAGAACACTAAGGTGATGCGGGGAATAACTTCAAATTTAAATACAATAAAATAGGCATCAATACAAATACAAGATATAATCTTGTTTAAAGTACACATCATAAAGTAATTTGAAAATATAAGCAATTACCCATAGTAATAACATAAAAATGAAACATAAAAATGAAAAACAATAACGTTGAATTCTTTTTTAACAATGTCAAATCTAGAAATGAAGGAATTTAATAGAACTTTCTTGAAATCAATGTTGAAAGTTTGTTTCAAAAATCCATTTAAGAGTCATATTTGGAGTATTCATGATCTCTTTTCAAGGACGTCTAATTACATTTTATTAATTGTCCAAGAGTAATATTTGGAGTGGTATAGTCCATTGCCTCTTTTCAAGGTGGTGTAATTATACCATTATTAATTGTCAACATTCAATATAGTAAGACATTTTATAATATAGTAATAATAAACTTTAACAATGTAAATAATAAACAATATAAGTAAGAAACATAATAAGGAAAAATATCTATAATAATAAATATCATAAGTATAAGTAAATCTCATAATGGGTATAAGTAAATCTCTTAATAAGTAATAATAAATATCACAAAAGACATTCTTTAAATACTTAATCTCGTTTATCTCATCTCATATTTTTGGGATGAAATATAGGGAGAAGTGAAATAAAATAAAAATACAATCAATTATGAAAGCATTTACTTAATCTGGTAATTCGAGTACAGGATTAAGTAGGAATATGTACAAAAAAAAATGTAATATGATAAATTAAAATAAAATAAAGATAAATAAAAATTTTGTTCATGTTTGAGAATGCACGTGACCTTTAAACTACTAAGATTCTTAAAAAGAAATATTAATAAATGATAAAAATAAAAAACAAGATCTATTCATGTCAAATAATTACGCAATAAATATTCTCTCGGCGTGATAAAACATTGCAAGATGCAAGTAGGAAAGAGAAAAAGAAACAAAATTATATTATAATTGACATGTACTTGGACTGGAATGCAGAAGCAAAGAAAGAGAGAAAGAAAAAAAAATTAAAATAAAGTGATAAAAATTTTGTTACTTGGCAAATAATTAATTTATTAATTGATAGCTTAAATTTAATATTACAAATAGGTTCAGTTGAAAAAAAATGTTGTATATTTTTAAATATTTATTTGTTATTAAACTATTCTAAGTAGGGTAATTCAGTACAGAATAAGAAATTTCCACTTTGTTCGTCTACGCCGGCATAAACAAACAAATGTAAAAATTTCCAGACAAGTGACACTCTCGCTGCAGTCAAGAGATATCATTGCCATTCTGTAAGAATTACAAGATATTATCTGAATTGAAATATGGAAAGAAATTTACTGTTTAAGAGAAAAAAAAATTATAAAATGATAAACTAGAGATATAGTCTAAGCTACAGTTTTTACTTGAGTTTGTTGTTGTTGATTAGGGGGTTGTTGCTCATGACTTAATTTAAATTTATCAGGGGAATAATAAGGCCTTAATTTAGATACATGTACTATCTCTGAATTTTTGAACTGATTTTGCCTATCAATTTCAAAATTTACTTCGGATAATTTGTTAAGAATTTTATAAGGGCCACTAAATACTTGTGATAACTTTCTAGTATTAGGGTACTGAAATTCTTCATAGATAACTAGATCTCCTATTTTAAATTTTGGTTCGATATAATCTTTATCATAATATCTTTTATTTTTTAAATGAAATTCATCAGTTCTTGCTTTAGCAATTTTAAGTGCTTCATGAACAGGGGGATAATAATTTTGTTGTAAGGGGGAGTCATAGGGTAATTGGCCAAAAAGCAAGTAAGCAGGTGGAAATTTAGTAATAGAATGGGGTGTATTATTATATTCATTAATTACCTCAGTTAAAAGCTTAGTCCAGGGAATTTTAGAGGTAGTGGAGTTTACTTTACATTTTAATCTAGTTACTATTGTCTGATTTACTCTTTCACATTTCCCATTCGTTTGTGGATGATGGGCAGTGGTCAAACGTTGTTTAATATTATGATTTCGCAGGAATTTTTTGAATCTTGAAGAAGTAAAAGAAGCATTCCTGTCACTAAGTATTTTTTGAGGGGACTGTACACTTGAAATCTTACTAAAACAGAATAATTGTTGAGGGATTTTGATATTGAAGATTTGTTTCAGACAATTTGTATAAGTTTCTGTAGTGACACTTTTGGAAGGAAATGCCCAAACATATTTTGTGGCATGGTCTATTATAATATGGAGACATTTTTTTGTAGAATTATAATAATTGAACCCTCCTACAGTATCAACAGACAGACAGTCAAAAGGTTGATCTGTAGTGGGCATAGCTTGTAATAAGCCAAATTTTTTCTGTCTAGGTTTTTTATTTTTCTGGCAAATATCACAGTATTTAACAAAGTTAGTAATGTCTTGGGTCATATCTGGCCAATAATAGTTAGGAGAAATTAAATTTTGCATTTTTTGAACACCAGGGTGACCAAACTGTTCATGAGCAACATTAAGCAATTTTTTTCTTAGGGACATGGGAACTACCACTTTACGAAAACCTTTTCTTTTAACTATAATCAGCCCATTGTCATTAATATAATTTGATCCACACACATTTTCTTTTTCTTGCATCTCAATAATCTCTTTAACGTCAAGAAGAAAAGTAAGGGGTTTACAAAAATGAGAAATAGGGTTTCGGGACAACATGTCGGCTTCGACATTTGTAGATCCCTTTAAGTACTCTATTTTGTAATCGAACATACTTAACTTCAATGACCACCTAAATAATCGACCTCTTAAATGTTTGACATTTTTTAACCAAACAAGAGATGCATGATCAGTATGGATGGTAAATTGTACACCGTGAAAGTAATGATAAAATTTATCTAAAGTATCAATGATAGCAAGACACTCTAGTTCGGTAATGAAATAATTTTTCTCATAACTTCTCAATCCTCTAGAAAAATAAGCAATTGGATGTAAAAAGTTATTATGGTCGGGTTGTTTAAGAACTGCACCTGCCGCTACCTGAGAAGCGTCAACAAACATGTGTAGGAGTAATTTTGGGTCATAAATCTTTAAAATTGGTTTAGCAATGAGGGCATCTTTTAATTTTTGAAAAGAGTTTGACATTCAGTATTCCATTCCCAAATAGTATCTTTCTTAAGTAATTTATTTAGGGGGTGTCTAATTTCAGCATATTTGTCAATAAATTTATGATACACATTTATAGAACCAAGAAATCTTTGTAATTCTTTAGTGTTAGTAGGAGGTTTTAATTTTTTAATTGTTTCTATATTAGTATTAGCTGGAGTTAAAGTTCCATTTTGGATTTCATACCCTAGAAAATTGATTTGTTTTTGAGCAAAAGTACATTTGGATAATTTTAATTTAATATTTTTTATTCGGCATAAATCAAAAATTTGGATGAGATGCTGTATATGTTCATCTATTGATTTAGAAAAAATAATTATATCATCAAAATAATAACAAGCAAAGTCTATTTTATATTTTGTAAGAATTCTTCTAATTGTCCTGTTGAAAATTGGGGGGCCTACCTTTACACCAAAGGGGAGAACATTCCATTCCCAGAGCCCACAATTAGTAGTAAAGGCTAACTTTTCGGAATCGGCTGGGTGAATAGGTATGTGCCAATAGCCTGAGGCTAAATCTAGTGTAGAGAAATATTGGGCACCACTTAATTTGTCTAAAATTTCATCTATTCGGGGCAAAGGTTCAGCGTCATTTTTCATAATAAAATTTAATTTTCGGTAATCAACACACATTCGGGTTTTTTTGCCTTCATCTCGTTTATTTACTAACGTAACTGGAGAAGAATATGGGCTATAACTTTCTTTAATTAACCCAGCAGCTAATAAGGATTGGATTTGCTGAGATATTTCTTTTTCATCAGCATTGGATGTACGATAAGGCCTCAAAGATATTGGTAGGTCAGATTTAAGATAAATACGCTGAGGTTCAATATTAATTCTCCCTACATCATATTTATTTTTTGCAAAAATATCTAAATAATCCCTTAAAAGTTCCCTTACATTTTTATTTTGAATAGCATTCAGATTCCCCAATAGATTATAATCATCATTATTAGTTCGCGGCAAGGATTGAGGAGTTATGGTATTTCCATAATCGGGTTGCACAGTAGTATCATTTTTTATAATATCAAAATGAAGCAATTCTAAGTTATCACTGGATATGTTGACATATGGATTTAACGAAATATTGTCTTGTAACACCTGGCTTTTTGCACAATCAATTTTCAATTTAAATTTGGCACAATCAGGTAAACCTAAAATAGCATAGTCCAAATCAAGCTTACTTACTAAAAAATTAACATATCTCTTTATATTACCAAATTTAATACATAATCGACAAGATTTATTAATTGTAAGCGTTCCTTGTGCCTGTCTAATAGTAATAGGGGTAACATTATGTAAATTACCATTTAAATATCGAACAAATTTGAGGGGTAAAATTGAGACAGTTGATCCACTATCAACCACACAATACACTTTGTTATTGCCCACATATCCAGGGATGATTAATTGTCAAATATTATTAGTAGGGGGGGGGTGAATATGAGCAGGAGTTTGAGCTTGACAGGAATTTGTGTTAAATATACAACTCCTCTCCCAATGATATGCATTTTCTATGCCTCTGTTTAAACATATTCTGCACGGACGACTTGGGTAGTTATTCTGATAATGAGTCGTAGGCATTCTAGGAGTGAAAAACCTAGGATTAAAATTTTTGAATGGATTGTTTAGAGTAGGTCGAGTCCAATGTCTGGGCTGAGGATTGGGATTGTGCATAGGTCTAGTTTGTTGAAAATTTCTATTGCTGTTATTAGGGGTATAAGTTGGAATCGCTGCTAATTGTTTAGCAATGCGAAACCATTCACGAGTATTGGAAGGAGGGTTAATCATCAAACAATTTTGATACTCCGGCTGAAGTCCATCAGTTAATCCCTGTATAATTAAATTTTCCCCAAGCTGAAGTTGCCTTTCAATCTCAACTTTCTTTCTAAAATAAGAATCCAAATCACTTAGATCATTTAACTTTAAGGAAGTAAACTCAGAAAATTTTGGAACTCTAACCTGAATATATTTTTCAGTTAAAATCTCGACAATTTCCTCATAAGTAGCACAATCCAAACAATCATTTATATAAGTTTTTAGCGCTTCCCCCTTTAAATATTTTGAAATATTTTGGTGTTTCCACTCATTATCTTTTTTTTCTACAGAACATTCTCGATCAAAATGTTTAAACCATTTAAAAATATCCATGCCCGACCCAAATTCAAAAGGGACAATATCAAGTTTCTTTTCTGACAGTTTTTCTTCTTTTACTAATCCTGGCCTTAATAACATGAAAGAGGATAATTCATATGGAAAATATTTAAATGCTATACTTCAATTATTAAAATTCAATTACTATACTTCAAATACTTCAATAAATAACAATAAAAATAATAAATAATAAATAAATCAATTCTGTTTTAATTCATGTGAAATAAATAAATAATAAATAAATAAGTAATAAAATAATAAATATCGGTTTTCCATACATGGGAAATAACAAATAATTTTAAGAACAAAAATACTTTTCTTTACGTATGGAAAATAAATTTAGCAACAGAGTATTTTTTAACAACAAATTAATCCATCTTTCGATTTAAAAAAAAAACACCTTTAAAACTAAATAAAATTTCTATGAGCAGAAAATTTTAATTAATTATAAATTAAGAACAAATTTATTTTTTAATATCTGTAATAAAAGAGGGAAAAAAATCAAGAATTTAAACAAAGAAATTATTATTAAAATTTCTTAATCAATAAACAAATAAAATAATAAATAATAACTTACAGACATGCTCGATGTGGCCTTGTTCAAATACCTAATTTTTATTAAAATAAAAAAAAATAAAGCACTTCGTAGATACGACTCACAGGTGCAAATTTCAATTAGTCTATATTACCGATGGAATCAATCGTAGTTTTGCAATCATGCTGCAGGTGTTCATTTATTATGAAATGAAAGTTTATCAAAATATTTCAGTACTGTTATCTAGAAAATACATAAATAAATAAATAAAAGAAAATGATGTTGAAGTTTGTCGTGCGGTTGTTCTTTATCTTGATAATCATCAGCACACGTTTTTCGTCGCTGTGAAGAAAAAAAAATGCTGCAGGCATATCTCACACTTAAAAGTTTGCAGATGCTAGACATAGTCACACAAAACTTCATAAGACGATCCGTTTTCCCAGCTGAAGGGTTTATCATTTATGCACATGAAGAATCGGCGTATTCGGCGAAAATGGCGCGTGCTCTTGATTCTTGTTCGCGTTCTCTTGATGTAGTTGGAACGGGAAGTGTAAGACAAACACATTTCTTCCTAGAACATGGCGAGCACACACTCATCGCTGTAGGTTTCTCTGACAGGAATAGTCTGTAGTTGGCAAACCATACTAGTTTAATATTTTCCCAGAGATGCACGCCGGCTCATAAATCCTGCCGGCTAAAAATGTAATAAATATATAAGCTGAACTCGACTAAAATAACTATGTTGCATAAATTCTACGTATTCTTAGCAGCACGGGCAGAGTAGTCGCTCCGACAGTTGGCAAGCAATAGAAGACTTTCATTGGGGTATTTCCTCATAATAAAAACAGACAACATCAGTCTTCAAGTTCTTTATTGATGAGCTTAAAAATAGATAAACTCTTCCCCGCAATCACCTTAGTCCACATCGACACTACAAATTTCATTATCTTGTCCACTTCATCAAATATTCTAATTCAGCGGAGCAATGAAAAACGCGGCTTGGTAGTTTAAAGAAAAGATGCATTCTGTTCTCCTGAAAAGCCAAATGAAAAAATCATTTTCACGACAAAACTAGCGCCCTCCTACTCCGCGTCAATTATTTAAAAAATCCAATCAGGATGGACTCGAGCCTCAAACGGACAAAATTATCAATTCTAATTGGTCGTAATAGGCGGTCCTTGGCAAGAACTATATTTTTTCCTCGGAAGACAAAGCACTTTAGCAACGCGTAGTAACACCTGTCACGCGATGCTAAAATAAAAAATTAAATTAAAATCGCAGGAATATGCCAGAAAGTAAAAAGCTTACGAAATACTTCCCGCCTTTTTGAGAAGCAAGCAATAATTTATTAATAACTAAAGTAAGAAAAAGAATTTTAGCTGTTACAAGTTACGAAACTAAGATTGAAATATGTTCCACAAATTTAGAATTGAAGCTAAGAGAGAACAAAAAATGGCGCAAATTTTTTTTTTATTTTATTACAAATATATATATATATATATTTAGGTATTATAATTTCAGAGATATCATCGAAAATATAGAGAAAAAATATGTCTCCCTCCCTATTTAATTCAGAATCTATGGAAATTAAAAATATGAAAAAAAAAATGCTATAGGTATTATGTTAAACCTTGAAGGGAAACTATAGTGATTTTTCCAGATCACATAGTTTTTGGAAAAAGCTCATCTTCTTGTTACACCCAAATTTCGATCGTGGGCATCGAGCAAAAGTGTTGAAAAGTGTTAGAAGAATCTATCGTACCTGAAGTATGAAAGCATTGCTAGTAATGATTTGAAAAATATTAAATCTTAAAGATATATGTGGTTTGGACAAAAATAATGACTACTTTCCTATCTAAAAACCTTTCGGCTCTTTTTTGATATTTAAGAAAGGTCTCAAAAGGTCAGACTTATTTTTCAGGGTATAAACTGTAACTTTTCTGGAAAAATCATCTAGTATAGACAAAAAGTAGCGACTACCCCCATGAGACGCAACAGAAAATGGCCCACATAGGTCCATATGCAGCAGCTGGAGAGAAAATTTTGACATTATGTGACCTGTTGGTTTAAAAGATATTCGTTTTGATTTGCCTAACTTACAAGAAATGCAATCTTCAGTCAATTTTGATAGCATAGGTAAACCATTAACACTTTTAAGTTTACTTGTGTTAACTGCATACTCACAGTTAATATGGCAGAATCTTTCATGCCACAATTCATTAACATTTACTTTTTCTATTTGATTTGCTGAAAAATTGACTGAATTCTTATTTCCTTCAAATTGAGTTATGTACTATGAGGGCTTTAAAAAATACAGGTCATTTTTTCTCAATACATAAAATAGCTTATTATTATGTTTATCAAATACAAAAACTTTACCATTTTTACCAGCAAAATTAAGTCCTAATTTTTCAAGCTTTACTCCTGACAGTAAATTTCTTCTTAAATGTGGATTAAACAAAACATCTTTTAAAATAATTCGATTAAATTTACCATTTTTACATTTTATTAAAAACTGAATTGTACCCTTTCCCTGAACTCGACATTCTCTCTCCCCAACTGCAAGAGACATATGCAAATCAGATACTGGCTGAAAGTCGAAAAATAATTTTCTATTGCTACAAAAGTGTGCTGTAGCTGCTGTATCAAAAACCCATTGGGTACTTCCGTAGCCCAGATCTGATGAATTTGCCTCGCACAGTTCGGGAGAAAGTTCAATTAAACTACATTTCAGTTCAGAGAAGGTATGATTAAAAGCTGTTTTACATTCAATATTACTGGTTTTTGACTGAAAAGATTTACTTTTAGGATTAACTTTAAAATGAGATTTATTTTGAAATTTACTTTTAGCATTAGGTTTAGAATAATTATTTTTACTTTTAACTTCAAAATTATTTCTACTATTACTAGCTGTTTTAGGAGTACTTTTAACATTAGAATCCCGACCATTACTTTTACTTATTCTGAGCTTACAGTTAGAAATTACATGACCATACATTTTCCATTAAAAACATTGACCAAATTTTTGTTTACCTGGTTTTGCAAGTGACTCACTGGCATAAGCAACATTAACATCAGCCAAATCTTTTTGGGACAATTTTAGAAGATTCTCCTCCAACAAGAGCTCTGCTTCTATTTTGTCAGGCACAGAATCCTTGTCACTCCATCTATAAATGGCTTGCACAGTGGCTTGAAAGTTGTTAGGAAGTCTACGAATCATCTGATGTCCCAAGTACAGTGGCTGCAACTGATGACCGACATCTGGAAGACGCTCACCGGCTTGTTTCACACGACATAAGAACAGTCCCAAATTCTCACCCGGAACGTATCTCGTACTGAAGAGAACATCAAGCAGTTGTATCACACCGGCTCTCGTTGGTAGTTCAAAATGCTCATGCAGAATCCTCCAAGCTCCTGCTCCGTCTGTAGTACTGGAGATTAATGGCCAAAAATCTTGACTCAGGGACTGATGGCTCGGTTTCTCCTTAACTTCAGGTCTTTTTTTTTTCTCCAGGAAAGTCTTTCCTCTACATCTGGCTTTGTAGTATCTGTTTTAGTAGCAACTGAATCTTTCTTATAATCTTCAGGCTTAGCAGTGTCCGTTTTAGAAGAAACTGAATCTTGCTTTTCTTTAACAGACTTATCACTTTCATCTGCACGTTCAACAAAGTCTTACGCATTGAAGTATAACAGCAAAACTTGCACTTCATGCTTCCATGTCTCCCAGTTGCTGTCGTTGAGCAGGGTGATGTTTTGAACAGCATCCATCAGCCCCCCTTCGATTATAACTTTCGGAAATCGGCAAAACTTTTACAGGAAAAGTCAACAGAACCAGTCGTCGGCGAAGCTTACACAGGGAAAGTATCGTCAATGTTAGCACAGAGAAAGTTCAGCACCAAAAAATCTTCACTTCCAAAAAAATGCATGGTTATTTATCGGGCCTCGGCCCATAACCAATGCTTTTTTTTTTTGGACTAAATCAGCATGAGTAGCGAGTGAAAGTCTTTTAAAAAACGTGTAATGTGGAAGACTTGAGTGAAAACAAAGCAGGTTCAGCAAACTTTGATTTATTTCATGACGATCAATAATGGGTATTTACAATGAAGAAAATAAGCATTACTTATGCTTAAAATTAAAACAAACTCAAAACATTACAATTACTACGCCATTCTAAATACAACTGCAGCTGCTGCTAAACCAGCAATAATGGCTCAGTAAGATGAAGGCGAAGAACATCCAACACGGTCCAACAGAGTTCTGCCTAACAGATGATGCCATTCACAATTCAAAGAGAAAAACTAACCCAGAATCGCCATTTTTTGATCCAAACGAACCCCTTTCCGAACGCACTGCCGATCGGGTTTCATGAACGGATGTGAACAGTAAAATCACCGGTGATTCGATAAATCACGGCACTGGAACATTCTAAAATCACGTATTTTTTTCTCGGCATGCCGGCAGCTCGGCTGAAAAGCAATGGTGACTCGACGGAGTTCGTTATTGACCTGGAGAGGGTAAAAACTAAAAAGTATGTCATGTGCTATTTATTTTAACATAACTTTAAACTAGGTTGAAATAACACAACAAAAAATATGGAAGGAAAAATAATATAATAAGCTATTATAAAAATAAAGAAAAATGTTCAATATTAAAATAATTTGTAAGTAAAGAAATTTTTTTATTATTACATGTATGCTTTCTGAAGTAAATTATATTTACCAATAATAGTAATAATAATTCAATAAAAAGAGATCTTTTCAATACACGTAACTATGATAATTATTTTTGTATTTATTAAAATAATAATAATAATAATAATAATAATAAGACAGAAAACTGCTTTGATATTTGTCTTGCATTTTCTTGGAACAACTAAATAGATGTTATTAAAAAAATATTGTTAACAACTTCTTCGATTTTTTCTTAAAAGAAATTATTCGCGTGAAACGTCATGTATAATTTTTCCACGGATTAATACCACGCATTTAAAATAACATCGTTCAACATATTTCTAAAATCAGATTTTTCATAAATTACTGTTTTAGTTTTTCATAATGATGTTGTTTATGCATTTTATTTCTTGCAAATTGAGAACAAACTTGGCACACGTAAAGATGTTCTAAATTGCGTTGAACCCTAAAGCTATCATTACGGTAATTACAATTCTTGTTTTAAAAGAAATCTTGTTTCTTTTTCGAAAAATTTTATAGGGTTCATGTTAAAAATATTCTTATATAAATGACAAGAGAGTAAAACAAGATTAAGAAAATAGATGATTAATAAAAATGAATAGGCTGTAATAACAGGACGTGGCCCGAAAACGATTTAGCTTGAGTATTTTTTTTTTTTTTTTTTTTCATTTTTCAAAATTCCAAGTGCTCACGAAATTTGTCAAAAAAGTTTAAACAAAATTTAGTCATATCTATTTTGTTATTTTTTTTAAATAAAGTATACGATTTGTTCTACTAAATTATTTTGAATAGTAGTACCATATAAGCATAGATATACAGGGGGATTCTAAATCTACTGTACAAACTTTAAGGGTTAATACACGACACGGTTACGATATTTTTTTGTACACGAATTTATGAGCCTAAGTGCCGCGTTGTGATCCAAATACCAAACGGCCAGTTTGACTTATTCTTTTTTTTTTTAATTTCTTGTTCATGTAAAAAAATCCTATTATATTTAAATAATTATGTCGCCTTCTTTAAAAATTTAATTTAAAATATTAAACTTTTATGTAATTAAACTTATTTTACGTAGTTTTTATACTATACTACAGTTATGCATTTACTACCAATGATTCATTAATTGTAAGACCTTAATTGTAATACTAATTGTAATATCCATAGCCGGAGCATGAAGTAGACGATAACTCAAAAGTGCCTCAAAGTGACTACAATTTTAAGAACTCTTAAGGTTAAATAAAAAAGGCAACCAGGCATTAAATAACAAAACAATAAACTTTTGTGAATAATTTTTGTTAATAGTTTTGTGAATATTTTTGGCTGTGACAAGCAGGTCCTCTTTATTTTTGAAATATTCCACCAGAAGGGGGCGCTGCAGTAGCGATTTTTGTGTTACTTTCTATATTGTACCACCTAAAAGTACATGAAGTTATGCATAAAATTCATCGAAATTTTTGTGTAAGCATTTCACTATGACTAGTAGGTCCGCCCTGAATTAGGCCGCCTATAATCCGGTCTGCGTCATTTTCATTATTTAACCACCGAAAAGTGTATGAAGTTATGCATAGAACTGAAAGAAATTTTTGTGTATGATTATTTTTGGGTATGGCAAATTCAAACTAAAAGGATACTATCTTCTCATTTTTGATGCTATCCAATCCATTTTAGCTTAGTATTAGTTGCAAATGAAATTGCAAAATGTCATTTTTATACTTTGTGTGCATTTAAACACAATTGATGAACTACTTTCTTTTTTTTTTAATCCTGTTTTTGGTCCCTTTGTGCATTTTTGAGAGGAAGACAGTTTTTTGGTTTTATCAAAAACTAAGCATGACGTTATTAGAAAATCTTGATTTGCAAGAATGTTTTCTCCAGTTTGAGACAAATCCGTCGCATCTGTCATTGTTAAAAATGGCTTCAAAAAGAAAAGTATCTCCCTACACCCTCCTGCAATGAAGAATCGTGCCAAAGGTGAAAAAGATTCTAGCCCAGGAACAATTTAAATGTTGTTTTATTTAATAATCACTTATATGCCACACTAATTTAATAGCTTTACGGCTACTACGAAAACTTGATTATTTTAAATCATGATGATCTCCAGCACATAACTTTACAAAAGTATGTCTAATATTTCTTTCTGATTAGTTGAGCGATTAGGACATAATGGGTTTATATATTGGGGAGGTTATTTTAATGAGCACCCTGTATTTAATTTTGAACAATAGATTTTTTATAGTATGTTATCAACAAGTTTATTACACAAAAATTTAAGATTTTAAAAATTTTATAAAAATGTTCCTGTAACTATCTCTGCTTATATATTTATTAAATTATTTTTTTTAATGTTATTTTTTCATAAAAACACATCTTTTATTTTTATATTTTAAATCATTAACAATTCTAATTTGTTAATTTAAATTAATCTAAGTATTTCATGTACTGTTTTCAATTATATATTTTTTAGATATACTGAATTCAAAGCTTTGATGCTGCTGGAACACTGAAATTCAAGGAGAATTGAAATAAAAACTTAAACATTCAAAGGAAGCTATCATTTGTATCTATGTCTGGAAAATAAATAAATAAATTTATTTTAATCAATGAAATTTAAACAAAAAAATTTTTAATATTTTTTGTATAGATAAAGGAATTGAAAAGAAATTCTACAAAAGATAAAAACATACATTTTTCTACAGCTCTCTTTATTAGATTGGAATTGTTTATGTTAAATGCAAATGATCAATTTCAAATCATTAAGATATTGAATTAAGGGCTTTAAACATAGTAAGATTTTTTTCTTTTTACATCATTCACAAGATATGTACTTTTATAATTTACGGAAATCATAAAAAATCACCGTATGTGTTATAAAATTTCAACAAAATACAAAGCACTTTCTTCAGAAAAAAAATCATAAAAGTATATTAAATTAATTATGAGAATACTTTTGCCAGTACTATAGTTTGAACATTGTTAAACTAACGATTATGCTACAGATAAATACAGCATTATATAAAGAAACGAATGAAATTTAAATTGAATAAAATCATCTAACTTAAATGCACTGTTGTTAAAAAAAACAAAGACAACGGTAATAAATACGAAAAAGTCATAAGAGTTAATAGACAAACAAAATTCACCATTTAAAAAATGGGTATAATTATATTGCAATGTTCGAACAATGTTTCTTTTTTTTATGAATGTATATGAATAGTCTTTATGTAATTATGTAGCCTTTCTTCTGATTGAAAGAATAACTCATATTTCCTAGAACTTCAACATCATTGTAAAACATATTTATCTTACAACATAGCCCAATTATACATGTTCAAAAAAGAAAAACAATAGCATTTTTAAAAATATCTAAGAATTAATGTAGTTAAGGGAACACGGTACCTTGAAATTGGTTAAAATATCGATTTTCTTTTTTTTTCTTTTTTTTTTTTAAATATTAACTAAAAGATTCTTTAATTACGAAGATTCTAACATCTATTTCTTACCTATACGATACGTATATTGCGAGATATTGTAATTTTTGTTAATAGATCCAGCGCAATTATCCATACAAATGAAGATTTTAATCTGATTTTTTACTTTGTTCATATTTTTAAAACTTTCTTGCTCGATAAACACAAAAGCTTTCTTGCTAATTAAGGTAGAGATTTAATTTTTTTATTTTAGTTCTCCATGAGGTATTTAATAATTTTTGAGTACGGATTCAACATTCAAGTTTATAGTACTTTATTTTAAATTAAATACTGAGTTTGTTGATTTTTTTTAATATATGTGAAAGAAAAAAATCATATATGATGTAAAATTATAAGCATCTAAAAATTCCTCGCACTGTTTTATGTAGTATATTCTAAAGAAAGTAAATTCTGTGAAAACAATTCGAAGAAAAAATAATCATATTTATAGAGGAAGAAAAATTATTTTTTTAAAGTTAAATTTTTTAAATTAAACTTTAGTAAAACAGTTTGTTGTATAAGATTTTTATTAATTAATTTGATTTATTTTATTGTATTTATTGAACTATCAAATATATTAGAAGAATTTTCAAAAATGAAGGGATGGTTTAATAAAAATTGTAGTGTATTTAATGCCCAGTAAACTGATGGCATATAGTTTACATCCTATATTTGAACTAAATCTGATTATTCTGCATGAAAACCCATTTATATAAATTTAGGGGAGGGGCATTAGCACCCGGTCTCCTTCATAATACTTATCTAATGAACACCCAATTTTAATCTTCGAGGTGCCTCTTCAGAATGATTCTATAGCTAAGATTTGAGCGAAAACTTATAATTCTGCAAGAAAATCCCATTTATATAAATTATGTTTGGGGCATTATCCCCCTTTCTCCTTCTTATACTTATCAAATGAACTCTCAAAACTAATCAGGGAAGCGCCTTATCATAATTAGCCTAAATCCAAAATTTCAAGTGAATCGGATGTTTTTATTACGAGTTATCGCGTTACGTACGTACGCGTGTTACGCCCGTACATACATACAGAACGGGCGGGCACATAAGCTCTCAGGTTTTGATAGCGTATGAGCTAAAGAGGTACTGTGTTCCCGGAAAAAGAAGTTAATTCTGAAGATGGTGTAATATTTAAAAATATTTTTTCTTTTTACGTTATGGACTTAAAATGAGAAACTAAGAAATCGATTTCAGAAGAATGAGTTTAAATTTAGTCTTTAAATTAATCAACAAGCAGTGTACGCTGAGATACACTGAATTAAAATTACTTTCGTTTTAACACCTTGCATATCTACCCTATAACAGAAACTGGTTAAATTGCGTATCTTGGCTCCTATTGAAAACTTCTCGAAGGTTCTTTTATATTCTAAAAGCTTTATATTATTATATATATATTTACATATAAATATAATAATACAAAGCTTTATATTATTTCTGAAATATTATATCTTAAATATTATTTCTAAAATAATATTTCTAAAACAAAGACAACCAAAATACTGTGAGATGTCACCAAATGTGGTGACTCTTTCTCATTTGATACCATTCATTTGTTTTGGCATTTGTAATCTTAAATAGCAATTTTCCACACAAATTCAGCCATTTCCATTAATATTTCGTTCAACATCTCCAAATACCACTAAATTTGGCGAAACATTGCCAACAATATGACGTTGATTATTGCCAAATATTTAACAACGTATTAATTGTTTCAACCTTTATACCGATTGAAATGTATTGATCCGTAGTGGCTGCAAAATGATTAACTAATCGAATTTTTGAGATCGCGTGACTTAGTCCAATGTCTTCTCGTATCCCAAATGGTGTGATATAAAATTTACTTAAAATCATTAAAGCTATTTTTTAAGCAAATTTCGTATCTAGGATATATATTCGAAAATATATATTCTGTACAATCTGTGGTGCAAAAAATATTTGTTATTATTTTACAAGCCACCATAAAAATATTCTATTACATAATGTTATAAGGAAAAACATTTTTGTGGATTCGTTTAAATTATATTAAACTATTTCACATTTTATGAAATGATATACGTTTTTCAAGTTTACTACAAGTTACCTGCTGTATAATAGAAATTATATAGTGTTTACATATGTTTACATATGTGTTTACATTACAAGAACCCCAAAAAAATTTCCCTTAATATACTTTGACCGAAGAACTGTATAATATTAAACTAAGATCGAATACTTTTAAAACTTCATTATAGTACGAACGCCCCTTATTTACGTTTGATGCCAAATTTCCGACTTGTTAAATGTTTTATATGTAATGAATTTAAGACATGTATTGCTTAGAAAATATTTACTATGCAAATTTAATTAGTATAATAATTTGTACCCATTTTAGTACCAATTTTTTACAAAATGCAAAGAGGCATGTCCGTATCAAGTTAAATATAAATATACATACATTTTACGTTTGTTTCAATATTAATTATTATATATTATTTCTTTGATAAAAAAGATAGTTATGCATCTAACGATTAGTTTTATTCTTCTTTTTCAATATTAATAGTTTACATATCTTAATTTTCTGTGTCAAATGCGCTAATAAAATAGATCTTTTTTTTTTTTTTTAAATCCCCAAATTGATATCACGAAGAAATAAGCAAACACTTATTAATTCAAATTACATCGTCAGATCTTGTTTATTTCATAGACTGCATGTCCGAAATTAGGGTAATATGCGTATTATATTGTGTATGTGCGCTTGCGTACGCAATTTCATTGAATGGAATCATAAGTAAAATACATAAACTTGCGATACATAATAGAAACAGAGAAATCAAATATAAATATCAATTTAGGATAGTTAGAAAAAGGTAATCTGTGTGACATATTTCAATTTTAAAAGTACAAATGTATTATATTTAAAATTTATACTTCATTTGATATTTATAAATAATCATCGATCATTTTATGTCATTTAATTTACGTAATTATTTAGAATTATTATTGTAGTTTTTTTTAAATTGTTTGTACACAATTGAATACTAGAACTGAAACATGCGATTAAGATCCATATATGGAATATTTAAATACATATAAAGTGCATTAAGACACTTGATATGAGCTTTATTATGCCATCAGCTCCAAGAATTTAAAAGGGGAGGAAATATTATAATACTCTGAAAATCTTTTTATTTTTCGTTAAACTAATTTCGTAACTAATGCAATATTTTTCGACAGAAAAAAAGCAAGAATTATTTAAAAAAAAATAATTATTTTTAGAAACAATAACAAACGTTCAAAATAACATTTGTAGATATTTAAAATTCATCAGATTTCCCTGAATATATTAAATTAGAAACACATGCGCGTGTTTAAAGCGCACTGAAAATTAAGCACTGCAAATTCGTGAAACAATTTTACAACACTAGCTTTACATAATAATTAATACTGCAAGCTAAAATCATTTTTGATTGTCTGGTGCAAATGTATTGTTCTGGGGAAAACCTTGTCTACATAAAAAATACACTTTTTTCCAGGAATGAAATTATTGATATTCATTCAGAAATTAGTCATCATACTAAGTAATCTCCTGCATTTTTTTTCTCTGTAAAGCAAACTGTCCCTTATCTCTCTAAAAATTTTGTAATTTTAAAGACACCATGTAGAAAGTGTTTTACATATTGCTTTAATAATTTTCTAAATTGTGTGGTGTGTTACAACGCGTTGTTAATTTGATGACAAAGTGATGTGGAACAAAACTGCTGTAAGAGTACATTTTTATCAACACTATTTCCAACACAAGTAACAATACTATTTTTAGAATACATTTCTAGATAGTAACAGTTTTTCAACATATTTAGAACTCATTCACAACACAAAAAAAAACATTTTTTATGAAATTTTCTAATTCACAACCCATTTATGTGTTGTAAATTTGCTGAAAAGAAATGTTTTAAATGTGCTTTTTTTGTGCGTTGCGAATTTGCAGTATAGTTGTTTGTATATCTGTGATGATATATTAAAGTGTAAATAAGGTATTTTTTATTTATTTAGCAAGTAATTGTGTAAATAAAAAGACTTGCTATTTAATTTCAAATGATATAAAATGTAGATGCAGAGCTGTACGTTTAATGATGCTTAGAGGTATTATAAGTGGTACATTACAAAAATAATATTAATATTTCTCCCAACAGAAAAGGGTAAAACACATTGAAATTTATCAAAGCAAAATAAAAGCATTTTTTTATTCTTTATTATTTGTTATTACAAGGAAATATTTTTTGGTCCTAAACAATTTTAAAAACTTAACATATCACATGGGAAAGATTAAATGTAAAAAGAGTTTTATATTTTTATGGCATGTCTTTAAGACATAACAAATCTTGTATGCAATTTAGAGTTATCCTTTTCATCCATGTTCATACATAATAATGAGTCCATGGGGAAAAGGGATTCTGTCCTTCCTATAACTTTTGAAAGGTTATTTTGAACGAAATCATAGAAGAGAAAATAATAAGAAATTAAAATTATAACTTGCTGAATATTCAATAGCATGAAATGTAGTATAAAATTAGGAAAATAATTTTATTTAATTTTATTGTGAAATTTATGCTTATGTTACGTAGAGAGAATGAATAATTTGAGGGTGGCTAGTTTTAAAATACTCCTTATATATCAGACAAAAGGATAATTCGTCCATTGTTTTATTTAAGAGATTTCCCCTATTTAAATATTTGTAATCATAGATTCTTGAAGAAATTAAAAAAGAAAAAAATTCCGAATTTTTTTTATAGTACTAGATCACATCTGTACAATACTTACAAGAACATTACAATGCGATTAAAATGCATGTGTTGAATATTTAAAGCACATTTTATATTGCATTAAAGCACATAATTTGAGCTTTATTCTATCATCAATCCCAAAATTTAAGAGAGGACAAAGTATTATCGTCCTCAGAAAACCTATTTTATTTTTCAATAAAAGTAATAATTTTTAATAAAATACAGCAAGAATCATTAAAAATACGTTTCATTTTTAGGAACAGTAAGAACAATTCGAAATAAGATGCAATTTACATTAGCATTACAATTCAATATTTCAAAGAAAATAAAAAACGTTTGTATCTTTTAAGATTTGTTTAACAAGGAAATATTTTTTAGCTTTAATTAATTTATAAAATTAAACACATTACATGAAAAGATTAAAAGTAAGAGCATTTTTATATTTTTATGGTATATCTTTAAGACGTAACAAATCTTGTGTGCAGTTTAGAGTTATTCTTTTCACTCATATTCATACATGATAATGTGCCCGTGGGGAAAAAGGATTCTGTCTTTCCTATAACTTTTGAATGGTCATTTTGAATGAAATCCTAGAAGCGAAAACAATAATAAATTAAAATTATAACTTGTTGAATGTTCAATTGCGTGAAATGTAGTTGAGCTCCATTTACGAAGAAAATAATTTTTTTAAAGTTATGCTCATTTTAAATACACAGAAAGAACAATTTGCAGGAGGCTAGAATTAAAATATTCCTTAAACATTCGATAAAATGGTAAACCGTGCATCAATTTTTGAAAAGAATCTCATTATTTAAATATTTATAATCATAGGTTTTTGAAGATATTGAAGAAAAATAGTCTTTTTCAAGTCCTTAAAATTTCTAATAGTTTTAGATTATCTCTGTACAATATATGAACTATATTTACAAATGTAAACAGTCATTTCTGATATTAGACGTTTTGTTAAATATTTAGAAAAATACATAAGGAAATTCTAGATGTGTAAACAAAATAGCACATATAAATTATTTCCGCGAAGAGTTTTTTCCAAAACTCCATAGGAGACCTTCAACAATTTGAAGAATAAATAACATCTTTTGGATAACTTGGTCAAAACTAATGTAGCAAAAGCCTTTAAACTGTATCTCATGGTTAGATGGCTCATTGTAAAAAAAAAATGCTTTTTTTTATGAGGATAGCATGTATACGAAAACATAAATTAAAGTATACTATATATATATATATATATATAAACAAAGCTCTTAATATAAAAAAACTCTTTTCTGAACATATGAGATACCAACTAATCAAGAAGATATGAGAAAACAACATTGTATACAATATTCTGTAATCAAAATTAAAAACAAAGCAATCGAAATTGTATGAAAAATGAAAAGACGTACTAAATAATATTTCATTGTGCCTGCGTTAAAGGAATCAAATTATAATGTGCATAATATGTTAGCTATATGTATAGAGAAACTTTTGTGCAAGGTCTCAAAAACATAGCTTGTAAATTCTGAAATCTATGGTCGATAAAATGAGCGCAAAATTCGTTCCTTTGAAAATGAAGAAAATAAACAAGGGGCTGTATCCATATATAAATGTATTAGTGTCAAATATTACAGACATAATATTGCATGTACTTACTATATTTGTATAGAGCCTCTTATATTTTTGCTTCCTCTTCAGAATAACAGATTTTGAACTTACTCTATCCATGACAATATTCAGAAATTTTAACTATGCGTTTTAATTTCTTTCCTGGTAAAGTTATGCGCGTAAACCAAATTACTAATGAGTTCAAAATAATCAAGAAAATTAATATACACTACTTTTATATCCCTACAATTAATTAAAAAAATACTTTCCGAAAAATATATATACTACACATCGATCTTCAAAGTTAAAGTGAGAAAACAATTCTCCATATTCATGCAAACACACCAGAAAAAATTCATTCTACTATGACTGAAATTACTATAATTCCCCCAATAAAAACACAAAAAATATAAAACTGTCATCATGTCTTCATTCTGACACTATTAGATAATATTGTTTACAGTTGTATTTAGAAACAAATAGAGAAAAGTTTCGTAAATTGAACTTCTAAGAATAATAGTCACTATAAATTTCAAAAAGTATAATTTTTTGAAATAATTGCAAGACTAATAGACCAGGAAGTGGCAGCACAGAAAATTTCCTCATTGAGTTGGAATCTGACATAAAGGATTAAACAGCACTCGATTAGCATATTAAAATGTAACTGGTCTGCCAAGTCATATGTTGATGGAAAATACATTCAGATTCATTATTTATGATGAACTAGTAAGTTTATAATTTTTCGTACCCAAGATATGAAATTTTTGAGAACTGGGAACAGGAAAATACAATGGTAAACCTAAAAGTCAACCACTAAAATAGGATTTTCAGGGTTTTTTTTCACCAAGATATGACTTGGCAGCCAAATTATGTTTTAATATGCGAATCGATTTTAATCTAATTCTGGAATTGTAGCCCCCAGTTCCATGAGGTGATTGTCTATGTAGCCGCTTTCGTCATAGACATATGAATCGTTACCTCATTCTGATCATATTCGCAGTATGCATTGCTTATATATCTTTAACAGATAAGAATTAAAACACATAATAATTATTTTCGTGACCTTTTAATATGTAAAAGAATATTCCAGGTCTTTTGAATGTCCACATTATTTATGTTTCATTGTTCTCATTATTTTAGCGCAAGATATCAGATAAATATGGTTAAGATTAGTACCTGTAATATATATATATATATATATACATACATATATATATATATATATATATATATATATATATATATAAAACCATAATATAATAAAACAAATCAACATCCACAACGAATGAAGAACTTATTTGCATACATTAGACATTAAAGACATTTTTTTTTGTAAAGAATGTGAAATGCGAATATTTCTTTATAAAACGAAGTTTAAACAAATATTTCGTTTCATTTTCATAGATAAATATAAAATCGCGCTTTAAATTTATGAAAAATTATCTATTTTTGAATATAATAAATATGCCACTGCCTTAAATATAATAATGATGCTTAGGTTGATAGAAATTAATATGATAAACGAATTATGAGTTTCTTTTATTACATTTAGTGGTGACTTTAAACACAATAAAATAAATTGTTGTTCTTGAGTAGTATACTATCTACTGTGGCAAGAGCTTTAAATTAAACTTTTATTGAAAATTATATAATGAATATTTATAAATTATTTGTCTTCTTCTAAAAACAAAGTTTCCCATAAATATTTCATATAGGTTTATAAAAAAATACTCTGTTATTATTCAAAAGATTTTCATCAAACTTCTCCTTATGAATATCGTTTTGTCATTCAAATTAAATTATAAAATTGGTCTTTTTAGGAATGAAATGAAATCTATTTTCCATCACAAACTTTTGCCAAACAAGGTATTATGATAATTTATCGGAAAAAAATGTTTAATCAAATCTTTCAATAAAGTATCCTTAATGAAATTCAGAATATTTTTCTTTTTTTTCTCTAATGAAAATGTATTATTGTTTGTTCATTTACGTTGCTTTAACAATGGTTTTTATTTTAATAGAATAATTTTTATTTCTAAAGTCATGCGATAAACTTAAAAAAAAATTTTGTTATATAATTCCTATAATAAATTTGTACATATTATGATTTTAACTTTTTTCCAGCACGATCTATTTTTTTTCCTATGGATTGATTCTGAAGCTGATATAGATATTTCGATCCGTGCAGACCTCCAGTGCATATCACCAGCATATTTTGAAAACAGGTTTAACCTAAAATCTATTCTCTGCTGTTTTATATCCAAAGGAAAGGCACTGTCTTAAATCGACTATTATTAATGTACAATTTGTGCATTAACCCTATCATGCATTTAAAATGAGTCAAAAACTTGCCGCTCAGAGTCATGGATAAATTGTTTAAGTCACTGTTTTTGAAATTTAATATTTCTCTGAATTTTTAAGACATCAAGTTGAATTTTTTTTTTGTGTCTAATTCAGGAATGGATAAGGAAAATTTTTAAGAGAGAATTTTAGTCTATGGGGTCGCATAAATATTTAACTTTTGTATTTTTTCAAACAGATCCCCTCTCATGGAATTGCAACTTATGTTACAAAATTTTGCATCTTTTTATGAAACTTTGCAAATTGGGAATATTTGTCTAGAGAAAATATTTAAGAAATAAGTCCATTTTTTTTCCATATTTATGAAATCCACTGAATATACATACACAAACACACACACATATATATATGCATGATTACTTCAGAATATATATAAAATAATCACTTCATTTTATTTCATGTCAAACAATGCACAAAAGTAGTCTTTTAGTTTAAAATCGTGTTTCTTTTTCATATTCCCTATTGTCTAGAAGTCTTTAAAATTATTGCGTTTTCATTCGACAATAACTGACTAATCTGCATTAAATTTAACTGAAATTTACATTTAAAATTTAATTTAAGACATATTTGATTTTTTTTCTTGTTTGAGTTAATATTTCGTAACATTAATAATGAAATTTTTATAAAACATGGGCACTTGTGCCTTACGATATTTCATTAAAACAGTTTCGTTGCAACTCAAAATGCTATGGAAAAATGCCGCTTTATTAAATTTCATTGTAAATATTTAACATATTTTACGAATAAAATGTTTACTTAATGTAGTTTTTAACAATTTCTATTGTAAAATAAGAAAAACAAGGGAAAAAAGGGTAATTGTTATGCATTTTTTGTGTTAGTATAATTTTTAATGAAACAAAAAAATTTTAAATTAAATAATTTATTAAGAACCATTTTGTATTTTTTAAAATATATAATTAAGAATTGAAGCACTTTTTGGAAGAAGATTTTATGATAAATTTTCTGAAATATTGTTTAATTCTATGGATGAAGGCTTTATGGGGTATTATATCATATGGTAAAACTAAAATACTGAAATTCTACTTTGTTATGAAGATATAAAGCATTATCTTTTAATATTAAATATTTTTATATTTAATAATGAAATGGCGAAAATAAACTTCAATATTTAATAATAAAATCTTAATATTCTTTCCAATGAGAGTTTTAGTATCACCTTTTAACGTTCAATCATATGATATCAAGCAGGAAATTATCCCAATAGTGTAATTATGAAAATAATTCAAATGAGTAGTAAAAGGAAAGGAAGAAAAGGGCATATTAAAATGTAGTTTTAGTCTTATAAATTATTTGTTCTCGTCTACTAGTTATCGGGAAATAAAGTCTTAAAATATTTTAAATTAAACAACTAGAATTAATAAGGGATCACTCCCCGTCACTCATCAAACAAATCAATTTATGGTATAACTCAGTAAAAATTTAGTGTCAACTAGTGGTTCTTTGGATAAATTATAAACACTTAGCTTATTACTTACGTTACATACTTTGCTTAATTTGTGAAATGAAGTTATGAATAAAGAGGCGGAGATATATAGTGTATTGGCTACCAGTTGCGAATGAAATAACTGAGGAAGTTGTCACAAGATGTATACTGTATATTTTAATAAACTGCACAGCTTCTGGTTACCGTCGGTGAATACTTCCAACAATAAACATGAATAGAATAATTCTTCAATTAAAAGTGCTTTATTTTTACGAAAATCTTCTCACAAATATGGTAAAAAATCTGTTTCTTTTTACTGGTGTCAGTTGCACAGGTATTTTAAAATTGTCACTGACATTGGTCTTGATTGTCTTTGTTCTCACAATATTGCGAAACTATTACAGCAAAAGTAAACTTACACCATAAAAAACAAATACCAGCTTGATCTATTATTTTCACTTAAATTTTACGTTAATGAGGCATTTAATGAAACGAAAAATTTGCATAAATTTACTGGTGGGAGTTTGGCCCCGTCGTTTACTAGAAAAGACTTGAAAGATATTGAAATAAAATTTTGTCTCGAAGTTCTGCTCATCTATTGGTATACTATGTAGCAAAAGATAGCTTGTAACTATGTACGTATTAATTTAAGCACTATTTTTTTCTTTTGAAAAACAAATATTATATATTGGTTGTAGCTGTCCATGCGTTGCTTGTTCAGTCTGATTTAATGCAAAGAAAGAAAAGAGAAAGCATACGTATCAAGCATGTTTAATTTAATATAGCTTATATGTATACAATATTTTTGTTGTTACAATATCTGTGCATACATACAAATTTTATAGTTTGCCGGTTCTAAGAAACAAAACATACAACGACTATCCATGTGAGGAGTAATCTGTCTTTAGATCTAAATAACAGAATTTTAAAGATTGGCCCAAATCTTTGTTGGCTATAATATTGATAATTGTAATCTCTTAAAATTAAATGGCACGTCCACTGAATTCACAATTCAATATTGCAATTAATAGAAATAATGTTTAGTTTTTATTTAAAACTTGAAAAATATACTTTTTAAAATAATTGCATGATTAATATAATCAATCAAAAGAAACATCAAAATATAATGAATATGATTGAACACTTTTAAGATGTCAACCACAGAAATTATCACAAAATTACTGCTCTAATGCTAATGATTTTGAATTTTCCACACAAAACAAAAAGTGCCGCATGGATGAATATATTATAAAACTGTTGACTTTCTTTACACAAAGCCCTATATTTATCTATATTCCCGCATAACACTTTCATTTTGTGAATCCTTATAAATACAATTATAAAAGAAAAACACATAAGTGACTGCTGCGATTGGTTGCTGACATCCATTATTCCAAATGTGTTTGGACACTCTACAGCATTTTTCTTTTAAAAATACAAAATTGTATACATTTGTTCGTTTTAAATACATAATATTTTTACAAGAAAAAATAAAAGAAGAGGTTAAATCTTGTATTATAATGCATCCAAAAAAATCAAACCAGATAGAAATATCATTTTCTTTGACATTTCGAAAATATGTTACTGCAATATTTATTTTCACAAAGCCTTAAAAATATTGGGCAGGCAAAACGTTGTTGCAAAATTTATAGATTTATAGAAAAATCGGATTTCTTTTTCTTATTTTATACAGAATAAGATGTGGTTCAAAAAGTCACCGATACACAGTGGATCAAAGTATAGGCGGTGGCGAACATAGGATTATCATGATAGTATAAGGTTCTATATATGATTTTTTTTTGTTAGATTTAGGTTCAGATGAGCATAATAAATTACACCAAAAGTATCTTAATCGTTTTTAGAAACAATTCAATGCTTTTTGGTTTCAAATAGAAATTTAGAGATATGTCGGGATAATTAAACTAGACATTGAAAAAACTTAACAGACATTGATTTTATTATCTATCCAGTTTTTATTTATATCCAAATTATTTTTGTGGAATATTCTATATTTATTTTATTTTTAATTGGCAACATACATGATGTTCACATATCTCTTTAAATTTCTTTTACAAAATTACTATATTTTACTATAAAATATTACAACTTATTTCAATTCTGATTAATCATAGACGTGATTTAGTTCTTTAAACTTATCTTTATTATTATTATTATTTTTGTTTGTTTGTTTCTTTTTGTTTTATTTCTTAAAAAATGTTATTTTCTTTTTTTTTCCTTAAATGTTTTTCTTAACTTTTTCCGTTTGAAATTTTATAACAAATAGAAACCTGTTTCTGTTTGTAAAGAATTTAAATGGTGCTTTTACTTAAGAGAAATAATGTCATTGAAAAGTTTGGGTAGTAGCCTCAGCAATTCATGAATAATATTCAATAGATCTTTTACGTATGTTTTGTGCAATTATAATTCCAAAGTAAGCTAGTAGAAAAACGTAATACTATTATCCACCAGATTTTTTTAACCTGTTAGATCTGAATTTCTGAGCTAAAATATTTTAAAATTGTATCAACGATTGGAAAAAGAAAAATTAAGGTCTAATCAATGGCCTAATGTACATATATGGCCATTGATCACAAGATGTATTTAACTATGATTTATGGAAAAGTTATTATTACAATTTTAGATACATCACCATGTTAAACATGCTTCATTTGAGTTACAAAATCGTAACAAATGAATAATATTCATAAAACTGTTAAAAGAAGTGCAATTTTGAGGTGAAAATAGCTAAACAATGTACCTCAAAATATGGGTGATATTATATGCTTATTATATAAAATAATGATTTTTGGGAAATATGTAATTAAGCGTTTTGATTTTCCAATTTGGCAATAGCTGGCAGAAGCTTAGCTAAATTCGTAGTAAAGACCTTTGAAGGTATCGGGATTCCCAAATGAGAAAGATAAGTCGAAGAGTTGTAGCACCGTGCGCTTATAACATCTGACTCGTTAATTTCCAGTATTAGACAAGAAGTAAAAAACGTTCAAAGGAAAAGAAAATTACCAGAGGTATTAGAACTTTCACTTTAAATAATAATTTAGGATTCACACATCATGCATCCATTTATTAGAGTAGATTTAACCCTCTAAGAGCATTTGCATTTTTCAAAATTTTCATGTAAATATTTATATAACCAAAGATACTTATATATTGAATTTAATTTTATAGTTTAATTTTAAATTACATTTTTATATTATTTCATCTTACAAAATTCTTACAGTATAATATTTATAAAAAAAATATTTTTGTCTACTGACAATTTACTATGCTTTCCGGAAACGGGAAATTATGTGATAGCCACTAAAAGTGTTTCAAATCCATTTATTTCAAAAATGCGCAGGTTTGCGCAAAAATTGCCCTATACCACATTAAAATACAGATTTTACGAACACAAACATGTCTTTGAAATTTCAGACAATTTCAGACAATTTAAAAAAAGCAATTTTTAAGTTTATTATACATTTAATTCTATATAGGCTGTTTATAATCTAAAATGATATATAAAATTCAATCAAAATGCTATCAGTAGAGCTTTAAAATGTGTTTTAGGAAATTAATAATGATATTTTAAACGAGTTATCATTAGTGGTTACCTTGGTTTAATTTCTGAACACATTTAAAAATCACTAAAATTCGCAGAAAAATTCCTCTACTGAAAAGTGTATATTCCAAGCTGTACAAATATGATGTAATTTTGTATAATTTAAAAAATGAACGTATATTCGTATTTTGTAGATATTCTTTTAAAATATTTCATTGCAAAAAAGTAATTATTTAATGATTATTTTTTGGCTCTATGTTCGCTTTTTCTTAAGGATCGATCCACTGTGCGATAAAGGGACGGAATGTGAATGTTTTATTTGACCCATTCATATAAGGAGGATAATAAAAATATCTTCTCAGTGGATTCCCAATTTAATAAATACTGATTCTGCTATGTTGGATAAATTAAATATTGGAGGAATGTTGTTTATGGATTATTAACAGGAGAAACTTTCAACAATTACGACTAACAAAAAATCTCCAAGCCCTAAGTAATTGATCTACACAACAAATTCTCAAGCAACAGAGACATGATTCCATGGGTATCCCCTATTTTCGATAAGTTATAATCTAAAACTTTTCTAATGCTTTCCAACAGAGATGAAAAGTGTTTTTCAAGTTCATTTGTCTTCGTTTCTTTGTTCATCAGTTCTCTACATTCAGTAAGAACACTGGGCATTCCAACTGATTCATGTATACATAATTGAGATTAATTACAGAATATTCACTGTAAAATATTTGTATGACGTTATTTTGTAAAATTGGTAGCAGCCTTGCTACTTCCAATTTTATGGAGTATTTTAACCGATATAAATGGTGTAACATTACAATTTTGCTCCCCTAATACATATTTAATTACATCATTATGTAAGCGAAAAAAATTACTCCATAAAATTGAGGCAGCAGTTGCCTCCATTTTTATGAAGTAACGTTACACAAATGTTTTACAGTGTTCAGTATTGAAAATAATGTTTGTAGAATTTATTACTTTCCTTACAGACTTACTGCAAATAATTCCATTACAGTACGCTCTATTGCAAAAAATTGATTGCAATAATTTTAAATTTATACATTATTTAATCAAAATGAAATAGATTTACAGCATTCAGGTACATTTCAAAATACTTATTACAGATTACAATGAACATAGAACAGATTGTTAATGAACTGGGGTACTCAAAATACTTCTGCTTGAAAACCGTCCAAGAGCTATAAATACCAGAAGTGTGTTTTTATTGTGGTATGCGTTTTTAACTTACAGGCTATCAATATCTTAGAGCTTATGTGCCCACCGTTCTTCATGTACGTATGTATGCATGTAATGCAATAACTCATGATAAAAATATCCGACTTACTTGAAATTTTGGATATAGGTTTATTCTAATATGGCGCTTCTCGGATTAGTTTTAGGAGTTCACTCGTGAAGTATAAGTGGGAGAACGGGAATTTACATAAATGGGATTTTCATGCAGAATTATTAGATTTCATTCAAATTTTAGGTATAGTATCATTTTGTTGAGGCGTTTTAATGATTAGCTTTGGGAGTTCATTGAATAAGTATAAAAAGGGGTAATGGTGGTCACCGTCCTTAATTTAGATAAATGTGTTTTTCGTGCAGAAATAGCAGATTTCATTCAAATTTCAGATATCGAATCATTCTGACGAGGGCGGCTGCATGATTGTGTTGGGAGCTGATTGGATACGTGTAAGAGGGAGACGGGGTGTTGAACCCTTCTTAATTTAGATATTTTTTTTCACACAGAATTATCATATTTTGTTCAAATTTAGATATAGGATCATTTATTTAAGACACCTACAAGATTAGTTTTGGATTTTCATTGTTTAAGTATAAAGGAGGGGAGATGGGAGACTCTTAAGGGGGACCCCTTAATTTAGGCAATGGACCTTTCACGCAGAATTTATCGGTTTGCTTCAAATTGTGAAAATAGTGTCATTCTGATAAGGCACCTCCCTGGTTTGTCTTGGGAATTTATTGCGTAAATATAAAGGTGGGAGGTCTAGGGAACTATCCCTCTTAATTTAGGAAAATAGCTTTTCATGCAGAATTAAACAATTTGCTTCAATTTTTGTATACAGATTCATAGTGATATGACGCTTCCGTGATTAGTTTTTGGGTTCCTTTTTAAGTATAAAAGCGGATACGAGCGATTACCCCATCTTTAAATAAGATCAGTGTGTGTTTATGCAGTATTATCCGATTTGCTTTAAATTTTATATTTAAGCCCTTTCTGATATGGCGAATCTTTAAATAGCTTAAGAAGTTTAATGGTTAACTTTTACATTGGAGCTTTGAGAGAATCTGTTAAAGAATACATGCAAACAGGTACAGATGCTGTCCGAGCCCCTGTGTAAATGCTAAGTATAAAAGAGTGAACGGGTGATAACCCCTCTTAAGTAATATGATAAATAGGTTTTATGCAAAATTATTAGAATTTCTTTGAATTTTGGATATACATTTATTATATGATAAGGCGTATCCCTGATTAGTTTTGGGAGTTGAATGATTAAGTATAAAGAGGGGAAATGGGGGGGTATCTCCCCCTCATTTCGCGATTATTCCTTGAGATTATAACGCTGTAATGTACAATTAGTTTGCATAGCCCGTGATCTCAATGCCATCATTTTAAATGGGCAACATTCTTTTTACTTATTAAATATATAAGTATTTATCTAAACAAAATTTGGTTTGCTTAAACTCTGTAAATCATATACAGTGACTGTTGATCTGGAGTACATTTTCGTTTACTGGTGAAATTTGATGAGCATGTATAAACTCGTATGCAATGATTTTTCAAACAGAAATAAATTGTAGCAAATATAAATCTGCAGATAATATCGCTCACCCGTAAGAAAAGTGATATATCTCGACAAAAATAAATCTCTTAGGAGAGAAAAAAAATCTGCATAATTTTACAGTAAGAAAAATTGTAGCACATAGCTGAGCATCCAGGAAAGAAAACGTGCATAAAGAGATAAAATCTTTTTAAAATTTAAACATTGGATGAGATTTGAAGAGTTAAGTAATTTTATTTCAAACACAGTTCACCTGTCTTCTGTGGTCTCAAATGGACATACAGCATAATAAAGTCATTTTCACTGTAATTACATTTATGAAACTGTTTGTGGCAGATTTCTGAAACTGTCTATGGCAAATTTATAAGTGGAATGAAACGAAAAATGAATCTTTGCGAGATATGTCACTTTTCTGGCGAGTGTGCGATCTATATATGGCTTCACAAATGATTTTCTTTATTGACTATGCAGTAAGTGATGAATTTGAATTTTAAAATGTATTATGCAGAAGCCGCAGTAATTAAAAATTTTTCGTTTCTCTAGATTTCAAAAAATAAATTTCACAGTAGATTTCTATTGTGCGTGTTAAAACATTTACCCTAAAATATATCGCTTTTAAATAAGTATGGAATGAAAAAAAGACACTTTCGATGCGGATTTTTGTAATGTGTTATGCTGTTTAGTTAGACTCGGAATTATTGTATCGAACAGCATATTTAATATTTTTGAAGGTGGTGGAATTTTGTAATAAAATTTGCGTTTTTTAACATAATTTAAATTTATGAAACATAGAACTATAAACTAACTAGAACATTCTGGTGACATTTCAATGAAACTCTTGTGATTTCAAAAATTAAGATTCATTTTCTCAAGTTCTTTCATATTTCATTTTATTATGTTAAATAAGAATTCAGTAATATAAAAGGTGAGTCATAAATATCGAAACAACAGGCTATCTCCTTAAATATTGCCCCTAGACCCATACTTCCAGTTGCAAAGTTTCATAAAAAAGGTGAATTTTTTATAAGATAAGTTGCAGCTCCATGGGGGGTCTATTTTAAAAAATTCGAAAATTAAATATTTATACAGCCCCCAGATTTTAAAACTTCCTTATCTATTCCTGAATTGAACAAAAGAAAATTCATCTTGATATCTTGATGAAATACATCTTGATGATAAACACAAAGAGTTATGGCAAATTTAATAAATCGTGACGTATTAAGGATTCAGACACAAATTGAAATGCGTGCAATTAAAGAAACAATGTTGCTGTAAGGTGTCCTGGAAACAATTATTTATAAAGTTAGAATTTTGGATGTTTTGTGATGGTTTATCATATAATTTGTAAGCATTATCATATCATAGGACTTCTTAACATTTTTTTCCGAAAAATTTAGAGTAAATTAAAATTGTTATAACTCAAAATATTTTTGGTTGCGTTGAATTTTTTTCTTTTGATTAAATGAAAATGTTCAGTTTTCAATTTTGATTCAGCATTTAAATAATATTTTTTAAAAATAAAAGTATTTGAAATAGCATTATAAAAAAAGATGCAATTTTTTGTAAACAAATCATATTTTGAAAAGTAAATTTTTTGAGTTAAAAACTTTTTTCGGCAGGTTTTTTTTTTTCCCAAGATTTTTAAAATAGTATTGAATTGGCGGGACTGTTACTTTAACTAACGGTTATTGACTTATGTGAGTTTAAAAATGAGAAATGCTGAAATAAAAACATTTGATGCAGAAAAGTGCATTTAGATTTACACAAAGATGAGCTCCTAACGTTTAAATGCTTTTTTTAAAAGTTTTTAGGTCATTGACTCCGTCCTGTATGGTTTCGATTTCAGATTTTGTTTAAGTTTTGCCATTCTCACCTTCTTTAATTACTGTTTAAATGCCTCAATAGATTTAAACCTTATTTTTTCTTTATCAGATCGATTTAAAAAATTTTCCATGTCCAGCGACTCACAGACAGACATTTTATAAAAAATATGTTTTTCGTTATCTCTGAACCTTAAACGTGAAACCATTGAAAACCGGAATTCAAAATTTTCATGAATCCAATACTAACTTTCTTCTTGTAAAGATAGAAGAAAGTGAAAATGGTTTTAAAACCATCATAAATTTTGAAACTGAATAATAAAAAGTAGATTTTTGAAAATATTTCTATGTAATTTATTCAAAAAAATTTTCCAATGATTCCTTTAATAGAAGTGTCATTATCGCTATTACTACTTTTACTAAACTTATTGCCCGCGGCAATAAGTTTTTAAGACACTTTTAATGACAGTTTAATTAATGTAACTTAATTTAATAACACTTTTAAAAAGTGTTTAATAAGAGACTCCGGCCAATGGGTCGTGCCAGTTACGAGGATGGTGCCAAGGTCGAGATATTGCAGACATCTAGCATATTTCGAGGAAATTTAAAGCAAAAACCTGTACGCTTTTAATTTATACCTAAAAGTTAAAATATTCTCTTGGATCGACATTTAATAATGCGTAAAGTTATGGTCGATCCCTAAATTGTACTTCAAATGAACTAATTTCGCTCAGAGGTATGCTTAAATGGTGTAAGTCACGAATTTTGGAAAATTTTGGATTTTAATATCTTTCGGGGATTAGTAGATATCGAGATGATTTTTTTTTTTTTTTTTGTTCAATTCAGGAATGTATAAGGAAAAAATTTCTAAGTGGAAGTTTTATCTTTTGGGGGCCGTATAAAAATTTAAATTTCGTAATTTTTAAAATAGACCTCCCATGGAGTTGCAACTTATCTTATCAAAAAAATTCCCCTTTTTTTATGAAACTTTGCAATTGGAAGTATGGGTCTAGGGGCAATGTTTAAGAAGATAACCTATTGTTTCGATATTTATGACTCACCCTGTATGTTTAAAATGCTTGTATCACATAAGAGGAATTATCTACATGAACTCCAGCAATGACTTGTCAAGAGGAAATCATAAATATTCTACGTCCAACCACAAACAAGGAACAGTAGGATCATAAACAGCATTACGATACGGAGTTTATATGAAAATTCTAGAGATCAATGCGCATTTAAAGTATTTAAGTATTCATTTTTAGGTGCGTTCGTAATTAGGTAAATACGAAGCACCTATTGTTGTCGCTCAGTCCGTCCGTCTGTCTGTCCGTCTGTCCGTCTGTCCGTCCGTCTGTCCGTCCGTCTGTCCGTCTGTCCGTCTGTCCGTCCGTCTGTCCGTCTGTCCGCATGTAACAACGCAAAAACTACCCAACCGAATCGTTTGAAATTTAAAATACATAATTATAACATAATTTTGTCGAGTCATTTCAAATTTTATGAAAATCGGTTGGATAGATCAATTACAGGGACATTCAAAAGGATTCCGTTACATTACGGTCAATAGGGAAAAAAGTTTTAAATGCATTTTAATCGTTTGAAATTTAAAACATATAATTATTGCGTAATTTTGTTGAGTTATTTCAAATGTTATGAAAATCGGATGCATAGATCAATTACAGGGACAATCAAAAGGATTCCGTTACATTACGGTCTATGGAGAAAAAGTTTCAAATGCATTTTAATGATGTTACACTCATTCGAACATAATAGAATTGGCATGAATCTATGAAATATATACTAAAATATGCATTCTGTACAATCTGTGATGCAAAGAATTTTTATTATTAAATTACAGGGCCACACAAAAGTATTCCACTATATAATGCTATACGGGGAAACATGGTTTGGTACGTGTTTTAATTATATTCAACTATTTCACATTTTATGAATAAGATATACGTTGCTGAGGTGAAATAAAAATTACTTCCTGCATACTTACAGAAACGTAAAGATTTCGACTACTATACTGTATCCGGAGTACGCTTTACTATATCAGTAAGATCTGAATATTTTTAAAACTTCGTTAACGTACGAATGCACCTCATTTGCTACGTTCACGTGCAATTTCCAACTTGTTATTTTTGTTGGTGGATACATTCCAAGTATTTCAATCATCCCATCCAATGAGAAAAAAAGGTATTTTTTTTATAGGAAGGAGGGCAGAAAGTGTCTGTATTTAGAGAAAATAATCTTCTTTAAACAACTCAAACAAAAAAATATTGAAAGTGTAATATGTTTTGTTCGCTCACTTTTAGGTAGCTTCCATTACAAAATGTAAAAGGCTAACTATTGCAGCCGTCCGGAAAAAATCACATGCGAAAATGTTTGGTATATTATCACCGATCATGGTCCCCAGACCCCAAAACTACCCTCTTCCAAATGTTGACATTTGTATACATAAATATATATACATACATGCATATATAAATACAGGGTGTTCCAGAATGATTGTAACAAACTTTAAGGGAAGGAGGAACATCACAAAGATTCAGACTTAAACAGCACTCCAAGGTCAGAAAATTTTCTGGCGCGGTAGCGACACCAATCATAAGAAAGACAGTATATGAATAAGTGAAAAAAATATTCTTATTATTTTAGTACTGCAAAAAACTAAAAAAAGAACATTAAAGGGACAACGATGGTAATCAAAGTAGATTTTGAAATTATGTCCCCAACTTGTAATACATGGAAGCCCATCTCCGGTACAGGGCAGATCGAAAGTTCTCGAAAATACCAAGAATGCTTCGGACTTCATAAGCAGAGGTCATGATGCGTGCAAAGTTAAGAATTGCGCCAGTTAAGTACACTCTTAAATCTTTAAAATAATTTCCTGTATTTTTAGAGAAATCTTGTATGGTTGAAATGTTCTTTCTAGATCCTCTTAACAAATCGTTTAAGGGTACAAGAATAATTGTTGGGTTACGACAAAAAAAAATCTGAAGTAACTGTATAAATCAATCAACTTTTTAACTAAGAAAAGGGTTCGATCGTGAATATTGCTTAATAATTCACTATAGAGTATGGATTTTGAGTTCTGCTAAAGAAATGTTATTCTCTAAAAATTATATATATTAGTTTTATTTTAAAACGTACTTTGAAAATTTTAATTGATTTCGTGTTAAGACAGTCTATACTGAGTCTTATCATGATAACTGATCTTACTTAAGTTAGATATTGATATTCGTTTTACGAAAAAATGAGAATGTTATCTAAATAAGCAATTTTAAATGGAAGTGATCGATGTTATATTTAGTTGACTTTTTCCTTTGATCTTTTATTTTGATGAATAAATGTGGTATTTTAATGTCATATAATTGTTTTGTTTGAATAATTTAATTTTCTTTTACAGATCATGCAAATTGAAGAATTATACTACAGCCTTAAATGTTAAGATCAATGTCCTTTTTCTGTGTTGTAAAAATACAATTTAAAGTTATGCATTGGTGAATGTACAGAGTGTGTCAATTTTGATTTTATTTTGTATTTTGAACTATTAGACTACTATTTGAATAATGTGTCTAGGAATTAATACAACAAAATATTTCTCATTGTTTACCCACACAATACATATGTAGATATTACGTCTATTTTGAGCTCTATATTTCCAGAATACATCCATGTACATCAAACTGATGTTCATTCTAATACGTAAACTGGATTGTTCAGCACATGACATCCATCAAATGTTTATATCCCAACATAATATAGACCAACACAATATGGACATGGAATTTACGTCTATTGTAAAACATAAACTAGATCATCGTAATAAATTACGTACAGAATACATCTATATCCCAACAATTTATAGACTAACATAATATGGAGGTAAATTAGAGTTAAATATTTTATTTCTGATACATTTTGTCTTGTGGCAACATCAACTTTGTGTTGTTTTGTAAACAGAACACGCCGACGCCATTATTGAAATTTTTGTTTTTAGCAGTTTTTCAGTTCGTTTAAATCAGACTATCAAAGATAGTTTATTCCTATTTTTATGAATTTTTAGTTGTATTAAGAAGAAGATTTAAATTTGTTTATTTAAAACAATTAGAATTTACAACAACCACTGAATATAACAATAGAATTATGTGATGTTTATAATTTAGATGCGTGATACAACTGATATTTGGATTATAGTATATCGAGCTGGATTGTATGTAAGTAAATACTTTGAGTTATTTTTTTACTGTGCATCTTTATTTGACATTATATTTTAGTAGTTTTTTCTTTTGTGATTTTAAACTTTATTTTTAAATAACTATAAACAAATTTTTAATCATGAAATTGATTTTGAATTAATTTTTCAAATTTGTTGATATTCTCTTGACATATTATAATAGTAGAGTGATTTTTGCACTTAACTTACATGGTTACTCATTGATTTGAAATTTTAAATGTTTTAATTTTATAGTGAATCTTAATTTCGTACAAGAAACTATACAAAGTGTTTGGATTATATTTAATTTCTTATTCTCTTTCTCCCATACGCCTCAAACTCTGTCTAATTCAAATGCTACTAAATATTATTTTATACAAATACAGGACAAAAACCTTTTGGGATCAACAGTTTGTTTGAATTTAAAAAAAAAAAAAAAAAAAAGGTCAACAAAACAATAAAAACTTTCAAACAGTGAATTTCACTTGAATAAAAGGAAATAACTCTATCAAATGAAAACAAGTATAAATTTGCTTGATAATAAATAATTTTCAAACATTAAAAAAAAACTTATATCTTTATTATGTTATTAAATTATATCATTAAAAAATTGTTTCATAAAAAAGTTTCTTTATCTCAAAAGTTATCGATACAAGTATGTATCGATTTATCTTACAGCATAGGTCATCAGTTTAAAAGTATTTGTTAAATTAAAAATTTACTGTTTTTTTTTTTTTAATCACTTACTTATTATTCTTACTTTTTTGAAGATGAAATTCATTATCAAAATTCAAAAGTAAAATGCTGTCTATGGAAAATTCTTTGAATTAAGTCTTTGTGTTTGAATGTATAATAAATATTTAGTTCAATCATGAATTCAATAGATTCAATGGTCAAAATGTTAAAAGTAATGAGAAAATAAGTCCTAGTTTTGTCGTTGCTTGTAGTGTAATATGCATTTTTAGAACATATAATTAAGCGAGTAATGTATTTAAAAAAAGAAAGAAAACTAGTTTGTAGAGGGCATCAATATTATTTTTTATGTTATGCCAAGAAACAATATCTCAATTAATACAAAACATATGCCAGTGGAGATAAACATCTGACAGATCTTACTTCAAATTTGAATGCTTTCAAAAGATCACAGGAGTGTAGTTTTCTTATATAATAAGCAACTATCACTAGTGATCTTTTGCGAGCTACTGGGATCTGTGTGGTGATGAATCGATGGTGCCCTTGGACTGTATGCTGCCTTTGCGAGGAGTAAGGATTCATCTTCACATTGAAGATTTTATAAAAGAAAACTTTTAAGAAATTTGTGAGTATGGTGGAATTCCTACGGCTGTGTCAAAAGTGATAAGTAAGTATACTAAAGTAGCATAAAAAATAATATTAGTGCTCTTACAAACTATTTTTTTTTTAATATATTGATGGACGATGAATGTTTCTGAATGTAAAATAAAAAAAAGCATTTTTAAAAGATAAGTTAATCATGTTTTAATATGATAAACAAAACTTCTTTCTAATTTCTTATATTTTCTTATGTTAATCATATTTATTATCGTCCGAACAATTAATATTTGTGCTTTTTACCAATAATTTTAACTTTTTAAAACCTGAAACTTTCAGGTATAATATTTTTTGAAATTTAATAAAACAAGATGGAAGAAGTGTCTAGTATACGCATACAGTTCCATATTACATAGATATGATGTATATATGTATGTAATACTACATGGACATGATGTATATATATGTATACATTACCTATATATGATGTATATACATGTGCATATTACGTAGATATGATGTTTATACATGTACATATTATGTAGATATGATGTATATATACATACATATAACGTAGATATTATGTTTAGAAAATGATCTACATGGATATAGATATCCGTTTTACATAGATATTACGTCAATCTGGATGTCCAATGAACATTATATGGATGTATTCGGAGAGACATCTGATGGTAATATCTACGTAGATACTACGTGATATGAAACTCCTTGGATGAATTCTAGACATGGTATATAGATGTAATTTACGTTATATGGATGTCATATTTATAAATTTGTGCTGTGTGGGTAAATAAGTAAACTTTAAGCTGTTTTCACTTAAGTAAAATTTTATGAATACATAAATAGATATAAATAATTTATATTCAGTAATCAAACCATAAACATTAAAAAATGACAAAGTTATTTTCAACTAAGCGATTTTTTGAGTTATATTTCTTGAATATTTTATGTTAAAGTGTAAGTTATAAGACTTTCATGTTAACAAAAATAAATTTATTCATATATAAAATAATATTTAGAATTGTATACTTTATGGGAAAATAAAAAAGAGCAATTTTATTTTCATAAAATACTAATGCAAATTTATGCTGAATATCTAATTATAATTTAACTATCGAAACATAACTTAATTATATTTCAGTAATATCCTATAAAATTACATATCATGTGGGGATATGCAAAAATGTGTTTACAGTGATTATCTCTTAAAACGCTGAAGATAAAATCATTTATCAAATCACGTAAATTATTTAAATTTAATATATCTTTTAGCTATGGCAGTTTTATAAGGAGTTACACATGTATGAACCATTTAATACCAAAAACAGTTTTTAATTAATAAATATGCAACCATAATAAAGCTTCAGAATTAAAAAATCTGCAATCATGCAGCATATGATAGAAAAAATTCAACTGCATAGATAGAAATCAGTATCATATTCTTGGCTTTTGAGTATTAAGGCTGCACTGAGATCGCAAAAGCGCTGACTGTCATACTTGAGTAATAAAAATGTTCTTTCTAACCCCCTTTGTGGTGTTTAATCAAAGGATGGTATGATCAACAATGAATTCAACAATGGGGTCCGAAGATATGATTAGATAAAACTGGAAGGAAGTCCCCCCCCCCTTCTTGAAGTGTATATATCACTTTACTTAAAAAGCCATAAAATATTAAAAATGGCTATGCAACCACAAAAAAGCATCAGATCGCTGGCACAAACATACCACGAGTGAAGTTAGAATTATATGTCTATGTGAAGCGTAATGGAATCTGAGCCTAAAAAGTACTAAATATTTTATTGAGGATGACCATTGTAACCATTGTAACGTCTGGAGCATTACGTATTAGAGGGCAAAATTCTATTTTTATAACGCCCTTCTGTCTACCGTAAAATATTTTTAAATGCCCTGTGTGTAAGAAAAACACTCAGAATTTTTAATATCTCATGATAAAAAGTATGCTGTTATGATAATTCTGAATTTTATGAATTATAAAATTTGGCAAGACTAAAAAGGGAAGGACGTTATTGTATATTATATTTTTGAAACATTTTGAGAATAATAATAAAAAATATTTATGTACAAAAATAATAAAGAAATCAATATAGCTTAAAACTACACATAATCCAGTTATCAATATTTTTACTATCGCAAAATTTTCGAAAACTTCGTTTATCTTTCTCAGCAATCCAGAAGTGTAGAAAAAGGTTATTTATCAGACAAATGATATATGTCATTTTGGAAACAAATGTGTTCAGGTATTAATGCTGAAATGCTGAAGGTTTTACCTTTCTGTCAGAAGTACAAGATATTTTCTTTTCTGTAATCTTCTTCATCCATTTACTGTGGTAATGTTCTTAGAAGTAAACGAACACAGGAAGGTTTAACAAGCCGAGTATAACTTGAGTAGATAATAGTTTCCAGAAAGTGGAAATTACGGATTTCTTTCTTGTGAAAATCTCTTCAAATCAAGTAAATGATTATTCTTATCATATTATACAGCTACAAATAAAGCTGTAACATTCAAATGGTTACATATAATGCAGTAAACAATTTACAGATTATGCTATTTGTGATGTTATTTATAAAACATGCACAATGGGCTTTGAAAAGAAATTGAATAAAAGAATAAATATAAATAAATATGAAAAATTGCATTAATATTAAGAAATAACGTTAGGAAAAGTGTAAGAACTGCGTAAGACACGTAAAAGCCATGTAACGATGAAAACATACAATTTGCTAACGGCAATAATTTAATTGTAAACATTGATCATTCTGTTATCTTCTTACTTTATTCTATCTTTACAAGCAAAAAGTATTGGATTTGTGAAAATATTTGAAATCCGGTTTTTGACAGATTTACATCTTTCGGAGATCAGATATTCTAAAAAACAGGTTTTTAAAAAAGTTACATGTGTGTCTGTGAGTCTATGTGTCTGTCTGTCAGTATATTACATAAATTTTTTGTCCCTTTATCTTAACACCTAATGCACCGGAATTTGACAGAAAATTATATTGATGTAGTCCCTTATAAGAATTGATGCTGAATAATTGATAGTTTGTGGTATACGTTGTTCAACCGGTGGCACTACTATTTTTACAATTTACACATCAGTTATACCTCAAATAAAATGTTCGAATTTCTACTAAACTTCAACTTCAGTTAGTCCTTGAAATGACTTCATGTTTTTTCATATTGGTGTAAATCAACCAACAGGTGGCACTGCTATTCTTATTTTTTTAGTAATTTTCGCAACAGTTGTGTCTGACGACCTAATGTACGGAATTAAATTATAAGGTATATTCAGGTGGTGCCTGATACGATTTGTTGCTGATTAGGTTTTGGTGTAAATGTAATAAGTGATGCTGCTATGCTGCATTTGTTTACGATTTCCATATTATCTCTATTTCAAGAATTAATGCTTGGATTTACATCAAACATCAGATTCCGTAAATCCGTGATATAATTTAATTCTGTTTTTAATCGTCCAAAAAGTGGTGCTGATATGCTGAATTTTTATCGATATCTCCGATAGCTCTATCTCAAAAACTAATTCACAAATTTACATTAATCTTCAGATTCACGTATAGCATGATAAACATTATTGCTGTTTATGTTTTGGTATATATGGCCCAACAGGCGTCATTTTTATGTTGCAATTGTCCGGACATCCACACTAGTCTTGTTTCGAGAACTAATGCATGGAATTTCATGCCTTTAGAATCATCGCGATGAGCATAGATTGTTATTTAATTTTGGACCTGCGGTAGTGAGTTTTGAAGTATTAACATGCTTTAGATGGACGACAGTTTTGGTACTGCCTCATACGATTAGTTGAGTCTAGGTTTGATGTTTGCAATGTACCAAGCTACATTTTTTTTTCTCTGTGTGTATATAGATTACATATGCAACGATTAAAATATTCAATGGGAAAAAGGTTTCATTTTTAATACTTAATGAGAATCTCGAAAATAAGTGATTCACATTCACTACGCTTCTTATTACTTCTGTTATGTTTTATTTAAATACTGTGTCTGAAATATTTTGCCGACAGCACAAATCAACACTGTAAAGCTCTAAGTTTTACATTTTTTATAGCTAATATGTTGATCAAAGGCCATTTTAGGTAAATAATATTTTTACTTAGTCAAATTATTTTTCTTATACACATCTCAAATTGAAATCAAACCTAACATAGCTTCATCTAATAGCTGACTGATAAAGTGGAAAGCACGTTTCGGAATGTCTACCTACACTTTCTTTTGCATGTATTTTATATAAGAACGATGCCATCTAGAAGACAATGCAAAAGAAGATTTTGAAATATACCCACGTCGTAAAATAATACTCTGACAATATAATTTTGCATTCTTTTAACTTCGCGAATCTTGTCAAAACTAGCTTCAAATATGAAATATAAACTTTTATGCATGGTCATAGTAGTTTTAAGCAACTTGGGAAGTAATTCAAGTGTTTCGTTATTACTTCATATTATATGAATGCACGTGATTTTAGACTCCAATATAGCAAAAATTGATTCGACATTAGAGAATTCTTCTCACAGAAAGTTTCTGTTACAAATTTAAATATTAAATAGATTCAAAGAGTGAATTCAACAATGTTTACTTTTATTTAAAATAACATTATCTATATATACATATTTTAACATTTTCCGTGGCTCTTATCAGATTCAAATATCCTTTTTGTTAATAAAAGTGTTAAATAAAATTGCATTTTTATCTATAGTGAAATAAAAAAATAACTTAAAAAAAATCTTTTTATTTAAAGCATTTTGCAGCTTTCTTACATATTAAAATTATCTGAAGAAATTTTTAAAAAAATCGTATAACTTTTATTATAAAATAAATCTTAAATCATTTGTTTAAATTTTATGGTTTCTACTCTTGCAGAGTTGAGAAAAGTCATCTTTCTTTAAACTATTTTTACTATCTTAAAACTTCTGATTCAAACTGTTAAATTAAAAGTAAATTGACTTGTCAAATAATTTTTCCTTGTAATCACAAGATAGATCTCTTCCTAAGCTCTGATGTAATGTTAAACTAAACATTGTATAGAAGTGCCGTATGTATAAAAAATATAGAAACTGTTGCATAATATAAATGATAAATTTTTTATAGAAATAATTTAAAATTAAATTGAATTCACGTTTGAATAAAACACATAATAATTCTTTTCATTCATACTAACACAAACTATCAGTACTCTTACCAGTACTCATTAAATTCTCGAATGTATCATCTAGTTAATCGACATAATCTCTTGATATATATATATATATATATATACATGTATATATAATTTGTACAAGTAAATATAGAAAATCCTCATGACCACAGCAATGAACATTATTAATTAGTGATGAATTCTACAAAAAATCGCAGCGCCATTTTTATGAAATCATGAAGCAAGAAAATATATTTTTAATGTGCAAAATGGAAATTACCGATAGCTTTAATTGTTTATATATGCGATTAAATTGCGTAATAAAAATACTAAATAACTAATACTTTATGTTTAAAATTCATTATGAATATTTTAACGGAATTACAGTAAAAGATTTCACATGCCATAATTTACGTTATTTCAAGCATTACATTAATATGGCTAACGCAATATTCATTCAGGACATGCTTACAAAGTGAATGATAGTAACTATATATATATATATATATATATATATATATATTCTTAAAGAAAATATTTAGAAGATTTTGGGTAGATCAGGAGTTTATTTTCCATATTATTTCATGTTTTTAATAAAATTTAATTGCTGTACTGTGAATGTGTACCTAGTTACTAAATTATTAACATACATTAAAAAAACAGTATAAAATTAAAATCTAGTTTATCAAATTTATTCATATGCTAAAATTACCTTTATTATTGTTGCTTTCAATTTGCTTTCTTTGTTGTTGCTTTCTTTATTATTGTTGCTTATAAATGTTGCTTTCAAGTGCACATTGGAATTCATAAAACTAAATATTTGTATGTGGAGCATATTTTAAAGCAATCTTCCATACATTCCCTTTAAATGATTTAAAGAAGTATTTTCGAAATAAAAGATAAAATTTTACAGAATACTTCATGCTAGTATATTAATAAAAAAGAAACTTTTACATACCATAAAAGAATGAATCTCTCTGAACACAAACTGCCTTTTCAAGAGCTTATTGAAACAAAGATTTCCACCGTTACCTGTCATTCTGAACGCTTCGATGAAAAAATTATAACTCTCTTTGGTACATGTCATAAACATATGCCACAGATGTATTGATCAGAAAATCTCCATTTTTCAAAGTATGTAAAAATGTAAATACGTTTAAAATCTCTTATATTTTCTTTTCCTATAATATTATATTTAGTAGATTTCTGTAAATCAAAATTTATATTTAGAGACTTGTTTTTTTTTTCTTGCTTTCACGATAGCCAAATTAGTTTAAATTTGTTTAACCCACTATGTTGCTTTTGTATATATACGCGAAAAAGTAAAAGAAATAAGAAACAGGTAGTGGAAAATGATTCTTCGTACCTAATTTGCCGAGTCCAGTGAGATGGTGTACATTTCTAATAAAAAAATTATTTTTATTTGTCAACAATTTCTTTTAGACTTGTGATTCAACACTTTGTTCAAGGATACATTTTTAATATTTTCCATTCGTTTTAATACTAGCTCATATAAAAAAAAGTGAAAGAATTTTTCAAAATGATTTTATCCGACAACAAACGGTCACTGAAGTAGGTTGTGCCGACCGTTAGCTGGAAAATGTATTATATCTGTTTAGGTTTTAAGTGATTTTTAAATTGTGAACAGTTTTTTACACACGTACGTACTATTTTATGCATATGGCAAGAGTAAAGACATTTCTCTTGAAAGGTTTTATTCACTAGTTTCTCTAAGGAAAAAAAATTAATATCGCATAACTTTAAAATATGTTTGATATTTATACATTTCAAAAGAAAAAATCATTCTTCCCAAAATGTTTTCAGCACCATGTAAATAGAACGTGCATAGCATTTCATGTCTATTATAATGTAATTATGTTTTAATTGTTTTTATATTCGGGTTTTTGTCTTTGATTGTGCTGATAATGCAAGGATATTTTTTTTCTAAATATTTCATATCACTTTAATGTATATAATTAATTCAATACATTTGACATTTTTATTCACTTTAGTTTTTAGAGACACTAGGCTGCTTTCGTAAAATTGTTAAGATAAATTTAGTTTATAAATAAGACTGTCTGCAAAAATTTTTCTGAAATGTTTTTCTGGAGTGCTAATTTGAATGCTGATGTATGAATAATAACTTCAAGCAAAGAAAGTTACTAATTAAATAGAATCAATTTTTTAAAATAATGCTTTACCTACATAAGAAAAAATGCATTAAACTTTGTTTAAAAAATATTCTTCCCACTTTGAGCTTTAAAAAAAATGTCAATTAATAAAGAAAAAAAATTGCATCTTCTACAATTATTATTGCCTTCTCAATTTCTTTCTTTCCTTGCCATGTTACTGAATGTCATGATAAAAATATTGTTATCTCGAATTTCAGAACACTTTTCTTGGTTTAGTTAATTTCTGTTTTATAGCTATATCGACTTAAAAAAATTATTTGGGTCAATCCATTTCAAGTGGTCCAGAAAATATTTTTTTGGTCGCTCGACCTTTTTTAAAAAATCTGAAATTTTTTGTACAACAACCCTAACATGACGGAAGTTCAAAATGACCGTTATTTTAATTTTACTATTTTTTGTTTGTGCATGGCGGCCATCTTTGTTTCATTGTGTTCAGCGATTTTCTCAGATACTAGGGTACACAAAATTGTAAATATCTCGTCTTTTATTTTCCCAATTGAAATTGGGTTTGCAGCATTTTGTTCAAAATAAAATAGGCTAAATGTACGGTTGTAGAATAATTTTGAAAAATCAATTTTTACAGGTGAAATTTTAGCACAAAATTTAAGATTTTTTCCAAAATATATCCGTTTGCAAGGGGAAATTTTTCATGTAAGGAAAACTGTCAACCTTACACAATTTTTTTTACAAATATGTCCAAAGTGCATGTACTCATACACCAAGTCCCACATCTGGGAGTTGATTTCTCTTTGCGAAAAAAATTCCGAAATTCGTTAATAAATTCAAAAATCGCACATTTTAGGCTTTGATAACTCCGGTGGGGCACGAGATAAAAATCTGAAATTCTGGCCTTTGATAGTATTGTATAGTAGTGTTATGTACAAAAAATTTCAAGAAGGAGATTTGACTACAAGCTGAGATACGGTGATTAAAAAAATGTTAAGAAATGCTATTACGAGTACATTAGGAGAAATGAGATTAGTCTCTTTTATTACATTATTTACACAGAAAATATCGTTTGTTGAAAACAGTCAAGTAATAAACATTTAATTTACGAAGATACTATATATGCTCAACAAAGAGCTTAACAATATTTACGAGAGATGTTATGAGTTCGACCAGTTACTGTTGTCAGTCCATCAGGCTGTTCTTTCTCAAAATTTTATTTGAAACCCCCCAAGTCTTGTCATCCCTTGTTAACTTGAATGAAATTCTCTAGGTTTAATAATTGAAACCATGTCAACTCGATCAGTTGCAATCCATTTTCTGTAATTTACTTTTCCTGAAATGTGTTCCAAGTAAAATTGTTGCAATAGCACTTCTAGTAGGTTTGTTCATCTGGACAAATAGTGTATTGGCTTAGCATTCATTCTGAATTGTTTAAATCACACAGAAGCATTTGAAGAAGATATTTGTAATTAACATTTAACTTTGTACCATAAATAATTAATTTAAAATTTTGGAAGTATGAACAATTACATAGGTTACAATAGTTTGGCAGTATTGTTTTCGCATATTGTCCATGTCATATCTCAGCTTGCAGTCAAATCTCCTTCTTGAAATTTTTTGTACATAACACTAATACATAATACTATCAATGGCCAGAATTTCAGATTTTTATCTTGTGCTCCACCAGAGATATCAAAGCCTAAAAAGTGCGATTTTTGAAATTTTTGACGAATTTCGGAATTTTTTTCGCAAAGAGAAATCAACTCCCAGATCTGGGACTTGGTGTATGAGTACACGCACTTTTGACCTATTTGTAGAAAAAATTGTGCAAGCTTGACAGTCTTGTTGAACAATTACATAGTAAATTTACAATAGTTTGGCAGTATTGTTTTCACATATTTTCCATGTCATATCTCAGTTCGTAGTCAAATCTCCTTTTTGAAATTTTTTGTATATAATGCTACCACACAATACTATCATAGGCCAAAATTTAAGATTTTTATCTTGTGCCCTGCCAGAGATATCAAAGCCTAAAAAGTGCGATTTTTGAAATTTTTGACGAATTTCGAAATTTTTTTCGCACAGAGAAATCAACTCCCAAATCTGGGACTTGGTGTATGAGTACACACACTTTGGACCTATTTGTAGAAAAAAATGTGTAAGGTTGACAGTTTCCCTTGCATGAAAATTTTCCTCTTGTAAACGGATAGATTTTGGGGTTATATATAAACGGATAGAAAAAATCGTAAATTTTGTGCTAAAATTTCACCTATAAAAATTTATTTTTCAAAATTTTTCTACCACTGTATATTTAGCCTATGTTATTCTGAATAAAATGCTTTAAACCCTATTTCAATTGGGAAAATAGAAGATGAGATATTTACAATTTTGTTTATCCTAGTATCCGTGAAAATCGCTGCACACGATGAAACAAAGATGGCCACCAAGAACAAACAAAAAATAGTAGAATTAAAATAATGGTCATTTTGAACTTCCATCATGTTAGGGGTGTTGTACAAAAAATTTCAGATTTTTTAAAAATAGTCGAGCGACCAGTGCTGGACCACTTGAAATGGATTGACCCATTTAAGTTATCCCAGTTTTGTATATTTTCAAAATAGCTTTTGTATACATTTTGTGTTTTTGAAAGAACATTATTTTATGATCTGGGTGACATTTTTATGCTTTGTTATATTTTGTTTCAGTTGAAATTTCTATTTTAACCTCATTATTTTATCCTGTTGTTTTATCTATATTAAATGAAATAAATGTCTAAAATAGATTAAATCATTCTAATCTCATATTTGCGGAAAATCGATATTTTTGTACATCAATTATTTTAAATTCATTTAGCCACAGTGTTTTTCTAATTGATTGATTATTTGTACATTACATTATGTTATCTAACATTTAATGCACGTGTCATTAATGACGTTTATATAGTTAATGAACATCGTACTAAATAATTATTTGCATCTTAAGAGTCGTTTATGACTGTTTAATAACTTAAACAATTTCAGTAATCGAAACACTCTTTTTTCATTACAAAAGTAGAATTATTATACAAGCCTGTAGTTCTTTATAAACTGAATCATTATCAGTATTTAATAAAATTTTTTAATACCCGTGTATCGTTCTCGAAAATTAGAGCTCAGCAAATTTGTTTTTACAATAATTGCATCAGAACAAAGTAGGACATATATTAGTAGTACATAATCGGAAATTAGATTACTGATTTACTTATATGGAAACCTGTGTCTGCATCTAGTGGGCTAGTAGGAAAATTTTATAAAGCAGAGTATAGTATTAAACATAACCATGTATTTCAAATGTTATTTCACAATATGCAAACGTAGTTTCTCAAAGTTGTAAGGCAGATTTTTTTTTTATCTTTTTCTTTATGTCATTTTTTATTACATTCTTATCTCTTTGCAAGCAGAAAATATTGGATTCATTTACACGTTTTTGGGGTAAGCGAATCCGAAAAACATGTTGTTACAAAATATCTGTATGTGAATCTTTGAGTCATAGCCCCCAAAAATTTGTAGGCACTCTATCTCAAGAGCTAATCCACGGGATTTCACACAACTTTAGATTACGTTAGACCTTGATATAAACTAGATCTGATTAGCTTTTTATGTATATCATGCAACAGGTAGCGCTGCTACGGTACGTTATTCACAATTTCCACACTAGCCATGTCTGAAGAAATAGTGCAGGGAATTTAATAAAAAAATTGATTTACTTAATACTTGATATAACATGGTCTTCATTAAGTTTTGGTGAAAGTTTTGGGCAAAAAATGGCGCTGTCATGGTGAATGTTTAGTGATTACTGAAATAGCTCAATCTGTAAAAATAATGCAAGAAAATTTCTAAAATTTCAGATAACTAACAGATTCAGTTATTCTGTGATATACATTAGTGCTGTTTAGATTTTGATGTAAATTGCTTCACAGATAGCACTTCATCTGTAAAAACATCTGTAGAATCAACATGGATTTTTATCAAACGTCAGATTCAGTTGGTAACTGTTAAAATATTGATCCTGATTAGTTTTAGGTGTATATCACCCAACTTGTGGTGCTGTTATGCATTTTTTTAGGATTTTCATTAGCTTTATTTTAAAAGCAACTACATGGATTTTTATCAGTTACAATTTGACATAAGTTGTTGTAGACTAGAATCCGGTTTATAACCACATAGCCGGTGGCGCTATTATGCTGATGGTTTCAGGAAGTATTAACCTGCCTAAGATAGAAGAAAGTTTTCAGATCGCCTCATCTGACTACATAGCAACACAAGATGTCCTACTGTTAAACTGTGGGGACCATATTGACAAAGATTGTTGGTTTCGTTAATTTTTTTCTCAGATAAAATAATCACATTTTGCTAGGAAAATCCGTGATACTAACTGAGATAGTTTAATCAATGATAGTTTTTGCATCGCGGTCCAAAATTGATACGGCTGACAGCATAAATGAAGTACAATATGATGCAGTAATACTGTAAAAAATCATTATGAGGAAGAAATTACTTCGTGATTTATAAAACATGAATTCTATTTTTAAAAGTTTTCATTTTCTTTAAAGAATTATCAACAGCTTACTACATGCATGTAATTGCATCTTCATTTTAAAAATGATATTACGATAAGTCAGCAAGAAATAGAAAATATTAAGGAAATTTTAGTGGTTGTAAAGAATATTAAATTTTAATTTAAATCAACCATTTCTTCGTCCACTTCTTTTCAAATTTTGAAAGAAATCGAAAGTAATACAAAATCCTTTAAAAAATGTTTAAAGAAATAAAAAATACAAATATACACGCCTTATTTCCATAAACATTCGAGATTACATAAATAAACCATGACGAAATATGGGAAATTGTAAATACAGCTTGATTGTTGAAAATTTCAAAGTTACATTTCAGAAGAATATGACAGACACAAGTTGTACATTTATGTTTCTTTTGCAAGACATGTCTCATTTTCTTCCATTCTTAATGAATGCTTTTTGCTAAGAAAAATAATGCGCGATATTCACTCCCTTAATATCTTAATATTTTGTATTTTAATTCCTTTTCTAGTTTTTAATATTTCACAAATCGTGAAATATACATATATATATATATATCATACTTATTTATGTAAATAGCTTTAAAAAATTATTCATATGCATTTTCTGCATTACTTGTATTATAATGCGCGGCAGCGGGAACATTTTTGTGTGAATTGGGAAAAATATGAACATAAGTTAGTTTAGAATAAGCTCGATTTAAGCTCATATGGTATATCTGATAATAATATAAGAAAGAAGGGAAAAATTTATTTAGCGGTTGCGAGAGAAAGAGAACGTTGCCTTCAAATTTGCTTTGAGGTTGAAATTCTTGCTCATTGATATTTTATTATATTCATATATTGATAGATTTATTTCCTGGTTATCACGATATTTTTTTACATATACCCGATATTTATTATCAAAATATCACGATTTTTGATAGTTCCTATATTTTTAATTTATTTTCAAAATATCATGCTTTTTGATATTTTCGATATTTTAAATTTATTTTCAAAATAGCAAGATGTTAATATTTTAAGTATTTTCACATGCTTAATATTTATTTTGAAAATATCAAGATATATGATATTTTCTACATATGATATTAATTTTCAAAATATCATTGTGCAAAATAAATTTAAACACAGATAATCAAAATTTTTAAATGTTATTCATTTTTTAAAAAGTAGATACATTAATCTCTCTGTCTCTAGTAACTATTTTCGCCACAGAAGAAAACAAATGTAATTTAGATTCTTTAGACTTGAAGATTTTAATTTCAATTGCAAAATTAATATGTGTGACATAATTAATTTAGAAAAGCCATTAAAATATAATCTGTTTAATTAAAGTTTTCTTTTATGTGCAGTTTTATTAGAATATAACCTTTTCTTGTTTTAATTCAGTTGAAATTAAATTGTACAACATGACATGGGATACAAATTTTAAAATTTGTGTCATGTGTGTTGTGTTCATCCTTCATGTTATTTTTTTAATTATAGAAAATAATTTTATTACTTAAAATTATGTTTATAAATTTCTAATGTTTTTGTACTTTAAATTTAGGCCAGCAGAATTTTTTTTACTACTGTATAAAGTAAATTCTTTCTGTTTTCAATTAGTTGACTTTCAGTTTTGTTTTAAGTAAAACACAAAGTAAAATGGAATTTTAGAATAATACTTAAATTTTCAAGTTAAGTGCAATATATTTTAGTTTCTAATTTATATTATGCTGAAAACATTTATTAACAATAATAACTTGGCTATTTAGAAAATGTTCGATATATATCGAAAATATCGGAAACATATACAAAATATTGGATACTTTTGAAATTATCCAAAACATAATATTTACGAACTTTGTTTCTTAATATTAAGTTTGACGGCTATTTTTTTATTAAATAGCTTTTAATTATATCCCAAAATATGAAAATAGCTGTTATATTCGGTAATATTGTTAACTAGAAATTTAATCTTTGACTATCTAATATGTACTTAAAATAACAAAAATATTTTATTTTTTCCAGTTTATTTACATTTTATGGTAAATAAAGAAATGTTGTTTTGTTAAAATTCGTTTTTTAAAACAACAACATATAAATAATTCATTTCCACTACTAAACAATTAAATGCATTCCCTGGGGTATTTGTTTATGGGTAATTAAAAAATCTTAAAGGCTCTGGAATGGAAAAAAATGTATATATATGAAGTATGATTTTTTATACTGTTATAAAACATTTATTTTTAAAAATGAATGTTGCACAAAAAATTCATATTCATCTCGTATTTCGTGGAGTATTTGTTGATGGATAATTAAAAACATGGATCTAGATTGAAAGAAATATATATATATATATATATATATATATATATATAAAGCATAAATTTTTATATTATCATAATGAACATATTTTAAAAACAAATGTTTAACGATAAATTCATATTCATATCTTGAAGAAAAAAAATCGCTTTCAGTTAAAAGCACTTTTAATTTTTTCCAAAAATTTTTAATGGGAATCTTGTCATTGTGTAAACAAAAGCAAGTAAAACTAATTTAAATTATAGTCGTAGCATGTAATTAAAAAACATATGCATATTTTTGAAATGTTTTTATTTATGATAAATACATTATAATTCTAATGGCATGTACATTGAAAAAACAAATTACTTAATAGTTCTAGTTTCTAAATCAATTTTTAGATGTCATTCGCAATCTTTGAAATAAACTAGTTGGATGTGTCAATCCCAAAACTTTCTTCTATCTCATAAGTACATTTTAATATTTAAAAAAAAAATGTGGTGACCCCAAAGTTACCCACTATCGAATTTCTTCTAACATTTGACCTAGCCTAATGAGATTCTGGTATTCGAATTGCCTAAAACGCAAAATTTAATTAATATTCTGAGAAAATGAGCTTAGTAGTGCCTCATGTTGGAAATTTATACTAAAACCTAATAAGCATCTATTTATGTCAAGACCTAACAGAATCTGAAATTTGATAGAATTTCGTCCATTAGTTCTTGAGATATAACAAAAAATTTGCAAAACGTAGCACAGCAACACCATATCTTGGAAAATTTATGCCAAAACGTAAGAAAGCGTCTAATTATGTTATGGTGTAAAAGAATCTGAAGTTTGATGAAATTTTGTGCATTAGTTTTTGAGTTATAGTTAGTTTAAAAAAAACCGTGTAAAATATAGCACAGCAGCACCATCAGTTGAAGGATATATAACAAAATGTAATCATCGTGTAATTATGTTATATATCATTTTGTAACGAAATCTGAAGTTTGATGAAATTCTGTGCGTTCGTTGTTGAGGTATAGCTATCGGAAAAATCGTGCAAAATGCAGCATAGCTGCACCACCTGTTGCAAGGTTAATACCAAAATGTAATCAGCGTCTAATTATGTTATATATTCTAGTGTAACAGAATCTAAAATTTGATAAAGTTCTCTGCATTAGTTCTTGAGATATAGCTATCGCAAAAATCGTGCAAAATGTAGCATAGCAGCGCCACCTATAGGGCAGTTCACACCAAAACCTTATCCGCGGCTATGTATCTCAAGGTATCGCAGAATCTGAAGTTTGGTGAAATTCTGTGCGATAGTTGTTGAGATATAGCTATCATGAAAATCATAAAAAACGTGGCATAGCAGCGCCACCTGCAGGCCAATTTACACCAAAACTTAATCAGCGTCTGTGTATATTAAGGGGTCACAGAATCTGAAGTTTGGTGAAATTCTGTGCATTAGTTCTTGAGATATAGCAATCTTGAAAATCATGAAAAACGTAGTATAGCAGCGCCACCTGCAGGCCAATTTTCACCAAAAACCAATAGGCACTAATTCATATCAAGGGCTAACTGAATATAAAATTTTATTTAATTTCGAGCATTAGTTCTTGAGATAGAGCGCCCACAAATTTTTTGTCACATACAGACAGACAGACACACAGACAGACAGACAAATGGACAGACAGACAGACAGACAGACATTTTCTAAAAATAGTCAAAACGTGTTCAGGACCTTCTAAAACGTATAAATCCGTTGAAAACCGGAAGTCGAAAATTTTCATGAATCCAATACTTTCTTCTTGTAAAGATAGAAGAAAGTAAAAAGTTTGATAATCAAATTGCTTTTTTTAAAGATATATTCATAAATCAAAAGTTATCTTGATAATTTCCATTTTTAATTAAAAACATTAATTAAAATGTTACTCCGGGTATTCTGTATTAATTGAAATGACTTTTTCTCATATGTCTATGCTCAGATAGATTTTTTGTGTAAGTGTAATTAATTTTAGCTTCTATAAGATTAAAAATTTCAATACTATCTCCCGTCTTGTTATTTTGATCTAAAAGGATCTTTTTTCGTTTACTGAATATGAAAGCCTAAACTAAGACTTCCTTCAGGGGGATTAGTCAGAGCGTTATTGCTGAAGACATAGATTTAATTATTTGTGATAAGTAAAGAAAATGAGGATATGGCCAATGTCAATTTATCGCAATATATGGCCATGGAGACTGGCCATATATTGAGATAAATTGAAATGATGAAAATAAGGAAACATAATCGCAGAATTACAATACCTTAGATACAAATTCGTATACACTGCGTAAAATATAGGAAAGCAAACCATGCATGGATATGAAAGTGGAAGTACTCAGTACGTTAAAAGTAATATAGAAAATATAACAGTATACTGTCTTATATTGGAATTTCACTCTTTGAAATGATGTAAAATGCATAAACACACATTTCGTACCGATTTGTGTAACGCCCTATAATAAAAGTTTAAGTTCTAAGGGAATGGACTATATTTTGTATGGTTTGAAATCCCTCCAAGTAGTTTATATTGTTGAACATCTACTTTCCACGGATGCAAAGAGGTTGCTGATAAGAGAAAAGAGATCGATTTTTTCTATAAAAAAACACATTCTTAAATCCGAATTTCATGAATCCTTTTAAAAAGTGGCTACATCCATATACCAGCGGACTACTGTGTATAGTATAAAATGCATGTAACTGGGCGCAGGTGATAAATTTCCAAATATTTTTATTTTTGCTTTCTCTCGAAATGTATTCTTTCAGTATAAAAAAGACACATTTAAAACAAATATGAAATGCATTTCAGAAAAACCATTTTGGCTCATTTGATTAAAAAAACCAACAAATTAATAAATTTAAAAAAGAAGAGATCATAAGATAAATAAAAACATTTTATTTCAACATCAAATAATTGCATCTAAGTTAAACATGTGAAAAAAAAGCTGCTTTTGGCAAAAGAAAAAAAATTCTTAACTATTTTCTATCATATGTATTTTATATAACAACGATGCCAACTAGAAGAAAACCCAAACGAAGATTTTGAAATATACTCACATTCATATTTTACTATTACAATATCGTTTTTGCATTTTTTTGAACTTGGCGAATCTTGTCCGTTTTCGCCTTAAATATCAAAAATAAACTTTTATACTTTGTCATGTCATTGTCAAATAATTAAAAAAATCTAGTGTGTTGTTAATAGTATTTCATAATACATCAATTTAAGCAATTTTAGTTTCTAACATAACAAAAAAATTGATTCGACACTAAAGAATTTTCCGTGCAGCAAAATCCTGCTTCAAATTTAAATATTAAATGAAATCAAAGAGTAAATTCAACAATGTTTACTTTATTTAAAATATCAAGATCTAAATTTACACATTTTAACATTTTCCATGGTCCTGTCAGATACAATTAATCCTTTTTTAATTAATACCTATGTTACATAAAATTACATTTTTTTTCAATAGAAAAATAAAAAAAATAACCCCTAAGAAATTCTCATTTTTTCACGTAAAGCTGTTTATTTGTAAAATTTTAAGTTTCTTCCATATTAAATTTGTATGAAGAAATTATATATGATAATTCCTCTCACTTTTACCTTATAAGATTAATTCTAAAGCATTTCTTTAAAATTTGTCGCTTTTTTTCTTGCAGAGAAGAGAAAAAGTCACGAAATCCTACTATCTTTAAACTGCTGATCTTTTTGTTGATTCAAACTGTTGAATTTGCAGGAAATCGACTTGTCAAACAACATTTCCTTGTAATCACAAGATAGATCTCTTCCTAAAGTTTTATTTAATGTAAAATGTAAACTTTGTATAGAAGCACACTATCAAAAAGAATAGTAACTATTAATAAATATAAATGATAAAATTGTTATAGAAATATGTTACAGAAATTTATAATAAAAATGAAATGCATGTTTGAATGAAACACATTTAATGAATGATAATTGTTTTCAATGATACCACCATAAAGTTCTCACGCTTATTAGTACTCATTAAATTCTCGTATGTATCATCTATCTAATTGATATAAACGCTTGATAGGATATATATATATATATATATGTAAGTATGTATAAGTATTTTGGAAAAGTTCGAAGGACCACAGCAATAAAATTTATTATAATTACTTCTTCAAAAAATCGCAGTGCCATTTTTATGAAGCCATTACGTGTTACTTGTTGCAATAAATTTTTTTAACATGTAAACTAGGAATTACTGATATCATCAAGTGTATGTATACCAGATTAATTTGTAAAATTGAAAATTAATGAACAACTAATGGTCGGTGATTAAATTGCATTGTGAATATTTTAACGAATACAGAAAATCATTTTAAATGTCACATTTTGCGTTATTTCAAGCAATACATTAAAATGGCTAACAAAATATGCATTCAGGACATAAGGTACCCTGGGGTAATAACGCCACGTTAAGGTTCGACCAATTTTCACGGCTCAGTTTTAGTTTGTATTTTTCAAACAAATATATGATTCGATACAGCAACTCATTGACTATCTATATAAAAAAAATAATTTAACAGATATGTATTCATAAAACGTAATGGCGTGATTTCTTGACCAATGCTATTTGGCGTTATTACCCACCTATATGGGTAATAACGCCATGCAAACAAAACTATGAAATAAGATGGAATAATTGCATGTAGATTGCCCAATTCTAAAAATACAAACTCTACAAACTTAGAAATTGACAAATTACATTCTAAGCTATTGAAAATGTTCAATTTTTTGTGAAAGTGTAAGAAAAATAAAGGTGTGGTGTGGGGGAAGGAGGATGAGGCAAAAGAATATCAGACTGTGAGCTTCTTTTTGCTTAAAAAGGACTGCTTAAATAGAATTATTAGAAACATTGCACAGTTTTAACTGCGTTTATTTGAATTAGTATTTAGGATGTAGCTCGGCCACTGTAGGGAATCAACCGGGATATTAATGCCAAGGATTGGCGTTATTACCCCGTTATAGTTATTGCGCTGTACATTTTAAATTACAAATTATCTCGAGAAGATATCCAAAATCTTCAACAATATTTTGGAAGTCCATGAAATGTACTACAAATTTATGCAATTAACAAAGTATTTCCGGATAAAAAAATAGTCTTCACATCACAAAACGTATCTCGAAAATTTTAGATCAAGCGTTAATTTTAGTTGCTTGTAAAAACAATAAGACCTAAAAATGAAACAAATTAACTTGAAGCTGTTTTTTGCGATTTATATGACTCAAAACCCTTCTGCGCAGAGCACATGAGTGTCATTTACCAGATTATTTCATAATTATGCAAAATATTAGCACTTGGCGTTATTACCCCGCCTGGCGTTATTACCCCACACCACCTTAGTTGTTATATGAATATGTTATGATAATACTTATGTATATATTTTTAATGAAATTAGATTGCAAAAGCTTGTTTTGGGTAGCTCAGAAATTTAATTTTCACGATATTTCCTTATTTAATAAAAATTACGGGTGGTACCGGGAATGTGTACACAGAGGAATTATCAAAATAATGAATATAAAATTTAAAATTAGTTTTCTTAAATTATTAGTATGCTAATGCTATCTGTAAGAAGCCACTCGACTAGTTAAAAAAAACCCGGATGATAATTTTAAGTTTATGGGAACATTAATTTCTAATATCTTCCCTATTTTGTTTATTTAAATTTTTTTATGGGATAGCTGAGCACGATCTGCAACCGGGTTAGTTTTTACTTTTTCGATATTAATTTCGGAATTTTTGGAAAAAAAGTGCAGAACCTGTTGCAACAGGTTCAGAAACTAAAACTATTGAAATGTTTAAAATAAAAAACCTTAATAGGAAAAGTAAAAACTAGCCCGGTTGTAGATCGTCCTCAGCTATCTCATGCAAAAAATAATCATGTAAAAAATATTAAAATTTGAACGAGATATTTTAAAATAACGCCTCCATACACTTAACATTATCATCACTGTCTTTTTGAGCGAATCGAATGGCCTCTTAAGGTGCAACATTAGGCTCAGAAAAAAGATCTGGATGATAATGTAAAGTCCACGGGAGCATTCTTTTCAAATAGCTCGATCAAATTTTTATATTTTTACATGATTTTTTTTTTGCACAAGATAGCTGAGGACAATCCACAACCGACCTAGTTTTTAATTTTTTAAGTTTTTGTTTCCAATTTAAAAAAAAATTAAATTTTAAAACCGGTTTAAACCGGTTCTGAAATTGAAACTATCATAATATAAATAATATATACGCAAAATCAAAAAAGTGAAAACTAGGCCGGTTGAGAATCGTCTTCAGCTTTCCTGCGTAAAAAACAATCATATAGAAACATTAAAATTTGAGCGAGATATTTTAAAATAACGCCCCCGTAGACTTAACATTATCTCGTCCGCAACTTTTTGAGCGTGTCTCGAGTGTCCTCTTAATTGTAGCTTTCAAGTGTACATTCAAATTCTTTCAGTGAAATTTTCGTATGCAGATCATAATTTAAAACACTATTTCTTCAATTCCCTTTAAAAGATTGAAGGAAGTATTTTCAGAAAAAAAGTGAAGATGTTTTACAGAACACTTTATACATGTCAATTAACAATAGTAATAATAAATCTTTTAAATAACATAAAAAATGAATATCTCTGAACACAAACAGCCTTTTCAAGAGGATATTGAAACATGATTTCCACCATTACCTGTCATTCTAAATGTTTCCAATAAAAAAAATATAATATACATGTATACATGTATAATATACATGTCATAAACATATGCCTCAAATATATTGATCAGAAAATCTCCATTTTTCATTAGTATAGAAATTAAGTACAGAAATATGTAGATACTCTGAAAGACTCTTATAACTTCTTTTCTTGTAATATTATATGTAGTAGATTTTTGAAAATAAAAATAAATATTCAGGGTACGTTTTATTTTATTGCTAACAGGACAGGTACGTCAGATAAATTACTTTAAAATGTGTTTATCCAGATGTGTTATGTATGTATATATATGTATATATACAGGGTGTCCAGTAAATGACTGACCCATTTTAAAATTAAATAACAAACAAAAAAAAAAAAAAAAAAAAAAAAAAACGGTTTGAGTTAAAAATGCGCGGTTTGCGGTATTGTTATTAGAATATCAATAAATTTTCAATACGCACTTCCTGAAAAATAGTTCTAATTTCGGCCAAAAGATGGCGCTGGCGGCATCAGGCTGTAGAAATACAGCTTGTTTTCTTGTTCTGAAGCTCATGATCTTTCCGGCTCATTTTCCAGAGTCGAATCTGAGTCAAAATGTTGAATCGACTCTCCACTCAACTGCAGAAATAGGGTTTGTTGATTGGAACGAGATTTAAAATAATATTTAAAATTGAACTATGTCTATTGTAACCTTCTCAGACAAATATCACGGGGAAAAACAAAAACTAGTTTAAAAATGCTGTAAAACATCTTCAAAGGTGTATCAATCTATGAATAAATATTTATGACAAGAAAACATTTATTAAAGAAACATAGAAATATTTTTAAAAATTCTAGAAACATTTAAATTAATTTAAAGGATGTTCTTCAGTGTTTCAAAATTGTCTTCGGAATATGTTATTTTAATTGCTTAACTGATACTCTTTTTTACGTACAATAAATTGAAAATATGGGATAAACGCCTCTTTTTTAAAGCTAAAATAAACGTATTATTTAATTTAAATATCTCTTCTATTAAATAGTATGAAATTGCATTTAAAAATTTCAGTAGTGTCAGAAAGCTTTAAGTGATGGAAGAAGCAAGCTGTTATTGCCAGTACGTTGTACGGGTAAATCAGTTAAATGGTTAAAACAATAGTATGCAAATAGCGTTGCCTGTCCCCTGTCTAATAAAAAACGGGTGAACTACTTATAAATCGGCACATTAAAATTGTCTAAATCTTACAATAAAGGAATCCATCTACAACAAATCCTGTGTTAAACATAAAACATTATTGATCCCAAATTAGAAAGAACCATACAAAACTACCTGCGAAGGCAAAACCCTGCCTAAAAAAAGTATTATTAGTTTTTCCGAAAACCGAATTCATTCCTACTTTATATTTATATTTTGTCATTTAACGTATCTAAAAATTTTATTACGAAAGCCATGAGAGATTTTAAGTCTTTTGCACACACCTCGCCTCCCTCCGCCCACCCACGACAGCAAACGTATCTACGCTAAAATGGACGGATATTTAAAAAGAAAAAAAAAGGACGTATCTGTTTTTATATCCTGTAAGTCATCCCTTTTCAAAACTTCATTACAAAAAGCATCATACATCCTGGAATATACTTTCGTCCTCCCTCTCCCCCTATTTAAATTATTCGGTATGAGAAAAAGAACGAGAAAAAACATTCTAAAAATATATCCTATCTGATTTCAAATAAGGAACGTTATTAAAAATATGATTCATTACCTCTTTTTTAAATTATGTGTAAAAAATACCAATGTTCAACTTATTTTGCAATATTTATCCAATGAACAAATTGTTCCAATGAACAAACCCTATTTCTGCAATTGAGTGGAGAGTCGATTAAACATTTTGGCTCAGATTCGACTCTGGAAAATGAGCCGGAAAGATCATCAGCTTCAGAACAAGAAAACAGGCTGTATTTCTACAGCCTGATGCTACACGCGCCATCTTTTGGCCGAAATTAGAACTATTTGAAGGAGGTGCGTATTAAAAATTTATTGATATTCTAATAACAATACCGCAAACCGCGCATTTTTATCTCAAACTGTTTTTTTTTTTTTTTGTTATTTAATTTTAAAATGGGTCAGTCATTTACTGGACACCCTGTATATATATGTGCGAAAAAGAAAGGACAAAAAAAAGTTGCAGAAAATAGTTCTTTTTGCCTATTTCCTAACCCGGTAAGATGATACAGATTCCTAATAAAAAAATTATTATTATTAGTGAAGTGTATTACTTTTAGAACATTGGTTACACAATTTCTTCAAGTATATGTTTTATTTTTTGATACATTTTAACATCCACAGAAGTAAAAAAAAAAAAAAAGTCTTAAAACACCATAAAATATACTAAAATCCGCTAGGCCTTTCTAAAGAACTGATTCTTTATACGTCAGACGCAAAGAAGACGTACGCCTAAAATGAATGTAGCGCCACGAGTGATTTAACTTAACGCTGATCGTAGACGACTGATCTAACGTAAGTAGCCGTGCCGCAACATTTATTTAGGTGCACGTCTGATTTGCGTCTGATGAATAAAGGCTCAGTTCTTTCGAAAGGTCTAAGGCATTTTAGTATATATCATGGTGTTTTTAAGACTTTTTCTTCACTTCGATTGATTAAATCCAGTTTCAACTTATTATCATGATTTTAACACCTGTTCTCATAAAAAGGTAATGAATTTCTTAACTGATGTTAGGTCAATACAAATTTTCACAAAAGTAAGTTGTGCAATGCGTTGACCAGAAATAATTTTTTCTTTTAATTATTCTATATTACCTTAATGAATATAATAATTTTAGAATATGGGAGACAGAACATGACATCGTGGTGCTTACGGAGCGCCAACACAATGAGGGTCCATTGCGCGTAACCTCCAACTAAATATGGAAAGTGAAACATAAAAAGAAGAATTTCGAAACAAAGCACGGTCAAAAAGTATAATTTAGAGTCTCTGGGCCGCGGTACGAAAATCATATCGCGAGTTATAAGCATTTTAAATTTTTCGACCCTCACCATCGGGGGGGGGGGGGGTCTCCTGTCACCAAAAGTAACACTGTCTCATAGTAAATTACCAAACAAAATTTGGCCGCACTACGAAAATTAGATCGCAAGTTATAAGCATTTTAAATTTTTCGAACCTCCACATGGGGGATCTCCTGTCACCAAAGATTAACACTGTCTCATAATAAATTGCCAAACAAAATTTGGCCGCGATACGAAAAGTAGATCTCGAGTTATAAGCATTTTAAATTTTTCGACCCTCAAAGTGGGGGGGGGGTCACCTGTCACCAAAAGTAACACTGTCTCATAATAAATTACCAAACAAAATTTGGTCGCGCTACGAAAATTAGATCGCGAGTTATAAGCACTTAAAATTTCTCGACCCTCACCATGGGGGATCTCCCGTCACCAAAAATTAACACTCTCTCATAATAAATTACCAAACAAAATTTGGCCGCGCTACGAAAATTAGATCGCGAGTTATAAGCATTTTAAACTTTTCGACTCTCACCATGGGGAGGGGGGGGTCTCCTGCTACCAAAAATTAACACTGCCTCATAATAAATTACCAAACAAAATTTGGCCGCGCTACGAAAATTAGATCGCGAGTTATAAGCATTTTAAATTTTTCGACCCCCACCGTGGGGGGGGGTCTACTGTCACCAAAAACTAACACTGCCTCATAATAAATTACCAATCAAAATTTGGCCGCGTTACGAAAATTAGATCGCGAGTTATAAGCACTTTAAATTTCTCGACCCTCACTTTGGGGGATCTCCTGTCACCAAAAATTAACACTGTCTCATAAAAAATTACCAAACAAAATTTGGCCGCGCTACGAAAATTAGATCGCAAGTTATAAGCATTTTAAATTTTTCGACTCTCACCATGGGGGGTCTCCTGTCACCAAAAATTAACACTGTCTCATAAGAAATTACCAAACAAAATTTGGCCGCAGTACGAAAATTAGATTGCGAGTTATAAGCATTTTAAATTTTTCAACCCTCACCGTGGGGGTTCTCTTGTCATCAAAAATTAACACTGTCTTATAATAAATTAGCAAACAAAATTTGGCTGCGCTACGAAAATTAGATCGCCAGTTATAAGCATTTTAAATTTTTCTATCCTCACCATTGGACGGGTCTCCAATCACCAAAAGCTCCATTATCCTACTTTGTTTTATCTTAAGACGATTTTTTTCTATACACATTCTATCAGGAATTTTTATTATTGAAACTATAGATTTATAGTAACTGAAAAAAGAAATATAAGTTTGAGACTTGATATGCTCTAAAAATCTGAAAAATACCGCGTCAATGTCAGCCGAAGTCTACCGAAGGATACCATGCCGCAGTGCGCCGAACTGAAACGTCGTTAACCGTGTGTTAGGTTTTTTTCGTTACGGAATTTCTACATTCGGTCGCCGCGCTCAAAGCCCGCGATAAAAGCTATCCAATAGCTTAAAAAAATTGTGGTACATACTGGAAGTCATACATGGTGATATTTTTTTTTAACTTGTTTAATAACAACGTACAGTGGGTCACAAAGCCTCAAAAATTGGCAATAAATAAAATTGACTTCGAACAAAAAACGCACATTATACATTCATTTATAGACTTTATGTAAAACTTTTATATAAGCTATAGAGTAATTTATTAAGTACAATGCTCAAAACAATTAAAGGATATTTGAAGTTTTATATAAAATAAAGATATAAACGAAATTTTTTAACTCAAGCCGAAGTACCGCAAGCCATTGGAGTGTCTCAAAGTGTCATTTCCAGGATCTGGAACAGTTTTTGGAGAGTGGATGTGCAGTCCAAAGACCAGGGCAAGGTCGTAGACGGGCAACAAAGCCCAATGACGATCGGTATTTAGCGTTAACATCTCGGAGACACCGAAACATGAATGCTACTTTTCTCCAACAACACCTTCGCTCGGCTACAGGCACCACGATTTCAACTCAGACTGCCCGAAACCGGCTCCATGCTGTAGGTCTCTTTGCTGGCCAACCGATGGTATGTCTTAGATTAACATCAAGGCAGCGTCGCGACCGCAGGGAGTGGGCAACCGAGCATGTCAACTGGAGAAGAAATGAATGGAGCAAATTTCAGTTTTCTGACGAGTCCCGTTTTTCTGTGCATCCGGATAATAGGCGTATTTTCATCTGGAGGGACCGTGGCAGTAGGAATAATCCTGCGTTCGTGCACGAAAGTCTCAGATTTGGCGATGGAGGAGTGATGGTGTATGATGGCATCTCCACTGACGGGCGCACTGACCTCTACATCATTCGAGATGGAGCTCTGACTGGTCGCCGATATAGGGATGAGATCCTCAGATATATTGTAGTCCCTTACGCAGCAGCAATCGGAGATAATTTAATTTTAATGGACGATAACTGCAGGCCACATCGTGCAAACCTGGTGGAGGATTTCTTTTCGAGGAAGGAATCTTTCGAATGGAATGGCCAGCGTGTTCTCCAGACATTAATCCAAACGAGCACATTTGGGACGCTCTAGGAAGACGAGTTTCTGGCCGCCAACAACCCCCACAAACTCTCCAAGAACTGGAAAGAGCTCTTCTGGAAGAGTGGGGCAGAATACCCCAACTCGTCATTAATAGCCTCATTGAGTCCATGCCTCAAAGGTGTTCAACGTTGCTGGCCGCCCATGGAAACCATACCCCCTAATGAAAATGATTTTCTTTGAAGAAAACACCTTTTCTTATTCTTTTTATCTCATATGCACAAATTGTGTTTTTTCCTTTTGTACACAAATGCGCAATAAAACGCATTTTTTCTGCCAAACATTTGTAATTTATTCTCATGTAATCTACTATGTCTGTCGACCATGTATCAATCAGCTAAAAAGTTTCCCAGATACAAAATCCACATAAAACTGCAATATCCATTAATTGTTTTGAGCAGTGTAATTTAGAAACCCTTTTCAATATTTTCGTTATTTTCGGATGAATAATGCTTAAAATTAATTAAAAGAGGATGAAAAAATTGCTATAGATACGACGGTGATTACTTTGTTGACGTTCATATGATGATTTTTTGGCAGACTACAATGCAGTACTGGAAAGAACAGAATAAAAGTACTATTGACTAGGTCCGTTAAAAAGATAGCGAAAAAACCCCACAATGATTAGTAAGTCACACTTTTATTGATCCATGTATAATAAGGGGAGGTACAATTAGATGATCGGAGAGAAAGTCTCCGGACACAAATTCGAACCTTTTCGTTCGCGACCAGCGGGCGAAGTGACCGTCTTACAGAGATAACACTTACAGCGTTGGCGTAGAACAAAGTCGCCAAAATACAAAAGTTTGCCAATGCACAATGGAGACGAGTCGATAAATTGTAGCCAAACCGCAGCTGGCATGCTCGGTATTCAATTTGACTCCCCTGCTGGAAAAAAGGGGCTAAATTTCTCATGGTTGCCAATACATTAATTTACACGTGCAGCCAGGTTTTTTGTAACGGCCGGAAAGAAAAATTCACACCCAAGGACTGCAACAGTTATGTCTAGCAAGGGGCAACCAGATTTTAATGCGCAGATGTTAAATTCTTTTTAGAATTTTCTCATGAAGGGAAAGAGACTTGCTACTTAACTGCGTTACTGTGTGATGCCCATAAAAGGCAATGAAAGGAACATCCGATCAGACTTAGCTGACATCTGGAAATTGTTTGCAACGGTTGATTAAAGTGCGAGCATATTTCTTACGAATAATCCGGGGGCATTAATTTGGGAGGATAACGAAATAATGGCTGAGTTAAATGAAAAAAGTATGAAGCATAATTTTAAACGAATTTTGAATTGAAAAGGGAACAGGGGTGCATAAAAACAATATCTAACAAAATGAGCAATATATAACGAAATAACCGTTATAATAAAATGCAATAAAGAAATTTAATTAAATATAAATAGCAAAGTTAATAAGAACTTTCATTTTATTGAAATAGTACTGAAATAAATATGAAAATATGAAAACAGTAGCTTTAAGAAATGTGAGATATTCATTCGTCTGCAAAAGAACATAATATTAGTCGAAACACTTTAGGAAGATATGCAGACAACTTTCAACAAGATGAAGCAAAAGTATGTAACAACTTGTGTTACCAGGTGGAGAGGAATGAAATTGCATATTTAAAACGGATTTTTGCTCCTGTTCCTTTAATTCCGGATAAACAAGTTTGATTAGATGTCAAATGACCCCCCCCCCAATTTAATTTAATAAATAAACCCTTTTGAAAAAAGTTATTCCTCCTTTTTAAAAAATTGATTTTATTCCTTTTAACAAATATTTCAATATAAAATAAACTAGATCAACCACCACTGTCTTGACCCTTTTAACTCAATTTAACATCAGTCTTTCGTTTGGTTTATTTTGTGTCGACCGATTATCTACTCGTGGGATATAATTCCAGGGGGACTGTCCTTCGTGGAGGTCTTTCTAATGGAACCTAAAACGTATTTACGCAAGGTTCGAAAAAACAAGCAAAACTCCGAACGGTTAGACCGATGGCCTCGATTGAGTTTGAACCCAGCACCTGCCGTCTACCAGTTGCGAGGTCAGAACCTCTCTGCCACTATTCACATCAGTCTTTTTTAAATCTTCTCATATTGTAAACTATGTAGCAATTTAAAAAATATATATTTAAAAAAATCAATCAACCCTCCTCATTTCCCATTCATTACTATTTAATGATTGAAAGAATTGTAACTATTTATTTTAAGAAGCTTATAAAAAATGAAATTACAGATAAGAGACATTTAAAATAGTAACATTAAAGGCGTCTAAATTAAGCTTTAGAACAAAGCTTCAGGCAAATAAATTTAACTACCTTAGAAACTTACTTTGCGCCAACGCAGCAATCTTCAAAGAATCATAAAATAGCATCGTATCGCATTTCACAGAATAAGCAAATATTTTAATGACTTTGAAATTAAACCTTAGTAATCTAGTTATTTATTAATTGGAAATTCTTGATAAATTTCTAATTACTCTTCAGTTTTACTACTGAAAAGGAACCTTTTAGATAAAGAGTATATTCGACAGTTAAGTAAATTTATCGAAGTATGTGTTAAAGTATAAAATTGTAAAAAATAATTATTATTATTATTCTCTATTTATACATTTTACTAATGACAACCTATAAATGTTTATAATTCTTATTATTTCATTTATGATTGACTAGTTGAAAACATAGGATTTAAAGTAGCGATTTGTTAAGTACAGAAACATTTTAAGAGACAGTTAGTTTATTTGCAATACACATACATTTAACGTCTGAATTAAAAAAATATATATGTATTTAAAGATTTAATAATATAAATTACGACAAACTTGAATAAAATTTCTAAAAAATAAATAAAATTTATAAATCAAAAGTTAAAAGCCTAAAAAAATTTGAAAATACAAAAGTAAACGTATCGCCAAGCAACACCCAAGGCGTCGTCAGTACAAATAATAATTCATTACATAACAAAAAATGGAACAAATGCAAACAATCCGATAAGTTTAAATTATCCGGTGTTGTCTATGTCATTCCATGTAGAGATTCCGATAGTGTATACATTGGCGAAACAGGCAGATCCTTAGAAAATTGTCTGCGGAAACATATCAAAGGCCTAAAAAGCGGTATTTTAATTTCCAAAAATTTCTAACATTGAGTTTAAACGAAACAAATCCCGCAATTTGAGAAGAACAGTATCTTAAAATCAGGTTGTAGCAGTTATCACGCCAGAATTCTCCTCGAAGTTTGGTTCAGATGTTTACGATCATCAACTGTTAATGAGGCTCCTGCTGCTCCTAATGAATATTATCCTTTTCTAGAAAATAATAACTAATTGCAACTGTCTTGATTTGTTCCACTGTTTGTTATGCAATGAATTATAATTTGTACTGACGAGGCCTTGTGTATAACTTGGCGGAACATTTACTTTTGTATTTTAAATGTTTTCTTAGTGTTTTAATTTTTCGTTTATAATTTTTATTTATTTTTTAAAAAATATATATTCAAGTCCGTCTTAATTTACATTATTCAATATTTTAATTGTTAGTTTATTGTGTTAAGAAATTTTATGTTAGAAAATGAGAAATTACTTGTTATAAGCTGAAGACGCACATTAAACGTTGAAATAATTTAATTTTTAGAATAGAAACAGCATCAATCAATTAATGGGGCATGAAAAAATGCCTTATTGAAACAAATCATACAATCCGTCTAAAAATCAAATAATTAAAAATAAATTTGGAAGTTTCATAGGTACTGTTTGTTGAAACGTACAAACGGAATAGGCTTTTTTGTGCATAATTAACGTCTTGTAAAGTGCATTAAGTACTAAATCAAGGGTCGTCAACTTTTTGTGTTACTTAAATTATTCAAGAGAAAATCAATTTAAATAGACGAAAATTAACCCGAAATATCCTATATTAATTTAATGCAGTAAAAAGAAACTGTGTAATATAAAAAAAAAAAAAATTACCAAAGTTGGCTAATTGTTTGCACAGTGAAATCAGTAAAATAAAATAATACTATATATTATTTGAAATATATTAAATCTCCAAATCATACTATTTAATAATAATAATGTAATATAAAAAAAAAGAATGAAACTGACTTTTTTATAATGCATTTTTTTTAAGTTGTATTGTCATTTCTTAAGATTTCAAGGGAAAAAATAAGTATGTTGTTTACGTTAAAACTAAATTTAGTTTATCTCTAGACATTATTACCATTATTTCAATTTACTGTTCAAACTTTTATAAGTTAACATTAAAAATTTAACTTTCAAAAATGTATATTCTTTAACATTATCCCATGAGCGCGTTCTCTCGTGACTTAAAACCCCTATACTTTTACAATTTTTAAATTAATTTTCAGAGATGAAATTATTGAATATTTAATACATGATTTATCACTTGCTAGCTATGGGTAGAGCAAACAATGTTAAATTGTCCAAGTCGGGGATCGAAACCGGAACCCCTGGAATAGCACTCCAAGTAAAGCTACGAGGATTTTTTAGTGTCACATGTACACCTCAGGATTGTGCGCTCAAGAAGACTATTAAATCGCGTGCTGTAGTGCAGCCTTAGCAGCATATGGACGTGAAATATCCCAATCTGGGTATTGTCTTCGTAGTTTAAACTGTAGAGCACTTGGAGCGTTTATCCAAGGGTTCCGGGTTCGATCCCGGCTTTGGGCATTTTTCCCATTGTTGTTTCTTAGCTTAGTTAGTAAGTGATTGATACCGTATTAAATACACTATACCTTTTTTGTGTGGGGTTCATAAAGTCAAAGGTGCACTCAGTAAATACCCATAAATTAAATAGATAAAAGAAATAATATTTTAAGCAGCAGAAGAAATACAACATATGCATGTCGATGCCTTTCACGAGAAAGATGGAGCATTACAGGGCAACCACACTGAAATGCATTAGGTTTTTTATTGTATTTGCACTGCTTATTTCTAATAATAAATCTCTTTTTTAAAAGTACTTTTCAGGAAACTATCAAGAAACTTTCGTCACACGCTTTATCAATGCAATTACATTTTTGAACACGAAAAATTATTTTAATCTTTTGTATCATCGTGTTGCACATCTGCAACAACAAAACTAAATAGTACTTATACAATAAGTTTTAAAACACGAATTTATTTTTTGTACATATTTCAAAACATATTCGTTAATTCAAATTGATCATTGGAATTCTCAACAGACAATGATATTGAGTTAGTTTATCATACCAAAATTTTGTTTATCTTTTGAGAAGTTTCTGGTCGATATTCTAAAAATTAACTTAGTATTTTTTTCATATTTCAGTTTTTAGAGACACTAGGCTGCTTTCGTAAAATTGTTAAGATAAATTTAGTTTATAAATAAGACTGTCTGCAAAACTTTTTCTCAAATGTTTTTCTGGAGTGCTAATTTGAATGCTGATGTATGAATAATAACTTCAAGCAAAGAAAGTTACTAATTAAATAGAATCAATTTTTTAAAATAATGCTTTACCTACATAAGAAAAAAATGTGAAAAATGCATTAAACTTTGTTTAAAAAATATTCTTCCCACTTTAAGCTTTAAAAAAAATGTCAATTAATAAAGAAAAAAAATTGCATCTTCTACAATTATTATTGCCTTCTCAATTACTTTCTTTCCTTGCCATGTTACTGAATGTCATGATAAAAATATTGTTATGACGAATTTCAGAACACTTTTCTTGGTTTAGTTAATTTCTGTTTTATAGCTATATCGACTTAAAAAAATTATTAAGTTATCCCAGTTTTGTATATTTTCAAAATAGCTTTTGTATACATTTTGTGTTTTTGAAAGAACATTATTTTATGATCTGGGTGACATTTTTATGCTTTGTTATATTTTGTTTCAGTTGAAATTTCTATTTTAACCTCATTATTTTATCCTGTTGTTTTATCTATATTAAATGAAATAAATGTCTAAAATAGATTAAATCATTCTAATCTCATATTTGCGGAAAATCGATATTTTTGTACATCAATTATTTTAAATTCATTTAGCCACAGTGTTTTTCTAATTGATTGATTATTTGTACATTACATTATGTTATCTAACATTTAATGCACGTGTCATTAATGACGTTTATATAGTTAATGAACATCGTACTAAATAATTATTTGCATCTTAAGAGTCGTTTATGACTGTTTAATAACTTAAACAATTTCAGCAATCGAAACACTCTTTTTTCATTACAAAAGTAGAATTAGTATACAAGCCTGTAGTTCTTTATAAACTGAATCATTATCAGTATTTAATAAAATTTTTAATACCCATGTATCGTTCTCGAAAATTAGAGCTCAGCAAATTTGTCTTTACAATAATTGCATCAGAACAAAGTAGGACATATATTAGTAATACATAATCGGAAATTAGATTACTGATTTACTTATATGGAAACCTGTTTCTGCATCTAGTGGGCTAGTAGGAAAATTTTATAAAGCAGAGTATAATATTAAACATAACCATGTATTTCAAATGTTATTCCACAATATGCAAACGTAGTTTCTCAAAGTAGTAAGGCAGATTTTTTTTATCTTTTTCTTTATGTCATTTTTTATTACATTTTTATCTCTTTGCAAGCAGAAAATATTGGATTCATTTACACGTTTTTGGGGTCAGCGAATCCGAAAAACATGGTGTTACAAAATATCTGTCTGTGAATCTTTGAGTCATAGCCCCCAAAAATTTGTAGGCACTCTATCTCAAGAGCTAATCCACGGGATTTCACACAACTTTAGATTACGTTAGACCTTGATATAAACTAGATCTGATTAGCTTTTTATGTATATCATGCAACAGGTAGCGCTGCTACGGTACGTTATTCACAATTTCCACACTAGCCATGTCTGAAGAAATAGTGCAGGAAATTTAATAAAAAAATTGATTTACTTAATACTTGATATAACATGGTCTTCATTAAGTTTTGGTGAAAGTTTTGGGCAAAAAATGGCGCTGTCATGGTGAATGTTTAGTGATTGCTGAAATTGCTCAATCTGTAAAAATAATGCAAGAAAACTTCTAAAATTTCAGATAACTAACAGATTCAGTTATTCTGTGATATACATTAGTGCTGTTTAGATTTTGATGTAAATTGCTTCACAGATAGCACTTCATCTGTAAAAACATCTGTAGAATCAACATGGATTTTTATCAAACGTCAGATTCAGTTGGTAACTGTTAAAATATTGATCCTGATTAGTTTTAGGTGTATATCACCCAACTTGTGTTGCTGTTATGCATTTTTTTTAGGATTTTCATTAGCTTTATTTTAAAAGCAACTACATGGATTTTTGTCAGTTACAATTTGACATAAGTTGTTGTAGACTAGATTCCGGTTTATAACCACATAGCCGGTGGCGCTATTATGCTGAAGGTTTCAGGAAGTATTAACCTGCCTAAGATAGAAGAAATTTTCAGATCGCCTCATCTGACTACATAGCAACACAAGATGTCCTGCTGTTAAACTGTGGGGACCATATTGACAAAGATTGTTGGTTTCGTTAATTTTTTTCTCAGATAAAATAATCACATTTTGCTAGGAAAATCCGTGATACTAACTGAGATAGTTTAATCAATGATAGTTTTTGCATCGCGGTCCAAAATTGATACGGCTGACAGCATAAATGAAGTACAATATGATGCAGTAATACTGTAAAAAATCATTATGAGGAAGAAATTACTTAGCGATTTATAAAACATGAATTCTATTTTTAAAAGTTTTCATTTTCTTTAAAGAATTATCAACAGCTTACTACATGCATGTAATTGCATCTTCATTTTAAAAATGATATTACGATAAGTCAGCAAGAAATAGAAAATATTAAGGAAATTTTAGTGGTTGTAAAGAATATTAAATTTTAATTTAAATCAGCCATTTCTTCGTCCACTTCTTTTCAAATTTTGAAAGAAATCGAAAGTAATACAAAATCCTTTAAAAAAATGTTTAAAGAAATAAAAAATACAAATATACACGCCTTATTTCCATAAACATTCGAGATTACATAAATAAACCATGACGAAATATGGGAAATTGTAAATACAGCTTGATTGTTGAAAATTTCAAAGTTACATTTCAGAAGAGTATGACAGACACAAGTTGTACATTTATGTTTCTTTTGCAAGACATGTCTCATTTTCTTCCATTCTTAATGAATGCTTTTTGCTAAGAAAAATAATGCGCGATATTCACTCCCTTAATATCTTAATATTTTGTATTTTAATTCCTTTTCTAGTTTTTAATATTTCACAAATCGTGAAATATACATATATATATATATATATATATATATATATATATATATATATATATATCATACTTATTTATGTAAATAGCTTTAAAAAATTATTCATATGCATATTCTGCATTACTTGTATTATAATGCGCGGCAGTGGGAACATTTTTGTGTGAATTGGGAAAAATATGAACATAAGTTAGTTTAGAATAAGCTCGATTTAAGCTCATATGGTATATCTGATAATAATATAAGAAAGAAAGGAAAAATTTATTTAGCGGTTGCGAGAGAAATAGAACATTGCCTTCAAATTTGCTTTGAGGTTGAAATTCTTGCTCATTGATATTTTATTATATTCATATATTGATAGATTTATTTCCTGGTTATCACGATATTTTTTTACATATACCCGATATTTATTATCAAAATATCACGATTTTTGATAGTTCCTATATTTTTAATTTATTTTCAAAATATCATGCTTTTGATATTTTCGATATTTTAAATTTATTTTCAAAATATCAAGATGTTAATATTTTAAGTATTTTCACATGCTTAATATTTATTTTGAAAATATCAAGATATATGATATTTTCTACATATGATATTAATTTTCAAAATATCATTGTGCAAAATAAATTTAAACACAGATAATCAAAATTTTTAAATGTTATTCATTTTTTAAAAAGTAGATATTTTAGTCTCTCTGTCTCTAGTAACTATTTTCGCCACAGAAGAAAACAAATGTAATTTAGATTCTTTAGACTTGAAGATTTCAATTTCAATTGCAAAATTAATATGTGTGACATAATTAATTTAGAAAAGCCATTAAAATAGAATCTGTTTAATTAAAGTTTTCTTTTATGTGCAGTTTTATTAGAATATAACCTTTTCTTGTTTTAATTCAGTTGAAATTAAATTGTACAACATGACATGGGATACAAATTTTAAAATTTGTGTCATGTGTGTTGTGTTCATCCTTCATGTTATTTTTTTAATTATAGAAAATAATTTTATTACTTAAAATTATGTTTATAAATTTCTAATGTTTATGTACTTTAAATTTAGGCCAGCAGAATTTTTTTTTACTACTGTATAAAGTAAATTCTTTCTGTTTTCAATTACTTGACTTTCAGTTTTGTTTTAAGTAAAACACAAAGTAAAAGTAAAATGGAATTTTAGAATAATACTTAAATTTTCAAGTTAAGTGCAATAAATTTTAGTTTCTAATTTATATTATGCTGAAAACATTTATTAACAATAATAACTTGGCTATTTAGAAAATGTTCGATATATATCGAAAATATCGGAAACATATACAAAATATTGGATACTTTTGAAATTATCCAAAACATAATATTTACGAACTTTGTTTCTTAATCTTAAGTTTGACGGCTATTTTTTTATTAAATAGCTTTTAATTATATCCCAAAATATGAAAATAGCTGTTATATTCGGTAATATTGTTAACTAGAAATTTAATCTTTAATCTTTAACTACTTTCTATCATATGTATTTTATATAACAACGATGCCAAGATGATAGAAGAAAACCCAAACGAAGATTTTGAAATATACTCACATTCATATTTTACTATTACAATATCGTTTTTGCATTTTTTTGAACTTGGCGAATCTTGTCCGTTTTCGCCTTAAATATCAAAAATAAACTTTTATACTTTGTCATGTCATTGTCAAATAATTAAAAAAATCTAGTGTGATGTTAATAGTATTTCATATTACATCAATTTAAGCAATTTTATTTTCTAACATAACAAAAAAATTTATTCGACACTAAAGAATTTTCCGTGCAGCAAAATCCTGCTTCAAATTTAAATATTAAATGAAATCAAAGAGTAAATTCAACAATGTTTACTTTATTTAAAATATCAAGATCTAAATTTATACATTTTAACATTTTCCATGGTCCTGTCAGATACAATTAATCCTTTTTTAATTAATACCTATGTTACATAAAATTACATTTTTTTTCAATAGAAAAATAAAAAAAATAACTCCTAAGAAATTCTCATTTTTTCACGTAAAGCTGTTTATTTGTAAAATTTTAAGTTTCTTCCATATTAAATTTGTATGAAGAAATTATTTATGATAATTCCTCTCACTTTTACCTTATAAGATTAATTCTAAAGCATTTCTTTAAAATTTATCGCTTTTTTTCTTGCAGAGAAGAGAAAAAGTCACGAAATCCTACTATCTTTAAACTGCTGATCTTTTTGCTGATTCAAACTGTTGCATTTGCAGGAAATCGACTTGTCAAACAACATTTCCTTGTAAACACAAGATAGATCTCTTCATAAAGTTTTATTTAATGTAAAATGTAAAGTTTGTATAGAAGCACACTATCAAAAAGAATAGTAACTATTAATAAATATAAATGATAAAATTGTTATAGAAATATGTTACAGAAATTTATAATAAAAATGAAATGCATGTTTGAATGAAACACATTTAATGAATGATAGTTGTTTTCAATGATACCATCATAAAGTTCTCACGCTTATTAGTACTCATTAAATTCTCGTATGTATCATCTATCTAATTGACATAAACGCTTGATAGGATATATATATATGTAAGTATGTATAAGTATTTTGGAAAAGTTCGAAGGACCACAGCAATAAAATTTATTATAATTACTTCTTCAAAAAATCGCAGTGCCATTTTTATGAAGCCATTACGTGTTACTTGTTGCAATAAATTTTTTTTAACATGTAAAATAGGAATTACTGATATCATCAAGTGTATGTATACCAGATTAATTTGTAAAATTGAAAATTAATGAACAACTAATGGTCGGTGATTAAATTGCATTGTGAATATTTTAACGAATACAGAAAATCATTTTAAATGTCACATTTTGCGTTATTTCAAGCAATACATTAAAATGGCTAACAAAATATGCATTCAGGACATAGTTGTTATATGAATATGTTATGATAATACTTATGTATATATTTTTAATGAAATTAAATTGCAAAAGCTTGTTTTGGGTAGCTCAGAAATTTAATTTTCACGATATTTCCTTATTTAATAAAAATAACGGGTGGTACCGGGAATTTGTACACAGAGGAATTATCAAAATAATGAATATAAAATTTAAAATTAGTTTTCTTAAATTATTAGTATGCTAATGCTATCTGTAAGAAGCCACTCGACTAGTTCAAAAAAACCCGGATGATAATTTTATGTTTATGGGAACGTTATTTTCTAATATCTTCCCTATTTTGTTTATTTAAATTTTTTTATAGGATAGCTGAGCACGATCTGCAACCGGGTTAGTTTTTACTTTTTCGATATTAATTTCGGAATTTTTGGAAAAAAAGTGCAGAACCTGTTGCAACAGGTTCAGAAACTAAAACTATTGAAATGTTTAAAATAAAAAACCTTAATAGAAAAAGTAAAAACTAGCCCTGTTGTAGATCGTCCTCAGCTATCTCATGCAAAAAATAATCATGTAAAAATATTAAAATTTGAACGAGATATTTTAAAATAACGCCTCCTTACACTTAACATTATCATCACTGTCTTTCTGAGCGAATCGAATGGCCTCTTAAGGTGCAACATTAGGCTCAGAAAAAAGATCTGGATGATAATGTAAAGTCCGCATTCTTTTCAAGTAGCTCGGTCATATTTTTATATTTTTACATGATTTTTTTTTCTTTTTTCTTTTTTTTTTTTTTTTTTTTTTTGCACAAGATAGCTGAGGACAATCCACAACCGACCTAGTTTTTAATTTTTTAAGTTTTTGTTTCCAATTTAAAAAAAAATTAAATTTTAAAACCGGTTTAAACCGGTTCTGAAATTGAAACTATCGTAATATAAATAATATATAAGCAAAATCAAAAAAGTGAAAACTAGGCCGGTTGAGAATCGTCTTCAGATTTCCTGTGTAAAAAACAATCATATAGAAACATTAAAATTTGAGCGAGATATTTTAAAATAACGCCCCCGTAGACTTAACATTATCTCGTCCGCAACTTTTTGAGCGTGTCTCGAGTGGCCTCTTAATTGTAGCTTTCAAGTGTACATTCAAATTCTTTCAGTGAAATTTTCGTATGCAGATCATAATTTAAAACACTATTTCTTCAATTCCCTTTAAAAGATTGAAGGAAGTATTTTCAGAAAAAAAGTGAAGATGTTTTACAGAACACTTTATACATGTCAATTAACAATAGTAATAATAAATCTTTTAAATAACATAAAAAATGAATATCTCTGAACACAAACAGCCTTTTCAAGAGGATATTGAAACATGATTTCCACCATTACCTGTCATTCTAAATGTTTCCATGAAAAAATTATAATATACATGTATACATGTATAATATACATGTCATAAACATATGCCTCAAATATATTGATCAGAAAATCTCCATTTTTCATTAGTATAGAAATTAAGTACAGAAACATGTAGATACTCTGAAAGACTCTTATAACTTCTTTTCTTGTAATATTATATGTAGTAGACTTTTGAAAATAAAAATAAATATTCAGGGTACGTTTTATTTTATTGCTAACAGGACAGGTACGTCAGGTAAATTACTTTAAAATGTGTTTATCCAGATGTGTTATGTATGTATATATATGTATATATACAGGGTGTCCAGTAAATGACTGACCCATTTTAAAATTAAATAACAAAGAAAAAAAAAACGGTTTGAGTTAAAAATGCGCGGTTTGCGGTATTGTTATTAGAATATCAATAAATTTTCAATACGCACTTCCTGAAAAATAGTTCTAATTTCGGCCAAAAGATGGCGCTGGCGGCATCAGGCTGTAGAAATACAGCTTGTTTTCTTGTTCTGAAACCCACGATCTTTCCGGCTCATTTTCCAGAGTCGAATCTCAGTCAAAATGTTGAATCGACTCTCCACTCAACTGCAGAAATAGGGTTTGTTGATTGGAACGAGATTTAAAATAATATTTAAAATTGAACTATGTCTATTGTAACCTCCTCAGACAAATATCACGGGGAAAAACAAAAACTAGTTTAAAAATGCTGTAAAACATCTCCAAAGGTGTATCAATCTATGAATAAATATATATGACAAGAAAACATTTATTAAAGAAACCTAGAAATATTTTTAAAAATTCTAGAAACATTTAAATTAATTTAAAGGATGTTCTTCAGTGTTTCAAAATTGTCTTCGGAATATGTTTTTTTAACCGCTTAACTGATACTCTTTTTTACGTACAATAAATTGAAAATATGGGATAAACGCCTCTTTTTTAAAGCTAAAATAAACGTATTATTTAATTTAAATATCTCTTCTATTAAATAGTATGAAATTGCATTTAAAAATTTCAATAGTCTCAGAAAGCTTTAAGTGATGGAAGAAGCAAGCTGTTATTGCCAGTACGTTGTACGGGTAAATCAGTTAAATGGTTAAAACAATAGTATGCAAATAGCGTTGCCTGTCCCCTGTCTAATAAAAAACGGGTGAACTACTTATAAATCGGCACATTAAAATTGTCTAAATCTTACAATAAAGGAATCCATCTACAACAAATCCTGTGTTAAACATAAAACATTATTGATCCCAAAGTAGAAAGAACCATACAAAACTACCTGCGAAGGCAAAACCCTGCCTAAAAAAAGTATTATTAGTTTTTCCGAAAACCGAATTCATTCCTACTTTATATTTATATTTTGTCATTTAACGTATCTAAAAATTTTATTACGAAAGCCATGAGAGATTTTAAGTCTTTTGCACACACCTCGCCTCCCTCCGCCCACCCACGACAGCAAACGTATCTACGCTAAAATGGACGGATATTTAAAAAGAAAAAAAAAGGACGTATCTGTTTTTATATCCTGTAAGTCATCCCTTTTCAAAACTTCATTACAAAAAGCATCATACATCCTGGAATATACTTTCGTCCTCCCTCTCCCCCTATTTAAATTATTCGGTATGAGAAAAAGAACGAGAAAAAACATTCTAAAAATATATCCTATCTGATTTCAAATAAGGAACGTTATTAAAAATATGATTCATTACCTCTTTTTTAAATTATGTGTAAAAAATACCAATGTTCAACTTATTTTGCAATATTTATCCAATGAACAAATTGTTCCAATGAACAAACCCTATTTCTGCAATTGAGTGGAGAGTCGATTAAACATTTTGGCTCAGATTCGACTCTGGAAAATGAGCCGGAAAGATCATCAGCTTCAGAACAAGAAAACAGGCTGTATTTCTACAGCCTGATGCTACACGCGCCATCTTTTGGCCGAAATTAGAACTATTTGAAGGAGGTGCGTATTAAAAATTTATTGATATTCTAATAACAATACCGCAAACCGCGCATTTTTATCTCAAACTGTTTTTTTTTTTTTGTTATTTAATTTTAAAATGGGTCAGTCATTTACTGGACACCCTGTATATATATGTGCGAAAAAGAAAGGACAAAAAAAAGTTGCAGAAAATAGTTCTTTTTGCCTATTTCCTAACCCGGTAAGATGATACAGATTCCTAATAAAAAAATTATTATTATTAGTGAAGTGTATTACTTTTAGAACATTGGTTACACAATTTCTTCAAGTATATGTTTTATTTTTTGATACATTTTAACATCCACAGAAGTAAAAAAAAAAAAAAAGTCTTAAAACACCATAAAATATACTAAAATCCGCTAGGCCTTTCTAAAGAACTGATTCTTTATACGTCAGACGCAAAGAAGACGTACGCCTAAAATGAATGTAGCGCCACGAGTGATTTAACTTAACGCTGATCGTAGACGACTGATCTAACGTAAGTAGCCGTGCCGCAACATTTATTTAGGTGCACGTCTGATTTGCGTCTGATGAATAAAGGCTCAGTTCTTTCGAAAGGTCTAAGGCATTTTAGTATATATCATGGTGTTTTTAAGACTTTTTCTTCACTTCGATTGATTAAATCCAGTTTCAACTTATTATCATGATTTTAACACCTGTTCTCATAAAAAGGTAATGAATTTCTTAACTGATGTTAGGTCAATACAAATTTTCACAAAAGTAAGTTGTGCAATGCGTTGACCAGAAATAATTTTTTCTTTTAATTATTCTATATTACCTTAATGAATATAATAATTTTAGAATATGGGAGACAGAACATGACATCGTGGTGCTTACGGAGCGCCAACACAATGAGGGTCCATTGCGCGTAACCTCCAACTAAATATGGAAAGTGAAACATAAAAAGAAGAATTTCGAAACAAAGCACGGTCAAAAAGTATAATTTAGAGTCTCTGGGCCGCGGTACGAAAATCATATCGCGAGTTATAAGCATTTTAAATTTTTCGACCCTCACCATCGGGGGGGGGGGGGTCTCCTGTCACCAAAAGTAACACTGTCTCATAGTAAATTACCAAACAAAATTTGGCCGCACTACGAAAATTAGATCGCAAGTTATAAGCATTTTAAATTTTTCGAACCTCCACATGGGGGATCTCCTGTCACCAAAGATTAACACTGTCTCATAATAAATTGCCAAACAAAATTTGGCCGCGATACGAAAAGTAGATCTCGAGTTATAAGCATTTTAAATTTTTCGACCCTCAAAGTGGGGGGGGGGTCACCTGTCACCAAAAGTAACACTGTCTCATAATAAATTACCAAACAAAATTTGGTCGCGCTACGAAAATTAGATCGCGAGTTATAAGCACTTAAAATTTCTCGACCCTCACCATGGGGGATCTCCCGTCACCAAAAATTAACACTCTCTCATAATAAATTACCAAACAAAATTTGGCCGCGCTACGAAAATTAGATCGCGAGTTATAAGCATTTTAAACTTTTCGACTCTCACCATGGGGAGGGGGGGGTCTCCTGCTACCAAAAATTAACACTGCCTCATAATAAATTACCAAACAAAATTTGGCCGCGCTACGAAAATTAGATCGCGAGTTATAAGCATTTTAAATTTTTCGACCCCCACCGTGGGGGGGGGTCTACTGTCACCAAAAACTAACACTGCCTCATAATAAATTACCAATCAAAATTTGGCCGCGTTACGAAAATTAGATCGCGAGTTATAAGCACTTTAAATTTCTCGACCCTCACTTTGGGGGATCTCCTGTCACCAAAAATTAACACTGTCTCATAAAAAATTACCAAACAAAATTTGGCCGCGCTACGAAAATTAGATCGCAAGTTATAAGCATTTTAAATTTTTCGACTCTCACCATGGGGGGTCTCCTGTCACCAAAAATTAACACTGTCTCATAAGAAATTACCAAACAAAATTTGGCCGCAGTACGAAAATTAGATTGCGAGTTATAAGCATTTTAAATTTTTCAACCCTCACCGTGGGGGTTCTCTTGTCATCAAAAATTAACACTGTCTTATAATAAATTAGCAAACAAAATTTGGCTGCGCTACGAAAATTAGATCGCCAGTTATAAGCATTTTAAATTTTTCTATCCTCACCATTGGACGGGTCTCCAATCACCAAAAGCTCCATTATCCTACTTTGTTTTATCTTAAGACGATCTTAAGACGATATGTTTTATTTTTTGATACATTTTAACATCCACAGAAGTAAAAAAAAAAAAAAAGTCTTAAAACACCATAAAATATACTAAAATCCGCTAGGCCTTTCTAAAGAACTGATTCTTTATACGTCAGACGCAAAGAAGACGTACGCCTAAAATGAATGTAGCGGCACGACTGATTTAACTTACCGCTGATCGAAGACGACTGATCTAACGTAAGTAGCCGTGCCGCAACATTTATTTAGGTGCACGTCTGATTTGCGTCTGATGAATAAAGGCTCAGTTCTTTCGAAAGGTCTAAGGCATTTTAGTATATATCATGGTGTTTTTAAGACTTTTTCTTCACTTCGATTGATTAACACCAGTTTCAACTTATTATCATGATTTTAACACCAGTTCTCATAAAAAGGTAATGAATTTTTTTACTGATGTTAGGTCAATACAAATTTTCACAAAAGTAAGTTGTGCAATGCGTTGACCAGAAATAATTTTTTCTTTTAATTATTCTATATTACCTTAACGAATATAATAATTTTAGAATATGGGAGACAGAACATGACATCGCGGTGCTTACGGAGTGCCAACACAATGTGGGTCCATTGCGTGTAACCTCCAACTAAATATGGAAAGTGAAATATAAAAAGAGGAATTTCGAAAACAAAGCACGGTCAAAAAGTATAATTTAGAGTCTCTGGGCCGCGGTACGAAAATTGTATCGCGAGTTATAAGCATTTTAAATTTGTCGACCCTCACCATGGGGGGTCTCCTGTCACCAAAAGTAACACTGTCTCATAGTAAATTACCAAACAAAATTTGGCCGCGATACGAAAAGTAGATCGCGAGTTATAAGCATTTTAAATTTTTCGACCCTCAACGTGGGGGGGTCACCTGTCACCAAAAGTAACACTGTCTCATAATAAATTACCAAACAAAATTTGGTCGCGCTACGAAAATTAGATCGCGAGTTATAAGCACTTAAACTTTTTCGACCCTCACCATGGGGGATCTCCTGTCACCAAAAATTAACACTCTCTCATAATAAAGTACCAAACAAAATTTGGCTGCGCTACGAAAATTAGATCGCGAGTTATAAGCATTTTAAATTTTTCGACTCTCACCATGGGGGGTCTCCTGTCACCAAAAATTAACACTGTCTCATAAGAAATTACCAAACAAAATTTGGCCGCAGTACGAAAATTAGATTGCGAGTTATAAGCATTTTAAATTTTTCGACCCTCACCGTGGGGGCTTCTCTTGTCATCAAAAATTAACACTGTCAATTAGCAAACAAAATTTGGCTGCGCTACGAAAATTAGATCGCCAGTTATAAGCATTTTAAATTTTTCTATCCTCAACATTGGGCGGGTCTCCAATCACCAAAAGCTCCATTATCCTACTTTGTTTTATCTTAAGACGATTCTTTTCTATACACATTCTATCGGGAATTTTTATTATTGAAACTATAGATTTATAGTAACTGAAAAAAGAAGTATAAGTTTGAGACTTGATATGCTCTAAAAATCTGAAAAATACCGCGTCAATATCAGCCGAAGTCTACCGAAGGATACCATGCCGCAGTCTGCCGAACTGAAACGTCGTTAACCGTGTGTTAGGTTTTTTTCGTTACGGAATTTCTACATTTTTCTCGTTACAGAATTTCTACATTCGGTCGCCGCGCTCAAAGCCCGCGATAAAAGATATGCAATAGCTTAAAAAAAAATTGTGGTACATACTGGAAGTCATACATGGTGATATTTTTTTTAACTTGTTTAATAACAACGTACAGTGCGTCACAAAGCCTCAAAAATTGGCAATAAATAAAATTGACTTCGAACAAAAAACGCACATTATACATTCATTTATAGACTTTATGTAAAACTTTTATATAAGCTATAGAGTAATTTATTAAGTACAATGCTCAAAACAATTAAAGGATATTTGAAGTTTTATATAAAATAAAGGTATAAACGAAATTTTTTAACTCAAGCCGAAGTACCGCAAGCCATTGGAGTGTCTCAAAGTGTCATTTCCAGGATCTGGAACCGTTTTTGGAGAGTGGATGTGCAGTCCAAAGACCAGGGCAAGGTCGTAGACGGGCAACAAAGCCCAATGACGATCGGTATTTAGCGTTAAAAGCTCGGAGACACCGAAACATGAACGCTACTTTTCTCCAACAACACCTTCGCTCGGCTACAGGCACCACGATTTCAACTCAGACTGCCCGAAACCGGCTCCATGCTATATGTCTATTTGCTGGCCAACCGATGGTATGTCTTAGATTAACATCAAGGCAGCGTCGCGACCGCAGGGAGTGGGCAACCGAGCATGTCAACTGGAGAAGAAATGAATGGAGCAAATTTCTGTTTTCTGACGAGTCCCGTTTTTCTGTGCATCCGGATAATTGGCGTATTTTCATCTGGAGGGACCGTGGCAGTAGGAATAATCCTGCGTTCGTGCACGAAAGTCTCAGATTTGGCGATGGAGGAGTGATGGTGTATGATGGCATCTCCATTGACGGGCGCACTGACCTCTACATCATTCGAGATGGAGCTCTGACTGGTCGCCGATATAGGGATGAGATCCTCAGATATATTGTAGTCCCTTACGCTGCTGCAATCGGAGATAATTTAATTTTAACGGACGATAACTGCAGGCCACATCGTGCAAACCTGGTTGAGGATTTCCTTTTCGAGGAAGGAATCGTTCGAATGGAATGGCCAGCGTGTTCTTCAGACATGAATCCAAACGGGCACATTTGGGACGCTCTAGGAAGACGAGTTTCTGGCCGCCAACAACCCCCACAAACTCTCCAAGAACTGGAAAGAGCTCTTCTGGAAGAGTGGGGCAGAATACCCCAACTCGTCATTAATAGCCTCATTGAGTCCATGCCTCAAAGGTGTTCAACGTTGCTGGCCGCCCGTGGAAACCATACCCCCTACTGAAAATGATTTTCTTTGAAGAAAACACCTTTTCTTATTCTTTTTTTCTCATATGCACAAATTGTGTTTTTTTCCTTTTGTACACAAATGCGCAATAAAATGCATTTTTTTCTGCCAAACATGTGTAATTTATTCTCATATAATCTACTATGTCTGTCGACCATGTATCAATCAGCTAAAAAGTTTCCCAGATACAAAATCCACATAAAACTGCAATATCCATTAATTGTTTTGAGCAGTGTAATTTAGAAACCCTTTTCAATATTTTCGTTATTTTCGGATGAATAATGCTTAAAATTAATTAAAAGAGGATGAAAAAATTGCTATAGATATGACGGTGATTACTTTGTTGACGTTCATATGATGATTTTTTGGCAGACTACAATGCAGTACTGGAAAGAACAGAATAAAAGTACTATTGGCCAGGTCCGTTAAAAAGATAGCGAAAAAACCCCACAATGATTAGTAAGTCACACTTTTATTGATCCATGTATAATAAGGGGAGGTACAATTAGATGATCGGAGAGAAAGTCTCCGGACACAAATTCGAACCTTTTCGTTCGAGACCAGCGGGCGAAGTGACCGTCTTACAGAGATAACACTTACAGCGTTGGCGTAGAACAAAGTCGCCAAAATACAAAAGTTTGCCCATGCACAATGGAGACGAGTCGATAAATTGTAGCCAAACCGCAGCTGGCATGCGGTATTCAATTTGACTCGCCTGCTGGAAAAAGGGGCTAAATTTCTCATGGTTGCCAATACATTAATTTACACGTGCAGCCAGGTTTTTTGTAACGGCCGGAAAGAAAAATTCACACCCAAGGACTGCAACAGTTATGTCTAGCAAGGGGCAACCAGATTTTAATGCGCAGATGTTAAATTTTTTTTAGAATTTTCTCAGGAAGGGAAAGAGGCATTAACTTGCTATTTAACCGCGTTACTGTGTGATGCCCATAAAAGGCAATGAAAGGAACATCCGATCAGACTTAGCTGACATCTGGAAATTGTTTGCAACGGTTGATTAAAGTGCGAGTATATTTCTTACGAATAATCCAGGGGCATTAATTTGGGCGGTTAACGAAATAATGGCTGAGTTAAATGAAAAAAATATGAAGCATAATTTTAAACGAATTTTGAATTGAAAAGGGAACAGGGGTGCATAGAAACAATATCTAACAAAATGAGCAATATATAACGAAATAACCATTATAATAAAATGCAATAAAGAAATTTAATTAAATATAAATAGCAAAGTTAATAAGAACTTTCATTTTATTGAAATAGTACTGAAATAAATATGAAAATATGAAAACAGTAGCTTTAAGAAATGTGAGATATTCATTCGTCTGCAAAAGAACATAATATTAGTCAAAACACTTTAGGAAGATATGCAGACAACTTTCAACAAGATGAAGCAAAAGTGTGTAACAACTTGTGTTACCAGGTGGAGAGGAATGAAATTGCATATTTAAAACGGATTTTTGCTCCTGTTCCTTTAATTCCGGATAAACAAGTTTGATTACACGTCAAATGACCCCCCCCCCAATTTATTTTAATAAATAAACCCTTTTGAAAAAAGTTATTCCTCCTTTTTTAAAAATTGATTTTATTCCTTTTAACAAATATTTCAATATAAAATAAACTAGATCAACCACCACTGTCTTGACCCTTTTAACTCAATTTAACATCAGTCTTTCGTTTGGTTTATTTTGTGTCGACCGATTATCTACTCGTGGGATATAGTTCCAGGGGGACTGTCTTTTGTGGAGGTCTTTCTAATGGAACCTAAAACGTATTTACGCAAGGTTCGAAAAAACAAGGAAAACTCCGAACGGTTAGACCGATGGCCGCGATTGAGTTTGAACCCAGCACCTGCCGTCTACCAGTTGCGAGGTCAGAACCTCTCGGCCACTATTCACATCAGTCTTTTTTAAATCTTCTCATATTGTAAACTATGTAGCAATTTAAAAAATATATATTTTAAAAAAATCAATCAACCCTCCTCATTTCCCATTCATTACTATTTAATGATTGAAAGAATTGTAACGTTTTATTTTAAGAAGCTTATAAAAAATGAAATTACAGATAAGAGACATTTAAAATAGTAACATTAAAGGCGTCTAAATTAAGCTTTAGAACAAAGCTTCAGGCAAATAAAGTTAACTACCTTAGAAACTTACTTTGCGCCAACGCAGCAATCTTCAAAGAATCATAAAATAGCATCGTATCGCATTTCACAGAATAAGCAAATATTTTAATGACTTCGAAACTAAACCTTAGTAATCTAGTTATTTATTAATTGGAAATTCTTGATAAATTTCTAATTACTCTTCAGATTTACTACTGAAAAGGAACCTTTTAGATCAAGAGTATATTCGACAGTTAAGTTAAGTAAATTTATCGAAGTATGTGTTAAAGTATAAAATTGTAAAAAATAATTATTATTATTATTCTCTATTTATACATTTTATTAATGACAACCTATAAATGTTTATAATTCTTATTATTTCATTTATGATTGACTAGTTGAAAACATAGGATTTAAAGTAGCGATTTGTTAAGTACAGAAACATTTTAAGAGACAGTTAGTTTATTTGCAATACACATACATTTAACGTCTGAATTAAAAAAAAATATATGTATTTAAAGATTTAATAATATAAATTACGACAAACTTGAATAAATTTTCTAAAAAATAAATAAAATTTATAAATCAAAAGTTAAAAGCCTAAAAAAATTTGAAAATACAAAAGTAAACGTATCGCCAAGCAACACCCAAGGCGTCGTCAGTACAAATAATAATTCATTGCATAACAAAAAATGGAACAAATGCAAACAATCCGATAAGTTTAAATTATCCGGTGTTGTCTATGTCATTCCATGTAGAGATTCCGATAGTGTATACATTGGCGAAACAGGCAGATCCTTAGAAAATTGTCTGCGGGAACATATCAGTGGCCTAAAAAGCGGTATTTTAATTTCCAAAAATTTCTAACATTGAGTTTAAACGAAACAAATCCCGCAATTTGAGAAGAACAGTATCTTAAAATCAGGTTGTAGCAGTTATCACGCCAGAATTCTTCTCGACGTTTGGTTCAGATGTTTACGATCACCAACTGTTAATGAGGCTCCTGCTGCTCCTAATGAATATTATCCTTTTCTAGAAAATAATAACTAATTGCAACTGTCTTGATTTGTTCCACTGTTTGTTATGCAATGAATTATAATTTGTACTGACGCATGACGAGGCCTTGTGTATAACTTGGCGGAACATTTACTTTTGTATTTTAAATGTTTTCTTAGTGTTTTAATTTTTCGTTTCTAATTTTTGTTTATTTTTTAAAAAATATATATTCAAGTCCGTCTTAATTTACATTATTCAATATTTTAATTGTTAGTTTATTGTGTTAAGAAATTTTATGTTAGAAAATGAGAAATTACTTGTTATAAGCTGAAGACGCACATTAAACGTTGAAATAATTTAATTTTTAGACTAGAAACAGTATCAATCAATTAATGGGGCATGCAAAAATGCCTTATTGAAACAAATTATACAATCCGTCTAAAAATCAAATAATTAAAAATAAATTTGGAAGTTTCATAGGTACTGTTTGTTGAAACGTACAAACGGAATAGGATTTTTTGTGCATAATTAACGTCTTGTAAAGTGCATTAAGTACTAAATCAAGGGTCGTCAACCTTTTGTGTTACTTAAATTATTCAAGAGAAAATCAATTTAAATAGACGAAAATTAACCCGAAATATCCTATACTAATTTAATGCAGTAAAAATAAACTGTGTAATATATAAAAAAAAAAAAATTACCAAAGTTGGCTAATTGTTTGCACAGTAAAATCAGTAAAATAAAATAATACTATATATTATTTGAAATATATTAAATCTCCAAATCATACCATTTAATAATAATGATGTCATATAAAAAAAGAATGAAACTGACTTTTTTATAATGCATTTTTTTAAGTTGTATTGTCATTTCTTAAGATTTCAAGGGAAAAAATAAGTATGTTGTTTACGTTAAAACTAAATTTAGTTTATCTCTAGACATTATTACCATTATTTCAATTTACTGTTCAAACTTTTATAAGTTAACATTAAAAATTTAACTTTCAAAAATGTATATTCTTTAACATTATCCCATGAGCGCGTTCTCTCGTGACTTAAAAAACCCCTATACTTTTACAATTTTTAAATTAATTTTCAGAGATGAAATTATTGAATATTTAATACATGATTTATCACTTGCTAGCTATGGGTAGAGCAAACAATGTTAAATTGTCCAAGCCGGGGATCGAAACCGGAACCCCTGGAATAGCGCTCCAAGTAAAGCTACGAGGATTTTTTAGTGTCACATGTACACCTCAGGATTGTGCGCTCAAGAAGACTATTAAATCGCGTGCTGTAGTGCAGCCTTAGCAGCATATGGACGTGAAATATCCCAATCTGGGTATTGTCTTCGTAGTTTAAATTGTAGAGCACTTGGAGCGTTTATCCAAGGGTTCCGGGTTCGATCCCGGCTTTGGGCATTTTTCCCATTGTTGTTTCTTAGCTTAGTTAGTAAGTGATTGATACCGTATTAAATACACTATACCTTTTTTGTGTGGGGTTCATAAAGTCAAAGGTGCACTCAGTAAATACCCATAAATTAAATAGATAAAAGAAATAATATTTTAAGCAGCAGAAGAAATACAACATATGCATGTCGATGCCTTTCACGAGAAAGATGGAGCATTACAGGGCAACCACATTGAAATGCATTAGGTTTTTTATTGTATTTGCACTGCTTATTTCTAATAATAAATCTCTTTTTTAAAAGTACTTTTCAGGAAAATATCAAGAAACTTTTGTCACACGCTTTATCAATGCAATTACATTTTTGAACACGAAAAATTATTTTAATCTTTTGTATCATCGTGTTGCACATCTGCAACAACAAAACTAAATAGTACTTATACAATAAGTTTTAAAACACGAATTTATTTTTTGTACATATTTCAAAACATATTCGTTAATTCAAATTGATCATTGGAATTCTCAACAGACAATGATATTGAGTTAGTTTATCATACCAAAATTTTGTTTATCTTTTGAGAAGTTTCTGGTCGATATTCTAAAAATTAACTTAGTATTTTTTTCATGTTAAAAAAGTTGGAGAACTCCAACGTTAAATTTTTTATGCGTAATTTTGTATTAGACAAAGGAAAATATTTACGAGAAGTAAGTTAACTTCTGTTAATTGTAGATGCAAAAAAAGTACCTTTTAATCGACAATTATTACAGTTTGTTAATTTTTTTTTTTTTTTCTTTTTTTTTTTTTTTTTTTTTACATGCTTAAAACGATGTATTCTATCTTCTGATTTTTTAAATCGGTGTTGCTGAGCCAGAAAAGGTTAGGTTTAAATGAAAAATATCCCTTTTTCTAATATTAATTGTTTTTCAAGTTTTATATATTTATATTTTTATACAAAATCAAAGATTTATGTTTTCTACTTTTCAATTTTCTTTTTTCGTTGATACTTCTTAAATAGCCTCATTAATAATAATGGGAAAAATCCGGATAATACAAAATTTTATTTACCTTATATATAATCATATATCCTCTAAAAGGATATATATATATATATATATATATATATATATATATATATATATATATATATATATATATATATATATATATATATATATATAAATATATATATGTATATACATACATATATATATACAGGGTTGTTATAATTAAAGTTCGCCTATTTAGAAGGCTCTGGAGTCGGTTCTATTGCTCCAAACGAAACAAAATTCCGCTAGTACACAGTTAAAGAGATGCGCGTTGCGAAAATCGAAAAAAATAAGTTAAAATTTTTATCACTAGGTGGCGCTGCGCCAATATTTAAGGCGATGTTTGCAGATTCATTATATCAATATCAGTCAATCCAGACGAAACACACAAATTTAAAAGTTTCAACAAACTTCAACGAGCTGCGAATTGTTATAATTAAGTTCACCTAATCAGACAGCTCTAAAGCCTGACCTATGACTCCAAACAATACAGAAAAATGAATATCATTTCATGTGATGTAATCTGCATCAACAATAATAAAACATGTCGCTCGAAAGTAAGGAAATAACGAAGAATAACATGATGCATGCTCAATGAATCCTCCGCCATTTTTAATAATGCATTCCATTCTCAGAATTGTGCTCTCAACAGCATTGCGTAAACTGTCCTGTAAGATTGAGCGAATGTGAAGTCTAATGCTGTGTTTCAGATCAGAGATTGTCTGACATGTGTTTTTAAATACAGAATCTTTCAAAAATCCCCAAAAAATAAAGGAATCTGAAAATATTGGCTTAAATATTGGCGCAGCGCCACCTACTGGCAAAAATTGTAACTATTTTTTTTTTCGATTTTCGCAGAGCGCATGTCTTCAACTACGTACTAGTGAAATTCTGATTCTTTTGGAGCCATAGAACCGGCTCTAGAGCCTTCTGAATAGGCGAACTTTAATTATAACAACCCTGTATATAACCTGTAGTCATGAATTCGCAATTCCAACGGCAACAATATTACATCGCAGAAATAAATTTTTTGATTGTAACTTCTGAAAGGAACACTCAGTTGAGATTACATTAACTTTGTCATTTTTTCTGTTATGTTTGTAGTTAGATACAATAAATCAGATAAATGAGTAAACAAGATCATAAGGACTGAAACATAGAATGTTATGAACTAAATTGCTCTTTTGTATTGAAAATAATTCTAAGAATTTAACACATTAGTATAGTACAGATGATAACAATTGTAAGAGGAGTTTCTTTTTTCTGTCTTAAAACAAAAAATAATTCTGCTTTAAAGAAAAGAAATAAAATTCAAATAAATTCCTCGAAGACAACTAATAACTTTTTAGTAATACTAATATTTATTTTTAAATAATATGTAAAAAATGGTTTACTTTTGATTTTGAAAAACTAAATAAAATCAGTTTAGATACATTTATAGAAAATATAATAATCAATTCTATTTTAACATGAAATAGAAAAACTTTTAAAGAAATTTTAATAATTTTTACAGGCATGCGGGATTTTGGTGTTAGATGACAATTATTACCTATGTTGAAAAAAATCGTATTAATCATTTATAATTTCTAAGTTCCTCATTAAAATAAATGTAGGCTTTCATCAAACATAACATTCTAACTTTAATCATTATATCGAAAAACTACAGTTATCAACAGAAACAAATGGGTGTTTTGAAAACAACAGTAAAGGAACTATTAAAAATGAAGCAAATGAAAAGCAGAAGGAGAAAAAAAAGTGGATTAGCTGTGGAACTTTCCTTCAAAAATTATTGATACTCTCCAACTTTTACATATTATTAAGTTACACTGCAGCGTATGTCATTAAAAATCATACTTATTTAGTATTATGTATGTTATAAACATGAGCAACAACTTAATTATAAGAAAACAGATCATTATGAAGTTATATATACACACACATATATATACATATTAATGTGAAAAACTGGACATGTAAATCTAATTTAAGATATTTTATGCCTATATAAAAGCAATTATCGTATCATACTACTAGATTTTATTCCATAATCATACAAATCTTCCTTGTGATATGCTGATAACTGCCTAACCATCGTTTTGAGTTCAGCATCATCGTTGCTGAACTGAACCCAAAAGTTCTTCTGTGAGTGCAGGAATATATAGTAGACTCTGTGAGATAGATCAGGGTAATTCCATGATGTCGTACAGTCATAGGCTGGGTCGAACTAAGTGACCCTTCGCACAAAACAGCGGAATGTGCTTACTACTACTTCCTACAATTAAGGAAGCTTTTGGAAATCACTTTACAATGACATTGATGACATCAAAATGGTAGTAATGCAGTTAGTAGTACTATATCGCATAATTGTATGAGAATAAGATACAAATGCTGCTAATACAATTCGTTATTTCAATAAAATAGCCATAGAATCGCGTTGAATATTTTATTAATGTCTTACCTTTTCATTAAAAGTGTTTCAATGTGATAATAATAGATTAAACTGGATTACCTCTTGAGAAACCAGTATCATTTATCAATCAAAATCTATAAAAGCTATCGAGTACCACATGACTGCAATTTTGTGTACAAACATTTCAATTTGCATAGAGTCACTAAACTGACTATTAGTATCTTTATATCCTTAACATCAAAACAAATATTATCAAAGCCTTTTTTTTAAGTCGTCAAACATTAAACACTGCAGCACTCTTTATCCCTATAGATTGAAGCAAATATCAAATAATAAATTATAATCATTTTAATAAGATAAAATGATACTTTGACAATACATTTCGCTGACTTCTAACTATTTCTTTAGGTATACCTCTATAAAAAATAGTAATTTTTTTTTTTTATAAAAACTGTAGTTACATTAAAAATGCGCTTTGCCAATTTTGAACTTTTAACCCCCTGACTGCCCAGCCAAAGGGTAATATTGTAATGTTGTTTTCTCTGTAATTTATTAAAAATATTTAAAAAAAGATGTTTTTTCCAACCTGATACAAAATATGTTATTAGTATCGGTGTATAATCTTTGATAGCATCAATCCTAACTTGATTTTTCAGAAGTGGGTTTTATTTGTGGAATTATACTTATTTAAATTTTGCTTACGTTGCAGTGAAACCTGCAGCTTAGTGTGTGAAAAAATCAGTCGGCGGCAGGCAGTCAGGAGGCGGAATTAAGAAAATAGAAATACGATTTCGAACGAGGCCAAAAAACCTGTCATAAAGAGGATTTTCTTTTATATTAGAAATTTTCTTGTTGTAAATGTTTCGGTGTTTAGCTAAGCATTATCATGCATTTCTAAAAAGTGTTCTAAGTATCATGAAAATTAATTTTATATTAGGTCATATTGAAAAAAAATAACCAATCTTGAACAAATTTTAGAAAGTTAGATGTAATTAACATTTTCTTAATTAAACAGGTTCTTAATTGGTCAATCTTTAAAGTATGGCTACTTTAATATTATAAAGAAACAAAAATATGCATTAAATAAACATGAAAATATATAAATTTTATGTTATAAAATTATTTTTAAATGAAGTTAACTTGCTATTAGAAAAGACTTTTCGACTTAAGAATATGCAACATAGTGCAACTCTAACATTGATAACTTTATGCCTGTAACATGCGTAAATTTCATTTAATAAAATCATCTACACAATACTACATACTTTATGAATTAACTATATTCGTAAAGTTTATAGTACTCGATTCAATTACAGCTACGAAAATTTCAACCATAAATTTCCTTTACTTAATTAAAGAACACTTTAAACGTCCAAAGTTTTATCTTAAGTATAATCGTCTGCTTCAGGCTATGATAAACCATTGAAGTTTATGACTAAATGATAATTATGTGCATTAAAAAGGGGTATTAACAATAATTTATAAATTTAGCAAGCAAAGTTTCACTGAACAAAAAGCAAGTATTTTTTTAATGAAAGCAAAGCAATGTTTTTTATTCATTTTTTTCTTTTTAGAATTTAAAATACATATTAATCATTTAAAAATTATATATTTTTTTTCATTTTTAGCTCACAGGCTATCATAGCCTGAGAGCTTATGTGCCCGCCCGTTCTGTATGTTCGTTCGTATGTGCGTAACGCGATAACTCATGATAAAAATATCCGATCCTCTTAAAATTTTGTATGTAGGTATATCCTGACAAGGCGCTTCCCTGATTAGTCTTTGAAGTTCATTCGATATGTATAAGAGGGGGAACGGGGGGCTCATGACCCCCCGTTAGTTGATATAAATGGGATTTTCATGCAGAATTAAGTTTTCGTTCAAAATTTAGATTAGGATCATTCTGATGAGGCGATTCCGTGACTGTTATTAGGTGTTCATTGAATAAGTATAAATAGGGGGAACAGGGGTTCTAATGCCCCCCCCCCCGTTAGTTGATATAAATGGGATTTTCATGCAGAATTAAGTTTTCGTTCAAAATTTAGATTAGGATCATTCTGATGAGGCGACTCCGTGACTGTTATTAGGTGTTCATCAAATAAGTATAAATAGGGGGAACAGGGGTTCTAATGCCCCCCCCCCGTTAGTTGATATAAATGGGATTTTCATGCAGAATTAAGTTTTCGTTCAAAATTTAGATTAGGATCATTCTGATGAGGCGATTCCGTGGCTGTTATCAGGTGTTCATTGAATAAGTATAAATAGGGGGAACAGGGGTTCTAATGCCCCCCCCCGTTAGTTGATATAAATGGGATTTTCATGCAGAATTAAGTTTTCGTTCAAAATTTAGGTTAGGATCATTCTGATAAGGCGATTCCGTGACTGCTATTAGGTGTTCATTGAATAAGTATAAATAGGGGCAAAAGGGGTTCTAATGCCTCCCCCCCCTCTTAATTTATATAAATAGGTTTTTCAAGCAGAATTTTCAGATTTCGTTCAAATCTCTGAATAGTTTTGGAAGTTTAATGGTTAAGTATAAAAGAAGGGGATAACTCCTTTTAAATTATATAAATGCTAAATGGGTTTTTATTAAGAATTATCTAATTTGCTCTAAATTTTGGATATAGATTTTTTATATGATAAAGCATGTCTTTGATAGTATAGGAGGTTCAATGATTAAGTATAAAAAAAGAGTAAAGGGGAGAGCTGTTTCCCCTTCTTAATTTTTTTTTCGAACGGAATTAACCCTTGAAAATATAAGGCTTTAATGTACAATTAGTATTTGTAGCCTGTGAGCTCAATGCCATCAGTTTAACTGGGCAGTATTCTTTATTAATTTATTGTTAATCATGTAATTTCTTCAAATGTTTAAGAACAGATTTTTATTATTTCTTGCTCTAAAACATTTCATATAATTATATTATAAACAACTATATGTATTCTGAAAGTAGTATTCAAAACTATCTGTATTTAACTATATGTATCTCACATAACTACATGTATTTTTTGCTTTCCCCATACCATGAATATATAAATCTATAGTGCTTATTCTAATATCATCTTCTCAAAGGTATAATGTGAATTATTTAAAAAGGCAGCAGTAGGTATTAATTTGCAGCAAAAAGATATTAATTTATTCAAAATTCTTTTAAAAGTAACTCTTTATTCTTAAAAAATGTTCTAATCATGCATTTCTTGATATGACCATTTAGAAGCAATTTTAAGTTTTTCTGCCAATTACATTTAATATTGATTTACATATAGTCTCAGAAAATGTTCAAATGGAATTTTTTTTATGTAGTACTGGTGCATTTAAGCCAATGTTCAATGAAATAAGTGTATTAGTTCTGTATACAGGGTGAGTCATAAATATCGAAACAATAGGCTATCTCCTTAAATATTGCCCCTAGACCCATACTTCCAATTGCAAAGTTTCATCAAAAAAGGTAAATTTTTTAATAAGATAAGTTGCAACTCCATGGGGGGGTCTATTTAAAAAAATACGAAAATTAAATTTTTATACGGCCCCCAGAGGATAAAACTTCCAATTAGAAAAATTTCCCTTCTCCATTCCTGAATCGAACAAAAAAAAATTTCATCTTGATATCTGCAAATCCCTGAAAGATATTAAAATCCAAAATTTTCCAAAATTCGTGACTTACACCACTTAAGCATACCTCTGAGCGCAGCGATATCAGCTCATTTGAAATACAATTTAGGGATTGACCATTAATTTACGCATTATTAAATGTCGATCCAATATAATATTTTAACTTTTAGATATAAAATAAAAGCGTATAGGTTTTGGCTTTAAACTTCCTTGAAATATGCTAGATGTCTGCAATAACTCGAGCTTGGAGCCAGGCTCGTAAATGGCACGACCCATTGCCGGGCAGTCTTATTAAACACTTATTAAAAGTGTTATTAAATTAAGTGATATTAATTAAACTCTCATTAAACGTGTCTTTAAAACTTATTGCCACAGGCAATAAGTTTAGTAAAAACGGTAATAGCGATAATGACTAATTCTATTAACTGAGTTATATGGAATATATTATAATGTTAATGTATATTTTAATGTTAATGGAAATATATTTTAATAAATTACACAGAAATATTTCCAAAAATCTAGTTTTTACTATTTATGTGGTTTTAAACCTATTTTTACTTTTTTCTATCTTTACAAGAGAAAAGTATTGGATTCATGATAATTTTGAATTCCGGTTTTCGACGGATTCACACGTTTTAGGGCTCAGAGATACCGAAAAACATTTTTTTTAACAAAATGTCTGTCTGTGAGTCACTGCTCCTGTATCTCTGTATATCGCATAAATTTTGTGAGCGCGCTATCTTAAGAACTAATCCACGGAGTTTAATAAAAAATTACATTTATTTATTCCTTGATATAAATCCGTGCTGATTAGTTTTTGGTGTGAATCGCTTAACAGGCTACCCTACTGTACAGGATTTCCACGATAGCTGTATCTCCAGAATTAATGCAAGGAATATCATGAATCTTCAGATTCAGTTAGTCCTTGACATGAATTGATGTTGTTTATATTTTATTGTACATAGCTCCACGTGTGGCACTGAAACACTGAATTTGTTACGATTTCTGCAATAGCTCTACCTTAAGAACTAATGCAGGAATTTTCATAAAAAGTTAGATTCAGTTATTTCTTGACATGAATTGGTTTTGTTTACGTTTTTGTTTCAATCATCTGAGTTTTCATGGCGCTGTTATAATGAATTTTGTGTAACTTACGCGGTTTCAGTGATATCAAGTACTAATGTACGGAATTTCGTATCCTTAGAGTCCTCGATTGCTTCATCAGTGTAGTTCATTTATTCCAAACGACATTTAAAAAACAAAAATATTTATTCGTATGTTAAAGTCTAAGAATATAACGTTTCTGTTTCGTATTTTTTTATGCTAAGTTCCCACTAATATTTTGTTATAAGTATATTTAATTGATCAAGATTTAATGCATTCGGATCAAACATCTTTTAAGAAATTTAATTGAATAATTTCAACTTAAAAAGTTTAAATTAAATATGCCAAAGATTCATTAAATAACTGTTCTTGTTTTAAAGTAGATTACTGATTCGCAAGTTGAACAAAATTTAAAATGTATTTGTAGTTGAACTGTAAACTGTATGTTAAACTCTAAAAAGGGAAAAAAAACAGCGGCCTTTGAGACCGCTTACAGCGATTAACACCTTGAGAATTTTTTTTTTTATGCCCCCCAATTATCTACAATAGGGATATAGTCCGTGAGGGGAAGGGTGCCCTCCGTGAGGGTCTTTTTAAGGGAACCCAACCCGTATTTACGCAAAGAAATCCAGGGTTCGAAGAAAACCACGGAAAACTTCGAACGGTTAGGCCGACGGTCGCGATTGGGTTTTAACCCAGCTCCTACCGTTTATCAGTTTGGAGGCCAGTAATTAGAGGTACCTTTTACTCATCGTGTAATATCAATTTTAATAAGAAAAAAATGAAGTTGACAGGGATAAAACAATGAAAAAAATTGAAATCGGCGTGATAAAAAAAATCAGGTTTAAATCAACTGACGCATTTAAATAGTAATTAAAGAAGGCAAGAATTGCAAAACTTCAACAAAATCTGAAATCGAAACTATACAAGAGGGAGTTAATCACCTAGAAACTTTTAAAAAGCATTTAAACGTTAAAAGCCCATCTTTGTTTAAAACTAAATGCACTTTTCTGCATCAGATGTTTTTATATCAGTATTTCTCATTTTTAAACTGACATAAATCAATAACCTTCGGTTACGGTAATAGTCCCACGAATTCAATAGTTTTTTAACACTTAAAAAAAATGCCCAAGACGCCGAAAGAAGTTTTCACCTCAGAAAATTTACTTTTAAAAATATGATTTGTTTACAAAAAATTGCATTTTTTTAAATTGCTATTTTAAATAGTTTTATTTTTTTAAATATTATTTAAAATGCTGAATCAAAATCGAAAATTAGACATTTTTATTTAATCAAACGAAAAAAATTCATCGCGACAAATAATATTTTGAGTTATGACAATTTACTCTAAATTTTTTGAAAAAAAAAAAAAATTTATTAAGAAAGCTTATGATGTGATAATGCTTACAAATTATGTAGTTAACCATCACAAAATATTCCAAATTCGAACTCTAAATAAATAAAATAAATGTTTCCTGGACAACTTAGAGCAAGATTGTTTCTTCAGTTACACGCATTTCAATTTGTGTCTGATCCCTTGAAACCTCACGATTTATTAAAATTGTCATAACTCTCTGAATTTTAAAGATATCAAGATGATTTTTTTTTTTTTTTTTTTTTTTTTGTTCAGTTCAGGAATGGATAAGGAAAACTTTTCTAATTGGAAGTTTTATTCTCTGGGGACCGTATAAAAATTTAATTTTCGTATTTTTTTAAAATAGACCCCCCCATGGAGTTACAACTTATCTTATCAAAAAATTTGCTTTTTTGATGACACTTTGCAATTGGAAGTATGGGTCTAGGGGCAATATTTAAGGAGATAGTCTATTGTTTCGATATTTATGACTCACCCTGTATAAATGCAAACGCTACAATTTGCTTGAGCACTTGTTTGAAATATAAAAAAACAGGTAATTTGAACAGTACTTAAGTATATGAATAGCTTTTCATAAAATAAGACTCTGTAAGAGCAATCTAACAAATTTATTCAGTCTGGTCATTTAGATAGCTAATTATGACTAACGTCTTCGAAGCTAATTGAGAAAAATCAACAACATGTAACTCCATATGTTTCATTTGTTGTCATGCAGATATAATATTTATTCGCTACAATCTTATATAAATGAATAAAAATAATTAAAAGTAAACAAGATGTTTTCGGACTTTATTTCTTAAGGACGGTTGCAGTTTTGCTTTTTGAGTAAAATAAAACTTTTTGTAATGAAATATACCCTTAACAGAAGCGAGTTTCAGTTATTCATGTACAAAGAAATAGAATTTTTTATTTTAAGGCCACATGAAATAAAACTTAATTTTATGCTTACCTGCAATATATATTACAACTGTCATAATTCTTTTGTTTTGACTTAGGTTATGGATTTCCTCATATGTCTAAGAATAAATTGACCAGTGTACCGAAAATTTCTACTATTTTTGCACTATTTCTTTTCATGAAATTATTTAATAAACATTTATATATACAGTCGATTCTTTATATAACGAAATCCACCTTTCCAGTAAAAAATTCATTATATAAAGAAATTCGATGTATAGAGAATGATGTTAAAAATCGTATTTAATGTGTGGAATTTGAACAAATTTTATTTTTGATCTTTTGAATTAATAATTTGAAATGTTTAAAAGTAAATAATTATCTAACATTTTATTTCTTAATTATTTAAACTGTTTCAAAAAAGAGAATAGACATTTATTTGAAAGCTTAATGAAAATCCAATAAGGAAGACTTGCATTAATTTCAGACGAAGAAATCTGTGATTTTCGTTGTTTTTATTTTAAAATTGTTACGCTCTAAAAAAATGCTCAAATTTTAGCAAGGAATGAAAAATTGTAGTTAACATTTTCCTCCATTTGAAAGCCTCTCTTATGTGCCTTTATTGATACCTCTCTTACATGTGTAGCAATCCAATTGACTCTGTTTTGAGAAGGTATGGAAAGGTGTGTGGGAGATGGGATGAATTCGTTGGATTTAAAGAACAAAGAGAAAAGTAATATAAAAAAAAAAACTCAGCACTGACGATAAATAAAAAAAAAGTGATGGAAAATTGATTCCATATGATTCCGAAGCCTTTTAAAACTGAGTAAATTAAAACCAATTTATAAAAAAAATTCGTTATTTGGAGATCGATATTTCGCTATATAGAGACTGTTTTTAATGTAATCATGCGAAAAGGGAACCGTTTCTACTAAAAATTCGTTATATAGAGAAATTCGATGTATGGAGTTTTGTTATAGAGAGACTCAACTGTATACAGAAGTTTCCTCTTTGTCCGTAGCATGAATGTATGAATTTACACTGTTAAAAATTTTGTCCTAGTTTGAACCAAATTTTGATGCTCAATATCTAAAATCTTGCACCAACATTTAAAAATCTTGTATAAGCTAGTTTCAACAGGTTGAACGCGATTGAAACAGGTTGAGTGATTGAAATTGGAAGGATTATGGTTAAGCCGAAGCACCAAATGTTGGTACGGGATTTCACCGTCTTATAGTGGAAGCGCTCTAATTTCGTTCAAACTAGGTCAAAAGTTTTAACAGTGCATCGTCTTTATTTTAATAATTTATCTGATTTTTTTAATTGCAGAGATAGGTATTAATTTAGGACAATAGCCATTATGCATTTTTCTTTTCATTAGTTTAGTTTTATACATTTTATATTTAAAAAATGAAAATTAATAAATCATTTAAACATATTTGAATCTTGCTTTCTTATAGCAGTGTTATATTAACAGTAAGCCTTATTTTCTTCATTAAAAGTTCTTTTTAAAATAACTCTTTATTTTGGAGAAAGTGTTCAAATCGCATATTACGTCGCATATTTTTGTCAAACTAGGACAAAATATTTAACAGTGTATCACCGTTAATCTAATATCTTTTTCACAGAAGTGTAGCGTGAATTTTTAAAATTGCAGGAGAAAGTTTTAGCATCCATCAGGCCGAATCGTCGGAGCATAAAGTCGCATACACTTAAAAGGTAATGTTAAAAAAATATTTTTAATGTTTACACTTTAGTAAGATATTTAGATTGAAATAACAACTGTTGAATCTTTATTTTCATTTGTTAATTAAATCGTCATTTGCCTCAGCTAAAAGTCAACAGCTAATCTATCAGTAAATGTACCCATTAAAAAAAGTTAAATTCCATTTTTTGTGAAATACGCTTGAATTAGAGCTTCCTGTAAATTACAAACAATGGTAAAATGAATATAATTTTCTCCAAGCAGCTACTCCTTTCGACCAATATCTGCAGCAATTTTTTGACAAAGGTTAACCTATAATTTATATATCATGAAAACGTACGTATAATGAAAGCGCATGAGCATAAAACTTAGATTCGATAAGGAAAAGCCTTTCAGTAAGAAAATGTCCATGATAATCATCAAAATTAATCATTACAACCTGAAGCTGAAATCCTGAGACATAAATAGTATCAGTTACCATTTGTTGTGCATCTCTTAGCAATCTTCACGCCCATTAATTGATATGCAACAAAACTCAGCATTAATTGAGTAATTTAATCTTTTTTAACAAATCATGCAAATTGAAAAATTATACAACAGGCTTAAATTATAAGATCAATGTTGTTTTTCTGTGTCATAAAAATGTAATTTAAAGTTTTTCATTGAATATATACAGTGTGTCAATTTTGATTTTATTTTGCATTTTGAACTATTAGACGACTATTCGAATAATGTGTCTAGAAATTACTATAACAAAATATTTCTCATTTTTTAAATAAGTAAATTTTAAGCTGTTTTCACTTAAGTAAATTTTTATGACTACATAAATAGATATAAATATTTTATATTCAGTAATCAAACCATAATCAGTAAAAAATAAAAAAGTTATTTTCAATTAAACGGTTTTTTGAGTTATATTTATTGATTATTTTTTGTTAAGGTGTAAGTAATATGTTTTTTGTGTTAAAAAATAGATTTATTCATATAAAAAATAACATTTAGAATTTAATAGTGAAATGGAAAAGAGCAATTTCATTTTCATAAAATACCAATGCAAGTATATGCTGTATATCGAATTATAATTTAATTATACAATCATAACTCAATTATAATACAGTAATATCCTGTAAAATTAAATATCATGTGGGGATATGCAAAAAAAAAAAATATATATTCAAAGTGATTATCTCTTGAAACTCAAAAGATAAAATCATTTATCAAATCACGTAAATTATTTAAATTAAATATATATTTTACATATGACTGTTTTTATAAGGAATTACATAGGTATGAATCATTTAAGACAAAAAAAAAACAACTTTTAATTAATAAATATGCAACCATAATAAAACTTCAGAATTAAAAATTCAGTAATCACACAGCTTATGATAGAAAAAATCCAGCTACATAGATAGAAATCAGTATCATATTCACTGCTGTTGAATTTTAAGGCGGCACTTAGATAGCAAAAGCACTCCCTGTCATACTTTAATAATAAAAACCTTCTTTTCTAACCCCTTTTGTGGTATTTAACCAAAAGATGGGATGAACAACAATGAATTTAACAATGGGATCGAAGATATGATTAGATCAAACTTGAATTAAGTTCTACCCCCCCTCCCCCTTCTTGCAGGACATTATATCATTTCACTTACAAAGCCATAAAATATTAAAAACGGCCACGTAACCACAAAAACGCTCCAGATCGTTAGCACAAACATACATCAAGAGACTGAAGTTAAAATTATATATCTATTTTAAGGCGCAAAACTAGTCACAGAAAATGAGCCGGATAATAATTTTAAAATGTACGGGAGCGTTCTTTTCAAATATCTAGCTCAAATTTTAATATTTTTACATGATATTTTTTTGCATAGGATAGCTGAAAACTATCCACAACTGGTCTAGTTTTTACTTTTAATTACCCATCATACGTAGTATAGGATATGTCTTGCAATCATTTTGAAAATTGAAAAATATTTTTGATGGATTTACACGTTTTAGATTCTGGAGATTCCAAAAAACATATTTTTAGAAAAAAAAATGCCGTGCGTCTTTCTGTGTGTCTGTAAACGCTCTATCTCCCGAACAAATTGAGTTAGTGACTTGAAATTTTGTATGTGCTTGGTATGTAAGAATGCAACGAAGCATATTTAATATCAGTAACTTCGACTATCCGGAACTATTTTTTTCAGATTCTCGAAAAATTCGTTCGGAGGAAAGGTATATAAAATTTTTCGATTTTTTTTTATTTTTCAGGAGAGGACGTAACAGGCAATAAAATAACAAAAAAAAAAAAAAAAAAAAAAAAAAAAAATGCATAATGAACGAAGTCGATTGGGTAGTCAGTTCCTGAGATATTTGTAATCCTGTTTTCCATAGTCTTCAAATTTTAATGACCGTGTATTTTATTAAAATTTCAATTCAAAGATACATTTTAATTGGAAATGAGACGCTCAATCCGACGCAGTAAATTATTAGTTAATACAATTATTATTTTTAGAGTTATAAGGATGTTTCTTTAACGTAATTCGGTATTACTTGTGTAATATATCGTTTTATATAATTTGTTGAAATGGGTTCATCAGCAATTCATTCATGGAGCATTACTATGCATATTAAAAACATTTAAATATATGCTTAAATTTCGTTTTGGAATTGCAATGCATTTTATAAATAGATTCCGCATGTTGTATTTTCATATGTTATAATATGCATATCCATGATGGGTAAGTATTACGGTGCCCCCCCCCCCCCAACGACTAGCTTCAATTTTGGTTTCAGAGTTAAAAAAAAAATACTTTTAATTTCAAAACCGGTTTAAACCGGTTCTGAAATTGAAACTATCATAATATAAAAAAGCAAAAAAAAAAAAACTAGACCAGTTGTAGATCGTCCTCAGCTCCTATGCAAAAAAAATCATGTAAAAATATTAAAATTTGAGTGTGATATTTGAAAAGAACGCTCCAATAGAGTTTACATTGTCATTCAGATCTTTTTCTGTGACTAGTGTTGCGTCTGAAGCGTAACGGAATATGAGCCTAGCAAGTACTGAATAAGTTATTGAGAATGACCATTGTGACGTCTGGAGCATTACGTACTAGAGGACAAAATTTTATTTCTGTAGCCCTTCATGTCTACTATAAAATATTTTTAAATGCCCTGTGTCTAAGAAAAACATTCCGAATTTTAGAATATCTAGGGATAAAAAAAGATGATGTTGTGATACTTTTGAATTTTATGGATTATAAATTTTTGCAGAACTAAAAAATGAAGGACGTGATTATGTATCTTATTTTTTAAGCATTTTGAGAATAATAAAAAAGATTCAAGTACAAAATAATACAGAATTCAATACATCTTAAAACTACACATTATCCTGTTATCAATAATTTAAATATCACAAAACTTTTGAGAACTTCATTTATTTTTGACAGCAGTCCAAAAGTGTAGAGCAGGTTATTTGTGAGATAAACGATATATATCTTTGTGGAAATAAATGTGTTCATGTAGTAATACTCAAATAATGAAGATTTTACTTCTATGTCAGAAATACAAGATATTTTCTTTTCCGTAATCTTCTTCATCCATTTACTGTGGTGTTTTTTAGGGGGCTCTATCTTAAGATCTAATGTACGGAAATTCATAAAAAAATTTCATTGATGTAGTCCCTTACATGAATTGATGCTAAATAGTTTGTGGCTGAATATTAATGATGTATTTCTACAATTTATTCATTAGTTGTATCTCAAAAAATATGTACGGATTCGAATCCTTGTCATGAATTAATGTTGATTTCATTTTGGTGTAAATCGCCCAACAGGTGGCGCTGTTATTCTTATTTTTTTTTGTAATTTTCGTAATAGCTCTATCTCAAGACCTAATGTACGGGGTTTTATAAAAAATATATTCAGGTTTGCCTGATACATATTGATGCTGATTAGGTTTTGGTGTAAATCGCTGAACAAGTAGTGCTGCTGTGCTGCATTTTTTAATATTTACGTAATATCTGTATTCCAAGAATTAATGCATGTACAGTAAAACCTTCATAACGGACACTCCCGAATAGCGGACACCTCTATTTAACGGACAGTTTTCCAATCCCCACTCCCAAAACCTTAATTTTTATATGTTTAACCTCTGAATAACGGACATTCCGAATAGCGGACACTAATTTTGACGATGAAGGCTGAGAATTTTATTTTTAATGTGAAAAAAAAAATAAATAATTAAAAATTCTCTAAATTTATCGGGACAATGTGTCATAATTTTTCTGAGCACTGATAAATTTAGGGTTAGGCTGGGGTAAATCCCTTTCCTGTGCCCTGTGTTGAATTCAAGGGGTGAATTGGGAGAAAATGTCCCTATAAGAGCATTGGCATGCTTCCTCCCTCGTAGAAAATTCGAGATTTTATACTGTTAAGAAGCGGGAAAATGTGGTGAGCAGTTATACAATTTTTTTGTAAGAAAAAAAAAGTAAATATGATTCAAAAGTATTAAAACTATTACCTTGACTAGAACTTGACACTGAAAAGCAAATTACATGTAATCGCAAGCAAAAGCAAAAGGTGTGCACAATTCCATTTCAGTTTTATTGCTTAAAAAAATTTATTTCTGATTAATTATGTAATAGACGATGGTATATTTTTACGGTCATATATTTAGGATATATATGAGTCAAATAAGGAAACATACGGATTTCTTATCAATTTTTGAATCGCCGAGATTTTCTCAATAGCGGACACCTCCGAATAGCGGACAGTTTCAACGCTCCCGAGCTGTCCGTTATTTAGAGGTTTTACTGTACTTATATCAAATATCTGATTCCGTAAATCCGAGATATTTAGCTCTTTCGTCAATCGCTCAAGAGATGGTTCTGATATGCTGAATTTTTATCAATATCTCCGATAGCTCTATCTCAATAAGTGATTTACGAATTTTCATCAAACTTCTCATTCCCATATAGCTTGATAAACATTATTGCTGTTTATGTTTTGGTATATATCTTCCATCAGACAGCGTTTTTATGTTGCAACTGTCCGGCTATCCACAACAATAGTCTTATTTCGAGAACTAATGCATGGAATTTCATACCTTTAGAATCATCACGATCAGCATAATTTTGGCTTCGCTTTCGTGTAATCAGAAGATAGATCTCTTCCTAAGCTCTGATGAAATGTAAAAAACGAACTTTGTATAGAAGTGCAGCATTTATAAAAAAATGAATAATGTTGAATAATGTAAATGATAAAATTTTTACAGAAATAATTTGAAATTAAATTGAATTCACGTATGAATAAAACACATAACTATTTTCATTGATGCTAACACAAAACTTATTTAAACACCACTCTTATTAGTACTCATTATATTCTCGTATATATCATGCAGTAAATGGACATAATCTCTTCATAGTGTATACATGCATGTATGTAATTTATACAAATAAATTGAGAAAATTCTAATCACCACAGCAATAAACATTATTAATTAGTAATGACTCCTAAAAAAATTGCAGTGCTATTTTTATGAAGCCATATAGCAAGAAAATATATTTTTAATGTGCAAAATGGAAATAACAGATATCTTCAATTTTTTATATATAATTAATTTCTATAATAAAAAAATAATAAATAACTAATATTTTATATTTAAAATGTAGTATGAATATTTTAACAAAATTAGACAACTTATTTAAACACCACTCTTATTATTACTCATTATATTCTCGTATATATCATGCAGTAAATCGACATAATCTCTTGATAGTGTATACATGCATGTATGTAATTTATACAAGTAAATTGAGAAAATTCTAATCACCACAGCAATAAACATTATTAATTAGTAATGACTCCTAAAAAAATTGCAGTGCTATTTTTATGAAGCCATATAGCAAGAAAATATATTTTTTAATGTGCAAAATGGAAATTACACATAGCTTCAATTTTTTATATTTGATTAATTTCTATAATAAAAAAATAATAACTAATATTTTATATTTAAAATGTAGTATGAATATTTTAACAAAATTAGAGTACTGTATTTCACATGTAATTATGTTATTTCAAGCAGTACATTAAAATGGCTAACGCAATATGCATTCAGGACATTCTTACAAAAGTCGGGTGAATGATAGTACGTATGTATATATTCTTCGAGAAAATATTTTGTGAAAGGAAGGTTTTGGGTATCTCAGGAGTTTATTTTCCATATTATTTCATGTTTTCAATAAAACTTAATTGCTGTACTGTGAATGTGTACCTAGTTAGTTTATAACCATACATTAAAGAAAAACAGTATACAATTAAAACCTAGTTTATCAAATTTATTCATATGCTAAAATTATCTTAAATTGTTGCTTTCAAGTGTACATTGGAATTCATAAAACTAAATATTTGTATGCGGAGCATATTTTAAAACAATATTTCAGAAATTCCCTTTAAAAGATTCAAAGAAGTATTTTTCAAAATAAAAGAGAAAATTTTAAAGGATACTTCATGCTAGTTCATACATTAATAAAAAAAGAAACTTTTACATAACATAAAAGAATGAATCTCTCTGAACACAAACTGCCTTTGCAAGAGCTTATTGAAGCAAGGATTTCCACCATTACCTGTCAATCTGAAGGCTTCGATAAAAATTCCCTTTGGTACATGTCATAAACATATGCCGCGAATGTATTGATCAGAAAATCTCAATTTTTCAAAGTATGGAAAAATGTAAATCCGCTTAAAATCTCTTAAATTTTCTTTTCTTATAATATTATATTTATTAGATTTCTTTAAATCAAAATCAATATTTAGAAAACTTAACTTTTTTTTGCTTACACGAGAGCCATCTCAGGCAAAGTAGTTTAAAATTCTTTGTCCCACTACGTTATTTTTGTTTATATAAGAGGAAAATAAAGGAAATAAAAAACAGGTCGTGGAAAATGATTCTTTGTACCTAAGTTGGAGTCCAATTAGATGGTATAAATTCCTAATACAAAAGCGGATTTTTATTTGTCAACTTTCGTGATTTAACACTTTGTTCAAGGTTTTATTTTTCATATTTCACATAGGTTTTTATACTAGTTCTTATATACATTAAAAAAATGAAGGATTTTTTTTTAATGATGTTATCCCACTACAAAACGTAACTGAAGTAGGTTGTGCCGATCGTCGACTAAAAAAAAAATATTTTATGCAATTATCGTTTAAAGGATTTTTAAATTGTCAACAGTTTTTAACACACGTAGAAAACATTTTATGCATAGAGAAAGAGCAAACAGATTTCTCTTTAGAAGTTTTATTCATTAGTTTCTCTAAGAAAAAAAATCACATTTAATATTTTATAACTCTAAAATATTTTTGATATTTATACATTTTCCTATAAGAAAAGATTCTTCCCAAAATGTTTTCAGCCCCATTTAAATAGAACATGCATAAACTTTTATGTCTATTATGACGTAATTCTATTTTAATTGTTTTTATATCGGTTGTTTGTCTTTGAACGTTTTGATAACGCAAGGATACGTTTTATCTAATTACTTTCATATTACTTTAACGAATATAATTCATTCAGTATAATTGAGGATATTGTTCTGTTTAGTTTTTAGTGACAATAGGCTGCTTTATTAAAATTGTTAAGATAATCTTACTTTGTAACTAAGACTGTCTGCAAAAATTTTAGTGAAATGTTTTCCTGAAGTGCTACTTGGAATACTGATGTATGAAAAACAACTTCAATCAAAGAAAGCTACTAATTAAACGGAATCAAAATTTTAAAATGTTGCCTTACCTACGTAAAAAAATTAGAAAAAGACATTAAAATTTGTTTAAAAGTTATTCTTTCCAATTTGAGCTTTAAAAAATGTGTTCCTTAAAAAAGAAAAAAAATCGCATATTCTATAATAATTATTGCCTTCTCCAATTTATTTTTTTCCTTCCCATGTTAGGGGCTGTGCAAATATAGCATTATCATTTTAGGGGGAACGGGGGAGGTCTCTCAAATGATATCGTAAGATATCGCTAAGTGAGGAGGTGTTTTTTATATCGATATCATTTTTGCTCTAACCAAAATTTTCTTTTTTTACATTTAACCAGGTTTTTGGTTCAAAATTGTATGTTATTGATTATTAGAATACCAGCAATTTTTATGAAAATACAACGTTTTATTATAATTACTCAATTTTTATAAAAATATTTAATTCTAAAATATGAATTAGTCCAATATTTGACATTCTTTTTCTTCTTCATATATGTATGCGTGTACAATCACTGTACGAGAAATCCTACATGAAGTGTATTTGAAATGAAATTTGTGTGTACGAATGAATAACAGAGAAAGAGATAGAATGTTTCCCAATTATTTTGTTGATAACAATTTCCATCTCTCCACTTTTCCCTCTTGTGTGTGGGGCAAGTACAACAAGACATTATTTCTATTCAATGCATAATTTAACAAAAAGCTATTATAAAATACGTTTAAATTATAACCACTTCTTTTAAGTGTTACATGATACAAAGGGATATTTTATTGACTTCTTTTCATTTGAATGAATAAAGTATGTAACCAGTTTTTATATGACACTAAATAAAATATTAAAAAAAGTAGACATTGATAACGATAACTTTCCAAGGGAAGGGGTTCCAGGAATGATAACTTACGATATCAGATGGGAGGAGGAGGGTCCAAAATTAACAAAATGTTGATAATTATATATATGCGCCTCCCCTTACTGAATCTAATGACATAAAGATCTTGAATTTCAAACAATTTGCTTGGCATAGTTAATTTCTGTTTTTATAGCTATATGAACTTGAAAAAATGATGTAAGTTATCGCATTTTTGAATATTTTCAAAGTAACTTTTGTGTAAATTTTGTGTTTTTGAAAGAACATTTCATAACCTGGATGACATTTTTATGTTTTGTGATATTTTGTTTCACATGACATTTTTCTTTTAACCTTATTCTTTTAACCCGTTCTTTTATCTATATTAAATGAAATAAATGTCTAAAATAGATTACACACTTTTTATTTCATATTCGAGAAAATTCGGTATTTTTGAACATCAATTATTTTAATTTCATTTAACTACTGTGTCTTTCTAAATGTTTGATTATTTGTACATTCCATTAAATTTATTTAACATTTAATACGAATGACATTAATGACGTTTATGTAGACACATTTAATAAAACTTTTAATAGCCGTGTGCCGTTCTCAAAAATTAGAACTCAGAGCACAGTAGGAGATATAATACTAGGCCGTAATCTAAAATGAGATGACTGATTTACTTATATGGAAATCTGTGTCTGCATATTGTGGGCCAATAGGGAATTTTTAGAAATCGTATCAGAGTATAGTATTAAACATAACCGTGTCTTTCAAATGTTATTCCACAATATGCAAACGTAGTTCCTCACAGTAGTAAAGCAAAGTTTTCTATCTTATTTTTTATTTCCTATTTTTTTTCTCATTTTTTATTGCTTTCTTCTATCTTTACATCCAAAAGTATTGAAATCATGAAAATTTTCGAAATTTTGTTTTCGGCGGACTTACACGTTTCTGGGTTCAGAGAACCCAAGAGACATGTTGTTAAAAAATATCTGTCTGTGAATCTGTGAGTCGCAGCCTAAAAAAAAAATCTGCGCCCCCCCAAAAATTGTGGACACTCTATCTCAAGAATTAATGAATGGAATATCCCACAACTTTAGATTTGTTAGACCTTGATATAAACTATATCTGATTAGTTTTTGGTGTATATCACGCAACAGGTGGCGTTGCTATGGTGCATTATTCACAATTTTTACACTGGCCATATTTCAAGAACTAGTGCATGGAATTTCATAAAATTTACATTTAATTAATACTTGATATAACATGGTCTTTATTACATTTTGGTGAAAAATCACTCAACAAATGTCGCTGCCATGGTACATTTTTTGTGACTATCGAAGTAGCTCAATCTTAAGAAATAATCTACGATTTTTTCTAAAACTTCAGATAAGTAACAGATTCAGTTATTCCGTGATATAGATTAGAGCTCTTCTGCCCGACATATAGCTCTGCTATGCTGCATTTTTCGCGATTTCACAATGAATGTACCCAAACATGGATTTTTATAAAACCTCAGATTTAGTTAGTACCTGTTAAAAAATGGACCCTGATTATTTTTTGGTGCACATCACCCAGCACGTAATGTTTTTTTTTTTTTTTTTTTTTTTTTTTTTTTTTTTTTTTTTTTTTTTTTTAGATTTTATAATAGCTCTATTAAAAAAATACATGGATCTTCATCAGTTAAAAGTTGACATCACTTGTCGTTGACTAAATTTTGGTTTAAACCACCCAGCCGGTGGCGCAACTATGCTGCATGTTTCAGGAAGTAGTAACATGGATAGGATAGAAGCAAGTTTTAGGATTGCTGCATCTGACTAGTTAATACAAGATGTCCTACTGTTTAACTGTGAGAACGATATCGTCAAAGGTTTTTGGTTATGTCTCTTAAATTTCTTTTTTTACTCAGATGAAATTATCACAAGTTATTAGGAAAAACCATGATAATATCTGAGACAGTTTAATAAGTGACAGAATTTGCATCGAAGTCCATAAATGATTTAGTTGACAGCTAAATTAAGTACAATGTAAATCTTGTAATACTTAAAAAATTATTATGAGGAAGAAATTACTTCGTGATTTATAAAATTTGAATATTGCTTCAAAAGTTATCATTTTTTAAGGATAATCAACAATTTACTTATTACATACATGGAATTGTATATTTATTTTATATTACAATATGTCAGCAACAAAATGAAAATATTAAGGAAGTTTTAGTGGCTATAAAGAATAATAAATTTTAATATAAATGAATAATGTCTTCGTCCATTTTTTTCCAGTTTTGGAAACTAAAGCAAAAAAAAGTAACAAGAAATCTTTTAAATAAATGTTTAAACAGATAATATATATATTATATATATAAAGATATATATATATATATATATAAATTCATATACATCTTATTTCGATAAACTTTTGAGATTACATAAATAAAGCATGACGAAATATAGGAAATTGCAAATACAGCTTGATTGTTGAAAATTACAGTTACATTTCAGAAGAATATATGAAAGTCTCAAACTGTACATTTATGTTTCTTTTGCAAGACATGTCTCCTTTTCTTCTATTCTTAATGAATATTTTTTGCTAAGAAAAATAATGCACAATATTCACTTCCTTAATACTTTGAACTTTAATTTCATTTCTAGTTTTTAATGTTTCGCAAACCTTTAAAAATATATATATATCATACATATGTACAGCTCATATTCAAAATATTAGAATAATTACCTTTTTTTTTAGAAATTGAAAATATCGTTTGGTAATTTAATGTCTTTTAATGAAAATATGCAAACGATATTTTTATTAAGAACTTATTGTTGATTAAACTTACTTGTTATCTTAAATTTAATATCATTTTTGAAAAGATTAATTGCAAAAAAAATTATTTTAAAAAGTCAAAATATTAGAATATTTATTCAAGTGGTTCAAAATATTAGAATATTTCACATTAATTCTCCTTTAATTATTACCAATTCTTAACTGGTGGCATCATTGATTAAATTCAGACTATTTTATTTAAAATCAGTATTCTTTTTTGCAGTTTGTTTCTTTTTCGTCTTAAAATGGGCCGTGTGAGTGATATTCCTGAATCTACTAAACTTCGTATGGTTGATTTGTATCGGCACGGTAAAAAGCAATGTTTTATAGCGAATTATTTACATTGTTCGCAATCGAGCGTTAGTAAAATACTAACACAATATTCAAAAATTGGAAAATTTCAAAATAATCGCCGAAATGGTGGCTGAAAACCAAAAACATCTGCTAGAGATGACAGGAAACTGAAGCGTATAGTTAAGAAAAACCGTTTTAAAAGTGTGCGATTCTTGCACTGAAAATGGAAAGAAGAAGGAGTTGAAGTTTCTACATCGACAACATTAAGACGTCTCCATAAATTTAAATTTGAATCTCGTGTACCGAAAACAAAACCTCTCATGACTGCAAGACAAAAGCGTATAAGATTGAATTGGTGTAAATCAAGACGTTTATGGAGCAATGAAGATTGGAAAAATATATTATTTAGTGATGAAAGTATGTTTTGTGTTTCATATGGTAATCAAGGTATTCGAGTTTGGAGAATGAAGCAAGAAGCATTTGATAAAGAATGCCTTAAACGTTCCGTAAAATTTGCTGTTAGTGTCATGGTTTGGGGTTGTATGAGTGCAGAAGGACCTGGAAAGTTATGCATCGTCTACGAAAAGGTTAACTCTCTGATGTATCAAGAAATTTTAGAATATTACATGATTCCATCATCAGAAGATTTATTTGAAGATGATTTCATCTTTCAACAAGATTTAGCGTCCCCGCATACCTCGGTGTCAACTAAGAATTGGTTCCGCCAACGCAACATTAAGGTACTTCTTTGGCCACCAAATTCACCACATCTTAATCCCATCGAAAACCTATGGTGTATAATGAAGAAAAAACTTCAAGAAAATCCTCCTTCAAGTAAAACTGAGTTAGTGGCGCGTATAAAGTCTATTGGGCTAATATTGATAGAAATGTTTGTAAACACCTTGTATATAGTATGCAAGATCGATTGTACGCTGTTATGAAAGTTAAAGGGGATGCTACAAAATATTAACTACCATTTACTTCATATTCATAAGGTAATATTGTTGCGAAAAATAAAATATTCTAATATTTTGAACCAATCTAAATTTTATTCTAATATTCTGGTGTGTTTAAGGAAGCTGTATACCTAATTTATTGTGCTGTATTTTATATTTTATAAATGTTAAAATCTTATCTAAACATTCCAGATTTAATTTATAAGAAATTTAATTGCATTTACTTAGTATAAAAAATAAATAAATGACAAATAATTTTTTCTTATTACATTTTCTCAATTATTCTAATATTTTGAATATGAGCTGTATATTAATAGCTTTTATTTTCCATATTATTTCCCATTCCATTTATATTCCATATTTTTAATTTATTTTCAAAATTTTCAAAATATTATGTTTTTTGATATCAAAAAATATATTAAAAATCATTTCGATATTCTTATAATTTATTTTCAAAATATCAAGGTGTTAATATTTTAAAAATTTTCACATGCTTAATATTTATTTTCAAAATATCACTGCAAAATAAATTTGACATTTTCAGTCACAAAAAAGATAAAAATGTGTGTGGCACTCGGAGACTGCCGCGGTAAAGCTATTGCATAGCATTTTTTATCAACTTATGCAAAAATACCGCGTCAGTGTCTGCCGAAGTCTATCGAAGAATACCGTGCCGAAGTCTGCCGAACTGAAACGTCATTAGCCGGAGTGTTAGGATATTTTCTCGTTACGGAATACCTAGATTCGGTCGCCGTGCTCAAAGCCCACGAAAAAAGCTATGCAATAGCTTAATAAATTACCAAACAAATTTGGTCGCGCTACGAAAATTAGATCGCGAGTTAAGCATTTTAAACTTTTCGACTCTCACCATGGGGGGGGGGGTCTCCTGCTACCAAAAATTAACACTGCCTCATAATAAATTACCAAACAAAATTTGGCCGCGCTACGAAAATTAGATTGCGAGTTATAAGCATTTTAAATTTTTCGACCCCCACCGTGGGGGGTCTACTGTCACCAAAAACTAACACTGCCTCATAATAAATTACCAATCAAAATTTGGCCGCGTTACGAAAATTAGATCGCGAGTTATAAGCACTTTAAATTTCTCGACTCTCACCATGGGGGGTCTCCTGTCACCAAAAATTAACACTGTCTCATAAGAAATTACCAAACAAAATTTGGCCGCAGTACGAAAATTAGATTGCGAGTTATAAGCATTTTAAATTTTTCGACCCTCACGGTGGGGGGTCTCCTGTCACCAAAAATTAACACTGTCTCATAATAAATTACCAAACAAAATTTGGCCGCGCTATGAAAATTAGATCATAAGAAACATAAGTTTGAGACTTGATATCATAATATCTGAAAAATACCGCGTCAATGTCTGCCGAAGTCTACCGAAGGATACCGTGCCGAAGTTTGCCGAAATGAAACGACGTTAGCCGAAGTGTTAGGTTTTTTCGTTACGGAAGTGTTAGGTTTTCTCGTTACGGAACTTCTAGATTCGGTCGCTTCGCTCAAAGTCCGCAATAAAAGCTATGCAATAGCTTAAAAACATCCCTCCCCCCCAATTTTTCATCGAGGTTGGAATTCTTGCTCATTGATATGTATCACGATATGCAGTTTTATATATATCCGATATTTATTTTTAAAATATGATGATTTATGATGTTTTCGATATTTTTATTTTATTTTCAAAATATCAAGGTGATACTTTAAATATTTTCACATGCTTAATATTTATTTCCAAAATGTCAAGATATTTTTTATTTTCTACTTATGATATTTATTTTCAAAATATCACTGTGCAAAATAAATATGACATTTCCAGTCTAAATAAAGGTAAACAAAATTTTCAAATATTTTTTAAAAAGTAGATACATTTGTCTCTCTTCTGTACTAACGGTTTTCTCCACAGAAGAGAAAACAAATAAATTTTTCATTTTTTAGGCATGAAGATTTTAATTTCAATTGCTGAATTAATATGGGCGACATAATTATTCAGAACAGCCATTAAATTATAAATTGTTTAATTTAAGTATACTTTTATATGCAGATTTATTAGAATATAATCTTTTCTGGTTTAAATCCAGTTGAATATAAATTGTACAACATGATATAGAATACAATTTTTAAAAAGCTTCCTTTTGAGTATTTTTTTTAATTAGAGAAAAAAATTATTATTTTAAATTATGCTTTATAAATTTCTATTTTTTTACTTTAAATTTACGCCAGCAGATTTTTTTATTACTGTGTAAAGTAAACTCTTTCTGTTTTCAATTTGTTGATTTTCAATTTTTTTTAAAGTAAAAATCAAAGAAAAATGAAAAGGAAAGTCATGTTATGTGCAATATATTTTAGTTTTTAGTATGCTGAAAACATTTATTAATAACAATAACGTGGCTATTTAGAAAATGTTCGATATATATATCGAAAATATCGGACACATATAAAAATATAGGATACAACAGATATATCGAAAATATCATAATATTTACGAATCCTGTTTCTGAACATTGAGTTTGATGGCTATTAAAAAATAGCTGTTTTTATATAATAGATTTTAATTTTAGTCCAAAATATGAAAATAGCTGTTACATTTTATAATATTACAAACCACAAATTTAATCCTAGACTCTCTCATATGTACTTAAAATAAGATATATATATATATATATATATATATATTTCATTATTTTTACATTTTATGGTAAATAAAAAAAGTAAATGATAGGCTTTTTTGAAATTCATTTAAAAAATATATATAAACATTTCATTTCCACTACTTAAACAATCAAATGTATTTTCTGGGGTGTTTGTATATAGATAATTAAAAATAATCTTAAGGACTCTGGATGGAAAAAAAAATGTGTATATATGATGCATATTTTTTTATACTGTTATAAAACATTTATTTAAAAAATTAATGTTGCACAAAAAATTCATATTCATCTCTTATTTCTTGGAGTATTTGTATATATATGAAGCAAAAAATTTATGATGTAATGATAAATTTATTTTAAATGTAAATGTTTAGCAATTAATATTTATCTCTTGAAAAAAAATAAAAAAAACCGTTTTTAGTTAAAAACTACTTTTAAATTTTTCCAAAATTTTTTAATGGGAATCTTGTTATTGTATAAAAAAAAAGCAAGTAAAACTAATTTAAGTTTTAATCATTGTATGTAATATAAAATATATGTATATTTTTTTAATATTATTATTAATCATAAATACATTCTAATGACAATTACATTGAAAAAAAAAATTAACAGTTCTAGTTTCTTAAGGCAATTTTTATATATCATTCGCAAGCTTTAAAATTAAAAAAAATGGTAATAAATTGCTTTTTAGAAAGATTTATTTGTAAATCAAAAATTATCTTGGGAATTTCCGTTTTAAATTAAAAACATTAAAAAAAATATTGCTCCGGAAATTCTGTATTAATTGAAATGACTTTTTCTCATATGTCTATGCTCAGATAGATTTATTGTGTAAGCGTAATTAAATTTGGCTTCTATAAGATTAAAAATTTCAATACTATCTCCCGTCTTGTTATTTTGATCTAAAAGGATCTTTTTTCGTTTACTGAGTATGAAAGCCTAAACTAAGACTTCCTTCAGGGGGATTAGTCAGAGCGTTATTGCTGAGGACATAGATTTAATTATTTGTGATAAGTAAAGAAAATGAGGATATGGCCAATGTCAATTTATCGCAATATATGGCCATGGAGACTGGCCATATATTGAGATAAATTGAAATGATGAAAATAAGGAAACATAATCGCAAAATTACAATACCTTACATACAAATCGTATACACTGCGTAAAATATAGGGAAAGCAAACCATGCATGGATATGAAAGTGGAAGTACTCAGTACGCTAAAAGTAATATAGAAAATATAACAGTATACTGTCTTATATTGGAATTTCACTTTTTGAAATGATGTAAAATGCATAAACACACATTTCGTACCGATTTGTGTAACGCCCTATAAAAAAAGTTTAAGTTCTAAGGGAATGGACTATATTTTGTATGGTTTGAAATCCCTCCAAGTAGTTTATATTGTTGAACATCTATTTTCCACGGATGCAAAGAGGTTGCTGATAAGAGAAAAGAGATCGATTTTTTCTATAAAAAAACACATTCTTAAATCCGAATTTCATGAATCCTTTTAAAAAGGGGCTACATCCATATACCAGCGTACTACTGTGTATAGTATAAAATGCATGTAACTGGGCGCAGGTGATAAATTACCAAATATTGTTATTTTTGCTTTCTCTCGAAATGTATTCTTTCAGTATAAAAAAGACACATTTAAAACAAATATGAAATGCATTTCAGAAAAACTATTTTGGCTCATTTGATTAAAAAAACCAACAAATTAATAAATTTAAAAAAGAAGAGATCATAAGATAAATAAAAACATTTTATTTCAACATCAAATAATTGCATCTAAGTTAAACATGTGAAAAAAAAAGCTGCTTTTGGCAAAAGAAAAAAAATTCTTAACTACTTTCTATCATATGTATTTTATATAACAACGATGCCAACTAGAAGAAAACCCAAACGAAGATTTTGAAATATACTCACATTCATATTTTACTATTACAATATCGTTTTTGCATTTTTTGAACTTGGCGAATCTTGTCCTTTTTCGCCTTAAATATCAAAAATAAACGTATATGCTTTGTCACGTCATTGTAAAATAATTTAAAAAAATCTAGTGTGTTGTTAATATTGTTTCATAATACATCAATACAAGCAGTTTTGAAATCTAACATAACAAAAAAAAAAAAAAAAAAAAAAAAAAAAAAAAAAAAAAAAAAAAAAATGATTCGACACTAAAGAATTTTCCGTGCAGCAAGCTTCTGTTTCAAATTTACATATTAAATGAAATAAAAGAGTAAATTCAACAATGTTTATTTTATTTAAAATAACAAGATCTAGATTTTAACATTTTAACATTTTCCATAGCTCCTGTCAGATACAAATTATCCATTTTTAACTAATACCTATGTTACATAAAATTAGATTTCTTTCAATAGAAAAATAAACAAAAAAATATCTTCTAAGAAATTCTAATTTTTTTCATGTAAAGCTGTTTATTTATAAAATTTTAAGCTTCTTCCATATTACATTTGTATGAAGAAATTATTTATGATAATTCCTCTCACTTTTGCCTTATAAGATTAATTCTAAAACATTTCTTTAAAATTTATCGCTTTTTTTTCTTGCAGAGAAGAGAAAAAGTCACGAAATCCTACTATATTTAAATTGCTGATCTTTTTGCTGATTCAAACTGTTGAATTTACAGGAAATTGACTTGTCAAACAAATTTTTCTTCTAATCAAAAGATAGATCTTTTCCTAAACTCTTATGTAATGTAAAATGTAAACTTTGTATAGAAGTACAGTATGAAAAAGAATAGTAAATATTGAAGAGCACAAATGATAAAATTGTTATAGAAATAATTCGAAATAAAAATGAAATGCATATTTGAATGAAACTTATTTAATGAATGATAATTATTTTCAATGCTATTACTATAAAATTCTCATGCTTATTAGTTCTCATTAAGTTATCGTATGCATCATCTATTTAATCAACATAAAAGCTTGATAGGATACGCACATATATATATATATATATGTGTGTGTGTGTGTGTGTGTGTAAGTATAAGTATGTATAAATAAATCGAAAAAATTCTAATGACCACAGCAATGAACTTTATTAGTTAGTAATTACTTCTTCAAAAATTTGCACTGCTATTTTTATGAAGCTATCATGTGATACTTGCTGCGAGAAAATATTTTTCTACATGTAAAATGGAAATTACTGATATCATTAAGTAATTAAAAATAAAAAATTACCTTATTAACTTGAAAATTGAAAATTAATATGCAACTAATCATTTGTTTTTGCCTTATAAATATTTTAATGGATACAAGAAAAGATTTTAAATGTCACATTTTGAGTCTAGAATTACATTAAAATGGCTAACAGAATATGCATTCAGGACATTCTTACAGAAGTAGAGTGAATGATAATATTTATGTACATATTTTTCATGAAATTACTTTTAAAAAGATTGTTTTGGGTAGCTCAAGAATTTAATTTTCATGTTGTTTCCAGTTTTTAATAAATAGTATGCATGGTACACAGAGCAATTTGTACACAGAGGAAATATTAAAATAAAGAATATGAAATTCAAATATAGCTTATCTAAGTTATTGATATGCTAATTTTATCTATTAAAAGCCACTCGACTCGCTCAAAAAGTCCCTTATGTTAATGTTAAGTGTATGGGGAAATTATTTTCTAATATCTTCCCTATTTTAATTATTTCAATATTTTTATTGGTAGCTGAACACGATTTACAACTGGACTAGTTTTTACTTTTTCGATTTTAGTTTCGGAATTTTTGGGAAAAAAAATTTCGGAATTGGTTGGAACGGTACAGAAATTTAAACTATTGAAATATTTAAAAAATATAATCTTAATCGAAAAGTAAAAACTAGCCCGATTGTAAATTATCCTCAGCTATCGTATTCGAAAACAAATCATGTAAAAATATTAAAATTTGAGGGACATATTTGAAAATAACGCCCCAGTAGACTTAATATTATAACCCCTGGCTTTTTTGTGCGAGTGGAGTGGCCTCTTAGCTGTAGCTTTCAAGTGCACATTCAAATTCTTTAAATAAAATGTTTTTATGTAGATAATATTTTAAAACATTATTTCTTCAGTACCCTTTAAAATATTCAAAGAAATATTTTCTTAAATAAAGGTGAACATATTTTACAGAATACTTCATGCATATTTATTAATAATAGTAATCATAAAATCTTTCACATTACATAAAAATGTGAATTCTGTGAACACAAACAACATTTTCAAGAGCATATTGAAGCAAGGATTTCCACCATTACCTATCATTCTAAATATTTCGATGAAAAAATTATAACTCCCTTTGGTACATGTCATAAACATATGCCGCAAATTTATTGATCAGGAAATTTCCATTTTTCAAAGTATAGAAAAATGTAGATACTCTGGAAATCTCTTATAACTTATTTTCTTGTAATATTATATTTAGTAGATTTTTGTGAATCAAAATAAATATTTAGGGCACGTTACATTTTGTTGCTCACACGACAGCTCTGTCAGGTAAATTACTTTAAAATTTGTTTATCCAAATATGTTATTTACGTATATACATATATATGCGAAAAAAGAAAGGCAATAAAAATCAGTTTGCAGAAAATAGTTCTTTCTAACTATTTTCGAGCCCGGTGAGATGGTGCAGATTCTTAATAAAAAATTTATTATTATTTGTCAAGTATTACTTTATTTTCCTCTTTAATTTTTAACTAGCTATGTTTCCTTCAGCATAAAACTGGTTTTATTTATAATAAATAAAATGAATGTTTAAAATAAATTACATCATATTTATCTCATATTCAGGAAACATCGGAATTTTTGAACATCAGTTCGTTTATTTCAATTTAGACAGTGTATTTTTTTCAAATGATTGATAGGTTATTTGTACATTCCATTATATTTATCTAACATTCAATAGAGGTGGCATTAATGACGATGATATAATTAATGAATATCGAAAGAAATTAATATTTCCATTTTGAGTATCATCTGTAATTGTGTAATACATTTAAGAATTTCAATCTTTGCAATATATATATATCTATCTATATATATATATATATTTCTCATTATAAAGGTATGATTATTTTACAAGTCTGTAATTGGTTAAAGAATTTGTACAAGTATATGTTTTTCATATTTTGATACATTTTAACATAAATCAAAGTGAAAAAAATTCTTAAAACACCAAAAAATATATTAAAATCCACTAGGTCATTCTAAAGAATCAAGTCTTTCTTCGTCAGATACAAAGAGGACGTACGTCTACTATGAATGTAGTGGCACGACTGATATAACTTGCCGCTGATCGTGCAAGACTGTTCTAACGTATGTAGTCGTGCCAAAACATTCATTTAGGTGCACGTCTACTTTGCGTCTGACGAAAAAAGACGCAGTTCCTTAGAAAGGCCTGGCTGATTTTAGTATATTTTATGGTGATTCGAAACGTTTTTTCACTTCGATTGATTAACACAAGTTTCAACTTATTATCATGATTTTAACACCATTTCTCATAAAAAAGGTAATGAATTTTTTAACTGATGTTGTGTAAATAAAAATTTTCACAAGCGTAAGTTGTGCAATGCGTTGACCGGAAAGGATATGCTATAATTTTATCTTTTAAATGATTTTTAAATTGTCAACAGATTTTAACGTATGTACTAACATATGTACATTTTATGCATACGGCAAGAGAGAGCATGTTTATTTTAGATGTTTTATTCATTAGTTTCTCTAAATGAAAAAATAATGTCTAATCTTGTCTATTACGATGTTATTCTTTATTAATTATTTTTATATTCAAGTTCTTTTCCTTTTAACCTGGTGATAACACAAGGATAAGTTTTTTTCTTATAATTATTCTATATTATCTTAATGAATATAATAATTTAAGAATATTTGAGGTTATTATTGTGTTTAGTTTTTAGCGCTAATAGGTTTTTCAATGAAACTGTTAAGATATAGCTACATTATAAATAAGACTGTTTTCAAATATTTTACAGAATTGGTATTCTGAAGTGATAATTTCAATGCTGATGTATGAATAATAACCTCAAACAAAAAGAGCTACTAATAAAACAGAATCAACTTTTTAAAAAGTCTGATTTACCTATGTAAAAAAGAGAATAATACATTAAAATTTGTTTAAAAGATATTCTACCCAAATTGAGTTTTAAAAAAATGTTTCTTTAAATAAAAATGTTCTTATTTTCTATAATTATTGTTGTCTTGTGTAATTTATTTCTACCTATTTAATTAATGACATGATTAATTTTATAAACTCAAATTTCAGAATAATTTTCTTGGCATAGTTATTATCTGTTCTTATAACTATATATTATTTTTAATAATGATTTATCTCTTTTTTGTATATTTTCAAAATAATTTTTCTATACATTTTTAGTTTTTGAAAGATGACATTTTTATTGCTTGAGATTTATCGTTTTAAAAACAATATATAATAAAACACAATCAAGAATTCAAAATTTATAAAATGATATAATTAGATAAACTTCTTTTATTTTCCTCTTTAATTTTTAACTAGCTATTTTTCCTTTAGAATTATATTGTTTTATTTATTTTAAATAATATAAATGTCTAAAATAGATTACATGATACCTCTTTCATATTCAAGGAAAATCGGAACTTCTAGTATTAATTCATTTATTTCAATTCAGCCACTGTATTTTCGAAATGATTGATAGGTTATTTATACATTCAATTATATTTATCTAAAATTCAATACAGGTGGCTTTAATGACGATGATATAATTGACGAATATCGAATGAAATAATTATCTTCCCTTTGAGTATTTTTTGTAGCTATGTAATATCTTAACTAATTTTAGTATCTACATAAATTAAATCATTATCTGTCAAATTCCGTAAAACTTTTAACATGTGTATGCTAAAACGCCACGCTTGGAATAACTCGACAAACTTTATACAGAGTGAGTCATAAATATCGAAACAATAGGGTATCTCCTCAAATATTGCCCCTAGACCCATACATCCAATTACAAATATTCATAAAAAAAAGGGAAATATGTGATAAGTTGCAACTCCATGGGGGGGGGGGGGGGTTATTTGAAAAAAAATACGACAATTAATTTTTTATATGGCCCCCGTAGGGCAAAATTCCTAATTAGGAAATCATTCCTTATCCATTCCTAAATTGAACAAAACAAATTCCATCTCCGTATCTAAAAATTCCACGGAGATATTAAAGCCGAAAATCCTCAAATATTCCTGACTTACACCACTTTTCCCTGCCTCTTAACGGTGATTTATTGACTCAATTTCAACGCTTGTTAGGGAACATTCACAAATTGCAAATTAATAAAAATTGGTTTAAGATAGCGCTTTTTCTTTGGACATAAAATAGAAGCGTATAGTTTTTACGCTAAATTGGTAGACCAGACGTCTGCCCGGGTCAAAATATCTAGGTCAGGTCCCAAACCGACCCATAGGGGAAAAAGTTCGGCATGGCCTGAAAAAATGTCAACATCATAACCCGGACCGGTCTGGAAAATAGTTTAAATCATAGCCCGGTTCAGTCGCAAATTTCTACATAGTTTTTTAATTCGCCATAGGAAAAAATGTTTCATATGGAAAAGTTCTGACCCAAAAAAATTGTTATAGCTTTTCGTTTTTTTATATTTATACTTTTTATTATTAAAGAAGCGCCAAAGGCTGTAATATATATGTTTTATCAATGAATCTATATACATATATGTAAATGTTTCACTTATATTTTAATATCGTTAATCCATATCCCATGCGTTGGAGACTCTGAAAAATGTTATACACTAAAACTTTTTAAGACGGAATCACATAGGAAAGAAAAAATACGTTATAGACAGATGCTCTCCCTAGAAGATGTAATTGGAGCTTATTTTCTTTTCAGTTACTATTGCATTTATTTTGCATGGATCAACATATTTTCCGTTTAAGACAGAATTCCGTCATAGGCAGATTTTTTTTCACTGGTTTTCTTGTATTTAATTTTTTTAGCCTTTGAATAATCTATTTAAAAAAATTAATTTGAAAAGTTTTTTTTTTTTTTTTTTTTTTTTTTTTTTTTTTTTTTTGTAAAATAAAGATTTTAAAATCTATATGTTTTTCATAAAAAATTCGATTGAGCTGAATTTTATTTATTTTAAGTACGTATTAAGTCAGTCAGAGACAGTGATTTTAATACGGATTTGTCGAGACCGGGTTTGAAAATTTCAACCAGAGTGCACCTAAGTTGAAGGAAGTAGTCCCCTCCTTTATGAAAAGTACGCTAGGTCCGTCCAGGCGGGTCTTCAGAAAAAAATGATATCTCGCTCCTGGTTCTACCTGGGCCCAGAATACAGATTTTTTAACATCTTCAGGAGGACGATAAAAAGCCTGAAGTTGTCAGAGGTAAATTTAAAAAGAAAAAACGACTTAATCTGAATCTTAGAAAAAGCATTTTTAAAAATAATTGACGGCTATTTAAACAATACACTTCGTTTTTCTGCATAATGAATTTTTTATCCTCTATTTCTTGTCTTTAATTTATTAAATGTTAATAATTTTTAAAAGAAAAAAGAACTTGAAACACGTCATTTTTGATTATTTTACATTAGTTTTGTTTCGGCAAATTTGAAAAAAAATTTACTTTTGAAAAAATGTTTCCTTTTGAAAATATGATTTTTTTAAAAGTTATATTATTTTTTCAATAAATATTTTTAATAGTTTTTAAATTAATATAGAAAAACCTTGGAACAAAACTAAAATCAGATTTTCATCTTTAATTAAATGGAAAGAAATTGAAATCCGATAAATAATGTTACGAGTTATAACGATTTTAGATTGTCCCATTTAAACCAGTACTAACCACATGAAACTTTTATAAATTGTATGAGAAATTTTAGAATGTGATTTTCTTAGCACATTATAAGGCTAACCATAAAAAAAAAATCAAAATTCTAACTCAAGAAATAGATTTTTTACGCGTTTTCTAGAACTGTTAAAGTAACAGTTTTTTGAATTGCGCGCATTTCAATTTGTGTCTAATCCCTTAAAACCAGATGAATTTTATAAACGGCTATAAGTTTGCTATTTTTGGAGATATGAAGATGCAACTTTTTGTGTCTTATTCAGGACTGAATAAGGAAAATTTCCTAATTGGAATTTTTGTCTTACGGGGGCCGTATAAAAATTTAATTTTCGTAACTTTTCAACTAGACCCCTCATAGAGTTATTTATCTTATCAAAAATTTCACATTTTTTAATGAATTTTTGGAATTGGAAGCATGGGTCTAAGGGAAATAGTTAAAGAGATAGCCTATTGTTTCGATATTTATGATTCACCCTGTATATCATCACCTCAGAGCAACATATAGTAAAAATTGAAAAAAGGATGACAGATTTACTGATATAGAAATTTGTTTCTGCACTTAGTGCGCCAGTAGGGATTTTTTATAGAACGCATCAGAATATACTATTAAACATAAACATGTGTCTCAAATGTTATTCCACAATATGCAAATGCAGTTTTTCACAATAATTAGACAGACATTTTTTTGGTCATTTTTATTATGACTAGATGTCCTATTGTAAACTGTGTGAACGATATCACCCAAAAGTTGATGGTTTTGTCTCTTAAATTTCATTTTTCACCTATACACCGATAAAAATTCTTATTTTGTTAGATGAACTATGATAATAACTGAGGCAGTTTAATCAACGATATACTTTGCATCAGGGTCCAATACTAATACCGCTGACAGTATAAATAAAGTGAAATATATCATTTGTAATAATGTAAAAATATCATTATGAGAGAGAAATTACTTCGTGATTTATAAAATATGAAAATTAAGTAAAAAGTTATAATTTTTTTAAGAATGATCAACCATTTAACTATTATATACCTGTAATTGCTTCTTTATTTTACAAATTATATTATGCTGTGTCATGAAGGAAATAAAAAATACTGCCGCGACCGGATTTATCCGTTCACTAAGCTGCAGGTTTCATTGCAACATAAGCAATATTCAAATTAATATAATTCTACAAAGAAAAGCCAGTTTTGAAAAATTAAGTTATGATTATTACTCTCAAAGCTTATACACCTATACGTAATAAACTACTTTGTATCAGGTAGGAAAAAACATATTTTTTAAATATTTTTAATAAATTAAGGAGAAAACAAATTTTGCCCTTTCGCTCGGTAGTCAAGGGGTTAAGGACATTTTAGCGGCTTAAAATAATATTAAATTTTAATGGAAATTTAGAATTTCTTCATCCATTTCTTTTCTAGTTTCTGAAATGTATTCAAATCTTGATGGATCTCATACATGTTAATACTTCCAGAAAAATTAAAAATAACAGCGTCAACGGTTAGAAAACTTACACTAAAATCTAATCTACATCAACTTATTTTAAATTCTAAATGAATCTGAAATTTGATGAACATCCGTGTACTGGTATTTGATATACAATTATCCCAAAAATCGCCAATCGTTGAGCAATTTACTATAAAAACTAATGAATACTAATTTTAATCAGAATTAACTGAATTTGAAATTTGATGAAAACTTGTGCATTAGTTCTTGCGATAGAGTTATTTCCGTAATCATGAATAATGCCGCATAGCAGCACCTCCTATAGTGTGATTTATACTAAAATATAATCAGTATCGTATTACATCAAGGACTAATGGAAACTGAAGTTTTATGAAAATTCGTCCATTTGTTCTTGAGATGCAACTATTGTGGCAATCGTGAAAAAGGCAGCATAGCAGGGCCACCTGTAAGTCTATATATATATGAAAAAGTAATCAGATCCAGTTTATATCAAGATCTAGTTTCATCTAAAGATTTTAGAAGTTTTGTGGTTTCGTTCTTGAGAGAAAGTGCTCACAAAATTTATGTCACATAGAGACAGATAGACTCATAGACTGACAAATAGATATTTTGTATAAAAACTTGTTTTTTGGAATCTCTGACCTCTAAAACATGTAAATCCATTGATAACCGGAATTCGAAAATTTTCACGATTCCAATACTTTTTTCTTGTAAAGAAAGAATAAAATAAAAATGGAGAAAATTACACAAAAGCCCTTAGAATGAAAGGGTTAAACAAAAAAAAAAAAAAAAAAAGAAAAAAAAGGAAACAAAAAAATTATACACATCTTGATTTTATAATTATTCTAGATTACACAAATAAAGCATGATGAAATGTAGGCAATAGGAAATACAGCTGGATAGCCGAAAATCCAAAATTACATTTCAGAAGAACATATGACAGACTCAAGTTGCATATTTATGTTTCTTTTGCAAGATATGTTTATTTTTTTCCATTCTTAAAGAATATCTATATATTTAAAACGCTAAGCAATTCCTTTAGACAGTCCGTGAGAGCAAACTACAGAATCAAATCACACCATTCTTTTTTTAAACGAAAGGTATTTGGCCACATATTTGTTATAGTACATTTGTTTTTTCAAAAATTTTATTAATTAGCCACAATTTTCAATTAAAATTTCACGTATGCGCATGCGTAGTACATAAGTACATGTCTGCCTTTGGAGTGACGTACTGCACATGCGTAGAGATCCTCGCTCAGTTGAACTATCACTTCACAGCTAGAAGCTTCGTTTTAAATGCGTCTGCATCTCAAATATAATTTATTCGATTTTATTGTAAACAGGCTCTTCTTTTTATCACAAAGTTATTATTTGTCTCTTTCAGTGTTATTAACAATTCAAAAATATGGTTTATTTCGGAAGGTGTCGTACTATACATAGAAGATAAACTGAATGATCTGAGGCTAAAAGTTACGACTGGTAATCTTTCTTATAAATTGCCGTTACACACGAAGATTGGAAATGTTAGCATTTTAAAAGTTGTAGCTGATATCAATATCTATAAAAAAAAAAAAATAAGTTATCATAAACATTAAAACCCAAAACAGTTTCTGTAAAATTAAATTCCAAATTCCAGACAATTGCGCATGCGTGAACTGATTCTAGATTTTCTCCATTATAGATGATTACTCAGTGTGTTCCTGATAGCGTAGTGGGGTAACGCAGCTGTTTTAAACTTTGAGTTTTTGTAGAGAATGCAGGTTCGAATCCAAACACGGCAGAATGATATGTGTAGATTTTTTGTCGATAATTTATTTCAATAGTAACATATTTTATTAGTAAGAAAAGTTTTAGGATTTTTATTATTACTATTATTTGAATGCTTTATAATTGAACAAAATTTAACACTGAAAAAATATCTTGAAAAAATAATTATTTTATGTTTAAAATACTTAGCCTAAAATATTTTACATGCAATTATCAATTACATAAATTGAACTGATCTACAATTTTCGTTACATTTTTTCTACCATTATCAAGAATATAAATGTCTGTAAGAAAGAAAAGTTTTTCATTCATTAAAAAAAAGGGGGGGGGAATAAATAAAAATATTAGTATAACAGCTATAAAATAAATTACATTGATACCCATGATTTAATATTTGAAAAGATGCATAAAAATGTATAAGAAAATTCAAGTAACAAAAAAATTATATTATAAATATTTAGCTGCATCAAATTTCAAATTTAGGATTTTAGAGAATGAGATAGATAAAAATAAAAGTCATGGCAGCTTTGAATGGTCGCGTAAATATTTTTACTTGAGAAGGGGGGGGCAGAAAAAAAATAGGCGTAGTAGGAAAAAAAACAACAAAAAAAACCTTATACAGTATTTTAGTTAAATTGCTGATAAAATACAAACATAATTAGTTGTAAATTATAAACTTAAAACTATTTTACTTCATCGAATAAATTAGAGAATCAATTGTCTTTAAAAAAAAATAAATAAAAAAAAAATAAATAAAATCACTTATGTAATACACTAATTTATCACAATTTGAAAAGTAAATTTAAAAGCAACTAATTAAAAATTCAAGAATTTTTCTGATGAAACATTCAAGTTATTTACCGTCAAATCTTGACGGGTATTATCTAGTTTTTAGATAAAAAAGTAATGTACGATATTCATTTTTTAAATATCTTGTGTTTTATTTCCAGCTCTAGTTTTTCATATTTCACAAATCTTTAATCATACCGGGGTGCAAAATGATAGGGACGATCATGTAATTGCCTAAATATGAAATATAATGATATTAATCCTCATATAAACCATATAAATTTATTGTATTGTACTAAATATTCAACATAAACATAAAGAAACATCTTAAACAATTGTTATAAATTTAATATAATGCATTGTATCTTTTCTCGATATGAACTGGGAGCAAAATGATAAGAACGAAACAGTTTTTTCTAGAGAAATATTACATGTCAATTGGACTTCTTTAGCCTTTAATATTTTCAATGCAACATTTTAGCACATAATTTACGCAATTTTGTATTTGTTGAGGTGTCAAAACGCGTATTATCTTCCAAATTGCAGGTTTTTGAGTATCTTTTATTATATATTAAGCAAAATAAAATCACAAACACTATTCATGGGACTTAGGCTTGGACCATTGGTTATCCAATCAAGCTTGAGAGTCTTATTTATCTACAAACCAATTTTGTGTCTCTTTCAGAGTGAATTTAGGCATTGTTTTGTTGAAAATTCTATAATAGTTGATAATTTTTTCACTCAGGTTCAACAAATGACATTCTAATAAGCAAATAAAGAATGTCTATTTGGTTTATTAATCTAGAAAAGCAATTATAAGCTTACCTACCTAGGAAAAAGTAGCCGAAACCATTAAGAAGCCTCTGCGTAACTGATGTGTGGAAATAAGTTTCATTCTAGACCAATTCTTGACTGTTTCAGGTATTTCTCGGCAAAAAGGATATGCGATTTTTTACTGTCAGATGTTAAATGCGAACATCGGCGTGGTGTCAAATTTTTAAGAACTCATCCCTACTGATGTTCATACGATCGATATCGATGTTGGCGAGCGTATTTATCTGGCTTTCAAATTATTTTGCTGCCATAATTTGCGCGGAAAAGTGCCAATAATCAAACTTTAGGATCGTTTCTAGAGAATTTTCGGCCTCCCTGTAGATTTTGTAATAGGGTAAGCAACTGGAATCTGTAAAATATAAAAATTGCAGTTTTTGAAAGTTTAGTATCATCAGCAATTCTGTGAAATTACATTCCGATGTTGTTTTATACTAGAATTTGTCCTCTTTCGATATTACAAAGTATTTTGATTCACCCTGTAATCCAAATGCTTTGCGAACTAAACGAATGTGCTCAAAATGCCTTTTAAATGCGTTTTTTTTAATCATATAGAAAAATATCCGCAAATCAGGTTCCGTGGTTTTAGAAATATCGACTGCGTTTTGCATTAGTGTAAATTTAACAAAATACATATTAAAAAAAAAATATGTGCAATTTTTTTGAATGATTACTTTAATATTAATTAGAATACCATGCGTTTAATTTTAACACAAATGCTTACGCATTTGCATAGTAAACGCGTATTAATTTTTTTTTTTTAATCGTTTCTATCATTTTGCATCTCTCTATATTTACGAACCTTATTTCTTAATATTAAGTGTGACGGCTGTTTTTCTATTAAATAGCTTTTATTTTTCCCCCAAATATATGAAAATAGCTGTTAAATTTTGTAATATAATTAAATACAAGTTTCATTATTGACTACCTAATGTATGCTTAAAATATTTTTTTCTTTCCAGAATATTCACATATTATGGTAAGTAAAAAATGTAAATGAAAGGAAAACATTTCGTCGAAATTTATTTGTTTTAAATAATGTATAATTTATTTTCAAAACTATTGAATTTATTTCCTGTGGTATTAAATGTTGGGTAATTTAACAAAAATTGTAAAGACTGAAATGAGAATATATAAACAAATAAAGTATAATTTTTAGCTCACAGGCTATCATAGCCTGAGAGCTTATGTGCCCGTCCGTTCTGTATGTATGTGCGTATGTGCGTAACGCGATAACTCATGATAAAAATATCGGATCCACTTGAAATTTTGTATATAGGTATATCCTGATAAGGCGCTTCCCTGATTAGTTTTTGGAGTTCATTCGATATGTATAAGAGGGGGAACGGGGGGCTCATGCCCCCCGTTAGTTGATATAAATGGGATTTTCATGCAGAATTAAGTTTTCAAAATTTAGATTAGGATCATTCTGATGAGGCGATTCCGTGACTGTTATTAGGTGTTCATTGAATAAGTATAAATAGGGGGAACAGGGGTTCTAATCCCCCCCCCGTTAGTTGATATAAATGGGATTTTCATGCAGAATTAAGTTTTCGTTCAAAATTTAGATTAGGATCATTCTGATGAGGCGATTCCGTGGCTGTTATTAGGTGTTCATTGAATAAGTATAAATAGGGGGAACAGGGGTTCTAATGCCCCCCCCCGTTAGTTGATATAAATGGGATTTTCATGCAGAATTAAGTTTTCGTTCAAAATTTAGATTAGGATCATTCTGATGAGGCGATTCCGTGACTGCTATTAGGTGTTCATTGAATAAGTATAAATAGGGGCAACAGGGGTTCTAATGCCTCCCCCCCTCTTAATTTATATAAATAGGTTTTTCAAGCAGAATTTTCAGATTTCGTTCAAATCTCTGAATCGTTTTGGAAGTTTAATGGTTAAGTATAAAAGAAGGGGATAACTCCTTTTAAATTATATAAATGCTAAATGGGTTTTTATTAAGAATTATCTAATTTGCTCTGAATTTTGGATATAGATTTTTTATATGATAAAGCATGTCTTTGATAGTATAGGAGGTTCAATGATTAAGTATAAAAAAAGAGGAAAGGGGAGAGCTGTTTCCCCTTCTTAATTTTTTTTTCGAACGGAATTAACCCTTGAAAATATAAGGCTTTAATGTACAATTAGTATTTGTAGCCTGTGAGCTCAATGCCATCAGTTTAACTGGGCAGTATTCTTTATTTATTGTTGTAATTCATTTATTTGAAAAGTAAATTTTCCACAAAAAATTCATATTTACATCTTTAATAAAATAAAAATTATTTTAATGTTAAAAACTAATTTTCTTTTTTCAGATAACTTTTTTGTGAAAATCTCCTTATTGTAAAAACAAAAGCAATTAAAACAACTTTAAGTTTTCTTCACTTTATGCAATAAAAATATTTTTTTTTTGACATGTTATTATTAATGATAATTACTTTATAATTCTAAAGACATTTTTGTGAAAATAAAAATTATTTAATAGTTCTAATTCCTTAAGTCAGATTTTTTATGTCACTCATAATCTTCGAAATTAAAAAGAAAATGATAAACAAAATGCTTTTTATAAGCTTTTTTCATAAATGATAAATTATCTTGGGAATTTCTATTTTAAACTGAAAAATATTTTAAAAAAAATATTAAATTGTTTTGCTCTAGAATTCTCTATTAGTTGGAAGGATTTTTTTCGCATGTCTACGTTCTGATAGCGTTATTGTGTAAGCGTAATTTAGATTAAGCTTCTAGAAGACTAAAAATTTCAATATTTTCTTCAGTCTTATTATGCCAATCTAAAAGGAAATCATATTTATTTTTTGTATGTCTAAATAGCAATTTATTTTATCAAAAATGTTCTATTTTTTCATTTTATTCCATGCTGTTTGATCCTTACCTTCTTTTGATTTCTTCTTTCCTAGCCATTAGAAAATTATCCACATGTAGCATGATCTACAGTCGTTGAAAAAAATATGTACACCTAATAATAACTCTACAACTAATTTCTGCAAAAAAAAAAAGCTAATGGTAGCGAATGCCCAAACTAACATTTAGGTCTCTGTTAACGTCAAAATGATGTGTAAAATTTTCTTAAGTGTCATCTACATGTTAACACGATTGAAAACTTTGTTTCTATTTCTAATGACAACACATAATTTTAACAATGTAATTTAAATCTTCGGTTTTATGTATGCATAGAAACGGAATTTCAAGTCATTTGGATGATACGATTTTGAATTAAAGACACACAAAATTTAGAGGTTCTAATGTTAAATTACTTTTTCATATTTTTATTAATTTTTACTGAAATTATTTTTTGTGTTTCTATAAAGCCAAAAAATACAATCATAAATACATTGAATTTTAAAACAAATTAAAACAAATAAAATAAACACTAAAAAAAATAAAATATGAATTACAAATTTTGAAATTATTTACAAAAATAATTATCCGAAACTTACAGTTTTTAGCAGGTTTATATTTGTAATGGCCTGCTTGATGCAAATTTTCAATTATTTTTTTTAAGTAGTTTAAAATTGAGAGTAAAAAAATTAAAATAATTATTGAAGGGGTCGTCTGTAACATGCAAAAAACCATAATTTGATTAAAAGTGGTTTTTTTTCGTTTTGTTGAAACATTTTTGCTGGAATAATCGAAAAATATTAAACAAGTGAAATAGTAAAGTTAACAAGATATAATCCAATAATAGATGTGATATAGTCATTCTATAGTACAGTAAAAGCTCCATAACGGACACTCCCGAATAGCGGACACCTCTATTTAACGTACAGTTTTCCAATCCCCACTCCCAAAACCTAAATTTTTATATGTTAACCTCTGAATAACGGACCCTCCGATTAGCGGACACTGTTTTCGGCGATAAAGCATGAAAAATAATTTTTTATCCAGAATAAAAAAAAAAAAAAAAAAAAAAAAAAAAAAAAGAAAAGAAAAAAGAAAAAGAAAAAGGAGTAAAAAGGTCTCTAATTTTATCAGACCAATTTGTCACAAATTTTGTGATCACAGATACATGTAGAGGACGGGCTAGGGAAAATCTCTTCCCCCATCCCAACATTTAGTGTGAATTCAGGGTTGTCCGGGAGGGACATCTTCTTGCAATGTCCCACCGGAAGATTTTATGCTTTTAACAGACAAAAATTGCAATCCCTCTCTCCACCCGGAATTATATAGAATCCAATAATGTCGCATTGAAAAACAAATTATATGTAATTGCAAGCAAAATAAACTTTTGTAACTGATTTTTTTCTAAGAATGTAATAAAGAGTAGATAACGGTATGCACATTTTCGTTTCAGTTTTATTGCTTAAAAAATTATTTTAATTTCTGATTAATCATATAATATAGGTTTTAAGAATATAAATGTTAATTAATGGAATATTAAGCATTTCTTAGCGATTTTTAAATCCCTGGGGTTTTCCCAATAGCGGACACCTCCGAATAGCGGACAATTTCTGCTTCCCCGAGGTTTCCGTTATTTAGAGGTTTTACTGTATTACAAAAATCGAGTATCGAATTTCCATTTAGAGACAGCCCCTAAATTATGTTCATTTTGAAACAATAAATGAAACAAATAGTGCTAATTTCATTATAAATTTGTATTAAAGCCATTTGAAACTTGTAGAATTTATCTATTGTTTCACATTTGAGTCTTTCTAATTAAAGTAACACAGTTTTTTTTTTTTTTTTTTTTTTTTTTTTTTTTTTTTTTTTTTTTTACATATATGCATACTACTTCCTCCCAAGCAAATTTAATGTACATCTGACTCTGTTGCCAGGAAGTTTTTTCTACAGTAAATTCTTTTTGAGTTATTAAATGTGGTTTATTTTTCTTTCTTACTGTACATTATACTTCTATTTTCAATATTCTTATAAACACATGGATAGGCTTTACCTTAAGCGAAACCGAACTTTTATAATCAATTCTCCAATTTTTATTTGCTATGATATTGCAGTATTTTTTATCCTTAAATTCTTATCGATTTACATAGTTTCTCTATTTCACAAATTTTTATGAAAATTGCTGGTTGAAATATGTACAATACTTGGAGATGACGTTAAGAAAAGCTCTTTTATATCACGATGCTTGGCACTAATATTTTTGTAATCTACTGCGTATAGAAATATTTTAATGCTTGTGTGAATGAATAACTACAGAAAGATATGATTTTATTATAGTTAATTCCGAATTTTTATAGAAAACATTTGCTCATTTAGAACTCTCTCCAGTCATTATAATTATAATTTGCTTTCAGCCTACTTAAATCTGATTAATTTTAGTTTCAGGTGAACGACTTTTTACTTATCTAATTTTCTAGAGACGTTAGAACTTAATTTCATCTTTTTCTTTATATATATTTATCTAATATATTTCTAGTTTTCTAACAGATTTTTTTAAAACATTTTCTTTTATTTTTTAGATTCTGAGATTTTTTTTAGTGTTTGTTATGATTGAAAATGTGTCAATAGGAATGCATTTACTTTTTTTGTGATCGTCTACGCTGATGAAATTCATAATTTTTGCTTTCATTCTGATGTCCTTTTTCCATTTATTAAATTCATTATATCTTTTGTTAATTAATTTCTTTACCATGATTTTTCTTATTCAAATATAGAAGATTTTTACTTTTCTCCGACTAAGTTTTGAATTTACAATCAATTCTGTTCCTTTAAAAAATATAATTTTAATGTCTAAGTAAATTACGTCACTTTCACTTTGACTAATTATTTTAATCATAATCCGAACAATTATCTTAATTTGCTGTGTTATCGTGATTATTTTGGCTTTTTAAAATTAGATATACATAAACTTATATAAAAACATTTGCTTTACTACTGTAAAGTTTTATGTGTGATTACTAAAATTTCTTTTCATGCTGTTATTCAACAATTGACAATTACAAAGTTTAGTCATTAGCTTTATTTGGAAGACGATTTTATTACCAAGTATATTTTTATTTATATAGCTTCTTAAGATAATCTTTCATGTAATCTTGAATCTAATAGCATACAGTATTATATCATTTTATCATTTGTGCTAAGGATATTTTTTCACGTTTTTCTACACAATTTTGGGATTAAGACACAAGTGCGGAAAACTGATATGTATCATGCATTTATCAGATAAGTAATTTTAGAGATTATTATTTGTATATTATCGTCATTGTTAGTTTAAAATGTATAAATTAGTCTCCCAAGTTTTGTGCCAGGCACTGGAATATATTTCAATAACTATACAAATAGCTAATCTTTCCTTGAAAAGGAATCTCATATAGAATCAAATATAATCTTCAACGATGTCAGAAAATATATTTTTCGTTTTGTACATTGGGAACATTCGAATTGGATCAGATATGTCAGAATTGAAGTTATATAATTTCCTTTCAGTATTACCTTAATTGGATATGATATAGCTGTTAAAACCCTTTTGATAGGCATAGAAACAAACAATTTCACGGTTTGCAAACGTAACCAAACAAAGATTCGAATTTATTTTGCAATCTACTCAGAATCAAATACGTGATGCGGTACAATTTTTATTTTTAAGTAATAAGGTGATCTTGAAACACAAGTCTAAATAGCCTAAAACTTTTGCTAACAAAATTTCTAAGGTTTCTTACGGAGAAAAAATTCTTGTTATAGACAAGATGAAACCATTTCGATAATTTAAAAAATATTTTTGGAAAGTGTTTTTGAAAATAAAGAAAAATGATATCGATCAGAAAGCAGTTGTCAGGTGAGAGATTGTACAGTACATTGTTATAATGTAAACTTTCCTCTAAAAGATCTTTTTAAGGTATTTTCAAATGTTTTTAGAATTTTTTAAAGTACAAATAGGTAAGTATTTGCTTATCAGTAAAAAGGCCGAATATAACAGCCTCTTGAAAAATTCCTCCTTTATAAAAAAAAAAAAAAAAAAAAAAAAAAAAAAAAAAAAAATCCAATGTCGTTTTATTTCCAAATATTCGAAATATGGATATGACGTGAATATAATTAATGGTAAAATATTACACACATTTTTATAAATATATACAATGAAAGTTATTGACATAATTTATTTTAACTGGAAAGAAAAGATATACTTTAGTGCTTATTGCATTTAAAAATACAAAATTACAGTATCCGATTTATTATGATTCATCAATTTTTTTAAAAATATTTTAGTATCTTTGGAACTTTCATAGCAACTAATGTTTTAAAATTATTTTTAAAAATTTAATGTTTTTAAAATGTTTTACATATATCTACAGTGGTCAATATTATGTTTGTTTCGTAGGTGTTTCATGAATGAAAATTCAAAAATATCCAGTAAGAAAATCTTATGAAAGTCAAAATCATACATAGTGAACTGATTATTTTTACATTAGCAAAAAATAAAGTTTTTCTTAAATACAGACTGCCTTAGTTTATGACATTTTTTAACTTTATAGAGTTATGTTTAACATTATTCTCTATACTTTACATTTCGTTCAATAAAATTTAGCCTTTTACAATTTTCTTTATGCATTTAACAAACGATTATGCTTTTAAATATCTCATTAAACTAAAATTTATCCTTTCTTTTCCTCTTAATCGAATATATATATAAATAATTATTATTATACAACAAGATATATTTTTCAATTATACAAGATATACCACAAAATATTTGGTTTATAAAGAATACAAATACTTGTTTTTCTCATATTATTGTAGAAGAATTTTCGCATATGAGAATCATAGCGTTTAAAAAAATCCTTTGTATTTATAAACTGTTTTTAAAACATTGTATTATAATCAAACGGAGTATTTACTTATTACCCAAGCTAATCGAAAAGCAAAACTTTTAATTTATATACATTTTATGACGCAATAGTATATATGTTGCCTTATATGGTTCAAACTTTTCTAAAATACTTAACATTTTTTTGAATTAAAAATTAATATTTACATTTTAAATACTAATAGTGTGAGGGAGTGACCTTTGTCATAAAGGCACTCTAGTATTTCTGAGATCTTGACGTCAATAATTTGACATGCGTAAGCGTAAAAGCGACATCTATCCTTTCTTTTACTTTAACTTTCTAGAGTGTATGTGTCTCTTTCGGATTCTGCAGTTAGGCTCGCGGTTAGTAGTAATATGTAAATGTGAAGTATCTCGTTTCCAGCATATAAAAGCTTGGAGTTTGAGTGTGTGGGAGGGTCTCTGGCGACAGTAGCCAGCTAGGAGTGTGTCTAGCGGCACTGGACAGCTAGTAGTGAATCTAGAGCAAGCGATATCAAATATTTGTTTGAGTGTGTGGTGTGTGTCTCTGGCGATAGCCAGCAGGGCATTAGTCAGGTAGTAGAGTGTTCTAGAGATATTATTCAGCGAAGTGTGTTTCCCGCTGGTATCTAGCAGATTGAAAGTAGCATCGAGCCTCCAGTGAGTTGATAAGGTGTCTGAGCATTCGAATAGAGAAGTTGGCCGTGGTAAGAAATTTAATAGTAATTGCATTTGATTATCTCAAGTGAATAAATGATATCTTCAGCCACGGGCTGTCTAATTAGATTTTATCTAACAGCTTAGCCGAAGATAGCTGAGAAGTAATCAGAGTTGCCCTGATTGTGCTAGTCCGGAGCTGTGAGTATGCGTTTAGTCTTTTTGTAGTGTTCTCAGTTGTGAAAATTAGACTTGCTCTACTTCCCCTGAGCCCATAAAGTTTTTAATAAACTGTGTTTTTATCTTAATTCCTGAGTATGTCTGCATTTAACACCCAGCACGAGCACCCAGCCGTTACAAATGGCGCCCAACGAAATGTCGGACATTGTGAGATTGTGCCACATGTTTATTTCACCGGTGAAGGTGACATTAAGGAATTTTTAGTCAAACTAGATGATTATATCCTGTTTAATAATATACCTGAGAAAAATTGATACGTAGTGCTTAAATGCTCATTGAAGGGAGAATCACTTTTGTGGTTAGAGAATATAGGAAAGTTTTTGATTAATGATGAAGCTATAAGATTTGAACAAACTGTGATTGAGATAAAGAAGGCATTTCCCCCCTTAAAAATTAAAAGTATTTTAAGAAAAGAATTCTATTTCAATAAGCAGAATATTTATGAATCAGCATCAAAGTTTTATCTACGTAAGCTAGAACTAAAAAATAAATTGGATTTAGATATCACATTTGAGGAATTGTTGGACATTGTTTTTCCTCTTTTTAATCCGAATATACAGGACTATATTGAAGTTAAAGCACCGAAGAATTTTTCAGAAATGCACCAGATATTATCGAAGTATGAGACTCGGCATAGCTCGGATCAACGGGATTCGCGTAGCCCTCGTCAGAGACCTGTCACGGATAGTAAGTTGAGAAATGAGGGAGTTATGAATTCGAGAGGAAGACGGCGATTTAGGCATGATAATTTAAGTAATAGAAATTATGGATTTGGTCGTAATGGGTCGAATACTGGTAATGGTAATAGAAATTGTGGTGGTGCTAATAATTTTAGAGTGGTGATAGATATATGTATGGAAATAGGCAGAATAGTGGTTATGATCGGAGAGGGGGAGTATGGGACAAGAATGTTTCTTCGCAAGTAAGGAGATTAACTTCGGATGAGAATTTTGAAGGTAGATCAATGCAAAGGAGATGTGCTAAGAGGTCGGGTCAGTTAAACTGGTAGGTGACTGTATTTCGGAAGGTATGCAGTCACAGGTTAAATCGGAAAAGCCTTCTGTGAGTTTGAATAAAGTTACTATTAATCCGGTTGAGGTACCTAAAGTGTTAATTGTGTTAGATGGTATTGTAGTTAAAAGTGTCTTCGATACAGGGGCAGATAAGTCGTTCATTTCTTTTGATTGTTATCGGAAATATTTATCGTATAAGAAGTTGAAAAGGTCAAGTCTGGTGGTTCAGTCGGCACAGGGAGTAGCTTGTGATAATAAAGGTTCAGTAGAGTTGGAAGTTGAAATTCATTCGGTTAAGACGAGTTGGGAGTTTTGCGTGTTAGATGGATTAACGGTGCATTGTATAGTTGGTGTGGATTATATGAAGGATAGAGAAATTAGTCTGTATTTCTTTAAAATTCGTTAATCGTGAATAATGATGAGAATGTGAGTAAGAAAGAGCCTGTTTCAGTGTCAGTTGATTTGGGAGAGTCGGGGTTAAGTGAAATCGAGAAGGAGGAATTTAATAAGTTTTTGAATGAGTTTGGAGAGGTTTTTTCTGATAAACCGGGTTTAACGTATGTTGCGTGGCACGAGATTGAACTGGTTTGAAAGCACCTGTTGCTAGTAAACCATATCGTTATGACAAAGTTAAACAAGGTATAATTGATTATCATATTCAGAAAATGCTAGCGGGCGATATTATAATGCCAATTGAGTCTCCTTTTGCATCGCCAGTAGTGTTATGTCTTAAGAATAATGGGAAAAGTTTAGACGATCCAGAGGCATATAGATTTGCAGTAGATTACAGAAAGTTAAATGCTTTCTATAATCTACTGCAAATACGATAACGCAATACCCGCAGTATCCTATTCCAGTTATTGATGATATTTTGGCTAATATAACGAGTACGAATTATATGTCAACGTTAGATCTTACGTCAGGTTATTTTCAGATTTCAATGAAGCCGGAGGGCATACCTAAAACTGCGTTTATTACTCGGGACGGTTGTTTTGCTTTTAAGAAAATGAGCTTTTGGTTTATCGGCACCGGCAACGTTCCAGAAGGCCATGAATAATATCCTTAAACCTTTGCTTGGTAAGGGTGTCCTGGTCTACCTGGACGATATAATTATAATGGCAGCTACTTTTGAAGAGCATTTAAGATTATTGAGGGAAGTGTTTACGTTGTTAAGAGATGCTGGGTTAACAGTTAAGTTGGAAAAATGTAAATTTTTGAGAAAAGAGATAAAGTATTTAGGAGTTAAAATTACGCGTGAAAGTATTAATATAGATAATGAGAAAATTGAGGCAATTACGTCAATGAATCCCCCCAAGAATGGTAAGGAAGTAGCGACATTTTTAGGGATGGTGGCTTGGTTCCCCAAGTTCATTCCACGTTTTTCAGAGTTATGAGAACCATTGTATAATTTAAAAAGTGAAGTTTGTATGGTCATCGGCGGCTCAGAGACCGTTTGAATTATTAAAAGAGGCAGTAGTTTCCCCTCCTGTTTTGGCTCACCCCGATTATTCGTCTGAGTTTGAAGTGTATTGCGATGCGAGTGCAGTGGGGGTTGGAGCTATGATAGCACAGAAAGGTCGACTTATAGCATTTGCGTCGAGAATTTTTAAATGCAGCGGAAAGGAATTATTCGATTACGGAAAGGGAGTGTCTTGCAGTAATTTGGGCTTTAAATAAATTTCGTTGTTTTTTCACTAATATACCGGTTAAAGTCATTACGGATCATTCAGCTTTGACAAAGTTAACTAATGGAAAGGGTTTGTCGTCTCGTATGGTCAGATGGTGTTGAAGTTAGCAGAGTATAATGTTGTTATAGAACATAGAGCTGGTAAGGAAAATGCGGTAGCGGACGCTTTGTCTCGAAACCCGCATGGTGGTTTAGAGGTCACGGAGGAAATTAAGTGTTGTACATTGTCTTCATTGGTGTTAAGGTCACGAGAGCAGTTGATAAGGGAGCAGAAACAAGATGAAGAGTTTGGTAGTTTGTATCGTTATTTGGAAAATCCCGATGATGTCCCGAGTGCAGATGTGCCTATGTTTGAGAAATGGTCCCAATCTTTTAAGCTTATTATATTATTCTAAAATTGTAAATTCACGTGGAGAATTAAGAGTTTTTATTCCGGCTAGTCTTCGTAAGGCCATCTTGAAAGAATTTCATGATGATCCATTAGCAGGTCACTTAGGAATCAGGAAAACTTATGCTCGAATTTGTGAATCCTGCTACTTCCCTAAAATGCGGGAAGCAGTGCGCGCTTATGTCTCCAGCTGTAGCACATGCCAACGTTATAATTATAAAAATGTAAGTCCAGCTGGCAAATTAATTCCTATTAAAGTAAATTTTCCTAATGAATGTGTAGGTGTAAATTTAATCGGTCCTTATCCATTGTCTAATCCTAAAAGATATAGATTTGTACTAGTTATAGTTGATTATTTTAGTAAATGGGTAGAGTTAATCCCCCTCAGGAAGGCTTCTGCACCTGCAGTTGCCGATGCATTTTTCGATAATCATATTTCTAAATATGGAGCACCAATTAGGGAAGTTAGCGATCATGGCCCTTGTTTTATTTCTGATATATTTAAGGCTCTGTGTGAGAAGTTGGAGATCGATCATTCTTTTACTCTTCCGTATCGTCCTCAGTCTAATATGGCTGAACGTGTAAATCGTACATTAATTCAAATAATTTCTTCTTAAGTTGGTTTTCATCATACAAATTGGGACCAGTTTCTTCAGCATTTTGCGTACGCACTTCGTACAGCAGTCCCCGAGTCGACGGGGAAAACGCCGGCTGAATTGTTTTTGGGTAGAAAAGTCATTACTCCATTCCAAAGGCTAGTTATGGTGTCGGATGCGGAAAGTCAGTTTATGTGCCAGGATATTGAGAGGTTGTTTAAGGAGGCTCAGGTTCAGATGGGAAAAGCACAGGAGAAGCAAGCTCAGTATTATAATATGCGTAGGAGTGAGTTAGAAGTGAAAGTTGGAGATTTTGTATTAGTAGAAAAGCATTGGTTAAGTTCAAGTCGTCAAAAGAGAGTAGCTAAATTTGGTCCAAAGTTTGTAGGTCCGTTTGAAGTTTTGGAAGTTCGGAATAATAATTTGATTGTAAATATCAATGGTGAAAAAATGACGGTTAATCTGGATCAGGTTAGAGTTTATAAGTTTAGAGAAAATGGTAGTGACGGTTCTCATGTGTCGAGTGGTGTTTCGCAAAATTCCCGATCCAATGAGTGTCCCGAGTCCAGCACTTCTTCATCTTGTTCTTATCATCAGTATGCAAATAAAAAATCTAGTGAAACGGCTCCAAAAACTGTTATTGAAAGTAGAAAGTCTATTAAACCGAGAGCGAAGAATGATAATAAAAATAAGACAGCAGTGTCAAATACATAATACTCAGGGTGCCATAAAAGGAAAAAGATCATAAACTGTCCCGTTCCTTCACTTATTAGACAGCAACCTCAGAAACATAAATTATCTAATAGTTCAACATCTTCAGTAATTAATCCTCGGGAAAAATTTCATGTGGACACTTGTCAAACTGTTAAAAGAACTTTAAAGTCTGAATTTTTGCCTAATAAGAGACAGCATATATCCGGAAAGAAACGTGGCCTAGGATCTTCAGTATCTTCGGGTGCGTCTAGAAAGAGGAGACAACATTCAGATTACCGGCATCAGCAGTGTGAATCTCGCCATGGAGTGACCCCAGTGAACAGATCAGAGCGGAGTCGTCGAGTGGAACCTACAAGTATCCCACGGCATCCATTCAGGACCAGGCTGCAGGCACGACAGTCAACTGTGGCGTCACCGTACAGTTCTGATGACGAAAGATCTTTTTGCAAGGTTTTTGGGACAAGAGGAGAAAGCCATTCTGTAGTATGAAGCCGGCAACAGCGAATCATCTCTATGATTGGGTGATCATGTTCTTTATTAAATTTCTATTAGAGTGCATATATGTGGTAGCAATGTGTATTTTTGGCCATTTTTGGAATTTTTTGACGGACTCACGATTAGTGCTTAATTGTGTTCAAAATTTGTTTGCAAAATTGTTACTTTTATGTATGTTTGAAATTTTGGTCTTAACTGCTTTTAAAAATTCTGGATCTATTGTTAAATTGTTAAGTTAGTTGTTAAAAATGTTTTTATGTTGTTATACTGTTCATGTGTTATAAAATGTATGTTAATATATGTTTAATTTTCAGAAAGTATAGATAGTAATTTGGGTTATTTTGTACACGCGTCGCGAGTCAGGCGTACACGTGTTTTGCGGTCAAGAAGTCCTTGACACGCGTTTCTATCTCTTATACTAACATTTAATGAATTAACTTTCTTCTTATCATTCGTGTTTTATGAGTTACGTTTGTACTTTAGTTGGGAATGGTTTCCCAAAGTTGCGAAGTTTTATGTTACATTTGAATTTGAAATTGTATTGTATTAAAATTGAATGTTAATGTGATTTTCTTGCAGGGAAGTATACCTGTGTTAAATATTGATATTGCTATTTTTCTTTTAGTTTATACAGATGAAGAATCAGGTGACTACGTCATTTTGTAAATTTGATATTTTTGATTATTGCATAAGCACAGCTATGTGAAGCTGTACGTATGTGCCCCAAATATTGTGAAAGTGGAGCTAGTTCTGAAGAAGTTTTGGGAGTTAGTTCATTGGCTAATGGGTATATAGATATTACGTAATAGCTGAGTTATTGTCGTACGAAGTGAATTTAATTTTAGATGAGTTCGGAATTTTGTTGAGGAAAATTTTTGCGCATTGGGTCTTTTGGACTTGGTGCAAATTCTAGTGTAAGGAAAGTTTTATGGAGAAATTTTTGGTAAAGTTACAGTTGTTTTTCAGTATTGAAGAAAATTGCGAAAGTTTAGTGTTTTGATGAATTTTAGCACTCCCATTGGAGTGGGTTGGTTTGAATGAAGAATTAATTAGTATTGAAAGTTTTAAAGAGTTTTGAAAATTTTTCGGAGGCTATTTTTAAGATAGAAGGATGATTGGATTGAATATGTGAATATTTGAGGCAAACTGTGGTTTTTTGTTGTGATGGGTTAAAGTGTAATATTTTAAAAAGTATGTTTCGGTTCCAAATTTCACCCCTCACTTTTTTTTTTTTTTTTTTTTTTGTTTTTTTTTTTTTTTTTTACGGTTTGAAATTTATAACAAGAAAAGTCCTGGGCATGAATTTGGCCCAGTCCTTTTTCTCTGTGGAATTCGAGGGGGGTTGTGAGGGAGTGACCTTTGTCATAAAGGCACTCTAGTATTTCTGAAATCGTGACGTCAATAATTTAACATGTGTAAGCGTAAAAGCGACATCTATCCTCTCTTTTACTTTAACTTTCTAGAGTGTGTGTGTCTCTTTCGAATTCTGCAGTTAGGCTCGCGGTTAGTAGTAATATGTAAATGTGAAGTATCTCAGTTTGCAGCATATAAAAGCTTGGAGTTTGAGTGTGTGGTGTGTGTCTCTGGCGATAGCCAGCAGGGCATTGGTCAGCTAGCAGAGTGTTCTAGAGATATTAGTCAGCGAAGTGTGTTTCCCGCTGGTATCTAGCAGATTGAAAGTAGCATTGAGCCTCCAGTGAGTTGATAAGGAGTCTGAGAATTCGAATAGAGAAGTTGGCCGTGGTAAGAAATTTAATAGTAATTGCATTTGATTATCTTAAGTGAATAAAGGATATCTACAACCATGGGCTGTCTAATTAAATTTTATCGAGCAGCTTAGCCGAAGATAGCTGAGAAGTAATCAGCGTTGCCCCGATTGAGCTAGTCCGGAGCTGTGAGTATGCGTTTAGTCTTTTCGTAGTGTTCTCAGTTGTGAAAATTAGACTTCCTCCACTTCCCCTGAGCCCTTATAGTTTTTAATAAACTGTGTTTTTATCTTAATTCCTGAGTATGTCTGCATTTAACTCCCAGCACGAGCACTCAACCGTTACAATAGTAGTTTGAAATAGTTAAACTTCTTATTAACATATGGGGGGAAAATGAATAAATTAGAATTCAAAAGAAACAAATTACACAGTGAAAGATCAAGAAATGGTAAAAAAAAGTTTATAGGTTCTATATTTAATAAACAAATAAAGTAATAACACAGGTGTTAATAGATTATTCAGCATATATATATTATATATATATATAAAGAAATGCTTCAATTCACCGCTTAAAAGAAAATACAGATACATCAACATATTAAACATATTTACTCAAATATATCTTTTAATATGCTAGGATATAGAATGTGAATGTTTTTATGATGGATATGCGAATGTAAATATGCTCCATTTCGAATGTAAATATGTTGTTTATGAAACTTGCAGAAAGCTATTGGCTGTTTGAATAAATCGTTTTTAAAACATTAATGGAAGAACTTTACTTACATTAAAAAAAGATTTTTCAAGGGCAAAATGTATGTTTAATAATACATTAAAAACAGGAACAGATTTAATTCACATTTAATAATTCATGTTTAGCTAAGCACAATTTTTAATGAATGTGTTAATATTAAATGGAAAGAATTTTCAGTAAAAGAAGACTTTATCCAGAATGTAAAACAAGCATTTAAGAATGAAAACTTTCGACGATTTCCTTAACCTATCTTACCGTATACACTGTAAAAAAATTTCAAGAGGTTACTAAAATTTTTTTAGTGAGTTTGTATTCCACAGAATTTTTTAGTAACCATTACCAACTTTTCTTTTGCAAGTGAAACAAACACTTCTTTTGTAAACTGAACAAAAGAATTTTTTGTATAACTAACTTAAACTTTTTAGTATGAGGCACCAAGCAAATTTTAGAAATAGCTTCAAAATTATTTTTAGTAACCATGACGTGTGTTCGAAGGGCAGGAACTTACTTCGAGCTGCATCCAGTAGGTAAAAAGACAGACTTCTGAAACTGAAGATTTTCAGCAAAACTGCAATAGATGAGAGCACCAAACATTGCCACTATGTTTCTAAAGGGGAGGGAAAATTCAGAGATCATTACACAAGGTAACTGCTACGACAGGATTTTCATAATCCCTTTATTTAACAATTACTTACATTGCATACATTCGGAGCATATTTGGTGGCGGCCAGCATCAAACCCAGGTACTTTCAGCCAGGAGTTCGGTGCTATGACCTTTAGGCTATCACGGCCACACCAAGTGAGTTTTAGTAATAGCTATTAAAAATGTAAAACTATTAACTCTATTCTTTGCTAGTTTTTTCTAGTAATTCTTAGATTCCTTGTAACTAAATAAGATTACTAAAAATATTTTAGTAATTACAAGGATCACTACAATTTTTTTAGTTGATTGACCCTTTTTTTACAGTGCACTCAATAACCGTTTGAAAGCTTTGTAATCACGATAAAAAAACTGGAGATTCTTATCAATTATTCCATGCTGCGCAGTGCTGCTCATATGATGCAGCTTTTATGAAAATTTTAAACTTTAATAAATACGTTTAAACTTTATTAAACTTTAAATACATTTCTACCATTAAATACGCTTAATCTTTTTTATTTTTGTATTTCTATTTATCTGTTTACATACTGCGGAGTTAAAAATACTGGTGATGCCACGCTGTTCCTATATTTGAATTGTTGGCTCAGCAGGCTCCTCAGATACAGTTTTTCACTATTTTTTATTCATTTCGTCTTTGCTTCTGTCGTATAACGCATTAGTGTACAAAATATTTTCATTTTAGAATCCCCTTTTTGTGCAAAGATTTGTCTTGAACCTAGGATAGTCAGCAAACTTCTTTTAGTGCCAATGTAGATTGTAAACATTTTTGCAGTCGCTAAAACAAAAATGCTTGCGTCTAAGTTGTCACCAAAATGGTTTTAAAAACTATCAAACAATTGTTGTAATTTAAAACCGATAACTCACATGTGTAAAGAAACATAATTTTTTGTAGCTTAGTTGCCAACATTTCTGCTGTAAAATAACACCATGACTGGTTTGACGTACAGGATCTATCTATTAAGTTATGAGACAGAAGAAATAATCGAAGGCCAAAGTGACGGAGTTTACATGTGATACGCACGTAGGAGACTGTCTGGAGAGTATGGTGGAAGAATGCCTGGTGTTTGCTGCTCGCAAATCATTTCTGAAGTAGATGCATGTTTGAAAATGAATTAGTTTTTCAGAAAACCCCGAAGTTTCGAGCATTAATATGAGCAATAATTACTTATATTTTTAAATGTGAATAATATGACCGACCTAAAAAAATGCAAATATGTACTATTTTTTAATAGTAAAAGTATTGAAACGTTAAATTACAAAATAAATATTTTCATAATCTTTAAAAATATTTAATGTTATTTTTGTTTATTATACTAGTAAATTAATTATTATTTTTATCGCACAAAAAACTTCATAGCCATTGTATTTGTTTTAAAATTAAGAAAAAGCAATAAAAACATGTTGCTATCTTAAGGCCAAAAACTAATTTCAAAATCTTTTTTAAAGGGACCAATTCATCTATAAGCATTAAAAGCAGAGATGTTAAAGGATTACAGGTAAATCTTCAATAAGAAGCCGTTATCAGTTAATGGATGGCTGAAATTAATCTTGATTACAGATAAGAATGTTCATTACTTTTGATTTCAATAATTTTAACAGTAACGATGACTTTAAATCTTTTTGTTTAAACTGGAGTACTACACGTTTAAAATTTATTGTTAGTAATATATGTGAAAATGCATATCAGCAAGATTTTTTTTCACTTACTAATGTAACATTTGTAGTAACTATATATAATAAAAATTAAATCGAAAGCATGATTCAATAGTGTTTGGTGAATCATATTTTAAGTGATTTTTAGATCTGTTAGGATGATATTAAATTGAGTAATTTTATTGGAAATTTTAAATAAATTTATAAACTGATCAAATAATAATAAGAGTGTCACTTTACGCACCACTGTATTGCAAACAATAGTTAGTGTATAGAGCAAGGCTGTGTGAGTATATTTGTAGCACATAAATCCACCAAATTTCAAAAACCTGCTTTAAAAAAATCTACTTTTAGAATTTTTTGGTAAAATGTTCTATGATAGGCTTCCACCTTTTCGATGTGTGTTCGTTTCTTAAATAGGATTTTCAGCCGAAAGATGTATTTCGAATGTTGCTTTATGCAAATTCAATTGCAACGTTTTAACCTGTTGTTATTATTTTTGCATTAGAAATGTTTACATGTATATTTTAATACTTCGTTACACTCTACCTGCAGATTTCTCTATCTGAAGTTTTTACTCTAGATGGGAAACTTGGATGCCGACTCGAATGAGTAGGATGACAAATCTCAGTAGACGGCGGGCGTGCCTTGGTTTAGGTTTAATTTGTGAAGAAAGGGCATGGCTGAATGTACTACAAAATCCGTGAATAATGTCCAAAAACTAATATTTGATCACAGGTAATCCGAACAAGTTGCAAGCAGAACTCGGTGTCACATAAACAATTTGAGTTTTCAAAAAACATTTTAACTCGCGATATTCTGGTTTACTGGCAATATTCTGGAACACTCTTTTTAAGACCACCGAGACAATTTGTATTGAAAAATATACATTTCTCAAGAAAAAAAAAGTGTTTTGTGTCCAAAATTTTATTTATGTTAGTAAATTTAAGAGGTATTGCAAATATTTTGCATCATAGTAAAGTTAAGTGGTTTGCTGATATAATATTGAAAACAAAAGTGAAATATAGAATAAGAAATATAACAATACATTGGAAAGATTTTGTTATATAAGATTTGATATAAATGCAATTTTTTATGAAAGTGTGCATATATATTGGCTAATCGTGAAAATTTAGCTAAAATTTCATTGAAATGTTATATGAATTCTTAGTTTTGTACTCTGTTTTATATAAAAAACGTATGTGTTTGATAAAAACTTATTTCTTTTTTTTAAAGTGCCCGAAGATAGCACATACCTTAACACAAACTCACAATATTTATTTCCGGAGCAACCTTCGTACCCATTACTTACCACGAAAAGTTCAAGGGTTAAGTAAACCTTATTTAAGATAACCTTGAAATTATATTTACAATGGATGTGCTTTTGGATCACAAATGTTTAATGATCAATAATAATATTGTTTTAAAGCTCATTAAAAGGTTATTGAACTTGGAAAAAGAGCAATTAAATCACAAAGCTTAGCATGAATTTCCATAGAAACAAAAGGACATACCAGGCGTAAAGTTTAATAGCCAATCATGACAGGCTGTTGAAATTTCCACTCCTAAATACAAACTCTGTTTTTTGTATGGTGATTCATACATGATTTATTATTTAACTGTAACTATTTATCGCAAGTTTTCCAATGCTGTTTCATTTAGAAAAGCAGCTTTTATTTAAAACACTTTACAATTTGCAATCCATGGCTGCCAACTTCTACGCTTTTTTACAGGTAAACAAACCCATTCGAACCAGAAATATTATTTAACAAGTTAAAAGAGTATGCAGTACTACAAATCATGAAATAAATTCAGAACGTATATTATTTAATAAATTTTCTGGTTAGAAACGCGTTTTTCTCATTTAAAAAGGCGTAGAAGTTGGCAGTTCTGGCAATCTCAAAGTAATTATTTTAAATAGCTTCGTTTTAATTATTTATAAAACCGTAAAATCTGAGTATACGTTCACTTTTAAAAATTCAGCCATGAAAAATCACTTTTAAAAATTCAGCCATGAAAAATTAAAAAAATGTTTTGTTTCATGATACAACGACACAACATTAATAGAAAAATGTAAGCATGTATTGTAACTAATATAACGTCCATGTATATATATACTTAAGTCTTTTTATTAAATATCGACATTTATAAATGCATATTAAACTGTTCTTTTTTTACATATTTATTTCTATGATTAACAGATTAAAATACTACTAATTAATTTCGAAAAAGTAACAAGTAAAATATTATTGAGACAATACGACTTTCATAGTTTAACAATTATGAAAAAATTTAAAATTTATTCTACATAATACTTTTATGCCTGCTACTACTAAATTAATTTATTTTTCCTCGATAAACTTCCAGACACACTGTAAAATGAATAAATCATTAAAATGCGTACCATATTGCAGATAATTAAGTGTTTTACCTGCTTACACTTTTGTCTAATTTGTTTGTAGACAATTTTGTGATTTTTTTTTTGCGAACGATTCTTAATTAAATCTAATTTTGTCAGCATTAAAAGCGAAAAAATGTAAGATGAAAAGGTAGTAGAGATTTAAAATATCAGTGGTTAATTTAATTAGTGAAGAACAAAAACCATTGCTTATATTTTTTATGCTGCTTCAAGTGCTTCTGCTGAAGGAATCGTATGTATTTTTCAGGCAGATAATATTCGGATAATAAGTGATGAATATAAATAAAAAGAAATATTATAATAATGGATTTCCATTGTTTACGATAAATACTTTTGTTTCTGCATCTAAAAACACAGATTTTTCCGTTTTTGTACTAAAAAATGTTCAATCGCATAAAGCGTAAAATGGTATATCTCTAAACTTCTGGTAATATAAAAACAAATTGCTTAATTTTTTATTTATTTTTATTTATTTATTTATTTATTTTTGACATGTAAGAAATTTGAGAAAAACTCTTCAGTGTTGATTAGCCAAAATCCGGCTATGACACAGATGTAATCAAATACAATAATTTTAATATAGCAAATGCTGCAGCAAACAGAAATGTAGGATTAGAAAGAAATATTAAAATGCATACGAACAAAGGTAAGAACACTTTAAGAATGATTTAAAATAAAAATCCTGATTCAGTACATTTCAGAATTAAATCACTGAACTTGTCAGAGAAATCCCTCATTATTCGTTCTGCAAGAACTTAAGAAATTCTTTTTAGCAGGTGATATCACAACAAATGAAGCCCCTCAGATTACGTTATTACTCAATATTTGAAGTAAAAAGTTTAATCTCTTATCAAATTACGTAGAAATTGCAGCTAAAGACTCTAATCATACACTGTTAAAAATCTGCTGCATTTTGCTGCAACGCCCTCCACCACTTGTATATAATATCTCTATTCCAACCATTGAGAAAGCGCCATTTCACGGCCAAGTAACCGTTTTCTATACAAGCAGGGGAGTGCGTTGCAGCAAAATGCAGCAGATTTTTAACAGTGTATTACTAATTAAAACATCACTTGAACTAACACATGCTGGAATTTCAACAGGGAAGGCACGCAAAATCCCGACAAAGGATTTAAATTTCAAACCGCTTTTTATCATCAGTTACTCGATTATGTATACTTATTGTACAATCACAGTTATTTAATTAACATATCATTGCAAAAAATAATCATAACAAGAATATTCCAGAAATCTATAGGTAACTTCCGAAACTTTTTTGAAAATGACAGAAAAGAACTCAATAACGCTTAAATGTTAGAATTAAATATAAAATCTAAAAACTCGCTTATCTCCCATTGTAGTATTATAAAAATAGAGGCTCTGTAAAAAGTTTTCTAAATATATCTTATGCAACAAAAAATTAAAATTTTGTTGCATATATACTTATATCACAATAGGCTTTTCATACACAATATGACTAATGATCACCAATCATGCAAAGTCACTACCAAATTTAGACCTATTTTTAAATATCTACAAAAAATGCGTGAGGAATTGTCAATTCTCTCTAAAAAACATAGGAATTTTATGTATTTTTGTGAAATCGTTTTCCCGAAACCCTATTTGGGACCATAAACTATTTGCAAAAATTTGAATATCTTTTGAACTGCCCTGCAAAAACTAATTTTGTAAAAACATTGAAACTGGAACAAAGGATACGGAGGATTCTTCTAATTAACAATCTTCATTTTAATGAAGATAGCACGCACATTTATGGAGAAAATAAGGTTTTTATAAAATCAATCCCAAATTTCACAAAATATTTTTATTTAAAATTTGTAGTGTTCTCAATATAAAAGATTGATTTTGAGGGAACATGAAAAACAGCATTATACAAAATAGTCTGCAATAAAAAAATGTTGATTAAAAAGCGAGAAAGTTCACATAATAATCCTTCACTAGTGCATGAGCTAATGCAAAGAGCATATAACATACATAATTTATTGGCTAAATATATGAAACAACAGTTTCCAGTTAAACGTTGTGGGACTGTATCGAAATATAGTATATGGTACACACTATTGTTTTTGCTCAATATTATATGTACCCCTATCCTTAGATACAATCCCTCACTTTTTTCTATTCTTTTATAAAACAACGGATTTCTCACTCATTCTATCATCGATCACTTTCAGAATTTTTAAGCTTGTTTTTGAGACTCACAAAAGTTGCTGTAAAAATTTCTATAAAACAACATTTCTATTTTTACAGAAAAAGGGAAAGCATTTTTCAACCGACTTTTTTTATTACCTCAAATTCCATTTAAAGCAGCCACATATCACGAAAATATTTTTTGTTCTTTAAATATTAATCCGATATTTTGTAATACATCAAATAAGAAGTCACATTTTCAAAAATAGAAATTGTCAATCTCGTCAAAAGTGGTGAAATTTTTTTTCAAAATTCCTAGTACTAGAGATAAGAGAATATTTAATCTCTTTACTTTACCTAAGATCAGATTTTTGCTATTGAAGTCTGAGAAGATTATTAAACCAGACAGATATGATATTTCTTAACAGTTTAAATAATACTTTCCGTTTACTTTCTAAATATTGCATTACGTAAGGTTCTTTAAATGATTTTTTTTTTACATTATGATTTGAAAATTTGAAATGAAAAACTTTAGTTAAATGTTTTGACCAAGCATAAGGTACTATGTTCCTTAAAGTATATTATTGTGCTTGTTTTTTTTAAATAACAAATTAAAGAATATTTTAAGGTTTTTTTTATGTTATGGTTTTATTTCACTTTTAAAAAATGTTTATACTATTTGATTTCTGTGTTTAAGCTTCTTTCACTACTTTATTTTTTAATAATCACATTATTTTAAAGATGTGCCATTCATTATTTTAGAAGGGACATTTTTTTAAAACAAACTGTAATCAGATTCATATTATTATAAGAAAAATATTTCAAAATTCTTGATTGAATTTGTTCGTCTTTAAATATTGCCACCAGAATAGAAATTAAATTTAATAGGTATCATTTTGTCGTAATAAAAAGAAAATATGTGTGCCACTCGGGGACTGCCGCGGTAAAGCTATTGCATAGCATTTTTTATCAACTTATGCAAAAATACCGCGTCAATGTCTGCTGAAGTCTATCGAAGGATACCTTCCCGAAGTCTGCCAAACTGAAACTTCGTTAGCCGGATTGTTAGGAATTTTTCTCGTTGCGGAACTCTTAAATTCGGTCGCCGCGCTCAAAGCCCGCGATAAAAGCTATGCAATAGCTTAATAAATTACCAAACAAAATTTGGTCGCGCTACGAAAATTAGATCGCGAGTTATAAGCATTTGAAATTTTTCGACCCTCACGGTGGGGGGCTCCTGTCACCAAAAATTAACACTGTCTCATAAAAAATTACCAAACAAAATTTGGCCGCGCTACGAAAATTAGATCGCGAGTTATAAACATTTTAAATTTTTCGACCCTCACCGTGGGGGTCTCCTGTCACAAAAAATTAACAAAATCTCATAATAAATTACCAAACAAAATTTGGCCGCGCTACGAAAATTAGATCGCGAGTTATAAGCATTTTAAATTTTTCTACTCTCACCGTGGTGGGGGTCTCCTGTCACCAAAAATTAACACTGTCTTATAATAAATTACCAAACAATATTTTGCCAAGCTACCAAAATTAGATCGCGAGTTATAAGAATTTTTAATTTTTCGACCCTCGCCGTGGGGTGCCTTCTGTCACCAACAATTAACAATGTCTCATAATAAATTACCAAACAAAATTTGGCCGCGCTACGAAAATTAGATCGCGAGTTATGAGCATTTTAAATTTTTCGATCCTCACCGTGGGGTGTCTCCTGTCACCAAAACTTAACACTGACTCATAATAAATGAATAAACAAAATTTGGCCGCGCTACGAAAATTAGATCGTGAGTTATAAGCATTTTAAATTTTTCGACCCTCACCGTGGGGGGGTCTCCTGTCACCAAAAATTAACAGTCTCAAAATAAATTACCAAACAAAATTTGGCCGTGCTACGAAAATTAGATCGCGAGTTATAAACATTTTAAATTTTTCGACCCTCACCGTGAGGGTCTCCTGTCACCAAAACTTAACACTGACTCATAATAAATGAATAAACAAAATTTGGCCGCGCTACGAAAATTAGATCGTGAGTTATAAGCATTTTAAATTTTTCGACCCTCACCGTGGGGGGTCTCCTGTCACCAAAAATTAACAGTCTCAAAATAAATTACCAAACAAAATTTGGCCGCGCTACGAAAATTAGATCGCGAGTTATAAGCATTTTAAATTTTTCGACCCTCACCGTGAGGGTCTCCTGTCACCAAAACTTAACACTGACTCATAATAAATGAATAAACAAAATTTGGCCGCTCTACGAAAATTAGATCGTGAGTTATAAGCATTTTAAATTTTTCGACCCTCACCGTGGGGGTTCTCCTGCCACCAAAAATTAACAGTCTCAAAATAAATTAATGAACAAAATTTGGCCGCGCTACGAAAATTAGATCGCGAGTTATAAGCATTTTAAATTTTTCGACCCTCACCGTGAGGGTCTCCTGTCACCAAAACTTAACACTGACTCATAATAAATGAATAAACAAAATTTGGCCGCGCTACGAAAATTAGATCGCGAGTTATAAGCATTTTAAATTTTTCGACCCTCACCGTGGGGGGTCTCCTGTCACCAAAAATTAACACTGCCTTATAATAAATTACCAAACAATATTTTGCCAAGCTACCAAAATTAGATCGCGAGTTATAAGCATTTTTAATTTTTCGATCCTCACCGTAGGGTGTCTTCTGTCACCAACAATTAACAATGTCTCATAATAAATTACCAAACAAAATTTGGCCGCGCTACGAAAATTAGATCGCGAGTTATGAGCATTTCAAATTTTTCGACCCTCACCGTGGGGTGTCTCCTGTCACTAGAAATTAACAATGTCTTATAATAAATTACCAAACAAAATTTGGCCGCGCTACGAAAATTAGATCGCGAGTTATAAGCATTTTAAATTTTTCGACCCTCACCATGGGGGGGGGTCTTCTGTCAATAACAATTAACAATGTCTCATAAAAAATTACCAAACAAAATTTGCCCGCGCTACGAAAATTAGATCGCGAGTTATAAGCATTTTAAATTTTTCGACCCTCACCGTGGGGGTTCTCCTGCCACCAAAAATTAACAGTCTCAAAATAAATTACCGAACAAAATTTGGCCGCGCTACGAAAATTAGATCGCGAGTTATAAGCATTTTAAATTTTTCGACCCTCACCGTGAGGGTCTCCTGTCACCAAAACTTAACACTGACTCATAATAAATGAATAAACAAAATTTGGCCGCGCTACGAAAATTAGATCGCGAGTTATAAGCATTTTAAATTTTTCGACCCTCACCGTGGGGGGTCTCCTGTCACCAAAAATTAACACTGCCTTATAATAAATTACCAAACAATATTTTGCCAAGCTACCAAAATTAGATCGCGAGTTATAAGCATTTTTAATTTTTCGATCCTCACCGTAGGGTGTCTTCTGTCACCAACAATTAACAATGTCTCATAATAAATTACCAAACAAAATTTGGCCGCGCTACGAAAATTAGATCGCGAGTTATGAGCATTTCAAATTTTTCGACCCTCACCGTGGGGTGTCTCCTGTCACTAGAAATTAACAATGTCTTATAATAAATTACCAAACAAAATTTGGCCGCGCTACGAAAATTAGATCGCGAGTTATAAGCATTTTAAATTTTTCGACCCTCACCATGGGGGGGGGGTCTTCTGTCAATAACAATTAACAATGTCTCATAAAAAATTACCAAACAAAATTTGCCCGCGCTACGAAAATTAGATCGCGAGTTATAAGCATTTTAAATTTTTCGACCCTCACCGTGAGGGTCTCCTGTCACCAAAACTTAACACTGACTCATAATAAATGAATAAACAAAATTTGGCCGCTCTACGAAAATTAGATCGCGAGTTATAAGCATTTTAAATTTTTCGACCCTCACCGAGGGGTGTATCCTGTCACCAGAAATTAACAATGTCTCATAATAAATTACCAAACAAAGTTTGGCCGCGCTACGAAAGTTAGATCGCGAGTTATAAGCATTTTAAATTTTTCGACCCTCACGGTGGGGGGGTCTCTTGTCACCAAAATAAATAAGACCACCAAAATAAACACTGTCTCATAATAAATTACCAAACAAAATTTGGCCGCGCTATGAAAATTAGATCATAAGAAACATAAGTTTGAGACTTGATATTCTAATGCCTGAAAAATACCGCGTCAATGTCTGCCGAAGTCTACCGAAGGATACCGTTCCGAAGTTTTCCGAAAGGAAACGACGTTAGCCGAGTGTTAGGTTTTTTCGTTACCGATGTGTTAGGATTTTTCGCGTTACGGAATTTTTGGATTCGGTCACCGCGCTCAAAGCCCGCGATAAAAGCTATGCAATAGCTTAAAAATCCCTTTTTCATTTAACTAATGAGGATACGTGCTATTTTTTCAAAGGAAGCTCTTTTGAAAATTCTGAAACTGTTTAGAGACAAAAATTTAACGTATCTGCTTTATTTTCGCGACACGCGCATTCGTGGAAAAATGAAGGTTTTTATGAAATCAATTCTAAATTTCACGAAGAATTTGTACTTAAAATTTGTAAAGATTTTACATAAAAGATCGTTTTTTAGGAAACATAACAAAAAACATTGTACACAATACACCACAATAAGAAATAAAAAATAACAAAAATTGATTGAAAAGTGAGAAGTTTCACTTAATAATGTATTACTGCGTAGGAGCGAATGTAAACAACAAATAATGTGCATAATTTATTAGCTAAATGCATCGAGCATCTTCTATTGGGAAAAACGTTGAGGTGCTGTATCCAAATATAATATATGTTACACACTATTGTTCCTGTATAATATTACAAGTATTCCTATTCTTGTCCTTTTGATACAAGCCCTCATCATTTTTCTTTCACTTCAGAATAACGGATTTTGAACTCATTCTATTAACGATATCTCTTAGAATTTTCAAGCTATTGTTTTTCAACTTTTCACAAAAGTTGCTCTATAAATTTCTATAAAATATCAGTTTCATTTTTACAGAGAAGGAAAGATATCTTTCAACAGAAAATTATTTTGGTTACCGCAAATCGCACTTAAAGCAGTGCATATCACGAAAATATTTCTAGTTCTGTATACATTTATTCAATATTTTATAATGCTAGAAATAATATGTAAGTATCATTTTCAGAAATAGATATTCTAGTCCTCGTCAAAATAGGTGAAATTTATTTTCAAAAATCCTAATACTAGCGATAAGAAAATACCGAATCTCTTTACTTTACCCAAGATCACATTCTAGCTATTTAAGTTTGAGAAGATTACTAAACCAGACAGATATGATATTTCTTATCACTTTAAATAGTATTTTCCGTTTACTTTCTCAATATTGCATTAAGTAAGGTTATTTACAGGAGATTTTTTTTTACATTATGATTTAGAAATGTGAAACGAAAAACTTGAGGTGAATGTTTAGGCCAGATATAAAGTACAACGTTTCTTAAAGTATATTGTTATGCTTGTTTTAAAAACGTTAAAGAAAAATTTAAAACATTTTCTGTTTTAGTTAAGGTTATGGTTTGTTTCACTTTTAAAAGAATATTCATGGGGTTTGCTTTTTTTTAAAGATTTTTTCACTCTGTTTTATCAATTTTATTTTTCTTTCTTTTCTTTTTCTTTTTTAATAGCCACATTATCATAAAGATGTGTCATTTATTTCTTTTAAAGAAGACATTTCTCTAAGCAAAATGTAATCAGATTAAAATCATTACAAAAAAAAAAAAAAAAAAAAAAAAAAAAAGAAAAAAGAAAGATTTCAAATTCTTAATTGAATTTGTTCTAATTTAAATAGCGCTACCAGAATTAAAATTGAATTTAATTGGTATCATTTTGTCGTAATAGAAGGAAAATCTTTTTGAATTTAACTAATGAGGATACGTTTTTTTTTTTTTTTTTTTTTTTTTTTTTTCACAAAGAAGGCTTTTGTGAAAATTCCGCCATTCGTTAAGAAACAGAAATTTAAATTGACTTTATTTTCGAGACACGTTTCTAAAAATGTGAAGCCTTCTTTTAAACATTAACTCTTTAAATCTATGTGTTTTTGTTGCATATACTACACTATTATTAAATAATTGTCCGCACATGCACATTCCTGCATTTTTAGACACACGCAGTAAAAAATTGACGTAACAAATATGTACTGATTAATTTGAAGGTTGAAAAAAAAAAGCAACATAGAATGACATTATGAACATATTTGGTTTGATAGAGTGCTCTACAGAAATGACATAGAGATAGAAATGTAATGGTGACTACTTTTACTCCAATATATGACATGCATTTCATTGTCTCACAGGTTTTAAGAAGCAAAAACATTTTTAAAAAATTTGATACAAACTAAAAATCATGCATGGAGATTACTTTCGACTTTTTGTTTCTTTACTTGTTTGCTAACAACGCACAGTGGGTCAGAAAGTCTCCAGAGTTGGCAATAAAAAATATTTACTTTAAACAAAAAATGCACGTTATACATTCGTTTATAGACTTTATGTAAAACTTTTACAAAAGCTTTAGAGTAATTTATTAATTAATTTACAATTCTTTTTTAAATAATTTCAATTTTTTGAAAAATAAGTTAAACACGGATTTAAAGTAGTTTTATATAAATTAAATATTTATAAATCACTCATAATGTCGCATTTAAAGTTAAAAAAAAAACTGGGTTTTGCAAAAACGATTAATTTTTTTAATGATTCTCAAGCACACCTTTAACTGAATAATATCATCTTGTTTTGTAGGAATGAATCTACCTTTCTCAGTCAGAATGTATGAACTACAATAAGTTGTATGTATTGTATGTATGTTGTAAAGTACATTGTTGTATTGTATGTAAAGACAATAAAAGAAAAACTGTTTCTGATGTCTTAGTAGGAGCACATCTATTATGTTTTCATGGCCTTCAGGTTTTAACTCATACATGTCACGCAAACTAACGAAGACTTAGGACTAGAATCCCATAATAGTTTTGCTCTTAATCTTTTTAAACTTTTTAATTTTTCACAAAGCACTTCAAACGAAATATGAAGAGTGACACGTTTGCTTTTAAATAACACTTTTGTTTGATTTTCAAATGCAGGAAATAATTACGATTTCTCAAATCACTCCTTTTTAATTCTAAAGCATTTCCTTTGCTTTGACAGTCTTTTGGCCATCAGAATTTACATTAAAATTTAAAACATTTAGTTTATTTTTTAAGTGTATAGAACGAATTGTTCGTATTTTTTCCTATTGTTGAACTTTATACCAGAAAATCATAATACATTCCAAAAGTTTTTTTTTTCTTGATAGTCCGTTTCATTAAAATACATTATTTTGTAATAAATAATATATTTAAATTCGTCTTAAAGTAAAAAAAAATATATCTAATCATGTTTGCAACGCATCCGTGTTCTCACAAAAAGTTGAGGATGATTATCTACAAAAATGACAATACAAATCAAAAAGAAACAACAATGTGCAATATTATCTGAAATATTTAACCTCCCAAAACTGAAATCTAATAGAAAAAATTATAGCTAACGCTTAACTCGCTTTAACCCATAACTAAAACTTTCAATGTTTGTAGACACTGTTAAATTTTCTTTATAAATTTTACCGCTATATGCTCTAAGTGTAAACGTATCTATAAAAAACGTATTAAAAACAAATTGAAAGTTAATGAATTTTTGTTACATACCTAAAGTTACAAGTTCAATCGTAAAAAAAAAAAAAAAAAAAAAAAAAAAAAAAAAAAAAAAAACGTTATTTTTAAATTATTAGAAAGGTATTAACAAACAAATGTTGCAACAAAGTTATTGAATTATTTTTTCATTTATTATTAAAGTGAGATATGCAGTTTAATTTCTTTTTTTAACGACGACCAATATAACTTTCCGCATTTTTTAATACAAGTAGATGTTTACTGACATCTGCTCTGTTAAAGAGGTGTATGTCGATACATCAGAATTGAATTTATTTTTTTCGATTTTTTGCCCGATATAGGCTTTTTGCCCATTGTGCGACGGTTTCATATAAATTAGAAATTTTAAAATGTCTAATGTACGGAACATTTAGTACAAATGCTCTAATTTACAATTTATTTTTATCCGTTAGTGTTAAAAGCTTGAAATTTAGCAAGGTATTTTCTAAAAAAATCTTAAATTCTCACACCGTAAAGTTTTCTTTAAAAACCATAAATTGTGCAGCTGCTTAAAGCGTTTAAAATTTGCAATTTCAGCGATGCAGTTGGTATCACAGCTTTATATATTTGACATGTGATTTCTTTAAAATTGCAAATAACTAATGACTTTCCCCCCCCCCCAAAAAAAAAAACAAAAAAAAAACAGGGAAATGGATGGAAAGTGCTCCAAAATATATTTCAAATTTACGATTCAATAATATGTAGACCGTATTTTGTTGTAGTTATTTAAATTTAACATTTAAAAAAAAACAACAAAATAATGCGTGGTCTGAAAGACCGCGCCATACTTGCAGTATACCAAAATTTCATCGTATCTGTTACAGTTTAAGGCTCATTCCGTTCTAAATTGAGGATGTACTTCGACAATTTTCAGCATTAAAGAACGGCTACTAGAAAACTCTGCATCTAGTCTGATTTGATAATACAAAGGAATTTTACTCCAGTTGGTACTTTTTACGGAATTTTATCTTTATTTTTTTAAAGAGTTGTTTGATTGTATTGAGGGATAACTTTGACCTCCGCAATGAACTTGTATGGTAGTTAATTTTGGATATACAATAATTAATTTGCTACTTATTACATTGTATGTTATTAATTCTCTATTGTAGTGTCTAAGTGTTCCCGCGTTATTTCAGGAGACACCTTTAGATCGATTATTATTAATTTGAATACGCAATTTTCAGAGCAGATATATTTTCAAATCTCACACAAAATTGTAGCTATTAACATAGCTTTAGTTATTACCTTGCACAGAAGTAAAAATAAGTTTTGTTTTCGATTTTAGTTTAGGTGAGAGTTGCTGAATTTGGACCACTTCATATTTACAAGTGTAACTAATTTTATTTTTGGAATAACTGCAAATTATTATTATACTTGGTCAACCTATTAATCTACTGACTAAATAAATCTTTAGAACATTTTTCTTTTCTAAATGTTAGGTTATAATTTAATTTGAAAAGATTGTCCAAATTTGGCGAGTGGTTTCCTAAGTTTATCTCTAAGTCATCTAAATAGGACGAAACAATAATAGGCTGTTTTAGTGAATAGAGAATATAATAAATTTTCATAAAACAAAAGTTTGCAGTTAATTAAGCAATAAAACAAAACAACAGCAATAAAATACATTGAAATCAAATTTCTTAAAGTGATAATAATTACTTTAAATAAAAAAAATGAATTATGTATACGAAACATAAATCAAAGTAATAAGTAATTAAGAAAAATAATTATGGAACTAATTGTCATTTTCTTCAGTACCATATAAATAGTGATGCATGGCTTACATGTTAATTTTTCCTTATTTTTATTATAGCACACACAATATCGAACAATATTTTGAAATGTTAACAATGAATAAATTCTGTTATTGTTTCTTTCAAATAAGTTAGGCAAAACAAATCATCACTGTATTAGTTTTTCTTTTTAGATTCTGAATCATTAATCTTTTTTTTTTCAATAGATTTTTTAAAAATCTTATGTTTGAACATTACTTTGGACAGTACATTTTTAATAGAACTAGTGTTGCAGATTTTTTTAAAGAAAAATACTACAGCTACATTTTTAATTCAGCTCAGACCACGTGACGCGTGACAGACCTTTTTCTTTTTTTCTTTTTCTTTTTCTTTTTTTGAGTGTGTATGCGCGATACATATCAATGGATATATATCGCGAAATATATTATCATATATATCCGAAATTTGTTTTCAAAATATCAAGATTGCTGATATTTTCGATATTTTCAAAATATCAAAGTGTTTCATGATTTCGATATTTTCAAATACTTAATATTCATTTTTAAAACATAACAATATTTGATATATTTTACATATGATATTTATTTACAGAATATCTTTGGGCAAGATATTTTTGACAGTTTTAGTCTTAACAAGTCTAAAAAAATAATATGTTATTGACTATATTATAAAGTAGATACAAAACTTTTGTCTCTAGTACTAGCATCTTTAGTCACAGAAGAAAAGAAATACATGTTACAATCTTTATGCAGGAGTATTTTATTTTTAATTGTTGAACTAATATGTGTGACATAAATATTTAAGAAAAATCATTGAAATGTAAGGTATCTTTTTAAGTAATCTATTAGATATAGTGTTAATAGAAAATATTATTTTCTTTTTTTAGTTCCGAAGAATTTAAATTATACAAAATGTTAGGAAATACAAAATATGTTTATGCAAAATATTATTTTATGTTAATTTCTTTTAATTATAGAAAATAATTTTGTATTAATTTTCTTGTATAAATTTATGATTTTTTTAATGCTTTAAACTCAATTCATTAAGTGTTTTTTTTAATTACTGTATAAAAAATATCTTTGTAATAGTTAATTTTTTTTCCAAAAGAGAGAGAGAGAGAAAGAGAGAGATTAACGTTATAATGTTTAAGCTTTTATGTTAAGTAAATTACATTTTACTTTCTAGTTTATAATACGCTTAAAGACATTTACAATTAATAATAATTTGGATAGTTTGAAAATATCGGATATACATTAAAATATTGGATAGCTTTGATATTTTCGAAAATATCATAGTATGTACGCACCCTGTTTCTTAATATTAAGTGTTACTCCTGTTTTTTCTATTAAATAGCTGTTAATTTTATCCCAAAATATGAAAATAGCAATTAAATTTTGTAATATTATTAACTACAATTTTTAACATTGACTATCTAACATATGCATAAAATAAGATTTTTTTTCAGTATATTCCCACTTCATGGTAAGTAAAAAATGTAAATGAGAGGAAAACATTTTGTCAAAATTTAATTTTTTTAAAAAGTGTGTCATTTTTTCCCAAAACAGTTAAACGTATTTCCTGGTGTATTAAAGGTTGAATAATATAAAACAAAATTGTAAAGACTCTAAGTTGAGAAAATATATACATAAAACATTATTTTTAATGCTGTTATAATACATTTATTTGAATAGTAAATTTTGAACAAAAAATTCTTATTCACATCTTTAATAAAATAAAAAACATTTTAATGTTAAAAACTAATTTTAAATTCCTCAATAATATTTTTTATGGGAATCTGCTTATTGTAAAAACAAAAGCAATTAAAGCAACTTTAAATTTTCTTCACCATATGCAATAAAAATAAATATTTCTTGAGATGTTTTCTTAATGATAATTACTTTAAAATTCTTATGAAAATTACTGTGAAAATAAAAATTATTTAATAGTTGTGATTCCTTAAGTCAGATTTTTTATCTCATCTCCCTCATACTCTCCGAAATTAAAAAGTTTGATAAACAAAATGCTTTTTATAAGCTTTTTTCATAAATGATAAATTATCTTGGGAATTTCTCTTTTAAACTGAAAAATATTATTAAAAAATATATCAAATTAATTTTACTCTAGAACTTTCTATTAGTTTGAAGGATTTTTCAAATGTCTACATTCTGATTGATTTATTGTATAAGTGTAGTTTAGATTACAAGATAATTTAAATTAGAAGACACAAATTTTCAACACTTTCTCCAATCTTATTATGTCAATCTAAAGGGATATCTCATTTTATTGTTGTATGCCTAAATGGCAATTTATTTCATCAAAAATGTTTCCTTTTCCGCTTTACACCATGATGTTTGATTATTACCTTCTTTTGATCCCTTCTTTCTCAGCCATTAGAAGATTATCCACATATAGTACAGTGTACAATCGGATTGAAAAATATATATATGCCTTATAATAACTCTGCAACTAATTTCTACAAAAGTAAGCTAATGGTACCAAATACCTAAACTAACGTTAAAGCAAACATGCCAACCTCCGGCTTTTTAAAAATCAAACAATTATACTTCTAACCAGAAATTTATTGAGTCAACGAAATTAAGTCAATTTCAAATGACCCTCTGAGTTAATACTGGACACTTCTAATTAAATAAATTTTGTGGTTTGAAGTACGTCTTCATGAATTAACAAAAGCCGGAGGTTGGCAACTCTGGTTAAAGTATTTGTTAAGGTCCAAATGATGTGTAAGATCTTCTTAAGTGTCATCTACATGTCAAATCGATTAAAAACTTTGTTTCTTTTTCTAATGTCTTCTTTTTTATGAAATGGATCAATTCTAACCTACTTTATGCACTTAAATCTCTTTATATATGCTAAAACAGCTTTAGATAGCCTAAAATTTTTCTAGCAAAACTTTCCGAAGTTTCTTATTGGAAAAATTTCTTAACTGAGGTTGGATCCATTTCAATAACCTAAAAAAATATTTAGGGAAAGTTTTTTTAGAAAATAAAGAAAAATTATATCATATCATACCAGGTGAGAGGTTGTACATTCTTATAAAGTCTCCTTTCCTCCTGAAGATCTTTTAAAGGTATATTCAATTGTTTTTAGAGAATTTTTTAAGTACAAATAGGGAAGTATTTGCTTATCATAAAAAAGTCTGGATATAAAAGCTTCTTTTAAAATTGAAACTCCTCTATATAAAATTTCCGAAGTCATTTTATATGAAAATATTTTAATTATGGATATGATGTGAATGTAAGTAATGATGAAATATTGCACAAATTTTCATACATATAATTTATTAGTGAAAGTTTTTGACATAATTTATTTTAACTGAAAAAAACCTAGTCTTTAATGTATATCACAATTGAAAAATAAACATAACAGAATACGATTTGTTAAGCTTCATCGGAAATGTATTTTTTATTTCAGTATTTCCAAAATTTGCATCGCAAATAATATTTTAAAATTATTTTTTTTAACTTATATGCTTATAAAATTATTTACATATATAAACAGGTGGTCACGTTATATTTGTTTGGTACATGTTTCATGAATAAAAATTAGAAAACTTAAAGTATGAAAATCTTATGAAGATCAAAATAAAACATATTAAACTGATAATTTTTACAGTTAGAAATTGACTTTGTTTCTGTCATTTTCTAATTTTATAGAGCTTTTTTTTTTTTTTTACTTTATTCTTTATATTTTACACATCGTTCAAAAAAGCTGATCCATTTTACAAGTTTCTTTGTGCATTTTAAGAAATTATCTTGCCTTTATATATCTCATTAAAATTAAAAGCTAAACCTTTCTAAATTTAAAAGCTTAACTTTTCTTAAATCGATATCTCTGTGGTTCCTATCATGCAACAAGATATATTTTTTAATTATAACAGATTTTCCACACAATATCTTGTTTCAAAAGAACACAGATACTTGTCTTTCACATATTATTGTAGTAGAATTTTAGCATATGAGAACCGTAGTCTAAATAAATTTCATTTATATTCTTAAATTATTTTAAAACATTTTATTATAATCAAACGAAGCATTTATTTATCACCCATGCTAATCGCAAAACAAATCTTTAATTTATATACATTTTATGACGCAACAGTATGCATGTCGCTTTATATGGTTCAAACTTTTCTAAAATACTTAACATTTATTAAAATTGCATATCAATATTTAATTTTTTGAATACTAATAGTAATTAGAAATAGTTAATTTTCTTATTAATATATAGGTGAAAAATCAGTGATTAAAAATTCAAAAGAATCAAATTACACGGCGAAAGATGAACAAATGGTAAAACTAGTGATGGGCGATAACGAGAAGTTTTTCTCGATTTTCTCGATTGTATGAACATCTCGATAACTTTCGATTGTATAAAAATTTTCTCGATGACTCCAGTTTACAATTGCTTTTATACCATACATGATTCAATTTTATCAAGAGTCGTCTACAGGTGAATGTGTCGGTTTTAATAAAGACACGACGGATTCACTTGCTAGTGAGCCCCTCCTTTCATTCGTGTATCTAATTTATACGCATCTTTTAATATAAAATCTCGAACTGGGTCCTCATTGTATATGGCATCATATACCAAACGCGGTATGCACGCACAGCAAAACCTTGTAAACAAAGAAAAAGAAAGAAAAAAAAATTTCGAATTGAACGAAGAACCGAACGTAATCTCAAATCTAACGTTAATTTTTGAAAACTGCCCCCCCTCCCCAAGGTAACGTCGTGGGAGGGAAGATATGTAACATCGGGAGCATAAGATCAGTAAGTGGTCACATGCCAAACAACAACTTCCTGCTTTTCTAAATTCCATATATATTATAAATATTATTTACTGCAAGCTCCGTAAAAAAAAGATAAATATATATATATATAGTGGCATTTTGGGAGTGCCGATAGAAGTAAAAACAATAACGTGTGTATTTTTTTAATCGTCAGGAAATATTTTATTGTGCAGGAAATACAAGGACCACGGTAAATAAAAGCCTACACGTGAGAGGAAACCAGAGTCCCAACAGTGGTGAACAATATTTATATGCTAGAGATTTCATACACGCACCACATTTCCACGATGTTTTTCAGATGCCGGTTTAGCGAAAACTTTGAAGAAGTTTGAGAAATTTAAATTTCAACCCATTATGGGTCTGTAACGTGTCCCAGAATGACAGGGGGAACTTTTTTATGCTAAATTGGTAATGTATGAAGCATAAGCTTTCAATAAACATATTACATCAAAAAATGAAAAATGTCCCCCCCTCCCCCCCCCCCCCAAAAAAAACCCGGTACTGTTGGGAAAACCGTAAAACTGCAAAAAGTGTGGCGAAGAAAACTTAGTTATGCTATAATTTTTCTTCCCGCTGTAACTCCCATGGAAGCAAAGTTATAGCCTTTTAAAAATTGAAATGAAGTGAAGAAATGAGCAAACATATGTTGTTGAATAAAAAACAGGGGGGAGGGGGCAATAGCCCCGGTTGTGCCACATAGCTTAAAATTTAAGTTAAAATTGGTAGAGAAAAAAATGAGCGATATTTTAAAGTGTATGTTGGGGGGGGGGGGGGTTCAAGTTCCTCAACTTTGGAAGAGGCCCTCAAATAGGGAACTTTAAAACAATGTGCCTAAGTTACGGTAACAATGTGACTTGTTCAATGGTTTTTTTCCCATCTCAAAAAAATTTCCAATGCGCCTAAGGACGTTTTCAATTCAAAAATTCGATCTAAAATGATAAAAACGCAAAAAGCTTAGAAAACTGCCCCCCCCCCCGACGGAAGGGGGGAGGTAAGAATGCATCATAATATGAATGAGTGATCCGAGATCTTCAATATTATATACAATATGAAGGGTTTTAAAAAGTGAAAATTGTCCCCCTCCCGCCCCCCGTCAGTCCACCCTTTCGCCCTCAATTTCCTGCAGCAGACATTTTATTTTTTTTACATTTGATAAATAATGTTTATCGAATGATTCGATGAAAAAAAACCATACTTAAATTGATAGGTATTGTAGAAATCGCTACAGTTTTAAACATACGTTCGCCCTCTCTCCAGCTCCCTCTTTGAAATTTTTTTTAATAAATAATATTTATTGGGAGGTTCCAAATACGTGACAGCAAGGTAAGAATAAAATACCAGAAACTTTGAAAATTAGGTCTTCATTTTACAAGTTATTGTCATATTCTCATGCTTCTTTCTGTACCTCGTTTCTCGACAAACTTTCATTTCACAAAGCTTCATCGACAAAACTCTCCTTGATAAACCTGCTCATCTGTATTTTCAGCGAGAACGAAAATCTTCCTTATCGAAAAAGGCATTATCAGAAAACCACAAGCTTCTCGAAATGCCGCTTTTTTTAAGGTTAAATTTCATTGCTATCCTTCGATAAAGCTATTTCATCGAAGAACATTTTTATCGCGAAGAAAGAGTTTCTCAAAATGTCTGACTTTATCGGAATGGATTTGCTGAAATGAGAGGCATATGCGAAAGCTGTTTTAACCATTCGTTCATATTATGAATCTTTCTACTTTTGCAGTTAAATTTTAAGGGGTGGGAGGAGGGGAGGGGGGAGTGATGAGGGGATGAATTTTTCAAATCGTAGCTATTTCGACAATAAATGTTATTTTTGGTGTGGATTTTTTTATGGAACTCTCCAGTAAATATTTTTTATTAAATATAAAGATTTTAAAGTGGGAGCTGCATCATTTTTAGGTGTATTTGGGAAAAATGAGTAATCCCACGGGTGACATGTAAATTTCAAACCTTTCTTTTTTTAATCCGTCATGTTATATATACATCATCGGAATGTTTTGGCACCTCCTTTCCATTTTACGAATCTTTCTCCTCTCGGAGTTGAATTTCAGAAGGGGGGGGAGAAATGCGATAAGAGGGTGAATTTTTTAAATCGTAGCTATTTCGACAGTAAATATCATTTTAGATGTGGAGTTTTTTTTATAGAACTCTTCGGTAAATATAACTTATTAAATATAAAGATTTTAAAGTGGGGGCTGCGTCATGTTTAGATGTATTCTGAAAAAATGAGTGAACCCACAGGTGACATGTAAATTTCAACCTCTTTTTTGGTCCCGTCATGTTATATATATATATCATCGGAATTTTTTAGCACCTCTCTTTCATTTTACGAATATTTTTCCTCCTGGAGTTGAATTTCAGGAGAGGGAGGGGGAGCAATAAGAGGATGGTTTTATATATATATATAAATCTTAGCTATTTCGACATGGAATATCATTTTAGATGTGGTTTTCAGAGGAGCTCTCCGGTAAATATTTTTTCATAAATACAAAAGTTTAAAATGGGAACTGCGCGATTTCCGGGTACATTCTGGGAAGAAAAAGTAACATTACGGCCACGGGTGAGGAGTAAATTTCAAACTTTTTTTGGGCCGATCATGTGATATGTCATAGGAAAGGTTTCAGAATACTCTTTCATATTATGGACCTTTCTCTTCTTGCAGTTTAATTTCAGGACGGGGGAACGATGGGGAGTGAATTTTTTTATTCGTAGCTACTTCGAGAATAACTATCATTTTAGAAGTGGTTTCTTGATGCAACCTTCTAATAAAAATTGCTAATTATAATCATTTTAAAGTGGAGGATGCGTGATTTCCGGGTGTATTCTGTTAAGAAAAAGCCCTGCGAGTGTAACCTGCGAGTGAGGAGTAAATTCCAAATATTTTTGGACCCTTCATGTGATTGATTATTGGAATGTTTTTCGAACCACTCTTTCATATTATGAACGTTTCTCCTCCTTTGGTTGAATTTCCGCAGGAAGGAGGGGTGATTTTTTAAATCGTAGCTATTTTGAGATTAAATTTAATTTTAAATGTGATATTTTGATGGATCCCTTTGGTAAAAATATTTTATCAAATATAAACATTTTAAATCGAGGCTGCGTGATGGGGCAATTGTTGATCGTATCTCAATTGATGTACAAAAATCAATAAAAGATTTTGATCTCTTTTAATATCCTTTTAGTTCATGTTCTTTACACTAGGAGTGCTTTTGATTTTTTTTTCTTTGGCCATTTTGCTACTCGCGGCTTTACAACTTTTTGCAACCAAGGAACGCCGTTACATGACTTTTCTACTATTGCGGCTCCATTATAACATCCTTTTGGTTTGTTGTTGTTTTTTAAATTCATTTGTTTTCAGTTATCATGTATTTACTAAATTATGCTTTTTATTTATTTAATAGCAAAGATTTTAATAGTCGATTGTAAAACATCTTGTTTGTAGATTCTGGAAATTAATCGATGACTTTATCAAATGTGCTTTTTTACGATTACGATTTTTATCGAATAGGAATTTTCGAGAATCGCCCATTACTAGGTAAAACAGTTTATAGCTTCTATATTTAATGAACAAATGCAGTAAAAACACATGTGTTAATAGATTATTCAGCATATATATATATAAAGCAATGTTTCGATACATTGCTCAAAAAAGAAAAAGCACAGTAGATAACGCAACATATTAAACTTATTTACTCAAAAATAGCCTTTAAAATGCTAGGAAAGAGAGGAATTTATGACAGATATTTGAATGTAAATATTCTTTATCTCGAAAGTATATATATTCTTTATGAATCTTGCAGAAAGCTATTGGCTGTTTAAATAAATCGTTTTTAAAACATTAATGGAAGTACTTTACTTACATTAAAATAGATTTTTCAAGATTAAAAAAATTATGTTTAATAATGCATCAAGAACATAAATTTAATTCACATTAAATAATTCATGTTTACCTAGCTCAATTTTTAATGCTTGATCACGATAGTTTTGCGATCACGATAAAAAACTGGGAATTCTTATAAATTATTCCATACTGCTCAGTGCTGCTCATATGATGCAGCTTTAATTAAAACGTTTAAACTTTAATAAATACGTCAATCTTTATTAAACTTTAAATACATTTCTACCGTTAAATACGTTTATTTATTTATTTCTGTATTTCTATTCATCTGTTTACATACTGAGGAGTTAAAAATACTGGTGATGCCACGCTGTTCCTATATTTGAACTGTTTGCTCAGCAGGCTGTTCAGATACAGTTTTTCACGATTTTTTACTCATTTTGTTTTTGCTTCTGTCATATAAAGCAGTAGACTACAAAATATGTTCATTTCACAACTCAGAAAGATTTGTCGATCTAAGATAGCCAGCAAACTTATTTTAGTGCCAACGCAGAATGTAATGATTTTTGGAGAAGCTTTAAACCAAAAACCACCTAAGTTGCCACCATAATGTATTTAAACACTACCAAATAATTGTTGCAGTATAAAACCGATAACCCACATGCGTAAAGAAACACTGTTTTTTGTAGCTTAGTTGCCACTATTTCTGCTGTAAAATTACGCCATGACTGACTTGACGTACAGGATCTATCCAGGAAGAGATCTATGAGACGGAAGAAATAAGAGAAGGCCAAAGTGGTGGAGTTTAAAAATGGTACATTCGGAGGGGATTTTCTGCTACAGAGTATGGTAGAAGACAGTCAGCTAGCTGCTTTGTATCGCGCAAATCGCTTGTGGAGCAGACGCATGTTTCAAAATGAATTATTTTTTAAGAAAACAGCGGAGTTTCAAGGAATAATGAGAGCAATAATTACTTACATTTTAAAGTTTGAATAATTTAAAAAATCCTACAAAAATAAAAATACATACTATTTTTTAATAGTAAAAATATTGAAACGTTAAATTATATATTAATAAAATTCACAATCTTTACAAATGTTTAATGATTTTTCGTTTGTCAGACTGGTACTTTAGTTAATATTATATTTATCGCACTCAAAAACTTCATAGCCATTGTATCAGTTTTAAATTAAGAAAAAGCGACAAAAACATGTTGCTATCTTAAGTCTAGAAACTGATTTCAAAACCTTTTATAAACAGACTAATTCATCTATAAGCATTAAGAGCAGAGGTGACAAAGAATTACAGATAAATCTTCAATAAGAAGCCGTTATCCGTTAATGGATGGCTGGAATTAATCTTGATTACTGATAAGAACGTTCATTACTTTTGATTTCAATACTTTTTACAGTAACGATTGCTTTAAATCTTTTGGTTTAAACTGAAATACTTACGTTTAAAATTTATTGTCAGTTAGTAATATATGTGCAAATACATATCCTGCAGATTTTTATTTTCTTAATAAAATAACTTTTGCAGTAACGAAATATAATAAAATATAAATTGAAAGCATGATTTAATAGTGATTGATGAATCATATTTTAAATGAATTTTAGATCTTTCAGGATGATATTAACGTGAGTAATTTTAATAGAAATTTTAAATACATTTCATAAACTTAAAAAAATGATAATAAGAGTGTCACGGAACCGAGCATTGTACTGCATATAATAGATAGCGTACAAGGCGAGGTTGTGTAAGTTTGTTTGTAGCGCAAAAATCCACAAAATTTTAAAAACCCGCGATAAAACAATGCTTTTTTTAGAATTTTGTGATAAAATGTTTATGATAGGCTTCTACCGTTTTGATGTGTGTTCATTCTCTAAATAAGATTTTCAGTCGAAAGATGTATTTTCCGAATGCTGCTTTATGCAAATTGAATTGCAATATTTTAACGTGTTTACATGTAAGATTTAATTTTACTTCATTCTACTCTACTCGTATTGGTAAATATAAATTTCTCCAATGGAAGTCTTTATTCTAGACGGGGAAACTTGGATGCCGGCAAGAATAAGTTACATGACAAAGCTCAGTAAACGGCGTGCCTTGATTCAGATTTTACACGTGACAAAAGGACGGGGATTAATGTACCACATAATCCGAGAATAAGGTTTAAACAGGAATAGTGTATCACAGGTGACCGGCACCAATCGCAAGCAGAACTCGGTGTCACGTAAATATTGTGAGTTTTCAAAAAAACATTTTAACTCGCGATAAATACTGGAATACTAGTGATATTGTGAAACACTCTCGTAAGACCATCGAGTGAATTTACATTGAAAAATAAATATCTTTTAAGAAAAAAATAATGTCTTGAGTAAAAAATGTGGTTTAAGTTAGTAAATTTAAGAGGCATTGCAAATATTTTGCGTCAAAACATAGTTAAGTGGTTTGCTAACATAATATTGTAAAAAAAGTAAAATATGGAATAATAGATATAAAAATATATTACAAAGATTTCGTTATATAGGGTTCCATATAAATGCATTTTTTTTATTAAAGTTTGACTAAATATTCGCCAATCTTGAAAATATTACTAAAATTTTATTGAAAATTTATATGAATTCATATTTTTGTTTTCTGTTTAAAGTAAAAACGTAGGTGTTTAATAAAGCTTGATATTTTATTTTTTAAAGTGCACGGAAGCTAGCACATACCTTAACGGAAATTCACAATATTCATATCTCGAGAAACCTTTGCATGCATTGCTTCCACGAAATATTGAAGGGGTAAGTAAATCTTTTTAAAGAGAACTTTGAACATTGATTTACAATCAATGTGCTATCGGAATAAAAATGTTCCATGATCAGTAATAATATTGTTTGAAAGTACATTAAAAGTTAATTTAACTTGGAAAAGTAGCTGTTAAATCATAAAGCTTAGCATGGATTGCCATAAAACAAAAGAACATACCGGATGCAAAATTTAATAACCAATCATGACAGGCTGTAGAAATTTCCACTCCTAAATATATCCTGCATTTTCCCTTTTTTTGTATGGTGATTTATACAATATTTATTATTTAACTGCAGTTATTTATCGCCATTTTTCCAAAGCTGTTTCATTAAAAAAATGTAGCTTTTATGTAAAACACTTTACAGTTTGCAATGAAAATTAATTCACATCTAAAAGAAATTATTTTAAATAGCTTGGTTTTACTTATTTTTAAAACCATAAAATCTAAATATGAAGTTTTAAAAATTCAGCCATGTCAATATCAAAAATATTCTTTTTTGGTCCAACAACACAACACCAATAGTCAAATTTAAGAATATATTGTAACTAATAAAACGTACTGTAAAAAATAAAATGGCAATCATTTTATTATGTATGTATATATATATATATATATATATATGTATATATCTATATATAGACTCTCTCTCTCTATATATATATATATATTTATATATATATATGTATATATCTATATATAGGCTCTATATATATATCTATATAGGCATCTATATATATATCTCCTGAAATATTGCCCCTAGACCCATACTTCCAATTGCAAAAAATCAGAAAAAAAGATGAAATTTCTGATAAGATAAGTTGCAACTCCATGGGTGGTCTATTTGAAAAAATACAAAAATTAAATTTTTATACGGCCCCCCGTTGAGCGAAATTCCCAATTAAGGAATTATTCCGGAGCAATTCCTAAATTAAATAAAAAATTTTCATCTAAATATCTAAAAATCTGACAGAGATATTAAAATCCGAAATTCAAAAAAAAAAAAAAAAAAAAAAAAAATATCGTGACTTACACCATTTTACCATGCCTGTAAACGATTAGTTTTTGGCTGATTTTCAAAGCAATTGAGGGATCATCCATAAATTATCCATTATTAAATGTCGATTTAAGACAGTGCCTCTGTTTGGATATAACAAAGCTGTGTATTAATTATATCTAAACTTGCTTTCAAAATATGTTGGTAGTCTGCACTGGAGGTCTGCATGGATCGAAATATCTAGGTCAGATCCCAAACCGACCCGTAGTGGAAAAACTTCGGTCCGGCTTCAAAATATGTTAAAATCATAACCCGGACCGGTCTGGAAAATCGTTTAAATCATAGCCCGGTTCAGCCGCAAATTTCTACGTAGTTGTTTACTTCGATATGGGAAAAAATGTCTTGTATGGAAGAGTTCTGACCAAAAATTCATTTTATAGCTCTTTGTTTTTTATATTTATACTTCTTTTTATTAAAGAAGCGCCAAAGTCTGTAATATATTTATTTTATCAGTGAATCTCTATTATTATTGAATCTCTCTATATAAATGTTTCACTTATCGTTAATCCATACCCCATGCGTTGGAGACGTTGAAAAATGTTATACAGTAAAACCTTTTAAGACGGAATCACATGGGAAAAAAAAATACGTTATAGACAGATGCCCTCGCTAAATAATGTAATTGAAGTTTTTTTTTTTTTTTTTTTTTTTTTTTTTTTTTTTTTTTTTTTTTTTTAGGTAATATTGTATTTATTTTGCATTTATCAACATATTTTCCGTTTAAGACAGAATTCCATCACAAGCAAACTATTTTATTCACTGGTTTTGTTGTATTTAATTTTTTAGCCTTTGAATATGCTATTCTTTAAAAAAATGAATTTCAAAGGTTTTTTTTTGTAAAATAAAGTTTTTAAAATCTATGTGTTCACAGAAATTTCGATTAAGCCGAATTTTATTGATCTTAAGAACATATTAAGTCAGCCAGAGGCAGTGATTTTAATAATAGGCGGAAAAAAGCGCACTGGAAAAAAGCGCACGGAAAAAGCACACCGGAAAAAAGTGCACCCGGAAAAAAGCGAACCGGAGAGGGAGAGAGGGGGAAGGGGGAGGAGGAGGGGGCTTTGTAAATTATCTCCAAACCTGTTCTAGCCTCAATAATAAGGATGTTTTCTAAAGCCGCTATTAGATACACCAACATTCCTTAAGACTTTTGAGCCAACACCGGATTTCCTCCAACTTATTGCGAAATATCCTCCCAACATCCAGTGTAATAGCAAACTGCAATGTCTCCCAGACTTTTTTCCACACGTTCAAAAAAATCTGGCCTAGCTTAGATTTTTCATCCAACATCGAACGTTTCAACAAATCAGAGATAAGCGATTAAAACGAGTTGGCGATAAATGTTAACGCCTGGCACGAGTGAAAACTGGTTTTACGGCTTTTCCTCCGAATTTTTCAAAGACAATTGCAAACCTTTGTCCCCCTTTGAACGGGAAAATGTTAGAGTTAAAATCCGCTGAAAAGTTTGTCTCGCCTAAAGTCCGTGTGTCTAATAGCAGCTTTAGTATTAAATTGACAAGCCCTGACAAAGAATTCATAAATATTGAACTTGTCTATGAATCAATGATAAAAGCTAAAGTGGTAACAAATGGTGGTGGTAACAAAGTGGTTTATTCATTTTCTATCACTTAATAAAATATTATAATTCTTCAAATAAATTCTTATAAATGAGTATAATTTTCAATATTTTATTTTATTTATTTATACATTTATTTTCAATTCTATATTTATTTTATATTTATATATTTATTATTATTATATATTACATTATATTTTAAATATATTATAATCTATAAATAAAAATGTATAATTAAAATTGTAAATAATATTAGAAGATAAATATAAATAATATAGTACAATATAATTCATAACATTTTACTACATATATAAATGTATACATAAATGATATATATATAAATGTATAAATAAATAATATAATTACATTATATATGTAATTATATTATTATTATTATTATTAATGTAATAATAACATTATTTATTAACTAGTAAATCTGCAGATCAGGAGCCTCAACATCAACTTTGCACATCATTTTTTAAAACTCAGTTCGGGAAAAATTCAACTTTCTGGAAACTGTAATTTAAAATATTCAAATTACGTAATTATTTATAAGAATAAAATAAGAATAAGAAGTTTTCAGCCATCAAATCCGTTAAATTAAAATTTTAGTTATGTTAGGAAATTCTGAAATTTTCATGATCAATTATTTTTGTTTTTTATTATAAAAGAGGTAGATCTCTGCAGGGGGACTCCGCCCCACTGAATCTCCCGTAGCCTCATTAAATTTAAATTTTCAACTTTCTATTAAATGTGCTAATTTTTATCGTATATCTTGCATTTCTTTATACATTTTGATTTATAAGGATAAGTAACAGTTTGGACAAGCATTTTTCATTAACCTCATACTTCTACATGCTTGCCAACCACAAACACCTAAATCTGATGTATAAGGAACTTTCTAAAGTCTAAAATTAGTAATCTAGAGTTTTATAATTTTTTTCCCGAAAACAAAAGTTTGATTGCATTGCAGCAGTTATCGCGGAACGACAGACAGTATAAACAATAAATTTCGAAGAATTTCATGAACAATAAATTTTGAGTCACCAAAGCTTTCACTGAATTTCGGCAATGACGTCATTATTCATGAGTTATTGATATCCATGTTACTTGTATTTCTAACAACTACTATAAAATACCTGTTTTATTTCAATTATTACATCATATTTTACCAAGTGTTTGTTAAAAATATAATTTTTTTTTAATTTCTTTTACTTCTAATTATGACTCCATTTTTGTCAGAACAATTCTTATTAACGAAACAAATATCCGTATTTAATATTTAACAGAAAGTACTGTATGCATTTTTATTTTTATTCTGACGTCATATTTATTTATTTATTTATTTATTTATTTTAGTTTAATTTCCCGAATGGAGATTGCTCAATTGGAACTTATTGCCGTTGAAAAATAATTATTTCAGATTTTAATTTTTTTGGCAATGATAAAGGAAATTGGTCAAATTGTATCTAAAATGTCTCTATTGATTGTGTATGAAAAAGAATGAAATTTTGAATTATTAATGAAAATATTTGAATAAAATTAATAAAACATAACCCATGTTTTTTCTATGCTATGTTATATTTATACGCAAAGATACAAAGACATTAATTAATTCATCAGTTTTGATGTTGACTTCATTTAAATTTTCGTACACGCTTTCAAATTATGGATAAGAATTATAGGATGAATGGTTACTTAGCAACCAATATGAGAAAATAAAGAAAATGAAATAATATACATTTGAAATAAATAAATCTCTAAAACAAATTAGTCTGTATTATAGGAACACATTTATAAAAAATCTCCAAAATTTACAGTAATAATTTAAAAAGTCTGACAAATGCATAGACAAATTTTCAAAACAATACGAATAAATTAACCGGTAAATTTCAGTATCCATTTATCATTGAATTCCATTAATGAAATGTGTCATTTTCTCTCAAGAAAAAAAAAATAAATTGAAAATCATTGGATTTGCCATAGAAAAGCATTATTGCGGAAAATAAAATGTTCTATATTTTCCGAACGAATGAATCAAATCTAACAAAAAACTATACAGCTTAATCCCAGTGCATCACTAGCATACCCATTTAATTTCAAGTCAATCGAATGCTTTTTACGTCTGTTATCGCTGAACAGGCAGACTGACAGACTGACTGACAGACAGACGCAAAAAAATTTCGTGTCTCCAAAGTAAGCCTTCACTGACGTTTCGGCAATAATATACACACATTTATTTTACATATTTTACACATTTTTATTATACAATATATATATATATATATATATATATATTGAAAATATTAATTATTAATTTAAAATTCAGTGAGAACAATGTATAAACTGTCTTGTAGCATGCATAATGAAAATGAAAAATTAAACTTTTAATCAAAATAAACAATACAAATCACCATTTGGAATATGAAGTTCTGTGGATAGAATATAAACAGAATTATGAAAATATATATTTAATATGTTATTTAATGTATGTAAAAAATAAATATACTATAAATATACTATGTAAATATATTTTTATAATATATAAATTATTATATATAATTATATTTATTATAATAATAATTGCTATTATTGTTATTATTATTATTATTTTATTATTATACATTATATTAATATATTGATTAATTATTATGTTATTTTAATTATTATTTATTTAATTTATACATAAATTTATACTTAATTTTATTTATTTTTACAATTATTTTTGTTAATTTAAATTCAATTAATGAAGTATATTTTCATATTTTTAAATCAATTTTCCCTGATGAAACGAAATTTAATATTTAATGGCACCTAAGATTTAAATTTAATAATTAAAATGAAAATATATATTTTAATGCAATAATAGCATCAAAAACAACATTTTGGTTTTTCTCATCATTATTTACAACTTTATTAATAATTTTTTGATAAAATCAGCTCTTACAGAATAAATAAATAAATAAATAAATAAATAAATTATAAAAAACGAAAAAAATAGGAAAGGGAAAAAAAACGTAACTTCGTAAATTTGCAAGTTATCAAATCCCTTAGATTTATTGTAAATCATTTTAATGCTATGTGTACCTTCATATTAGAAAGTTAACAGTTACAGCAAAAAACAAATACGACTTCAAAAGTTCTTATTGCATTATCTTGATTCTGATAAAACCAGCTTCGAAGTATGCCTCTGCCTGTAGACCGAATCAGTAAAGATGCATCTCGACATTTTTATCTCAATTTTTATTTATGTATTTATTTTATTTTATTTTATTTTATTTTATTTTATTTTAATTTAATTTATTTATTTATTTATTTATTTTTGAATTGGATAAGATGCATCTACACATAACTCTTATTTTTACTTTTTCAATTTTAGGATGCAAGTATTTTTTTATAAAATTACTCTCGCTTTCGAAAATGGAAGGGACATTCTAAAAAATAACTGCAACCAAAATATAAAAAGTGAAAAACCAACGATGTAGAGGTATACCTGAACTATTCAGTCATCATAACTATGTTTTTAAATGACTCAATTATAATAATTTGTAATGCTGCAACTATAGTAAAAGCTATAATCTGTCATTGATTAAATTATTACGTTCTTCTTGCACTTTTCGTGAGATTATCGAGTTTCACACACAGCGACAGAATGTGTTTCTGTGGAATTTTTTTTATAATTTCTTTATGATTATTATATTTAAGACCAAAACTAGGACCATGTTTACAAAAACGAACCTGGTTTCACCTGTAAATATCTATAAAGATTATTTGCTATCTATCTATCTAAAATAAAAATTTGTAACGATATTTTTAAGGACACTGTGTATAGTTTATAAATTTATTATTTAACAAAATTGATATCAGAAGAAAAAAATATTTGCATGAGTAAAATATTCTTTAAAATTTTCCTTTTAATTATTTTAATAACTTAAATTGATTCCTGAAAATATTAGAATACTTTTGCACACTTTAGGAGTTGTGCATATATAACATTATTAACTCTTTGGTAATTTTGGACTCCCTGCCTCCTTCCATTATCATACGTATCTTCCCTTGAACCTACCCCCACCCCTTAATGATATCGTTATCAATGTGTAAAAATTTTTTGATTTTTAGAATGTATTTCTTTTATTTGGAGTGACATACAAAACTGGTTACATTTTTTTTTTCGCATACGTAAATGATTCAAATGAAGAGAAGTCATTAAAATATCATTTTATAAATGCAATAACTTTATATCAAATAAAATAATAATAATAAAAAACAATAATAGCTTTTTGTTTCATATTACATAATGTCTTCTAGCACTTGTATAGCTCGGAGGAAGGCGAATGGGACAGATAGTAAGTAAGTCTTATCAATAAAGCTGGGTAACAATATTTTTTTCTTTTTCCTTTATTAGGAAACACAAGTTTCATTTCAAAATATACTTCGCATTGGTTTTCTAGAACAGCGATTATATATGCATACGACATATGAAGAAGACTAGAAATGTAAAACGTTGAGGGATTCCATATTTTAAAATTAAATAATTTTATATTAATATAGTGATTCTAATAATAATTTTGTATTTTCATAAAAATGGACAATAGACTAAACAAAGATAGCATTTTGAATCAAAGACCATGTTAAATATAAAAAGAGAAAATTTTGGTTGGATCAAAAATAACATCGATATCAGACCCCCTCGCCATTAGAGATATCTTACGATATCATGAGCCAGACCCCCCCCCCCCCCCCCGCTCCCTAAAATGAAACGTTACATATTCGCAGCCACTAAACATCAAATCACAATTAGAATTAAAAACTCAGTTAAACTTTAACAGCAATACACCCGTTTATGCATATATTTTAAAATTAATTGATAAATTACTTTTGTACATTCTCAAAAGGGAATAAATCGAAAAAAAAATTACCCCTCGATACAAACGAGATTACTTGTTCAAGACTGTCCTAAGTCTATTCTCAGAATTCGCAGAACAAAGAATGCCTGCGACCGTTTCCGCTGAAATTCAACCCCGGTCTATCAATGACAAGGAAAGGACATTCGATGTCCTCGAGATAACAACAAAACATGATTTGATCTGTTTTTCCATGCAATTTTGACCATTTCTTATTCATTTCAAAGGAAAATCCTAAATGCTTCTCAATCCCCCCCCCCTCTTGCTCTTAAGGGTGTCAAAGAAAAAAAATTTTACATACATTTGCATTACTTCTGAAATGTGTCAGAAAAGTACATATTTAAATAACTTTTCTAGTGTAGTGTGCGTTTTTTTTTCCCGGGACGCTTTTTTCCAGGGACGCTTTTTTCCGGTGCACTTTTTTCCGGTGCGCTTTTTTCCGTGATTCGATTTTAATACGGGTTTTGTCGAGACGGGATCGAAAAATTCGTCCAGTGTACTTCCAGGAAGAAGGAAGCAGTTCCCTCTTTTATGAAAAATACGTTAGGCCCGGCCTGGCGAGTCTTTAGAGAACAATAACATCTCTGTCCCAGCCCGGCCTGGGCCCTGAATATAGATTTTTTAATATACTCTCCAGGACGATAAAAAGCCTGAAGTTGTCTGAGCTAAATTTAAAAAAGAGACTTAATCTGCATCTTAGAAAAAGCATTTTTTAAAATAACTGACGGACATTTAAAGAGTACACTTCGTTTTTCTGCATAATGAATTTTTCCCCCACAATTTCTTGTCTTTAAATTATTAAAAGTTAAGAATTTTTAAAGAAAAAAAGAACTTGAAACACGTCATTTTAAAATTTTTTTACGTTAATTTTGTTTCGGAAAAATTGAAAAAATATTTACTTTTGAAAAGATGATTTTTTTAAAGTTATATTATTTTTTCAATAAATATTTTTAATATTTTTAAAATTAATATTAAAGAACAAAAACCCTGGAACAAGACTAAAATCAGATTTTCATCTATAATTAAGTGGAACGAAATTGAAATCCGATAAATAATGTTAAGAGTTATAACGATTTTTATTTATCCTACTTAAACCAGTACTAACGACATGAAACTTTTATAAATTGTATGAGAAATTTTAGGATGTGATTTTCTTAGCAAATTATAAGGCTAACCATCGCGAAAAAAGAAAAAAAAATCAAAATTCTAACTCAAAAAATATACTTTTTACGCGTTTCCTAGAACTGTTAAAGTAACATTGTTTTTTGAATTGCGCACTTTTCAATTTGTGTCTAATCCCTTAAAACCTGATGAATTGTTTAAACGGCTATAATTTAGCGAGTTTTTAAGATATGACGATGCAACTTTTTGTGTCTTATTCAGGACTGAATAAGGAAAATTTTCCTAATTGGAATTTTTATCCTACGAGGGCTGTATAAAAATTTATTTTTCGTATTTTTTCAACTAGACTAGATATATAATATTAATTATCTGTATATTAAATATCGACATTTATAAATGTATATTAAACTGTTCTTTTACATATTTGTTTCTATAGTTCACAGATTAAAATAGTATCAATTAATTTTTAAAAAGTAACAAGTAAAATATTATTTAAACTATACGACTTTCATATTTTGAAAATTATGAAAAAAAAATTTCTTCTGCATAATACTTTCATGCCTGCTACGACTAAAAATAACTTCTTTTTCCTGGATAAAGTTCTAGAAATTCTGGAAAATTAATAAACCACTAAAATGCGATGTATACTGCAGATAATTAAGTGATTTACCTGCTTACACTTTTGTCTAATTTGTTTGTGGACAATTTTGTGATTTTTTGCGAACGACTCTTAAATAAAACTATTTTTATCAGCATTAAAATTGAAAAAATATAAGTTGAAAAGATAGTAGAGAGTTTTGACAACAGTGGTTAATTTAATTAGAGAACAACAAAAACCATTGCTTATATTTTTATAATGCTGCAAATGCTTCTGCTAATGGAATTGTATATATTTTTTCATGCATATCATGTACTCGGAGAATAGATGATGAATATAAATTAAAAGAATGATTATAATAATGGATTTCCAGTGTTCGCGATAAAAACTTTTATTTCTGCAACTAAACACATAGAATATATATATATATTTTTTTTTTTTTTGTATAATAAAATGTTTTATTGCACAAAGTGTAAAATGGTATAACTCGAGAAATTCTGGTTATATAAAAATAAAATATGTAATTAATTATTTATTTTTATTAATTAATTTATTTATTTTAACATGTAAGAAATTTGTGAAAAACTCTTCAGTGTTGATTAACCAAAATAAGGCTGTAACCAGATGAAATCAGATACAATAATTTTAATATAACAGCAAACAGAATTATAAGAATAAAAAATAATATTTAAATGCATACGAATGAAGTTAAGAACACTTTAAGAATGATTGAAAATAAAAATCTTGATTGACAACTTTTCAGAATTAAATCACTCAACACGTCTGAGAATTCACTCTCTATTCGTTCTGCAAGAACTTTAGAAATACTTTTTAGCAGATAAAATCACAACAAATGGAACCACACAGTTTCCGTTATTATTCAATATTTGAAGTAAGAAGTTTAAGATCTTATCAAATTAACGAAAATTCACAGTTAAAGACCCTAATCACATTACTAATTAAAACCTCACTTGAACTAACACATGCTTGAATTTCAACAGGGAAGGCATGCAAAATCCCGACAAAAAAGTTAAATTTCAAATCGACTATTTTCCTCTGCTACTCCAATATACAGGGTATTTCTAAATTCATGGTACAAACTTTAAGGGATGATAGTACATATCAAGACAAAAAATATTAAATAGGACATTAAGGGTCCCAAATGTTTTCCGAAGGAGATAGGCGCCATTAAAGTTTAGAGTCCAAAAATTCAAATGATTATAAAAAACAGAAAAATTGGTCGATTCGTTCGCAGTTTTCACTAAAACTATTCTTTATGTAAGTATTGTCTTGAAAATAAATTATAAAGATAAATTTCAAAAAATGGCCGAGAGAGGGCGCTTTAGACTTTGGAGTAACGAACAACTATTTTTTGCATCTCATTAAATTTTTTTAGAAGCTTAGAAATAAACTTAAATTTTGAGCTCAAAATCTAAATCGTTGGGAGTAGTTAAGTAGCGCAAACTGAACTGTTGGGGAGGTTCAAATTTGAAATGATTATAAAAAACGGAAAAATTGGTCAATTGATTTGCGATTTTCACTAAAATTCTTCTTTATGTCTGTATTATCTTGAAAATAAATTATAAAGATGAAACTCAAAAAAATGCAGATAGAGGGCGCTTTAGACTTTGGAGTAATGTACAATTATTTTTTACCGTTATTTTTTGCATCTCATAAATTTTTTTTTAGAAGCTTTGACTTAAACTTAAATTTTGAGTTGAAAATCTAAATCGTTGGGAGTGGTTAAGTAGCACAAACTGAGCTGGGTTCAATGGGGGTGGGGAGGTTCAAATTTCAAATGATTATAAAAAACGAAAAAATTGGTCGATTCGTTTGCGGTTTTCGCTAAAACTATTCTTTATATATATATCTCCTTTAAAAAAAAATTTAAAGATAAATTTCAAAAAATTCCGTTAGAGGGCGCCTTAAACTTTAGTGTAACCAACAACTATTTTTAACCGTTATTTTTTGCATCTAATTAAATTCTTGTAAAAGCTTAGACTTAAATTTTGTGCTCAAATTCTAAATCGATGGGAGGGTTAAGAATCGCAAAGTAACTGTGTTCAGTAGTTGAAATGTTACCCTCCTCACCCCTCGAAAACAGTTCAATTTTCCGCTACTTAATTACTCACAACGATGCAGATTTTGAGCTCAAAATATAACTTTGAACTTTTACAAGCATTTAATTAGATAAAAAAAATTAACGGTTAAAAATAACTGTTGGTTACTCTAAAGTTTAAGGTGCCCTCTGACGGATGTTTTTTTAAAGATATCTTTAAAAATTGTTCTCAAGTAAATATTGACATAAAGAATAGTTTTAGCGAAAACCGCAAACGAATCGACCAATTTTTCCGTTTTTTATAATCATTTGAAATTTGAACCTTCCCACCCCCTTTGAACACAGTTCAGTTTCCGCTACTTAACCATTCTCAACGATTAAGATTTTCATCTCAAAATTTAAGTTTTTTGTCTAACTTCTAAAAAAAATAATGAGATGCAAAAAATAACTGTAAAAAGTAGTTTTTTATCACTCCAAAGTCTAAAGCGTCCTCTATCGAAATTTTTTTTAATTTATCCTTATAATTTATTATCAAGACAGTACTGACATAAAAAATATTTTTAGTGAAAACCGCAAACAAATCGACCAATTTTTCTGTTTTTTATAATCATTTGAATTTTTGGACCCTAAACTTTAATGGCGCCTATCTCTTTCGGAAGAAGTTTGGGACCCTTAATTTCCTGTTTAATATTGTTTGTCTTGATGTGTACTATCACCCCTTAAAGTTTGTACCATGAATTTAGAAACACCCTGTATATACTTATTGCACAATCACAGTTATTTAATTAATGAATCAATACAAAATGTAACCATAACAAGAATATTCCAGAAATCTATAGTTAACTTTCGAAACTTTTCTAAAAATGACAGAAAAGATATCAATAGCGCATAACTATTAGAATTCAAGAAAAATCCAAAACCCACTTGTCTCCAAGAGTACCATAATATGATAATATATAGAGGCTCTGTTACAAGTTATATAAATATATCTTATGCAAAAAAAAAATAATAATAATAAAAAATAAAATAAATTAAATTTTGTAACATTTAAACGTATATATATACTCAAATAACACAATAGGCTTTTCATACACAATATGACCAATGATCACCAATGATGACCGGTAACTCGTGATTTTAAACTCATTTTTAAATATCTACAAAAATGCATGAGGAATTGTCATAAATTTTCATTTGTATAAACAACATAAAAAATATATGTATTTCCGCTAAATTGTTTTCCCGAAACCCTATTTGGGACCCTAAACTAATTGTAGGAAAACAAACATCTTTAGAACTGCCCGGCAAAAACTAATTTCGTAAAAACTTTGAAACTGGAACACAGGATACGGAGGATTCTTCTAATTAACAATCTTCATTTTAATGAAGATAGCATGCACATTGATGGATAAATTGTGGTTTTAAAAAAATCAATCCCAATATTCACCAATTATTTTTATTTTAAATTTATAGTACTCTTATTATAAAAGATTAATTTTTAGGAAACATGAGAAACATCATTGTGCACAATATTCTACAATAAGAAATGATCACTAAAAAGTGTGCAGGTTCAAAGAATAATCTTTTACTGCACATGAGTGAAAGCAAACAACATATAATGTATATAATTTAATAACAAAATGTATAGAGCAGCTTATTTAAGTAAAACGTTGAGAAGCTGTATCCAAATATAGTATATGTTACTTACTGTTCTTCGTGCTCAATATTAAACGTACTCCTATGTTTGGATACAATCCTTCTTTTTTTTCTTATCTTTTTAAAATAACGGATTTCTAACTCATTCTATCTACGAACTTTCAGAATTTTCAATCTTGTGATTGAAATTCTTAAAAGTTGCTCTAACAATTTCTATAAAACAACATTATCATTTTTACAGAAAAAGAGAAAGCATTTTTCAACCAAAAATTATTTTTATTACCTCAAATCGTATTTAATGCAGCCGCGTATCACGAAAATATTTCTTGTTCTTTATTCAGTAATCCGATATTTTATAATACATCAAATTAAAAGTCTCATTTTCAGAAGTAGATTTTGTTGATCTCGTCAAAAAAGGTGAAATTTATTTTTTAAATTCCTAGTGTTAAAGATTCGAAAATATTAAATCTATTTAAATTACCTAAGATCATCTTTTAGCTATAGAAACTTGAGAAGATTACAGTACCAGAGACAGATATGATCTTTCTTATCACTGTAAATAATACTTTCCGTATGCATTTTCAATATTAAATTACGTAAGGTTATTTAAATGAGAATTTTTTTACATTATGATTTGGAAATGTGAAACAGTAAACTTTAGCTGAATGACTTGGCCAGACATAAAATGGTGTTTTATGGTGTGTATTTTAAATGGTATTTTAAACTATATATTTCTGCTTGTTTTATATTAAAAAAATTTAACAATTTTTAAAACATTTTACGTCTTTTTTTAAAGTTATGAATTCATTTTACTTTTAAAAGATTGCTTATACTATTTGATTTCTGTGTTTAAGTTTTTTTTCACTACTTTTTTAAGTAGTCACATTCACTTAAAAATGTGTCATTTATTAATTCAGAGGGGATATTTTTCTAAACAAACTGTACTCAGATTCATATAATTACAAGAAAAATATTTAAAAATTCTTAATTGAATTTGTTCGTATTTAAATTGTGCCATCAGAATCAAAATTGAATTTAATTGGTATCATTTTGTCGCACTAAAAAGGAAATCCCTTTTTAATTTATCTAATGAGAATACGTGCTTTTTTTACAAAGGAAGTTATTTTAAAAATTCTGAAACAGTTTAGAGACAAAAAGTTAAATTAAATGCTTTATTTTCGCGACACGCACATTCTTGGAAAAAAAGTAAAGTTTTTATAAAATCAATCCTGAATTTCACTAATAATCTGTACTGAAAATTTGTGGAGTTATTTATATAAAAGATTATTTTTTAGGAAACATGACAAACAATATTGTACATAATGCTCAGCAACAAGAATATAAAAAATAAGAAATATTTATTGAAAAGTGAGAAGATTAACTGAATAATGAATTACTGCGCATGAGCGAAAGCAAACAACATACAATGTGAATAATGTATTAGCTAAATGCATCGAGCAACTTCTTTTGAGAAAAACGTTGCTGTATCCAAATATAGTTTATATTACACACTATTGTTCGTGCAGAATATTACACAAATTCCTATATTTTGATATAATCCCTTATCTATTTCCTTTCATTTAAGAACAACGGATATCGAACTCATACAATCAATGATCACTTTTAGAATTTTCAAGCTATGTTTTTGAGCTTTTCACAGAAGTTGCTCTATAAATTTCGAACAAAAGTCAGTTTCATTTTTACAGAAAAGTGGAAAATATCTTTTTACTGAAAATTATTTTGGTTATCGCAAATGTCATTTAAAGCAGAGCATATCAGGAAAATATTTCTTGTTCTATATACGTTTATCCAATATTTTATAATACATCAAATAAAAAATATCACTTTCAGAAATAGATACTCTAGATCTCGTCAAAAGAGGTGAAATTTATTTTCAAAATTCCTGGTTCTAGAGATAAGAAAAAATATTGAATCTATTTGCTTTACCTAAGATCACATTCTAGCTATTGAAGTTTGAGAAGATTACTAAACCAGACTGATATGATATTTCTTATCAGTTGAAATAATATTTTTCGTTTACTTTCTCAATATTGCATTACGTAAGGTTTTTTAAATGGGAATTTTTTACATTTTGCTTTGGAAATGTGAAACGGGAATCTTTGGCTGAATGTTTTGGCCAGACGTAAAGTACAATGTTTCTTAAAGTATATTATTGTGCTTGTTTAAAAAAAAAGTTTTAAAAAAGTGTAAAACATTTAACGTTTTTTAAAGTGATGGTTTCATTTTATTTTTGAAAGAATATTTATGCTATTTTATTTCTTTGTTTAAGTTATTTTCATACTTTTTTAAATATTTACATTATTTTAAAGATGTTCTATTTACTATTTTAGAGGGGATATTTTTCTAAACAAACTGTAAATAGATTCATACAATTACAAAAAAAAGATTTCAAAATTCTTAATTGAAATAGTTCGTATTTAAATAGTGCCACCAGAATAATGATTGAATTTAATTGGTATAATTTTGTTGTAATGAAAATAAAATGTTACATACTATTGATCGTGCACAATATTACGGCTATTCCTAGATTTTGATACAACCACTTATCTTCTTCCTATTATTTGAAAACAACGGATTTCGAACTTATGATTTCAAAGATAACTTTTAGAATTTTCAAGCAATGCTTTTGAGTTTTTCCTAGAAGTTGCTCTATAAATTTCTATTAAAAAAACAGTTTCTTTTTTCCATAAAAAGGGAAAATGTCTTTCAACCGAAAATTATTTTGGTTACCGCAAATCGCATTTAAAGCAGCGCATATCACAAAAATATTTCTTGTTCTATATACATTTATCCGATATTTTACAATATATCAAATAAAAAGTCTCATTTTCAGAAGTAGATATTGTAGATATTGTCAAAAGTGGTGAAATTTATATTCAAAATTCCTAGTCTGAAACATGAGAAAATATTGAATACCTTTACTTTACCTAAAATCACATTTGAGCTATAGAATCTTGAAAAGATTACTATACCAGACTGAAACTATATTTCTTATCAGTTTAAATAATTTCCGCTTACTTTCTCAATATTGAATTACGTATGGTTATTTAAATGAGATTTTTTACATTATGATTTGGAAATATGAAACGTTAAACTTTAGCTGAATGTTTTAACCAAACACAGAGTACATTGTTTCTGAAAGTATATTATCGTGCTTGTTTCAAAAAAAAGTTTAAAAATTTTTAAACATACGTTTTTTACAGGTTATGGTTTCATTTCACTTTTAAAGGAATGTTTATACTGTTTATTTTTACTATTTTTGTTTTAATAGACACATTATTTTAAAGATGTGCTATTCATTCTTTTTGAGGGGACATTTTTCTAAACAAACTGTACTCAGATTCATATAATTAGAAGAAAAAAGTTTCAAAATTCTTAATTGGTTTTGTTCGTATTTAAATAGTGCCACAAGATTAAACATTGAATTTAATTGGTATCATTTAGTCGTAATAAAAAGAAACCCTTTTTTAATTTTACTAATGAGGATATGTGCTTGTTTTTACAAAAGAAATTATTTAGAAAATTCTTAAACTTGTTAGAGACAAAAATTTAAATTAAAGGCTTTATCTTCCCGGAACGCACATTCGAAGAGAAAATAAGTTTTTATAAAATTAATCTTAAATTTCACAAAGAATTTTTTACTTAAAATTTTAGAGTATGTTACATAAAACATCGTTTTTTTAGGAAACATGACAAGCAACACTGTACACAATATTCTGCAATAAGAAATAAAAAATAAAAATTTTGATTGAAAAGTTTCGCTGAATAAGGAATTACTGCGCACGAGCGTATGCAAACAACATATAACTTGCATAATTTATTAGCTAAATGCATCGAACAACTTCTGTTGAGAAAAACGTTGAGGTGCTGTATCCAAATATAGTATATGTTACACACTATTGTTTGTGCACAATATTACATGTATTGCTATATTTTGATACGACCCCATTTTTTTATCTTCCCATTTCAGAACAACGGTTTTGAAACTCATGCTATTAATGATCACTTTTAGAATTTTCAAGCTATGTTTTTGAGCTTTTCACAGAAGTTGCTCTATAAATTTCTGTAAAAGATCAGTTTCATTTTTACTGAAAAAGGGGAAATTTCTTCCAGCAGAAAATTATTTTGGTTACCGCCAATCGCATTTAAAGCAATGCATATCACGAAAATATTTCTTATTCTATATACATTTATCCAATATTTTGTAATACATCAAATAAAAAGTATCACTTTCAGAAATAGATAGTCTAGACCTCATCAAAATAGGGGAAATTTATTATCAAAATTTATAGAACTAGAGATAATAAAATTTTGAATCTCTTTACTTTACCTAAGTTCACATTCTAGCTATTGAAGTTTGAGAAGATTACTAAACCAGACAGATATGATATTTCTTATCACCTTAAATAATACTTTCTTTTTACTTTCTCAATATTGTATTATGTAAGGTTATTTAAAGGAGAATTTTTTACATTATGATTTAGAAATGTGAAACGGAAAACTTCAGCTGAGTGTTTTGGCTAGATATAAAATACTGCTTTTTAAAGTATATTATTATGCTTGTTTTAAAAAAGTTAAAAAGAAAATAAAACCATTTTTCCGTTTTTGTTAAGGTTCTGGTTTTATTTAACATTTAAAAGAATGTTCATATGATTTGATTTCTATGTTTCAGCTTTTTTCACTCTTTTTTTTTGTATTAATTTTCTTTCTTTTTTTGTAGCCTTATTATCATAAAGACGAGTCATTCATTTCTTTGAAAGAAGACATTTTTCTAAACAAACTGTAATAAGATTAAAATCATTACAAAAAAAAATATTTCAAATTCTTAATTGAATTTGTTCCAATTTAAATAGCGCTACCAGAATTAAAATTGGATTTAATTGGTATCATTTTGTCGTAATAGAAAGAAAATCTTTTTGAGTTTAACTAATAAGGATACTTTTTTTTCCAAAGGAAGTTTTTGTAAAAATTCCGCCATTCTTTGAGAGACAGAAATTTAAATTGACTTTATTTTCGAAACACGTTTCTAAAAATGTGAAATGTTCTTTTAAATAATTAATCTATAAACTTATTTTATATTTTGTTGCATATTCTATAACATTATTCCGTAATTGTTCGCACATGCAGATTCCTGCATTTTTAGATATATACATTAAGAAAAATGACGTAATAAGTATGTACTGAATAATTTGAAGATTGGAATAAAACACATACAGTGTCATTATGAATATATTTGTGTTGATAGAGTAATCTACAGAAAGGGCATAGAGATAGAAAAATAACGGTAATTATTTTTGCTCCAATATATGACATATATTGAGCCTATGCCTTCACGGGATTTAAGAAGCAAAAAAGTTACAAAAAATTGTGATACAAACTGGAAGTCATACATGGAGGTCACTTTTAACTTTTTTTTACTTGTTTGCTAGCAACGTACAGTGGGGCAGGAAACCTGAAAAGTTGGTAATAAATAAAATTTACTTTGAACAAAAAATACATATTATGCATTCGATTGTAGAGTTTATGTAGAACTTTTACATAAGCTATAGAGTAATTTCTTAATTAATTTACAAACCTTTTTCAATATTTTTGGAAGGATAATGCTTAAAATTAATTAAATTAAGATAAAAAAAATTTCTATAGAATACAAGGAAGAAGTTTAATGAAATATTAATTGCAAAGTTGATGGGAACTTTTATTTTATTGAAATAGTACTCATAGCAGATAATTAGAAATAATGAAAAATATAAAAAAAATTATTAAAACAACAGCTTTAAGATATGTTACGTATTCATTCGTCTGCAAAAGAGCATAACATTGATCAAAACACTTTACGAAAATACGCAGATAACTTTCAACAAGATGAAGCTAAACTATGTAACAACTTGTGTTACCAGGTGGAGATTAATGAAATTGAGTGTTTAAGACGGGCTTTATCTCCTGTATCTTGAATTCCGTCTAAACAAGTTTGATTACTTAAGAATGTAGAATGTAGTGAAATTTAGTGTATGTTAAAAATAAAAGTGAGATGAAGCTAAACTATGTAACAACTTGCGTTACCAAGTGGAGAGCAATGGAATTGAGTAATTAAAATGGATTTGTTCCTAGAATTCCGTGTAAACAAGTTTCAGTACAAATCAAATTTTGTCAAATATTTTTTAACAATAAATAAACCTTGTAACAGAAATTTATTCTTTCTTTTAAAAAAAAACTAATTTTATTCCCTTTCACTTATACTTCAATATAAAATAAACTACATCAACCGTTCCTGAGAAGCCTTGAACCTTTTTACTCAATTTAATATGAGTCATTTTTAAATCTTCTTATATTGTTAACTAATGTAGCAATTAAAAAAATAATACTTTTATAACGAATAATTAAATATACGAAACTTTATTATAAGTTCAATATTAAAAAATAAATTATTAAAATAAATAAATAAATAAATAAAAAGTCAACTTTCCCCATTTTTCATTGATTACTATTTTATGATTAAAAGAAATGTAACATTTTATTTTAAGAAGTTCATATAAAAAAATACATATAATATAGGTTTAAAATAGTAACAATAAAGACGCCTAAATTAATCTTTAGAACAAAGCTTCAGGCAAATAAAGTTAACTACCTTAGAACAGTGATGCACAACCTTTTTTTACCAGAAAATCGTTTCCCACCAGAATATTTGAGAAGTGTAGTTTCTTTTCTTTAATAGCCAAGTTTCTGTCGAAAATTATTCTGCATAAAAATAGTGGGATTTTTGTGGCCCGCGGGCCAAAGGTTGTGCACCCCTGCTTTAGAAACTTACTTTGCGCAAACGCAGCAATCTTCAAAGAATCATAAAATAGCATCGTCTCACATTTCACAGAATAAGCAAATATTTTAATGACTTTGATAGTAAACCTTAGTAATCTAGTTATTTATTAACTAGAAATTCTTGATAAATTTCGAATTATACGCTCGACATTTACTAAATAGAAGGAATCTTTTGGGTCAAGAGTATGTTCGCCAGTTAAGTTAAATAAATTTAACTGATGCATATGTTAAAGTAAGAAATTGAAAAAAATTATTATTAAATTTCTTCTTTTTTTATAAATTTTATTAAGAACAAACTATAATTTTTTCTAATTTATGTTATATCATTTATGCTTGAGTTGCTGAAAACATAGGATTTAAAGTAGCGATTTGTTAAGTGCAGAAATATTTTAAGAGGCAGTTAATTTATTTGCAATACACATACATTTAACGTCTGCATTAATGAAAAAACTATTTAAAGATTGAATAATACAAATTAAGATAGAGTTGAATACATTTTTTAAAAAATAAATATAATTTATAAACTAAAAATTAAAACACTAAAAACATTTAAAAATACAAAAGTTAACATTTCGCCAATCTCTACGCAAGGCTTCATAGTATTTTAATTTTTACAGAAAAAGGGAAAGAATTTTTCAACCGAAAATTATTTTAGTTATCTCAAATTGCATTTAAAGCAGCCACATATCACGAAAATATTTCTTGTTCTTCAAACAATAATCCGATATTTTATAATACATCAAATAAGAAGTCTCATTTTCTTAACAGATATTGTAGATTGCGTCAAAAGTGGGGAATTTTTTTTTCAAAATTCCTAGTATTAAAGATTAGAAAATATTGAATCTCTCTTTACATTACCGAATATCACATTTTAGATTTAGAACTTGAGAAGATCGCTATACCAGACAGATATGATATATATATATATGAAAGATGATTTAAATAATACTTTCCGTGTACTTTCTCAATATTGCAATACGTAAGGTTATTTAAGTGAGAATTTTTTACATTATGATTTCGAAATGTGAAACTGGAAACTGAAGCTAAATGTTTTGGCCAGACATAACGTACAACGTCTCTTAAAGTATATTATTGTAATTGTTTGAAAAAAATAATAATAAATTGTAAAATATCTTAATTTTTTTTAAGGTTATGGTTTCATTTCACTTTTAAAAGAAAGTTTGTAGAATTTTTTTCTGTGTTTAAGCTTTTTTCACTACTTTTTTTAATAATCACATTACCTTAAAGATATGCAATTCATTATTTTAGAGGGGACCTTTTTCTAAACAAACTGCAATTAGATTCATATAATTACAAGAAAATGATTTCAAAAGTTCTTAATTGAATTTTTTCGTATTTAAATAGTACCACCAAAATAAAAATTGAATCTAATTGATATGATTTTGCCGTAATAAAAAAATAATCAATTTTTAATTTAACTAATTAGGATACGTGTTTTTTTTTTCTTCACAAAGGAAGTTATTTTGAAAATTCTGAAACTGATTAGAGACAAAAATTCTAATTAAAGGCTTTATTTTCGCGATACGCACATTTGTGGATAAATTAAAGTTTTCTATCTCTAATCTGATTAAAATCATTACAAAAAGATTTCAAATTATTAATTGAATTTGTTCCTACTTAAATAGCGTTACCAGAATTAAAATTGAGTTTAATTGGTATCATTTTGCTGTAATAGAAAGAAAATTTTTTAGTTTAACTAATGAGGATACGTGCTTTTTCTAAAAAGGAAGTTTAGTGAAAGTTCCGGCATTCGTTTAGAGAGAGAAATTTAAATTTACTTTACAGGGGTCGTACATTTCTGGAAATTTTTCAGGACAAATATCAGTATTTATTTATAGAAACATACATCTAGATTCAACGTACGAAAAGACACTTTATTTTAAAAAGATATTTTCTATGAGAAAATACTGGTGCTGAAGATTTTCTTGGTCTTAAAATTTCAGGACATGTACGGCCCCTGACTTTATTTTCGAGGCACATTTATAAAAATGTGAAGTGTTTTTTTAAATATTATTTCTTTAAATCTATGTGTTTTTCTCGCATATACTATAAAATTATTCCGTAATCGTTCCCACATTCACATTCCTGCATTTTTAGATACACACAGTAAAAAATAGACTAAGTAAACAATAGTCGTAATAAGTACTGAATAATTTGTAGGTCGGAATAAAACAACGTAGATTGTCATTATGAACATATTTGTTTTGATAGAATAATAGTCTACAGAATGTTACATAGAAATGGAAAAATAATGGTGAATATTTTTACTCCAATGTATGGCATATATTAAGCCTACTCCTGCACCTTTACGGGATTTAAGAAGCAAAAACGTTAAACGTTTGTAATACAAACTGGAAGTCAAACATGGAGGTCACTTTGAACTTTTTTTTCACTTGTTTGCTAACAACGCACAGTGGGACAGGAAGACTCCAAAATTGACAATAAATAAAATTTACTTTGAACATAAAATGCACATTATACATTCGTTTATAGACTTTAAGTAGAACTTAAGAATGTAGAATGTAGTGAAATTTAGTGTATGTTAAAAATAAAAGTGAGATGAAGCTAAACTGTGTAACAACTTGTGTTACCAAGTGGAGAGCAATGGAATTGAGTAATTGAAATGGATTTTTTCGTTGAATTCCGTGAAAACAAGTTTGACTACACATCAAATTTTCTAAAATCTTTTTTAACAATAAATAAACCTCGTAGCAGAATGTTATTCTTCCTTTTCAAAAAACCGATTTTATTCTTTTTAACAGATATTTCAATATAAAAACAACACTAGGTCAGCCCTCCTTGGGAAGTCTTGACCCTTTTTACTCGATTTAATATGAATTTAAATACATTTACAATAACATTTTTATATCTTCTTACATTGTAAACTAATGTATCAATTAAAAAATAATAATCAAATAACGAATAAAAATATATACGACGCTTTATTATAAGTTCAATTTTGAAAATATCGGTCAACCCTCCCGATTTCCCATTCATTACCATTTTATATTTAATAGAATTGCAACACTTTATTTTAAGAAGTTTATAAAAAGTAAATTTACATATAATATACATTTAAAATAGTAACATTAAAGGCGTCGAAATTCATCTTTAGAACAAAACTTCAGGCAAATAAAGTTCACAACCTTAGAAAATTACTTTGCGCAAACGCCGCAATCTTCAAAGAATCATAAAATAGCATCGTCTCACATTTCACAGAATAAGCAAATATTTTAATGACTTCGAAACTAAACTTTAGTAATCTAGTTATTTATTAACTAGAAATTCTTGATAAATTTCTAATTACTCTCGACATTTACAGATTAAAAGAAACCTTTTAGGTCAAGACTATGATCACCAGTTAAGTTAAGTAAATTTAACTGACGCATATGATAAAGTACGAAATTGAAAAAAATTAATTATTATCATTCTTCTTTATTTATACATTTTATTAATAACAAACTATCAATGTTTCTAATTCATATTATTTCATTTATGTTTGAATAGCTGTAAACATAGGATTTAAAGGAGGAAATAAAAAAAAATATATTATCATTCTTTTTTATTTATACATTTTTTAAATAACAAACTATAAATGTTTCTATTTCATATTACTTCACTTATGCTTCAGTACCTGAAAACATTCCATTAAAAGCAGATATTTGTTAATTACAGAGACATTTTAAGAGCAATTAGTTTATTGTTTTAAGAATTTATGTTACAAAACGAGAAATTAATAGTTATGAACATAAGTTGAAGACGCACATTAAACGTAGAAATAATTTCATTCTTAGAATAGAAATAGAATAAATCAATCACTAAGCCATGAAAATGTGGCTTATCGAAACAAATCATACCATACCTCTAAAAATCTAATAATGAAAAATAAATGTGATAGTTTCATAGATACTGTTTGTTGAAATGTACATACGGAACAAGATTTTTTTGTGCAAAATTAAAATCTTGTTGCTGCATTAAGTACAAAATCAAGAGTCGTCAACCTTTAGTATTCCTCCAATTAATCTATGAAAAAACCAATTTAAACAGATGAAAATTAACTTGAAATTTCCTATATTAATTTAATGCAGTAAAAAGAAATTGTTCAATAAAAATATAGGAAAATTGTCTAATTGTTTGCACAGTGAAATCAGTAAATTAATATTATATATTAATAAAAATATATAAAATCTCGAAATCTTTCAAAAAAATCAATTAAATTTTGTAAATTGCATTCTATCAAAAATAAAAATGTTATAAAATGCCAAATTCGATAATGGTTTTGCTAAAAAAAGAAGTGAGATCTAACTGCAAACTAAGTTCTGTCGAATCTCTTTAAATCATAGCTCCTGTCATGCATAATGTTCTTCAATTGCATAAAAAATTACTTCTTATGTAACTTGCTATTCAATAGGCCGACTTAGTAAGTTTTCTCTTACTCAGATCACTCTATTTAGTTGATCAGAGATTAAAGTTAATCATTTCCTTATCTTATCAGTGCATTAACTTCGAAATATTAGATTGATTACATATTTGCCAATGACATACTAGACTGAATTATACTCAGACTCAAAAATTAAAGTTTGTGGCTGAAAACTTTACACGTCGCTCTATTGAATAGCAAGTAACAAAATAAGTCATTTTAATCAATTGAAGAACATTATGCATGACAGGAGCTATGATTTAAGGAGCTTTGACAGAACTTGGTTTGCAGTTAGTTCTCACTTCTTTTATTAGCGAAACCATTTACGAATTTGGCATTCTTTCACATTTATGTTTTTGATATGATATCTTTTTTTTGTCAAATAAGTAGGTACTTGTTTCCTTTTAGAAATAAATGAGACTTAATATTAAATTACCTTTATTTAATATCGATTAATCTTATAGCTTTTTCTTGGGTTTATATACTGGTTTTTGTTTTGCTGTTATTTTTCATATTTTCTTGGACTTTGAAACATTATAGCACATTGCCCTTTCAGTGTCTGAGATTTTTTTTTTTGCACGTTTCGCTGTTTAGAAAGTTTTTAGAACGCTTCTAGAGCATTTTCACCTTTTTAAGTTTCGCATTTGTCAACAAATACTCTTAGTTATCATTTATATCATATAAGTACATATTATGCGAAATTTTATGCTTTTATGCCCTTCAGTTACACAAGCATTGGATTTTTAGAACGTGTTTTGCTCCTGCACCCCTTTTAAATTAGTGGCATCGACATAAGATATAGTCTATGTGGGAGCAAGGACTGCACATCATTTTGATATGATTACTTTTAAGATTAGTTCGTTACTTGCTGAGACTGCTTAAAAATTGCAGTTTAGATTTTAGAATCGCAGAACATTTTAGAACATTGTTAGAATGCATTTCGTTCATTATTACCCTTTTGAATTCCGTATTTTCTAGCGAATGCCCTTAAGTATCATTCGTATCTTATAAATACTTAACATGCCAAATTTTACATTTTTTGGTTCTTCAATAACACAAAAGTCGCATTTCTAGAAAGCTTTTTGTTTCTTAACCCCCTTTGGGTTAGTGGCATCGACATAAGATATAGCCTATGGTAGAGCAAGGACTGTCACCATCATTTTGATATCATTAATTTTAAGATCGGTACGTTACATACTGAGATTGCTTAAAAATAGCAAATTGGAACATTTTTAGATTATTTTTCGTGCATTTTATCCCAATTTTAATTCCGAATTCTTTTAGCAAATGACCTTAGAGATTATTTATATCTTTTAAATAATTTTCATGCAAAATTTTATATTTCTAGGTCTTTGCGTAGCACAAAAGTCGTATTTTTAGAACGTTTTCTGTTCCTTCACTTCCTTTGTGCTAGTGGCATCGACATAACAAATAGCCTATCTTGGAGCAAAGACTGTCACCATCATTTTGATAGCATTACTTTTAAGATCGGTTCGTTAGTTGCTGAAATCGCTATTTAGAAAATTTTTAGAACGCTTTTAGCAAATTTCCACCCCTTTTAAATTTGTAGTCTATGTATATTCAGGGCGGTACCATTACTATTGAAATAGGTTATGTAATTTTAGAGATTGTCCACGATTGTAGTATTTCGCAAATTCCTATAAATTCCCATTGTAATCCAATATGTTATCTTCTAATCCATTGTTGATGTTTTATAAGGTGATTTCTGTTTTTTTTTTTTTTTTTTTTTTTTTTTTTTTTTTCTATTTATAAATCCAATAACCTACCTCCATACCAAATTTCAAGTTCCTAAGTGACCTAGAAGTAGCCAAAAATTTTGGTGATTTAGTCAATGATAAAATCAGTCAGTGTCGGTCAATTTAGTTAGTGATAAAAATAGTGATTTTTGGATGTCAAATTTTCGTGAATGACAAGAGAATTTAAATAAAAACTAAAAGATTCGGAAATTAGAATATGTTCTTACTTGACACGAAAAATTGCAAGTGTGTTGGTCAAATAGAATTTAAGTTAATGGGGGGGGGGTCAAAAGTGAGCCGAAATGGTTCGTGTAAGATAACCCATGGCCACTGTGTCGCTTTTTTACTTTGTGAACTAGGCCGACACATTGTCGTGTGTCTAGATTGTCACTTCTTAGTATTCCATAAAAAAATAAAAAATGTGGTTCACGTTAAATCTAAATTTTATTTATCCCTAGTCATCATTACCCTTATTTTTTACATTTCAATTTACTGTCTGAACTTTTATAAATTATCATTAAACAATTATCTTTTACGAATATATGTTCTTTAACATTCTCCCCTGAGCATAGTCTCTTCTAACTTAAAACCCCTATACTTTTACAATTTTTAAATTAAATTTCCGCAATGGAATTATTGAATATTTAATACGTGATTTATCGCCAAAAATGTGAAAATGTCCAAGCCAGGGATCGAACCCGGAACCCTTGGAATAGCACTCCAAGTTAAGCTACGATTGTTTCTTTGTGTCTCATGTATGCCTCCGGACTGTGTCCTCAAGCAGAGTATTCCATCTCGTGCTGCAATGCAGCCTAATCAGCATTTGAACGTGAAAAATCCCAAACTGGGCATCATCCTCGTATTTTAAGTTGCAGGGCACTTGTAGCGCTATTCCAAGGGTTTCGACTTCGATCCCGGCCTGGACATTTTTCTCATTTGTACTTATACTAGTGATGGGCAAGTCTGGAAATTTTAAGAATCGACTAAAATTGACATCGTATAAAACAGCATCGATCATAATAAGATTCCATTTCTCAGTTCTAGAATCGATATTTCGATATTCACAGATTCACACAGACAAGCTCAGAATTAGTAATTCCAAAACTTAGACAATCAGCAGGACTGTAGCTATTGCTTCCCAGCCCTAGGGAAGCGGTAGGGGGGAGGGATTAGGACGGACGGACGTGAAGAAACAAATACTAGCACTCTGGGAATCCCAACAGATGGGGAAACTTGAACAATTACATGTGTATTTTTTGAATGGTCAGGAAATATTTTATTGTGCAGGAAATAATTTTAAATGAACAATAATATATTCTACAATATTAAAGAACATATAGTGTAACTCCCTTAGAAGCAAAGTTATAGAGTTTTAAAGATTGAAATGAAGTGAAGAAATGAGCAAAACAAGATGAGTAACTGGCAGTCGGGGGGTCTACAGCACCGGGGGGGCCATGTAGCTTAAACATTTAATTAAAAAATGGTAGAAAATTAAATAAGCGAAATTTTAAGGTGTATGTTGGGGGAGGGGGTGAAAACCCCCCGCAACAAATTTTTTTTGTTTCTTTTGAAGCAACAAAAAAATATGCTTCCCGACGCACATTATTGACGGGGCGCAGATAGACCCCAAATGGGTGGAAGGGCGACCCCATATGTATTTTTTCAAGGATTCGAAATGTGGATATATAATAAAGTAGAACAAGAAATGGACATTTTTAAAACTGTACGCATATTTCGAACGGCCCTGTAAGTTAAATTGGTGCGGAAAGAAGGGGAGGAGAGGAATTAGAAGGAACGAGCTTGAAAAATAAAACATAATAAATTAATAATAGAAATAACCGGGCTTCTAAACAAAAATATAACGATTAACGATTTGACCTAGTATCGATTTCATGGGGTGGCACACAAGGAACATCCCCCCCCCCCTGAATTTTGAGATTTTATGCTTTTTAATGCACAATTGCTATTTTGCAGAGATGTGAAACATACCTTCCTTCTGAGTCACAGATAGCCTTCACGGTGAAAAATAACTGCATTCAACACTGATTTATCCTAGAAAGAAAAAAAATCCTTCCATATACGTAATTTTACATCAATACTATCATTAAAAGTACAAAATTAGAAAAATCGATTCAATCTGAAACGTGGATCGATATAAAGTAAATAAAAAAATAACAATTCTATTTTTATTTGAATCATCCAAAATGCGATTTCAATCTATATCAAAATAAAATCGATTATGCCCGTATCTAAACATCGAAATCGAATCTATAGTGAATAGATTTGCTTTTGCTGTGTTGTTCCGATCTTACGAGCAGAATCGATTTTACGTATTCACTTTTCTTTGTATCTTCACAAGAAGAAAGTTATGAGATTCGGGAAAAATTTTGACTTCCAGATTTCTTGAACATGATTTGATGGTTTTTAGAAAATACCTGTATGTCAGTCTGTCTGTCACTCTGTGAGTCTGTATGTGACAAAAGACCGCTCTATCTCAAGAACAAATGTACGGAATTTCACAAAACTTTAGATTTAGTTTGACCTTGATATTAATTGAATCTTATTAATTTTTGCTGTATATCGCCTAGCAGGTGGCGGTGCTATGCTGCATTTTTTGCGATTTATGCAATAGCTATATCTGAAAAACTAATGCATGGATATTCATGAAATTTCAGACTGAGTTAATTCTTGATATGAATTTTATGATGTAGGGGAAGATGGGGATACTTGAGCCATTTTTTGAATTTTAATTTTTTTAAATTTTTTATAATTTTTTATAATAAAATAAAATATTGAAAATGAAAATTTGATATTTTTTCTTCAACTGAAAACCACTTTCAATTAATTTTGAACTATTTTTCTATGTATAAAAAATGTTTATTTTTTGTTTTACATGGTGGCTCAAGTATCTCCATGGGAGGGATACTTGAGCCATGGTGAAGGGATACTTGAGCCACTACGGAAAAATACCTACAAAAGTAATTTTTTTCGCTTTATTTTCGCACAAACATTTTACAGAATGATAAATTATGAAACATAAAGTCCTTCCAAACAAATTGAGAAAACAAAGTTTGTAATACGATCATTTTTTGTCGTTAGAACTGGTTGTCAAATGATAATTTCAACTTGAGTTATAACGACGGTAGAAACACCCTCAGTTCAGAGCCATTTAAAACTTGGAATCTTTGGACAACTTGGAAAGTTTGGAATCTGCTATTCTTCGGGCAAATTTCATTTTCAAAATATTAAGTGCTTATCCAACAAATATTTTTAGTTTTCTTTCTGGCATATTTTATTAGTAACCAACCATCAATAGAAGGTTTTCTTTTCACATCATCACCATCATTGGCAGAATTTTCCTCTAATGATAATGTCGAACTCATGCTTTTAATTTAGTAGCTGTCGGAATTTAAGCCAGATGTATCCTTCTACTATTTCAAACACTTTTTTGATCTCACACGAAAAGATATTGTCTTCCTCTTTGGCTCCATGCAGGTAAGTTTGAACTGGGATTTTTGTTGCTTTTCTTGTTTTTTGTGCGCTCTTTTTACCAATTTTTCTTCAATTTTCTTAGTTAAAAAAAAATTACAGCAACAGAGGTTACGATTTCAATATAAGATATTAATCTTAATATGTTATATTAAAAAATAAATATTTTAATATGTTGGACCTAACTAATTAAAGTATCAGAGATTATAGCCTGTAAAACAGTTTTAAAAAGTTATTTTAATTTAATAAAAGTTAAATTGAAAACTATGTTTACATTTATCTAGACAGGCTATTTTGTTAGTCAAAATGAAAATTAGAATGGATATTTTCATTTAAAAAATATACATTTTTAAACATTTTTAGGTCGTTATTTTTTTAAGAAAAATAAAATAAAATGAAAAATTATTCTCCCTTTTATCCAGAAAAAAAATCTATTAGTGAATATAAGGATGGAATTTTATTTTTGTTTGTTTCTCTAATGTTTAATTTCTAGTGGGGAGGGTTGAGACATGGCTCAAGTATCCCCACTCTCACTGGCTCAAGTATCCCCACTACCACTAGTTTTGTTTCCCAGAGTTTTACTAAATAAAGCATGCAGCTATTAGAACTATTTTAGATTCAAAATACAATTGAAATTATGCTTATTAAATTTATGTATATAGTTGCAACATTAAACAAAACTTTGATTACAGAAAAACAAAAAAACCATGCACCCAAATATTTCCTTCAGATAGGGAAAAGACAACTATTGACCACTATACTTTCAAAATGGTACCAAGATGTGTGATTTATTTTTTACATGTTCAGAACTATAAATGTGTTACCATATTGGCAGTTTTAGATAGAAAAATTAACCAACTGTAGAGATAATAGGGGTGTCTCAAGTATCCCCTATGCTCAAGTATCCCCACTCTCCCCTATATGGCTTCTCAAATGGCGCTGCTATACTGCATTTTACACAATTTCCACCGGCGCCATGCGAAAGGGGTGGAGACGAAGGGGACAGTCGCCTCGGGCGCGGAAATTTAGGGGATGACAAATGTTTACTACCAACGTCACTTCTGGCCTATCAGAAGAAAAAGTTAATGGGGGGGGGCGCTAAATAGGAACTTTGAACAGGGTGCAGTAATGCACAGACATTCATAAAAATTTAGATTCCATTAGGCCTTGGTGTAATTTGATGCTGTTTATCTTTTGGTGGAAATTGCTCTAGAGGTGGCGCTGCTATACTGCATTTTTCATGATTAACACAATAGCGCTATCTCAAGAAGTAATTCAGGAATTTTCATCAAAATTAAGATTCACTAAATCCCTGATATAGATTAGAGTTGTTAATTTTTGCTGTAAATGGCATTACAGGTGGCGCTGATATGCCGTATTTTTCATGATTTCATAATATCTTCATCTTGCGAACTAATCCGTGGATTTTAATCAAAATTCAGATTCAGGTGATACCTGATAAAAATTGATCCTGATCAATTTCTGGTCTACATCACCCAACAAAAAACAATGTTTTGCAGTTTTTATGTGCTTTCGTAATTATGTAAATATGTAGCACCTATTGTTGTCGTTCAGTCCGTCCGTCTGTCCGTCCGTCCTTCTGTCTCTCCGTCTGTCTGTCCGTCCGCATTTAACAACGCAAAACTACCCAACTGATCGTTTGAAATTTAAATTACATAATTATTACATAATTTTCTCGAATCAATTCAAATTTTATGAAAATCGGATGCATAGATCAATTACAGGGACAATCAAAAGGATTCCATTACATAACGGTCAATGGGGAAAAAGTTTCAAATACATTTTAATCGTTTGAAACTTTAAATACGTAATTATTACATAGTTTTGTCGAGTCATTTCAAATTTTATGAAAATCGGATGCATTGATCAATTACAGGGACAATCAAAAATATTCCATTACATTACGGTCAATGGGGGAAAAAGTTTCAAATGCATTTTAATCGTTTGAAATTTAAAATGCATAATTATTACGTAATGTTTTCGAGTTATTTCCAATTTCTTAATAATCGGGTGCATAGATCATTTACAGGGGCAATCAAAAGTATTCAATTACATCATGGTCAAAGGGGTAAAATTTTCAAATGTTTTTTATACGTTTAAAATTTAAAATACATAATTATTACATAATTTTGTCGAGTTATTTAAAATATTATGAAAATCGGATGCATAGATCAATTACAGGGGCAATCAAAAGAATTCCATTACATTACGGTCAAAAGGGAAAATTTTTTCAAATGCATTTTAATGGTGTTACACTCATTCGAAATTAATAAAATTTATATGCAATTATAAAGTACATATTATAATATACATTTTACATATTTTGTGGGGCAAAGAACGTTTGTTATTGTTTTACAAGGCCACACAAGAATATTTGATTACATAATAGTATAGGGAGAACATTGTTTGATGAGCGTTTTAATTATAATTCACTATTTAAAATTTTATGAGATTGATATATGAGAGTAATATTTTTAAAACATCGTTATCGTACGAACGCACCTCATTTGCTATGCTTCACGTGCAATTTCCAACTTGTTTTTTTCTAATTGCTCTATCTTAGAAACTAATGCATTAATTTTTATCGCACAGTTAGATTCAGTTAGAAGTTTACATAAGTGTTGGTGTAAATCAGCTAACGATTGGCGCTGCGATGCTGCATTTTTCATGAAGTATTAACATATATGAGATTTTGGGTTTACCTCATTTGACTAGTTTGTTACTTTTATTTTTTTTTACAAAAAGAAAGTATTAGATTCATTAAAAATTTCCAATTCCGATTTTCGAAGGATTTATCGTTTTCGTAGTCTTTGACTGTCCCGAATACGGATTGACTTTTTTTTATAAATTGTCTGTCTCTCAGTCTGTTATTCTTTGATCAGTCCCTATTTGATTTTATCCCTGACAAAAAATTTATGGGCGCAATATTTCATTGACTAATGCTTCGAATCTGTTGAAACTTTAGATTTAGTTATACGTTCGTATAAATTGGTGCTGAAACATTTTGCTGAAAATTTTTCAACTGGTGGCGCTTCTATGTTTACTAATTACGGCAAGATCTTCGCTCTCTTAAGAACTAATGCAGCAATTTTCTTCAAACTTCATATTCAGTTAAAAGTTGGCATATGTTTTTGCTTATTAGGTTTCAGTGTGACTCACTCCAGAGGAAGCGTTGCTATGTTGTTTTTATAAGCATTGTTGAACCCAAAAATTTTTCTCCTGGAGAGATTCCTGCGGCTCAGTAGAGAGACATTCTAGACTTCAGAGAAAAGGGCTAGAATTATTTGTATATTAGCATAAAATCTGAAATCTTTTGGAGGGACTTTTCAATTTTCCACGCATGGAGATGTCCCTCTTCAGGATACCCCTGAATTCAATCGTTTATCGGAATGCATATGGATTTAAGTATCATATCTCAATAACTAATGAAGGGAATTTCATCAAATTTAATTCTTTGTCGAACATTGCCATAGGTTCTATGAAATAGAAGAAATTTTGGGATTGCCACATCCGAATACTTTATCTGCGACTTTTCAAGGAAAATAATAAATTATACTACCTTGAGAGAAATCGATTAAAATTTTAAAGTATCGATTAAATAGAGTTGGTCATAGTATCGATTAAATCGATTTCAAAAATCGAAATCGCCCATAATTAACTTTTACATTAAAATTTAAAACCCGATTTTATTTGTTGTTCCTATTTCCCAACACACCCGGTAATTCAAATTGATCATTGGATTCTCAACAACCAAAGATATTGAGTTAGTTTCCAAAAAGTTTCCAAAATTTTGTTTATCATTTGAGAAGCTTCAGGTCAATATTAAAAAATTAACTTGGTAAGATTTTTCATATTAAGAAGTTGGAAAAGTCCGTCATTAAATTATTTATGCGTAATTTTGAGCGCTTTAAAATTTTGTATTAGACAAAGAAAAATATTTATTAGAAGTATGTTAATTTCTATTTATTGTAGATGTGAAAAAAGTTCCTTTTAATCGACAATTATTTCAATTTTATGATCTAAATTTTTAAATTGTTTTTAACATGCTTAAAACGATGCATTCTATCATCTGAGTTAATATATTTTTTAAATCGGTGTTGTTGGGCCACAAAAGGTTAGGTTTTAATGGAAAAAATTACTTTTTTTTAATTTTAATTGTTTTTTCGTTTTATGTTTTTATGCAAAATCAAAGATTTATGTTTTTCACTATTCAATTTTCCTTTTCTGCTGATACTTCTTAAATAGCCTCAGAAATAATAATGGGAAAAATACAGATAATACAAGATTTTATATATGTAATGCATACTTATATATCCTCCAAAAGGATATATATATATGAACAACCCAAAGTCGTGAATTCGCAATTCCAATGGTAACAATATTACATCGCAAAAAGAAATTTCTTGATTGTAACTTCTTTAAGGAGCTCTCAGCTGAAATTACATTAACTTTGTCATTTCTTCTGTTATGTTTGTAGTTAGATACAATCTATCAGTTAAACGAGTAAATAAGATCAAAAGGACTGGAACATAAAATATTGTAATCTAAATTGTTCTTTTTGTATTGAACATAATTCTCAGAATTTAACACATTAGTATAGTTCAAATGATATTATAGAACCAGTCTCTTTTTTCTCTCTTAAAACAAAAAAAAAATATCTGATTTAAAGAAAAGAAGAGAAATTCCTCGAAGAGAAATAATAACTTTTTAATAATACTTATATTTATTTTAAAATAATATGCCAACTTTGAAAAACGTAAACCAAACAGTTTAGATACATTTATAGAAAATATAATAATGAATTCTATTCCAGTAAGAAATAGAAAAACTTTTAAAGAAATTTTTATATTTTTTTACCGGCGTGTGGGATTTTAGTGTTAGACAACAATTATTTTGTTATTATCATATGTAAAATTTTAAATATTTCGTATTGATCATTCGTAATTTCTAAATTCCTCATTAAAATAAGTGTATTCTTCCATCAAACATAACATTCTAACTATAAACAATATATCTAAAAACTACTGTAACGAACAAAAACAAATAGGTGCCTTGAAAACAACAGTAAAGGAAAAAAGAAAAAAAGTTAAAAAAGAAAAAATGAAAACAAGAAGAAGCAAAAAAAACGGATTAGATGTAGAATTTTCCTTTAAAATTATTGATACTCCAAATTTTGCATATTATTAAGTTACACTGCAGCGTATGTCATTAAAATTATAGTTATTTAGTTTTATGTATGTTATAAACATGAGCAACAATTTAGTTATAAGAAAAGAGATTATTATGAAGTCTCGATTTCGACATAAATGAATATATTAATCCTAAATTTTAGGTAGAAAAGGTATAATTAAAAATGCTGTTTTATTAGTGAAGAAATAAATCAATGCCATATATATATATATATGTGTGTGTGTGTGTGCGTGTGTGTCTGTGTGTGTGTGTGTATATATATATGCATATTAATGTGAAAACTTGGATCTGTATATCCAATTTAATATATTTTACGCCATTATAAAAGCAACTATCGTATCATAATACTAGATTTTTTTTCCATAATCATACAAATCTTCCTTCTGATGTGCTCATGAATGCCTCACCATCGGTTGATTTTAGTATCATCGTTGCTGAACTGAACCGAAAACTGCTTCTGTGAGTACAGGAGTATATAGCAGACTCTGTGAGCTAGGTCAAGGTAATTACAGGATGTCGCCCAGTCACAGACTGGTTCGAGGTTAGTGACCCTTCGTACAAAACAGCGGAATGTGCTCACTACTACATCCTATAATTAAGAAAGGTCTGTAGAAATTACTGCTACAACGACTTTGATGAGGTCAAAAGGGTACTGACGCGGTTGGTAGTACTATATAGCACACTTTTATGAGAATAGGATACAAATTCTCCTGATACGATTCATAATTGCAATAAAATGGACAAAAAATCACGTTGAATATTTGCATAATGCCCATCATTTTCCTTATAAGTGTTTCAATGTGAACATATAGGCTGAACTGGTTTACATCTTTAGAAACCTGCATTATTTATCAATCAAAATCTATAAAAGCTCTCGAGCATCACATAACTGTAATGTTGAGTACAAACATTTCAATTTGCATACAGTCAATAAAATTACTATTAGTACACTTATATCCTTATCAAATATTACCAACGTCTTTTTTTTTTTTAAGTCTACAAACATTAAACGTTGCAACACTGTTTATCGCTATTGTTTGAAGCAAATATTAAATAATAAATTCTAATCATTTTAATAAGATAAAACGATACTTTGGCAGTAAATTGTGTTGACTTTTAGCTATTACATTAGAAATACTTCTATAAAAAATGATAAAAGTTTTTTTTTAATTAAAACTGTCGTTACATTATAAGTACACTTTGCCCATTTTGAACTTTTAAGGAGTAAAAAAAATAGAAATATGATTCCGAACGAGGTCAAAAAACTTGCCATAAAGAGAATTTTCTTTTGTGTTAGAAATTTTCTTGTTAAAAATTTTCCATGTTTTGCTAAACATTATAATGGATTTGTAAGAAGTGTTCTAAGTATCATGAAAATTAATTTTATATCAGAACATATTGAAAAAAAAAAACAATTCTGAACAAATTTGAGAAAGTTAGACATAATTAATATATTCTTAATTAAACAGGTTCTTAATTGGTCAATCTGTTCAGTATGGGTATTTTAATATTATAAATAAATAAAAATACAAAATCATAACATTAGATAATCATAAAAGTACATAAATTACATATTATATAAATTATTTTTACATGAAATTAAATGGCTATTAGAAATGACTTTTCGACTTAAGAAAATAAAACATACTACATGGCTACTTTAATATTATAAAGAAACAAAAATATGCATTAAATAAACATGAAAATATATAAATTTTATGTTATAAAATTATTTTTAAATGAAGTTAACTTGCTATTAGAAAAGACTTTTCGACTTAAGAATATGCAACATAGTGCAACTCTAACATCTATAACTTTATGCCTGTAACGTGCAAAAACATCATTTAATAAAATCGTCTGCACAATATTGCATACTTTATAAATTTACTATATTCATAAAGTTTATTGTCCTCGACTCAGTTACACCTACGAAAATTGCAACCATAAATTCGGTTTACTTAATTAAAGAACACTTTAAATGTCCAAAGTTTTATCTTAAGTGCAATAGTCTGCTTCATAGTATGATAAACGATTTAAGTTTATGACTAAATGATAATTATGTGCATTAATAAGGGATATTTTCAATAAAATATAAATTTAGTAAACAAATTTTAACAGAAAAAAACCCGATTGTATAATTGATTCACAGAAAAGTTTTTTGTTCATATTTTTTTGCAACCTAAATACCTATGAATCATTTTTAAATAAACATTATTTTTCATTTTTAATTTATTGTTAATCATTAAATCTCTTCAAATGTTTAAGAACAAATTTACTAGTATACAGAAAATTTTTACTATTTCTTACTCTATTTCATTTCATGTTATTATATTACACTGTAAAAAAAAATTCAAGAGGTTACTAAAATTTTTTTAGTAAATTTGTATTCCACAGAATTTTTTAGTAACCATTACAAACTTTTTTTTTTGCAAGTGAAACAAGCATTTCTTTTTTAAACTGAACAAAAGAATTTTTTGTATAACTAACTTAAAAATTTTTAGTATGAGCCACTAAGAAAATTTTAGTAATAGCTCCAAAAGTATTTTTTATAACCATTACGTGCGCCCAAAGGGCAGGAGGTTCCTTCGAGCTGCATCCAGACTTTTGAAGGCAAAACTGCAATAGATGGCAGCACCGAACATTGCTAACTCCTCCGACAGAATTTTCATAATCCCTTTACTAACGAGTACTTACACTACATACATTCGGGACGTATTTGGCAATGGCCAGTATCGAACCCGGGACCTTTTAGACTGGAGTCCGTTACTATAACCACTGTGCTATCAAGGCCACACCAAGTGAGTTTTAGTAATAGTTATTAAAAATATAAAACTATTAACTCTCTTCGTTGCTAACTTTTTTCTAGTAATTCTTACAGATTTTCTTGTAACCGACTAAGATTAGTAAAAATTTTTTAGTAATTACAAGGATCACTAAAGTTTTTTTAGTAGATCGACCTTTTTTTTTACAGTGTATAAACAACTACAAGTATTCTGAAAGTAGTATGCAGAACTATACTTAATATATGTTTATATGTATATATGGGTGATTCTCAAAATAGGGGACTATTTCAAAAATGAAATCTTAAAAAAAATTACTGTTAGCAAAATTTCTGAAAAAAAAAATAGGTGTTGTTGATATAGTATTAAGTATACTTTCCATGTAGTCAGCAGAGCTAAATATTTAAAAATTAACTTAAAAAAATAATTAGTATTTTTTGAGCCATGCTAATGACAAAACAAATTGCATGAAATAAATATATTATGAAATTTTTATTTTCTTCCTGTTTAAATATTTTCTTTCTATATTTATTAGCCTTCCTTTTCAGCAAATGGTTTCCATTTTTACACATATAGATATAAGGATAATAAAAACATTACCAAAGAACAAACTTTGTTACATGAGCAACATTCTGACACTAACATTGTAAGAAGCTGTCTTAGTGATTTTCCTACAGATTTAATGCATATTTTAGGGATAATAAATGTAATACCTAAAATTATACGTAAAATTAAACTTTATAAAGGATACAATTTAAGCACTGGTTACATTTATGCACATAGGAGTCTTTAGCATGGACAGAAAAAACATGCCAATGACACTGATATTTATCCATGCTAATGACAAATTTTAATTTAAATAAGATTATGAGCCATAATATAATCACAATGCAATAGTCCTTTCTGGGGCTTTTTAAAACACAAAAGTTCTATGCAAATAAATAAAATAAAAATTTTAACTATAAAATAAACATGAAAATTATTATCCATTCTAATGACATACAATTGATGTACGCCCCTAATATTCAAATTCTATTCTTAAAATACAATACATGCTTCTATTTTCTGGCTGGGATAAAATGGCTACTTGTTGTCAAGGAGAAACTTTATATTTTTAAACTATTGTCATATGTGAAAATGAAATTTTGATTAATAACCAGCTGTTATATATGACCTTGTTCTGAAAATGGAATATGGAGGACAAACTTTATTTCTTTTTTTATATACTATAATTTTATTTTTAAAAAGAAATTTATTGGATAAATCCTCTCCTTGATTACTATAAAGAAAGAATAACATTTATTTATTTTATAAACATGATATTAACTCTTGAAAAATGCTAGTATACACAAGGCACAGCTGCTGTGGACATCCATGCTAATGACATTTTGAATCTTTATTCTGTTATTTTAAGGTGTTTTTAACTAAAAAGTGAGTAATTCTTGAGTGCAAATAATGAATAATATTAAGAAAAACATATCTAAATATAAAAACATGACAGAAAACCTCTCAATATTTTTTGTATGCCGAAAGACATAAATTGTCCCCTATTTTGAGAATCACCCATATGTATATATGTATATACGTATATATGTATTTATGTGATATACTATTTGTATATTACATAAATACATATATTCTTTGCTTTCTCCGACCAATAAATATATGAATCTATAGTCCTTATTCTGATATCTTCTTTTAAAAGGTATAATGTGAATTATTTAAAAAGGTAGCAGTAGGTATTAATTTACCGCAAAAATATATTAATTTATATAAAGTTCTTATATAAGTAGCTCTTTATTCTTCAGAAAGATTTTCTAATCATGTATTTCTAGATATAATCATTCAGAAGCGATTTTAAGTTTTTGTGCCAATTACGTTTAATATTGATTTACATATGGTCTCAGAAAATGTTTAAATGAAAATTTTTTTAATTTAGTACTGATGTATTAAATCAAATTTTCAATGAAATAAGTTTATTAGCTCTGTATATGCATGTATGTGCGGCAATTGGCTTGAACACTGCTTTTAAATAGTAATAACACGAAATTAGATCAGTACTTAAGTATATGAATAGCTTTTCTTAAAGTAAGACACTCTTAAAGCTATCTAACAAATTGATTGATTCTGGTCGTTTAGATAGCTATTTATGATTAACGTCTTCGAAGGTAATTGAGACAAAAGAATAACACTAACTCCGTATGTTTCATTTGTTGTCCTGCTGATATAATATTTATTCAGTACAATCTATGTAAATGAATAAAAAATATTGAAAATAACCAGATGTTATCGGACTTTCTTTTGTATGGACGGTTGCAGTTTTGCTTTTTGAGTCGAAGTTAAGTTTTTGTAATGAAAGCTACCCTTATCAGAAGAAAATTTCAATTATTATTGCACAAATAAATAATTTTTTATGTTAAATCCAGATGAATTAAAACTTAATTTTATGTTTTATAATATGTATTACAATTGCCATTATTTTTTTTTGTTTTGTTTTACGTTATTAATTTCTTTATGTGTCCAAGAATAAATTTACCAGTATAACGAAAATTTTTATTATTTTTTGCTCTATTTCTTTTTACGTAATTAGTTAATAAAAAACTATACAGGGTGAGTCATACATATCGAAAAAATAGGTTATCTCCTTAAATATTGTCCCTAGACCCATATTTCCAACTGGAAAAATTCATAAGAAAAAGGTAGATTTCTTTATAAGATAAGTTGCAACTCCATGGTGGGTCTATTTTAAAAATTACGAAAATTAAATTTTTATACGGCCCCCAAAGGAAAAAACTTCCAATTAGAAATTTTTTCCTTATCTATTCCTGAATTGGGCAAAAAAATCATCTCGATATCTTCAAAACTCAGAGAGTTATCACAATTTTAATAAATCGTGAGATTTCAGGGGATCAGATATATAAATGATATGCGTGTAATTAAAGAAACAATGTTTCTGTAATGGTTCAAGGACAATTTTATTTTATTTATTTATTTATAGAGTACGAAATTTGAAAGTTTTGTGATGGTTAACCGTATAATTTTTAAGCATTATAACATCAGACATCTTTATAAAATATTTATTTTTCAAAAAATTTAGAGTAAATTAAAATTGTTATAGCTCAAAATATTATTTGAATTTTTTTCTTTTCATTAAATGAAAATGTCTAATTTTCAATTTTGATTCAGCATTTAAATTTATATTTATTTATTTTTTTTAAATAAAAGTATTTAAATAGCAATATAAAAGGGATGCAATTTTTTTTGTGTATAAATCATATTTTTAAAAGTAAATTTTGTGAGGTGAAAAGTTCTTTCGGCGCGTTTGGGCCTTTTTTTTGAGGGGGGGGGGAGGGATGTTAAAAAACTACTAAATTTGCTGGACTGTAACCATAACCGACGGTTATTGACTTATATCAGTTTAAAAATGATAAACACTGAAATAAAAACATTTGATGCAGAAAAGTGAATTTAGTTTTAAACAAAGATGGACTCCTAATGTTTAATTGCTATTTAAAAGTTTGTAGGTGATTAATTCCGTCCTGTATAGTTTCGATTTCAGATTTTGTTTAAGTTTTGCCATTCTCACCTTCTTTAATCACTGTTTAAATGCGTCCATTGATTTAAACCTCATTTTTTTATCACGTCGATTTCAATTTTTTCAATGTTTTGGCCCTGTCAATTTCATATTTTTCTTGTTAAAATTCCTATTACACGATGCGTTAAAGGTGCCTCTAATTAAGCGCGACACTAGGCGTATAATTCTGGAGATACAGCTATTGCGGAAATCACATAAAAAGCCTGTACAGTAGCGACTGTACCAATTAAGCGATTCCCAACAAAGACTAATCAGTACCAATTTATATCAAGGACTAAGAAAATATATTTTTTTAATTAAATACCGTGGGTTAGTTCTTGAGATAGAGCGCTCACAAAATTTATGTCATGTACAGAAATACAGGAGCAGTGACTCACAGACAAACATTTTGTAAAAACATGTTTTTCGGTATCTCTGAGCCCTAAAACGTGTGAATACCTCAAAAACCGGAATTTAAAATTTTCATGAATCCAATACTTTATTCTTGTAAAGATAGAAGAAAATAAAAATAGGTTTAAAGCCATCATAAATTTTGAAGCTGTAAAAAGCAGGTTTTTGAAAATAATTCGGTGTAATTTATTAAAATATGTTTCCAATGATTCCGTTAATAGAAGTATCATTATCGCTATTACTATTTTTACTAAACTTATTGCCTGCGGCAATAAGTTTTTAAAACTTTTTTAATGAGATTTTAATTAATATCACTTAATTCAATAACACTTTTAAGAAGTGTTTAATTCGACGGTCCGGCCAATGGGTCGTGCCAGTTACGAGGCTGGCGCCAAGCTCGAGATATTGCAGACATCTAGATATTTCAAAGAAGTTTAAAGTAAAAACGAATACGCTTTTACTTTATATCTAAAAGTTAAAATATTGTCTTTGATCGACATTTAATAATACGTAAATGTATGGTCGATCCCTAAATTGTATTTCAAATGATCTGATATCGCTGTGCTCAGCGGTTTGATTAAGTAATGCAAGTCACGAATTTTGGAAAATTTTAGATTTTAATATCTGTCGGGGATTTGTAAATATCGAGATGATTTTTTTTAATTCAATTCAGGAATGGATAAGGAAATTTTTTCTAATTGGAAGATTTATCCTCTGGGGGCCGTATTAAAATTTATTTTTTTTTAATTTTTAAAACAGACCACCCATGGAGTTGCAACTTATCTTATAAAAAAATTTACCCTTTTTTATGAAACTTTGCAATTGGAAGTATGGGTCTAGGGGCAATATTTAAGGAGATAGCCTATCGTTTCGATATTTATGACTCACCCTGTATATATATATATATATATATATAGATATTTCATCTTTGTCCGTAGGATAAATGTATTTACAATATTAAAAATCTTGTCCTAGTTTGAACAAAATTTTGATTCTCAATAGCTACCAGCATAAGATTATAAAATCTTACCAACATTTGGAGCTCCTGTTAAAGCTAGTTTCAATAGGTGGGACGCGATTGAAATAGGTTTAGTGATTGAAATTGGAAAGAGTATGGTTCAGCCGAAGCACCAAATGTTGGTACGGGATTTCACCATCTCATAGTGGAAGATACTGAGCGCTCTAATTTGGTTCGAACTAGGTAAAAAGTTTTAACAGTGCATGTTCCTTATTTTAATATTTTATCTTAAAAGAATATCATGAATTTTTAAAATTGCAGGGATAGGTATTAATTTAGGACAATAGCCATTATGTATCTTTCTGTACATTAGTTTAGTATTATACATTTTAGATTTACAAAATGAAAATTAATAAATCCCTTGGACATATCTGGATCTTTTTTTATTGTAGCAGTGTTATAATATTAATAGCTAACCTATATTTCATTATCTAAAAGTTCTTTTTTAAATAACTCTTTATTTTGCAAAAAGTGTTCAAATCGCATATAACGTCGGATATGTTTGTCAAACTAGAATAAAATATTTAACAGTGTATCACCGTTATTCTAATATTTTTTCCACTGAAGAATATTGGGAATTTTTAAAATTGAAGGGGAGATTTCTAGCATCCGTCAGGCCTAAAAGTAGGAATATGAAGTCGAATACACTTAAAAGATAACATAAAAAAAAATATTTATATTTTTGTAAGAAATTTAGATTGAAATAACAACTGTTGAATCTTCATTTCCGTTTGTTAATTCAATCGTCATTTGCCTCAGCTAAGAATAGTGAACTGCCGATCTATCGGCAATTGTACCCATTAAAAAAATTTAGTCCCATCTTTTGCGAAATACGCTTGAATAGAACTTCCTATAAGGGACAAGAAGTAGTAAAATGATTGTAATTTTCTCCAAGTAGCTACTCCTACAGACCAATATTTACAGCAATTTTCTACAAAGGTTAACCTATGGATTTATATATGATGAAAACGTACAAATAGTGAAAGCGCATGAGTATAAGACATTTCCTTTTTTAAAATATTTAAAAATAGATTCGATACGGAAAGGTCTTTCAGTCAGAAAATGTCAATGATAATCATCAAAACGAATCATTACAGCCTGTGGCTGAAATCCTGAGACATAAATAGTATCCTTTACCATTTGTAGTGCATCTCTTAACAATCTTCACCTTGTTCATTAATTGATATGTAACAAAACTTTGTCTGCAATTTTTGAGAAACTTCTTCCTGAAGCCCAGATATCTTATCACCTTCATTCTATCTTGATATTTGAATATTTTCATCTACTAATATTCTTGTCACCGACATCTTTGATTTACGAAGTATTCGTAAATCATGTTCTGTATCTTGGATGTCTAAGAAAGACGAGTGCCATATAGAAATCATTCAAGCTCACCCAGGAATGGTATAGCTTTGTAACAATGCGCTAAAAAGCTGAATGCTATCGGCTTTACCTTCGGAAAATCTTTGTTTAAAGTCAATTATCAGACGACATCCGATCATTAAAATTTCTTCAATAATGGGAAATGATATTTGATTCATGCTGATCTGTAGATTTGTTGCTGATTGACTTCATTAATCAGCGAAAAATTAAAAATACTTTGTTATTTTTAGCGCAGAGTAAATTGTCCCACGAGATTAATTGCAATTTTACCTGTGGGTGCAAAAACCATAAGAGCTTCTGATGTTAATAGCAGAGTGAATCATTCACGAATTAATTTGATTATCGTACTTTTTTAATAGTTCCTGCTTTTCGAATAATGAAAAAATATTTACGAAAAGTTTTAACTATATTTTGTGAAGTTGAAAGTTATTCTATGCATATCTAAAATACCTCTTGCTGCTCATCCCTAAATATTATGTCTGAAGTATCGTAATTTTAATGCACTGCAATTTTTTCTTTTTTACAATAGTTAAAAAAATGTTGAAAGTAAAATTAAATAACTGGATAAGAGAGGGTATGGCAAAGTATGGCAGAGAAATGTCAAACACATCCAGTGTTATGGTATAATCACTGAATGTGTTTGACAAGCACAATTTGTTTTTTAATAAATTAGAACTTTGAAAGAATTAAAATCTCGAGCTAAGATCATCAAGCCCCTTCAAGTATTTGAATGTCGGCCCAAGACCACAATTTTTTAATATGGTATAGGGGTAACATGTAATTTAGCAAACATAGGTTGTCTACATTATCATTCAACTAAACTTGAGAGATTTCTGTACCTGAATTGTTTTTTAGATCGTTATCCATCAAACATCCGGAAGGCAGCTCACTTCTCGTTATACCACAGTTTTTATACACATTAACAAATATACAAAGGATAGTTTAATTTAAAACTATGTAGAACAGCAGAAAAAACACTTCAATCACTTAGAGAGTACTGAAACGGAATTATTTTGTATATCCTGTATATAATAATAAAAAAAAAATGTTGGGAATTTTTATACACAAATTTTATCAAAAATACGTATATCTATATACAGTCAATGATTTTGTCATAGACACTTAAAACGCTCGATGAAATATCTTGCACTAGATACGCAATTCCTTACGAATGCTTTTCTTTATATTTTTATTTTGGTCTGTTTTTCCAAAGATGTCGTAATTTGTTTTACCAATTACTGAAATCTTACTATTTTGATATACATAGTAATTTTTTTTCTTCTCAAAATTTCGCCTATTGTTTTCCAAATTGCAATAATTGCCCTTTTTTATCAATGCTAAAAAATTGCTTTGCTTTGGTAGCATATTGGTGAAAATGCAGATCATTTGGATCAGTGATTCTTTTGTTATAGGTTTTTAATTTCCCTATTTTAAAAAAGCACCCTATATATAAATCCCGTTATGTAACAAAAATAGAAAATACCGTAAAAGATTTGACTGCATAGAAGGTAATGTCATGGGATTATTTTTATATCCTTGTAAATTAACGATGTTTTCAATGTCTATACAGGATCTTGTACTAAGGATCAAGTAGTGTACGTATAGAGCAAAACAAGAAATTTCAATGAGCTTGGCATAGTAAAATTTATCAAAAACCACCAAAAACGGTACGAAAAATAGTAAAATAATTGTCACTTCAAAAACAGGTCTTTTGAAAGAAACAGGCTTTATCATCCGTCAACTTAAATGAATAAAAAATGTTTTAGATAGCTAAAACTAAGGTAAAGAATAAAAATCTCCACTTTTTTTTTTAAATGGTGTATACACAACCAAAGGTATACAAATATATTTTTTTACGTTTGTTTTTTATTTACATTTTGAAAAATGTAACAACTGGAAATAATTATTATTATATATTGTAAATATGTTATGCTTGATGTCGTTTGGTACACGTACATTGTTGACAGGTAAAGTAAGAGGATTTCAATTGAGTGAATATGAATGGTTTTGCGAGAATATAGAATAGAATGTTTACTTTTTTATTTAATATATATCTTGTCAGAAAAAAAGTTAAGATTTCAGAAATGTCACTCCAGTTATATACATATATAATGTTTTGTATATTTCGTATATGTAAAAAAAATGTCTTGCTAATGAATTTATTTTATGGATTTTATTTTACGCAATGAAAGAGAGCACTGGTGACAACTAGAAAAATAAAACATATGCAGATACTTTCAAAACGTAGACAAACATGTATGAAGAATAACAGAAGTTTTCTAACAGTAACAAAAAATCCTTTTGTATGCATCATCCACTGCGCAAATAATTATGGAATGTTGTAGACAGTTAAAAGTTGTGTGCAGAAATAAAAATGATATTCCAAAGTTTTTCATTGAGTTTATACACAAAACAAGGTTATTATTTATACAAGTTGAATACATTCTTTGTATTTGTGATTTATTAACATTTTGAAAAATCTAATAATTTAAAATACTTTCAATATAAATTGTAAGAATATTATGTTTGATGTATTTTGGCATACATGTGCTGTAAACTGAACGTCTAAGATGTCTTCTGTTAAGTTAAGAAGATTGATTTTCTAAGAATAAAGACTATACTGGTTAGTTTGATATTTAAAATGTATCACGGGACAAAAATTACACATTTTTAGAAACGTCACTGAAGGAAAAAAAGTGTTCTGTACATTTCATCATATTTTTAAGAATGTGTAACTTATAAATAAATTTTATTTGAATTTTTTGTAATGAAAAAAACGTTGTTGACAATTAGGCAAATTACTTATAAATGAATTATTTGAAAATTGACAGAAAGCAGTGCGAAGGAATTCTCTCTCTAAAAAACAGTGTTCTAAAATACATCATCCGCAATATAACTGAATAAGAAATGTTTCAGATAGTTCATACTAGGGTAAGGAAATATGAATTCTAATGTTTTTATTTTAATTTATACATAAAGAAAAATTATACAAAATGAATAAATATTTTATATTTTGTTTTAACAGTTTTAAAATGTAATAACTGTAAAAACTTACATTGTAAATATGTTATACTTAATGTGTTTTGGTTCAAACAAATTGTTAACTGGTGACATTAGATAGTGTTGCATTAAGTGAATGTGACTAATTTGGCAATAATAAAGAATGTAGTATATTTAAAGAATATCACGCGAGAAAACGGTTATGATATAAAAAAATGACACTAAAGTTTAAAAAAAAAACCTTAGAAAAAAGAAATTTTGCTTTTCGGAATTTAGTGTCACCCCCGACATATATGTGCATATATGTATATATATAGGTTTTGTATAAATGCAGATAAAATATAAGTATAATATAAAACATTCAGTTTTACGACTTAAAACAGACATTTTTATTTTATTAAAATGGCGTCATTCGCAGTCGCTAAAGAATTTCTAGTTTACAATCAAGTCTTACATATCATTTACAGAAAAGTATGATTATGATGTCACAATCGCAGAATATACACAGCGAAGTCACCGATCACAAAACTCGACCCCTCCACACACACAAAAATATAAATAAAAATAAAAATCAGTTATCTAATGATTTATATGTGTTCCTTTTTTTTGTAACATTACTATAGATATGTAAAATTAAATGTAGTTTATAAAAGTTCCATAAATCATTTTGTTATCCATTTATACATTTTTTTCAGTTGTTATGTAAAGATGACGAAAAAAAAAACAGTCGATAATTTTTTAACCTTTTCCCTTTACTTTAAATAGAAATGCAGAACTTCAATTACCAACATATGACATTTCCTTAAAAACTACAACAAAAGTAAGTAATAAAATAATAATAAGTTAAAACAAATTAAGTTGCAGTTTTCAAATCAATTGCTTTAAAAAGTATTTTTTGCTTCCTTTATACGACAATATAAAAATCGAAAATATGTGATTCTTAGAAGTGTCATTCCACGTCAAATGAGCGAAAATTAAAAAAAAAGTCGTGGCCCCATGGTAACCGATTTTAATAAAATTTTATACACAGATTTTATTCATATTCAAATTGCGCTCTGCAAAATATCTTGACAAAAAATAAATTATTTTAGCAGTTTTGGACTTTTAAAAAACTTGTGATGTAGAGCGGCATGTTGCCCAATGTTGCAAGTTTAAAGCTCTGTATCTCAAAAAATATTTAACATAAATGGATTTGGCTTGCAATTTCATAACCTCTGAATAATTTTCTTTTTATATATTTAGCAATAGCAATCTGGTAATAATGTAATTAATTTTAAAAGGGTTGTTAAAATTAAAAATTTGTGAATTTTGAGAAAATTTAAAACATTATAAAAATTCGAAACATTATAAACAAGTGAGAAATTGATGCATGATACAGTCTTACGAATTTTGTAAATAGTTAGTGTTTGTACTGTAAAATAATGTAAATAATCTATTGAGCTCCATTCCTTTACTAATATAAATTTTTGTTACATTGTCTCTGTTATCAAGCAAACTTGTCTATTATTTTTCAGTGAATGTGTATGGCAGCTTGGCGAAATATCAGAGATATCGCGAAGTTGGCGTCACTTTTGACGACTAATTCTGCTCGCCAAATTTGGCGATATATCGCCACGTTGGCGACAAACTTGGCGATTGTTGGCGATGGTAACCCTTCCCTCTCTATGATAACCCCCCTTTAGATATGCTGATACATTGAATGTTATTCCGTGGTTTTCTGGAATGTTCGAGAAGCCTGTGGAAATTTCTAGCGCATGCTGCGAGCCTATATAAGGAGAGCAATACGAGCTGTCGTGGTTATTATTTATCAGTCAGTCATTGAGTGAGCTGCAATTGTTTAAGCAAGTTTGCTTGAGTTTTCTCTACGTTGTTTTGAATGTGATTTAGCGTTGAGACATTGTATAAAGAGTCTCTGGGACGTATATCTGTACTTGTACGATAGATTTGAACAGCTATTTTTGAATATCTAGTAATATTTGTGAGTTTCGAAGACTCTGTTGTTCTGAAGATTTGGAAATAAATTATTTTCTACTTTTCTAACAGACAAGAGTTTGAAGTTGTCTAACCATAAGATCAAAAGAACCCTACATACGCATCAACAGTATTATATATGAAGATTGAATTCCCCAAGTTTGTTAATTATAATTTAATTCCTTCATCTTCAAAAAAACTTAGAAACTTTAAAAAAATTGCAAAATCGTATTTTTTCCTCTCATTTATGCTCAAATAAAGGACAGGTCCGTCACAAACAATTTTGCACAGACATAAAGATTAATAAGTCCATAATATGCTCGAAAAATTATAATAGTGCCTTTTGATTCCTAACATTGAAAAAAAAAATGATTTCAAAAAGGTATTTGTTCCATTTTACGTAAAATTTCCTTTGAATTAGCGCGCTTTTTAAAAAATATTGTACGATTTCAATTTAAAAATAGTGCTGCCATCTATTTGATTTTAACAATACTAGATAATTAATTCTTCAATTCTCATCGCTTTTAATATAAGTCCGAAGAAAAAAAGAAAAAAAGAAAGAGAAGAAGAAAAGGCGTGAATTGAATATTTAAGGCGAGCATTTGAATATTTAAAATAGTCACTTTTATCTTTGATATCAAGTAATTTGAAATGATATAAGAAATTTCCTTCATGACCAAAAGAGCAATAGAAATATTGTCTTTTCCCGTCCTTTTTTTCCTTATTTATTTTTTTTTCACATTAAGGAATAAAAAAGGCTAAAATGAAACTTCTTGTGTTCACTTTTATCTAAAATGTCAAATAGTTTTGAAGTCATAACACCTGTCCTAAATTTTTTATCAGCAAAAGAAATATTGAATTTTTTTCTTAAAAATTTTCCTTTTCTATATTTTTTCTCAGTAAAGAATAAAAATTTAAATCCTAAATTACGCCAATCTCTTACTTAGTATATATTCTTATCTAAAAATAATTTATGATATAGTTTTTTCATTCCTAACGCTAATAATACAGATTGAAATTTAAAGCATGTAAACAAGAACTCGATTTTGTATCAACTTTTAAAGTGAGTTTACATACTTAAACAATCGGCCCTGTAATCTATTATTTTGCATTTTTTCATATTCATATGCCAATTTTCAAATCTGTGACATGGCAGACACAGCTAATTTGCTCATTTTGCGTGGAATGACCCAGAAGTTAAAAAATTCCAGTAGATATTGTCCTGTACATTGATATTTCTGCTATGTTTTAGAGTTGGTTTATTTAACGGTGTGTTGATTTTTAGATGTTTGAAGGATTGATGGTCCAAAAAAATAGCATAATGGTGGAAAAACGAAAACAAAGATGTGATACGAAATGCGTGATTTTTACATTTCGTACAGGTAAAAAAAGAATACCTTGCTTATGAACTTACTTTATTGATTTTTTTGTACAATGAAAGATAGCAATATGGCTAAAAAATAAAACATATGTGAATTCATTCAAATCACACAAAAACTAGTATGAAGGATAATAATAATAACAAAAAAATCTTTCAAAGTATAAATATTTTGAATACATGAACCAGTACGCAAATGAATATGAAATGTTTTAAACAATTAAAATCAGTATGCCCAAATAAGAATTCAATTATTTTATATTGTTACGAATTTTGTAAATAGTTAGTGTTTGTACTGTAAAATAATGTAAATAATCTTATTAAGCTCCATTCCTTTACTAATATTAGTTTTTGTTACATTGTCTCTGTTATCAAGCAAACTTGTCTATTATTTTCAGTGAATGTCTATGGCAGCTTTGCGAAATATTAGAGATATCGCCAAGTTGGCGTCACTTTTGGCGACTAATTTTGGTCGCCAAATTTGGCGATATATCGCCAAGTTGGCGAGAAACTTGGCGATTGTTGGCGATGGTAACCCTTCCCTACTCTATGGTACCCCCCCCCCCCTTAGGTCTACTGATACATTGAATGTTGTTCCGTGGTTTTCCAGTTTTTTCTAGAAGGTTGTAGAAATTTCCACCGCATGCGGCGAGACTATATATAGGAGAGCCGGATGCGAGCTGTGTTGTTATTATTTACCAGTCAGGCATTGAGTGAGCTACTAGAGATTGTCCAAGCAAGTTTGCTTGATGTATTGAGTTTTATCTACGTTGTTTTGAATGTGATATAGTGCTGAGACATTGTATAAAGAGTCTCTGCGACCTATATTTGTACTTGTTCGATAGATTTGAACAGTTATTTTGGAATATCTAGTAATATTTGTGAGTTTCGAAGACTCTGTTGTTCTGAAGTTCTGTAATTAAATTATTTTCTACTTTTCTAAGAGAAAAGAGTTTGAAGTTGTCTAACCATAAGATCGGAAGAACCCCATATACGCTGCAACAATATTTTGTTTACACACAAAAAGGGTAGTATTTATACAAATTGAATACATTGTTAGCATTTGTCCTTTTTATAAAACTTTAACATGTAAAATCTGTTAATACTTTACAATATATATTGAAAAAATATTCTGATTGAAGTCTTTTGTTATAAATATGGTAAAATGGGAATGTAAGAGGTCTTCTGTTAAGTGACTAAGATTGATAGTCCAATAATAAAGAATTTACTGGTTACTATAATATTTAAAAAGTTTCACGAGACAAAATGTATGAGTTTTCAAACATGCCGAAGAAGTAAAAAAATCTATTCTGCATATTTCTTACATGTTTAAAAAAGAATATGTGGCTTAAAAATGTATTTTATTGATTTTTGTGCATGCAAATAAACAGAAATAATCACAAAAATAATTTTTTCAGGAAAATTTTTTGGCAATATCGCTACTGGTGTGTATACGAAAATTAAAGAATTCTCCTTTCTTTTCTTTTTCCTTTGAAGTACAAAGAATTTTCGTAAACTGAAGAATGTGTATACATTTTTTGTATATCTCTCTAAACATTCGTTAATACTCTTGGCCTTGATCATGGGACTGCGAGTTTCGAATCGAGCCTCTCTGCTAGACCAGTGAGAACTAGACAGAAGAAAAGTTTAAAATTATGATATTGATCCTCTTCAAATGGAAGATTGGTGTGGCTTGTTAAATTTCTTGTGAAAGCTGAGAAATTTAAACTTAATTGAAGGGGCATTTCTTCGTTATTTAATAATGATTTCTATTTTAACACATGTAATTAAGAGATAAAAAAATAATAGAATAAAAGAGAAAAAAGAATTCTAAAATAAGAGAATAATAATAATAATAAATATATATAATAAAGTATAGGTGAATAAAAAAGAGAATTTTTTTTTGTGTGTATTAGACAGGTTTTTAATAGAACATAATCTGACTGCTAGATAGCATTAATGAAATATTTTTTAATATTTTGAAACAGGGGTTTTAAAACTAGGGTGCACGCGTACCATTACTGGTACGTCAAAAATCTGTTTACTGGTACGCAAAAGTGCGATACTGTCACATGAAATGAAATAAAAAATACAGCATCTAAAAGAAAAAAAAAAAAATCACCTCAATTCCTCACTCTTAATCACTCTTCTTGATTTGACAGTTAAGAGAAGAGAAGAGGAAGTGTTGCCTGCCCCCACTTATTGCTGTTTTGTTTTTTAAAGTTGTCCATTTATCCGGATCTTTACTTAACCAGATCGTACTTGGTCTCAATGAAACCGGATAATCGGCGTTCTTCTGTATTCATGACTTTCTTTGTATTCAGTAATATTTTAAATATTTTAACCATAGCTATTTTAAGTGACATTTCTTTCGTTAATGTTAACAACTCTAGTAGCAAAAAAGAAAAAAGAAGATTTTTTTGTGACTATTTTTAAAGTTACCAAAACGACTTGTTAAATATCTAGCTGAAAACATACTATTAAAAAAAGACATTAAAGATGAAAGTTATTTTAAAAGCAGAGACAGTAAATAATATGGGTAAAAATTATTTTTAGTAACTGGTACATAACAGATGCATGTAATGGATTCAAGTATTTTTTTGTTTTTGTTTTTGTTTTCCAATCGTTTCATGTTGTAACTTTTGTTGTAAAAGGAAAGAAATTATGCATTTAAAAAATTACCATTTTAAAAAAAAGGGAAAAAAGAAAATAGAAATATAACTCACCTTTTTCGAAAATCTACACGTGAAACTTTATTTTTTTCCCCCTTTGCAAGATAAAATGTCCTTATATTAAAAAAAAAAAGAAAAGAAAAGCAACGTTTTAAAAACTCAAACGAATATGTAAAATTAAGAAATTTTTAATATCTTCAAGTTGCATTAATGATTGACTGCATTTATTTAAGCTCAAAGCAAAATACTTTTTTCGTGAAAATTTTCATTTTATTTATTTATTTATTTATTTATTTTTGTAATTAAAGAAAAAAAGATGAAATAATTCTCTCCTATATATTTCATGTTAAAAAATATTTTTAAATGTTTTTTAGAATACTTTTCTTTATAAAATATGACAACTTCTATAAGATAATTGCATTGGTCTGCATTTATTTAGGCTCAAAAGAAGAGTTTACGTTTAATGTATTTTTATTTTTTATGGCTTTTTAGCATCTTTTTAAGGGGTCTTAGGGTTCTTAATTTTTACCTGCTGGTGCAATTTAGCAACATGTCACATTTTTTTCAGTCTCTCATGAAATATAAATGTATTAAATTTTTAATATAGACAATTTAATATTGCTCCTATTTAAAACAATTTTTGTAGTATTCTATAATGATATTCTTTTATGTTTAATTTTGATAAAAGAAATAAAATTGTTCTTTGACTGTGCGCAATATTTCTCAAAAAACTAATAAAGCAATTTAAAACAAACTTGTCAAAAATCTTCATTTTAATTTAAAGAATTATAATTTACTGTTATAATTGCTTTGATTATTTAAAATTGGCAATTTTCAATGAAATAAAAAGAATGTGATGTTTTAAATTAAAATTAAAATTAAAGTTTTAAAATTAAATAAATTAATTGCTTTGAAATGAAGTATAAGTTGAAGATTCATTATTTTTATATCATTATCAATATATTTTTTTTTTTGGGGGGGGGGGCTCTTGAACTAACAGTTTTGCTACAATCTTGTGGATACAATCAACAGTGGATGCAATTTTAAAAACAATTTTATTTTTTAAAAAGAATTAAAATTAAACATAAAAATATAAAATAAAATTTCAATGTAGAACATTGAAAAAAATATTTTAAATAGAAGATATATTAAGTTCTCTATATTAAGAGTATTATGCATTTACATTTTATAGGGCCTTAGAAAAAAAAAAATTGTGACATGTTGGTAAATTGCACTACGAGGTAAAAAGTAAGACTCTTGCGACCCCTTAAATTAGGATGAAAATGTCTCTTCTGTATATTTATATCTTACCAAGAAATTAAAATATTCTAAAGCTATTTGTACAATATATTTGTTTAGAAATTTTTTTTTACTTTGTATATTATTAGTGATAAATAAATATTAAATGTCTGTCGGAAGAAATTATAATTAAATAATTATTTGAATATTTCGATGAAATTTTTCGGCATGTTGTGTATTAATTTAAAATAAAAATTACACTGTTAAAATTTTGTAGAAAACTGTCCAATCATTTGGCCTTTTTAGAAACAATGGTTACATAACCGTATTTAATCTCTATTGTATCGATGAAATGGGTACTAATACGGTCAGAGTACACTGTAAAACATTTGGTAACGTTAGACCATAAAACTGGTAGCAGAATTGCTGCCTCCAGTCTTATGGTGGTTTGTAACCGATATGAATGGTGTAACATTACACATGTCTGGTGTAAGTGTACACCGTAATATGTGTAAGGTTACACTATTTCTGTGTACGGTTACACCACGATTACCTGTAAGATTACACAGTAGCTGTGTGTAAGGTTACACATGTGTAGGAGTAAGCTTTTACCACATTTGTCGGTAATCTTGCACAGTAATTCCGTGTAAGGTTACATCATAATATTATGAAACATAACACAAATTCCTGTGTAAGGTTACACCAAATATGTCTGTAATCTTACACAGCAATTTTGCGTTAGATTTCACCATGATATAGTGAAACATAACACAATTCCTGTGTAAGGTTACAGTATAATTGTCTGTAAGCTTCCACAGTAATAGTTTTTAAGGTTACACATCTATAGGAGTAAGATTTCACCACATATTTCTGTAATGTTACACAGTAATTGCGTGTAAGTTTATTCATTAGGAGGAGTACGTTTTCCTCACACTTTCCTAGAAAGTTATCCACTTTTATGTGTAAGTTTTCATTACATTTGACTCTGCAGTTTCACATCATGTAAACAAGGTTACACAGTACATTTTAGCAAGGTAACACTTTTACCCGTAACTTTATTACTTAACCGGTATTACCCGTAACTTTTTGCAGCATTCGACATAATATTTCACTATATATTTTTTATACAGATACAGTATTTGTATGTTTGATTAAATCAGATTTATTTATCTAGCTATAGAAAAATATTACCCTCAAAATTATCAGTTTTTAGCTCACAGGCTATCATAGCCTGAGAGTATATGTGCCCGTCCGTTCTGTATGTACGTTCGTACGTGCGTTCGTGCGTAACGCGATGAATCATGATAAAAATATCCGATCCGCTTGAAATTTTGTATGTAGGTATATCCTGACAAGGCGCTTCCCTGATTAGTTTTTGGAGTTCATTCGATATGTATAAAAGGGGGAAAGGGGGGTTCATGCCCCTCCCCTTAGTTGATATAAATGGGATTTTCATGCAGAATTAAGTTTTCGTTCAAAATTTAGAATAGGATCATTCTGATAAGGCGATTCCGTGACTTTTATTAGGTGTTCATTGAATAAGTATAAATAGGGGTAACAGGGGTCCTAATGCCCCCCCCCTTAATTTATATAAATGGGTTTTTCAAGCAGAAATATCAGATTTCGTTCAAATCTCTTAAAAGTTTTGGAAGTTTAATGGTTAAGTATAAAAGAGGAGATAACTCATTTTAAATAATTTAAATACTAAATGGGTTTTTATTAAGAATTATCTCATTTGCTCTGAATTTTGGATATAGATTTTTTATATGATAAAGCATGTCTTTGATAGTATAGGAGGTTCAATGATTAAGTATAAAAAAAGAGAAAAGGGGAGAGCTGTTTCCCCTTCTTAATTTTTTTCGAACGGAATTAACCTTTGAAAATATCAGGCTTTAATGTACAATTAGTATTTGTAGCCTGTGAGCTCAATGCCATCAGCTTAACTGGGCAGTATTCTTTTTTATTTCATTATTTCTGAGAAATGTGGAAGAATTTATAATTTTCCTTCGACTGAAAATTACTTTTTTAAAGTGTTAATATCTCACCAAATATTCTTGTTTTAATTAAAATATGTCATTTTATTGTTCTATTTAAAGTATTTTGAAATTTGGTATCAATTTGGTTGTTTGTATTTTGCACAGAAATCATAACATGTGTCTGAATTTACATGTCATGCTTACACGAATACTAATCAGGACCCACATAGTCATTTGTTTCAATGTTAGACCAATTTGAGCTTTTTACATTACATCGGTGAGCAGATGTACTTTATATTTCCATTTATTATCCTCTATTTGCCGTATCGATTAAAACTTCACTGAAAAAAATTAACTATCATATTTTACATACCACAACTTCAACGATGTTCCTTTCAATTCCTCAAGAAAATTTCAATAAATATAGATGTTTGACAAATTGTGTAATATCGAATGCCACTAAATGTTAGGACGTGATTGTACATTTTCAAAAATGCCTGAAGATCAAAGTACAATAAAAATATTATTTTTATAGCGTATAATATTACATACTAATGATCTTTTATAATAAAAATTGCATAGGGTGATAGTTTTTTTTAGTCTTGGAATCTTGCAATGTCTATAAAATGGAGATATAAAGAATCACTTTTCTTACTTGCTATTTATGTGTTAAAAATCTATCCAATTTGTCCTGTACTAAAATATCTTTAACACAGTTATTCTTATTGGTAAATAGCTATTTTAGTTATAATCTTCTAATTTTGTTTTCGAATTTTAAAAATGTTTGAGACAGAATTAAATCTTTGACTTTCTTACCTGAAACTGGATCAATTTGGAAAACCTAATTCATCCAGTTAACCTTATTGATAGCATTTGGTCAGCTCAATAGAATGAATTGCAGATAATATATATCCAGTAAATGGTGGATAAGCAATTGCACTAACATAATTTTAATACAATCATTTTAATGGTGAATGAATTATTTTAATTCTAATTTTCTTTCCCCTTGGCTGAAAATAATCTGGGCCCAGTAAGAAAATTACAATTAATGCTTCTCTGTACTTTTGCTATCTATGGTTCAGTAAACAGTAAATTTGTTAAACTTTTAACAGTTGGTTCAAGTATTTTGCTTCATGTGTTCTTAAATAGTAGGTATTTAACACCTGTTGTTTTGTGTTAAAAATAAGACAATTCTCCTTTGTTTTGTATTTATTTTGGGATACCTCTATTATTACATTCAATGAATTCTCTCTTATTTCTTCAGTGGGTCTACAGCAGAAAAAAAACAAAGGATTTCGTTGAAAATGAAAGAACATCTTTACAGTGTATTGAGATCATATACCTTTATTTTTTGTTTGCTATAAACCCAAAAGCAGAAAGTTCCAGATAGGTGAAGGAATGTCTCAATTTTTTTCTTTTTTGCACATTTTAGTTAACTACAGACTTTTTTGGGGGTTTTATAGTATTGCTTTGCTCTTTAATGCTTAATTTTATTATAAATTAAAGTTAACAAAATGCATAAAGATAGTCTTTGAATAATTAACGTTTCAATTGTAACATTTTACATGCAGATCATTTTCTATTCATAAAATGTCTGTCGCAGATATTTGGAGAATTTTCAGCTACTGGAGATATAAATAACTTATAATCTAATCTTTTAAAAATTACATTGATTTAGAATACAGCAAAACATTACTAATAAGAAAAAAAAGCAATTGCGTGATTTTAATCCTTTCTTTTTTTAATAAAATGATTAAAATTAAAATCAGCGTAATTTGTGTTGCAGAAAAAAACACATATTATGTCAATTAATGAAAAATAATCCAGCTTACAAGAAATTGTAGATGCTTCTACCAACAAATATCTCTTCTTAAAAGTTATGTAATTTATTTTATATCTTAAATAAATAAAAAGGAATTTGGAACATTCTGTATATTTATAATCTTCTATTACAAATAGAGAATTTTCTTTTATTAATTATTTTATTTATATCATATTTATGGGATACCAAAGAAATTGTACTTTCATCTAAATATTTTTTAAAACAGGTAACTGTGACTTTTATCAGCTATTTGAGATTGTCTTGCCCTGTGCATTAAGATTCTCAGTCCACAGCCAACATATGGACTTATAGGCCAATAGCGTTATGAGTAAACATCCTGCATATAAGCTGGCCGACAAGTTAGTTTTAACATAGCTTAAAAGGATTCGGGATAAATAGAAAAATATTTATACGCCAGATTGGTTTCAGTTGATGGATTGTGAAAGAAAAAAAAAGTTGCACAGGGGCTATCTTTCATAACCAAAATAGACTTGTAGCCTAGTAGATGAAAAAAAAAATTCTGAAAACCGTTTTACTGGCAGATACCCTATTAAAATGCTAGACAATTCTGGGCGCAACACTATCTGTTAAAAAATATTCCATTGAAAATAATACTGTAATTTCATTTTTTAACAAATACATTAAAATAAAGAATGCAATGAAGATCAATTTAAGACAAATATTGAATATTTGAACAATACTGATACCAAATATCTATTAAAATTATTCATAGTGAATTATTTTGATGCAAAATTATGTTTCTTCAAGTAACAACAATTGAATTAGATATCATTTAATTTTGAATATTTCTGTAACTTTGAAAGAGCTTTAATGAACAAATAGTTACTTTGAAGAACCTATTAAATTTTAACAGTATATTTTGTTTAAGAAAAAAATGTTTAGCAAATTATCGTAACATAATTTTTTAAACTTGAAGAGTTGCATTTGAAAATTTTCATTGTTTCTCAATAATTTATATATATATTTTTTATCTTTATGCGATTTTTTTACTGTTACGGTTGATACACTTTTTTTTAGTTAATGCTTAAATTTTATATTCAGATTTTAACAATAAATAGAATGTTTGGCTTTCCATCCTCTTACTATTAATCAAATATTCGTTGCATCTCTAAATTGAAATTGCAATAAGTTTTCACATTTCATTCAAATTACTTTTGAGCGAGCATAGTTAGTTTTGAATACCTTAGGACTGATATCCATCGAAATCCTGAATTATGAGCATAAGGTATCCACATAAAATCCCGTTTTTACTTCAGCTTAGTTTTAAATATCAAATATGTTTATTTTTAGAGCACAGAACACTTATTAATGTTTCATTTTTAATGTCCAAAAAAAAAGTAACAAGAAGAAAACATCTACAGTTATGAAAGCAGCTTACTCAATTGGTTATTTAAAATTGAAATATATTTACACACCACACACAACAAATTAAAATAAATTTCAATTCCATTGCTTCTTATTTAAAAAAAATACTTTCAAATTGTTTAAGAAAACATATACATTTATGAAAACCAGCTTTATTTAAAATTTAAAGAAATTTACACACCACACACACACAAATAATTCTGAACAAATGTGCACAGTCTCGCTCTCACCATTAATATTAAACAGGGGGGGGGGGGAGACATATAACATAAAATACAAGTCTATCATTTTTCTATGGTAGACTTCTAGTATAGTTTCTATTTCAAAACTCTACTAACAAAAATAAAAGTTCAATAACATGGCCAAAAAATCGATACAGTGAAGTGCAAACAAATTATGGGGTAGCAAAACTCAATAACTTTTTTCTTCTTTTACATTCGGTTATCAAGTGTGCATGCAAGTTTATTAGATATGATGGGATAAAATGTAATGTTAATTGAAATTTCACCGTCAAGAGGAAACATTTTGGGAAATTTCTACAAAATTTTGCAGAAAAATCCGGGAAATTGTCGGCTGCTTGAAACTTTCTTTTCTGACGCCGCACTTTCCTCTCTTTAACATAAATTTGAATGCACCATTCATGCGTGCTATCTCCAGAAGTTCATCTTAACCTAGGGTATTTCCTCACAAAAGCGATAGCAATTTTCCTTCTTTGCACAGAATTTGGGTTGTCCGTGTACAATATTTCGTTCTTATTGTACCATTTAATTTCTCCATTTATCAAGTTTTTTTCACAGGAAGCATTTTCATAGCAGAGGATGAAAGGCGATGGCCACGGCAATCTTGGCAAATCTGTGACATCTAGTTAAATGAAACATGAAAATTAGTTTATTGCATCTTAATAAAATTTTTAGTTTTGATATACTTCAAATTAATTATTTTGATTAAATAATAAATTTCAAAAGTTAGAATGTCCCAAAATAGCATTCTGATTAACCTGAGCTAATTTAAACAATATATTATGTACAAGAATAAATAGTGTGGGGGAGGAGTTATAAAATTTAGGACAAATCTACATCGAATACAATTTTCAAATAAAATCCTCATTTCAATACTACATCGTGTACTACATACTACATGAAATACAATCTCTGGACAAATACAATTATAAATTGTTAGCTTTTTTTAGAAAAAAGATATTAAAAAAGCAAATTTTAAAATAAAAACATGACCTTTTTACCGCAATTTTGTTTGATATAAACATTTATGTCTATCTTAGCAAAATTACTAGTAGAAGGTGTCATTTAGTATCTTTTTAAAGTTTTGATTTATGTTTATTTTTCTTTTTGTTTAAGCATTAAAAATAATAATCATCATAAAAGAACTTTTAAATGCATTAAACTGAAAGTTTACCTTTTAAGAAATTTTTTTTTTTTAATATGGTTCAAATGATTAACTCAATGAATTATGATGTTCTACTAAAGTACATTTTGAAAAACTGTGTATTAAAAATAAAAATATTGAAAAATTGTAATTTTTTAAGATTTTTACTACTTTAAATATTTATATTCTAATTTACCACTTTAAACATTTTTAAATGTGTACTGTAGAAGATTGCAAATGGATTTTTAGATAAGTCTATTATTACATTTAATACTTTTTTTTCACTGAAACATACATTTTACACATCTTCATATACATTTATTTAAAAAAAATAAAGAAAATTTTAATGCTAAATTCATGTATATATTTATCAAGTGTATAATAAAGAAAGGTACAAAAACGTTCAAATCTCTATTTCAAATAGAAAAAAAAAACCTTGTCATTTTTAAAACATGAAGTTATAAAATATAAACATTGAGAAACATTGGGGCCCCCTAAGGAATAACTAATACTCCGACCCTGGGGCCCTTGAACTGTTTGTGTGCCAAACATTTTTCACTTCCTTAGTTTATGACCTACTCAGAACAAAATTTTAATGTTGATTTTTTTACTCTTTTTCCAGGGTCAACCTCACATTTTTACTCGGACTCAAGGGGCCTTTTAAAACATTTACCCAATCAATTTGTGCATTTCTTTAAAATTTATTCTAACGAATATTTCATATCCTGTGCTTAATTTTTACTACTGTAGATATATTGCGAAACGTACTAAGACATTTAAAGAGACATTAAGACATTTTATTATCATTTAACATGTTTTCCTGTTTAGCCCCTCTTTTTAACTGTTAGTTGGTCTCTTTAGAGCACCTATTACACTTCCTTTAAAAATGGTTCAATTCACTAGCCTTTTTTTTTTTTCTTTTCAACAACTTCTTAAATCCTTCATCAACTACATGAACAACAACTAAAAAAAATCTCAGATTTGAACTACCACGAATTTTGAATATTAATCGCGTTCTTGGGCCCTTGGTGCAACTTTTTAAAAAATTATCCGCATGAATTGCATGTAATTTTCCTTAGTTTTAGTGTACTTCTATTACTTTAATAAATACGAAAAAAATCTACCCAACTACATGCGAAAGAAGTTCTTAGCCTCTTTAAACATGGCTCAGGGATCCTTGAAGTTTTTGTACCTTAAATTGTTATTAAATTACCCCCTCTTAATTTTCCTTTTTTTAATAATTTCTTAATTTAGTTTTTTCCACTTTCTTACATTCCATTAAAGACCCTGGGGCCTTCTGTGTCCTGTAATGCCCTTAAATTTTTGTTCGCCATGCATCTTCCACCCCCCGCTTTTCCCATCTTCTCAGTGCGTAACTTTAAAGTTAGGTTTTGGACTCTTCTTCCGCAACCCACGACTTGATATTTTTATTGGAGTCCTCAGGCTTTTTTTAAAGCATTTACTCAATTTTTTAAAGCATTTCATTAAAATATTATTCTAACCAATAATTCATAACCAATGTTTATTTTTGACTAATTGTAAATATAAAGTGTTAAGTACAAAGGAATTTTAACATTTTTGATGTTAGGGTCCTGTTTTTAACTGTCAGTTGTTCCCTTTTGGGTCCTTTATTATAGTTCTCTTAAAAGTGGTCTTATTAGCTAACTTTTTAAACTAACTAACTATATATATATATATATATTAGCTTCGATGCATTTTGATTTATAATCACCTTCGTGGGGCCTTTTTAATAATGAAAAAAAAAATTGTCAAGGCTCCTCACTCATACGAGGCATGACTCTCTGCATTTTATGTAGATATACAGGCAAAAGTAAAGAAATATACAAATAAACAGGGGCCTTGCTAAGAGGAGGAAGGGGGGAGCCTACCCCCAAGTGTTTGCACACGCTGTTACAGTTGGCAAATTTGCAAACTGAATTGGCAAAATAGTTCAAAACTTTAATTAAAAACTATAACACACTTTCTATTTCTGATAAATTAGAAGAAATTCCCCAATATAATTAGAAATATTATTAAACTTTTTACAAATTAAACCTATATTACATTTTCTTATTGTGATAATTAAAAAAAAGCTATTACATAACTTTATATAAAACTGTGTAATAAAATTAATTGGCAAACGGCGAGAAGTATTTATGTTTGCTTTTCACAGAGTTGGCAAATACTGAATTTTGACTTGGCAATTTCAGGTTCTCTGCCCCACCAATAAAAAGTCTTAGCGAGGACCCTGCAAGTAAAATCAATTTTCGAAATGCAGAATACCTTTATTCTATAAGTTTAAACGAATAAAGTAGTTTTAAAAAACGCACTTTTAAATAATTTTAAACCTAGACTATCATTAAGCTGTAAGGTTTAAAGAAATAAAATAAGTTTGAAAAACCAGAATTTTTTAAGTTACAAGGTTAAAACAAATAGAATAATTTTAAGAAACTCAAAATATATTTATGAAGTTTTTATCATTACAAAGATACAAAGATTATAAGTCCCAAAATACCTTCAACTTTTAACCCCTTAACACGCAGTGTTGCCGGGTCGGCAACACTTAAAGTTCCTCCTGTTCAGAGACACAAAAACTCCGTGAATATTTCAAAAACTACTCTAATGGCTACTTTAAATCTTTCTTATAAGTTCTAGATGGCAGCACCACGGAGATCGAACTCTACTGTTTTTAAATAATAGGTAAAATGTTTTACTGCAATACGCGCTTCACAGCAATGCTCTTCTCACTGCGCTTATCAATGCTTTACTTATGGGAGGTTACCCCTTCAGAAACAGCTGTATAATTAAAATGGTTAGTGCAATCTTTACAAAACAATACCTGTGTACTCCTTTAGGACTAAATAGATTGCCTATTTTTTTCTTTAAATTCCAACTTTAAAGAGTAGTGCGCCAGAAAGGGTTAACTGATGTTACAGGTGTTACACACCGTTGCATTTTTAAATTTTTATTGTTTAACATGTAACTTTCTGTTTAATTATAAACATTACCGAAATTTTGTTTATTTTGGAACTTTATATTATCACCAGTGCCATTTGAATAGATACATTTTAATTATAACAGCCTTTTGCAAAAAGTTAAGTACAAAAACAGTATCCTATAAGTTAATCTCTCCTTTTATTAATCTTTTAATTGAACGGTGTGGCAGACCGGTTTACGGTTGTTAAGTGCCGATTTCTATAACATCTGTTAAAGGTTAATTTTAAATAACATTTTTTGTATTGCTCCTTTATATATGCAGAATAAATTTATGTTCTTTTACAAATATGATTATTAACCTTTTATTATATATCAAATATAATAAAGAGATTTCAAAAACATTTAATTAAGGGAGCTTTCACCCTCCAACATATTGACTAGTTCAACCCTCTCGCCCTAAGCTATATTCTAAAGAAAAAAAATAGTTATTTTAAACCTATAATATACCTGTGCAAAATTCATGCCTATAATTAAAGCTCAATATTTTTGTATTAAATAAAACCTACTCAATTAATTTTCCATGACATTTTAACTGGGAAACTCTTGCAAAATATTCCTAAAAAACTCAATTTTTATGTTAAAAAGTCTTAACAGCTCATTGTGTTTCACCTGTTTCAATTGTCTGCATGAAATGAAGCTTGATGTTTGAACATTTCCCTAGCTTTGGTTATCAACTTGCGAGAAAAGTCTGAAAAATATTTAAATATGAAAATGGTTGGATGGGTAAAGCCTCGGCTGTGGTCAACCATCCCTAGTCTCCCCCAATTTTTTTACATTTTGAGGTGTATCCATTACTGCAGTGTGGTTGTTTTGATACTTTTCTGTTACTTACAATTTTAAATTTTGATTTAGGAGCGATCGCATTATGAGAATGATTAAAATATGTTGTGCTATGAATAAAATGTTGAAAAAATTGTAATATAAATAGTACTAATTAAGAATTAATTTTTAAAAAAATTCATTAAGGGTATCGATTACTGGCACATCTACTTCTTATATATATTATCCGTTTATTTTAATTATTCCAATAAATGATTTAAAACTTCAAATATCAGAATTACAGTTATAAAATTGAAAGAATGGGAGAAAGTTAGAAGGATTAGTAGAAAAAGAATAAAAAAGAAAAGAGCAGGAGTGTGAAGTCGTATAATTTGCATTTAACAGCTAATTTGCTTGATGTAGTAATTGTAGTAATTAATATTGGAAATATGAAAATACCACAGATTTACTGATGTTTTATAAATACTATGAAAACTATTTCAAAATAAAATTGCAAAACCGATGTTTGAAGCCACCGATCTGCTAATAAAATTCTTTTAATACTGTGCAATAAATTTAATAATTTAATGTTAATTTTTATGTACATAATAGTTGAATAATCAAACATTCAAAAAGCAAATAGATTTTGTGTATTTTTTAGAAAATTGTCGTTTTTTTCAATTGGATTTGTTTCTAGCTCCATCCCCCTTTCGTCCCTTCTTTCTCTATGACCATAAATAATATTGTCTATTTCCCGATTGGTTTGATTGTTTGCTAGAGTAAAAAATATCAAAAGCAAAGATGTAAATAATAATGATTTGATTACAATATTTAAAAAAATATTGTTGGTGAGATAAAATTAATTAAAACATTGAAAAAAGCTTTTTATTAAGCCATAAGGGAGAGTGGTGTGATGTGGGACAGTTACAAAAGTATTTACAAAAGTAATAAAATCAACTTTGTTTGATATAAAAACAAAAATTTCACTTTATAGAGGGCATGGTACACGACATTTTGATCTCCTTGAAAAATATAGAAACATAATATATAACAGTTTTCTTTTATAATTAAAAAAATGTAAATTTCAAAATGTGCCCCATACCTCTCCACTTACACGGATGTTTAAGACAGCTATAAAACAAACCTATAAAGCACAAATAGGCTAGTGTCGGCTAAATATACAATCAAACAAACATTGTGGAACGATAATGTATGTGCCACATCATAAAATTCTTGTATCTTTATGATTGCACGATAATCATGAATAAAAATTCAAGATCTTTAGTCGTAGATGACATCGTAAAAAATCATCACTTCAGTTTATTTACATTTTGAAGTAAATTAATTTATAATCAATGTTATAACATATTATCCTCTAAAAATGTTTGCATGGTAGCAAATTAAATTCATTTTATGAAACAAAAATGAACATGTCGAACTCACGTGTCGACATACGCGTTCTTCCTTTTTCTATCATGTCCCATTCCTCCCCACTTCCTTGTTTTGTGTTAACTTCATTTGAAGCATTCATTTCACTTGATCAACTTCTTAGGTGTTTTAAGCTTGTTTTAAATTATGGTTTACGTATAGTATATTGTTCCATAAATAAGGAATACTACATCTATACATACAGCCATTTATATACGAAAAGCATATAAATTATATTAAGCGAATTTATTTTTGATTCTTTAAATAATCTTTTCCGTTATACGACTGCAAGTTTATACTGATCATTTTTTTTTTAAATTGAAGATTGGGTTATGATGCTTGGGCTATCATGTTACATTTGATTGATGAAATGTTTAGTATATACATAAAGAGAAAAATCTACTATCCCATTCCTCCTACTGTCCCATTCCTTTTACTGTCCCACTCTTTCCACTCACCCCTACAGTATTGAGGTTTTTTAAGTATAATTTAAAAATAATTACTTTCATATTTTTCCAAATAAGTGAGAAGGTTTTATATAGTATGAACTTACTAAAAATTTTTAGTAATGTCTACATTGGATGTTCATTACTGGAAATTAGTTAAAAAAGCATTTCAGTAATGGACACCGGTTTTAAAACTTTAGATTATAACAGATTATATATTTCAAATACTCAATATCGTATCAATAAAATATTAAGAAAATAACAACTTACTTCATATCTCTTTTCCTTGTAAATTGTGCGGATGATGTTGGTGTCGATCACATGTTTAATGTTTTCTTTCCCAAATTCCCATGTCGCGTATGCCGACATTTACCACTGAGCATGCGCATGGAGTACTACATCATACGTCATGCTTCAAGTGGAAAGTCCCACCAACCTCTGTGAAAATATCCTCTGGTTTTGTGTGTTTTTTAAAATATCGGAATAATTTTCTCAAGAATTTGAGGAATGTTACACACATAAATGATGGCAAACTTACACAAATGTTTTACAGTGTAGCTATAAATTACAATTGCGTAAACTTTTTATATCAAAGTGGTCGAATGACTAATCAATATTTTGAAGATTTTTAAGTGTGTAGGTTAATGTGAAATCACAGTATATATATAATAATTATAAAAAAGTAAAAAAAATAATAAAAAAACAGGCTTTCAGGAAATTTTTCACATTGCACAGTTAAAAGTTTTAAATGTTTTGAAAAAAAAAAATAGTGGATCCTTGTCGAAACAAATGAAGGAAAAAAAAATTTTGAATAATTTTTTTCCACACGATAAATATATTATAAATTCTTTCATTTGTTTACCTAATATGACACTTCAAATATCTTCATAGTTAATCCAATGAAAAATATTGACAAAGATATCCTCAGCACACTGTTGAATTTTTTTATAAAAACACAGAAAAAATAAGGAGACACTCTGTAAATTTATACTAATTCTAGACCAAATGCATTCTACGAAGTTTCTCGGTTATTACTTTACACGTATTTTCCTTATTTCATGTCTAACTCCCTGTAGGAATTTCCATATCTTTATTTAAGGATATTTTTTTCTTAAGCTTTGTAATTCAAAATACACACGTTTAAAATCCTTTTGTAATTTTATAAGAAATATTTAAAAAGAAAATTTACATTAAAAATTGCTTTTATAAAACTTAAAATATTTTAGAAAAGGGAAAATCTTCTGATCTCTGAGTCATTGGGGAATTTTTCCCTCTGAATCATAATTTATATATTTTTGTGTTTTAATTGATTTGTACATTGAATGCTTTCCAGTGTTGTTATGTTTTTTCTACATTGTAACAACAAATACTGTTGTTACTAAATAGTAAATGAATACTAAAGTATTCTTCCGCTGTCATTAAATGTCGTGTTAAAATCTCAGCATAGATAGAAAAAGTTTTGTTAGAGTTTTATGAATAGAGCGGTTTATTATTACTCAGGAAATTCAAATTATTTGAGGGTTAAGCGACTGGTTAGTTTTAAAAACTAAACTAAATTATTATCGCTAAAATTAAATCTACTGAGTGTTGTGTATTTTTAACAATGTTACCGAAAATTTACCGAATAACTTCTCTGTTATTTAACTGAATCTCGATTTTTCTAATCTCTTTAATTTTACATGAGACTTAAGATAATGGATTGCCAGTAAATGCTGTGTAATTTCACATTTTTATTTTTATTTTTATTTTATTTCACTTTATTTTATTTTATTAATTTTTATTTATTATTTTTTTTTTTGCAGTGCCCAAAACATTTTGAATATTAGGTGAGACAGTATGAAGTAGAAAAAAGGAAATAAAATAGTAAATTTATTTTTTAAATGGATGTCAACAGAATTCGTTACTTGAAAAGTTCTCAGGTATTACTTAATTTTAAATTCATTAGTTTTCTATGCTCTTATTTTGTTTAAGATTAAGTTTATTCATTATTTATTTTCGTTTTAGTATTTTAATTAAATTTTAATTTTCTTTAATAGGATCGTCGAAACTATCAGTCTTACACTTTAATTTTCTTTCAGTTTAAATGGCAATTTGTTTCCTCAATAAAAACAGCCAAGAAAGCAGAACAGAAAGCAGAATAGTCAAGGTTTATTATATTTGAAGCTTTAAATGTAAATGATCAGGATTTTGTGTATCATTCAAAATACATACAAAAGAATATTTTTAAAACATGTAAATCTACATATATATCAAAACGTATCTTATAATAAAGTATTATATAAAAAAAGATTTATGTATTTTTTGTGTTTTAACTGATTTGTACATTGAATGTTTTCCAGTATTATTATGTTTTTTCAAATTTTTTTTTTGACACCTAAATTTAATAAACCAGACAAGTCCACTAAACTCTTCCAGAACTCTCTCCACAATGAAGCCATTTCTCTTGAAATCTTTAATAGGCTCCTTTTGCTGTCTGCAAAAGTTAATTTTACTGTTCCGATTGCGAACTGCCACCAGTAAACCTTTAGTACAATTTCGCTCTCATAATGTACATGGAAAAAGAGCTCTTGATTATTTTCAGATAAATATGTTTTTAAATTACTGTGGAAATAAATTATTTGTACATTTTTGGAGCAGAAATACCTTATTAATGTTGCATAGAAATCTTTATATAAGAAAGCGTTTTATGTATCTTAACACTTTCGCGGGCGGTGTCCTTAAAAAGGACACCTAATTTTTATTTTACTGGCATCTAGAATATTTAATTGAATTTTTCCTTTTGTAACAGACTAGAAAATAACCAAGTTCATACTTTCTAATAAATTCATTTATAAATTATGATGTAAGCGAATAATTTCATACAAAGTTACTACACGCTGGAATTTTACTATTCCGACTGCGATCTGGCACCAGTAAACCTTTAGTGTAATTTCCCTTTCATAATATATATGGGAAAAAGAGCTCTTGATTATTTGCAAATATATTTGTTTTTAAATTGTTGTGGAATAAATTATTTGAACATTTTTGTGGGAGAATTACCTTGCTATTGAATTGGTTAATAGAAGACATGCTTTTGCTATATAAACCATATCATTTTAAGCTAAATCTAAATAAAAATATAACCAATAGATTAAATCCACTGTATATATAAATATTTTGTTTCGGCTGTTTATAACTTTCGTACTACTGAAATGATTTTGAAGGATTTTACACTGTTACTTCGAGAATTTTGCATGGAAACTTTTAGTATATGAGAAAGCGTTTTATGTATCTTAAGGCCCCTGTCCTCGCTCGAGGAAACACTGGCGAGCTAATGCTATTCCTATGGGGAAGCATTTTTCTAATAACTCTTTCGCATTTTGACATTTTTGAATAATTTTTTAAGCATTGGATAGCTGAGGTGCATGCCGACAGCGCACCTTTTTTACTTTTTCGATTTTGGTTGCAGATATTTTTTTAAAAAGCACTTCCAGTTTCGAAACCGGTTTTGAAAGTGAAACTAACTTTGTTAAAAATATCTGCAACACAAATCGAAAAAGTAAAAAAGGTGCACTGTCGGCATGCATCTCAGCTATCCAATGCAAAAAAAATTATTCAAAAATGTCAAAATGCGAAAGAGTTATTAGAAAAATGCTTCCCCATAGGAATAGCATTAGCTCGCCAGCGTTTCCTCGAGCGAGGACAGGGGCCTTTCGCGGGTGATGTCCTTAAAAAAGACACCTAATTTTTATTTTACTCACATCTAGAATATTTAATTATTTCTTTTTCTTTTCTAACGTACTAGAAAATAAGCAAGTCCATACTTTCTAATAAATGCATTTATAAATTCTTATGTAAGCGAGTAATTTGATGAAAATTTACTACACACCGGAAAGGGTTAATTATAGAAAAATGTCAGAAAAATTGATATTTAGGTGAACCCGGTTAGTAAAAATTAGCTTTAAAAATGAACTGAGTGAATTTCAATGGATCTTGTGCTGTAAATAAATTATTTTTTAAAGGTGATTTTTGAAATTGACAAACGGTTTAATGTTGTTTAGTTAAATAATTACGGAGGGAAAATGAGATAAAACTTCACAATAAAGATAAATATTTTAAAGGTTATTTATGAATCGATTTTTGGAAAATTGTAATGTTAGTTAGATCATTTTTCTGTGGATATTTATTTTTATAAGAAATAATATTACATTCTGAGTTTTAGAGCGATGTAAGGAATTTCCATAAATTGGACAATTTGGTTACGAAATATAAGCTTTTTCAAATGTTCTACTGAATTGTGAAAGAAGATGCTTTATTATTTGAATATTCTTTTTTCAAAAATAAATAAATTAATAAATAAATAAATAAATGTAAATTATTTATTTATACGTAAAATTTAAAATCAAAATTCTTAAAAAAATATAGTGCACGTGAGAAGAACTGGAGACAAAATATATTAAAATAGCAAAAACATTATCCCGAGACTTGCTTAATATTATTTAACAAAAATTACAAAAAGTTTTTTGTTAAACCATAAAAAGTTAAAAAGGAATTATATTTTTATAAGTAGACATTTAAAATTAATATAATATAATTTAATATAATGTGATGTATTAAATTAATAGAATTGTTAAAACCAAAAGAAAATTCAACATAAATTACAATTCAATATAATATTAAAATTTTAAATTTAACAATCAAAACAAAAACAGCGAATTTTACATTTTAAAATGGCTTTTATATTTGAAAGAATTCTCTTCATAAAATATGACGGAAATGATCAGAAACAGTAGTCAATTGCTTAGATGATATTTCATTTTTTACTTTAGATACAAAAAGGCAGACATAAATCAAGGAAATTTATATTAAATTTAAATAAATGTAGGCATAAAAGCAATAATATGTGGATTCAAAGAATGTTTATTGTCAAGAATATCCCATTTTTCTTTATTTGATATATGTAAAATAATACTTTATTATTGAAAAGAAGTATTTGTTTTGGATTTATTTATTCATTTATTTTGTTATGATATGTCAAAAACTTTTCGTAAGCAAAAGAAAAGAATGTACAGTTTATTTTCACTCAACTTACAGGACTTAATAAATAAAAAGAATGATGTTTATTTCAAAACAAATAAATAAATACTTTTTAAAATTCAAAGTTTTAATTTTTAAGTTTTTTCCCTGTCATTAAGGTAACGTTTCATCCTTTAGGTGAATAATAAATATATATATATTATATGTATGTTTAAAGATTTTTAACTCTACCTTCAATTTTACATCAAAGATATATTGATTGTGACTATCAAACTTTTCTACAATAACATGTCCTTTAATTACTTCAAGCAACATTTTTTCTTGAGAAAAAAAGAATTAACTTTTAAAATAAGAAATTTAAATTTTTTCAAAAAAAAACACGTTTTTTCTGTTATTATTAAAAGGAAAACAAAATCTGATTTCTAAAAAAATTAACATTTTAGGTTAAATTTTTATTTTTCTATCATTTTTTTACTTACCTATCATATGATGCATAGGATAAGTCTTGCAATGGTTTTGGAAATCGAAAAAAAAATTGTTGACGGATTTACATGTTGCAGACACTAAAGATTCTGAGAAACATATTTTTAGAAAAAACAATATTGCGGTCCGTTTGTCTGTGTGTCTGTTGGTCTGTCTGTAAACGCTCTATCTACCGAACAAATTGAGATATAGACATGAAATTTGATGTATACTTAGTAATAAAATAATGGGAAGAAGGCTGTTGAATATCAGTAACCTCGATTATCGTGAACTTTTTTTTCGGACTCTCGATATATTCGTTCTCATCAAAGGTACATAAAAGTTTTCGATTTTTTTCTATTCTAAGGCCTGAATGTAAAAGACAATAAAAAACCATAAATCTGGCATAATGAATGGAGTTACCGACTATAGCTAGTTACTGACATATTTATAATCATTATTTCCACAGTCTTCGATAGTTTATGACTCAGCATTTCATTCAAACTTCAATTCAAATATATATTTTAAATTGGAAATGATACGCTTTATCCGACCCAGTAAACTATTAGTTAGTATATTTTCTATTTTTGGAGTTATAAGGATGTTTCATTTACACAATTTGATACTATTTAAATATCCGGTCGATCAAGGTAGCTGATTTTCCTTTTTAGAAGCTATTAATTTGTGAATGTAAACTCGTATGTGTAAAAATTAATCCCTTAATGGTCTTATTTAATTACGGTTTAAAAATTGAAATTCATTATTGCCACCACGTTTTTGAAAAAAATATTCATCTTATTTAATGATAAGTAACACGGTACTAGATTAAAAACAATTGCACTGTTTTATAAGACTGGTGGGAATCAAACAATTCTGAATAAAAGCCGTGAAGCTTGTAGCCCGTGAATGTCTTGGGCGCGACGATTAAGTGGTTAAAGAACACTAAAATTTCACCATAATTGAATGAAACTACACAAATCACCTATTAGAGATATTGGAAATTAGGATCACTTTTTGACAATTTGCACTTTGGTAATTAATTCGCCAGAAAGTGATGTGAAGTGCACACTAATTTTATGTATAATTTTACTCTGCAGGTAGGTGCCTCTTGAAATGCGTAAAGAATTGTCTTTACCGTACCGGGTACCATGGTATAAGTGTTTTTGAATAACAATTTTGACATAAGTGTACTTTTCATATATATATTTTTGTACTTCTTTGATCTCAACTACCTCATGAAATGGGATAATTAGGTTACGAGATACATTCCTTCATGATGTACAGTCAACATGGGCGTTGTAAGTTGGATCAAAAGATTTCAGTGTGGTTTTTTACGCCAATATATTATTATTCATAGAACCAAATTTATTCGCAGATGTATAGTACGAAGAAAATATAATAAAAAAGGGAGATTTTTAATGTTATAAAGTGTATATTTAAAATCTTCTTACAATACAAAATCAAAAGCAAAGCATTCTTTAAGAAATTAAGAGTTTTGTTAAATTACTAAATAGATAACTTTTAAAAGTAAAATAATAATAATAATAATCAAAATAAAAGAAATGCAAGCAATAGAGGGGGGAGATCTGCCAAAGCTCATATGTTGCGAGGAAGGAAAATGTCGTACAGATTGAAAGTTTTGAGTACGTCAAATGCCGTCAATGTTAAAATTTGCAATAAAAGAAAAATAAAATTTTAAACATTTTGCTAAAACAAAATGTGCATTAAAATAAACAAAAATACAGGATCTGAAAAAAGAAATGATTAAAAAAGTGGATTCAAATAACTGTTTGATTCAAATAGAAAATATTCCAACCCACTTATCCTTTATCCAAAAACTCAATGATTCAGTAATCAAAATCTTATTTCTATTATATTATAAGAATCATTCTGATTACTAAAATTATGCTTCACCTGTTTCAAAACGTAATCATTTCCTTTTAAATACACACTTTTTGTAAATTAAAATCCATAAATATATCTCAATAATTCTATATTTTGAAAATTCTACAATAATTCCTTTTCACTGAAAAGAAAAAGAAATGCACGTTTAGAATATTTGTCAGTTAGCATGATAATTTATTTTTATCGATTAGAGAATGTCCCCGAAAATATTCCTGTTCACAATTACCCGAGACTCGAATTACACCTATCTCCTCTGTATCAGTACAAATAAAAGATTAAATTTGCAAAGCATGAAACAAAATACATGCAATAATGGCGCTACCATCAAACATTGCAATAGCGATTCTATACAAAATGGTATAGAATTTAACAGATTTTGATGTGTACTCAAAGAAAAATATATTGAATAATTTGTATTTGAATCTAAAATTCGTGTGCACAAAAATCCATGATAAGCTAGTTGAGGTCAACACAATCACAAATATATTAAGAAGTCGATATAATATGTGATTAGGCAAGTAAAGGATGAAGTCAATTTCCGAAATAATTACTTTTCCTTCTTAACAAAATATGAAAAAAAAAATTCTGTTCAAATACAGAGCTAGTAAGCATTGAATACGAAGTATTACTTCAGGGCTCGGAAATGTATTTAGTGTACTAGTTCCTATCAAGATTAGCTAAAATTTTTCGATGCAGAAATTTTCCCTGTCCCTCAAATCACCATGCTTAACATTCGTCATCAATTCGTATTCTGGAAATTGCCGTATATGGGCATACAATTTAACGTGAATATGATCATTACTGGATCTTATATTAAAGTTAGATTTCAAGATAAAACGTGACTTATTACCAATTACTACCGTTCTGTCTATCAAAAAAAAAAAAAAAAAAAAAAAAAAAAACTCTAAACGTAGGCGGCCATGATTCGTTTCCGTTCAAATCAATAGCTTGTTCATATGCAGCGTCCTATATCATTGTCTAGCTTCAATGTTTTCTCAAAAAATATTTATCTGGAAGGCATCTGTACAATAATTTAAACGTTTGGCTCACAATTTACACGGCTAAATAAGAAGTTCGGACTGCGCTGCTGTACTCACGCTCGCGTTGTGACCTTGATATATATATATATATATATAATTCTTATTCTTATTGTATTATATTCTTAATGTAATTCTTATTGTAAATATTAGGAAAGCATGAAGTAATTACCACACTTAGGTGAAACTGTCAGAAATATAAATTAAGATATTCTATTGATGTCTATATGTTGATATATATGCATCCATCTTTATATGAATTTATTTGAATCAGCGTAAGCCATATTAAATATTACAAACATTTATATACATATATAAATCGCTAAAGAAAAGAAAAGAAAATAGTTCTTGTCTAAAATTGCCACGAAGCATGACAATTATATTAAATCATACCGCATATTTTTCATTAAAAACATACCGTAATATAATCTTTAAATACATAAACACAAAGAGTATACAATTACCATTTGAAAGTCTACTAAGAAAATCGTCCTTAATGAAAGATAAGCTTATGAAAAATGTTTCCTAATAAAGTCCGTTGGGGATAATATATTTTTATTTGTGTTTCTCCTACAGGAACCTTTACAATCTCAATTTTGAAATACAATGTAAAAAAAATAATAAAGTCATAGGAGAATATTTCATGTCTTCGTTATTCTTTTTAATGTTTTATAAAAAATATTTGCAACAAATAGTTTTCAAGTATGGAAATTATTCATGTATATACTATATTATTATTTATAGTTTTTTTATTTTGCAGATACATTACTTTGTTATATTTTGACTTAAAAGGATTACACAAAATATATATTAAGATATTTAGAAACTCACAAAAATATCTGATATGCAGCTTTTTCTTGAAAAAACTAAATTTGAAAATAAAATGAAATAAATTTGAAAATTATATAAAAATTAATCAAATTTATAAATAAATTTGAAACTTTTAAACTCATAAAAATGGCTTAACAGAATTGTTGTGAGAATTTTATATGTCATTAAACTCAGATAATTAGATATTGTTTCAAGATAGTATTTAAAATTTCCATAAACATCTTATTTTAAGACACTTCGTTTCTTTAAACATGTCAAAATTTAGACGTTTTTCTTTCGTCCGTTTTTCCTACATAATAACCACCAGGGGACACTCTCAGTTGTGCATAGATTTTAGATGTCTTTCATTCGAATTTGGTATATGTTGAAATTAAATTTGATAGGAGGTGTGTTTATTAGGGTGGACGATTGTCTATGGCGAAAAAAAAATACCATTCATCAAAATCTACTTATGCGGAAAAGATGTTCTATTGTACGGAGATTAAGAGAAAAATAATAAAAAAAAATAATTTTTAAATTTAATACTGCCACAAAAGGGTTGAATTTTCGAAAAAAATTGAAAAAAAGACCGAATTTTGGTTATGTTATTTTTGTCAAAAACTAATTATTTTAATAATTTTTAAAAACCAACAATGCGGAAAAGATGTTATATCGTATGGAGGTTAAGTAAAAAACAATAATAAGTAATAAATTCGAAATTTAATACTGCCACAAAAAAGTTGAAAATTCGTTAAAATATTGAAAAAATGGAAAAAGATCTAATTTTGGTTAGATTTATTTTTGACGCAAAATAATCATTTTAATATCAATCAAAGCCTATTTTTCCGTAAGAAATATTATATTGCATGGATATTAAAAAAATATTTAAATATATAAATATATAAACTAATTTCGATATTTAATACTGCTGCAAGTGATTTAAAGTTTCGAAAAACTGACAGTTCCAGTTTTTTCAGTTAGGATTTGTCTGCTTTTGTATTGTGTAGCTTAGTGTACCTTGAATATTACTATAACATGGCGTTGTTAAAAAAATAAAAAATAAAAAATAAAAAATAAAAATAAAGAGAGAGAGAGATATGAATTACACCTTATTTGGGTCTGGCTTTGATATGGCAGTAAATATGCTCCCTATTACAAAAAGTTTATATATTGGTATTTAAAAAATAACCGAAGAAAGGATTCGGTCAACATCTATTTATTTCCTGCCAGTGAGAAAGAGTTGCTAATAAGTTACAAGTGGCCTGTAAATGAGATTCAATCTCAATAATTTACCACAGCAGCATTTTAAGAAAAATTAAACTGTTTAACGACAAATATTGCGCTCTTCTTAATTCTTATAAAACAAAATAAGATATTGAAAACTACTACAGTCTTTTGGACCATTTTCGAAAATACTGCCTATTTTTTCAGTTCAATAGATTTGAACATGAATATGAATATTGAGTGTAAACTAAACCGACGTATTGAGAGCAAACTCACTTTTCTGCATCATCATTTATCACTGAAAAGCCAAAATGCTGCCGAGCTAGAGGTGTCACATCACCTGTAGTGACGAAGATTGGCATCAACCAGAATATTGGACAGTTTGGGCACTTCCGGCCAAGCAGGTACTGCCATCGTGTCTGGTGCATTTCAATATGTGGGCATTATCTGACAAAACTGTGAATAGAATGCTATTGACAGAAAAAAATCGGCATGACAAACCAAACCAAAGACCACTCCATCGTTTTAGCCATTCTCTTTAGTCTTTTGTAAAAGATTATGATCATGGTTATTTTCTTTAAACTTTGATGAGTATAAAGACAGACTACATCACTAGAAACAACAGAAGAAAAATCTTAATAGAAGCAGACTTGAGCTTGAAAAAAGAACTTGGTTTCGAATACATCGGTCACATATATGTAAATTCTGGAAAATCACCAAACAATTTGAAAACACGACGTACATTTTTTGCCATGTGTTAACAATAATATACATGTAACAAAGTTGGTTGCGATCGGATGTGACGGAATATCTGTTAACATAGATGTTAAAGGATGTGTTATTCGAAATATGGAACTGATCTTTAAGCGTCCACTACAATGGTTTTTGTGTTAGATACACACCAATGAGGTTCCACTATATCATCTTTTTCCAGCGTGGATGTAACCGCGGCTCGGAACAAATGTTTCACTGGTGAAATAGACAGGTTTTTCGCAGCATGTTAGAAGCTTTTTGTATTTTCATTTATGTCAGTATATGAACTCTAAAAGCGCATGAGTGAAATTAAACGGTCTGCTGTAATCCTAATCATTAGATTAAAAAATATCTATATTTTCCATTTACCAGCTTTTTGGCCTTTTGCGACGGATTATAGAGATTTACTTAAATAGGAAAATGTGTCGAACCTCCACTAACTGACGGATTTAGTAACGACATGAATTCAGAAGCAATAGGTAAATCCAGCAATCACTCCAGTGGCAATAATATCTACTATCAATAATATCTATTCACGCAACACTCATTCTACAAAACTAATAATCAAAAGAGTCACGGAAGTATTTCTGTTGTGTATGGACCATACATAAGAGATGGTTTTATAAAATCGAATTGAATTACAAATTCTCATGTCGATTTTCAATATCGAACGTCATTATCACCAATTGCAATGTTGATGATTTTTCTTGATTTAATACTAATGAAGCTGTTAAATAAGAAACTGAAGTTTTTATCTTGTAATCAATTAAATATTCCCTCATTTCAATAAATGTTAAAAATTCTAAAATTCATATTTTATTAAAAAAAAAAAATTATCGTAGAAACGTTTAAATACATAAATTTGAGCCACACTGCGGCAGATTTAAATTTTGAAATTAATTTTTTAAATTATTTTTCTCATACTCAGCATATAATAAAACATCTTTTACGCATAGGTAGATTTTGTATAATTTTTTAAATTATTATTTTGAATCAAAAATCATCTAGCCAAAATTAGGTCTTTTTTTATTTTTTTTTTCGAAATTCAACCTTATTGTGGCAGTAGTAAAATTTAAAATATTTTTTTTTAATTATTTTTCCCTTAATATCCATCCAAGAGAACATCTTTTCCGCATAGGTAGGTTTTGACACTGTGAAAAAAAAATTTCGATCCACCCTAGTGTTTATATGTACGCAAATACTTTAACTCGTTTTTCGCGGAGTGTGAAGTTTTGAGATTTTAAATTTCATCCACTTTGTTTATTTATTTATCTTATACAGAAATTTATTTTGCATTCTAGATTCTGAGTGTCTTTTCAATATTGTAGCAAATATAAGGGCAGTATATACACAGATGTAGATAATAGTTGAAGATTACAGCCGTTAATTTTACAAAGCGTCGGCTGTACAAGAAACTTAATAATATTGTGTTATTAGTTTTTCCTGTTAAAACCAGCAAAACTAAGAGGAATTTTTTTCTGGCGGGTTATCTTTTGAGGATTAAGTATTTCAATCTTTAAATATGGCTATCTGGATATATGAATAGATTTTTTCTAAAAATTATGCATGGTTTTCTACCTCACTTTAGTGGGTTTTTTTTCATTTCAAGTGGAGGGATTTTTTTCTTGCATATCTTACAATAGCGATTCAACCTAAGTGTGTAGTTTTTATAGAACTCAAATTATGTATTTTATGATTTTATTTATAATACTAAACAAAATCTTGCATGAAATTGAATGCGATTTAAATAAGTTTGCGAAAAAAAGCCACTAATTTTAGAAGTATGCATTTTCAAATTTTGTCTTGTTATCATTTTATATAGTCTAAATTCTCATCTTTTTTTTCCAAATTTGAAGTAATAATGTCACTTCAAATAAATAATAAATGAATAAGTAATAAATTCATTCTTTTCTTTCAAAACGCTGCTGTAATGGGTGTTATATCACTATAACTGACTGCAAGCAAAAAGAAGTCTTTAAAAGACCTTCTAATATTTTCTTCCTCATTATTCCAAACAGTAGATTAAAAATAAGTTTAAAAAAAGCACATGAAATATATGACGTAGATTCATCTATTGTCTTGAGATTCATATATTAAATACCATTGCTATCATGTGCTACAAACAATAATTGCAAAACTGCCTATAAAACATGCATGTATTTTTAATTTGAAAACAACTCTAATATTGACTTTTTTATTATTTTTAATAAAACAAAATATTTTGAAACTTATAATGATAAAAAGCAAAAATTTCTAACTAGATTTTGCATTTAACATGGCGTTTTTTATGACTTTTTTAAAAAGCACTTATACAAAAATAACAATTTCATGTTAAGATATAGAGGTTACGATAAACATAATTTGGAAACTGTAACTTATTTTTTCTTCATTTTATTAAATTTGATTTATTTAATTTTATTGATAGTCAAATAAATTTTTTGTGGCTAATAGCTAAATCCTCTGACGTGCATAAAAACTTGCCCATGTGGCAATACATTTTTTTAATCTGTTTTGTAAATGATACGATTTTTTTTTATTCGGTGTAATGCGAGGGATTCTGTTTACGGTTTTCGCAAAGCTGATATCTTAAATCTTTTTTCGACATCGCGCTGAGTATAATGAAAGTTTTGAACACTTAGAGGAAGACAAGAGTAAAAACACAAAACATAAAAAAAATACTGTCAAATCTCACAATATCGAATACTTCGGAATTGCGGGAATTTATCGATAATCGGAGGTGTCTGCTATATTGAGGTAAAATTAAACAAACATATATGCATTTTAGATTGCTTTTTGCTAATCGAATTGCCCGGGATTGGGAACGTCTATGGATCTTTATAACTAGGCACTTCTGTATACCGGGCATCTCTATTTAATAAACATGATGCAGGACCAGATATTTTGCGGAAAAAAAGATTTGATTGAAGTATGGGGAAATTGGGCAGTGCTCCTTTCCTTCTCCTAAATTTATGTGTTGCAAATTTTATATGCATTTTTGCATACCTTATATTTTAAACTTGTTTCGACTTGGCATCGATTATAATCAATATTTTGAACTTCTAAACTAGAAAAATGTTAAAAACAAAATAAATAAATAAATCTAAATATAGAGAAGGTTCTGCTTTTCTTTATTTCATTAATAGATCTCACCTAATTTGTTCAGATAATAATTCTCAAGAGTTGAATTGCATTAGATCAGTTGTTATAGATCGCGGTTTATTAAACAATAACAGATTAATGTCTCATAGTTTTAATAAATATGTCGATAATCTAGAGTCTTCTGCTACACCAGTTTCTAATTCTAATGTTTCATATTTTACCGTTTCATCATAGCATAAGTTTTAAAGTTGCAAATATTTTAAGGCATTATGATTTCAAATTGGTATTCAAACCAGTCAATAAATTAACATTTTCTCATTTAAAGGATCAAATTTGTCTCTGGATTATTGGGGTATTTACAATATACAATGTCAGTGTGGTTTGTCCTACAGCGGACAAACCAAACATAAACTCTGAAAAAGAGTCGCAGAACACATAGGTTATGTAAAGAAGAAAGAGTTGAAAAATTCGTCTATTGCTTCTCATTGTTGGGGAGAGACTCACAATTTTACCTTAGCCATGATTATCCAAAAATGCACTACTCCGCTTGAATTGGACTTTTTTGAAGCTTTCCATATCAGTAAAGTAAAACACTCCTTGGTTAATGATTTATCTAGCTTATCGTACATCTCAACTTTCTGGTTATGTTTGTTATGTCACGAAACTTCATTTCCAGTTTGATTCTATTGGTTACTGAAACTTGATGGTATTTTGGTTCTGTGTTTGCAATCATATGGGTATCTGACTTACTGCAGTTGGGGGAGGGGGTTGATTTTTTTTTTTTAAACATTTTAGCTCTTGAACACTGAGAAGGCGAGTTCCAGTTACTCACGAAACATATACCTCTGTTAGGTGTTTTTAATTATTGTGTGTTCAAACGTTGGATTTTAATTATTGCAGTTTCCACACAAGGTTTTTATAGATTACAGAGAAACTCTCTTAATAACGAGCACTTCTGAAACGCGGAATTAATTTTCTTTTCTAAGGCGTTTATTTTCTGAAATATAAAGTTTATGCTTATCTTCAAAAAGGTAAGTGATCACTAAATAAAGTTATCCCTATGAAGACTTTGCAGTAAAATATCCATTAAACACTCCTGAAAAGCGAACACCACTATTTAGAAAAAAAAATATTCACAATATTCGCATGTTTTATGAACTTTTACCTCAAAAAAGGAAATATTTACGAATTGAGGATAAAATCTGTAGTTATCTTTTAAAAAAGTTTTATTGCAGTTATATATATATATACATACATTGTTCTTTTCTAAAAGCTCAAAATATTGATTAAAATGAGTACGGAATCAAAAAAGATAATTAATCAAGTTTAACAAAAATTCCGTACTAATTGTAGAAGCTCCTAAAAGAAAAGGGATGTACAGGGCAAAAACCATTACCAATTTTTTTTCCTGGATTCTACATGGTCAAACTTGGCTACGTATAATGCTTGCGAAACAATGGCTGCGATTTAGACGATTGGGTTTGATATTTACTGGGATAAACAATCTGAAATAAAATAAGACATCATAAAATGTCTAGAAACTGACCTCTCCGTTGTAGACACTTAACTATCTGCATTCCGAGCATTTAAATTTAAATAAAGTGATATTAATTGTAAGGTAGCTTTGAAAAGCGGCAGTTCATGCTGTTGAAGACGATGAATTTTAGTAGACTTGTGTCCTGTCGTCTAGTACGATAAAAGAGCAATCAAATATTAAGCCAATGTCAAATAATAAGCTGTTAAAATTTGAAATATTAATACCTACAAATTTAACCTTTATGACCTAAGTTTATTATTCATCCTATTACGATGCTCTATTTTAAATAGTCTGCAAATAGCTGTATATATTCAAATTTGGATTATGTTATATAAAATCATTTGAATGCATATTTATTGTAATTAAGTTAAAGAAAATAAATAACGAACGGTATTTACAACAAATAAATTCGAAAAATATTTGATATGTTATAAATTTGAATTGAATTTATTTTTATTTGGTAACTAATACTCTTTTCCAGATTTAAATAAAATATATATAATTGCAAATATCAAATGCAAAATCTCAAAATTTAAAGTTACGAGTTGTATGCAACGATGCTTAAAATAAAAAAGAGTTTTAAGAAAAAAATTAGGCAAATTAAAAAAAATATTTTTTTATACTTTTTTTTTTTTCGTTATACTGCCGAACGAACGTTTGGTAATAATTCAAGCTATTTACACAATTTAAAAAAGAATTAGGCTGTAATTTTTCAGATTATAACGGAAAATTAAAATTAATTTGAGCGTTTAAATAATTTTAACATGCCATAAGATATATATTTAGAAAATTGGCAAAGATTTTACGTTTTGGCATAATTTTCTATTTAAATACTTTTAATGTAGAATTTCAATAAAAATAATAGATTTGATTTTTAATTATAGAATTATTAGAACCTTTGCCTAAGACATGATACTATAACGTTAAGAATTAACAGTTGTATTGCGTTTCCAATAATTTAGGAAATTTTGAGAAAACGCTTATATTTTCTTAATCTTGAGTCTGTAAAAAAATATTTTAATTCTGACAGTTAATAATATGTTTTAATCCTTTTTTGAACAAAAAATTCCAGAAAAATCTTCAGAGTTATTAAAATGAAATTAAACCTTAATAGAAAAAATAAACGGAAAATTAAAAATAAATAAATATATAAAATTTTAATATTACAATAATAAATTACAAAATACTGGTATCTCGTTCCAATTTATACATTGTTAAGTCATAAAACATAACTACATGATTTACGAAATTAAACTGTAAAATAAAATGAAACTGAATTCGTAACCCACATGATTTATTTACTAGCATAATTCGTCCATTAAGCTGGTCGGTCTCTGTAAAACAATCTCAAATCAAACGAAAAACATGCTAAGAGGAAACTAAATTAAGAAATAATAATAATGAAATTTAATCAAATATCCATAAATGTTGGCTTACTCGTAAATTGTTATTTTATCCAGTTTAAAATCTACGTTAGCGAGATAACAGCTGTAAAATAACAGAAGTACTAAATTTAATTATTTTTTCAGTTGTTTTGTTATCTTTAAATTAGCTGTTATACTTAGAACGGCTGGTTTAAAACTTTTGATCCCTCCTTGTCCGGTTTGAATGGATTTCTAAAGTCTCTTAAATACGTGTTTAATTATTCTTTTAGTAGATTTATTCTTAGGAATTTCATACACCTACCTAAGATGACTACTGAGATATGCCGAAATGCTTTAAAAATTTTCCCCTACTCTTGAAATCTTCTTAGGAGAGAAATTTCTATAAATGTTAAATGCTTGTTTAATTATTTCTTAGAAGATTTCTAATTGAAACGGCTGCTGAGATTAAGCCATCTGGGCTCAAACATTTGACTCCCACTTTAAACACCTGAAAAGGGAATTTGTAAAATTGTTAAAATACATTCATAATTACTTGTTTATTAGATTTATTTTTTGGAATTTCATGTTCCTACCTAAATGATAAGATGAATGAGAAAAGATGAGGTATGGGCAAATGTACGTATATCTTTTAATCCTCATTGACGGGTTAATTACTAGAATCAGTGGAATACGTATTTAATTTTTTTAATACGTTTCTTATCTTGAAATTAACGCTTATACTTAAAACATCTGCTGAGAAAAGTACAGAAGTTCTACAATTATGAACCCACACCCCTTTAATCTCTTTTGGGTTGTACTTCTAATATAGTTGAAATGAGTATTTATTATTTTTTAATCAGTTTGGTATCCTGAGCTTATCACTCTTACACAAAACGGCTGCTGCTATATGGAAAAATATTTTTGTAGAATGCTGCTATAGTTTTGTACAATCAATGGCAAATATTGTACAAAAAACTTTATTAATACGAAAAATTGTTTTTCTAAAATATCATAATATAAAAATTAAAAAAATAAATGTCTCAATTTCGAGCTCCTGATTATAACGAAATTAAAATTTATCTTAACTTAAGGTACAAAGAAATGTACTATTAATCCTAATATTAAATAATAGCATCAATAATACCATAAATAATTTATCCATCCAAGCATGTTAAACACATAAATTGTGTATTTTGTATGACCATGTGCAGCACTGAAGGCACTGAACCCATTGTTCCCCATGTTTATCATGAGAAAAACGCTTCAAGCAAGTAGGGGAATCATTGTCGTCATCATTGCTTATATTATCAAAACGAGGAATTTCAACAGAAGAATCACTTTTGTCATCATTGGTGTTAGGTCTATTTGAACCCAATGCTCATATTTGGACTGTTTACACGGTGCATTTTTTCTCTTCCTCTTGAGAGTGGTAGTTGATCGTTGGACTTTGAGGAGAAATGAATGTGGACGAAATATGGGTACTTTACCATATATATTTCTGAAATATTAATTAAATAGCGGCTTCGTCATTTCATTTTACCTTAATTTACACTTATAATATAGACTGCCTGTTGTCTATGATTTTGTTCTTCACTTTTTCACTCGATATGCTATCATATTGATTAGTTACACTTATAAATATTGTACATTGAGACTAAATGTATTAAAATACAGTTGTGAAAACGTAACGAGTTGTATATGCATTATCCTTAAAATTATTCATTAGATTTAAAAATTTCCTTTCGCGTTACAAAAACCCAAGTTAAGAAATAAAAAATAAAAAATGAATAACTATAATTAAATAAAAGGTTTATATTCCTTAGAGACATTTAAAATAATATTTTTCTTACTCTGGATCGAAAATATTTTTAAATCCTCAAAATACTTTCAAAACTATTTTTGATAAACTCCATCAGCAGAATTTCATTTAAAATTCTAATTCCATACTGGTGTTCGATAAAATATTTTTAATCCGAGTGATAAAATTTCTCACACAGAAAATATTAAAAAAGTAAAATGGTTATTTCGTTTTTCCTGTGATTTCATTAAAGGGTTTTCACAAAATATGCAATTTAAATCATGCCAGAAAATGTTTTTATTCTTCTTCAGGGAGTACTTCTTTTTTTACTCTCATTGAAAAATTTAAAGAACTATTAATTGTTTGATTATAAAAAAGTCAATGTGCTTAATATTTTGTGCAATAATTATTTCATATTTTTATTTTTGCGAATTATGTTATTAATTTCTTCTTTATTGGCAGTTTATTTTTTTTAATTAAATGAATTAATGAATTTTACAAGCGGTGTAATCGAATACTTTATAAGAATAATAAAAAAATCATCTTCTATTTATCAATGTAAAATTTTATTTTTTGCCTGAAATTATGAATAGTTTGTACTTGTCTCAATAAGGAATAAAAATTTCAGTTAGACACATTAGATAGGAAAAGAATTAAATTTTCTCAAAATGAATATATATATATATATATATTTGAGAAAAAATTATCAAAGAAATAAATGAGTAAATAATTTGATAAATTTATCAATCTAAAATAAGAATATCTATGGTAAGCGCCTTGATCGGAAGAATAGATATTTTCGGACATTCAATAGGACACAAAAAAGATAATGAATAAGCAAAAACAGATAATTATTTTTTTGTTGATTTTCTGTTTGAAAACTAAAACTTTATTTTATGGCTCTTTAGTTAACATTTCTGTAAAACTTATTTGAAGGTATAAAAATCATTTTTTTTTTTTTTTTTTTTTTTTTTGTAATGTGAAGTATCTTTTTTATATGTCAGGATTTAATATTGATAGAATAATATGCGATTTCCAAAATATCCATTATGGAAAAATGGGAAGAAAGAATGCAAAATCTGTTACTAATATCTTTGACCAGAAACATTATTGAAAATAAATTTGCTATCACAGTAACAAAATTAAGTGGCAATCTATTACAGTCATGAAAATTTTAAAGATATATAGTTTCATCAAATGAAATTTATTTAAGAAGTAGATATAAGCATCGTATTTTTTGAAATATAAAATTATATTTCGTAAAACATCCTCTTCGATGTCCGCAAATAAAATTTCCAACCCAAAGCGTATAAAAAATCATTTGTTCAATATACATCCAAGATTAATAAGAATCTGTTTACGTAAAATTGTAATACAACATTATATTTGATTATTATGCATGGATTAGTTTTTGAGATATGGCACTTGCAAAAATCATAAAAAAACACCATAGTAGCATCACGTGGTGTACGATTTACAACGAAACTTATTCAAAAATAATTTACGTCAAAATCTAACTGAATCTATCTGTTCGATGAAAACCAGTGCATTAGATTTTAAGATAAAGAGCTATTGTGGTATTATTCGTACTATTGTATTATTCGTACAAAATGAAGCACAAAAATATCACCTGTTGGGCCATATACCTGAAAAAATTATATAGTTTTGGTGTTTAATTTATATTATAGTTTTATTGAATCTAAAGTTTTTATAAATTATGTACATTAGTTTATTCAATCTTAAAATACAATTATTGCTGAAATTGTAAAAATGCGGCATAGTAGTGTCACCTGTTGGACGATAAATTTCCCATTTTGAGAACTCAAAAGATATCGAATTCTGTGCATTAGTTATTCAGAAATGCTTATGGCTAACATCGTTTATATTCTGTAAAATGCAGCATTGCAAGGTCATCTGTTAAGTGATTTCTGCCAAAAGACTAATCAGAAATAATTCGATTTGTAACTGATTCTACAGTTTGATGAGAACCCGTGCCTTAATCGTCAGTACTACTAAAGGTTTTTTTTTCAATATGTATGGACGTATGGAATTTCAATTCAGTATGGAATGAAATTGCTCTACAAAATTGTAAGGCAATGAAAATGACGTCCTTTTAATTTTATTGAAATAATTCATATTTAAAATTTCACGTTTTTTATGCATCGATTTTTACTTACCCATCATACGTAGTATAGGGTAAGTCTTGCAATCGTTTTGAAAATCGAAATTTTTTTTTTTTGACGGATTTACACGTTTTCGACACTGGAGATTTCGAAAAACATATTTAAAAAAAAAAAAAAATTGCCGTCCATCTGTCTGTAAACGCTCTATCTCCCGAACGAATTGAGATTGAGACTTGAAATTTTGTATGTACTTAATATGTAACAATGGGACGAAGCCTATTTAATATCAGTAACCTCGATTATCCGGAACTATTTTTTCGGACTCTCAAAAAATTCGTTCTGATGAAAGGTATGTAAAAATTTTAAGGAGTGATCGGAAAAGGCAATAAAATAACACAAATTTTGCATAACGAACGAAGTTGATCGAATTATTAGTTGCCGAGATATCTGTAATCCTGTTTTCCACATTCTTCGATTTTTCATGACTCTGTATTTCATTCAAATTTCAAATCAAAGATATGTTTTAATTGGAAATGAGTCGCTTAGTCCGACGCAATACACTGTTAGTTAATAAGATTATTATTTTTGGAGTTATAAGAATGTTTCTTTTTCGCAATTCACTACTTGAGTAGTTAGGCGTGTTGTATAAGTTATCGAAAGAGATTCATCAGCAACTCATGATTACAGTATTACTATGCACAATAAAAATATAAAAACACGTTTAAAATTTGTTTTGTAATCGCAATCAATTTTAAAAATAGTTTTCAAATGCATTATTTTCATATATTATATATGCATCGATATGTTGGGTAAGTATTACGGTGGCCCCCAACGACTAGTTTCATTTAAGTATGATTGTTTAGTACTGTGTTTTGTGGGCAAATAATTTGTTTCATATGTCACTATATTTTCTCTTCTGGAATCAAAAGATAAAAAACTGTAAAAAAAAAAAAAAAAAAAAAAAAAAAAAAAAAAAAAAAAAAAAAAAACTGCGTGAATACCTAACACTATTTTGTATAACAGTGCGAAATATAACATAATATACAGTTGTATAATTTGTATTCAAGCTGTTGGATCAACACATTACGTCAGGTTGATATACCCTTGATATGTGCGGAGTCTAAGAATTAACAAACGAATATGAATCACCCGGATTTTTTTTAAATCAATGGTAAATCTCTGCAATCATTCTAACATTCAATATTTTAATAGTGTAGTGATTAAACAATGTTTTATATCCTGTTCACTGTTAAAAATGTGAAATTTTTTCTGCAAGGTCACTCCACTGTTTTGATAGAAAACGATTATTTTACTCTATTATTGATCATTCTTGTTTGTCAAAATATAGATATTGTATGAAAGCGGGGAAGTGACGATGCAGCAAAAGTATTAAATTTTAAAAAGTGCTGCCGTAACCACTTCTTTTCTTACTAAACTACATGATAAAATAAATGGCTTGGAATTTGTTTTTCACTTCTATTGAATTGTCATCGCAGGAGGGAGGGGTATAAGCAGCAACAAATATGTCATCTGAGGGATTTGAACATGCGTAAATCCATTAGTTAGATTAAAAAACTGGTATAAATATGTCGCATTCAGGTAACATTACCTTAAATTTACATCATAAAAAGGGATTTAAATATTCTAGTATAATTATCAAACTACCATGGTAAGCATTGCTATGAAATGAAAACGATATGCAGACTCCGTGAAAACATGCGGCGGATAGAGAAATATTTCATCACTTGAGATTTTGTTTTGGATTAATTGATTGTTAGGCGGGATTTTAGAAGACAAAAAAAGAATGAGGAATAGATGGAAACAAAAGTTAAGGGAGTGATTTAGTTTGAAGTATAAGTAGTAAAAAGCTTATCCTTAAAAAGGGGGGAATATTCTTTCTCTGGCTCGGATAGAATAATGCGGCCTTGCACATGAGTCCCCACACGGCGATAATATTAACTATATTTTATTAGGCATTTATTGAGTTATTTGGGGTTAATTATCAGACCACAATTACTGCTATAAAATGAAAATGATATGTAACATCGGAAAGAACAGGCTACGAATGGTAAAGCAGATTGAGAAAGATGAAAAAAATGAAGAAAGACGAAAATAAAAGTTAATGGAATGATGGAGTATGGAATTTAAATAGTAAACAGCCTATTCTTTAAAAGATAGGATTTTGTTTCTCAGGCTCGGGTAGTAATATTTGTGCTTGCACTTGAGCGCCCGCACGGTGAAAATTAGATATCCTTTATTAGAGATGTGGGTTAAACTCAAGTGGAATGCTATTTGCGAAAGATGCTTCTGAGTGAGGAAACTAAGAGTTAAGTAAGATTGAGCCATAAAGCTTTCGAGAAAACTAATGAATTTAAATAAATTTGCAATTTAATAAACAAATACAAATAGGGAATCTTAAATATTCTAATATTATGATAAGCATTAGTAATTATCTAAATAAATTTATTGCCTTTTTTTTGTTATTTTTAATGTGTATACAAATGGAAATAAATAATTGAAAAATGATATTAAAAACTTTGTCAATCTTTAATTTGTTAATAAATGATTGTTTAATCCCTATTGTTTATGTAATTTATGTGTTTTAAAACTTTTGACACTCGAACATTGGGAAATTAAAATAAGGTAAATTTAAAATATTCGAGTTGGGGACAGTATTACAAACGAATTTTTATATGCGAGTCATACTGAGGTATATTTTATTTCAAACAAAAAAATTGTTAAAGCTGCTGAAATCTTATTTCCAGACTTTATCATCCTTAAAAGTGAATGTATTGAGTTTTTCTTTTTTTTATGATTATAGTCAAGTTGTACAAGTAAACTTCAATATACTAATACACTTGAACTTGAATTTTCATTACTCAGTTAAACACCGCTTTTAATTCATTCACGCTGATACTCCCTAGTGCTTATACAGGGTGTTTCACAAAGGACCCCTTACTTTAAAAATCTATAACTCGGAAACGGTGATAGATAGAAACATGAAACCAGTGGTGTGTTTATTAAAAAAATCGTAAGAATTTTATAAATAAATCAGAAAAGTTAGTTAAAAATAGCGCTCATAAATGGCGCTGAGAGCGTTAAGGAGCATTAAAAGGCCAGCCGTCGAAATCCCACTCCATATGCCTCAGTCTCCTTCAAGCCTCGGCGACGCGATCGTCGTCCCGGAACAGGCTCTATATCTCTGCACTGTAAAAAATTTGACCCTTTTGCTGCATCATCACTCCCCCGCTTTTATAGAATATCTCTCTTTGAGCCAGCGGGAATTAAAACCAGAGCTTCCTGTGCTCGCAAGCGATTAGCGTCTTTACCCCTCGGCCACGGAGGCCTCTGAATATTGAAATGAACTCATCAATTACACGGATTTATACTTATCTTTATTTATTTTTTACTTATCTTTATTATTTATTCATTTATTTTTTGAACTACATAATACATTTGAACCTACAATCTCCTACACTCGAAGGCGATTAACGGCGTGGTGCTTTGACCACTCGGCCACGGAGGCCCCCTTACCCTTAATACTTATCTTCTTTAGAATAAAGAAGACACTGAGATATAGATCCTGTTCTGGAATGATGATCGCGTCTCCGAAGCTTGAAGGAGACTGGGGCACATGGAGTGGGACTTCGACGGCTGGTCGTTCAATGCTTCTTAACTTTCTTTAGAAGGTCTTAACGCTCTCAGCGCCATTTATGAGCGCTATTTTTAACTAAATTTTCTGATTTATGTATAAGATTCTTACGATGTTTTTAATAAACACACGACTGGTATCATGTCCCTATCTATCCCCGTTTCCGAGTTATAGATTTTTAAAGTTAGGGGTCCTTTGTGAAACACTCTTTAAATTCTTTTGCGTAATTCTGAATACGTCTGACCTACAGAATTTATGCAATCCATATCGTAGGAAAAAGTCCAGATAACCTTACACACGCATATCATAAATGAAATCGAACTATCGAGCAGTTTTAGCTACTAAACATATTTCTATATCCCAACAAATGAACGATACATGCTATGCACATTACGTTTTATAACATATATTTTATAGTAAGTGTCAGTAATATATATCAATTTAATTATATTTATAATGGTGTAATAAATCTAAAATACGCTGCAAAAATAATTTGTTTACAACAAGTTTATGTAACGGAATTCATTTGTATGATCATGTAGTCGAAAAATAAACGTTTTTTAACCCTTTACCTACAAAAAATCCTAATTTAGCACACTTCATAAATGCAATCAATTTGGTTATGCGTAAATTGATCGATTCTTATTAAGATGAACTTGAAACCAACATTTCCGTTGATCGTAGTGTAATAAAATAATTTCGATCTCCCCAGTAAATACACTATGAAAGCTACAAACTTCATTTTCAATAGTGATCATGCTATTTAGAATGTCTAAAACTAACAAAACATTCAGATCTATCCGAGTATAATTACAAGAGATATTACTGGGACAGACGGACATAAAAATCAAAGTTATAAATAATTTTCATCCGATGATCGCCGAATAAAAAGGCAAAAATGTAATGTTGTTTTCACTGTAATTTAAGGCTATAAAAGAGGGATTTATAACATGGCATAAATTTTGTGCGTATATGCTGATAAGGCTTGAAAGTATCAGTCATAATTTATCTTAAACGTCGATATTATTTGTAGAGTTATACTAATTTAAATAAAGCATTAACTGCCGTGAAACTTGCAGCCTAGTAAACTGATGTATCAGTTCTCGGCGGTGGAGGTTAAGAAATCTACTTAAGTACTACTTTTCATGAAAAGCATTAATAAAAAAAATCTGCCCAAATCATTAATTTGACTTCATTGTGTTGTTTTATAACGTCAGATAATAAAATGTACGTCTGTTTAAAAAAATGTATAAGTACAATCGAAACGTGTGTGAAAGAAAATTTTTTAAATTGTTATTATTATTTCTTTTTTCAAAATTTAGATCTCATACATTAAACACATCCTTTTATCCAATATACGATATAAGCTGACATTTCAACTAGTAAGAAAATTATTATTTTTACAGAAAAATAAGCTGTAAATTGCATTAACAGTCTTCGAAAATAGTACTATAAATTTTCCTAAATCATTTAAATTTTCAATAATCTTAATTTATATTAATCTTAATTTATATGGAGTTTAGATTTGAAAATTTCTGAAAATGATATTATTATAGTTCAGAAAATTGAAATAACTACTGTAAATAAAATGGAATTATAATACGGGTTGTTCCTTCAAGCTAGAAAAGCTCTAAGTAACTTCAATTGATTTCAAATGGAATTTTCTAAGGAGCTTAAAATTTCCTGCGGGATAGCTTGAATTACATTAATTTATAAGTGATATTACTTACTTGTTTAAATACTTTAAGAAAGTTGCGCTTGAAAATTTCCAATTACTTTAATATTATTATTGCAGCACAGTTATTTCTAAAGTATTAAAACATTTAGGAATTTTATTCACGCAATAAAAATACATGATTTTGATGTTTTATCATTTCCTTCGCAAAATATGTTTTTACGTTTTACTGTTTTTAAATGTTTAAAAGTTTAGTTTTTGACAGGAAAATATTGATTGGATATCCGTAAAGGTAACTAAATTTAATAAAGAAGTTTTGAAAATTAGACATGGCAAGAATAAAATACATTGCACTCATATATGTTTGATATATTTCGCATAATTGCATATCAATTTACATGTACAGATATTTAGAAGTGCTATAAAATGCTTGTTTTGTATTCTGAAAAATACTTTATATACCAAAAATAAAATCATAAATACACATAAATTTTTCAACGCAAATTCAAAAAATAGTCTGATTAAATATTTAAATAATTAATAAAATCGTGTTTAATATTATAACGCATATGACCTGTCTTAAATTAAATTGAACTGCAGTGATATGTTTTTAGAATAGATGATAAAGATACTTTGCATCTGAAAGTCATTTTTTCATAAACACTTTTCTAATCATAATATTTCAAAAATAATTTTGAAGCATCTATATTATATGTTTAAAACGCTTAACAGTTTTTTAGAATTTTAACTATACTATTAAACTTTTAGTGAAATTCATTTATAGGAGTTAAGAAATGAATGCATGCATAGGATCTTGAAAATAAATTATCTCTAATATCTAATCTCTAAATAATTAGGTTTAAAAATACAGTTCAAGTTGCGAAAACGTTTTAATTATGGTTCATTCTAATCCTAAATTCCAAACATATCAAAATCACTTTTTGTACAATTTTCCTGGGCATAGGTTACGTTATATTTATTCTGTATTACTATGTTCTACATAACACGTTATGTTTAACAGCAATTTCCGCTCTAATGCAGAAAAGCGCAAAAAAAATAATTCAAATCAAGATTTTATTTTACTCGTTTAAATATCTCCAATTACGATACTTTAAATGTTACGTATTTTCTGCTTTGTGTATCACAAAAAAGTGTTTAACTGATTGTGTGTTTAAACAAAGAGATTAACGAAGTTTTCAAACATTCATTCATGTAATAACACTACGTATTTTCTTTCTTTAATTTTTAAATGAAGATAAAGATAAAAGCGTAAATCACTTATTTTAAAGTATTTATGCAAAGTTTTCAAATAAAGTATTTCCCCAGTTTCACATTAATTTATAGATTGTTCTACTTATATTTACACCAATGTCGTCCTTGCATTTAATGCATGTATCAGATAGAAGATGTAGGTATATTTTTTACAATACGCTTAAGTAAACTACCCTGGCCGTACTCTTTAATGCAAACGACCACTGCTATATTTATAGAAGTGGTGTCTAGTTATAGCAAATTAATCATAAGCTACTGAATGAAACTACCTAGGCGACCACCTGGTGGAAAGCTGTGATATCACCATTGCTGTCATGAAAACAGTAAGGGATAGGGTAAAATCAGATTTAAAAAGATATAGAGCATCATCAATTAGGAACAAAAAGAGACCTTGTGAAGATTACTGCGAAGGATAGAACGGTTGAAATTCGCATTTGTTTCGTGATTTTCTACAGGATTTTCTACAGGACACTGCAATGTCACACAGTGACATCACTTGTAATTCTCCATCAAAAGGACTGCGGCTCATATCCTGAGTGTTGCATGTTATATATTTGTACTTGATATATTTATAAGTAGAGTAGATGACATGTAGATAGTGTAAATTAGTGTTTTTACAATTTGCATTTAGCGTTCAAGACTTTTGTTGTACGTAAATACGTAAAAAAGTCACGTCTATTCACCTGAAAATTCATCTATCTCTCCAACATCTTAGTAAAGTATCAAACCATTTTTTTTCCTTCAGGTATCTATTTGTAACGAAGATGCATATTGGTGGAGAAGTCTGCGCAAAATTCATTAATGTCAGTTCAGTTTTTTTGCTCCATTATTAGAAATCTCATGCATAAAATGTATAATTTGAGAAAATAGGAAATTTAATATTGAATTAAAATGTAACATTTGAATACCAAGAAAAACTATCTCTTATTTTACATATTTTCGCCAGAAGAAAAAAAGTATGGTTAATAACGTTCTGAAAAAAGACACGACTAATCTCTGGTTCTCTAAATAAGTAACGAAACTGCTAAACACAAAATGGCACTCTTTACCTATAACGAAATAAATTCGAAGATTGCTGAATTCAGCCTTCGAACACAAATGCTGTATTCTTTTATAGAATATATATTATTTCCCTCGTCATTAAAATAAAAATATATTTGTATACAGGGTGATTCATAATGAATGGGACAAAAAGAAAACATGATTGTGAACGTTGCAATTAATATATTTATAAAATTCAAATATACCTCAAAACTACATTTTTTCAAGTTTCTAGAGGTTTTCAATTTTTGCCCCTCCGGTGACACGACAAATGTCTGCATGGTAATCAAGCTCTTGCCACACTCGTGATAGCCTATCCCCTGAGATGGAGGTCAACATTGCAGTTATCCGATTTTTCAGTTCCTCTAAGTCCTGAGGAAGTGGAGGCAGAAACACCTTGCCTTAAACGAAACCCCAGAAAAAGATCACAGGGTGTTAGATCTTGTGATCTCGGCGGCCAATGAAGACATTTCAAATCCTGTGGCCCAGCACGGCCAATCCAGGATGCGGTAGTTCTTTACGAAATTTCGAGCGTAAATGTCTTTGCACAAAAGATACCGAGGAGATTTTGGCATATTCGAAAACTCAGTACGCTTTCTCCTGCATGGAAGACAGTTTGTTTAACAGCGCCTATAGCAGCGAATTCGTGATTCGATGACTTTTCTCTGACTTTTATGTTTTTTTTTTTTTTTTTTTTTTTTTTTACAAATGATATGAGATATTTTTTTTAATCTAGATAGATACATTTAAAAAATAATGTATATTATTGATCTGTAAATAATATTCCTTCAAAAAGCAATTTATCTAAAAGATAACTAATGAAACATTGTTCTGTTTCCGTAGATAAGCTGCTTTTATTACTGTTTTATATTTTTATCGCAATAAAAAATATAATAATAATTGATCATCTAAATCCCCGGGAATTCCGCCTCCACACTTTTTCGTGAATACAAAGTTTAAAATATTATAAGACTTGTTCATTTTTTATTGTCGTTTGCTTTACTCATTACTTTGTATCGTAAAAATTTAAAAAAGAGGTGCACAATTTATCATTTTTTCACGAATTTGACTTTTACAGGTAAATAATGGTACAATCTGAATACTTCGTAACAAATGATTTAAGTTAAATGTTAAATTTTTGGTTTCAACAAATATTTATAAAAATATGAAACAAAATAAAAAAAAACAATTTCTATTAATTAAAATATATTTTTCGTCTACAATTTTATGTTTAGAGCCTCACTACTGTTGTTGAAGTTAAAATTTTCAGTTGTAGTCAAATCCATTTAAAAAGACATTCTACACCATAATGGCAGCACTCTGAATGGAATCTTAGTAGATACTCAATAGCATATTCAGTAGAAATATCATAAATGATGGAAATAAATTTTTTATAATCTCGTCTTTAGAAAACTTTGTTATTGTGTCCATGAGGTTTTTTTAATTCTCATCTTGTCACTTATAAATTTCTAAAAGATTTTTCACATACAGTCATAATTCATTAGCTATTTTATTATTTAATTATCGTGCAATAATTGTTTGATTTATTAAGTAGTCAACTTACAGTAAAATTTGTAAAAATTAAAAAAAGGAATTGTAGAAATTGTAATCCCCTATTCCAGATTGTTAAACAAATTTTGATAGAAATAATCAAATACTTTGTCCAGTTATAAAAGAAAATGCACGATATACCATTGAAGCACTTAAAAAAAAGATTTTAAAAAATCATCTAAAAAATCAAAATGAACTTAAAGAGTTTGTAGATATGTTACTAAATATTATTCTTAACTTACTGTCAACGATTGACACAATTTTTAACAAGTTGGAAATTGCACGTGAAGCGTAGCAAATCAGGTGCGGTCTTACTATAACGAAACTTTAAAATATTCAGATATTGCTGTTTTAATATACAGTACTTCAGATGCCGTATAGTGGTCGAAATCTTTTGTGCGTAAATACTATCTAATTTCCATTATACACGAAGTAACTTGTATTAAATCTCAGCAACGTATATCAATTTCATAAAATGTGAAATAGTCTAATCTAATTAAAACGCCCCCCTAAACAATATTTCTTCGTATACTGTTATGGAGCAGAATTTCTTGAGTGGCCCTGTAAATTAATAATAACTATTCTTTCTATTATAAATTGTACAAAATGTATATTTTAGTGCAAACTTCATGTCAATTCTACTATATTCGAAGGAATGTAACATCATTAAAATGTGCTTGAAACTATTTTTTCTTAATGACCGTAATATATTGGAATATTTTTTAATGTCCCTTTAATCAAACTATACACCCGATTGTCAGTAAATTTGAAATGACTCAAGAAAATTATTCAAAAGTTACATATTTTAAATCTCAAATGATTTAGTTGGTATTTTTTGCTCTATTATATGCGTACAGACAGACAGACGGACGGACACACTGAAATATGACTATAGGTACTACGTATTTTAATAATTACGAATTCACCTAAAAATATTCATATCTTGGTGTATTAGTATGCAGTATTTCAGATACAGTATAGTATACGAAATCTTTTGTGTGTCCCTGTAAATACTATTTGCTCTATATTATGAAGGGGATAACTTGCAGTAATCCTTAGCAACATAAATAATTTTCATAAAATGTTAAATAATTTAATACAATTGAAATTCGCACCAAACAATGTTCTCCCTATGCAATTATGCAATGAAATACTTTTGTGTGACCCTGTAAATCAATAACAAATATTTTTTGCCCCAGAGATTTTAAAACATGTATATATAGTATATACTTCATAGATGCATATAAATTTTATTATGTTCGAAAGAGTGCAACACCATTAAAATGCAACTGAAACGTTTTTTCCCATTGACCGTAATGTAATAGAATACCTCTGATTGTCCCTGTAATTGAACTGGTGCATCCAATTTTCATAAAATTTGAGATGACTTTACAAAATTATGTAATAATTATATTTTTTTTTAATTTCAAATGATTCAGTTGGATAATTTTTGCATTGTTATATGCAGACATTCTGACAGACGGACGGATTGAATGACAATTATAGGCGCTACTTATTTTCATAAATACGAACGCACCTAATAACAATGCAAATTACAAATGATATTTCGTGGAACCAGGGGAATAATATTTTTTTAAAGCAAATTATACTCGGGAATAAAGAAAGACAGACCATAAAGACCCTTTTAAATAATAATATGCTTTATTATTTTGTATTAATTTGATATTATGTATTTTTTTAAATTAAAAATAATAAATTATCCACCTAAAAATAGTATGTATACACATGTTCTACTAAACGTTAAAACTCACTAAAATTGGGGATAAGTGGGTTGAATCGATTTGGGACAAGCAATAAGTTAAAGAAAACTCTAAATCTGAAATCTGAAAAATCTGAAAAATCGACTTTTAAAAAGTATTAAATAGAGAATATCGAAGAATCAGCGTTTTCTTTAAGTTAAAATAATCATTTAACTCGATAAACCAATTCTTACATGGCGCATACTTTTTTAAAATTTTAGTTATTAATTTTTCATGTGGCAGCTGAAAATGGCATATATTAATTTGTGCAGAAAACAAAGAAGATTTTTCTTATATTGCAAATAAATATTTCTGTTTCTTATCTATAATTATGATATATCTATCGTTAAATATCATAAAAATCACTCTGATAATATATGTATTATTTTTTTTATTATTTTTTTACGAAGAAAACATACTTATAATTTTTGAATATCGGAAAAAGGACTTTTCTATTTTTTGTTTGTTAAGTTAAAGTGGATGTTAAAGGCTTTTATAAATCAGATAGGTGTATTCGAAAAAACAGATGCACGTTCAAAAAAATATTTTAATTTTTATAAAGGTGTTTTACAAATCCTTGTTTGCCTTTTTACTTATGGAAATGAAAACACAAATATTATCGTGTTTTTAATACAGAGAGATGATGAATGGTACCTTATTATCGTCTTGGTTGTCAAAACTTCCTGTGGACTTTCACAACAGTTTTGAATACTTAATCAAATATGTACATGATATAAAATAATATCATGATATAAAAAATAACAACCATGGCAAAAATAAACAATATATATAACAATAACAATAACAAACATAGACACACATACGAAAAAATGAATATAAATGAAATGCAATACAATAAAATAAAAATGTAAGTTTCCAAGCATAGCTGCTTGGTCAAAACACGACAATTTGTAATAAATACTAATTAATAGTAACAAATGCATAATCAGATTTATAACTATTATAAAAAAAATAACAATAATAATAAATATTATTAATGATTGCGAATAAAAACTATTTACAATGGAAGTAAAGAAGATGACATAAAGTTATGAGTCATCGTCTGAAGAAATATCTGAGAAGTATAGATAAAAATTTCTAAATATGAATTCATTTTTCTCTACAATTATTTTAAATTGTGAAGCAAAAAAAAAAAAAAATTGATGCATAATAAAGAAAACAAGACAATAAAGAAGACGGGAGCATTAAAATTTACTTGTTTAAATTGATATCAAGAATAAGGAAAGAAGTCCTATGAAATAGATTTATAAATATCCAAAGTAAATAAATAAATATATATATATATATATATATATATATATTGCTTATAGGCTAAGGTATATATTTTTTAATTCTTGAGTGACCCCTTCACCAAAATTACGACTGTCCCTTTGAACATTATTTCAATAGAAGCAACCAGGTTGACAATCCGAATGTGGATATTTCTGTTCCACTTTTAAAAGTAGGACCAAATGTGTAAGTTATTCAAGTTATTGTTAACAAAAGCAACGGCCTAGCTGCAATACATAGAACAAGAATGTTCCATTATAGCTGAATCACCAAATCAATCAGGTGGGGTCATATGTATTGCAATGAGTTTATAAATATTCGTGACAAAAGAAGATATACGGAAAGTGCAATTTTCTTAATTTAAAATAAAACTAATGGCTGTACCATTTTATCTGTCCCATCATTGTATGAATTGAAATGTTTAATAGATAAAATAAAACCAAATTGATGCGTTTTACATAAAGTACAAGCCCAACTATCATTTTGTCATCACAAGTCTCAATTTATACCGGATATATAAGATATTTGTACCCTATATGGACACCCAGGTCAAAATTCATGCTAGTACCAGCAACGAAAACATGCTATATATTGCTTTGTCTGCTAGATTTTCCTGCTATTATATGCTTGAAGTTGGTAGCTAGCATCACATGCTATATAGCTAGCTTACACAGCTATAGCCTGGCAAGCTATATACAAGCACCTTATGCTTATTTGCTATTTAAGCTTCTTCCAAAGCATACAGAAGTAGGTACCTTAATATGCTATAATATGCTCTTTTATGCTTGCCAGCATAATATGCTAAGTAGCCAGTTTCGGGAGAAATACAGTGGGTTGCCAAATTATTAGGGACAGTTGTGGAATATAGGTTTTTTGTACAATATTAGGATATAATTTGAAAATAAACACTGTTTTTAAGTTAAAAAAGCTTCATTATTATAGTTTGAGCATTCACGCATTATTATATGAAATAAAAAACCCAGCAAAAATATAATATAGTCAATTTACCAATGTTAAGTAAAGAATATTAATATTTGGTGACATTTGCTTTAGCTTCAAGGAGTGCTTCGATGCGTCTAGGCATGCTCTCTTCGCAATTTCTGGCACTTTCTTTTATTTTGGAGTTATCATGCCATACATTTATTAGTTTTTGGATGAGTTGTACCCTGGTTGTAATCATATTTTTGGCGATTTCGCCTTAGTGATCTTCCATAAGATTTCTGTGGGGTTCATGTCAGGGGAATTGCCAGGCCAAGGTAAAACTGGGATATTGTGGTCTTCCCAAAACTTTGAAATGCTTCTAGCTTTATAACAAAGCACTGAATCATGCATAAACATAAACTCTTCATCTCTTGGCAACCATTCTTCAATTTGTAGAAGCAGCCGAGTTTCAAGAACATGCATGTACTGGTCTTGTCTCATGATTCCCTAGACATTGTAGAGGCGTCCAACTCTTTTAGCGCTTATGACAGACCACACCATTACTTTATCAGGGTGTTTAACACTATCCACGATGCAGTCATGGCGGTATTTTGCGCCTGGGCGTCGCCTGACAAAGCTGCTTTTATCGGTTAAAATCTCAAAAATTGATTCATTTGAGAAAAGACCTGAAAAAAATGAAATATGTTAATAATTTAGAAATAAATGACTTTAAATGACATAAATAATAATTATCTTAACAACTCACCTTACTCCCGTCATCAAATGTGTTCTGGCGGTGTTCACGAGCCGAGGCAAAGTGCTTCTGTCAACAAGGGTTTCTTGCCTGCCAATGCAAATCCTGTCAACCCTTCCTCAGCTAATGTCTACAGCACAGTTTTCTCAAAACTGGCATTCCAGATTCTTGAATAATGTAAATAAAGAGACCCATCTTTTTCTTTCTGTTTCCTAAACAGATATCCCTGATTTTTCTATCGGTATGTGGAGTCCTTATGCATTTTCTTCCACTTTTACCTCTTCATTTGGGTGGAAGTGGCTGGTTTTTGTCCAGATCTATTTTTATCCTGTTGACTACTGACTTGGAAACTGAAGTAAGTTCTGCTATCTTCCCTTTTAGAATGTCTCGTATGCAGAAGAAGAGGTTTTACTTCAGATTTTTTTCCTAAGGGACAAATCAATCCCTCAACCCATACTGAAATCATTAAAAATTAAAAATAAATTAAATCGTAAATAATTTTCCAAAAAACAAATATCTAATCAATAAAGAAAGATAACATTCACATATTATTCTTAAGTTTTCCAAAAAAAAAAAAACCCCAAAGAATTTTGTTTAAGTTATAGGAAAGCATGTTCCACTATTGCGTGTAAAAAGATTTAGTGTCTTTCCCGTTATTAAAATACTTATAGAAAGCAAACAAACTTTGTAACATACTAAAAGTACTTAAAAGTTGAGTAATAGAGATATTGACAATGGTAAAATACATTCCTGCAACACTTAAACCATATACAGCCGCAGCCAAGGGCACCCAAAGTGTATGACTAGCAATAAATGTGACTGTCCCTAATAATTTGGCAACCCACTGAAGCATGAAAAGCTATGTTCAAGCATCTTATGCTTATTTGATGTTTAAGCTACCTTAAAGCATGCAGAGTTAGGTAACTTAAGATGCTATAATATGCTTTTTTATGCTCGCCAGCATAATATAATATGCAACCAGTTTAGGAAGAAATAGCATAATACGCTATGTACAAGCATGTTATGCTTATTTGCTATTTAAGCTTTCCAAAGCATGGAGAGGTAGGAACTTAAATCTGCTATTATATGCTTTTTAATGCTAGCAGGCATATGCTATGCAGGAAGCTTTGGTAGAAAATAGCATGGCGCACTATATGGAAAATTAACTTACCTTTTAATTGATCTTTTAATTTATCTTTTTCTTGGTGTTAAATTACTTTAACTTACTTGAAAATTATAAATTTACTATGTCTTTAAGAATAGGGGCAAAAAAGATTTTTTTTATAGAATTTAAAAAGCTGGGCAGGAAGTAGAATAGTTGTCATCACCACGTGAAAAAAAAACGCTGCTTCATGAACTCGCTAGGAAAATCTTTTAACATACAAACTTTAAAAAATAATAACAATTAATTTTTAAAGTCCCCCCCGGCCTCACTAAGGCTGAGAGGTACTGACTTCTCAACTGATAGACGGCAGGTGCTGGGTTCGAACCCGAACCCGGCCGTCGGCCTAACCGTTCGGAGTTTTCGTGGTTTTCTTCGAACTTTGCGTAAATACGGGCTAGGTTCCCTTAGAAAGACCCCCCACGAAGGGCACCTCTCCCTGGGCCTATATCCCTCGAGTAGGTAATCGGCCGAGACAAAATAAACCAAACTCCCCCCCCCCCCCCCGATTACAAAATGAATGAAAAATCACATCTGCACATTCTCTTAGTATTTAATTCCTTTTAGTTACTCGAAAAGATTAATTTTTCTGTTTTTATTAAAATAAGAAGGGGAAAGGCACTTTTTAAATTTCAAAATCAAGAGGCATTAGATCTTCGGGGTACTACAACGTAAATTCAAAACTTCATTCGTTCACCCATTTGAGATAAAATTTTAACACATAAATATAAAACAAAATAAAAATTAATTTCCATGGATGATTTTGGGAAATGTGAGTCTCCCTCATCATAAAATTCTTAGTCGTCAATTTTGATAGTGTTTAATTATCTAAAATTATTTAAAAAATAATAATAAAAAGTGTTTTTCAAAATCCATAAAAAATAAAATTTAGTCACTTAAATTTCAATATTCAAAAAGCACTTTTTCATTTAAAAAATATGTTTATAATAATCGATTTAAAAATAACCATAATCCATTCCACACACACCCTCTCCCCCTCCTTAAAAATTCCCACCTTAAGCTGAATTTACCTGCTATTTATTTTATCAAAAATGCACTTAAAAATTGTTTATTTCTGCGTAAAAATTAATTCAGAACATGTTCAATTTATTTATAAAGCAAAGAAAATTATTTCAATATTAAAGATGAATTATATCAATCAAGCCATATTCTAAATATTCATTTACTATTAAAAAACTCTTACAATAAAATAATCTTATTGATTAAAACTTAGAGGAATTTTAACTGCATCGAAATATTGAAGCACTGTAGAATTAGCTTCTACAGCCATCAATCGCAATTACAGAGTTTTAAAAGCAAGTCCCCACTGGCTAGGTCAGCAACGTGCGCGTCTCGCACACCACAGATAATGAGTTCGATCCTTATCCGGGGAAGAAAATCTGCAACAGTTTCTCCCGAAAATATCCATAGTTGCTTCCGGAATATTCAATAGATGGCGCTACCAGTGTCTTTTTTTTAACTAGCAACTGATGCTAGAATTTGATGCTAGAATAGCAAAAATTAAAAGCAGATGATGGTAGAAAAATAATACTAGACTAGCAAAAAGTACAAGCAATGGCCAGCAATACATGCTGGAATAAGTATGCTAGCCAAGCATTAAAAGTGGGCAAATACACGCCATGAGCTGCTGGTATTTCTGGTAGAACCAGCAAATATGTTATGGTAGCTTATGCTATTTCACTTGCTGGAGGTAGAGCAATTAATGCTTGACTAGCAAACAAATACCAGCAGGAATTTTGACCTGGGCAGTGCTCTCAATATGGACACCCCTAGTATTTTTAAAAGTAACAATTTTTAAAGAGAGATCGCGCTACATATCCATAAAGAAAAGCAATTCAATAGATAATTAAGCCTGGAAAGTACAAAAAAAGCGCGCTGTTCGCCATTTAAAAGGAAACTTATTGTTTCATGGTGTGCTGATCGTAATTACAGGCAAGTTTAAATTTTTATTAGATATTGTAAAATTACTTTAAGTTTTGAAAAGTGGAGTGTTTTAGAAAGTTTTTAAAACATATTTTCGATTGCTATTGCATACATTGCTTAAAAACATTTTATTTCTTTATTTATTACAAGATTTAATAAAGCTATCCCCGATTCCCAATAAGGACACCTTATGTCCACATTGGAAGTACAGCAGATTCACAATCTTCAGATCTTCAGATTCACAAAAATAGAAATATAAGCAAAACCAACTACATTATTTCATATTATTTTGTAGTAACTGAGGTGCTTAGCATCGATCATTGAAGAGCCACAACCGAAAATGACCCTAAAGTGCATGGACTTCTAAAGTGCACTAAACTTCTATGACTTCTAAAGTGCATGTCCTGAAGATATTTACTGTACCCTACCCTCCCCGCAATACTTTAAGATATATTTTTTTACCCCCTCTAGCCTAAATTTCTGCAGAAGAGTGGCTCATTCATACCCCCTATGTAGTAGGTCAATCAGGAGCTACCTGTCCATAATAGGGACTAGTGGTTCTTTATATGGACATTTGTAAACAGTTTTTGTTTTTATCATTTAAATAAAAATAATAATAGTTACAAAGTCGCTAATTTTATTCATTTATTAAATGTATTGAAATCATTCCCCTTTTAAAAAAAAAAACATTTTTTAAATCAAATGTTGTGGAACCAGATTAATTAAATTGCATACATATTCTCCAGTCAAATTAAAAATATATTTAATTCATACTATAAACGTTTATTGGATATTTAAAAAAAACATAAATTCCAGTTGTTGAAATAATCTCAAAAAGGAACTCTATTATTCTATAATTTTAATTTCCTTTATTTTCGAGTAATATATATCGAGTAAATATCGAGTAAATACGTATTTACATCGAGAAAATGAAATTATATTCATTTACAAATGCATGAAAATATATTTTAACGTAAACATCTATGAAAAACATAAAAAAATGTTCTGTAATAGTTTACTTTCTGTATCCCTTTTTGCCATGCCTAAAATCATATTATGAAAAAGAAAATAATGTCTAGGAATCCTCTTTTATCAATATTCCTAGAGGTAACCAATAATAACTATTATTGATTTCTGTTACTTGCTTTTGTGTGGGCATATGGAAACGGTAAGAAGAATATTTTCTTTTTCTTTTGTTGAACTTAAATCTTAGTTTGTTTATTAAATATGATAAATTATAAGAAAGGATTGTCATAGCGAATATCGATTTATAAATATAAAGAAACGTATTGAAATATAAAAGCTTATTTTTAAAAGATTTTATATATTTTTTATTTAGTTAGAAAAAAGTTTTATCTTTTATACCATCTACGAATTTGGAATGTCCATCACACATCACAAACTAATTAATAAATGCATTTTTTTACAAAGAGCCTTGCCAATTGTACAAATATTTATCATTTTCTTGTCAGTCTGGTACTGTTCAGTTTTCTTTCAAAGAGTTTATAAAAATTAAAACAACTGAAACCTCATAAGTTTTGTTTCCAAAATGCAGTCTCCTAATTTTCAGGTTTAGTGAAATTCAAAACTAATTGAGAAATTTTAAATAGTCTTGTAGCTTATTTATATATTCCCTTTATATTGCTTATTCCAAATGAACCTAAGAAGACTTTTTTGCTAACTTGGAACTAAGAAACATTTTGGCCAATCTGAGCTTGATTTTAGACATTTGTATTAGCAGCTAACAATTAAATTTTCTATTAGAAAAAATGTGTTAAAAAAGCGATTTTTGACAGATTTGATTTACACATTCGCTCGTTCGCCTTAGTGGCATAGAGCAAAAATCAAAGAATTAGTACTTAGACAAAAAAAAAATACCAACGTCAATATATACAACTAACGAAAGGGCTAGCATTTTTACAAAAAAAAATCTCTTTGCATTTACATCTGCTGCATACTATGAGAATCCACGATAGCTTTCTCAGCAAAAATCGCTGAAAAAAATCATTCTCCTTTTTTTTTAGTTTTTCCCATTTTTTTATCATCATCAGTGTACATTCACCTGCAATCTTTTATCTCTACTGATTTACTACCGTTTCATATTCCAACAAGAAATTAAATAAGTACTAAGAATAGCCATTTACTGTAACAATGTTGTACAGCATTGCTGAGATAAAGTCACTGTCAAAAGTATTACTCATATTTTATTTATATTCCGCGATCCTATGAATATTGTATGTTAACTTACGCAAATAACTAGGCACTAAACGCAATAATTAAACTCAATTTTTTCAAATATTTCATGATGTCAGAGAGATATTCTTTTTACGTCGAATTTAGTTCTCAAGATAATGTATTATACCAGATTTAAAATCCGAAGCATGTAAAAAACAAAAAATACATCTTTATTCAATGTTTTCATGTTTTAAAATTTTACGCCTTTTTGCTACAGTGTTTTTAACAAGTTTTTATTTTTTTCTTTGCATTTGCATTTGAATTTACATTTGCATACCCCAAAACAAATAGCATTTAAACCAAGAATGTTAAAATAGTTTGATTACGATAAAATATTTGATTAAAATGAAACGGCTGACATTCTTTTCGTAACTTCGAAATAGTCTGTCTTATGTCTTACCGTTTTTAGAAAGATAGTAGGTATCTAGGTGTTTTCAATATACAAACATTGCTATGGCTTAGTAAATATCAAAAAAAATTTCATCATTTACTCCCACGATTGTTTTTGGGAAAAATCAGCACAAGGTTTACGGGAGTTATCTATAATATATTTCAAAATGTGAGCTGTATCAGAAGTACGGTTGTGTAATTATCAGGATCACTCTAACAGACATACATAGAAATCATGATTACAAGATTTTACTTATACAAATAGGTACTCGGATAATCACAATTTTTCTCGCTTTTACGTCGTTTATTTCATGTTGATTGAACTTTTTTTTTAGTATTCAGATATTCGTTATTTTATTTAAAGAGAAAAAATATCATTGAAAGATATTTTAATCATTCACCCAATCATTGCAAGATATTTTAATATCTTTGGAATCGCATATTAAAGAAATTTAAAAGCAGAAATAAAACTTTTTTATATATACGGATTGTTACATGAATTTTATTCTGTTGAAAAAAAAAGACATTAGCACTATTTATTAGACATTAGCACATTGTATGCGTATCATTTTAACACTTTTACAGATACAAAATGTCTGCCAGAAAATGCGAATTTCTACTTCAGGGCACTTAATTAATCGGTTCATGTATTTTAACTCATGAAAGATATTTTAATTTAAAAAAATTAATACAAAATCTATCAAATAAATTTTACAATATATATTTCTTTTTGGCCATTCCATAACAATTTAATGTTATCGATTACATGTTGAATATCTTATTTCCTGATACGAGTGATGTAGTGAGAGGATACTGTGTTTGTTTGACAAATAAACAGTATATATACAGATCTTGAAAGAAAAGGGTTCTTTTGAAGCCAAATTTTCCAAATATCTTTATAAAGAAAGTACTTGAAATTTATAGTACTTAAGTTAAAAACATACGTTTTAATTTTAACCGTCAATAAATAATTCTGTAATATCAGAATAATTCATAAACGAATACATTCAAAGACTTAATAATTCCTTCTAGCTCCCTATCGCGATATTAACAAATGTCTCATATCATCTGCTATCATCAAATGATAAATGCTGTAGTGGGATTTTCTTTTCCTAAAAGAAAAATTGTGTTCTTAAAGAAATCACCGTAAAATCTATTTTAATGCGCTCAAAAGTTATACGTGATTATTTTGACAAGAAAAATGTTAGTGTATGTCAGTAATACAAGAGATTTTTTATAGTGCAATTATAAATTATGACAGATAATACATTTGATATAAATTCTATATCTTGCTATGTTTTTCAAAAAGCCTCAAATTTAACTCATATAACTGGATTTCTTTTAACTTTATTTATGAATAATCTTTTATATTTTCATGTTTCACAGACATTAGATATGAATAATTATTTTTAACAGATTTTGAGTTGATTCTATTAATGATCACTTTCAGAATTTTTAAGCATTATTTTTTAACCTTTCACGGACGTTGCTCTATACATTTAGCTAGCACAATATGCAAATGAAATTTTGATGCGCAGTGAAAAATTATTTACTAAACTTGCTCATTTTCCTTAAAATGTTTGTTATTTTTTAATCCTAATGACAAGGTATTGTGTTCAATGTTGCAAAAAATATTCGTTCTTTTACAATTTGTTGACGATCTCTTTTAGAGTTTCGGGAAAAAATCTTCACAAGGACTTAGAGTTTCCGGATAATTTCTCATGTATGTTTCTAGATGTTAAACAAGATGTCTCAAATCGCAAGTGGTCGGTCATCTTTGGACATATAGTGTATACGTTTCATAAGGTATAAATAATAATTATATAAAAAAATTAGATGACGATAGTTATACGGCATAGAAAAAGGCTTTGTAATTTTGACAATATAAAATTTTAGGTCTTTTGTGTGCTTTATTTGTGTATTAGAAATGTTAATTTCTTTTGAAAATACTTCAAAGAGTAAATTTTGTTACAATGTCAAAAAAAAAAATACATCGTATTAAATTATTAGAAATTTTATATTATCCCAAATAGTTTTACTAAAAGTTTTATTTCATGAATAAGTAATTTGAACATAGCTGAACAGTATATTCGCCTTAACGGGCTTCAAGTTAACATTAATTTTATGCCTGTTTGCAAATCAGAGTCCTTTTCTTGTAGATGGAACCATTGGAGAATAATGTAACTTTAGTTTAAAAAGTAACTAAAAAGAACTAAATAATTACGAAGAAAGAATGTCAGTAAAAACCATGGTAAAATAATTACCTTCAGGCAACAGAAATTTTAAAGAATAATGAAATGTTGCTTTAAAAAACAATAGTAAATTTTAAAAGTTAAGTTAAATAAAATGCATAAAGTCGGAAAAATATTTCGTTAATTTTCTCCCTCTGTGTTAGTTCAATTGGTTTTTAATTATTTTTCTAGGCGTCACTTGTCAACTCGACAGTGCGATAGAAATGTTTTGTTTTATACAATAAATTATTGATTTTTCATAATTATTTAAATTACGTGCATAGTGTAGCTATGAAAATGGACGCAAAAACGTACATTATATTCATATATAGTTAAACTATTTCATAAAAGGGTGGGAAATAGAGAGCCTTAAAGAGCCTAATGCTGTATATACAAGAACGATGTCACAACAGAATACGTGTGCGAAATGTGTTTTACGAATTTGCATATAGAAGATTTTAATATGAGTGTCGTGCCAGATTTCAATCACTAGAGCAAGATTGTTTCCTGAGATGTCAAGAATATGTGTGAATATAACTTAAACTGTATGGCAGATCAATATAATTTTGACTATTTCCCATAAAATCGTGGAAAACATTTGTGCTAACTAAAATATATTTTCCGTGTCAATGTTTTGGTACATAAATTGACGGAAAATGATTTGATCAACAGCATTTCGATTTGAAATCTTTGATTTGCACTGCCCAAAAGTCAAAAGAATGAGTTTTTCTTGAAATTATTGGTAAGAGACTATCAAAAATTATTTGCATATGATAACGGTAATATTCAAAGTATCGCGAGAACAAAACAATGAGAAACTGTTAAAATTTCCGAAATGTGGTTATGCATTTAAAAAATGCTATGCTGTGCATGTGGCAAGAAAGCAATGATGGCATTTTTTACAAGATGTTACTCGTAGCTAGATCTTTTTGCTTAGCCTTATTCCACTCGCTCAGTAAGATAAAGTGAGCAATTCACTTGTCTAAAATCTACCAGAATCAGTCATTTGTAATGTTCAGCCCCATACAACCCAAACGGGACACATTAGTAATGCATAGTTGGACTGTTTCGCTTCATCCTCCATATTAACCGGATTTGGAGCTTGTCTATTATCATTTGTTGCGTTCTATGTAAAATTTTATGGACGGGTTACGCCTTGCAATAGTACTGACAGAAAAATCACACATGAAAACGCCAATACGTCACAGATGTTCTATGAAAGTGGCTTCTCATAATTTGTAAAATGATAAAAAAATGTCTTGGTCATGAGATGGATTAACATAATAGTGTAAAATATGCAAGGCGTGTAAAAATCATCGAGTATTTTTTTAAAGATACAAATGAACGTATGTGTCGAATCAGTAACAAAGAGAAATAATAATATAAAAAACTAGCTAAGAAAGCCGCAGGATAACAAAAAAGGTCACTTTCTAAGCAGATTTCTTTTTGTTACGAACTGACAGTTATTTTATTGCTATTTTCCCCTTCTTTGGGTTTTGTTCATCTCATGAAACCTTATTCGTTTCAGTTTTCTCTCTGTCCGTCTGGCATAGAGTCTATAAAGTAAAATTGTATAAGCCAACCACTTCAATTTTTTGTACTTAAAGCTAAATACCTCGTATCACACACCAAATCATAAAAATTGATGAATTCTATTATTTTATTTAAGTTGTTTTTATCAACGTCCTCAATTCATATTTGTGACTTAAAATTAAAAAAAAAGAATCTTAATTTCAATGGTTTTCGCAAAGACGTCAAAGCTTGGAGGTAAAGCATCTTGCTAGTAAACACAAGGTTCTGAGTTTAACTCCAGTTCTAAAACTGTAAATTCCCATACTAAGGTGGATTTATTTAAAATAAATTCGGTATATTTTGTTAATTTATATTACTTTCTTTATCACTGACATTCATTTTTTTTAAATTTTCGAATGTCTTGCATCATTATCTCTTGCAAATTTCATTTTAAATTTCGTTTAAACAATTTTTTTCCGCTTTTAGAAATCTAAAATTCTATTTAAATCTTTGCATTTTTTTTCAAAAAAATTAAAATTTTTAATTCGATCTAAGTAATTTGATTTGAACATTTTTAGTTTAGTTAAAATGAATAAAGTCCTTTTATTTTAAAATTAATCAATTATTAGCTATTAATCATTAATTTAATTATTTTATGGTAGTATCATCTATGTAAGAATTTAATAATTATAAATCAAGAATTGGGATTTATTAATTAAAGACGATACTTTCATAACCTACTTATCAATAAAAAATTGAATTTTTTTCTTCTTCACGAGTTAAAATCCCCATATCATTGAAAAATAAACATTTAATTGTATCTGGTATTTTGAAGAATTAATTTTATTTAATAAATTTCCCTGATTTAAATTGTTTAGTTTTAAAACATCATCATTGAATTCTTTCATAAAAGAACATTTTCCAAAATACTTATTTGTATCATTTTATATTTAAATTTAATTTATATTTATGAATACAGTTTTAATGATAATTACATTTATTCTTTGAAATACTGTATAATTTTACATTATCGCCAGAAAAAAATAATGTTCTATTATTAAAATAAATTCCGTTTAAAAGTTTATTTTAATTTTGTTTTCATATGAGTGTTTCTGCAAGCATTTGAATTTTTGAATCTATCCCACTATATTTATAATCGTGCCTACAAAATATTACTTCCATTTTTTTTTTCAATTTGAAATTCCTGATGCATTCAAAAAGAACTCTTTATGAGAAATATTCTTTTATGTTGGAAGGACCAGCTGAATGTATAAAAGCAAGTTCTTCCTCTTCTACATTCTATTCATTTTATGTTCTTAGAGAGTATTTCGATCGCAATAATATGCAAAATATGATTTTGCGTGAATGCATTGAATTACTAATTTAACAGAAATATTGGTTTCACTTTATATGTTTTTAAACCTTTATTTAAAAGTTTATTTAATTGAAATTTTATTTTACAGGAAAGTTTAAAAATGTATGTGTATCTTCCAAAGTGCATATGTTGAATTTTATCTAAAACTCGATATGTAATAAATTTTTACATGCATAGTTTTTATCCCTTGTGTTTTCAAGACACATATGTTTAATTTGAAATTATTAAGTTTAAGAATTTGTGTGATAAATGTTTATCTAACAGGAATAATTTAATATTCAATTTTGAAAATGAATTCCGTTTAACAGTATACTTAAATTTTGTTTTAAAAAATGAGTTCGTTAAATGTATGAATTTTTGAATCGCTACTACTACATCTAAAATCGTGTTCTTCCTACAAAATATTACTTCAATTTTTTTTTAAATTTGAATTCCTGATGCATTCAAAAAGAACTCTTGATGAGAAATATTCTTTCATGTTGGAAGGACAGCTGAATATATAAAGGCAAGTTCTTCCACTTCTACATTCTATTCACTTTTATGTTCTTAGAGAGTATTTCGAATGCTATATTATGCAAAATATGATTTTTCGTGACTGCATTGAATTACAAATTTAAAAAGAAATATTGGAAGACATGCGTTATGTAATTTTAGTTTCATATAAGTTTTTAAACGTTTATTTAAAAGTTAATTTAATTGAAATTTAACTTTATAGGAATGTTTCAAAATGTATGTGTATCTTTTTAAATATATCTGTTGAATTTTATGTAAAAGTTGATATGTAATAAATTTTCACATGCATAGTTTTTATCCATTGTGTTTTAAAACACATATTAAAATTTTGTTTAATAAATTTCTTTAATATGTGTGTTTAATATGTGCCTTATGTATGTTTAATTTGAAATTATTAAATTTAATAATTTGTGTGATGAATATTTATAATTTCATTATATGACAGGAAAAATTAAATATTCCAATTTGAAAACAATTCCGTTTAAAAGTATATTTTAATTTTGTTTTCATGTAAGTGTTCCTGCAAGCATTTGAATTTTTGAATCTCTACCACTATATCTAAAATCGTGTTCTGCCTACAGAATATTACTTCCATTTTTTTTTCAACTTAAAATTCTTGATGCATTCAAAAAGAATTCTTGATGAGAAATATTCTTTCATCTTGGAAAGACAGCTGAATATATAAAGGCAAGTTCTTCCTCTTTTACATTCTGTTCAATTTTATGTTCTTAGAGAGTATTTCGATTGCAATAGTATGCAAAATATGATTTTCTGTGAATGAATTGAATTACTAATTTAACAGAAATATTGGATTCACTTTATATGTTTTTCAACTTTTATTTAAAAGTTTATTTAATTGAAATTTTATTTTACAGAAAAGTTTCAAAATGTACGTGTAACTTCCAAAGTGCATATGTTGAATTTTATCTAAAACTCGATATGTAATAAATTTTTACATGCTTTGTTTTTATCCCTTTTGTTTTTTTAAAACATATATGTTTAATTTGAAATTATTAAGCTTAATAATTTGTGTGATAAATGTTTATCTGACAGGAAAAATTTAATATTCAATTTTGAAAATGAATTTCGTTTTAAAATATATTTAAATTTTGTTTTTGTAAAAGTGTTCCTGAAATGTATGAATTTTTAAATCGCTACTACTGTATCTATAATCGTGTTCTGCCTACAAAATATTACTTCCATATTTTTTTCGATTTGAAATTCCTGATGCATTCAAAAAGAACTCTTGATGAGAAATATTCTTTCATGTTCGAAGGACAGCTGAATATATAAAGGCAAGTCTTTTTCTTCTACCTGCTATTTACTTTTATGTTCTTAGAAAGTATTTCGATTGCGATAGTATGTAAAATATGATTTTCCGTGAATGCATTGAATTTTTAATTTAAAAAAAATATATATTGGAAGACATGCTTTATGTAAATTTAGTTTCATATAAATTTTTAAACCTCTATTTAAATAGTATTTGCTCGAAATTAAAGTTTATAAGGATGTTTTAAAATGTGTATCAATTAAGTTTTATCTAAATATATGCGTGTTTAATATATTTTTTACATGCACAGCTTTTTTTTTTCTTTATGTTTTTTAAACATGCCTATTTTTGAAATTATTAAGCTTAATAATTTCTATGATAAATGTTTATAATTAGCATATTAAATGTAAACAATACCAAAAAATTGCATGTTAACACGAATATTAAAAACAATCTAAAAGAAAAAAATCCCTGAAGGCTCAGCCTACAGGCGCAGGTCGATGTAAAAAAAAGCGAAAAAAAAGCCATAGTTAGATATAATAACAATTTTATCTGGCTTTATTAGACAAGTTATAATTTAATTTCTGCGAAATAGCTTGATTAATCAGAATTATGTTAAAACGGCATATTTTATTCCTACGTCCAATAACTTCAAATTGTCTACATATTTTCAGATTTTCAAATTCATTTTTAATAATAATAATAATAATAATAAATGATGGCGTGAGTTTGAAAAGATTTATGATCGACCCGCTTTTTTTTCTTTTTCTTTTTCTTTTTTTCTTTTTTTCTTTTTTTTTGTTAAATTAGTTAGAACTTGATTTATAAACAATTATTTTTTTAGTACGATCACGTTTTTCATTTCCAACACAATCTCTTCCAGAAATTCGATTAAAATTGCCAAATTTAACATCGTTTTTTGAAATATATTCTGAATCTATGAAAAAATTGGGCAACATAGCACATTATATAGTCTTTTTTTTAACAAGAAACATGACAGCTGGATGCCCTTGAGAGGAAAATGAATGAAAAAATGATTCAGAAAATAGTCAGTTTGAATTTAAATTTGTCCTTAATACTGTAATTTTTAAATCGGCCGTTATATATTTTTAATTTCTTTTCGATGTAAAAGTCTTGTTAATATAAATGTTGTAGATAATAATGAGAAAATAATAATTTCATGCAGATTTTGATATCTTGTAAAATGAGGAAGTTATATGTTTCCTTCTGCTTTACCTCCCCCCCCCCCCCAACACTCCTTTTAACACTTTCCAACAAAAGTTGATGATTTCGGTTTGCCTGTACGTTGTCTGTCTGTCCGTCTGTCCGCGAAATAACTTCCATAAATATATTCAGATTGCCCTGGAATTTTTTGACATTATTGGCGTTTACACAATCACGAACCTCATTTCAAAAGAGCTTTATAGCATGATATTTTCATTTGCAGCGACAGTCAAAATTTTGTTACATTACGGCCTATGGAAAAAAATTTCAAAAGAATTTTAAACATGTTGCACCCTGTCAAACATATTAAAATTTATATGCATCTACGAAGTGCTCTACAATATGCACTCTGTAAAGTATGCGATGAAAAAATAGCCTTTACAAGGCCAAACGGTCACCGGTATAAGGTAATCTCATAAAATTTCATTTACAGTAAACGTATCCATTTTGTTATTTAGTTTTACTTTTAGATTGGTTCATCGCTCAGGAATGAAACTTTTTATATTTCTGTAAGCAAAATTTTATCTTTCAACTAAACAAAGAATATAATTAAATTCAAAAGTTCAAATGGTTAAACGTGCAAAAATTTCTATTTCTTTTACATTAAATTTTATAAATCCCCTTTAGTTTACTGATGTATTTTTTCACCTACAGTAATATAATAAATGTTGGAAAAGCTGAAAAGCTATCTTTAAAACAAACTTTTAAAATACTTATTTTTTGAGAAAAATATTTACACTATTATTAATGTAAGTTTAACACCATCAAGACTGTTAATCATCTTAAAATCTTCTATGTCTGACAAGCTTTAAAGTTTATATAAAAACAAGTTTCATATTAATGATAAACTGCCAAATATGTGCAGACAAATTATTGAAAAATATTGTCTTTACAGTCACGCTGAATAATGAGCATTTATCATTGTTGACTGAATTGACATCTTCTTGTTTTGTATATCTCTTCAAATAATTCCTTTCAAACTTTAAAAAAATTAAGATCAAATTAACAGTGAAATATTTCCAAATTATTCATGCAATCTGAAGCTGTTTTTTCACCACATATTAAAGAATATTTTAAAGTATTTTTTATTTGAAATTATTAGAAATCAAAATATTCAAAGTTTTTGTTTATTTCGATTGGAATTTTACTTAATAATTAAGTAAGTTGTAAAAGAAAAAAAAACTAATAGTACAGCTGCAACAAAATCTTTGCTATGTTTTGTAGATGCAATATTACGTTTTATACAAAATTTTGTTTTCTTAGACGTCAAAATATTCAAAGTTTTTGTTTATTTAGATTGGTACTTTACTCAACGATTGAGTAACGTGTTCTTTAGGAAGGCTGTATTGTAGTAATTTTAATATATATGTTACAACTGCAACAAAATATTTATTATGTATTGTAGATGTAACATTATGTTTAATAAAAATAGCTTTTATACAAAGTTTTGCTTCATTAGAAATCAATATATATTCAAAGTCTTTGACTATTTCAATTTGCACTTTACTTAACGATTGAGTGACGTGCGTTTTAGGAACGTTGTATTGCAGCAATTTAAAAAAACTAATATTACAGCTGCAACAAAATCCTTTTTTTATGATTTGCAGATGCAATACTATGTTTCATAAAAATAATTTGTATACAGAGTTTTGCCTAATTAGAAATAAAAATATGCAATGTATTTGTTTATTTCGAATATATTCGTTTTCACTCAAGGATTGAAAAACGTGTTTTTCAGGAAAATTGTATTGTAATAATAATAATAATAATAATAATAATAATAATAATAATAATAATAATAATAATAATAATAATAATAATAATAATAATAATAATAATAATAATAATAATAATGATAATAAAACTAATATTTAAGCTACAAAAAATGTTTTGCTATGCGTTGATGATTTTATATAATGTTTTATAATAATATTTTTTATGCAAAGTTTTAAATTTATGAGACATTAAACGTTGTTTTTAATAATGAATTTTATTATTATTATTACTACAATTTTTTTAATATAAAAGAATCTGCAAGCAATAATTATAATGATATTCTGTGATAAATATTACTATAGTATTTTACTATCGTATCAATAATTCAATTTAAACAAATTTCATTTTATACAAAATATATTTGCAGAAATGCATTTAAAAAAACAGCATATGTCAATTTTGTGTAATCTTAAAAATATAGAACGTGAAACGGAAAAATATAAATTTTATTACTTGAACAACGTTAAAAAATCAGAGTGTATTCCAGAAAAAAACATATTTTAATGTAAAACATTATAGGGATAAAAGAAGGAAAAAAAAAACTTTCCAAAATGCAAAATTCATGTTATTATAATTATTATATTTTGAAAGAAATTTGAATATTACACGGAATATACACGAATGCTCTAGCAGAAGTAAATATATATATATATATATATATATATATATATATATATATATATAATTTTAATTTAACAATACAGTGCATAGCCAAACACAATTTTCCTTAACTACACTACTGGGCAATAAAATTGCTACGCAGGAAGAAATGCAGATAACAAAATGATATTTATTGGACAAATATATTATGAAAAGAAATAACAAGTGATCAAATTTTCAAGAAGTTTGGGTTCATAGATCCTGAGAAACTAGTATTCAAAATAACCAGCTCGGGCAGTAATAAAAGCACTTACACGCCTGGGCATTGAGTCTGAGATTTGATAGCATGTACAGGTACAGATGCCCATGCAGCTTCAACACGGTGTAACAGTTGATCAATCGTAGCGACTGGCATATGGTTATGAGCAAGTCGCTTAGCGAACAATTACCAGACGTTTTCTACTGGTGAGAGATCTGGGAAACTTGCTGGCCAGAGCAACAGCCGAACATTTTCCTTATCAACGAAGGTCCGTACAATTCTGAAATCATGCGGTCGGGCATTGTCCTGCTGAAACGTAGGGTTTCGCAGATCTCGGATAAAGGGTAGAGCCACGGATTGTAAAATATCAGAAATGAAACGTGCACTGTTCGAATTTCGTTAAGGCGAACAAGAAATGACCGATACGTCTATCCAATTGCATCTCATATCATCACACCAGGTGATGGGCCAGTATGACGATGACAAACGCACGCTGCCAATGTTCGTTCACCACGATGCCGCAAAAACACGAATGCGAGCATCATGATGTTGTAAATAGAACCTGGATTCATCTGAAAAAAATGACTCCTGGCCATTCGTGCACCCAGGTTCGTTCTAGATCACACCATTGTAGGCGCTCCTGTCTATGACGTTCTCCAGGGGGATACCTTCTTTAGGTATTCACGGGCTTCACAACCCCGGGGCACCTGAGTAATCTTTCTCTTTTCCTTTTTCTTTTACTCCTCTTGTCTTCCTTTCATCTTTGTTTCACTCTCATTGTGGTTTCCTTTTCGGAGGTGAGGTCAATTCTGTATGAGCCAATGTCAACTTGTATATCGACTCATGGAGATTTGTAAACCACCAACATGTTGGCCGTGCGTGGCAACCCGTGTCCCTGGAAAGGGGGATCCTGGCAGTTGATGGAAACCAACACTCTGCTTTGGCCTCTGGTTCAGGTAGACGGGAGGTGGATATTGATCCCGTATGCATCAATCGGCTGGTCAGCTGACTTTTGTCACTGGCTTTAGGGATCAAGTGATCGAGCAACTACTAGTCATCTTGTTAAGGGTGGAGTCTGACATAAGGTTGCCTTGTGACCGTATGGGGCCTGGTTAGCACTGGTGCACGAATGTTAATCCCCTTGTTGGGCTCGGTAGTGGGTGGTTCGGCCGGGGTCTGAATTTTATTTTTTCTATAGTGGATGGAAATACTTCATTTCCTCCTTCTCTCTCTTGTAGAGAGCAACAAATGTCAAAGAATTCAGCTTTCACTCGATAGTTCATAATTAAACGTACTGATAGCCACTCTGATAGTTCCTTTGGAAAAACTTCACCATTTTTCATTGCAAAAACATTCCAGTCTGTCTTAGGGGATGGCCACTCTCAAAAAATTACAATCTGGAGATTTACTAGTAGAAGTATCTACAGCCAAACAATCGCAGCTTCTAACTAATTGCTCTACAATAGGCACATTTTCCGTTTCTGTACAAAAACATAAATCTCTAAATACAAGCCGAGATGTTATCTCTGAACCAGACCTATTATTCTCTACAAAAGATGAACTCTTAGAAAATTTAAAAGATCAAAATGTCCTTGATGCACGTCGTATCACTATCCGTCGGAATGGACAAGTCCTTTCTACAAAGCATGTCATTCTCGATTTCAATAGTCCTACTTACCAACTAGAATCAAAGCCGCTTACCTGAATTGTCCTGTCAGACCTTACATTCCTAACCCGCTCCGTTGCATTAAATGGCAACGTTACGGCCATTCTAAAGGTACTTGTCGTAGATCTCTTACCTGCGCTCGTTGTGCAGAAGTGGGCCATGACAATAAAGATTGTGAAAAACCCGAACGTTGTGAAAACTGTAAGGGAGATCATACTGCATATTCCCGTACTTGTCCTAATTGGAACAGAGAAAAAGAAATTATCACAGTTAAAATTACTCAAAATTTGTCTTATCCTGAAGCTCGCAAACTTGTAGAAATCAGAACCCCATCTGTCGGAATTTCTTACTCCAGCTTACTTAAAAACCAATCAAAATCTGTAAGACACATAAGCACCCAAACTGATTCCTCATATCCATCTAATAGATCTACTAAATCACAATCAACTAGAACACCAATTAAAGAAAGCCGTGATATCTGTCTCCCTACTAAATGTCTTGTAAAACCAGTATTAGAACGCTGGCTACCATCCAAAGAACCTGCAAAAATAATTGATCTAGAAAAACATCGACAGAAATCTCTATCTAGTGGATCATCCAATTCTCCTGCTACTTCTCCAAAAAATGCTCCAAGTTCATCTGCTCTAAACATGAAAAAACAAAACTCTAGTCAGATAGTGAAAGCCTCCATTCAAAAAGAAAAGACGAAGACTGGGACCAAAACTGTTACAAACTCAAAAACACCACAGAAATCAAATATGCTTAAAAAACAAACAGATACCAAGAAAACCCAATCTCCAGCATCTCCCTAGTGGCAGACTGTTGTTAAAAGAAAGAAAAGCTCATCGTTAAGCCCATGCATTAGGAATTTTAAAGATCCCAGGCAACTCCAGCATTATGTTCAAGAGGCTATGGAATCCGAAGCTTACGGCAGTGGCTCGGATTCCGAGGAAAACACTGTGTTTGAGGAATATGTGCCAGGTTGAACTTGATTTGTTTTTTATTGGCTATTGGTTTTATGTTTTAGATTTTCTGTTGTATTTGGCCTTTTGTGTTTCTTTTTATGTTGTTGTTAATTACTTTAGAATTTTAACTATTTTTGGAACTTTAACTTTTTACATTTTTAAATGTCTTTGACTGGTTTTAATTGTTTTTAATTTCATGCGTCTCGGCATTTCCATTTTCTATTAACTCATATCTATGAGAGGTTTTTAATGTGGTATTTATTTTTTAAGTTTTGACTTTATTTTACGCCTACCTTGTTCTTGGTGCAGCATATCCCACAGGGGACCTTGCGCCATAAAAATCAATTCAACCAACCAACCAACCTGTCTATGACGCTGCATCAAGGGAAGTTGCAGCCATGGTCTCCAAGCTGAGAGTCCATGTTGCTGCAAACGTCGTCGAACTGTTCGTGCTGACACTTTTTGTCTTGCAAATGACCCCATTTCTTGACTCAGTGCTATTGACGTAGTTGCACGATCCATTACGGCGATACGGATAACATGCCTGTCTTCTCGGCTGTTAGTGATAGGGGACCGTTGAGATCCTATATGGTGTTCCGTGTTACCGTCCTGAATTCATCGATTCCATAATCTGCGATCAGTCATTGGATCTCGACAAACGTGAGCAGCAATACTGCGATACGATGAACCGCAATCCTGGTAGGCTACAGTTTGACCTTTATCAAGGTCAGAAACATGCTGGTACGCATTTCTCCTTCTTACACAAGGCATCACAACAATTTTTCACCAGTCAACAATGCTTAAATACAACTTCTGTCTGTCAAACCGGCTGAACAATTTCCTCATTTAAACACACTGTAGGTGTCGCCACCGGCAGCTGCTTTGTCAGAATGCGCTGAAAAGCTAATCATTTGCATATCACAGCTTAATCTTCCTGCCGTTTAAATTTCACGTCTGTAGCCGGTCGCCTTCATGGTGTAGCAGTTTTAATGACCAGTAGTGTATTTTTCTAACAGTTTCAAAATGGTTGTGCAAATTAGTATTAATATTAATTTGGGGACGAGCGACACCTTTACGCGCCGCAAAAAGGATGAAGAATCTTTGTTAATTACCACCAGTAAAATTTTACTCTAAAATTTACCTTATTTAATCGGAGCATTTTCTCGATTCAATAGGGCGCGAATTTCTGTTTTTTAAAAATCGGTTACAAAATATTAAAAATTTCGTAAAAGACTCCTGTCAGGAATAGTTTAACATTTAATCGATTGTAATGGTTTAGTAAAATGAAAAAAAAAACATCTAAATATTTTTAAGTAACGATTATTCCAAAAAAGACTGAACGTAAGATTCTATTGAAAAACATGACGTTCTAAAAAAGTAAATGCAAATATATAATGTATTTACAATTTTAAATTCATTAGTCTAAATAATCCGTATCCAGGAATATATTTTTCAATGTATCATTTTTTGTGAGTGGAAACAGTACTTCAAATGTAGCTGCCACCAGCTGGTTACAATGCGACCACGGACTTCTCAAATAAGTAGATTCCATATTCCATTGTTTTTCGGCCAGATTTTGAATCCAACATATTTCGTTTTTAATGCCAAAGGTGGTGATCCCTTGATTGACAACTTTCAGATTTCGTTTTCGCAATTCGGTGAGAATGGGGAAGAGAGATACAGGGGAGATTTTGGCGGAAGAAAAACCGGTTTGGAGCACCAAATCTACCCTCCGTCACGTAACTGACAAACATCCTGGCGTCAAGAAAAGGTTACCAATTGGAAGTATAAATACGACTGAAAAGCATTGATTTTAAAAGAACCTAATTTTATTTTTTCTGTTACAGTTTATTATATGCAAGTATCTTTTCCATTTTATCTATTTTTGGAGAAATTTTACAGTAATAAAAATTACATTATTACATATTAATATTGATTTATGTTTCTGTTTCTCACGTGAGTAAAAAACAGTATTTTTAAAAATTTTGGTATTGAACTAAAGATTATGTTTTAAAATAGTTGTGATTTATAAAAAATATTATAAGCTATAAACATTTCCGACATAAAATTTTCAATAACATAGATTTAAAAATTAATAAAGCAATATTTCATGCTATCCTATACGTGATATCATGTCTGAGCCGCTTTAACCCATTAACGCCCGAATTATTTTCTTCGCCAAAATTTAAATTTTGTATTTCCCACCACTTTTAAAAGCAAATTAACTTTTATCTAAATTTTTCAAGGATTCTATCTCGTGAAATAAGGTATACATTTTTCTTCCTCTTTACTGGTGGCAAAACCGCTTTCTTGCTGTTTTTGTAACCGTCCTCAAATGAGGACGCTGGGCGTTAATGGGTTAAATGAAAAATTTTTCTAAGTAAAGAATGGTATTCATGTATGTTTCTTTATAATGCCATTTTGTGTGGCAAACAGCTGTATTTATTGCATGATAGACTTTTTAATTAAATCTATTTAAACTTCGAAGTGTTTCCAATAACTTATTTTTATCGAAAACCTGGGAAAATACCGATGGCATAACTTAACTGCGTATTCATATGTTTTCAAACTGGAGATATACAGGAAACAATAAATGAAAATATGACTAAAAATATCAATCATATATATATATATATATATATATATATATATATATATATACTATGTATTTTGCAAGAATTTTGCAACATGACTTGCCATCTTTCTTCGAGTATCAGAGTGAAGTATAAGATGTTTTGTGGCCAAGGGCAAGTGAGTTTTGCTCACTATTGAATCTTTGTTTATTGGTAACGTTCAGTCGATTTTTTGCTTTTATCAAATTTCTTTATCAAGAATTTTTTCTCGATAAGATAATTCACAGAATGGTATTATACGGATGCATTCCCCGGGAGTTAAATATAAATGCATGGCAAACTTTGTTCCCAGAAAACAAGAAGGAAATTCAAGGAGGAAAATCTTTACGAAGAGGGTGAGGGGAGAGTAGTTGATGAGGTTGGATATAACTTAAAAGAACTTGTGCACCAAAAGATAATTATTCAGAATAAAATACGAGCATTGTAATCTGCAGAATATTTTTTGACTTAGCAGATTTGTTTATGATAGCTCAAAAACATTCTAAGCTGGAAAGGATGAAATTGAAGAATGAAATCTTAAAGAAAGTCTTTGAAAAAATTTAACTAAAATGAAAGGGATTAATCTGTCAAATATTTAAGCACAATTACAGGAACATAGTCTGTCACAATTTCTGTCTGTTGTGGAGGTGGGGAGGACAATGAATTATAAAATTCAACATCAACAATCTTAATTTCCAAGAAAGAAAAATTCCAAAATTTGGAAGATTGATTATTTTAAATAAATATGAGGACATATGCTATCCAGGAAAAAATACTAATTAAATAATTATACGTTTTGTTTAAATGTCACAGACGTGTTAAAAATCTTAGATCATTTCAAATGACCAAACATCGAGATAAAGTTTTTATAAATATAATGAATTTTAAAAGTTATTTATCCGCCAATTTTTGCTAACATTAGACAATAAAAAGAACAATAAAACTTACTTTGGCATCCATACCTTTCTAATATTATTATTCAAATATTTTTTTAATCAAATATTCAAGAAAATCGGATTTAAAATAATTTTTTTATATATATTATACCCGTTTGTTCATATCAATGAAAAAAAAATACGTGTGGCACTCGGGGACTGCCGCGGTAAAGCTATTGCATAGCATTTTTTATCAACTTATGCAAAAATACCGCGTCAATGTCTGCCGAAGTCTACCGAAGGATACCGTGCCGAAGTCTTCCGAACTGAAACGACGTTAGCCGGAGTGTTAGGATTTTTCTCGTTACGGAATTTTTCGATTCGGTCGCCGCGCTCAAAGCCCGCGATAAAAGCTATGCAATAGCTTAATAAATTACTAATCGCGAGTTATAAGCATTTTAAATTTTTCGACCCTCACCGTGGGGGAGGGGGGTCTCCTGTCACCAAAAATTAACACTGTCTCATAATAAATTACCAAACAAAATTTGGCCACGCTACGAAAAGTAGATCGCGAGTTATAAGCATTTTAAATTTTTCGACCCTCACCGTGGGGGTCTCCTGTCACCAAAAATTAACGCAGTCTCATAATAAATTACCAAACAAAATTTGGCCGCGCAACGAAAAGTAGATCGCGAGTTATAAGCATTTTAAATTTTTCGACCTCACCGTGGGGGGTCTCCTGTCACCAAAAATTAACGCTGTCTCATAATAAATTACCAAACAAAATTTGGCCGCGCTACGAACATTAGATCGCGAGTTATAAGCATTTTAAATTTTTCGACCCTCACCGTGGGGGTCTTATGTCACCAAAAATTAACAATGTCTCATAATAAATTACCAAACAAAAGTTGGCCGGGCTACGAAAGTTAGATCGTGAGTTATAAGCATTTTTAATTTTTCTACCGTCACCCTGGGGGGGGGGGCTCCCGTCACCAAAAAGTAACACTGCCTCATTATAAGTTACCAAACAAAATTTGGCCGCGCTACGAAAATTAGATCGTGAGTTATAAGCATTTTAAATTTTTCGACCCTCACCGTGGGGGGGGGGGGGTCTCCTGTCCCCAAAAATTAACACTGCCTCATAAAAAATAACAAACAATATTTGGCCGCGCTACGAAAATTAGATCGCGAGTTATAAGCATTTTAAATTTTTCGACCATCAGCAAAATTTTTCGATAAAAACTAAAACTAACCCCAAAAATTAACACTACCTCATAAAAAAATAACAAACAATATTTGGCCGCGCTACGAAAATTAGATCGTGAGTTATAAGTATTTTAAATTTTTCGACCCTCACCGTGGGGGGTCTCCTGTCCCCAAAAATTAACACTGCCTCATAATAAATTACCAAACAAAATTTGGCCGGGCTATGAAAATTAGATCGTGAGTTATAAGCATTTTTAATTTTTCTACCCTCAACGTGGGGGGGGGGCTCCCGTCACCAAAAAGTAACACTGCCTTATTATAAATTACCAAACAAAATTTGGCCGCGCTACGAAAATTAGATCGCGAGTTATAAGCATTTTAAATTTTTCGACCCTCACCATGGGGGGGTCTCCTGTCACCAAAAATTAACAATGTCTTATAATAAATTACCAAACAAAATTTGGACGCGCTACGAAAATTAGATCGCGAGTTATAAGCATTTTAAATTTTTCGACCCTCACCATGGGGGCTCCTGTCACCAAAAATTAACAATGTCTCATAATAAATTACCAAACAAAATTTGGCCGGGCTACGAAAGTTAGATCGTGAGTTATAATCATTTTTAATTTTTCTACCCTCACCCTGGGGGGGGGGGGCTCCCGTCACCAAAAAGTAACACTGCCTCATTATAAATTACCAAACAAAATTTGGCCGCGCTACGAAAATTAGATCGTGAGTTATAAGCATTTTAAATTTTTCGACCCTCACCGTGGGGGGGGGTCTCCTGTCCCCAAAAATTAACACTGCCTCATAAAAAATAACAAACAATATTTGGCCGCGCTACGAAAAGTAGATCGCGAGTTATAAGCATTTTAAATTTTTCGACCATCAGCAAAATTTTTCGATAAAAACTAAAACTAACCCCAAAAATTAACACTACCTCATAAAAAAATAACAAACAATATTTGGCCGCGCTACGAAAATTAGATCGTGAGTTATAAGCATTTTAAATTTTTCGACCCTCACCATGGGGGTCTCTCGCCCCAAAAATTAACACTGCCTCATAATAAATTACCAAACAAAATTTGGCCGGGCTATGAAAATTAGATCGTGAGTTATAAGCATTTTTAATTTTTCTACCCTCAACGTGGGGGGGGGGGGGCTCCCGTCACCAAAAAGTAACACTGCCTCATTATAAATTACCAAACAAAATTTGGCCGCGCTACGAAAGTTAGATCGCGAGTTATAAGCATTTTAAATTTTTCGACCCTCACCATGGGGGTCTCCTGTCAACAAAAATAACAATGTCTCATAATAAATTACCAAACAATATTTGGCCGCGTTATAAAAATTAGATCGCGATTTATAAGCATTTTAAATTTTTTGACCGTCACCTTGGGGGGTCTCCTGTCACCCAAAATTAACACTGTCTCATAATAAATTACCAAACAAATTTGGCCGCGCTACGAAAATTAGATCGCGAGTTATAAGCATTTTAAATTTTTCGACCCTCACCATGGGGGGTCTTCTGTCACCAAAAATTAACAATGTCTCATAATAAATTACCAAACAAAATTTGGACGCGCTACGAAAATTAGATCGCGAGTTATAAGCATTTTAAATTTTTCGACCCTCACCATGGGGGTCTCCTGTCACGAAAAATTAACAATGTCTCATAATAAATTACCAAACAAAATTTGGCCGGGCTACGAAAGTTAGATCGCGAGTTATAATCATTTTTAATTTTTCTACCCTCACCCTGGGGGGGGGGGGCTCCCGTCACCAAAAAGTAACACTGCCTCATTATAAATTACCAAACAAAATTTGGCCGCGCTACGAAAATTAGATCGTGAGTTATAAGCATTTTAAATTTTTCGACCCTCACCATGGGGGGGGGGGTCTCCTGTCTCCAAAAATTAACACTGCCTCATAAAAAATTAACAAACAAAATTTGGCCGCGCTACGAAAAGTAGATCGCGAGTTATAAGCATTTTAAATTTTTCGACCCTCACCATGGGGGGTCTCCTGTCACCAAAAATTAACAATGTCTCATAATAAATTAGCAAACAAAATTTGGACGCGCTACGAAAATTAGATCGCGAGTTATAAGCATTTTAAATTTTTCGACCCTCACCATGGGGGTCTCCTGTCACCAAAAATTTACAATGTCTCATAATAAATTACCAAACAAAATTTGGCCGGGCTACGAAAGTTAGATCGCGAGTTATAATCATTTTTAATTTTTCTACCCTCACCCTGGGGGGGGGGGCTCCCGTCACCAAAAAGTAACACTGCCTCATTATAAATTACCAAACAAAATTTGGCCGCGCTACGAAAATTAGATCGTGAGTTATAAGCATTTTAAATTTTTCGACCCTCACCATGGGGGGGGGGGGTCTCCTGTCTCCAAAAATTAACACTGCCTCATAAAAAATTAACAAACAAAATTTGGCCGCGCTACGAAAAGTAGATCGTGAGTTATAAGCATTTTAAATTTTTCGACCCTCACGGTAGGGGGTCTCCCGTCACCAAAAATTAACACTGTGTCATAATAAATTACCAAACAAAATTTGGCCGCGCTATGAAAATTAGATCATAAGAAACATAAGTTTGGGACTTGATATCGTAATATCTGAAAAATACCGCGTCAATATCTGCCGAAGTCTACCGAAGGATACCGTGTCGAAGTTTGCCGAACTAAAACGACGTTAGCCGAAGTGTTAGGTTTTTTCGTTACGGATGTGTTAATATTTTTCGCGTTACGGAATTTTTGGATTCGGTCGCCTCGCTCAAAGCCCGTGATAAAAGCTATGCAATAGCTTAAAAATCAAAGACCTGGGTGTCATAACTTCAGCATTATCCGCTGTCAGGCAGGCAGACAGTCATCTCTTATTTTATATAAATATATTGATGACAGTACAAGAGGCTTAAAAGCACAACTATATATTGGCGATTGAAAACAACTCCATATTTTCAAGTCCTTTTTTTTTTCATTAATATTAAAAAAATAGATTGGTACCAATTTTAGCTCATTGGATATATCAATCTCTGTTATTTTAAAATAAAATCTATAATCACAGTAAAGAAAAATAAATTCATAAATAAATAAATAAATGAAGTAAAATAAAATAAAAGTTACATGTTGCATAACACTCCTATATATATATCTTTTATTAGTTGCTACTATATAGAAGACAATGGATTTTTTAATAAGTCCGAGAAATATGGGACACCCGGTCCATTTGGTATATTGACAATTCTTCTATATATTGATGGTACTTGATGTGATTCAATTTATGTAATGAAATTTCTTAGTGTAAAATTTTATAAAATGCCATCATGTAAAATAGCTCAAATTACTTTCATAAATAGAAATAAAAATGTTTTCCTAAATAATTATTGATAAGAAAATTGTCATGTAAATCGTTTTCTTTTAGGAATTTAGATTAATCTGGAACATCGTCTGCAGTTTTCATAGAAGTACAGATTTAAAACTCAATGCATATAATAAAAAAAAATCAGAATGTTATAAATAATATCTAATAGCAAAACGCATTTTTTTAATCTAGATTCAAATATAAAATACACCAAATGACATTTTAAAAGACTTTTCATAAAAGATGACTCAAATAATGAAAGAGATTTCACAATATACATACATACATATATACATACTAGCTGTTACCTGTGACGTCGTTCACGTAGCATAAAAAAAAGATAAACGCTTTAATTAAACAAAACGTTTCATTAACAATAATTTTAAAAATATATAACACATATCTTATAGGAGGCTATGCAGTTGTTTTTTTTATAGGGGACTTAAAGAACTCAGGCAAATAGTAGGAAATGTGTTAGATAATATGAACAATCGCGAAAATGAAACTGCAACCACTTATACTGTAGAACAACTGTAACTCACCCCGATTGTACTGAAATCATGTTGTAGTGCATTTCAGAATTCCATATTAAAGAAAGAAAAATCATGTGTTAAACCTAGGTAATGAAAAAATATCCAACATTTCCATAATACATAACTTCGCCGGCCCATTCTTTTCTGCAGCTGTGTATAATCGTCGGTACCATGTCAAACTATCCAATGTGCAAAAATGCATTTTTCATATTTTGTGCCATTTTGTTTTATTATGCAAGATACGTACTATGCAAAATCGGCACGTCCCTAACTCGCTTAGAAACTTAGATAATGTCTGTGCCAAAGTATCCAATGTGCACTTTGTTCTTAAACGTACCATGTCAAACTATCCAATGTGCGTATTCGATCGTCTTCCACGAAAATTGTAATAATTTTCATTTTCTGATCATTTGTACCATGTCAAACTATCCAATTTGAAAATAGCCATTTTTCGAGGTAGCAAAAAATTTTTGATATTGCTGATTTAAAATCAGCTCTAGACAGAAATAAGAAATTTGCTGTTTTTTATTCCATTTAAGCATGATGTCACTTTATTGTTCTTACTAGCAAAAGTAAAATAAAATAAAATAAAAATAACTTTCATTAATTTGAATTCTTTACTTGTACTTATCTGATGATCATTGCTTCAAATTAGAAAATCTGTCGCATTCAATAGTTTGGATTGTATAAAATTTGGTATTTACGTATTCAATATTAAGTACTTAATTTCTTTTAATAACTAAAAAAAAAACGAATGTACAGTAAATTGATTAAAAAAAAATTATAAATAAAAACTTGTTTTTAAATGTTATTTAAATTTTATAAAAAATGAGATGAGAAAAAAAATAACCCTCAAATAGAGAAATGGAGAATAACGGTAGAGTTTACTTATTTATTTATTTTTTATTTCAGTAGTTACCTTTGGCTTATTTAATCAATGAAGTATTTGGGCCAATGACTATGAAATTCCGAAGAGTAATAATTTTATTATTAACGATTATTGTTATTTCCAAAGTGTAGTCTTGCTTTATTGAATCTCTATAATATGAGTTGGAAAAAATGCCTTCAAAGAATATTTGGAAATCATAATGCATGATAAGCTCTTACTAGGTGCATTCATAATTATATAAATTTGTAGAACTTATAATTGTTGTTCAGTCCGTGCGCCTGTCTGTGTGTCTACACGTCCGTCCGCATATAACAATGGAAAAAACTCCCAAACCGAATTCTTGGAAACTTAAAGTAGATAACAGTTGTATATTTTTGTCCCGACATTTCAAGTTTTATGAAAATTGGATATATAATTTAATTATAGGGACTGTCAAAAGTGTTCCGATACATTACGGTCTATTAAAAAAAACAATTTGAAGTGGTTTTAATGTTACACTGTTTCGAACATAATAAGACTGATATGCATTTATGAGTAACACGAAAATATACATTTTATAGAATCTAAGGTGCAAAGAATATTTATTATTCATTTACAGGGCCACACAAAAGTTTTTCGTTACATAATAGTATAGGGGAAACATTGTTTGGAGCGTAATTTAATTATGGTAAAATATTTCACCATATACTGAAATTGATATTCGTTGCTGAGGTTCACTACAAGTTATTTCCTGTATAATAGAAAATGCAAAGTATTTACAGGGACACACGAAAGATTTCGGCTGCTGTGTATCCGAAGTACTGTACATTACAGACGATTGTTGGAAGTGCATTTTTATTTGTGATATGAGTTTTTAAGTTTAAAATATTTCGTTGTATGTATAAACGCTCCAGATCAGATACAGGGCTATGCAAAAAAGTCGAAAGAATTACTACATAAGAACGAAAATACATTTTTTTTTTTAATGAGATGGATTTTTACGCTTAACTGCATATAGTGTACTAATATAACTTTATATAACATTGAAAAAATGTATAAAATACCATGCAAAGAATTGGATAGATGGCCGTCTGTGGATGATCTCTGGAAGTTTGATTTTAGAAGTTTTAAAGTGCGTTTTGATCTTTATTAAATTTTAACTGAATAGTTACGTGTATATAAAGATTGTAGGTATGTATAATTTAGGTCTGTACAAAAAAAAATCGTCTATCGATAATTTCTGAAAGGAAAATTTGAAACTATTATGCATTTGTAGCACTTTCCAACAAAGTTAAGTAGTGTTTATGAATTCCGTTTGTCTGTTCATGTGTTTGTCTGTTTGTCTACCCGAACTGAAACTTGCATTAGTATATTAATAGGATTGTCTCTGTAATTGATATATGTTATTCAGATTTGCAATGCCATGTTCGGTATCGGAAATAGAGTATGTAGCGTTCACAGTTTATTTACAGAGACAGTCAAAAGTATGCCATTACATTATGGTCTATGGGGAAATGTCTTAATTATTTAAATACGTAGCACCTCAAGTCGTCATTTGATCCATCTGTCTGTCTGCTTAAAACAGCACGAAAACAACCCAACCAAATGATTTCAAATTTAATATATGTATCTGCTGCAGAATTTTGTCGAGTCATTTAACATTTTATAAAAATCGAGTCAAAACATAAAAAGATATTAATTAAAGTTTTCTTTATTCTATTAAATCTTATCATTCATAACTAATTCAATTGCATCCCATGATAGGGGATAATTCTAGGTTGTTATGGCGCCCTATTTAAGATAGAGACACATTATTTCCGTATTGCTGAATTTATAGAACAAACAAACAAACTAACAAAGAAATAAACAAACAGACAGACAGGCAGGCAAACAGACACACACACACAAACAAAACAGCGGACAGACACACAAACAAACAAACAGACAGACAGTAAAAAACTGACAACCAGACAGCCAGCCAGATACACAAACAAACAAACAAACACACAGACAAACAAACAGACAGACAAACAGAAAGACAGATAGACAAACAAGCAAGGAAACAAACAATCAGGCAGACAGACAAATAAATAAACAAACAGACAAATAAACAGACAGACTGACAGACAGATAGGCAGACAATCAAACAAACAAACAGACAAAAGTCAAACAAATAGACAAAAAACAAACAAGCAAACAAACCGACAGACAGAGAGACAGACTAACAGACAAACAAGCAACCAAACATAAATACAAGCAAACAACAAAGAGACAGACAGACATACAAAAAACAAACAAGCATACAAACAAACAAACAAACAAACCTACAGACGGACAGACAGACAAAAGAAAGACAAACAAACAAACATACAGACATATAGGCAGACAAACAAACGAACAAACAAACAGACAGGCAGACAGACAGACAAATAAACAAAAAACAGATAAGCAAACAAACAACAGACAAACAGGCAGAAAAACAAAAAGACAAACAAAACGACAGACGGACAGACAGGCAAACAACCATACAGACAGATAAACCAACAAACAATCAAACAAACAAACAGACAGACAAGCAAACAAACAGACAATCAAACAAACAAACCAACAGACGAACAGACAGACATATAGTCACACAAGTAAACAAACAACAGACAGACAAACAAACAAACCGACAAACAAACCGACAAACAAATAGAAAAACAGATAAACAAACAAACAGACAAACCATCAGACGGACAGGCAGACAAACAAACAGGCAAACAAACAGACATAAAACAAACAGACAGACCGACAAACAAACAGAGAGACAGATAGGAAAACAAACAACTCGACAAACAAACAAACAAACAAAAACAGACAAACAAACAAACAAAAAACAGACAAACAAATAAACAAAAAGTCAGAGGAAGACAAACAAAGAAACAGACAAACAAACCGACAGACAGACAACACACAAACTAACAGACGGACAGACAGACAAATAAAAAAACAAACAGACAAATCGATAGACTGACAAACAAACAAACTTACAAGCAATCAAGCCGACAAACAAACAAAAAAGCAGACAAACAAACAAACAAATAAACATACTTATGTACGTTCGTCTTTTTAAGGAAATACTAGAGATCCATTTACATCTTATAAGTAATTAAAGTGCTAAATTTATGCTTGTAGTCCCTTTCGTAACACAAAAATCGCATTTAAAAATTTTTTTTTCTCCTGCATCTCCTTTGGATTTGTGGCACCGATATAAGATAAATCCTATCTTTGATTCCGGGCGAATACCATCATTTTAGTACCCTGGCTTTTGAAATCGGTTCGGTAGTTCCAGAGATTACCACCAACAAACAAAAAAAAAAACAAACTTTTCCTCTTTATAATACAGAAATAGATTATTCTATAAAATAATTCATTTTCCTGATCATGAAATTAATTTATACATTCGCACAATATGCTACAGAACACAAGTGTTAGTGCTCTGAATAACAGCATATCAATTTCATTATGTTTGTTAAAATACACTAAATCACATCTTATTGAATGGAATGTAATGTGCTTATTTTGGGAGTCCCTGTAGATGACGTAATGCTATACATTCCATTTTGATCAAAATATGTATCATAGTAAATGATAAAACCATATAGAAATCCCATATCAATGTGAGTATGGTTACGAGAATTAGAAAACGATGAGACAGCAGAGAAGCAAAACAAAGTCATTAACAATTTTGAATAATTATGGCGAAGCATTTTTAAAAAGTTCTACAACATTTTAATAATTTATCACGTGAGAGAAACTTTTGAAATTATTGTATTAAAAGATCCTATAAAGATTTGTTCTTTACATTCAAATTTTATTAAAAGGTAAAAAATCCAAGATGTTTTAAAAGGAATTAAATAAATCGACGATTACTATTCAAAAATACTGATAAGAAATACCCCATCGATTCCGCTTATTAGTTAGGCTAATATTCAACAAGTTGGAAATTGCACGTGAAGTGTAGCAAATGAGGTGCGTTCATACGATAACGAAGTTTTAAAAATATCACTATCATATATCAATCTCATAAAATTGTAAATAGTTAATTACAATTAAAATGCGCACCAAACAATGTTCTCCCTATACCATTATGTAATGGAATACTTTTGTGTGGCCTTGTAAATCAATAACAAATGTTTTTTGCATCACAGATTATGCAAAATGTATATTATAATATGTACTTTATAGATGCATATCAATTTTATCATGTTGGAATGAGTGTAACACCATTAACATGCATTTGAAACATTTTTCCCCATTAACCATAATGTAACGGAATACTTTTGATTGTCCCTGTAATTGATCTATGCATCCGATTTTCATAAAATTAAAAATAACTTGACAAAATTATGTAATAATTATGTATTTAAAATTTCAAACGAGTAAAAATTTATTTTAAACATTTTTCACCATTGACCGTAATGTAATGGAATACTTTTGATTCTCCCTGTAATTGATTTATGGATCCGATTTAAAAAAAAATGAAATAACTCGAAAAAATTATTTAATAATTATGTATTTTAAATTTCAAACGAGTAAAATGCATTTGAAACATTTTTCCCCATTGAACGTAATGTAATGGAATACTTTTGATTGTCCCTGTAATTGATTTATGCATCCTATTTTCATAAAATTTGAAATAACTCGACAAAATTACATAATAATTATGTATTTTAAATTTCAAACGAGTGAAATGCATTTGAAACATTTTTTTCCCATTGGCCGTAATGTAATGAAATACTTTTGATTGCCCCTGTAATCGATCTATGCATCCGATTTTCAAAAAATTTGAAATAACTCGACAAAATTATGTAATAATTATGTATTTTAAATTTCAAACGATTTAAATGCACTTGAAGCTTTTTCCCCAATGACAGTAATGTAACGGAATACTTTTGATTGTCCCTGTAATTGATCTATGCATCCGATTTTCATAAAATTTAAAATAACTCGACAAAATTATGTATTTAAAATTTCAAACGAGTAAAATCCATTTGAAACATTTTTCCCCATTGACCGTAATGTAACGGAATACTTTTGATTGTCCCTGTAATTGATCTATGCATCCGATTTTCATAAAATTTAAAATGACTCGACAAAATTATGTAATAATTATGCATTTAAAATTTCAAACGATTAAAATCCATTCGAAACATTTTTCCCCATTGACCGTAATGTAATGGAATACTTTTGATTCTCCCTGTAATTTATTTATGCATCCGATTTTCATAAAATTTGAAATAACTCGACAAAATTATGTAATAATTATGTATTTTAAATTTCAAACGATTTAAATGCACTTGAAACTTTTTCCCCATTGACCGTAATGTAACGGAATACTTTTGATTGTCCCTGTAATTGATCTATGCATCCGATTTTCCTAAAATTTAAAATGACTCGACAAAATTATTTAATAATTATGTATTTTAAATTTCAAACGAGTAAAATGCATTTGAAACATTTTCCCCATTGACCGTAATGTAATGGAATACTTTTGATTGTCCTTGTAATTGATCTATGCATCCGATCTTCCTAAAATTTGAAATTACTGGAAAAAATTATGAATATTTTTATGAATTATTTATGAATTATATATTTTAAATTTCAAACGATTCGGTTGGGTAGTTTTTGCGTTGTTATGTGCGGACGGACGGACAGACAAACGGACGGACTGAACGACATCTATAGGTGTTACATATTTACATAATTACGAACGCACCTTAAAACAGGACTGGGAAACCTCTCGTGCTTGCCCGCGTCTTTGTTAGAAAATTGTTTCCGTCTATTCTTACATTTTGTAAAATTACATACCGACTAAAAACGAACTTTTTCTTTATTAATTCCCCGTATATTTGTTAATAAAATTATTAAAGAAAATTCCGAAATGTTTAAAAATTCAATATGCTAATAACAAAAATTTTACAAAACAAACTATCGTTTGTGGTACATTCGTTAACATGACGCAGTGAACCTGAGAAATTTACAAAGTCAAACTATCCAATGCGCACATTCGATACTTTGAAACAACGAAAATGGGAAAAGGACAAAATTTGTACCATGTCAAACTATCCAATGTGCGTATTGGATAGTTTGAAGCTGAAAAAGTAGAGAGAAGCTAAAAATGTACAAATAATCATACCATTTCAAACTATCCAATGTGATTTTTAGACGAGAAAAATTATTCAAATGATTTATCTCGATAGCATGCTTAAAGAGGATATAAAACAGCACCCGAAAAACGTAATAATTGTTTACTGCTGATTAGCTCTGATTTTGAATTCCCAATTAAAACTGTTTTTTTTGCTCTCCTGAAAAGTGGCTGTTTTCACATTGGATAGTTTGACGTGGTACCGACGATATGATCTATGCGTTTGTAAATATTCTAAATAGAATGTTAAAATTTTGCTTAGTTAGAAAAAGTATAACCAAGAATAAAATTCACCTTTAGCAATTTCTAATAATAGACAGAAATTTACTTGAATTCTTTTTTTACAGTCCTGTATATTACGTGCAAATATTTATACGACCGCATATTTACACTGTAAAAAAAAATTTGGAAACTTACAAAAATTTTTCTAGTAGAATTGTATTCCAAGAACTTTTTATGTAACGGCAACAATAAAAATTCATGTAACAGATACAGATTTGCACTTTGAATCAAACAAATTTTAAGGTTACTAAGAATTTTTTGGGGAAATCGTATTCCAAGAACTTTTTAAGTGACGATAACGAGCATTATAGATAAAATTTTAGTAAAGTTACCAAAATTTTAGTAAATTCTTTTGTAAAGTTACAGATGGTTTTAGTTTTGCTTACAAGTTTTGTAGATTGACATCATTTTCTTGTACAGTGTACACATAAAATTTTAGTAAGCATAAGAGATTTCGGTTAATTTAGATTACTAAGGTTACAGATTTTTTTTACAGTGTAGCTTAAATTATTCAAGCAAAAAATCCGATTAAAATTATGGAATTCATATTTCCGGAAATCGCTATTGCACAGGTGACCATATATCGAGTTTATTGTATAGTCCGATACATGCTTTATTTAAATTCTACAAACATCTTTTATTATACCAAATGCAGCTTTATTTTCAGGATGCATTAGTTTTCCTTAAAATACATACGATAATTGAAAGAGCTTTTCAGCAATCTTTTCTAATAGATCACACTTTCGATACAATATCTAAGATCTGGACAAAAGTCCAAGATCTTTTATGCGTCTGTGTAAATGAACCACAAATGTGATGCAAATCATACTTAACTGCAGGCATATTGTAGTAAATTTCAGTATTTATCATTGTATTGATTACCTCAGTATATTAATTTCATCATGTTTGATATAGTGCAACGCAAAAAAAAAAAAAAAAAAAAAAAAAAAAAAAAAAAAATACGCTGGGGATATTTTTCCCCGTAGACTATTATATTACTGAACATTTTTCTCTGATCTTCTAAATGAATGTTAAATCTTTTCACCCCATTTTCTACAGAAATCTTGTTTTAGTGCACTTCAGAAACTGATGTCAATTTCAATATTATTAAAATAACCTTAATAAAATAACATTATTAAAATACGCTGCAAATGGTTTTCCTTCACAGACCATGATATATTGAAATATTTTTGAGCTCCCAGTACGCACACTATAATTACTACAAATAACATATTCGATAGTAACCATGTCCTTGTGAACCTTAAAATTGCATGTGAATTTCATTACATTTAAAATTATGTAACATTATCAAAATACACTACAAATAACTTTTTCGCCTTAGAGCATAATGTAAAGTCTCCTTTTGAGTGCTCCTGTGGTTCAGTTATAATTGCTACGTGGTTCGTTTTCAATGCCGCACATGCTATGGCAAATCTCAATAACGTATGTTATTTTTGTATGAATCTCACTATATTTACTCAAGTTGAAACACGGAAAAACAGGCGGCAGACCCCAGGCACTCGGCATCCGTTATACAGACAGGTTGAAGTCGTAAACACTTTTAGAACATGTTAGAAAGTGTCAGAATGGGGGTAGTTTCCGTAAAACGAAAAAAAGCAGTGTTAGGAAAAATCTACTACAAAACTGTGTTTTAGGTGGCATTTTTGTATAATTTGTACAGATATGCTTTGCATACTATAAAAATTGATAGAAATTTATTTAAAAAAAATAAAGTGACAACATATTTAAAGTGACAACATATTTTTACTTTTTAAGAGCTAAAAAAATGTGGAATTAATATCCATTTACAAACCTGTTTCTAGTACACTTCGATCACGTTATGCGAAATTGAGATATTGAGTGAGGGAATGTATTTTCTCACAATAATATTAAATCTTTAGATTTTAAGCCCGAAAGTGCATTTTTAAAGTGATTTTTATTTATATTTTCAGAATTGAACAATTTTAAGAATTAACACACAAAAATATTTTTTTTTCATTAGTTGAGCTTTCTAAGAATGATAAAAAGTATTTTTTATGTATCATTACGTCATTTACGATATGTATAAATTATTAACATTTTCTAATCTTTTAATATTTAACCTTTAAAAAACTTATTTCATTTTAAAATTAAATATTCATATTAACCACGCTTACACGATAAACTTAATTTTCTTTAAATATTAACTTTTGATAGCATAATTCAATCTCATTTCATTGCAACATTAGAGCATATTTATTTTATTTTTAATATGTGACGTCACAGTCGTCTCTTTTTAGCACTTTCTCAAAATTACATTATGTTATTAAAAATGAAAACTTGAAAACTTATACTTTGTTTCAAATATGACGTTACATTGATATTTTTAAAATTCTTAATGGAAAGTATTCCTGTGACGTCACAATTGGTAAAAAGTTGAATTTTATAGCCTCGAACCGAAAGAAAGAAAACGGTTTATTTTGAATACGGATTAATATCTGGAAAAACTACTAAAATATTTATATTCTTGTAAAGTGTGAAGTTATATTCTTGTGAGGTCTTCTAAGTCTAAAAGAAATTTTATGTACGCCCAATCCACAAAAAAATGGACATAGGGATGAAAATTTAAATTTCTTTAAATATGATTGAAATTTTCATATTAACAGTTAAGAGTGTACTATTTCATATTTTATCAAAAAAGAATTAAATTTTTGCCATTAACATAGTTATTTTAATTAATAAAATGACGCTATGACTTTGTAATATAGACTGCAGCAAAAAATCTTTACATTTCATGGTCTCGTACAGCTGAACAAACATTCTAAAAATCTCCAAACTTGCATATATATGATCTGAAAGCTATTATTGAGAGTTTTTTTCTGCAGAGAAGTGTTCACTAATCTTTATTACAAAAGGTAAGCATATTTAATTACTCTTAATTATTGTGTCACACCCGCAACAAAAGTTTACATTTATCATTAAAAGTTACATCTCTACAGAAAAATATTTTTGATTTGAAGTTATGAAATTTTTTATTCAAAAATAGTTTATTAAGATACTTTGAATTACAGACACAAAAAAATAATTAATATTTTAATTATAATTATTGAGCGTTGCGGGCGTGACATGTCCCTGTTGCGGGTGTAACATTTAATTAAAGTCACACCCGCAACGCCTTTTAAAATTGAATACAAATGTATATTTGAACAAATTATATGTAAATATATATAAGAATAATATGCTGTAAAACATGTACTTGCCAGCTTTAATTATATCCTTTGATTTAATAGAGTGAATTCCAGTTAATAAGTAAAATTTTGCATCATCTGAGTATGTGACACTGTATGCAGTTGATTTATTCAGTTTGGATTGATAAAACTGTTGCTTTATTATAAGAAAATCATTTTATTAGTGATATATGATTAAGAAATTAATTTAAAAAGGTAAAATTTTTATAGAAATTAAAAAAAGAAAATTAGGAAACAATATTTTAGCAATTATCTTTAAATTTGTTAATTTTATTTTGTTTTATATATATATATATATATATATTTGTTATTTGATAGTATTTATCTAATATATATATATATTTAGTTTTTTAAAATAAATAAAGCAATATTAGGGGGAGATTTTTTTTTCTCTTTTAATTCAAATTAAATAAAAATTAGAAGTAAGAATAATAGAAACTGTTAATATGTTTATTAAGTTAGCATAAAATGTATGTAGTCAGTTTGTAATAAAAAAAAATTAACATAATTAACTTTATGTAAGATTAGAAATTTCAAGGGATAAATATTAACAATTTGTTAAGCATATAATTTTGGACTGGAAGTGCTATATTTATTCAGTTTACACATTAATTTCTTCTCTTTTGCAGAGAATGAAGAGTACAGAAAGATCACGATATCATAGGAAAAAGATTAACCCTTTAAGACCCGAAACATTTTCATCATTAAATATTATATTCAACTGGTTATTAACTCTATACTAACCCTAATGACACCTAAAAAAATAATTAAAAAAATTTTCTCGCCCCCCTAGTGCGTGAAGAGTACCCGCACGAGCGTGCGGGTTGGGCTTTTTCTGTGAAAGCCGCACCAGCACGATTGTGCGGGTTGAGCTTTTCCTCTGAAATCATTACTTATTACATGTTAAGATTTTATACATTATCTGGCTCTAAATGGATAGAAGAGATAAACTGAACCAAAACAAATTTTACAAATATGGTAATTATTGATGTATTATTTTTTATTTTATGGATTCGTTACTTTTTTACAGTAAAAATCTTTAAAACTTTTTTTTTTTTTTTTTTTTTTTTTTTTTTTTTTGACATACACAAATAAACGTTGCATTTTTCACAACGTGTTTTTGAACTTTTTTCGCAGTTTTCAAACCTGCACTTGCGCAGACTTGAAATGTCATCAACACATGGGATATGGTTCGCTCTAAAGCCTAAACAAGAAGGAAAAAAATAATATTGGAGAAGTACTTATCGACTTAAAAAAATTATTTTATTTGATTTAAAAATGTTTGTTATATTTTTAAAGTTTTTATTTATTATATCGATTTAATTTCTTCTAAAAGACTATAACTTTTTTTGTTACAATTTAAGAAATGAAAAACATAATTGCAGTTGCGTGAAATCTAATGTTCCAGGATAAAGTACAGAAATGAACTTTTTAACAGTCCACTTGTATTCCTTTTTTTCTTTTTTCATTCTTTTAGTATTTTCCGAAAACGCCTTGGAGGTAAAACTTTGGAAGATGAATTCAGGAGACTTTGAAGAGGAAGAATGATCTAAAATTGTCATTTTTTCTTCATCGAGCTCATCTGAACTTGACTGTCCTTCTAATAAATCTGCTTCAAATGTTTTGTCCGTAACATCGTCATCATCCGAGAGATCACTAAACTCAGAATCTGATTTATTCATCAGTTAAAATATTTCTTCTTGAGTGAGAATTCTTTTCCGCTTAGACATCTGAAAAAATATTTTATTTTGCTTTATTAAAAGTTAACAAAGTACTGCATAAAAAAATTAGAAAAAGTATTTGAAAAATTTATTAATTAAAAAGAAAAAAAGTAAAAATTATTTAAAAAAAGGGGGGTTATCTATGACAACACCCAAGAAAATAATATAGTATTAATTATGAAACAGTATACTTCGTTTTATTTTGGCTGTCATCAAAATTGTTGAAACAGAAATCAAAATGAACATTGAAAAACACTTACCTTTACTGTAGCACTGACTAACGTAACGCCCAAGTTGCACGATCGTGCGGGTGATGAAATCTTGAGTCCTAAGAGCAAAATAAATAGTCTATAATTAATGTTTTTTATTATATTATACTTATTTAGACATTAAAGCAAAAATATTTATCTAAGCAATTAAAAATATATTGATAATTACCTTTTTACGACAGATAAAATGATGAGCTATATTCGTTGTATTTGTAAACAAAGCTAGACATGCCACCTGAAAGTAAAACATGGACTACTACCGCAATCTGTTGATAAAAAAAGATACTTTACTCTTTCTGCTAACCGGAACAATCGTTCAATTTGGGTTTATATTACATACAACTATTTCAGAAGCAAAAATTTAAATGTATGTCTAACCCGCACGATCGTGCGAGCTGGGTCTTAAAGGGTTAAAGAAAACCCTTTTTAATATGAAGAATATCTACCAAGAGAAGGAAAGAGACAAAGCAAGGAGAGTAAAGAAGAGACTATTTTAAAAAAATAATGGTAAAGGATGGCAATCCTTTTGCACTTCATCTCACGGTAAATGAGTTATCGACGGGGTTGGTGCAGTTACCAAGAAAATGTTAACGTTAGCAACTATAAATTCAGCTTCAGATTTTGCCATGTGTGTAGAAAAAGTCCTAAAAGATATAAAAGAAATTTGCTGAATGTGAAATTTCAGAAGATATTGTGAAAATGTTTCATGCATGCTGGCACCAATCACAATTGGAGCTCAACATTCAATGGATACATGTTGTTTCTATTGACATAGTAACAATTAATGTAGAAATCACTTCAAAATGCCACAAGAAAATATGTTTGTTACCATATTTTGTCAAAAATATAATATCCAACGATAACAGTGCAGTTGGAGATTTTTTTGTAGAAGTTGTTTTGTTCCCCACATTAAAAAATAAATAAACCTAAAAACTTTGATGAACAAATACGACAAATAAATGGAAATGATATAAAATAAGAGTATCTGAAAAAAAAATAAGAAAATGTGTATTTTTGGCTCAGTCAGTCAGATGTATTCATACTTTGACAAGGATATAATATCCAATGATGAATATGCAGTTGGAGATTTTGTAAAAGTTTTATTCTCGACATTAAAAAAAGTGAAAACTTTGACGGACAAATAAGACAAATGGATTGTAACGGTATAGAATTAGAATGTGTGAAAAAAATAACTAAGAAAACATGTATATTTGGCCCAGTCAGTCAGATGTATCCTAAGAATAAAAAGGGCATTTTTGTAAAAAAAAAAGCTACCACCACCAGAAATTATAAATTCAAGATTGGAAATTAAATTTGTTTGATATTTTCCTTTCTGATACTATAATTGTAATATTGATTAATTCTTTAATTAAAAAAAAATCTGCCTTGAATATATTTGTGTATGTCATTATTTTATTGGCCATACAAGTCACACCCGCAACGAAAATTTTGAATATTTTCTACAAAAGCAAGAATTGAGTAAGCAATTTAATTTTTTCATAGAATAATTATTTAAGTATTACTGTCTAATATTTAAAAAAAATCAATTCACTCAGTTGTCATAATTCACAGAGTTTTGCATTTTTGCACTGAAAGATGAAAATGCATGTCCATTTTATGTCACGCCCGCAACGGGTGGTAATAATTTTTTATATAAATAAATGATACATCGGACAATTTTCAGATTTGGAGAAATGTATGTGTAAGTGGTCTACATTGAAATTCATACAAATTGAAACCAATGCTCAAAAATATTTTTGCTGGTGACTAATTTAAGTTGTATAAATGTCACACCCGCAACTTTGGATTGGGGGTTTAATCGTCAGCGTGATATAAGAAGAAAAACAGTATTCCTCTTACGTCACAATTGGTAAAATTGCGGTTTTTAACCTTGAACCGAAAAACAGAATAGAGTCAATTTATTTATTTCATTTTGTTTTATCACGTAAAGATCTTTCAGTTGAAAATGAATTACAGAAGAAAAATAATTATCCGGTTTTTTTTATTTTTTGACAACGAAAAAAGAAAGATGATTAAATATTATGGAAAATTTTTCAATTTATTCTGTATGAAAAATTGTGAAATGTTGAATTATTAAAAAAAAAATATAAAAAAAATAAATAAAAATTAGCCTATGTTCATTTCAGGCCAATAATCTATTTATATACAAAAATTGAAAGTCATTAATCCATCCGTTTTGAAGACAATTTCATTCCAATTTTTCGGACACACTTTCACATTTATAATATATATAAGGATATATGCGTTTTATTTGAAATTTCTTTGTACGTCATTTTGTTTTGTATATTTTTTAACTTATAACAAGTCTTTCAATTAAAAATTTCATATAATGTTTGACTCTCTCATTTTTAAGAAGAATGGGGCGTATTTCTATAGATAAAAAACAACTAGCTAATAAAATATTCTTTAAAGAAGTGTTCGGAAAATTTCGAAAGCACATAGACGTTTTAAGTAAAATGTATAATTTTAACTTTTAATATATTTTTCCTTATTTTAATAATGTTTTAAATAAAATAGTAAACTTTTGAAAGTTTATATAATGTTGAACTCTTTCATTATTTTAGTCACCATTTAAGTAAAACAATAAACTTTTTAAAGTTCATAATTTGTATTTTATCACAAAGTGATTTATTTTTAATCAATATTTTTCAATATTACTAAGAAGATGGAAGTGTTTAGGACTTCGGTTTATCAGGCCATGTTCTGATACATTTTTCATGAATATATATGTGGCTTAAATATATTTAAACATTTCTGAGGTTAGTTTATAGCGACATACAATGCAATTACGTTACACTGAAAAAAAATTTCTAAAGCAACTAAACTTTTTTTGGAAACTTGAATTTCTTTAACTTATCATATATCAGTAACAGCAAAATTTCATGTAACAGAATCGGTTACATGAATTTGTGCTATCATAATATGTTAATTCGCCCCTGGTTATCACAAGATGTAAAATATCTTTGAATTTTAGTTTTGTTGGGCTCAATGAGCGCCATGGCGGCCCCGATCAGAGCACGGTGTGATGACCAGGAATGGTCGCGTACACCTACCCAATTACTTGCAGTCCATAGTCTCAGTTTACCTTTTTCGTGATTGATTAGGATTCATTTCTTTTACAAATTTTTCCATAATTGAAAAAAAAAACTGAAATATTAGAAAACAGTCACAGGCGAGATAAATGACGATGATGTCAATTTAATCAACAAATGAGAGATTATTGCGGGAAAGAGCAGAAGCCCCTTCTAACGAATATGAAGATCGTTGGTTTTGAAACTCGTCGACTAAATAAATTTTCCGATCTTGCAGTATACCAGGGTTTCCAAACGCATATAATAAAAGAATTTTGCCTGCTTGACATGGTTTATTTTTTCCAGATGGTAGAAATATTAAATTAGAACTAAAAAAAATTGAGGAGTTGGCTTGTTTTCCGCACATAATATTAAAACTAAAATTCGAATGTAGTATACTTAACAGAAATCATATAACATTTCCGATAATCATCATCTACACATGACAATGTGTTGTATACATTTTGAACTGAAATATTCATAGATTTATTTTTATTCTTTATGTAATTTAATGAAATGTTAAATATTATGTATTTCTTTAAAAGTTTGTTAGTCTTAAAAAACGATATCCTGTAAAATATCGCTGTATAACAATATGTTCTCATTTAAATATGGCTTGAAAGGAATTGCTAAAATTGATTATCCTCATCAATTCAATTCTAAACTTCAATAACATAGCCGTTACGTGCATTTGCAAGAATACTATTCGTACACAAACAACATTTGGACAAAGATGACGAAAACACACTTAACTATGTTAGAAAATATTACAAACTGAAGGACAAAAAGATAATTTCTTTGCATTATTCAAACAGTTATTTCAACAAAGTATGGCATGTTATTGTTTTATCATACTAATACGTATGTTAACATGAAGAAAGACTTTTCTTATAAGGAAGGTCTCCATATGGGCATACTCAGAAAATTCTTAAAAATGTACAGAATATTATTCTTATGCGGATATATATGTTTAGAAAAACATTTCGGCGAAATCCCAATAGAATACTCGTAAAAAAATAATGAACATTTCGTTTATTTGTCAATGGACCACAAGTCGGCGACGAAAAGCATTTTAAAACATACTACTTTAGTAAAATACTTTTTAAGGTAAAAATGTTTCATTTTGAAGTATTTTTTAAAATATTTATTTAACTAGTATTTTTTGTCGGTTTTAGTTTGTTATGACTATAATTTTGTTATATATATATTTCTAATGAAAGTTAAACATGAAATTTTATGAATTAAGGAGACAAGGGACCTTTAAAATCAGTTTTTTTATTTATTTTTTTAAATTTCACTTTAAATATTATTCAAGGATACTTTATATGCATTGTGGCATACATTTATCATAAAAAAAATTAAAAAAAATTTTTTTGGAAGGAAAAAAAAGAAATATTTCACAATATTTTAGTTTATGGAGAAATTTCAAAATGCCCCATGCGCATTCCAGTTCAAAGAAAATCTCCAATATCTTTTATGTAAATTTGATATACATAGATAAATAAAACAGTGCATAAGATTTTTTATATTTGAATAAAAATGTTAAAAAAATATATTTTTCTCGATTTTTGGAAATTTTAAGCATTTTTCGCTGTATTTCTACAGTTTTACCTTTAACTTTTACAATTATAAAAATTTTCAAAAAAAAAACATGCAAAGTTTTCTGACAAATATAATGAAATAGCTATAAAAAATTTCAAAGCATTCAGATAAAAACTTGTGCGCATGTGGCATTTTCAATTAAAAATTTCGACAAAATTTTCAAACTGAGAAAAATCAATTTTAAGATTCAACGAAGGCACAAATACTAAAATATAACTTATAATCGACTAAATTCAACTGTAACCATAGTTTCAATAAGTTTAATCAATTATTTCATCAAATTAATATTTTTATAGAAATAGAATTTATGTTTTGAGGAAAATAAAGAACCTAAGAAATCTTGCGTTGACGAGAAAATTCATTGCGTTACGAAGAATTTTTCAAACTGTTCCATGCACATTTTATAGCAATTAAAATCAAATATTTTTAATGTAAGTTTGATTTTTATTAAATATAAATGAAACTGCGCATTGAATTTTATCTATTTTAATATAAAAATTATTAAAAAAAAATGAAATTAAATTTTTTTTTTGCTGCAATTAGTTTTTTTTATTTTTGCAATTATATTTAATTAAAAAAAACATGCGCAGTTTTTTGAAATATATAATGGCAAAGAGTTATAAAAAATTAAAGGAATCTGTGAAAAAATTATGCGGATGAAACATTTTGAGATAATTGACGATACCATTGAATATTATTAAAAAAATTACTTTTAAAAATAAACAAGCATTTAATGTGAACATTAAAATATATCTGGAAATAAACAAAATACAAATATAGTCATAATTTTATTGAATTCCATATTATTAATGGACTTTTACAATTTCAATTTATGGTTTGAGAAAAAAAGTATACGAGAAATTATTAGTCATCAATCATTAGACTATAGAAAACAGTATAGTTAAAAAACACTTAAAATCACTTGAAAGTTTATAATTAGAAAAAAATAGATTTTAGCGTCATAAGGGAATGGGAAAATGAAAATTTTGTCTACATGTCGAAGGATGTGACACACGTGAAACTAAACAAAATTTTTGAAAAAAAGAACAGTAGGTTTTCAGATATTCAAAACACATAAAACAGGTTTGCCGATCACACCGGCCTGTAAAATTAGCCAGTCATCAACACTAATCGGAAGAAAAAAAAATTGAAAATCGCTGAAAAACACTGAAAATCGCTTGAAAGTTTATACATAAAAAATAGGTTTCAGCTGCATAAAAGGAAGGGGGAGGGGGATTGTGAATTTTGTCTACCTGTCGAAAGACGCGACTGAAAAATTTTGTTGCTAAAGAGTTTTGGTGTATTTTTGTCGGTCGATTATCTACACTAGGGATATAAGCCCAGGAGTTTGTTGCTAAACAGAGCAGTAAGGATTTTCAGAAGTGCAAAATACATAAAAATATCTGTCGGACACTCCTCCCTAAGAAATTACCCTGTCAGTAACACTGCTGGGGAAAAAAACTGAAAATCACTGAAACTCGCTTGAAAAATTATGTACAAAAAATAGGTTTCAACTGCATAAAAAAAGGGGGGGGGTAATGTGAATTTTGTCTACTTGTCGAAATGTGCGAAAAACATGTGACTAAAAAATTTTGTTGCTAAACAGAGGAGTATAAGGATTTTCAGACGTTCAAAATACATAAAAATATCTGTTGAACACTCCGCCCTAAGAAATTACCTGATATCAACAATGATGAGCGAAAAAAACTGAAAATCACTGAAACTCGCTATACAAAAAATAGGTTTCAGCTGCATAAAAGAGCGAGGGGGTGAATTTTGTCTACTTGTCGAAAGGTGAAACAAACGTGTGACTGAAAAATTTTGTTGCTAAACAGAGCAGTATAAGGATTTTCAGACGTGCAAAATGCATAAAAATATGTGTTGGACATTCCGTCCTAAGAAATTACCTGACATCAACAGTGATGAGGGAAAAAACTGAAAATTACTGAGACTCGCTTGAAAGTTTAAATATAAAAATAGGTTTCAGCTGCATAAAAGAGGAGGGGGGGGGGGATTTTGAATTTTGTCTACTTGTCGGAAGGTGCGACAAACGCATGACTGAAAAATTTTGTTGCTAAACAGAGCAATATAAGGATTTTCAGACGTGCAAAATACGTAAAAATATCTGTTGGAAACTCCGCCCTAAGAAATTACCTGACATCAACACTGATGAGGGGGAAAAAAACTAAAAATCACTGAAACTCACTTGAAAGTTTATATAAAAAAATAGGTTTCAGCTGCATAAAAGAGGGGGAGGATGTGAATTTTGTCTACTTGTCGAAAGTTGCGACAAATGTGTGACTGAAACATTTTGTTGCAAAACAGAGCAGTATAAGGATTTTCAGACGTGCAAAATACATAAAAATATCTGTAAGACACACCGCCCTAAGAAATTACCTGAAATAAACACTGATGAGAGAAAAAACTGCAAATCACTGAAACTCGCTTGAAAGTTTATATACAAAAAATAGGTTTGGGCTGCATAAAAGAGGGGGGAGGGATGTGAACGTTGTCTACTTGTCAAAAGGTGCGACAAACGCATGACTGAAAAATTTCGTTGCTAAACAGAGCAATATAAGGATTTTCAGACGTGCAAAATACATAAAAAAAATCTGTTGGGCACTCCGCCCTAAGAAATTACCTGACATCAACACTGATGAGGGAAAAAAAACTGAAAACCACTGAAACTCGCTTGAAAGTTTATATATGTTGCGGCCAATACCCGGAGCCTGGCCAATTCTAGAACTGGCCGGCCAATACCCGAACTGGCCAAGCTTCCTGGCCAAAACCCGAAATACATGAAATGAATAGCGTATTTCGGGTCTTGGCCGGCCAATTCGCGAACTGGCCGGAAAGCATTGGCCAACATCCGAACTATGATACATAGGTACCATTTTTTTTGTAATTAAGATAATGTAACATGAAAATGTACAGTAAAAAAGATTCCAATTAATTATATTGAAACGAAATATTTTTGTGTACCCAACTAAATTAACCAAAAATAGTACACAATTCCCTTTCAATATCGAAATTAATTGATAAACCAAATACGATGACAATTACAAGTAAACCGGTAACTTTACTCGAGTTAGATCACGGACAGGCTGACGTCTAGACTATTTGAATTCATAGACACTTTCAACTATATAAGAAAAGATTAAGCCGAGTGCTTATATCTGTTTCGAGAATTGGTCAATCGCACCTGGCCAGTTCGCAAATTGGCCAATTGCATCTGGCCAGTTCGCGAATTGGCTGGTCAATTCTAGAATTGGCCAGTCATTTTTTAATGTTGCTGGCCAATTCTGGAATTGGCTGGCCAGTTCTAGAATTGGCCAATTTCGGGTATTGGCTGCAACATATACAAAAAATAAGTTTCAGCTGCATAAAAGAAGGGGGGGAATGAATTTTGTCTACTTGTCGGAAGGTGCGACAAACATGTGACTGAAACATTTTGTTGCTAAACAGAGCAGTATAAGGATTTTGAGACGTGCAAAATACATAAAAATATCTGTTGGACACTTCGTCCTGAGAAATTAACCTATCATCGACACTGATGGGAAAAAACACTGAAAAGCACTAAAAAAACACTGAAACTTGCTTGAAAGTTTGGGGTGGGGGAGGTTATACACATGAAAGAAACATTCTACTGAGTTTTATGTCTTTGAATGTAAAGGTAACAAAAGTATTTTCCAAATTTTATGATTTTTTTAACATTTTGCATAAAATCTGTTACAATTAACCCAATTTTTAGTTCCCTTATTTTAATATAATCGAGCTCCATAAGATTTCCCTTCATTTTGGGTCTACTTCTTTTCTTGCTTCTTTTTAATATATGTTCTATATCCGTGAGTAGTTTTATAGGCTGCAGTGTCTCGATGCAGGCTTTGTTTCAAACGACGCTGATCACGTCTTTTAGCGATAGATAAAGTTGGGCTGCTGATGTTTTCAGTTTCTTTTATCAGTAAACTCGCTTGACAACCCATGTTGAACTGACTGATCGCAGATATGGCAGCAAATTCCACACGTTTTTTCGATACAAATGTGTCCTTTGGGCAGTATTCCCAAATCAGGCTGTGAGCACTCTCATTTGAATTCTGGGTTTTACCAGATTTGCATTGATTCTGGATTTCATCTGAAGCAAGTCTCTGTTAAACAGGGAGAACCTTCGCAACAACACCTTCGGATAACTTTGTTTTCATTTTGTTATGATCTGCAACTTTTTCTCCCAATGCCATAGCTCGATTATAAAAGCACCAAGATGTGGGTCCTGTAGGGCATTTTTGGTGCTGGGGCTTTTTGTTAGTGGACATCGAGTGAAAGTGGGAAGCAAATATTGGTGTTTTCATTTTCATGATATCTGGTGCATTGTCCTTTATCGCTTTTCTATAATAACTTGTTAACTTGGTGATTATTTCTTCGGTCAAATTTCCCTTTTTTCCCACCTAGACATATTCTTTTTATTCTTCATTCTTTCACTTTATTTCGAAGTGCTGTACCAAGTCTTTTGGCAACATGATTGATACACTCTTCTTTAACTATCTGTTTATCACCTTAAATTTTTGATTTTGTCCAGCTGAGGAATGTTTTTGAATCGCCATCTGACAAAATTTCTGTGTATCGTATTTTGGATACTTCTATCGATCTTTTCCATAATATATTGGCAGCATATACTTCTATCGCACCTGATGAGTCATCATAGTTTTTTTCGCATTTTCCAGATTTTTTGTGATCTTTATACCATACTGCATACTCAGGACTATTATTACCCAAATCAGCTGCAGTTTTAGTGCAATCATGGCAATACTTTGATATTACTTCAATGTCAATCACTAGACCCGTCAAAATGTTTATGACACAACCAATACAATGCAAGGAATTGTGTCATCGCTTATGCCAAGTTCCATCAAAAGATACTCCGATATCAATAATGTTTTCATTACATAAAGAAGAATCAATCATTTCATGCATTTCGCGAACTTTCGCACAAGCTGTTTGTAAGATTTTTTCCCGAACAGTTTTACATTTTTCTGTAGTCTGCAGAAGATACTTGTCAAAAGTTTTTGTATCTATAGTAGGAATGCCTAAACTAATTGAGAAGGTCTCCATGGCTGAATGCCCCTTTCTAATATTTAAAAAAGCCTCACCATGCTTTTATTGATTTCAAATTTCTTGCATTCTGTGATGCGAGGACTTGAATATGATGATGCATATGTTATATTACAATGCACACAGCTGAGTTGCAATTTTAAGAATATCCTGACTCACCAATAGTGCTGATATTCAATTCTTTTTTTCCACGCGATTCACAAGAGAGATTTTTCAGTAAATCACTCCACATTGTGTCATGCACAACTTTATATGAAGAAATTTTGTTTACACTAATGCATGGACTATTTTGAAAACAACATAGTTTATTTCCACTTCTACTATTAGAACAGCTTGGTTTAGAAATATCAGATAAAATATTAGAGGAGCTGCTTACAGATTCCTCGTCAGATTCTCGCAGCGATTCTTCTACATTTTCATTATTTTGTTTATGCCATCTGGCTTTTGCTTTCAATAAAGCAAGCATTTTTTTAGAAGAACGACCGACTGGCTTTCTCCAACGGGGGCATATTTTATCCATTGCAATGTAAAAGTTTCTACACAACAGCTATGTAGTTATATTTAACTAAAATTGAAGTTAGAAAAAAAATCTGAACAAAAAATGACAGAACATCATCTGAAACAACTATAAAAATAAAAATATGAGCGATAAATTAAACCATGCGGCGCTGTATAAACAAACAGAATGTACGAGATACGGCTGCAGTTAAATAGCACTGCCATTAATTGTATGGAAATAAAAATAAACAGTTAATTAGTAGAATAAATTCAATCGCAAACATTTGTAAACAAAGATCAGCTGATCACGAGGGCCCTTTAATTAATCCTAAAAATGCCAATAAAATGTGAAATAATTATCCGATTGAAAAAATTTAACTTGGAGATGAAAGCTTACATGGAGCTTTTTTTTCGGGGGGGGGGAGGACAAAAAAAGTTTCGCAAATTTGAGCGATTTTATTGATTTTGAAGGTTCCTTTTTTCCTTAAAACGAAAATTAAATTAATTAAATTTCTTTCAATCTCGAAATTGAACACTGTCGGTGTGATTTTGTTGCTATGGAAACAAAAACCTCCTTCATAATGAAATGTGTTATTGTAGCATTCTTCATCTAACCTTTATTTTGGCTTAGACTTAAATAGATGAAAATGTATTTTTCGATATCAAAATATTTTTTGTATAAAAAAAAATAATTTTTACAGTATTAAAATTAAACAACTGCTGTAACAAACAATATATATATATAGATAGATAGATAGATAGATAGATATATTACAATCTAATGTATATTATTAAACTCTCTCATTGTTTAAGTTTAAATTCATTAAATAACATTTACATGCATTCTAGAAATCTATTAACAAACAGTTTTCAGTTACATAAAATCAGTTGCTTTTGGTGAGAAAAATGCTGCTCGCTAAATTGCGTGACGCTTTGGTCTTTTCACGCCAAATATTCAAAAGTATTTTATTTTTTTATTAACACCTACCGTAATTCTGCCATTTAATTTCACCGGTCCTTTATTACATACATAAGTAGTTCTATTAGTTATTTTTTTCAAAATATTCTGATTATGCCCACTATGGAGACCTTCCTTGTTAATCATTTCTTAGACGTTGATTATTAACAAAGTTTCAACTGAAGTATCTTATGCTGCGATAAAACTTTTTTAAATGAGATAAAATATTGAGCAGCATTTGTTAAATTCGTTTAATTAAATCTTAATATAATACAAGTTTAATGATGATAACAAGACGTGCAAAATTTTCAGGAAAATTCAAGGAGATAAATTTCCTAACGATTACTTATATTTTGATAATTAAAGTTTTAAGACATTCGCATCATTACTGGTATAATTTTACTTTTATTATATATGCTTCTAACTGAAAGTCTTGGCGCAACAAGAAATAATAATTTCTCTTACATAGCACGTCGCAGATTTTGTTGACGTACATTGTGTGGTACGAGGCATCAATATGCCAAGTATGAATAATTGCTAAATAATGAAGTCTACGCTCAGTGCATGTCATTATTTTATAATCCTAACAAAGAAAAATTGTTCCATGGAAAATGTTACCTTTTCACTTAAACATTTATGAAGATAAATGAGAAACATTAGTCAAGGTGATCATCTGATGATATGCATTCATAAATCGACAATCTACATGTTCCTTTTCTGAGTTTAGAATGAAAAAGATTTTATATTGATTAATAACACAAATTTATTATAATAATACATTACGCTTTCAGAAATAATTTCTTATTAAACTATATATTGAAAGCTTTCAGAATAGTTTATTCATCATGTTTGAAAGAATGTTGAATATTTTAATTTTCTACGTTACAGTTTATTTAAAATAAGAATAACTATAAGTACAAACGTCAATATTTGTTATACTTATTGATTCTTATTTTTTTAAGTACAACATGCGTGGTAATATATTTTTTGGAAAGACATGCAAAAATATACATATAAATTTCTGATGAAAATTTGAAATGTTCGTTTATCTTATCATAAATACAATGGCTAAATCAGTACAATCCACACATGCACAATTTGTGTTAAAGAGTCTCTGGCAACCCTGTGATTGAAACAATAAAATTGTATCGGTGTTTTTTATATAATACTTGCCGCTCTCGGCGAACAATTTGATCTTCCTTAAATGGATGCTAAGCATTGCATCATAATTTAATTTACTTGCAAAATTCTTTATCATATCAGAAAATTATGCTAGAGAAATCAAGAACTCTGTTTTTTTATGCTACCCGGGAGCAGGTGATTAATTGCCAAAGAATGCTCCTGTGGCATTTTTTCGTATTTTATTAATTTCATTTAAAATACAAACTTTTCACTAATTGTATTTCTGATACATAATTAGAATTTTAAACTGAAACATTTAAAATTCTGACTTTTATTTATATTTTTTAATTAAAAAAGAATAGAAAAACAAAAATTAACCATTTTTATATCTTTATAATTGCATAAAAGAGAGAAATGTAAATAAATCCGATTTACACCAATCTAAATCCTGCCAAAGGATTTTTACACAATAACCAATGGTAGATGCGTTTCATTCGGGTGTTGCCATTATACAATTAACAAATAACTGTGATTTTTGATACGACCGCGAAATCTATATATTGATGATAATACGTACAAGCGAAATATTTTGCTTTTTAAAACAATACAAAACTTAGGATAATTTCGTTTTATTTTTAAGATGATACTAATAATTACGTACGATCAGTAAGATATAATATTTGAATGTATCTGGTTTTTGTCAGTTAACAGAATTTTATAATTTTTAACACTTTCCAACAGTGTCAAAAATGATTATGCTTTCCATTTGTCTGTCCATCTGTCTGCGAATAACTATTGTAAATATACTCGGAATGCCATGAAATGTTTAGATGTTATTGACGTTTATCCTAGCACGAACCCTATTGAAAAAGATGTTTCTACCATTATTTTTAGATGTTTCTACCATTTATTTACTGGGATAGTCAAAAGTTTTCAGTTACATTACGACGTAAGGGAAAAAATATCCTTTCAAATGAATTTTAAAGTTGTTGCACCTTGTCAAACCTATCAAAGTTATATACATTTGCGAAGTGCAATAAAATACACATTCTGTAAAACATGCAGTGAAAATAATTATTATTGTTCATTTATGAGGCCACAGGAAATATTTCCATTACAGAAGAATAAATGAAGGAATTGCTTGAGACACATTTTAATTCTGTTAAAAAATTACATGCGAAATAAAATTGATATACACCGCTGTGACTTAATATTTCACGCATAACATAAAATGCACAGTTTTACAGGGAAAAACAAAAGATTTCAAATAGTATATTCTATCCGAAGTATGTATATTATCGATGATGACTGATAGAGGGATGAAATGAATTTTCAATTATTTTTTTATCTTTTTTTAATAATTTTTGTAATCGACTTTTCAGTAGCATGATGTCGTACAGTGGATTGATCAGTAGTAACAGCTGCTGTCAAGCCGCACAGCGGTGTTTAAGTTCGAATATTCAGGTGTATTTGTGTGCATCCATTTGTAGTTAAATAACTGTAGGATGTTTAAAAAAACAAAAATTCCCATGGCTCGTTTCTGTATATAATAATAATCATGCTGGTAAAATTGCTACCAGCAGTTTTTGCCATAAATTTAACGGATATATATATACATTTACATATATATATACACACACACATATATATATACATACATATTACAATGAATACAAAGGAAACAAAAGCACTACAGGAAGAAATATTAAAATATAAAATTAAAAATTAAATAAATAAAGCAGATTCTTAATTCATCTTCTTCTTAGTCGAAACGAAAGATGACATAATGTTCTCAAGTTTTCCATTCGCATAAAAGATTAAATTTACATTCTAGGTTTAGAGGCAGTGCAAAAATTACTTATCATGTCTCAGTTCGTAATACTTAAGAAGTTCGGCGTCTTAAACATACTAACAAATTTTCGAACAAGTCAAAGTTCTTTGGAGGGCAAAGTTTGTCACTACTGTCAACTATAATTATATCCATAATAACTTGCATTTAACCTTATTATTTGATTAATTAAAACTTAGTACCGTTTCCACTACTCAGATTTGTTTACAAAGGCAAACAATACCCAATTGATAACACTGTAGTAATAGTAAAATGTGAGTACACTATTAAAAATCTTGTTTTAGTTTGAACCAAATTTTGGGGCTTAGTAGCAGGTTCCGATAATCGCAAAGAGGTTCAAATAGGAAGCTCCAAATGTTGGTACGAGATTATGGTGGCAGCTACTAAGCACCAAAGTTTGGTTCAAACTAGACCAAAAATGTTAACAGTATATAAAAAAAAAAATATTAACCTAGTTAAAAATAAAAAAATATATATTATGAATTGGTCTACAATATGAAATAAAACTGAACTATAATTGTGATGTGTATATAGATTTGTAGCATTGTAAAACTAAAATTTTAAAACTTAAACAACGATGAGATTTTTTGAAGGAAATAAATTCATATGAAAATTAATTTGTTGTGCTAAATTTTACAAAATGATTTTAAGAATAATATAAGAAGGCATTCAGAAATATGCTAATGCGGAACTATCAGAGAATTATTATCATGAATATATTTCAAAATTATTTACCTTGAATCGAAAAGTTCCCATATATTATTAATGCAGTTTATGAATTGCAAGATAATATTGAAAATTTATCATATTTGTATTAAGATATCCATTGATTGTTTAAACTGAAAATTTGGAAGGATTTCTAACATCTCTACCTGTATAGAAGCATTATGTAGGCAGTTCAATCGACAAATTTATTCATGTAATTGAATCTAAAAGGACATTATTAAAGGCTCGTGAAAGGTGATTCTCATAAAGATTATTTCGCATGGGAATGTATCTTTTATAAAAATACTTATACCTAAGATGATTATAAAATTTATAAACAAATAAATGAAATTAATTATTCTGAAATTAATTATTTTTAACAAATTTAAAATTCATTAATTTTATTGTTTAAAATTAATTTATTTCAACGCTTCATAAAATCCAAAAACTTTGCGCGAGGACTAATATTAAAAATAGTTTGTAAATTATTATTACTTTCTGTTGCTATGCTACTCGGGATTCGAACTTAAAATAATAATATATTACAATCTGCATACATACATATATATATAAATAAATATATATATATATTATTGTAAGCTAACTGCAATGTTTGTAAAGATAATGCTGAGAGGTTTATTGACATAACAAAGGCTTGTTTAAAACGTAGGCACATAACAAATTGAATCACTTTACAATTCCATTTTTCAAAAATGCAATCTACTGTAGCTAAAATTTTGATTTATAAAAAATGTATATTTCCATTCCTTCAGCTTTATTTCTGTAATTATGCTTCTTTTTACGATAAAGGTAAAATATTTTTATAGGTTTTCAGATAAATAATTTTATCGTTAGGACATAATATAGTTAATATAAATATATAAATATATATATATATATATAATACCATTAAAAGTAGACAAGATTCACCAATGAATTTTATCAATAAAGCAATAAACCAAAACGAAGAATTAGAATTGAATTGAATTATAATAAAATAAAAAAGATAGCGTAACGAGTAAATCTGAAAAAATAAATAAAATGAATGCAAATAGAATTTGTAGCTCCAAAAGCAGAATCATCAGGCCCCAAATGCTCTGGAACTACAAATGAAGTGTGTGGTTTCATCCACGTATTAGCCATGAAATAGCAAAACAATAGGTATTTGGGGCTACCAGCACACAAAAACCAAATTATTAAACAAAGAACAAAGATATTTTACAAAAAGGAGTTGAAAGTAAGTAAAAATAATACTAATCCATAAGAAACAAAAAAGATAAAGCTGAATGGAAATATAATTGAACCGGAGAAAATAATTAATAATCGATATTAACATAAAATTAAATTAATAAAATAATTAAAATTAGAATTAAGAGATAACATTCATATTAACATATAACTTAAAATACCATTTTGTTACTTTAATCAGTAACATTTACTGTGACTTTACATGGTAAAAACTCTTCATCTGAGTATAGGATAATAGAAATTAAAAAATAAAATAAAATAAAATAAAATAAAATAAAATAAAATAAGAAAAATTAAAAAAAAATATTAGTAATGATATTATTAATAATAATACCAAAAATTATATCAATAACATTAAAATTAATTTGATAATTAAAATATAGCTATTTAACTATAGATATAACTAGACAAATATCCATATATTGGTGCCAATTAAACTGTTTAAAAATTATGTTAAAATGAATAACCCACTCTCTATTTTTTTTTAAATAATTAACCTTATATATACAGGGTGTTACTAAACTTATGGTACAAACTTTAAGGGGTAATGGTACACATCAAGACAAACAATATTAAATAGGAAACTAAGGGTCCCAAATTTCTTCCGAAGGACATAGGCGCCATTAAAGTTTAGGGTCCAAAAAATCAAATGAATATAAAAAAAAAGAAAAATTGGTCGATTCGTTTGCGGTTTTCACTAAAACGATTCTTTATGTCAGTATTGTCTTGAAAATAAATTATAAAGATAAATTAAAAAAATACCAATAGAGAGCGCTTTAGACTTTGGAGTAACAAACATCTATTTTTTAACGCTATTTTTTGCATCTCATTAAATTTTTTTAGAAGCTTAGACATAAACTTAAATTTTGAGCTCAAAATCTAAATCGTTGAGAATGGTTAAGTAGCGCAAACTGAACTGTGGGGGGGGGGAGGTTCAAATTTCAAATGATTATAAAAAAACGGAAAAATTGATCAATTGATTTGCTATTTTCACTAAAATTATCCTTTATGCCAGTATTATCTTGAAAATAAATAATAAAGGAAAAATAAAAAAATGCCGATAGAGGGCGCTTTAGACTTTGGAGTAACGTACAGCTATTTTTTACCGTTATTTCTTGCACTTCATAATTTTTTTTAGAAACTTAGACATAAACTTAAATTTTGAGATGAAAATCTGAATCGTTGGAAGTGGTTAATTAGCGCAAATTGAACTGTGTTCAGGGGGGGGGGGGTGGAGTTTCAAATTTCAAATCATTATAAAAAAAACGGAAAAATTAGTCTGTTTTCGCTAAACTATTCTTTATGTCAATATTTCCTTGAAAATAAATTTTAAAGATACCTTTCAAAAAATTCCGTCAGAGGCCGCCTTAAACTTTAGTGTAACCAACAACTATTTTAACCGTTATTTTTTGTATCTAATAATATGCTTGCAAAAGCTTACACTTAAATTTTGAGCTCAAAATCTATATCCATGGGAAGGGTTAAGAAGCGCAAACTGAACTGTATTCAGGAGTTGATATGTTATCCTCCCCACCCCTCGAACACAATTCAATTTTCCGCTACTTATTTACTCACAACGATGCTGATTTTGAACTCAAAATTTAAGTCTAAACTTTTACAAGCATTTAATTAGATACAAAAAATAACAGTTAAAAATAGCTGTTTGTTACTCTGAAGTTTAAGGTACTCTCTGACGGAATTTTTTCAAAGATATCTTTAAAATTTATTTTCACGGAAATATTGACATAAAGAATACTTTTAGCAAAAACCGAATAATTTTTCCGTTTTTTATAATCATTTGAAATTTGAACCTCTCCACCCACACTGAACACAGTTAAGTTTGCGCTACTTAACCTCTTCCAACGATTTAGATTTTGAACTCAAAATTTAACTTTATGTCTAAGCTTCTAAAAAATTTAATGAGATGCAAAAAATAACGGTAAAACGTAGTTGTACGTTACTCCAAAGTCTAAAGCGCCCTCTATCGGAATTTTTGAAATTTATCTTTATAATTTATTTTCAAGATAATTCTGATATAAAGAACCGTTTTAGTGAAAACCGCAAACGAATCGACCAAATTTTCTGTTTTTTATAATCATTTGAGTTTTTCGAACCCTAAATTTTAATGGCGCCTATCTCCTTCGGAAGACATTTGGTACCCTTAATTTCCTATTTAATGTTGTTTGTCTTGATGTGAACTATCAAAGTTTGAACCCTTAAAGTTTGTACCATGAGTTTAGAAACACCCTGTATATATATATATATATATATATATATATACATATCAAATACTTCGAATTACAAAAAGTTACGTTGAACTACGATTAGAACTACTAAGAACTACGATTAGAAAACCTGCATATGAATGACAAGATAGGAATGATGTTTACGGTTTTGTTACCAGCATTTTCTTGGTGACGGTGATATAACTTAAGGCTGCATTCAGATTGCAATACTTTCAGATCAACTAAATTCTTGGAAGACCCTTTAGTATGGGACCCGTTTGCGATTTCTTCAATATAGAACGGAGGGGAATAAACAAAAAATCGGAGCTAAGCAATCCATCCTACTGGACGGAAAGATTTTTCTTTTGCCGGACAAAACTCATTTGCTCTTTTTCTTCATTTGCTCTCTCATCACTCTGCCCTTTTCAGAAAAACTCATTAAAAATCAAATACACCGTGTCAACACAACAAACGAACCGACGACAAGCCGCAAGAAGTGGTCCTATCTGTTTGAGGCTTAAGGCTTTTCTAAGTATGAGAATTAGACTGGTGTTCAAAAGTTAAGCATAATTGGTAATTAAGTAATTATTTTTAAGTAATGAAAGAAATATGAGTCAGAATGTGCTGAAACTCCAAGTGTGTAAACAAAATAGTACGCGTCACATATTTTCGCGAAGAGTTTTCCCCGAAATCGAACAGGGGACCGTCAACAAATTGAAAAAAAAACGAAGAACTTTTGGATAACCCTGTCAAAACTAATGTAGCAAAAGCGTTCAAACTGCACATTATGATTAATTGGCTTATTGTAATGTACTGCGTTAATTTTTACAAGGATAGCATGTATACTCGTAGAGAAATTAAGGTTTTTATAAAAACAGTCCTAAATTTTTCCAAGTTTTTTGCTTATAGTTTGCAGAGTTTTTATTATAAAATAATGTTCTATTCTGAAAATATGACAAACATCATTGTACACAATACCCTGTCATTAGAATTTAAAAATAATAAAAATTGTATGAAAAATGAGTATGTTTAGTAAATAATTTTTCATTGCGCATGCGTCAACGATATCAAAATGTCATTTGCATATTGTGTTAGCTAAATGTATAGAGAAACTTCTGTAAAAGTTTCAAAAACATAGCTTGAAAATTCTGAAAATGGGAGCCTATAGAATCAACTCAAAATCCTTTATTCCCTAAATGAAGCAAAAAGATGAGGGGCTGTATCCATATTCCATTGTTTAGTGCCTACACAATATTGCACGTACAACTATATTTAGGTAAAACCCCTGATTGTTTTGCTTCCTTTAGGAATAACGGATTTTGAGTTTATTCTATAGGCTCCCGTTTTCAGAATTTTCAAGCTATGTTTTTGAAACTTTTACAGAAGCTGCTCTATACATTTAGCTAACACAATATGCAAATGACATTTTGATATCGTTGACGCATGCGCAATGAAAAATTATTTACTAAACATACTCATTTTTCATACAATTTTTATTATTTTAAAATTCTGATGACAGGGTATTGTGTACAATGATGTTTGTCATATTTTCAGAAAAGAACATTATTTTATAATAAGAACTTTGCAAATTATAAGCAAAAAACTTGGAAAAATTTAGGACTGTTTTTATAAAAACCTTAATTTCTCTACGAGTATACATGCTATTCTTGTAAAAATTAACACAGTACATTACAATAAGCCAATTAATCATAATGTGCAGTTTGAACGCTTTTGCTACATTAGTTTTGACAGGGTTATCCAAAAGATCTTCGTTTTTTTCAATTTGTTGACTGTCCTCTGTTCGATTTCGGGGAAAACTCTTCGCAAAAATATGTCACGCGTACTATTTTGTTTACACACCTGAAGTTTCAGCACATTCCGATTCATAATTTCTTTCATTACTTAAAAATAATTACTTAATTACCAATTATGCTTAACTTTTGGACACCAGTGTTTATTATGTGTCTTTTCCCTTCACACGTTTTTCTGAAGGCACCCAAATTGTATAAATGAAAACTGACCGATTCTAAACGAATTACTCAAAAGGCGTCTTTTTCAAATCTTAAAAAAAAAATTCTCTTTTAATGGTTAGCAAAAGAATGAAATTACTTTTTAAAACTAGTCGTTAGTATAACCACAGTACATACTCATGATATGTATGAATAATTTAAAATATTAAAGTAAAAGATGTGCAAACTATACATAAAATGCATTGCAATTCCAAAATAAAATTTAAACCAATATATAGAAATATTTTAAATACATAGTTACGCTGTGTTACTGAATTATGGATGCCACTTATTTATCTTGTCGCAATTACATATATAAACTATTTAAAACTTATGTATATGGATATATTGGCATCGTTTTTATTTATTTTTTTTAACGAAAAAACAAATAAATTATATGATAGATGAATAAAATTACAAATAGATGAATAAAAATACAAAGAAAACTTCGAATTAAAAACAACATAATGATTTAACAAAGACATTGAACGTGCTTAGTGTCAAGTGAATGTTTCAATTACGATAAACGATTACTCACGTTTAATCTTATAGTTTGGCTATAGTTTTTTGGTCGACAGGATAATCGAGTAGTACGGAATTGCGACAAAGAAAGTCCTTATATTTCCAAAAGTGATTATCATATTAACCAACAGTTTACTGCGTCGAATAAGTGTCTGAGATACAATTAAAAATATATGTTTGAATTGAAATGTGAATGAAATACAGGCGCATGAAAAATCGAAGAATGTGGAAAATGTGAGTATAAATATCTCAGAAAAATTATCCGGTTACTTTTATTATTTAAGCAAAATTTATATTTTTTAATTGTTTTTGTATTCACTCCATACAATAAACCAAAAATTTTAATACACCTTTCTGTAGAACGAATTTTCTCTAGAACGAATTTTCTGCAGAACGAATTAAAAAAAATCCTGCTAATCGAGATTACTGGTATTTTAATAGGCCTATTTTCACTAATACATACTAAGTATACATCAAATTTCAGCTCTCAATTTTTTTCCAGAATTAGAGAGTTTACAGACACACGTGCAGACGGACGGCAATTATTCTTTTCTAAAAATACAATTTTCGGAATCTACAGTACCTAAAATCTGTAAATCACTCATTTTTTAAAGTTTTTTAGAACGATTAGAATATTTACCGTGTTCTATGTATGACGGATTAGTAAAATCACATTATTTCTGCTTCTGATACTTTTCTTCTCCGCCCGTGAGATATTGAATTTACGAACAATCCACAAAAAATATTATACGATAAAGCACCCCACTTTTCAGGATTTTGAATACAGCTAAAATAAATTTCAATTATTTTTTTATCGAAATGTGAGAAAAGGAAATTTATTATCAGTTAAATGAAAAAAGTATCAAGGAAGAGAGCCAATTTAGAACTTCTGGCTGAACTTACCAATGTTCTAAATTAATTATCCTTCACAAATTAACTGATAACCTGGTAAAGCGTTGTCACATTATATCAGAGGTCCTAATATCGATTCACGGCTTGAACATCTTTTTCACTTAAATGAAAAAGTATTTCATTTTCAATGTTTTAAAAATAATGTATTTAAAAGCTCTTCTGTTATTAAACGCATAGAATTAATATGAATTAAATATTATATTAGAAAATTTATTTTCCGCAACATCATGTGCCATTTCTCTAACTGTTATATTTTAAAAAATATAAACATATTTGTACACCTAACCACAACACGCTATAATAAACAACTAAAGCCGTTCTACAACATAATATTTTGCAACTACTGTCTGTGAAGTAAATATTAATCAAGAAGTCTCGGTGACTCTCTCAAAATTACACAACCAGAACAAATGCCAATTGTAATTAGATATCCATTTGATGATTTGTAATTAAACGTTCAATGAAATATATACGAAAATTTCATAACATTTTAAACGAGGCAAGTAGCGCAGATCAAAATTTGAACATCATAATAAATCAATGTGAAATGAATAAATGCCCATGAATCAACATTAGCATTATGTGTTGAAAATATATGTATCCAATATACGATTTGCTAGATATGATGTTATATGATAAGACATTATGATATTACAATGATGGCAGTATAACCGTGAGGAATGCAATGACTTGGACAGAAATTTTTATACTTTTCTTTACTATACCTGTATATGTCGTAATTGCAACGTAGTTTTCAGAAGTACATTTTTACCATGTTCTTATGTAATTTTATGTCCTGGAACTATGTCCCATATTTTATAACTTATGGCATCTCTAAACTTTTTGAAACTCCTGTGACGTATTTTTTTGATTCATGACTACACATTTCACTACATGTTTTTTTCATTCATGAACGTATTAAAAAAGTAACATAACATATTAAAAAAGTATTTAAAAAGTTTATCTGTATTTAATTTTAAAAGAACTGTCTCTTACAAATGAGAAAGATTTTGAAATAAGAGTGTGAAATCTATAAATTTCAACTGATAATGATAAAGCAAACAACGATACTCAATCATTAGTCTGTAAAGAGATAAATTATACGTCGCAACAGATAGATTTTGCCTATTTAGTCAAAATTTATTCTTATTATTTTTCCTTAATACTTAAAAGTAATTATATATAGAAAGTTGCAGAGTGTAGTTAAGCTGATAAAATTTAATAATTTAAGCCCATTTAATTGGAAAATATAGCAATGCAATATTTAAAACCTATATATTTCTACATAGGATACATGCTATAAAATATTAAATTTTAGCTGAAAATCTGAAATGTAACATTTTATCTTTTTCTCCATTATTAAAACAATGTACAGCTTTTAAATACTTTTTTTACTTACCCATCATACGTAGTATAGGGCCGTACTTAGAGAGGTGTCTGGGGGGAGGATATGTCATCTCCAACTCTCTTTTGAGTCTCCCCTGGAAAGGTTTTAGGTCATTAAATGAATTTCTGTTCTGAAAATCCAGATGAAATTCTGTTCAAAAATTTAATTTAGTTTTAAGACCCTTTCACAGTTTTGCACAAATATTAAATTGGTACTTAGTGTTCAATACTAGCGCATCCAAATTGTGCATATGAAGATAACATGATGTTTAACTTTGCACTGTTATACACTCGAAGCTTTTAATTCTACATCATATTAAGAATGAAATTACAAAGAAAAAAAATTATTTTCTTATCATAAAAGAAAGTTATTACAAGCGGTTTAATAAGAAACAGTACCTAGATTATGGGTATGCACTCATTTATCTTTCTACATTACAGCGAGTGAGAGAGAAAGAATATGAGCCCCCCCCCCCTCTACAATTTCTCGAGTACCCCTCCTATTATTCACTTCTAGCTATATCTCAGTTCTTCGAAAAGAAACTTTGTTTAACATATATTTAATTAGAAGAGTGTTACTATGCTGAATTTTATACATCACCAAGACATTTAACGAACATCGCAAATTAAATTCATAAAAAATATATCATTTTATAATACAGGTTAAGAAATTGGATATTAGAATTTAATTATTGCCTTTGATTTCAAAGATACAATACTACACTGGTCACCAAAATTAAAGGATAATGAAAACAAAATATGCTCACTACTTAATTTTCCAACCACTGCACAATGTTGCAATTATTTAAGTTAATTAAATACTAGTGATCTCAAAGTTGCACTTCAGCGCTTACGTTAGCGTCGGAAATATGCAAATTATATGATTGACCATGTGGTGCGCCATGGATGTATGCTGGAATTCTGGTCTGTAGTATTGTTAAAATTAAATGTGATACCTTGGCGTGATGAGCGCTCAAATCTTGGGCGACATCCATTCGTGTTTAAACTCCCACGATTCTACTAATTATTCGCTACTTTTTAGCTTTATTTAAATGATGCCATTGCACCATACCCAATGAATTTTTATCACTGTCAGATACCACACTGATTTTTAAAAAAAACTACAGACTATAATTCCAACATACGTTTATTACGCACAACATCATCAGTCACCTATTTGCATATTTCCAAAATTAACGTATGTGCGGAAGTGCCACTTTGTTTTCAATAGTATTTAATCAATATAAATAAAACAGCATTAGGCAATGGTTGCATTATTAATTTAGTGGATTTAATTTTTATATACTTCTATCTTCAATAGAAGAAAGAATCGTAATCGAAATTTTTTTCGACTTCCTGATTTGACGGATTTACCCGTTTTAGGGGTGAGAGATTAAAAAAAAGTTTTTACAAAATGTTTGTCTATCCGTGAATCTATCTGTGAATGTGTCCGTATGTCCCCATTCTACCAGCAAAAAGTGTATGAAGATATGCTTAGAATTGTACAAATTTTTTTGTGAATTTTGTTGGATGTGGCAAGCAGATTCTTCTTCAATTATTAAATATTCTGCCGAAAGGGGGCCCTGCAATCACTAATTTTGTTCTATTTTGAATATTGTGCCGACCAAAAGTGTATGAATTTATGCATCGTATTGAATCAAATTTTTTATGTAAGTGTATGGCTATAGTTATTTGGTCCTCCCTGAATTAAAAAAAAATCCGCCGGAAGGGGGCACTGCAATAGCAATTTTTGCGCCATTTTCAATATTGGACCACCTGAAAGTGTATGAAGTTACACATAGAACTGAAAGAAATGTTTTGCGTAACTGTTTGGCTATGGCTAGTCAGTCCACCCTGAATTTGAAAAAAATCCGCCGAAAGGGGGCATTATATTCACGCTGTTTGTACATTTTCATTATTTTACCATCAAAAAGTGTATGAAGTTATGCATAGAACTGAATTTTTTTTGTACGACTATTTTTCGGTATAGCAAGTAGGTCCTCCTTGAATTTGAAAAAAAAAAAAAAAATCTGCCTATCACTTTATTGGCTATCGGCTCGTGCAGAGACGGAAACTTGTTTTTATTCCGATTAATTGACTAACGTAGAAATTTAAGGTTAAATTCAATGTTGGTATAGTATTGAATTAAAATTATTAAAATGTACGTATGAGATTGGCACGTTTTGGGATTGACGCATCTAACTAGTTTTCTTTATGCTTAAATTTAATGACCGGTGTGTGAAGAACTGACGGAATATTTTTTAACTCTTGATCTAAGTTCATTTATTTAAAAACCTACTACCATTAAAAAATAGTTATAATATATTTTGTTACATTTTCGTGCACTATGGCGTTACATGCATTTTTTAGTCATCTTGAACATATTTGTACAATACTTTTAAAAAGTCATACATAATAGTAGTGTTGGACTATACTTGTTTATATAGCTAGAAATTTTTATAGTATATAGATCTATACTTTTCTAGCATATAAATAGTTACTTAACCTTACTTTGCTAACCTTAATAATAGTTACTAACCTTACTTAACCTTACTTTGTACAGTTTTTTACAAAGTCTTAATATTCTATTAGCAGCGATTTATAATATTACAGTTGTAAATTGGTATACTTATACTACAGAGCCTTTCGTGCGCGACTAAAACTCGCATTTGACAGATTATTTAAAGTAAACATTTGCATATTTAAAGAAGCAATTAAAATACAAACAATTTCCAAAATGACTCACCGTTTCCATTTCTATATTTATTTTAACATTGAATGTACGATGAAACCAAATTTCTGGTACTACTTAATGAAAGTGCATTATATAAACAATGTAACGCATTGTATAATATAGTAAACTAAATAATTAAAAAAAATACTAAACAAAATTGTTGATGCTATCTAACGTACACATTATTCCTAAAGTAAAAGATGACGTAAAGCAAACACATGATTAAAGTTATTAACTTGATTTCAAGGTTTCAGTTAACACTTTATAACCATCATGATGAGAGTAAATTTCTAAAATACAAAAAGTAAAAAGAAAAACAACTAATATGTTACATTCTTAAAATTTAATTCGAACATCTAAAGGCCAAATGGAGAATCGAAAATCCTTTAAAGACAACTCAGTGGCGCCTTCTGTTCCTGAAAGTTAAAAAACAGAACGATAAGCTGGAACAACAAGAACATATCCTAGTGTTTTCAGAATACTAAGCGAGATTTCCGGAATGATAAATGAAACATTGTCGCTATAAATATCAAAAGATTCGCGAATCACAGCTTTAAACAAATCGGTTTGTTGTTTAATAATTTTAGTTTGGGTTGAAGTCAACAAATAATAGTTGTATCCTGAAGTAATTCTATGAGAGTGCTATAAAAATATTAATCTTTATTTTCAATCTTTAACAAGTAAGAAATATCATGCGTTAAACATAGATTATGAAGCACTTTCCAACGCTTCATGAAATCGTCAACAAAACTTCATTACTTAGAGAAATAAGGTTATATAGCCAAATAAGTATTCCAATACTTTTGAACAGCCCTGTATTTGATCTGTCAGTTGATATATATATATTATAAAATGGGAAAATTTACTTTATAATACTTTATATATTTATATATACTTCACTTATATATACTTTATTATATTTACTTATAAGAAAAAAGCTTAAAATTTCTTTTTTGAGTTATTTGTACTAATAAATGGGAAACATACTTGAAAACTTTTGTTCAGCCCTGTAGTTTACCTTGTACCTTTATTATACGTCAGTAAGAAGATAAAATTCATTTTCAACTAAAACACTCTTAAAACAACTGAAATCACATTGCTATAAATTATCATTCATAGGTGTCAATGTACATAATTCTTTGCGTGGCCCTGTATATCATTTTGTCTATATTCTGCAAACATTTCTTTGTAAATTGAATGTAGTTCAGCGAAAAAATGTATACCTTATTTAAGAAACACCTTTAAGTAATTTACGCTCATACTCAGAAATGTTGGCGAGCTCTTTTGGATAGCCCTGTATATCAACTATCACATTTATACACACCCTTTTAATGTACAAAGATTTAGTGAAACTTAAATGCGTATATCATAATTAAAATGTATTACATACACCCGTTAGCCATCATTAGAAACATATAGGGGGAACTGGGGCACATTGATACAGTTTTTTTCTAACAAATTTTTCAGTGTCCAGAAAGCAGAAATTTCAAGTTTTTTTCCTATGTGATGTCAGAAAAACTTGTGTAGTGTGATATAAAAATGTACAAACGTTGTTTTATATATTATTTTTGCATTTAATTAAAAAAAATAAACAAAAGCCCTTTGTATCAATATTCCCCATCCCCGGGTAAGATTGATACACCTCATGGGGCACTTTGATACGTCTGGGAAAAATGGAGATAAAATAACACCAATGCATATTTTTCATAAACAAAATAGTTACAAACCATTTATATTTATTTATAGAAATTCAAATCACTCACAATTTTGTTTGTAAGCAATATTAAAGCAATCTAAATGAAATGTATAATGGTGTGATTTTCTGCCTGTTTCTTGACTGAATGTTGGCTGTGGTAACTTTATCATACCTGGCACTTCAACCCCAGCATTATCTTCTTTCTTATGAAAGATGAAAAAATTACCACGTTTTCTGTTTATAAATCGGTTTATAAACAGAAAATAAAGGATAATTATATTAAAAAGTATATTTATAACATAATTATCCTGTGCTGTTCTGCAGCTTGTTTCTCTTACTTAACTTTTCTCATGTCGAAAATACTTTTTTCTCTGGAGAATCGATATAAATTCGAGATTTTCCAGGCTGCCATCCTATTCTTTTGTTAGTTCTACAAGCACTAGATGTTGGGGAATTTCGTACGTCTTTTGTTTTCAAAAATACTGTAAAATGTTCCAATATAGAGAAACTAGAGCTATTTCACTTCAATAAAAACTAATATTACTAATTTTTGGGGAAAAATGGTTGGATGTATGGTAAAAAAAAATAATCAAAGGTAATGAAAAATGAATTAGAAAAGGATTTAGGTTGTATCAATGTGCCCAAACACAGACTGTATCAAAGTACCCCATAGAGCCATTTTGAATAAAATGAGTCTGAAATCCAACACTTCACAATTTATCTGACAATAAAGAATGAGAAACTGATAACCAGTAGCTCTACTTGCCAGGGGGAGTATTCTTTTTGGTTGAAAATCCTGGATCAGTTGTAGAATACATTTTCAGCTGTATAACTCAAATTTACTTTTTACTTACAAAGACAATAAATCACACGTCCCATTTCATCAAACTATTGACTCATCCCAAAACTTTCTGTATGTAGTTGAGAGCACTAGCATTACCTTTTGAAGCTGCTGTGAAACTTCCTGTAATGATCCTGTGAGCAGTAGAGGGGTGTACCAATGTTCCCCATGTTTCAATGTGCCCCAGTTTCCCCTACAGTCCGTCGGAAGGAATATACTATTTGAAGATTGTGTGTCCGTGTAAATGCAATGTACTTAATATTATGCAAGACAGTATTGTATAATTTATATTAATCCTCAGAAATAATAGATCAATTTTGTTATACATGAAACAGTTTAATATATTTTTTAAATGTCGCACATATTCCCCCTTTTTTTACCATTATCCAATGGAATTTTTTGTATGGCCCTGTAAAGGAATGATAGCTATATTTTCACCGCATATTTTATAGAATGCATATTTTAGTGCACCTCTTAAATGCATGTAAATTTCAATATGTTTGACAGAGTGTAACATCTTTAAAACGCCTTTGAAACGATTTTCCCCATAGGCCATAATGTAATGGAAAAATTTTCAATCTTCCTGTAAATAAACTAATTATGGTAGGAACTTCATTTTCAATAGGGTTCGTGCTAGGGTAAACCTAAATAACGTCGAAAAATTTCATGACCATTCGAGAATATTTACCACAGTTAGAGCGCGGACAGACGGCCAGATAAACCGAATGCATAACCACTTTCTAACTTTGTTGGAAAGTGCTAAAAAACTGATGTTTAGTTAAACCATTATATGAGGACATTTGTAAAGTTAAAAGAGTACTAATAAACCCCTGAGAAAAATATATATGAAATCAGACGTATTTTCTTACTCATTAGATTAAATAAAATCATTGAATTAGATGCTATAATCTAAGTGTTGTAATTGTACAGAATATAAACAAAGACATAATGTAGACAAGTGTCATAGCGAGAAAAGACATGATATATAAAGAATTATATCCATATGGGATAAGAGGTTCATTCTAAGCATGGTAAAAGAAAAAAATATTTAAATTGAAAAAAAAATTAATCTAAATTTGGAGTGTTAAAAAATACCATTCACAGAAGAATGCTGGACTTTGAAAGAATAACTTTTCTAGAAAATGCTGAAGAAATAATGTTTTAGAAAACACTATACATGTTTATATACTATACATGTTTAAGCTGCGCTAAGAAAATGAGGTCTTTTTGTGATAAATGATTTTAAGAATAATTAGTGATGATAAAAACTGAAACTTGAATCGGGCAGATAGATATAAATTAAACTGGTATCGTTTAATCAGTAATGACATGGGCTGGTTTTGTAGGTACAGGACAAACATTATAGGCATTTCATAGCAAGAACATGAATCCCCAGGACTATCAGCAAATCTTAGAGGGCCATTCTATACCTATATAGAATTTGCTGGAAAGATCAATTTGTGCACTTTAATAAGACGGCTATTCATGTATCGAATTCGACAAAATGTGGTTTATTGTGAATAATATCAATGTCATGTACTAGCCATCGCTTAGTTCGGAATTTAAATCCCATAAAAATGTATGGAGGCATCTAGAATGAAAATTATGGGAAAATGAACGCCAATATTTTTCGGCCAAAGACCTTAAATAGCAACAAAGCTCGCATGGTTAACACTATCCACAAAGATAATGCAAAATTTAGTACTTTGCGTTCGTTTTTCGTTCTAGGTGTCTTTGTATTTGCAGTCTCGTACCTCTCCGGAGCTGGTAGTTCGTCACAATGCTGGTCGGTAGGGTTGGAGATCCATTTGATATCCATGGAGTTATAGAAAGTATTCGAATGATTGTCTGACATATCGCCGAATGTACAAATAATACAAGAAAGTTGCAGATGGGGAAATATTATTGATCAATAGCTCCTGTCCATGTTAAACCTGTCGAAATGTGAGAGTCAGTGGCTGCAGCAAAGTTAGATCAGACATAATCAGATTCCCGCATCTTTGATTTTAAACGATCATTTTGGAGACTAGGAGATCAGGTCTAATGAAGATCTTCAATCCTAGGTTCCTAAGGTTGGCTATAGAGCTAATCAAAAGATTTCTTCATAAGCGGTATCGATTCGCTGCCTGTCATCTGACATAGGTGCATTTAAAGGAGATAGAGCAATGTAGATCATACATTAATATTAGATTAAACATTTTAAATATCAATAAAAATAAAATTTTCACATCTGATTTCAATATTATTTTGGCTTTAAAATTTTAAACTTACACATTTTTAAATTATATTTCAAACAGAAGCTGTAGAATCTGCCTGTTAATGTATTTATTCTCAAAAACATCCATTTTAATGATGTTTTTAATTGAAATATAAATAATTTTCTGCTCACTTATTTTATTTTTCTAAACATTAAGAAAAGCTTTAAAATTAAACACAATATTGATGACAAAATATTTTGACAAAAAACGAATTTTATCAAAAGCGGATAATTACTCTCATAGATCAGTAAAACAGCACATATACTTGCAAAAAGAATAAAAAATTTAATTTTCTTACCATATTTAAGAAAAAAATTTGTGGTTTTTATAAAATGTTCACTAACACGGAATTTAAAATATTCTTAAATATGAAAAAATAATCAAATTATTGAAAACATGTTTCGTAGGAAGAAGTACTTATTACTGAATGTATTGAATTGTTACTGAAAAATAAAATTAAATACTATTATTTATTTATTTAAGATTTAAAATAACAGATGTCTAAAGTTACACCCCAGCATAAGCACTTTTAAATATTTTTATCTGCATAATTTTATCTGCAATTTATCCCAAAAGAAGAAAACATTTATTAAAATGCATTTATTTATTCTTAATATTTTATAATGTAATTAAATGTATATTTTATTACTATTTTAGAGAACAAACCATAAAGTAAATCTTATTTTGACTCTTGTTATTGAAAACAATAAAATTCCTTATTTTAAAATCCTAACAGTACATTTAAAATGTAGTTAAAACTCAAGTTATAGTTTTAGTTAAAGCTAAATATCGTCCTACGCAATTACATCAGATCATTAAGTTTTCATGATTTTTTTATTATTCATAATTTTATTGATTTTATAATTCATTCATTAATATGATTATGCAGTACCTGAGGCATTAGTTTAATATCGGTCTTTCTGTCACATATCAGAAGTAATGTCCCTGCTTATATAAATAACTTCAGTATAAAAAAGCCCGTTAAATTAAAGGCAAAATCCACTGGCAGCAATGCTGCCAGAGGTTTTTGCCGTAAAAATTGCAGTAAAATTAGATGTACATTTTTAAAAAATTAAAATCTAGTTTTATTGCAAAAGTTTTTTTATTAAATAGAGTCATTGATTTTTTATTCTTATGATGCCTAAACTAATACTATTTACATCTCTTTCACAAGGAAAATTTTGAAGAATGAGGGTTTTTTTTTATGAGAATACTAATGTTTCTAATTAATCTTGATTTTTATTGGGTCTGTTGAGATGGTCAAACTATTGTAGTATGTGAACGAATACTTGTGTACATAATATTTTTATTTTTCTTCCTTTTCAAAGAGATGTTGTAGACATTTCTTATCATCTGCATACTATATTAGTGATTTTAACGTATGAGTAAAATATTGGTAAAAGAATTACACCCACGCATATATAAATTAAAACAATTTATAACATATTGAAATACATATTGTCTGAATCATGTTACAAACTAAAATTAAGAAAAATGTGTTAATAAATATATTTTTAAAAAACCTAACTGACTTTTTTGAAAAGAAAGGTGACGAGTATTTAAAAAATACGTCAATTACTAACATTTATTTTATATGCATCTCCCTAAACGAAACCATTTACAAAAAAAAAAAAAAAAAAAAAAAAAAAAAAAAAATTAATGATTCATATTTTAGGTTTATTTTCAAAAGTAAAAATTTTCCACAAAACATATTTTTCACGGGCAATTAAACCTTCAAAAAACAACTGAGTGAATCATGTTATGCATTTAGTTAATCTACTTTGTTTTGTCGCTGCTTTTATTATCGATGTTTTTAATTTAGAATCGAAAAATTAAAGAAGCATATAGAAATGTTTATCTGATTAGAAAGGAAGTGCTAAACACAATGTATGCAAATTCCTAAAACTAATTTATGTCCTTCACGTAAAATATAGTATTCTTAGAAACAAGAATAAAAGTATTTTTCTCTCATTTATTCAACGTCTTTGGGTGCACAATCATTTAGGTATGTTATATAAATATTTAACTTTTAAAGAATAAAGAGTTTTTTTTTTATTTTGGGCTTTAAAATGTAAGAATGTCTTTCGAAGGAATTTAAAATCACATAATATTTATCACAAAACATTACAAATGAAAAATTTAAATGATTTTTTTATTAAACAGAATTTTATTTGTATTTTTTCTTGGAGTCACCGTCCCTGCTTTACTATTGCATTAACATGCAGTCTGGTAAATGCAGACGAAGATAAAATAAGTATGTAAGTATAGATAAGGGGAAGGGAGGGGTTGACTGCTATGAAAAGTTATACCGTGTCGAATAGAGATGTATTTCTATTTTCATTATCGCATTACACATAGGATTATATTTATTTTTACTCTTTTATATTACTTTTTTTAATACTTTCAAACATAGTTGATAAATGTTTATTATTTCGGTTTTTCTGTCCGTTTATCAGTATACTTGAGCTCGATCTCTCGTAAAAATTCTCCCATTGCGCGAGATCGTTACTGCAAATGAAGTGCGCAGAAATTATAGTTAATTTACAGGGACAATCAAAACTTTTCCGTTTCATCACGGTCTATGAAACAAATCGTTTCAAGTTTATTTTAATAATGTTAAACAATTTCAAACATAATTAAATTAATTAGCTTTTATGTAATGCGACGAATGATTCATTCTGAAAAATGTGGGTGCCAAAGTATTTACTATTCATTTACCGGGCCACACAAACGAATTACATTGCAAATTGTCTTCTGAATGTTTTTGCAGTATTTTTAATCTATGCTACACTATTTGAATTATAATGAAAATAATGTGCCTTATTGGGGCTTACTACAAGATACTTGTTGTATAACATGGTGTTCTTAGCATTTATCGTTCATTTACCGGGACACACAAAAAGTTCAGATAGAGTACTGAATCTGCAATACACGGTCTATCAGTTATAATTGCTGTAAATAAGATATCATTTAAGGATGCACATTTAATTAATTTTTTGCATAGTGTGGGATATGTTCTGATAGTATAAATTATACATAGAGTTTCCCTGAGGTTTCTATACAAGTGACATTATTTGATACTGCTATAACGCCTTTGCACTTTTTCGGTGATAAAAATGTATTTCCACTTTTCCGAGAATTCGATAAAATGCAAATATTGTTTATTATTTGAGTTTAAAAACTCAATAATAGAGTATGTATGTACTGACTGAATTATTTAATTGATTGTCTTGTTTAAAGACATAGTAATAGAAAAGTAAAGACAAACCTTTTGATTTTAAATCAGGTATGAAAGAATTTAACCTACATAAAAAATCACAAAAATACTTTCTTCGATATAAAAATGTCAATAACCGTAAGTTCATTAAAAAACGTTATTGTCGTTGATGAATAAATATATCTATAAAACATACATCCAATTTTTTCGTCTTCATCAACGCTAGAACAGACAATTAAAAAGAAAAAGAGACAGTATTAAATTATATACTTTGGAAGCATTACTCTCTAAACATCAATTTAACTAAAGTCTACTAAAACACAGCGCAATTTAAAATTATTTGCCTATTAATGTTTTAAATCTTTATTCGGAAACATTATGTCATTATAGAGGAAATGGGAAAAACAAAATTAATCCATAATTCTAAATTAAATTCAGCCGAATATTTTTAAAACATGCATGTTTTAAAATTTATTATTTGACGGAAAAATTTTCATTATAAAAAGTTAGACCTGTTTTCGCCTACTGCATTGTTCCAATGAAAATTTTAACATTTAGAGTTATGAATAAAAGATAAGATATGGCTTATTAACGAACTACGTTCTTCATTTTTTATTAATTGTTTAGGACTTTGAATAGCATTGGCAAAAGTCTTTTTTTTTCTTCTCCAAATTAAACATATTTTAATATTCACCATTAAAATTTGAATAACATTAACACTTGTTTTTTTAGTCAAATTTAATTTATTTGCCTATTTATACATTTTAAATACTTTCTTCCAATGATTTCCCCAAAAAAGCTGTACTTATGAGGACCAATAAATGGGTAATCCTATAAATTCCTTTAATTAAAATTTAAAATCATCTGATTATCTTTTAATATACGCAAAATGCATTAATAAGCATAGCTTTTAAATAAAATAAACTTTTCTGTCTTATTTATAACTACTTTATTACTATAATATTTATTTGAAACCGAAAAATGTGATAGTAAATTTAAAAAGCCAAAGTATGAGTCTTCAATATTTTAATGGTTAAAAGATGAATGTAAAATTTAAACAAGAAAGAAAAACCATGCATTAAGCATAGATTATGAAGTATAGATTATGGAAGACTTTCCAATATTTCTTGAAATCTTTAACAAAACTTCGTTAGCAAGGGAAATAACGTAATATTGTTCATATACAAATATACATTCCAATACTTTTGAGAAGCCCTGTATTTGAACTGTCGGTTAATATATAGACCATAGAATGGTAGAATTTAGTTTATGTAGAAAACGCCTAATTACTTGACATTTTCCTTTCAGCAATTTATACTAATAGTTAGAAACATACTTGAATACTTTTATTTAGTCCTGCAAAATACATAGTACCTTTAATACACGAAAGTACTTTACTAAAGTTTAGTTTAAAAATAAATTCCCTTTAAACTACTTAAATCAAATTTCTAGAAATTATCATGCAAAGGCGATCATGTATCCAGTTCTTTACTTGACCCTGTATATCATTTTATCTACATTCTACAAACATTTCTTAGTAAACTAAATGCAGTTCATCGTAAAAAGGCATAAAATATTTAAAAACTAACTTTAAGTAAATTACACTGATATTCACTAAACTTTCCGAAATATTTTGTGTAACATTGTATATTTAAATTTTGTAACAATTAGCATTTATATAAATCAGATAATATTCATACGTCTAGTGAAACTGAAAAGCGTATATCATAATTAAAAATGCATTTTATCCGTTTAACAGCAATCTTCCATAGTATACAGGACTTCGGAGAGAAAATACTATTTAAAATATTTTATGTGTCCCTGTCTATGCTATGCACTAGTATTATGCATGAAATAAATCATATTAATGCTCAGCAATGTATATCAATTTGGTTATATATGAAATCGTTTACCATAATTAAAATGTGTCGCAAACAATCCCCTCTTTATTATTATGTATTGTAATTCTTTTGTGTGGCCCTATAAATGAATAATAACTATTTTTTTTTTTGCTGCACTTTATAAAATGTATATTTTGGTGCATTTTGTAGATGCATATAATTTGAAGATATTTGACAGGGTGTAACATCTTTAAAATTCATTTGAAACGATTTTTCGCGATAGGGCGTTAACTTTTGACTCTCCCTGTAACTGAACTAATCATGGCAGAACCTTCATTTTAAATAGGGTTCGTGCTCGGGTAAACGTCATTAAGTCCAAAAATGTCATGACAATCCGAGTATATTTACGAGAGTTAGAGTGCGCACAGATGGCCATACGGCCATACGGACAAACGGACAGACAAACCGAATGAATAAGCACTTTTCAACTTTTTTGAAAGTGCTAAAATACTATGCAAAGTAATTACGTAAAAAATAAATAATTAAAAAAAAATTCTTCAAATTAATAGAAGTAAAATTTGCATTTTAATAAATTAATGTTTTCATTTTGAAATGTTCTTTTAAAAAATTATTTCTATATTAGTATAACAATATTTATAAGACTGCGGTTCCTTTTTATTGAAAGAAGTGATGCTGATTTAACGATATATAGATATATTCAAAATGTTGATTTGAAATACATATTTTTTTATATTGTTTATCCGTATTTTAAATTAAAGTATTGTTTTATGCTATTAAAGGAGAAAATATGAATTAAACACATTTTTTATGTCTTGCTGCTGTCTATAATCAATATTTTTTTAAATCTGAGCAAAACATATTCAAATCTGAGTATGTCGCATAATGAAAATGTCTTGGTATCAAAATTGTTCCACTTCGAAATGTTTATATACTCATTACTGAAAAAAATGGATCTACTTCACTATGAGCGCACGTGCTTTATTCATCATGTTTATTCATGATTATAAATCACGTTTGCATGTATATACTGTTGATGCTTGTCCACTTCCACCTGCGAAGTCTTTCTTTCCTTGATTCATCGAATTTTCGGTTTCAAAGGCTGAAGAAGAAACTCTACGTTTTTACAATATCATTACGACTGACTTTATGTGTTCTTAAGTAAACACGTTAAAACTGCACTTCTCTAGATTTCATGTTATAAAATATTATTTAAAGGAGCGTTTCGTTTGAAATCATAACAAATAAAATAATACAGATAAATTCAGTTGCCATGGTAAAATTTACTACATTGATGAATAAAAAGTAATTTTGTTTGAAACAGTGTATTTATTGTAGCTCAGAATTGAAAGTATTTATTCGTCTTATTTGAATCCACATGTTTCTTTTGCGCACTGACAAATTTCAAATAACAGACAAATACGACAAGAAGATAAAGACTGTTCCACCAGCTTTATTAACGAGAAAAAATTTTATTCCGCGTTTGAACATCTTTAAGCTACAAAGTGTACTACTTCGAAATCAATTTGACTTTTCGTTCTTGGAATCTTGCTCATTTATTCACAGATTTGCTGCATTGACATTCGGTGGTTAGAATATTAGTATATAATCCTCAACGCATAAATAACGGATAAATTTAAATGATAAACCTAGCTGTAGCTCGCTACATTTCATGTAATAAAAAATTACTGAAAGTACTGTTTCGTTCGAAATCATAACAAATGAAATAATACGAATAAATCTAGTTACCATGGGTGAATTTTTCTATATGGATGAATAAAAAGTAATTTTATTTGAAACTGGTACTTGAGAATTAAAAGCATTCGATTGACAAATAGTTCCGTAAAAAGTTAAAATTATTGATTTAGTTGGATTTAAAAGTGATTTTTCTCAGTGTATAATTCTGATTTTAGAACTTTTAAAGCAAAACTTTTTTAAAGTTAAATTTAAATTATGTTGGATTCATTTACTTGAAAATTCATATTTAGTGTATCAAATAATTAAATAAACTTTAGTACATCGCAATGTGCTTCAAAAAAGTATAACTTTTAGCTCATTTTGCTCTCTGACAAAAGTAAGACAACTAAGAACATATACGACATGTTTTAGTGGCTCTCCTACAGACAAAATTTTGTATTCAGAATTTTCAGATCTTTATACTACAACGTACTACTTCGGAATCAATTTGGTATGTTTTTCCGTGCTTGAAACCTTCCTCCTTTTTTCACAGATTTGCTGTTGAGCATTCCGTGGTCGCTCATCCTAATTTATAATCCTCAACGCATAAAAAACGAAGGAAGATTAAGAAGATAGAAAGGAATCGAAAGAGAAACCTATAAATCTTTCAATCAATAAATGTATGCCCAGTTATATTCAAAAATTCGATAAAAATCATCTAATTAAAAAAACACATAGAAATTAAATAGCAGATCTTAATCAAAATTTATTTATTTTTGTCCACTAAACATGATTTTTCAAGTAAATGCAACCAAAATAAATTTAGTACAATATTTAAAATATGTTTGCTTAAAAAGTTGAAAAAACAGTATTTTACCCAGGCTTCAAGCCATTTGTGGCCCATTAAGTAATTGTTCTAAAAATATGATTTTTTGCGTGAACATAACAATGTCTCCTGATCTGCACGATTTGATATCGAAATTCGGGAAAAAAGATATTTAATGCTTCTTCTTAGAAACTGCTCGAAAATATAACGGAAAATTTCTAGTTATTTTATTTCAAAATTTTATCTTCCAAATACTACGATTTTTTTATTACCACTCACAGTATTAGTCGTATTTAATCGCAAGTTCATGTCATTAAATCACGAATCTTACTATTTTAAAATCGAAATGCTCTAAAAAGAAGTTGCAGAAGTTATTACAAAAGAATGGTGAATTGCTTAATTTATTTAACGAAAGTTGTGTTGTGTGTCCAATTCTGTGTCCAAATTTTATGACCAAACTGAATACTAAAAACTGCATAGATTACCTAAGAATGGAAATACAATATTTTAACAAACTTTTTACTTTTTAAATGTAATTAAAAACCAAACGATTAATTAAATGTGAACGCTTCAAAAACATATTATAAAACCTTTAAAGCATAAATACAGAGTTTATTTTTTTTACTTTCTTACAAACCGGCATCCTGTATTTGAAAAAATATTTATATGTGAGATAAAAATAGCTTACAAGTTTCTTTTAATTGTATACATAAGTTGATTCTGTAAAATCCTTTTTACATAAAAATAAGCTTTTTTAGATTTAGACAATGTATAAATGAAAACTAAAAAAAAAAAAAAATACAGTTTTTTTTCTATTAAACAAACAGTAAACTTTTGTGTTTACCCAAACGATTAGAGAATATTTTATGACCTATTGAAAGACATTTTTTTATTCAAAGCTTGAAATCCTAGTAAAGTTTACTGACAGCTCAAGAAGAAAACTGTGTTTCTTTCTTACATTACTTTTAATTTCATTTTTTTTTGTTAAATGCTTTGGTAGTAATTCCAATGCCCCCTTTGAAAACCGACAGTTGGAAAACCGTTCTTAAAAAACTCCCATGAAATTTAATGGTTTTGTTTCTTAACATCTGAGCGAATCTGCGGGATTACTTTTTTAAAACAGATTTGAAACTTCTAAATGAAAAGTTCAAAATTCTTTCATTTCTCATCAATGTCGTACAAAAGTACAAAAATATATATAAAAAAAGTTAATACAGACAAATTTAAAACAAAAAAAAGTGAAAAAATTACAGAATGTTTCTTTGTACTTTCTAAAGGAATTTACGAGATTACAAGACGCAGACAAATTTTAGTATTTTAAAAGTATTTTTTGAATAAATTTGGTTTGAGCAAATTTTTATTTTATTTTAACACAGTTATTCTAAGAAATAAATTAATTCACTAATAGAAAATGATATATTTCCTTCGCATTGAAAAATAATCAATAACTATAATATAAAAAGTAAAGTTTGTTTATTTGTATGGGGGTGATCTTCGGAACTATCGAACAGATTTCAAAAGTAATGGTAGCAAAATTATGGTGTTTGCCCTAAATCAAACATAGGCTATATCGTTTGTCAACTCCACTAAGCAAAAATGGGTGAAGAAGCATAAAACAATGTTTAAATATGCAATTTTTGTGTTACAGAAGTGCCTATAAATATATAATTTTTCATGCTAATCATTTATAACATATAAATGTCTCTATGAACAGTACCAAAAAAATGCGAAATTTAAAAGGGTTGAAAATGCACGAAATGCTTTCTAAAAACGTTCTAAATTGCGATTTTTAAGCAACTTTGGTAAGTAACAGACCTATTCAAAAAATAATGATGTAAAAGTGATGATCATAGTCCTTGCACCAACTTAGGATTCATCTTATGTTGGTATTATTATCCAAAAGGGGGCGCAGGAGCAAAAAAACGGTCTAAAAATGAGAGTTTTGAGTTACTGAAAGGCCGAGAAACGTAAGATTTTGCATGTGAATTACGTATATAACATAAATGTTTTCTAAGAACATTTTCTAAGCAATACAAAATTTCAAAAGGATGAAAATTCATGAAAAATGTTCTAAAAACGTTCTAAATTGCAATTTTTAAAACAATCGTGGGTAATAACAAACTATTTAAAAAAAATAATGATGACAAAATAGTGGTGATAATCCTTTCCTCCAACATAGGCTATATCTTATGTCGACGCCACTACCCCAAAGAAGATGGAGGAGAAAAAAATGTTCTAAAAATGGGCGTTTTGTGTTGCTAAAGAGCCAGAAACATAAATTTTCGCATGTTAATTACTTATTAGATATAATTGATTTAGGAACATTTCCTAAAAAATAAGAAACTTAAAAGGGATGAAAATGCGCACAAAAGCATTCTCAAAAAACGTTCTAAATGTCATTTTCTGTGCAATCTCAGAAAGTATCAAAGAAGTTTTAAAAGTAACGACTTGAAAACTATGGCCCTTGTGCTTATATCTGCTCTGTTTTATGCTGATGTTACTACTCCAAAGGGGGTGTAGGAGCAAAAAAAAGTCTAAAAAATGCAATTGATGTGTTCTTGAAGGAAGTTGATTCATGAAATCTGGCATGATAGTTACTTATTAGATAGAAATGATATCTAATAAGATTTCTTAAAAAAAAAAAACAGTAATTTGTACAGCTGTTAGACAGATGGGCATGCAGAAAGACTTAAATGATAAAGTTTACAAAATAAGAGAGAAAAGACAAACAATCTTTAAAGATAGTTAAAAAACTAGTTTATTGTAAATTTATTTTTCATTTAGCTTATTAGAAACAAAATAGTTTACAAAATTCACACATAAATTGTGCAAAAAATGTCATAAATTTTACTTTATGCGTAATTTCTCAGTGGCATCCCTAGAACAGTTTCGAAAAAAAAAAATTGAAATTTAAAAGGCATGATAACACATTCTAAACACTCTCTAAATTGCGATTTCTATGTTCAGGAAATATCAAATCGATTTTAAAAGTAATGGTTGAATATTGATGCCGAGAGTCCCTACATTTTATGTTGTTTTCCCTACCACCTGGGAGCTGCAAGAATAAAAAAATGTTCTAAATTGCGTTCTTTGTACAGCTAGAATGTCTAAAATCTTGAAGTTTCGCATAACAATTACTTAAAAGATGCAAAGAACCGCCCAAAGAAAATTCCAAATTTAAAAGTATGAAGTGAACGATAATCCTTCTAAAAGCGACTTCTACCTACCTACTGACAAAATAATGTTTAAATATTTACATTTTTTAGAAAATTAGAATACATTCTTTTTAAATATTGCTAGATGTTAAATTAAATTTTACGATATTTTTACAATGTTTATTTCTGTGTGTTGTATTTATTGTTGTTTATTTATTTATTTATTTATTAAGAATGCGATTTGTAAGGATCTTTACTAATTTTATTCTTCCATATGTATATATCTAAAGCCCTGAACTGGAAATTCGCTGTTTATATCTAATAATTAATATATAATTTTTGTTTGGTACCTAGTTCTTTAGTCTTCCCCATTTTGAAGACCTAGGAATTATTTATATTTATTTTTCTTGTTTTACTTGTTTAGTAGTTTTATTGTTATATAAATTTTTATACTGTTTACATGGATTCTTATTCCTTTCTGCGAAAAACTATATTGACTTATACCTAGTGCATATAAGAGCTGTTTGCTACTGACACACTAGATTTGTTTTCTTTAAACACCTTTTTAAAGAAGCGTTATATATATATGTGTGCATTTGAATACATGTGTAAGAGTGTTATAAACATTTTTTGTGATATTAAATTCATTCACTTTATGATATACCAAAAACTACAGGAGTGTAAAAAATAAATCCAATAAAGAAAAACGGAAGAATTCTTCTTTTCAAACTTTCGTGCTTGAAACAGAAAATAAAATTTTTCGTGAAGAATTGATTTTAAATGCATGCAAGATTTTTAAAATAAATATCTCGAGGAAATAATTCAGTTTAGGACTTAGCAAAATATGCATATAAACTAAAAAATTTACATATTATTACTCTTTGTTCTTTAAAAAATGTAAATAAAAGGAAATATGTATAGAATAAAAAAAATAATCATGACTTTCAATTCTTTTACGTTTATGTGTGTGTATTAAATTTTTTCACGTCAATCAATTTATTCTCTTTATGATTTTAAAAAAAGCACAAATATGTATGAAAAATGAAACAAATAAAGAAAAACTGAAAATTTCAAATTTACAAACATTTGTGCTATAATCGGGAAATAATATTTTTCATGTAGGATTGCTTTTGAATACATTTATATAAAAGGAAACTTTTTGAAGAAATAATTAAAAATTTAGCAAAGTACGTATAAGAATTTAAAAATTAGCAAAATATGTATAGAAATTGAAAAATTTAACATTTCCTACTTCATCCCCCAGTTTTCTCCAGCCTTACAGAAGCAAATTCCATTGTTTTAGAACTATAAACATTAACATTTCATTATTTACAAAGTATAAAAAAACTTTTTCCTAAAACACTGATAAAAACATATGACGACCTCAGAAGCCTAGGGGTACAAGTGACAAAATGTCGATTTGGAGTAAATTTAGTTTAAAGATGATTGATGTTAAATTAGAACATCAATAACAATTGACTAAATTAAAATAGGAAACTTCTGCTTGTTGCATTCTGGTCTATGAACTCTCATTTCAATAACTGTTAAAAAATAGAGTACAATTTTCTTTAAATATATAATTAATCAATATTGTTTGTTTTTCGAAAAAAGTGGTTTATCTCTATAACTCAGCAAATAATAAGAAAATGATTTATCCATCTTTTCATCCTTGTGACATTATTTATAATCTTAATAAAGAGAAAAAAAATTATTTAATTATTTTTTCTCTAATTTTGCAGCCATGAAAAAATATCTTAAACACAAAAAAAGGCAGATCCAATTATTTCCTTTGAAAAATCTACATTATTTGACTAAGTTCATAAAAATAATAAAGGTAGAAGTTATTTATGAACATGTCAAATTAAAAAAAAAAATAAACTTCCTACAGGATATAAAGAAAAAAAAATATTCGTTCTCTTTAACTGATTATGGTAATAAGAAAATTAAATATTCTTTGTTATTGTTTTGTGCTACGTTGTGTACTTATTATTTATTATATATTTATATTAAAGTTTTTTTTTTAATATGTACTTCAATTTTCAGAATGTTTATAATTTTTAAACAAAATTGCTCGATTATGGAATAACAGTAAATTACTAATTTTATCATTTCGTCGAAATTTTTGATGGGAAACTACGATTTCTAATCTTTTTCTTAGAACGGAAATTTACACTATTTAAATTATGTTTCATTTCGCACTGGTATTCTTAGTGGTTTTACATTTCCCTCTTTTCTTATATTTTAAAATATAATATACATCTCTTAATCAATAACATTAAAATTAAAAACAATTAAATTTATTTCATAGAATATATTTTAAAAGAATTTTCATTTTTTATAAAAAACCGCCTCATTGGTAAAAAAAAAAAAAAAAAAAAAAGATTTTAATTTTAAAAGGATAACAATAACTTATCAAGCTCAATATGTCTGTTAAATTTTAGTTTTATCATTATCCATTTAACATATATGAGAAAATATGTGGACACATATGCATTGAAACTTCTGAAAAATATTGTTCATCGTATATCTCTTTATTTCCTTCCAAAAAACGCAAAATAAAATATATTTTAAAATTTATATTCTTTAAAAGACTAAAATTATTGTATAATAATTTATCTTTTAGAGTTTTATTTTAGATAAATATGAAACCGCATTTAAATAAACAAAATATTCTCAGGTATTATATTTAATCTATATTCCATATTCATTCCTTTGCAGAGTCTAATCAATATTCTTTTGATGTGTGGGTGTGTAATTGTAAGATGGATGGAAGTCAATTTTTTCCGATCTTTTTCTATCGGATTAAATTTTCCACGAATATGTTTTCTTCCTCATAAGAATCGGAAGGGTGATTGACAACTAATATATTAAATTACAAACACAAAAGAAAAATATGTTTTCATATTAAGTTTTGTTCCAGAAGAGATCTTCAAAATTAATTTTTTTAGAAAAGAAACCCGAGATTTTCTTCTTTACATTTTAAAAAGAATTGTTAAGTTTGCTGTATTTATTCTATACGTAATCAATAATTGAAGTTTATTATGTAAAAATTCGCACAAATGTTTGGCTTATTTATATACGTTTAGATAAAATAAAATAATTTTTTTCAAAATTAAATTTTTCCGCAAAGAAAAGGTTTTATAAAATGTAGATATTACAAACTTTCATAAGTTTCTGAATATTTCTAAGCCTTTTTCCACTGCCTACAATTTTCAAAATAATTTTAAATACACTCTCCTTTATATTATGTAATATACACTTTTTTTCTAGAATGTTTGCGGTTAACGTGATTGTAAATATATATTATATATGTATGGTTATTAAAGTATAGTATTCATTGATAAAAACCAAATTTTATAAAATCTGTATATTAAGTCAGTAGTTGCTTTATAGTATTTTTTCTTTAATTTTATGCTTATTTCCTTAGGCCAACTATGCGCTGCTATATTCGGCGATTCTTTAGAAACGGTAATTTAGACGTAACGAATGCTGGCTACTTTCATTATATTAACCAGTCGATATTTTTCTATTAGTTGATAAATTCAAGATAACTTATTAAGAGGATTTAACAGTTTAAGCTAAAAAATTATGTATAAATAAATGCTTATACACATCGGAAAATACAGTGGCGGTCAAAAGTATCCGGCCACTTAGTTTTTATTTATTTATTTACTAGAAGGTTTCAGCAAAGAAGAATCACAGTTGCTTCAGGAGTTCGGAATACGTGAATGACCTCTGACGGCGTGATCGTTTTGATTGGATACTAAAAACGCTTCATGCAAAGGGGTAGTATTCGAAGTTCGCGTGTGCAATAGTTTCCGGCCACTCATCATTCCTTAGATTTTTTCTAACGGTAAAGTGTTTTTTGGTCGTTTTCGTGAATGAATCAACATGAATAGCATAGTTTAAAGCGAAAATGAAAAGTTCAATAATTATTGCACTTAAATGAGTGATCAGTTTGATGCTAAAAGGCCAATCTTCTCGAGATATTGCGGCAAAGTTATCGATCGGTAAATCGACTGTAAACGATATTTAAAAATTATATAAAGATGGTTATGTCCTTCAGGACTTTCTATGGTCCGGGAAACCCCAGAAAATGACTATTTTTCTAGACAGAATTATCAGGAGAAAAACAGTTGATGACCCATTTCGTTGCAATATCCCGCAATATACGAAATGAAAATATTGCTGAAAAATGTCAGTCTACCGTGTCAAGATGATGACGTGACGTAAAACTTTATGGAAAAGCGAGTGTTCAAATATTTTTCATAGCTACAAAAAATTAACGTACCCAAAGGGCGTTTTACAGAAAACACACACTCTAGTCAAGTGAAAATTAAACAAAAGCACTATTTTTCATCAATCAAATTTAAAACTTTTTTGGGAGTGAAGACACTACGTTCGATGATCTAACAACAAAAGATGTGATTATACCCATGTTATTCCTACAATGAAGCATGGCGAAGGGCGCGATATGCTGTGGGACGTATTTTCTTCAAAAACTGTTGGTCCATTATTTGAAATCAACGGCAAGATGAATGTAAAAGAATATCTTGCAAGATTATTCGCTTCCTTATTAGAGGAAAAATTGTGGGCGCAACAATTTGTTTTAACATGATAGCGACTTATAGAATGCATACAAGACTCGAAAAGGAATGGCTTTCGCACAAAAAAAATCGCTTTTGAAATGACCAGCCCGAACACCCGACATAAATTCAATATAAAATCTTTTGTAAGAAGTTGGTAAACGTGTGCGGAGCTAAAAATATTCCAACTCAGTCGAAATTTCCAAAAAAAATGCAACAATGTAGTTTTAACCGCTGATTATATGAATATCACGTTGATGCGCCAATGTATTTATTACTAAATGTATGGGGATAAAATACTAGTTGTAAATGTTGTTGATCAATGTAATTTTCTGTTACAATATCATTTTTTTCCAAAATTGCGCAGGTTGCGGAAACTTTGAAAACATGCGTTTTTTTTCGTACTAAATATTATCAACTAAATTTATTAATATTTATATGTTATTGCATAAATAAGTTTCTAACTATTAAATAAACTGTATAAGTATCACTTTGAGATTCCTCTTCATATGGGAATACTTATAAATTTACTAAAAAATTTTTGCTGGCCGGAAATTTTTGACCGCCACTGTTTCTACAAAACTTAATGTCCAAAATAAGTAAAAAAAAATATACGTGACTATTGAAATAAATCAATTTTGCAGTGGATTTATCTATAAAAAGATTTTATATATATATATGTATATATATATATATATATATATATATATATATATATATCCATATATATATATATATCCAGGACTATAACCTGAGAAAATTAATTACGATGCCGAAAAAAAAAACGCCATACTTCTTGAAAGAATGTAAACTATCCTAATCAAAACATGCCAGTTTTATGCAGCTTTTTTTTTTTCCTTTTTTGCACCAAATAACTGTGTTTGTATGAAGAACGATGCAAAGAAAACAAATTAAAATATCAAGAAATATCAAGAATTTCTCGTCATTAAACATGTATTTTTATTTGTATTTTTTCTGTAGGGGAATGCAAAATAAATTAGTTAAGACTTTGGAGGAGGGAGGATTAAATTTTTTTGTTACAAAATGCTGATTTATTTATTAAATGGTGAACTTAATATAAAGTTCCATGTATCATTTTATTCGTTATGCAATAAGCTATCAAAATAAAATTTCGATATCTGTTTAATACAATGCCAGCAAAAAAAAAAAAAAAAAAAAAAAAAAAAAAAAAAAAAAAAACTTTATTATTTATTAAAAATCCTCATTCCTTGACATACATTAAAAAGTAAAGTTGGTGATAAATTTTCCCTTACTGATACATTCAATAGTAATGTTTATTATTTATTTCTGCAATTATTACATTTGTGTCAAAATTACATAACACATTAAAAAATATATCAGTTCTGGCTGAAGTCTTTTTAGGTCATTTTGAATTGATTTGCGTTTTGGTGTACTGCGATGTGGTAAATCGACCTTGCCTTTTTTAGGACATAGATAGTTTGCTTGATGCTTGTAAATCTAAAGTTTTATGACTTTAAGGAATATTTTGTTCTAGCAAAGTCTAAGCAACTATATAGCTATTACTTCGATTACATGCACCAAGAAAATTCTTTTTACAGAGAAAATAATATCAAATCTTTCAATCTTTCAGAAATCAATCTTTTGAAACCATTACCAAAACTAAAAAAAATAATAAATAAAGGGCGAATTAAAAATCATTTCAATTGAAAGATTCATTACTCCACGTAACCAACGCGTGATAGAAACTCTCATCCGCCTCTTCTATTTGAAACTGGAAAAAGTAAAATAAATCATTCGAACATTGAGATTGTTGTATAAGTACCAAAAATTTTTTTATAGCAGTGTATGTTAGAAATTGAAAAAATAATTGATTATAAACATGAAAAAATTAATAGTTTAAAGTTTTCAACAACGGGAGGCTTAAGAAAACTTATTTTACATGAAGTATTTCATAAGGGAGTTATAATCATCTTAAACAAAGGCAGAATAATTTTATATCACGCAATTTTATTATTAAGGTGCAAACAAATAATATATAGACATACATTCAACGAATACAATAAACTCTGAGTAAAAAATTAGCCAGAGCGAAGTATCCAGGCTGTTGCTCTATCAACTCAGCTCCTCGGGCTGATGCCTGTGTCTGCAATTTCTCACTAATAAACCCAGTCGGAAAATGTCATCTTTCATCATTAAGACAGCCATGTATAACGGTACATCGATGAATAGATTTATTATTCAATCGATCTTCAATATATTTTAAAACGCACATACACATACAGATAAAACTGCATACAAAAACGTAAAGTATTTACAGATAATATATCTACATACAAACAATAAATACAACTGGAATGAAAAATAATCCAGAGCCCTAAAATCGAACCCAATACTTCAGATATTTTTGGGTCCCGGGTTTGAAGAAGTAGTGATGCATTTTGAAATTCAGAAAGTAAAATTGGTTTTTAAAACATATTTCGCCAAAAAATGTAATGAGAGTTAAAAAGGGTGAGATTTATTCCATGCGAGAGCTCCCACGCTGCGCATCTGTGCACTGTAAAAAAAAAAGTGTCGACCTACTAAAAAAACTTTAGTGATCCTTGTAATTACTAAAAAATTTTTAGTAATCTTAGTCGGTTACAAGAAAATCTGTAAGAATTACTAGAAAAAAGTTAGCAACGAATAGAGTTAATAATTTTATATTTTTAATAGCTATTACTAAAACTTACTTGGTGTGGCCTTGATAGCATAGTGGTTTTAGTAACGGACTACAGGCTAAAAGATCCCGGGTTCGATACTGGCCACTGCCAAATACGCCCCGAATGTATGTAGTGTAAGTACTCGTTAATAAAGGGATTATGAATATGCTGTCGGAGCAGTAGCAATGTTTGGTGCTGCCATCTATTGCGGTTTTGCCGAAAATCTTCCGCTTCAGAAGTCTGGATGCAGCTCGAAGGAAACTCCTGCCCTTCGGGCCCACGTAATTGTTATTAAAAATAATTTTGAAGCTATTACTAAAATTTACTTGGTGGCTCATACTAAAAATTTTTAAGTTAGTTATACAAAAAATTCTTTTGTTTAGTTTACAAAAGAAATGCTTGTTTCGCTTGCAAAAAAAAAGTTTGTAATGGTTGATAAAAAATTCTGTGGAATACAAATTTACTAAAAAATTTTTAGTAACCTCTTGAATTTTTTTTACAGTGTGCGGACCGTTTAATTAAATATTTTCTTGCCTTCACACATCCCTTTAATCGATTTTAAGCCTTTTTCTTATTACTCTCTTCTATTGTAGTTTTAAAAACAAATTTACGTTATTTGAGAAACATTCAAAGCAATCCCTTATTATGTACACTGTATAGTAAAATCTCACAAGAACACTTTATTAAGGGAGTATTAATTCACTATCTGTTCAAACTTCCTTCATATTAATTGGCTTAAGTCTTCTAATATAACCACTCACTTTTTGAACTATAGCATATACGTTTAGCGAAACTTACTGTACCATCTTCGTATCAGGAATATAAGCTCGAAATTTCTGATTTTTTTAAAACCATCTTATTTAAATTCCTATTTTATATTTTATCTAAGAAAGTTTTATGGAATATCTCTACAAAATATATATTAGTTAAAAACTCTTTACAATTGCCTTTTCCACATTTGTTTCGATTATCAGTACAAAAGGAATAATATTTTATTATTTCTGAACCTCTGGTTTTCACTCATTTTTAAAACTCTGAAATGGTTTAAAATATAAAAAGTGAAATATGAGTCAAACTTCTCCTATGAGCAAACCTTCTCCAGGCTCCTCTACATTTATATTAAAAGTTTTTTTTCTTTTTGTATAGCGATTTTCTTATACCGCACTTAACATAAATTTACATATATCAAATGTATGTGTAAAGAAAAATTGATGAATTATTGAGTTTAATATAGTGATCGAAAGTATTTTGAATAATTTAAAAAATAAAAGATAAAGGTAATTATTAAAAATAATTGTAAAATATCACAATACTACAAAATTTTCTGTATAATCCATATTTCTTCAAAATAGTTTATTTGAAATATAAAAAATACATGAATTTTTATTTGAATACATGAATTTATTTGAATACATTATACATGAATTTGATAACATTTATGTAGATTTTAATCAAAATATAAATTGAGATTATATTGGAACCAATTCCCAAATTTTGTTTTTATTCATAAATAAATATTGCATTAAAATAAAGCCATTATCTTTTGAAACAATATTATTGTTTTTATAAATCTTTGTTTGTTTATTTCATTACAGGGAATATATATCTTTTTTTCCTCAAATACACTATTTTATTTAACTTTAATAAAAGCGCTATGGAAATTTATTTAAAATGTTACGATAATCTTGAATCTAAATAAATTTTAACCCTTTAATAGCTTTTGGCTACTGAATTTTCCGAAGACAATCATTTTTTACAATTCTATTATTGTGGCGATTTTTCAGAAATCTATTTTACTATAGTTTAATCGCAAATATCTAAAATGTATGCAAATTTCGACTCCCTAAGACATCTTAAAAACTAAGTCGCTGCTTTATAAAGACACAAGACTAGTGATCGATTTTTAACAATTGTAGTTCAGTAAATTCCGATATTTTTACGGATTGATTATCAGACACAGATATCATTAGCAAAAGTTTTCACCTCAATACATTTCAGAAATAAAAATTTTCCTATGTAGACTATATGGAATGCAGTGTCAATGTTTAACGATATTTAAAAAAAAATCAAATTTTCTTTTCAAAAACATTAAATTGAATCTTACTACATTAACTAACTGCATTAACTTACTACATTAAGTAATTTAGCTTATAAGTACCTTCTATCTTAAAACTAATACGCCGTTTAACCCTTTATCTTCTGTGGGTATTTATAAGTACCATTAAATTTTTTATAAAATTCTTTTAATACGTCATTTAGTTGTAATACTTACTTTATTTTGTTCCAAAAACATTATTGGTTACAAAAACAAAAGATATTTTTAAAAGGATGATTTCTTTTGCCTTTGTATCTTTTCAGCTTTCTTGGCGCTGGGGATTTTTCAAGTCGAAAATATTTCCATATTTATAGTGTAAGAACATCATATTTTTACATTTTATAATTCTACAAAATACTAAGAAAATAATTTAAAAAAAAGATTTGAGTGGGGTTGTAAATATTGCACAAAATCCCTGTAAATTAAAATTGAATTAATCCTTCTAAATCCTCCAATCCTTCAAAAAATTATTAAATGATTATACGAATCTTTTAATTTAGTTTAAACAATTTATGTAAAATGCTTTACAGTGTCAGATTTTTCATGAATTCATAATGCGGTAGACAGAGGGTTAAAATATGATGCACAATAAATACAAAATTTTCACAGTAATTGTTCTTGAACTATGGCCCATGTTGTGTACTATCATGCTTAATAAAACTGGTTAATTCTTTACCAAAAAGTTAAAATATTTTTAATAATAAGATAGATTTATTGTATTTAGAACTTTATAAAAAATATGCTAAGCTATTTCAAAAAATATTTTAATCAGATTATACTCCAATTGCATTTTAATTAAATACATAAAATTCTTTGAATGTTACTTTCACGAACGGTTGAGCTTTTAGGAAAATAAACTACATTTATAAATTACTGAATATTTATTTTGTACTTAGTTTCCAAACAATCAAAAATTCTATTTTTGCTTATTATTTGTTCTTTTTGAGAACTTTGTAAACCAAACATGTTTGTTAACATCGCAGATACAAAGCAAATTGAAATAACTAAGTGCATACATTGAATTAAATAGTAGTTTTAATGAAAAGTTTTTTTTTTTTTTTTTTTTTTTTTTTTTTTTTTTTTTGTAACAAATAAATAATTATTAAGAGAAAGGCAATTGGGGTAGTAAACTTTATTTTTCTGAATAAATTTCAATTAATTGTTTTTAAACAAAATGTTTAATTTACGTAGCAGATGCTTCGAACAAAATATTTAATATTATTTAAATAGTGCTTGTAAGCTGTCTTCGAAATCATATAATTATGTTTTCTAGGATTTTGTTCTATGAATTTCATAAATTATTTATATACTTTTAATTCGAAATTTTAATTTTTACTTATGAAGGTTTTTACTTATTTTAAAGTATAGCAATTATATTTTCTTATTTATTGTAATAATCTATATTATTTGTTACATGAGTATTAAGTGACACTTTTGAATATATCTTTCATCTGCATATTTTGTGTAATAAAGAGATGAACATGAGTAAGAACGCAGGAAGAATATACACATGGATTAAACACAAGAGTAAAAAATTGGCAGAGCTCAAAGCGATTCAAAAGTTTTATAATTTTTTTAACGCTCTTTCAAAATAATCCCCCTTTTAATAGATTTTATCAGTATCGTGCAAAGAGAAAACTGCGTCCGGAGCAAAGTTTCAATTTGACACCCGCAACCCCTTTATCATTGTGAAGTTGTCACAAAATGGAAATTTGTATAAGCACAAATATTTCCTATTGCATACATATTTCGCGTTTATTTAAATCTTTAAAACAATTTCATTTTAATAATTTAATAATACAAGAAAATTTAATCTTATATGTTGGTAAAAGGGATGTGCAAAACAGATGTTGAAAAAAAAGTATATAACAATATCATGTAACAGTGTGCAACCTCTTTTTGATTATAAAAAGTAAGTCACTAGCTATTTTGAGAATATATATTTTATCATAAAAACAAATCTCAATACGTATATCTATAACTTTTTCATTACAAAAAAAAATAAATAAATAAACGAGGTTGGTATTATAAATTTGTCGCCCCCAAATTCCGAACCCGGAACGAACGCCTCTTTTGACCTCCCCCCCCCCTGCATTTCGCACGGCCCTGGAATCTGTTAATAAATGCAATCGTTATCTACGTCAAAAATTGTATTATATAACGGTAGAAGAAATGGTAGAACATTTTATGAGTATTGTGAGCATCGAAGATGCATACCATAGACTATTTAATATAAGGCATTTCCTTTCTTTTTAAATAAAACTTTCTTTTGATTTATAATTTCACAGATAACTCTGTAGAAAAAAAAGTTCAAATTTCATTGCACATGCTGTGTTAATTCTTTGTAGCGTTGAACGATGTACAAATTCTTTGTTACTGAATGCACAAATAAACGCTAAAACAGTTGTTCCTGTGGGTTCATGTCAGCTGACTTGCTAAACCACACATCAGCATGACATTTATGCATGATACTTTCAAAATTTCAGTAGCAAATAAGTGCAATCTTCTAAAATGACCGCTGTCATTGAGCTAAGACCTTGTTTTGTTTCATATAAGCCGACCTGTTAAATTATACATTTTTAGACTTGACACATCGATTTTTAAAAATGACATTCATCTATGATATGCTTTAAAACAGGGTACCTAATGGACGGTATATTAGAAAATGGCTGCTGATAAACCAGGTGATTGGGAATTTTTTCTTGATTTTGCATTCTGTCAAATTGATAAAGCGTTTTGAGAAGCAGTATAGAAATACAGGCTTGGGTCAAAATGTATAATAAAGATCATTCAAATATCTGCAATGCTTCAGCTATATTTCTGACTAGCAGGCTTTGCCCGCTGCGCTGGTCCATTTTTCCGAATAAATCTTGACTCAATCAAAATGGTGATTTAAAAATTCTTTTTTAAAGCAGTGTAGACCATCACCTGGAATGTCCTTCCGCAATGCTGAAAACGATGCCAGTGCCAATGTCATTGCGATATTGCACTATTGTATGCCTTGGACAAAATTTGGGTAATTAAGTACCATCTCTTTTATTTGATCATTTATAGTAGAGTTTGATATGGAAATGAGACCGTTGTGACAGCAGGAATAAAAATGTTCTCTACTCATCACATTATTTTGTCAGAAAGCATTGCAATGATTATCATACTCTGTTAATTTTCAAATAGCACATTATCATTTGTTAGTTCTTGAACTCCCAAATCTGAACTTGCACTATGTGCAGATCTGGTAGTAAATTGTAGTAACAATCTCATTACATGTTGCATTACATTTTTTAATAACAGTTATCTTCTGGTAATTCTACTACAGTTTTCTATCTACCTTGGTCTGTTCCAGCAAAGTACATAGCAAAAAAAATGTAAAAAAGGGTGTTTAACTTACATATTTATCAGAACATTGAAGCATAAAACGTGTGTTTTAAAACTGAATCATTTGGGTAAAATTAAAATTACATCAGTTTTACCGCCTCTTCATTTTTTAAACCAGTTGCAGGGCTGCCACATGCGGCTATTTTTATATTCCGTTCGCACCACTATTTTTCTAGTATAAATTTCAAAATAAATTTTTTTTGCAAGTGTTGCCAAAATGTATGTTAAGTATTTCTGTTTAAAGAAAGCGGGCCAGTTAGGGTTAAAAAATAGTCGCCTGTGGCAGACCTGCAGTTACAAACATGTAGCTGTTAAATCGGGAATAATCTTGATGCTAAATTTTGTAGAAAAATAAACCTTCAGCTTGTAATCAATTCCATTATGATTTTTGGCGTCAAACATTAGTATTGCTTATAAATAAATAATGATTTGTTAATAATTATAAAATAAAACAATTTACATCATTTAAAAAAATAAATAAGAGTAAATAGTTCATTAATAAATATACAATTGTCGAGCTACCATATGAACATAAAATCGACGTTTTGTTGCAATCGCGCCAATGTGGTACATATATGACAACTGTGCCATTTTTTTTTCAGCAGGCAATTTTTATTTCGAAATGTTGAATTTATCGATAGTAAATAACGCGAAATCGCATAAATTTCATTTAAATTGCATAGATTTTCTTGTTTAGTTTGTAAATTTTAAAACTAATTTTCCCTGGAAGAGAATTTGACAAAATGGTGCAAAAAAAGTATGTTTGTTAATTACAATTTTCAAAATTGCGGTGAAAAACTTTTGAAAAAAGAATGACATTACTTTATAATACATATATGTGTGGCAGAATTTCACACTAAAGCTAAAATTTAAATATTTGATTAAAAGTTTTAAAATATTAACTTATGTTTATTGAATTTACAATTAAATACTAAATATATACTCCAAAAATTATCTTCTTTTGGAAAAAACAACATTATTGCGCCTAATGTTAGACATATACATTTTTGGCTTAATTCTTTGCCGACAAAAGTAAAAAGAAATCTCAAAGAAACAAATATATAACTCACAATTACTTTTATAATTAGATCTGCCTTTTTCCAGAGTAAGTTATATACTATCGAAATTTGATAAAAAAAGAGGAAGAATATAATAGAAAGGAAAATAAATATCGTTCAAAATTCATTTAATCAAATTTTGAATATATTTTTTTTATTCTAACGCAAGGATAAGTCGCCAAATGTTGCATCAAATGTAATATTTCACGTTAAGTTATTTTTTAAGCGTTACAAATATTTCTTTTATTTTTAAGATAAATATTTTTTTTATAATATCATGCCTCATTAAATGGTTTTTCTTTATTATTATTATTATTATTATTATTAATTATTATTATCAATAGTTATTTTCTGCTTTTATTTGCAAGATGTTTGTAATATTTCTAACAGATATATCATTTTTAATTTGTTTAGTAATGATAATTTTCAACAAAAAATAACTACTGGCAACCCTTTCATCAAAATAACCGAAAAGTACAATATTTATTACCAAAAATCATACTTATCCCTGTATATTTGAATGACAAACCTCCGCAAAAATATTTCTTACCGAATAATACAATCGGCAAAAAAATCCATTGGGTAGTTTTTGAAAACACTCGTGTGGAAGTTTCAGAACTTCTGCTTTATAATGTACTAGCTGTTACCCGTGACTTCGTTCACATAACATTTAAAGAAGAATTAATTGATTAATCAACTAAAAGAAATCGTTGGTGAAAAGCATGAGTAATTTACTTTTTATCGCGATTTACAGTAAAAATCTTCTGATGATTCTTTTTTTTTTTGCCAATTTTTTGCTGGTTTAAATTTTTCTTTCAGTGACTTATACTAATAGATAGAAACATTCTTGAATACTTTTGTTCAGCCCTGTAGTTTACCTAGTACCTTTAATATACGAAAGTATTTTTCTAAACTTTAGTTCAAACGAAAATATTACTTATTCATACTTAAATTACATTTTCAGAAATTATCATCCAAAGACAACCATGTATCCAGTTCTTTGCGTGACCCTGTATATCATTTTCTCTATATACTACAAAAATTTCTTAGTTTACTGAATACAGTTCAAAATAAAAAGCATATTTTATTAAAAAACCACCTTTAAGTAAATTACGCTCATATTCAGTAACCTTTCTGAGATCTTTTGTGTAACCCTGTATATCTAAATTGTATAAATATCAGCATTTATACACACCATTTCATATGCATTCATTTAGTGAAACTTAAAAGCGCATATCATAATTCAATATGCATTTCATCCATGCAACAGTCATCATCCGTCATATACAATACTTCGGGTAGAATTTATACTATATAAAATCTTTTATGTGTCCCTGTAAATGCTATGCACTTCGTATTATGCATGAAATAACTCACATTAAGCCTCAGCAACGTATATAAATTTGATTATGCTTGAAATCATTTACCATAATTAAAATGTGTCGCAAACTGTTCCTGCCTTTATTCTTGTGCAATGGAATTCTTCTGTGTGACCCTGTAAATGAATATTAAGTGTTCTTTTCATTGCATACTTTACAAAATGCATATTTTAGTGCACTTTGTTGATGCATATAAATTTGAATATGTTTTACAGGGTGTAACTTCCTTAAAATTAAATTGAAACTATTTTCCCCATAATGCCGTAATGTAAAGAAAATTTTTGACTATCCCTATAAATAAACTAATCATGGAAGAAACTTCATTTTCATTAGGTATTCGTGTTAAGGCAAATTTAATAAAGTCCAAAAATTTCATGGCTACTCGGATTGCCATGAAATTTACGAAAGTTAGAAAGCGGCCAAACCGACAGACAAACCGAAAGCTTAATAACTTTTCAACTTTGTTGGAAAGTGTTAAAAAATATTCAAAAATATATTAATTAGTAGTTTTATTTTCCTTCTTTTCCCCACAAAAATTTTCTTCCATTGGTAATTATGAGTTTTGAATAAAAATTTTCATTTGTATGTAACTTATAACTTATTAATTAGTATAAGTAAAAATATTTCTCATTCTTTTTAAATATGACGTCATTATTTATATAGCTCGATTAGCAACTGATATTCATGCCTCTTGTATTTTTAACGACTACCATAAAGTACCTGTTTTCTTTCAACTATGACGTCAATTTTTCCAAGTGAAATATTTCATTGAAAATATTATTCTTTTTCATTATAATTTTACTTCTAATTATGCCGCCATTTTTGACAGAAAAATTCTTGTTAATGAAACAAATATACATGTTTAATATATAAAAGGAAATATTTTCTTTATTTCTATTTCAAATTTAATGTCATATTTATTTTCTTTTCATTTATTTTCTTTTCATTTTTTGCACGGAAATTGCTCAATTGAAAATTTATTGCCGCTGAGGAATTATCATTTTATAGAGGATTTCTATTTTATTGGCAACAGGAAAAGAAAATGGTTAAATTTTATTTTAAAAATGCTTACTGATTCTGTAAAAAAATAATGAAATTTTGAATAATTAAGGAAAATATTTGAAGAAATCATTTAAAAATTATCCTATGTTCATTTCCGGGCTTTAACTTAAATATATGCAAAGATTCAAAGACATTAATCCATCCGTTTTGAAGCCAATTTCATTCCAATTTTTCGGGCACACTTTCACATTTATAATATACTAGCAAGCTAAGCCCGCTGCGCTGGTCTATTTTTTTTAAAAAGAAACGTGAATCAAACAAAATATTGAATATGATTGTGTTTTTTAAAGCAACTTCCCCTCGAATGCTCTTTCACATTTCTGAAAATCATACAAAACGCCATTGTATTTAAAGATAGAAAACCAACGATTAAAAATGTACCAAAAATTTATTAAATGTCAGCAAACAGCTGTTTCGTATCTACTGTCGAGATTCTTCATCAGTGCAAAACTCAGCGAGCTAGAAAAAGCAAAACTGAGTCAAAAAAAAAAAAAAAGAAATAACAACAATGGAATCAAGGCCCGTTGATGCCAAAATATATTATAATAATAAAATATTATGTTGTTGTATCAGCTTATGCATTCGATAAAACTCGGGCTTTAAAGAATAAAAATATTTCAGTTGAACATTTATTGTAGAGTTTGATAGATATATGAGGCAATTGTGAAAAGAGCAATTTAAATTTTGTCTATTCACCATACTTCTAAAATAGTGAGCATTATGATCGCAGAGATTGACCATTGAATTTAAACAATTTTCAAGTGATTCATTTTCATTTGATAGTTTTTGAACTCTAAACCTCCCAACTTGAGGATATGGGTATCTGTGGAAACCTTAATACATCTTTTATCAATAAATTATATTGTATTTCGCAACGTACATCTGCTCTTGACAAATCTATTACAGTGTTCCGTTTTTGGAATGCAGCAGGATAAATAAAGTTAAATAAAGTTTTCCTTAGAAAAATAAGGTGAATGTTTTTTGAATGTGTGAAATTCATTTTTTTAAACAGATATGATATACGCATCACGTTGGCGTGATTGAAACAAAATGAACATTTTATGCCTCTTATGGATACCCATCTTTGTTTTTAATTTATTAATGAACTATTTATTTACTTTCAGTTGCATTTTAAAATGATACAAAATGTTATGCTCTATACATAGAAAAGTAAAATAGAAAATAGAAATGTATCTGTCATTTGAAAACGAAGTTTCCGTTAAAGTGGCGCCAGAAATGTATCACCCCAACGTGGTGCATATATGACATTTGTGCCTTTGTGTTACAACATGGGTGTGTGTATTTGCACCTAAATTTAGTTATTTAGCTCCATTTTTGTAATATTAACTGGAGTTTGTACAATGTACGGGACTAGTTGATTATTCTGTCGAGAAAAAAATTAAGAGCAGATTATAGGAATAAATGTCAATAATCGAAAATCGTAAGTAATGATAGCAATTGATATTACACGTGATACACGTGTTTTTTTACGTCATAAGTGCTTTTTAATTCGACTTTCAATTTGTATTTTTTACTTATGTTTATTGTTCTTTCGTTATTTAAAATTAATTTATGTAAATTTGAATAGTTTGGCAAAATTGGCCGACGTGTTAATCAAGTAGCACTCAATTTACATTTAACAATATATTTCACAAAAAACTCCGGCACAAACCCGGATTTGCAAGATTTTCTTCCAATACCAATGCGGCAAAATCTTCGTTTTAGAATAGCAAAGAAATGTGCATTTTTAAAAATTATTTTCGTTATTTTAAAACGAAAATATTAACAAGTTGAATGTACATTCTGCCATTGCAGAATTCAGTTTCGCCTCCGATTAAAAAAAAAAAAAAATCGATAGGGTTTTTTAGAAGGGCGGCCCCGTTTAGAATGCAATGAACTAACTTCATTTTTGTTGTGTTTATCAATATAAACTCAAACAGAACGGCATGAAATACCCAATTGATTAGCAATTTCTCTCTGAGTTATTGGAATTGCGGAATAATAAAAAGATACAATTTGGCGTGCTACTTCTTCATTGACTAGATTCATCAAAAACGGATTTTTTCTTTTCTTTAAACGCTTTTTTATAGACGCTGAGAAAAAGAAAATGCATTTTAACAGTAAAACGAGTGGAATCCCATCGAATTCGAAGAATGAAATATTTAAAAGACCCGATCGATTTGGTTTTTAAAAAAGCAAAAGTAATTACATTATTGAATCAATATATAATAAATATATTTCCAAACTTAATGTCAAGTTTGCCAGCTACAATTCTGCATGCAAATATTCGCAGTTAAAATTATTCTTCAGTTAAAATTGTAATCTGAGTGCTGGCGAAATCCCGAAATTTTATTTTATATGCACTCACAGAAAAATAGTTTTATTAAAAAAACTAATTTTATTTTTACTGTGACATTATTTTCACTAACTGAAGTTATCTGAAAATAAAATCTCAATCTCAGTGTTCATAATGAAAAGAAATATTGAAATCTAATATCGTTATGAGTAAAAATGCGATGTTTTAAATAGTGACGTCATTTTCCCTTCAACTGTTTTTTAAAAGTTACTGTTATTTGTAATACGAAAAAGGCATCCGTAATAATATTGTAATTCCCATTTATCTGGTTGCTGAATGACATCATTTTCCTCATTTGAAATTTCTCTTTACACATTAATTTTTATCATCAATTATTTTCTTTTATTTTATTTACATTATTATTATTATTTCTTAGTAAATAATTTTTTTTACCTCAATTAGTGCATAATTATACGCAATCATTTTATTGTGGTTAAATATTACGAAAACAATTAATTTTTTTCTTTTAAGTGCAAGGATATGTTCACTGATGAAATAAAGCTTCTGACTCGTGGATAGTGATAATGGAAAATAAATTATTGTTATCGAGAGAAAAGCTAAACAGAGTTGCCACCATATTTAAGAAATATCGTAAAAAAAGCATTTAAAATTAAAAATGGAAATATAAAAATGGAAATAAATTAAAAAATAGCTAAAATGGGCACAACTACAAATAAATAGCTTTCATTAAAAAAAATAATTATCAAAATTGGTTGAGTAGAAAATTCAGGACAGATGACACGATATTTTTAGCTTGTCTGAAAGAAATAGCATCGGAGGCTAATAAATAAAAAAGAGTTACTATAGCACAAAACAATTTATAGAATTTCTAAAAAAGAAATTGAAAGTAAATAAACAATTTATTAATACAGAAACAACTATTGCTGGGTTAGCGTATCAGGCAAAATAACACGGTTTTGGAGATAGTCAGATACCTCTGTGCCAAATATGTTTGGAAAAAACAATAATCGTTATTTATACAGCATGTTTAAATACTGTAATATAGTGAAAAAAATGTATTCATAACATATACGCACCAAATTAACGCGTTTTTTTTTTCCTTTTTTTCTGATGCCGATTCGGAGAAAATTTTGTTTTCAAATACCAGTTACATATACAGTTTACACGTATTTTCTTTTATTTTAAATAGAACATAACAATAAATTTTAAAAAGTTTAGTTAATAATTATAAAACAAAACTATTTATATCTTTAAAAAATAAAATAAAATAAAATAAAAATTTATTAATAAATAAACAACAGCCAGGTTACATAGTGAGGCATAAAATCGCCATTTTATTTCAGTCGCGCAAATGTGGCGCATTATGACAAATGTGCCTAGATTAAAATAATTTATATAATTGAGGAAAAGAATGAAAAAAACTGTAAATAGACATTTTATTAATAAATAGACATTAACATCCGGGTTGCCATATCAAGCCAAATAATGACACCTTGGCGTCAGTTAATTACCCAGATGTATATATGGTATTGGCGTAAGAGACAAATCGCACCAAAGTAGTACATATGAGATATCTGTGGCAAAAGAATTTTTAAAATTTGCAGTTAAATTATTTTACAGTATCTATGTATGTGGATAGACATTTACCCTAAAATTTAAATATTATTCATTTTTGTGGTATTAACTGCTATCTATATATGTGTTTAAGATAAATGTAACATTTTTTCCTAAAAATGCTCTCTCTCATTAAAAAAGAGAGAGAAAAAAAATAGTTCTTGCGAACATCGCTCCGTCTTGTGTTTTTTTTTTTTTTTTTTTTTTTTTTTTACTTTTTGGTTTAGAATTGCATTGATTGGCGACAAAAGTAGATTGAAACACCCAATTGAACAAACAACATACAAATAACAATTAGAGCCTTAAAAAAATAATTCTGCGAGTTTCTTCTGTAAAACACATAACGAGACAATTAGATTTAAAAATATTTAAAAAAAAAAGAATGAAAAAAATACTTATGTTTTACCTAATGAAATTTTTGAGATGTTGTTTTCTTTTAATCTGGCTCGAAAGAAATAAATAGCAAAATATTGTGTCACTTCAAAACGTTCTTTCACATTGAGTTACTTTTTAAATATTATAAATATTCTTTTTTTTTTTCGTTAAAGATAAATATTTTCCTTTCATAATATTTTTTTGCATTAAACGGATTTTTTTTCTTTTTATCATTATTTATTTTAAATTAATGAATTAACAGGTTTTTTTTTCGAAATGTTTATATTACTTTCCATTAGAGAAAGTATTTCATTTCTTTTTTGAAATATCATTATCGCCAAAAAATTAGTTGTTGCAACCCTTCCGTCAAAAATAACTGAAAAATACAAAATTTAGTCCGAGAAATCAGAGTTATCCCTGTATATTTGTATCATAAACCTCCGCAAAAATATTTCCTATCGAATGATATAATCTGCAAAAAGATCCATTGGGTAGTTTTTGAAAACACTCGTTTGGAAGTTTCAGAACTTCTGTTTTATAATATATATGATATGATATGATATGATATGAGGAAAGTATATCTTCACATCATTCGTTAAATAGCTAAAATTGGTTTTCCAGGAAAATCTATTCTACATCCAGGTCTCTGTTAGATATCCAGAGAGGCAACTGTTATATTTCAGATTTATTAATGATGAGTATGAATGAATGTATTGAGACATGGCAATAAAGTAAACTTGAGCGATGCTCAGTTATAAATTATGGGAAATATGGTCAAGACACGTGAGGTGGATGATGAAGCGTATCAAACATTCAAAGAATATCTGTCTAAAGGCACAAACCTAGAACGGTTTTTCAAACCTCCGTAGAAAAATAAGCTAATGATTTTTAGTCTGAAAATCACAGTGCAAAAAGAGTAAAAATGGGACACTTCTATTTTTCAAATGTTTATGGAAATTACGGTAAATCTTCAAAAAATTGTCAACATTTAAAAAAAGCATTAAAAACAGTATATAAATATATATATATATATATATATATATATATATATATATAATTTTACAAAGGTAAATAATACAATTTTCTGAGATTATCCACGAAAAGCCTTTAAGCATATTTTTTTATTACTAAACATTTTATACTGGCGGTATACAAGTGTTAAAACACTGAGAATCTTCTCTTTTTTTTAAACTAAAATGATTAATTTTTAGAATTACTAAGCGAATGCTTAAAGAACAAACTGACAAATTTAATAAATTTTAAATTGACGCTTCAATAGATACAAGATAATATTAACTTCTTTCCTTCCAATTAAACTCTGTTTTAAATTTTGATACGACGCGACGGCAAAACTCTTTTAATAAATGGGCTGTTACAGTAAGAAACTTTACAGATAAGATTAAAATGGTAAGAAAACAAGAAGTAAATTTATTAATATTTATATCTTTTCCAAGTTGTTCATTTTATTTCATCGTGAATAATATGTTTTACTTTTTTAATACTCCTTGGCTGTTTCATATTAATGCTCAGTGAATATTCAAATTGAAAGCATAAACTTAAGATGAAATTTCACTTGAATTTGATTTCTTTCGTTTAGTACATCGAGAGGAACTTTAAAAAATGTTATTTAAACAGAGAAAAGAAGAACAGTCGTAACAGATTGTTTTATCATTTATGATTAATTTAGAATTTTCACTGTTGCAATTGTATTATTGGTGGGTCGAAAAAACAAGATGCTTCAGGTCAACTTCTAATCGTGTGAAAAAGTTGCATTTTAGAATTAACAGAATAGCGAAAAAAGGTTTTTTAAACTAAATAATATGTAAAAATCACACTCAAACTTGATTTTTTTGGAAAATATGACCCAAATTTATGACTTTTGAAATTGCGTTGCATAATTCTTCCGAAATCTTATTTTTACGCTCTAACAGAAGCAGATCTGAATGTTTTTTTTTACTTTGAATATTTTAATCAACTGTATCGTTTCATCATTCAATCAACATTCTAAAAGCGTTCATCAATATTATTTTCATAACTTTCATCAACATATTATATTTGTATGTGTATATGTACATATATATACGTATGTTGTGATCTGCACTTGAATTATTTATAGTACGTGTATGGTCAAAATAAACACATTTAACAATCCATGATCAAACTATATGAATCATGTTAATACTACACTGTTAGAAATTTGAAACTTTTGCTGCATAGCCTCTATACTGATTTTATAAAACATCTCTATTTTGACTAATAAGAATGTTCCATAAAAGAGTAAATAATCGTTTCGATATAAGCAGTGAAGTGACGATGCAGCAAAAGTTTGAAATTTTTAACAGTGCACACTGTAAAAAAAGTGTGATTCCTAAAAAGTTTATGTACCAGTAACACTAAAAGTTCATTTAACCAATTCTGTTACAACAGGTTTTGCTGTTACCGTTACATAAAAAAATTAGGAATATCAGTTCCTTAGAAAAAGTTTAATAAATCTGCAGATTTTTTGTCTTACAGTGTGCAAGTGTTACCCGAACATATGCTTTGCTTTACCTCTATCTAAATCTTAAATTAAGTCCTTGCTGTTGGATGCGACAATATTTCAATTAATACAGAGTTTTGAAAAATAATTATTATAAATTTATGTATGACGAATAATAAGGCATTTTAAAAGGTGCAGATAAATTTTGCATTGGAATTGAATTGCTTTTTAAGTGTGTCAAAATATTGTTAGAAAATACACAAGACCAACAACAATTTCGAATCTTTGGGATCTTGCTGTAAATGACAAGGACTGATTTTTTCTTACCGATGGTAAACGACCTCTCGCAGAGCACTCCAACGGTATGTATATAGAGAATACCCTAAAACGAAATTGAATCATCTTGATCTGAATTGAAGTCATATGTGCATGGACGGTTTGACATTACATGGAATCTTTCAATTCTTCATGGAAAAAACCATGTATTTAGGTGAAAACAGCGAAGCATTATTAAAGTGCTGAAAATTGCAAGTACTAATAGAAAATTTTATGTAACATAACGCTTACTTTGCTTATTCAAGAAATCAATCACAGCAGAGCGCCGATTATCTGTACAAGTCAGGACCAACCCTAATTATTATAAGCAACAGATCGGAAAGTAGGACAGACAATTTAAAGGATGTTCCCGACTATTCTTAAATATTTACACTTCATCCAGGAGTAGGAATGGCAGCAACACATATAACTAGTTTGTTATTGTTTTTATTATTTTTTTATTATTTTTTTTTGTTTGATTTTTTTTGTCATTTAAAATTTTATTTTTCTCTCCTAATACTGCCAAATTCCCTGAGGTTATAATTTAAGCCGAAAAGTTTTCGATTGTTGCATGTTTCAAAGAAAATATTGTTTTTGCAATGCTACCATTTCTCGAATTGTTCTTAAATGCATAATTTGAATTATATCTTCTGAAATTCAAGCCATTTCATATCGGTTTCTAAACATTCAAAGATTTCGTTACGTGATGTACCTGAGTCACCGTTTATTTTCTCATCATTCGTTCTGATTTTCTTCAATAATTAAATAAATAATGTAAAAAACGTGCTTTTTTGTTTTTATTTCATCATATTTCATCATATTTATAATCTATTTTGACACGCAAAGTAAAATTTACATATTTTTAATTTCTTAAACTCCTATTCATTTACGTAAGTGTTTCTGCAAATGTCAGTAAGTTTCAGATAATCCTCAAATCTTAACAAATCATCAAGTAATTCTGTTAGTTGATTATGCAACCGAATCGCTAATTGTCGAGACTTTTTTTAATTCGAATCTTTTTTAGGTAATTTTTTATTTCTGTACGATCTATCGGTAAAAAGTGGCATTCCAAAACGGCAAGGTCTTCCTGGCTTATTATTAAAAGAATAAGCCTGGATTTTAAACGAAACCTTCTGTGCAATCTGCGATCACACTTACCCATTTGTCAAGTAAATAGAATGGTAGAAAATGTCATTTAACATACTTTCGAAATGGAATTTTCCAATATGGAATCATTTTTAATGCATTGCAACACTGCTTTGTTTTCGATATATCCAGAACAGTTTTAAATCCTTTAAGGGTTTTCTCTGCAAATCAATATTAATTTCGCTTTTTGTAGGAGTTTCATTTTTTTCATCTGATAAAACTGTCCCCATGATTTCTTAACCATGGTTCTTTTTTACTATGAAGATAGAATAGTAGAATAAAAGAGATCGAAGATGATGCTTCCATTTTTTACCCCTAAATTCCTCCAAGTATGGCAGTCCCAGCTGTTCTTGAATGACGAATGATTACCGAAAAACGGTAAATGTGGCGCTCCCTACGTCCTGATATTAATTTTGTACTTTCGTGAACGCTAGCCGACAACACGTCATGTGATTCGATTAATGGTAGCACTAGTGCGATCTGATAAACTGAGCATTACCATCGAGGCAACATTAACATAGTAAACTGCATCGGATTTGGGACGTTTTTATTGCCCCGGTTAATCCGCAATCCGGATAAGGGAATTATTCATCAACTTCAAAACAGTCACTCTCTACTGCTAATTCTATGGTCAGATTATTTTCATATTTCTTTTTTTGATTTCGAATATTTTTAAACATTTTTTTTTCTTTTGCATATAACAGATGAGCTAAGTCTCTCTATTATTGCTCATTTTTACTTTTTCGGTTTCGGTTGCAGATTATTTTTTAAGAAAGATACTTTCAATTTAGAAACCGATTTTGAATGCAAAAGTTCCTTTATTAAAAAATATAATTAAATTGAATTAAATTAAACGACAAATTGGGAAAATGTCAACCCATAGGATTAACACTACTCACTGGGTGTTTTCAAGTAATTGAAGACTTCCCTTTAGTAAGTTAATAAAAATTACATTAACCTGTATCAGAATCATGTTGTAACCAAAATATGATTTTATATCGCCAGTTCTATAATCATCCAATTTCAAATCTTTGGAATTATTATTACCCATAAATAACGTATACAGTTATTTTTATTTTTATTTTATTTTTCTTCTTTTTTATATCTGAGAGTTTTCTTGCAAAATTCACTAAATAAATAAAAAATATTGTATAGTTTAAAAATATTTTTTATCAGTTTAACATTTATCTTGAAAAGTTTAATAATGCTTCAGATTTTTTTTTAAATGATATGAATATTTTTATTTTTATCGAAACAACTAGTTTTTTTTTTCGCAATGCCCTAAAATCGATTTTTTCTTCGGCATTAAAGTTTTATAAAGAATTCTGTACGTGATTTAGCAGTCTTCGCTATTATTATCCCTTATTTCTTTTCTTAAAAAAAAAAATAGAATGAAGAAACCTAGAATTACTAGAAAAAAGTTAGCAACGAATAGGGTTAATAATTTTATATTTTTAATAGCTATTACTAAAACTCACTTGGTGTGGCCTTGATAGCGTAGTGGTTATCGTAACGGACCACAGGCTAAAAGATCCCGGGTTCGATACTGGCCAATGCCAAATACGCCCCGAATGTATGTAGTGTAAGTACTCGTTAATAAAGGGATTATGAATATCCTGTCGGAGCAGTAGCAATGTTTGGTGCTGCCATCTATTGCGGTTTTGCCGAAAATCTTCCGCTTCAGAAGTCTGGATGCAGCTCGAAGGAAACTCCTGCCCTTCGGGCCCACGTAATTGTTATTAAAAATAATTTTGAAGCTATTACTAAAATTTACTTAGTGGCTCATACTAAAAATTTTTAAGTTTGTTATACAAAAAATTCTTTTGTTTAGTTTACAAAAGAAATGCTTGTTTCGCTTGCAAAAAAAAAGTTTGTAATGGTTGATAAGAAATTCTGTGGAATACAAATTTACTAAAAAATTTTTAGTAACCTCTTGAATTTTTTTTTACAGTGTGCGGACAGTTTAATTAAATATTTTATTGCCTTCACACATCCCTTTAATCGATTTTAAGCCTTTTTCTTATTACTCTCTTCTATTGTAGTTTTAAAAACAAATTTACGTTATTTGAGAAACATTCAAAGCAATCTCTTTTTATGTACACTGTATAGTAAAATCTCACAAGAACACTTTATTAAGGGAGTATTAATTCACTATCTGTTCAAACTTCCTTCATATTAATTGGCTTAAGCCTTCTAATATAACCACTCACTTTTTGAACTATAGCATATACGTTTAGCGAAACTTACTGTACCATCTTCGTATCAGGAATATAAGCTCGAAATTTCTGATTTTTTTTAAAACCATCTTATTTAAATTCCTATTTTATATTTTATCTAAGAAAGTTTTATGGAATATCTCTACAAAATATATATTAGTTAAAAACTCTTTACAATTGCCTTTTCCACATCTGTTTCGATTATCAGTACAAAAGGAATAATATTTTATTATTTCTGAACCTCTGGTTTTCACTCATTTTTAAAACTCTGAAATGGTTTAAAATATAAAAAGTGAAATATGAGTCAAACTTCTCCTATGAGCAAACCTTCTCCAGGTTCCTCAACATTTATATTAAAAGTTTTTTTTTTTTTTTTCCTTTTGTATAGCGATTTTCTTATACCGCACTTAACATAAATTTACATATATCAAATGTATGTGTAAAGAAAAATTGATGAATTATTGAGTTTAATATCGTGATCGAAAGTATTTTGAATAATTTAAAAAATAAAATATAAAAGTAATTATTAAAAATAATTGTAAAATATCACAATACTACAAAATTTTCTGTATAATCCATATTTCTTCAAAATAGTTTATTTGAAATATAAAAAATACATGAATATATATTTGATAACATTTATGTAGATTTTAATCAAAATATAAATTGAGATTATATTGGAACCAATTCCCAAATTTTGTTTTTATTCATAAATAAATATTGCATTAAAATAAAGCCATTATCTTTTGAAACAATATTATTGTTTTTATAAATCTTTGTTTGTTTATTTCATTACAGGGAATATATATCTTTTTTTTCCTCAAATACACTATTTTATTTAACTTTAATAAAAGCGCTATGGAAATTTATTTAAAATGTTACGATAATCTTGAATCTAAAAAAAATTTAACCCTTTAATAGCTTTTGGCTACTGAATTTTCCGAAGACAATCATTTTTTACAATTCTATTATTGTGGAGATTTTTCAGAAATCTATTTTACTATAGTTTAATCGCAAATATCTAAAATGTATGCTAATTTCGACTCCCTAAGACGTCTTAAAAACTAAGTCGCTGCTTTATAAAGACACAAGACTAGTGATCGATTTTTAACAATTGTAGTTCAGTAAATTCCGATATTTTTACGGATTGATTATCACAAACAGATATCATTAGCAAAAGTTTTCACCTCAATACATTTCAGAAATAAAAATTTTCCTATGTAGACTATATGGAATGCAGTGTCAATATTTAACGATATTTAAAAAAAATTCAAATTTTCTTTTCAAAAACATTAAATTGAATCTTACTACATTAACTAACTTAGTAATTTAGCTTATAAGTACCTTCTATCTTAAAACTAATACACCGTTTAACCCTTTATCTTCTGTGGGTATTTATAAGTACCATTAAATTTTTTATAAAATTCTTTTAATACGTCATTTAGTTGTAATATTTACTTTATTTTGTTCCAAAAACATTATTGGTTCCAAAAACAAAAAATATTTTTAAAAGGATGATTTCTTTTGCCTTTGTATCTTTTCAGCTTTCTTGGCGCTGGGGATTTTTCAAGTCGAAAATATTTCCATATTTATAGTGTAAGAACATCATATTTTTACATTTTATAATTCTACAAAATACTAAGAAAATAATTTTAAAAAAAGATTTGAGTGGGGTTGTAAATATTGCACAAAATCCCTGTAAATTAAAATTGAATTAATCCTTCTAAATCCTCCAATCCTTCAAAAAATTATTAAATGATTATACGAATCTTTTAATTTAGTTTAAACAATTTATGTAAAATGCTTTACAGTGTCAGATTTTTCATGAATTCATAATGCGGTAGATAGAGGGCTAAAATATGATGCACAATAAATACAAAATTTTCACAGTAATTTTTCTTGAACTATGGCCCATGTTGTGTACTATCATGCTTAATAAAACTGGTTAATTCTTTACCAAAAAGTTAAAATATTTTTAATAATAAGATAGATTTATTGTATTTAGAACTTTATAAAAAATATGCTAAGCTATTTCAAAAGATATTTTAATCAGATTATACTCCAATTGCATTTTAATTAAATACATAAAATTCTTTGAATGTTACTTTCACGAACGGTTGAGCTTTTAGGAAAATAAACTACATTTATAAATTACTGAATATTTATTTTGTACTTAGTTTCCAAACAATCAAAAATTCTATTTTTGCATATTATTTGTTCTTTTTGAGAACTTTGTAAACCAAACATGTTTGTTAACATCGCAGATACAAAGCAAATTGAAATAACTAAGTGCATACATTGAATTAAATAGTAGTTTTAATGAGAAGTTTTTTTTTTTTTTTTGTAACAAATAAATAATTATTAAGAGAAAGGCAATTGGGGTAGTAAACTTTATTTTTCTGAATAAATTTCAATTAATTGTTTAAACAAAATGTTTAATTTACGTAGCAGATGCTTCGAACAAAATATTTAACATTATTTAAATAGTGCTTGTAAGCTGTCTTCGAAATCATATAATTATGTTTTCTAGGATTTTGTTCTATGAATTTCATAAATTATTTATATACTTTTAATTCGAAATTTTAATTTTTACTTATGAAGGTTTTTACTTATTTTAAAGTATAGCAATTATATTTTCTTATTTATTGTAATAATCTATATTATTTGTTACATGAGTATTAAGTGACACTTTTGAATATATCTTTCATCTGCATATTTTGTGTAATAAAGAGATGAACATGAGTAAGAACGCAGGAAGAATATACACATGGATTAAACACAAGAGTAAAAAATTGGCAGAGCTCAAAGCGATTCAAAAGTTTTATAATTTTTTTTTAACGCTCTTTCAAAATAAACCCCCTTTTAATAGATTTTATCAGTATCGTGCAAAGAGAAAACTGCGTCCGGAGCAAAGTTTCAATTTGACACCAGCAACCCCTTTATCATTGTGAAGGTGTCACAAAATGGAAATTTGTATAAGCACAAATATTTCCTATTGCATACATATTTCGCGTTTATTTAAATCTTTAAAACATTTCATTTTAATAATTTAATAATACAAGAAAATTTAATCTTATATGTTGGTAAAAGAGATGTGCAAAACAGATGTTGAAAAAAAAGTATATAACAATATCATGTAACAGTGTGCAACCTCTTTTTGATTATAAAAAGTAAGTCACTAGCTATTTTGAGAATATATATTTTATCATAAAAACAAATCTCAATATGTATATCTATAACTTTTTCATTACAAAAAAAATAAATAAATAAATAAATAAACGAGGTTGTTGGTATAAATTTGTCGCCCCCAAATTCCGAGCCCTGAACGAACGCCTCTTTTGACCTCCCCCCCCCCTGCATTTCGCACGGCACTGGAATCTGTTAACAAATGCAATCGCTATCTACGTCAGAAATTGTTTTATATAACGGTAGAAGAAATGGTAGAACATTTTATGAGTATTGTGAGCATCGAAGATGCATACCATAGACCAGAGGTTCCCAAAGTGTGCTCCGCGGAGCCCTTGGGGCTCCGCCTGAATTTTCTAGGGGCTCCGCGGTCCGTGGTGTTCCAGGAAAATAAACAAAACATGGAAGAAATTAGCATATTGCAAGTGAAAGATTTTCAAACGTATGTAGGAATTTGTGTGTGTGTGTGTGTCAAAAAAGATATATCTGTAACCTGAGATGAAAAATAAAATAATACACTATAAAATCGTTTAACGTTTGCATTTTATATGTATCTATTTTCTGAATAATATTTTTGGTTTGAATTGATTTAGTTTGTGGTCTTGCATTTAATGTGTTTTAAAAATTCGATTTAAAAGAAATAGTATTCTAAATCGAATGCACAACGTAAATCTAAACAGTTAAGGCTCGTCAGTGCTGTTAACTCTGCTTGCTAAACAAAAGGGAAAACAGTTTTGTTCTTTGGAGCTCCGTCTATTCATTTATTTGTACTTAATTCTTTATTTCTCATATTTCATAATAAGATGATCCAATAAAAGAATTTTTGGACAATAAAAGCATTACTGAACCGTTGACCCTATATCAAGTATTGTTATCAAAGCAAGACAGAACCAAGACATTGGGGGAAAGCAATCTCAATAAAAAAACTAAAATATGATGATAATTACTTATAAAATGGGATTTGATGAAACAGATTATGATCGGCCTCTCTGCGTGATTTGTGGAAAATTTTTGAACAACAGCTCAATGTTTTATGTTATTTGTATATTTAAATTTCCTATATTGTTTTTCATTGTACAACAATGTTTGTCGTTTAAAACGCCCCTTTTTATAATATCTTATATCATTTAATAAACTCCTCATTACATTCATTTAATATTGATATACGTTGTGTATATAGTTTTTTTTTCTTTTCGTAAATTTAATTGTTTTAATTTGTTTATTTTATTTTTGTAATTCCTTAGTTCTTTAAATTTTCTTTGCTATTTTGCATAGTTGTACTTAATTTCAGAAGCAATGTATATTGTTGAAAAGGCATTTTTTAGCATCTTGTATGACTTTACAACCCCTGTCTAAAATTTTCTTTTAATTGGTCTGTGTCACATTTTTCAATCAGAAATAATTCTGTAGCAATTTAAAGAATATATATTTGTTCTTTACATTTGTCATAACGCAAATAATTTAAAATTTTGCTCAATTCCACCTCTTGCTTAGACTTTTTGTCAGTGAGTGCCTGCCCTGATGTAAAATTAATCCCACCCATGCACTCTATTTTGTTAGTAAAGTTTCTCTGCCAGTTCAAGTTCATTTAACATGTGCAGTTTTTACCTGCATATCCGTTTTGAGGCCAAAAAAAAATGACGACATAAAATATCTTTGAAAACTATAATTATCGAAATACTTTAAATAAAATATCCAAAAAAAAAAAAAAAAAAAAAAAAAAAAAACAATTCTGCACCTAACAATACATCTTATAAATTTTGCCCCGCCCACTTAAATGTTAAAACGATTGCTTCTAAATGTATTTTTTGTAAATGGTACAAAAAAAGAAGCTGAGAGGGAATTCATTTTCATTGCATGTTTAGAAGTAGTACTTAAAGAAGAAAAAAACATAATCGACAAAATTCCATAATGGCATAATTCTATTACGAGTAGGTGGTACTATCGAAAACGTATTACATATTTTCTCATGGGTGACTGGAGCGAGTAGCCTATTTGAATTATACAGAAGTATCTCCCTGCAAACAAAAACTGTATAACTTACCTTTTTTTCTGTGTGTGTGGTTTTCGCCATTAATAATAATAGTTTTATGTAAGTCTTATGAAATACATAATTCAAACATGGTTACCATTTTCATCTTTAATTCAGAATTCTTACTGTAAATCCCAAAAGAATATTTTAAAATTTAAAAATGGATGGCATTAACCAATTAACACTTTGACTGTCATGGCTATCATATGTGATGGCCAGGGATGTTTCCGTTGGGCCACTCGCTGTCGATATGATAGCCATGGTATTTCAACACTTCAGGCCTTGGCTATCAAAAACGATACAAGTTTCATGAAAATGGTTTTGGAGTTTGATTGTTGGGCTCCTTGCAATGTGTTAGATATATGTGGTTTGTGCAAATTGATATATGTGCTGATTTCTTGTACTAAGTGTTGCAGAAAATGAAATATTTTCCACATTTTTCTCTGGCGTATTGTAATAAAAATTCATAAAATTCTAATCTAAAATAATGGAAAAAAATAAAAATATAGAAAATAAAAATATAGAAAATAAAATAAAGAAAATTTAAACTAATAATCTCCCATGCTCATCCTTACATATATTTAAAATTTTTCCAATTTAAGAGTATAGTAGAGTATATTGTAGAAACATAAATCTTAATAAGTGATTTTAGTGATAAATGACAAATTTAGCTGACTATCAAATAAGCCTTGACCACTCATGGAAAAATGAGTTGTGTACAATGAAAAATGATGGCTGCACTTTCGTGGGGTGCTTTGGCTATTATTTTTGATAGCCAGGATTAAAATCTCCCTATGTGTTGCAAAATGTGTCAGATTGAAAATATTGATTTTATATATAGTTTTATGTTTCGAATATTGAAATTACACACACAAATTGGCACCCTAGTGAACATTAGCAGTTTTCGCTTGACAGTCAACTTGTTAACAGTATTGCTTGAACATTGCACTGGTAAAAAAGAGTTTGTTTTAATATTTAAGATTTTTTAAATTTCTAGTATGAATTAAGAATTTCTGTATTAGGATAGGGCCGAACTGGGAACCATTACTGGCTCGGAGTTTTATCCATCAGACTTTTCTGTACTCCATAGACATAAAAAAAAATATTTGTAGAGTATCGTTGGGTTCAGGGGCTCCGCCTTAGAAATTCTCCCAAAAAGGGCTCCGTGAGCCCAAAAGTTTGGGAACCGCTGCCATAGACTATTTAATATAAGGCATTTCCTTTCTTTTTAAATAAAACTTTCTTTTGATTTATAATTTCACAGATAACTCTGTAGAAAAAAAAGTTCAAATTTCATTGCACATGCTGTGTTAATTCTTTGTAGCGTTGAACGATGTACAAATTCTTTGTTACTGAATGCACAAATAAACGCTAAAACAGTTGTTCCTGTGGGTTCATGTCAGCTGACTTGCTAAACCACACATCAGCATGACATTTACGCATGATACTTTCAATATTTCAGTAGCAAATAAGTGCAATCTTCTAAAATGACCGCTGTCATTGAGCTAAGACATTGTTTTGTTTCATATAAGCCGACCTGTTAAATTATACATTTTTAGACTGGACACATCGATTTTTAAAAATGACATTCATCTATGATATTTTTTAAAACAGGGTACCTAATGGACGGTATATTAGAAAATGGCTGCTGATAAACCAGGTGATTGGGAATTTTTTCTTGATTTTGCATTCTGTCAAATTGATAAAGCGTTTTGAGAAGCAGTATAGAAATACAGGCTTGGGTCAAAATGTATAATAAAGATCATTCAAATATCTGCAATGCTTCAGCTATATTTCTGACTAGCAGGCTTTGCCCGCTGCGCTGGTCCATTTTTCCGAATAAATCTTGACTCAATCAAAATGGTGATTTAAAAATTCTTTTTTAAAGCAGTGTAGACCATCACCTGGAATGTCCTTCCGCAATGCTGAAAACCATGCCAGTGCCAATGTCATTGTGATATTGCACTATTGTATGCCTTGGACAAAATTTGGGTAATTAAGTACCATCTCTCTTATTTGATCATTTATAGTAGAGTTTGATATGGAAATGAGACCGTTGTGACAGCAGGAATAAAAATGTTCTCTACTCATCACATTATTTTGTCAGAGAGCATTGCAATGATTATCATACTCTGTTAAATTTCAAATAGCACATTATCATTTGTTAGTTCTTGAACTCCCAAATCTGAACTTGCCCTATGTGCAGATCTGGTAGTAAATTGTAGTAACAATCTCATTACATGTTGCATTACATTTTTTAATAACAGTCCTCTTCTGGTAATTCTACTACAGTTTTCTATCTACCTTGGTCTGTTCCAGCAAAGTACATAGCAAAAAAAATGCAAAAAAGGGTGTTTAACTTACATATTTATCAGAACATTGAAGCATAAAACGTGTGTTTTAAAACTCAATTATTTGGGTAAAATTAAAATTACATCAGTTTTACTGCCTTTTCATTTTTTAAACCAGTTGCTATTTTTATATTCCGTTCGCACCACTATTTTTCTAGTATAAATTTCAAAATAAATTTTTCTTGCAAGTGTTGCCAAAGTGTATGTTAAGGATTTCTGTTTAAAGAAAGTGGGCCAGTTAGGGTTAAAAAATAGTCGCCTGTGGCAGCCCTGCAGTTACAAACATGTAGCTGTTAAATCGGGAATAATCTTGATGCTAAATTTTGTAGAAAAATAAACCTTCAGCTTGTAATCAATTCCATTATGATTTTTGGCGTCAAACAATTGTATTGCTTATAAATAAATAATGACTTGTTAATAATTATAAAATAAAACAATTTACATCATTTAAAAAAATAAATAAGAGTAAATAGTTCATTAATAAATATACAATTGTCGAGCTACCATATGAACATAAAATCGACGTTTTGTTGCAATCGCGCCAATGTGGTACATATATGACATCTGTGCCATTTTTTTTTCAGCAGGCAATTTTTATTTCGAAATGTTGAATTTATCGATAGTAAATAACGCGAAATCGCATAAATTTCATTTAAATTGCATAGATTTTCTTGTTTAGTTTGTAAATTTTTAAACTAATTTTCCCTGGAAGAGAATTTGACAAAATGGTGCAAAAAAAGTATGTTTGTTAATTACAATTTTCAAAATTGCGGTGAAAAACTTTTGAAAAAAGAATGACATTACTTTACAATACATATATGTGTGGCAGAATTTCACACTAAAGCTAAAATTTAAATATTTGATTAAACGTTTTAAAATATTAACTTATGTTTATTGAATATACAATTAAATACTAAAATATACTCCAAAAATTATCTTCTTTTGGAAAAAACAACATTATTGCGCCTAATGTTAGACAAATACATTTTTGGCTTAATTCTTTGCCGACAAAAGTAAAAATAAATCTCAAAGAAACAAATATATAACTCACAATTACTTTTATAATTAAGTTATATACTATCGAAATTTGATAAAAAAGAGGAAGAAAATAATAGAAAGGAAAATAAATATCGTTCAAAATTCATTTAATCAAATTATGAAAATATTTTTTTTATTCTAACGCAAGGATAAGTCGCCAAATGTTGCATCAAATATAATATTTCACGTTAAGTTATTTTTTAAGCGTTACAAATATTTCTTTTATTTTTAAGATAAATATTTTTTTTAATATCATGCCTCATTAAATGGTTTTTCTTTATTATTATTATTATTAATTATTATTATTTTCAATAGTTATTTTCTGCTTTTATTTGCAAGATGTTTGTAATATTTCTAACAGATATATCATTTTTAATTTGTTTAGTAATGATAATTTTCAACAAAAAATAACTACTGGCAACCCTTTCATCAAAATAACCGAAAAGTACAATATTTATTACCAAAAATCATACTTATCCCTGTATATTTGAATGACAAACCTCCGCAAAAATATTTCTTACCGAATAATACAACCGGCAAAAAAATTCATTGGGTAGTTTTTGAAAACACTCGTGTGGAAGTTTCAGAACTTCTGCTTTATAATGTACTAGCTGTTACCCGTGACTTCGTTCACATAACATTTAAAGAAGAATTAATTGATTAATCAAACAAAAGAAATCGTTGGTGAAAAGCATGGGTAATGAACTTTTTATCGCGATTTACAGTAAAAATCTTCTGATGATTCTTTTTTTTTTTGCCAATTTTTTTGCTGGTTTAAACTTTTCTTTCAGTGACTTATACTAATAAATAAAAACATTCTTGAATACTTTTGTTCAGCCCTGTAGTTTACCTAGTGCCTTTAATATACGAAAGTATTTTTCTAAACTTTAGTTCAAAAGAAAATATTACTTATTCATACTTAAATTACATTTTCAGAAATTATCATCCAAAGACAACCATGTATCCAGTTCTTTGCGTGACCCTGTATATCATTTTATCAATATACTACAAAAATTTCTTAGTTTACTGAATACAGTTCAAAATAAAAAGCATATTTTATTAAAAAACCACCTTTAAGTAAATTACGCTCATATTCAGTAACCTTTCTGAGATCTTTTGTGTAACCCTGTATATCTAAATTGTATAAATATCAGCATTTATACACACCATTTAATATGCATTCATTTAGTGAAACTTAAAAGCGCATATCATAATTCAAAATGCATTTCATCCATGCAACAGTCATCATCCATCATATACAATACTTCGGATAGAATTTATACTATATAAACCTTTTATGTGTCCCTGTAAATGCTATGCACTTCGTATTATGCATGAAATAACTCACATTAAGCCTCAGCAACGTATATAAATTTGATTATGCATGAAATCATTTACCATAATTAAAATGTGTCGCAAACTGTTCCTGCCTTTATTCGTGTGCAATGGAATTCTTCTGTGTGAGCCTGTAAATGAATATTAAGTGTTCTTTTCATTGCATACTTTACAAAATGCATATTTTAGTGCACTTTGTTGATGCATATAAATTGGAATATGTTTTACAGGGTGTAACTTCCTTAAAATTCAATTGAAAATATTTTCACCATAATGCCGTAATGTAAAGAAAATTTTTGACTATCACTATAAATAAACTAATCATGGAAGAAACTTCATTTTCATTAGGTATTCGTGTTAAGGCAAATTTAATAGAGTCCAAAAATTTCATGGCTACTCGGATTGCCATGAAATTTACGAAAGTCAGAAAGCGGCCAAACCGACAGACAAACCGAAAGCTTAATAACTTTTCAACTTTGTTGGAAAGTGTTAAAAAAATATTCAAAAATATATTAATTAGTAGTTTTATTTTCCTTCTTTTCCCCACAAAAATTTTCTTCCAATGATAATTATGAGTTTTGAATAAAAATTTTCATTTGTATGTAACTTATAACTTATTAATTAGTATAAGTAAAAATATTTCTCATTCTTTTTAAATATGACGTCATTATTTATCTAGCTCGATTAGCAACTGATATTCATGCCTCTTGTATTTTTAACGACTACCATAAAGTACCTGTTTTATTTCAACTATGACGTCAATTTTTCCAAGTGAAATATTTCATTGAAAATATTATTCTTTTTCATTATAATTTTACTTCTAAATATGCCGCCATTTTTTACATAAAAATTCTTGTTAATGAAACAAATATACATGTTTAATATATAAAAGGAAACATTCTCTTTATTTCTATTTCAAATTTAATGTCATATTTATTTTCTTTTCATTTTTTTTCTTTTCATTTTTTGCACGGAAATTGCTCAATTGAAAATTTATTGCCGCTGAGGAATTATCATTTTATAGAGGATTTCTATTTTATTGGCAACAGGAAAAGAAAATGGTTAAATTTTATTTTAAAAATGCTTACTGATTCTGTAAAAAAATAATGAAATTTTGAATAATTAAGGAAAATATTTGAAGAAATCATTTAAAAATTATCCTATGTTCATTTCCGGGCTTTAACTTATCTATATGCAAAGATTCAAAGACATTAAACCATCCGTTTTGAAGCCAATTTCATTCCAATTTTTCGGGCACACTTTCACATTTATAATATACTAGCAAGCTAAGCCCGCTGCGCTGGTCTATTTTTTTAAAAGAAACGTGAATCAAACAAAATATTGAATATGATGGTGTTTTTTAAAGCAACTTCCCCTCGAATGCTCTTTCACATTTCTGAAAATCATACAAAACGCCATTGTATTTAAAGATAGAAAACCAACGATTAAAAATGTACCAAAAATTTATTAAATGTCAGCAAACAGCTGTTTCGAATCTACTGTCGAGATTCTTCATCAGTGCAAAACTCAGCGAGCTAGAAAAAGCATAACTGAGCCAAAAAAAAATAGAAACAACAACAATGGAATCAAGGCCCGTTGATGCCAAAATATATTATAATAATAAAATATTATGTTGTTGTATCAGCTTATGCATTCGATATAACTCGGGCTTTAAAGAATAAAAATATTTCAGTTGAACATTTATTGTAGAGTTTGATAGATATATGAGGCAATTATGAAAAGAGCAATTTAAATTTTGTCTATTCACCATACTTCTAAAATAGTGAGCATTATGATCGCAGAGATTGACCATTGAATTTAAACAATTTTCAAGTGATTCATTTTCATTTGATAGTTTTTGAACTCTAAACCTCCCAACTTGAGGATATCGGTATCTGTGGAAACCTTAATACATCTTTTATCAATAAATTATATTATATTTCGCAACGTACATCTGCTCTTGACAAATCTATTACAGTGTTCCGTTTTTGGAATGCAGCAGAATAAATAAAGTTAAATAAAGTTTTCCTTAGAAAAATAAGGTGAATTTTTTTGAATGTGTGAAATTCATTTTTTGATACAGATATCATATACGCATCACGTTGGCGTGATTGAAACAAAATGAACATTTTATGCCTCTTATGGATACCCATCTTTGTTTTTAATTTATTAATGAACTATTTATTTGCTTTCATTTGCATTTTAAAATAATACAAAATGTTATGCTCTATACATAGAAAAGTAAAGTAGAAAATAGAAATGTATCTTTTATTTGAAAACGAATTTTCCGTTAAAGTGGCGCCAGAAATGTATCACCCCAACGTGGTGCATATATGACATTTGGGCCTTTGTGTTACAACATGGGTGTGTGTATTTGCACCTAAATTTAGTTATTTAGCTCCATTTTTGTAATATTAACTGAAGTTTGTACAATGTACGGTACTAGTTGATTATTCTGTCGAGAAAAAAATTAAGAGTAGATTATAGGAATAAATGTCAATAATCGATGATCGTAAGTAATGATAGCAATTGATATTACACGTGATACACGTGTTTTTTTACGTCATGAGTGCTTTTTAATTCGACTTTCAATTTGTATTTTTTATTTATGTTTATTGTTCTTTCGTTATTTAAAATTAATTTATGTAAATTTGAATAGTTTGGCAAAATTGGCCGACGTGTTAATCAAGTAGCACTCAATTTACATTTAACAATATATTTCACAAAAAACTCCGGCACAAACCCGGATTTGCAAGATTTTCTTCCAATACCAATGCGGCAAAATCTTCGTTTTAGAATAGCAAAGAAATGTGCATTTTTAAAAATTATTTTCGTTATTTTAAAACGAAAATAT